>CM070074.1:37751185-39201224 GCA_036250285.1 Pyrocoelia pectoralis
GAGGATGTTACATAGAGGACAAGAAGGCATACCACATATTTTGTGAGTGTCCCGCACTGGTCCATCTGAGACGATCCAGGTTGGGGGTATCCAAGGTATACATAGCTACGATTAGAGCCGCTTCTCCTTCCAGCATCATCAGGCTGTGGGGTGGCTTAAGTGACGTTGAAGAAAGTTCAAATAGATCGCATAAGATTCACTGCCTCATTTATAATATGTGCATTAATAGACATAATTTTTCGATTATAGAAGGCAGTAATTTTTTTGGAGACCTGACCGTTTTTTGGGTTGAAATTGAGCTGTTTCGACCGCATTTTCAGGATCTTTAATTCTCTCTTCTAAGCTTTGTTCTTCTTGTACCCGTTCTTGTTCTTCCGCCTGTAGATCTACTTTCTTGTGTTTGCGTTTACAATGAAATATTAAATATTAGTATTATATTGATGTAATTAACCAACTCTTTAGTTTGCAGTTTAGTATGGTTCGTTTATATTAACTAGAGTATGCAAATTATCGCCATATATTTAACATGGTCTTCCGTAAATTGGTCTATGTTCCATCCCAATCTTAGTTTTTATTTAGTTCATAAACTGCACTCTTTCCAAGTTCTCTTTACACCAATTTTACAAGTAGTTATCATGTTGTTTCATGGGACGAATCCTCTTGATCTAATTAATACCGAAACCGCCTTTAATATCAATACTAATAAAACGGATAAGTTATAACTTATAAGTACTATATCTGTGCTAATAATATAAACGTTGGATCTGTTTGAAGTTTGACATAATTTGACATAGTTTGAAATAATTATTGTTAGGTACCAAATAAATTTAATTTAACCTTATGAAATAAAGGTTGCAACATCCTATGCAGAGTAAATTAATAGGTTTAAAATTTTCTCTTAAGTTAAAACAAATTATTTTTACGTTTTCCGCATAGAATGACTCAGTAAATATTCACCACCTTAAGAGGACATAGGGAGATGTCTAGTCAAAGGAATATTATGAGCTTTTCCGTTTTTCTCTAGTAATTTACATTGAGCGATATACGGTGCTTGTGGAGAGTAAACTGTAACGGAGACGTATCGCAAAGGGAAGGGAAAGGGTATTCAGAGTACACAACACGAATTTGATCTAAGCACATTTCAAACCTCGAGTGAAGATATTAAATGTCGTTTTCCATTTAAATTTAATCGAAAATTCTGCGTACTGTAGTAATATACTGATGATTGTATTGTAGGTGTAGCAGTTTTGTTGTGAATTTTAATGGTTTTCAATGCATTCTAATAAAAAGTGTAGACATTCTCATAAGCTCATAATTTTATTTATTCATCAAACACTTCCCTGCTTACTAGTCTTATAGATACTCACTTACACGTTTCAGACAAAATTGATTTCTCATATGACCTTATACATATCGTATACTCAACTCAACATTATTGGAATATCTGCATTTTACAGAAATGAATAACTACGAAATGGTAAAATGTTTTTTTCTGGATATTTAAGTACAATTAAGTGGAATGTTTTCATATAGGTTTCAGGGTTATTAATAGCCACTTTATTAATGTAATAAAGTGGCTATTAATAACCCTGAAACCTATATGAAAACATCCGTAAGTAAGCCGTACTATCAATACCAAAAATTAAGTGGAATGTAAATGGAAAAAATGAAAAATTGTTTCTTGTTTTTCTAATTCTTATACATTTGTAACACTATGTAGGTATTGCACTACAACAAATTTTACCAAAGAGTATTATACTCTTTGCTTTTACGGTCATAATCATGAAATGCGTTAAAAGAAAATTAAAAAAACACAATTTTGTTGTAAAGTGAACGTCTTAAAATTACTAGGAAAAACAATGTTTGGAAATTGTTTATCCACTCTCATAAATTCTATATCGTTTCAGATGACTTTTTCATTTTCAGAATTTTTTGAAAATCTTTGTCCGAAAATCTGTGAGGGTCCCTTTAGGCCCATAAATTCTTCCACGTTGTATGTCCACTTTTTTATGCTCTGTTTTTGCCCTTTCAATTACCGACTGCATAGAATCACCTTCATTTTGAGTGTGACCAACTGTAAGAAGTTTGTAGGTTATGCTGTTGTATTGAGTGCGGCAAGACACGGAAACCATTATCCTGTTTGGTTCCCGGAATATGAACGTCTCCTAGCAGCTTAGCTGTCTCCGAGAGGTTATCCGTAGTAACCATCCTCTCTTCTGAGGATAGCTGTGATATAATATCCGACTACGAGGATACAACCAAAACAAAAAAAAGAGAAACTTCTTACATATAAAAGCAAGAAATACAAAACTGAGCAGAGTGGCCAAATTAGATTTAAAACGCTCTACATCAGAAGAATGGCATACACATATATGTAATGCGGAAGTTCTACAAGACTTACTCCCTCCCATACGATAAAAATCGGGAATGGTTGGGGAGTAATTATAACGAAAGCGACACGCGGCAAGTCTATAAATTCGCCTCCGCCGGTGTGAGTGGAGAACAATTGAGTAAGAGCGATTAGAGAGTCAGGTTCATAAAAAATAAGAAAAACAGAACGACACGAAACACAGCAACATTATTTATAATAATCAAAAATGTGATTTTCTTCTTAAAAATAGCCTTTGTTTATAACAATTATAACAATATAGGGTCGCCAGCTCTTAATTTACTACATCTTCAAACATTTGATTTTTAGCTTGTTTTATTTTGTTTCCATCAGATTTTAATTAAACCATTTGTTCTTTGGCCATCATGAAACGGCAGGTTCTAGAGGATAAACGTTCTGTGGAACTAAAAAGTTCAAACAAATATTAATTTGACATCTACCCATCACTTCCATGGTGACAATTTGAAAATTTTAAGGTTTAAAGTACCTACTGTAAAGATCTACTGATTCACATAAATAACGAAACTTCCTAAAGCTTCAATTTTCGATAGCCTATCTCAACCTATCAGTATTTTACCTACCATGTTAACAATCTTGGAAAGAGTTAATCGAAAATTACTCACTCACCTAGAAGAGAACAACCTGTTACCGGTTTCAAATGACACCACAGCACCAACTCCGCTTTAATCGACGTCTGTTGTGACATTACAACAGCAATTGACGATACATCCTGTAAACTTCTGGTCTTATTTGATTTTAGTAAAACATTCACTCTTGCTATACAATTTGAAATATTTTGGAATTTGGATGCAAGCTTTAACATAGCTTCAAAACTACCTTTCGAATCGACAACAAATGGTCAATATTGAAGACAAATGTTCACATCTCCAACCATGTGAGCGTGGGGTGCTTCTTGATAGTATTCTCGGTCCGCTATTGTTCTCCATTTACGCAGCAGACATCTATTCCGTGTTAAGTGGAAACTGCACAATGCATCAATATGCAGATAAATTCTTAACCAGGGAGGTTAATTAGTTTCAATGCAGTTTCGAATATACTGCTCCAAAGCTATTAAATAAGTATTCACGTTTATTTTTAGCACCATTGTTAAATACCTTCGGAAGAAAAATGAAAAATATGATATTGCAAGAACAGAATGATAACAGTATTTTCTAATTTTAATGTGCACAAACGTCTTTAAAGTACTATACCTTCTCTTTTTTTTCTACAACCACAAACTTTAATCTTACGTTTTATTAAGCATACTGGGGTATCCTGAAAAACAGCTATACTAAGAATATAGCCTTTAGACGGTAGAGTGCAGTAGTTGAGGTGTAGGATTAAGAAATGATACAGCAGTTATAGCAGTATAGACTCTAGAAGCATTACTTGTAAAAATTTTGAATTAATGGAAGTCCTAATAAATAAATAAATAAATAGTAGATATGCGAGAAACTCTTTACTGTGTTAGTCAAGCATCAGACAGTCATAATCGCCCAAAAGCTTTTAAAACGTTCAAATCACAAATCATTGTATCGAAATAACATTTAAAGCTCAATCAACGCCTTGGAAATGTTTCCTGGAATGAGCTTTTCAACCTTTGAATGTTAAAATCATACTGAAATAAATTGTCCACCATAATCACGGTATAAAATACCGTGACCATAATATAATATCCGTATCGCATCTATCTTCCAGACAATTTTACAGTTTTATTTTATTATTAGGCCACGTGTACTATTTCATTGTTCCCACAATTGTACATCATGATACAATGAACTATGTTAAACAATAAAAATAAATTAAGTGTAGTTGAGTGCGCAGATACGTGCAAGCCAATGCAAGCCGGTGTTAATATCCTGGCATTTTTGTAAAACAAATTTATGTGCTTAATAAGTTGATTATTTTCACGGAGAGCAATTACTTTGTGGAAATGTTTACTATAATAGTGTAAGCTGTAGTAATATTAAATGGTAGACGAGTTAGCCCGAAGCGCGATATTGCGGTCAGTATCTAATAACTCGAGACGACCGCGATATGATGCGACTATTACCATAAAAGCTAAAATTTGATGCCCTTCATTTACTAGGAAACTGATAGTGCAGCTTCGAATATTGCATAATTGTCTTTGTCTGGATAGGTTATAAAATAACTTAAATTATTATTAAAGTTTATAGAATCTCCCTACAGTCCCTACACATTTACTTGAGCGTAGTAATGTAGTAAAAAAATCTTAAAAAGCTTAACTTAATCCACCGGACAGCTTTTTTTTAATTTATCGTACGAAATTGAGGTTTTTCCAAGCAAATTAAAAACATACAAAATATACGTATAAAACTCCTGGGTTGGAATAAATTAAAATTTTAATTTCACTAACATTGCAGTTGTTTTTCTTGGGAAATGTGTACCGTGTGGTGTTTAAAGCAATACTGTTTTCTGTGTCCCTAAGGAGATACTATATTTTCGATGTCCAATAACTTGTAGTATGAGGATACAATTAAAACCTTTGTAAAATAGGACGGCGAGGGAGTTATTCACGCGGACGACGTCCCGACTGCGGTTTCCCACTGCAGAGAAGCAAAATAGTACGGCATTATTAAACTGTAGCTAAAATTGGAAAGCTTTTCTCTATTTATTATCTTTTCACACAAATAAATAAGGAAACGTGGTTTTAACAACAAACAAAATATTTTACTTACAAATACCTAATAATTAGGCAATACGTAGATAGGTATATGACACGTGGTGTTTCTTAATTATTTCAAATTCTATGTTGGTCATGGCAGAGTAGGATGCAATCGTCAAATTTTAAGCATATTTACATATACTTTCATAATAATTAAGGAATGGTAGTATCTCGTTTTGAATTTTAAAATGGCACAATTTCAGTGGAATAAATTGTTCTGCAACCGTTTTATGTTAAGTAGTACATATTACAATTTCTAATAAAACAACTCTCATTACAACAATCCGTTATTGCAATGCACAATATTTATAAAGGATGACCACCCATAATATTATATACACATTTTCAATTTGTCGACAGCAAAAGCAATGTGCAGCGAATTATTACAAACAATCTGCATTTGCGATTAATCACATCATCGATATAGGTAAATAAACAAAATAATCAAACTTGACGAGAAAAGGAATTCTCGAGTCATACAGAGTGTACCAAACCTAGTGGGGTTGCATGTGTAACTTAATAATAATAATAATAATAATAAGTGTTTATTATAGCATTGCTATTATACATGTACATACATCAACAAAAATATGACCTCTTTACAGTTTTAAAGCAATAATACAATTGTAATTTATTTTAGATGTACACATTAAATATTTACATTTTCTTTAATGTACAGGATCAATTCTTTTTTGAAAGTTTTATAATTTTTAGATTCCCTTAGTACAACGGGCAAACCATTATAAAGCAATAGGCCCGTGCAGAAAAAAGAACTAAACGTTCTAGACGATGTTGTTCCTTCTATATAAAAATTGTCTCGTTGCCTAGTATTATACGAATGAACCTCATTCACCCATCTTAACTTATCTATTAAATATTTTGGGGCCATACCATTTTTAATTTTATAGACAAAATCTAAGGCTCTGTATCTTATTTTTTGTGCCACGCTCATGAAATTTAACACATTTAACATATCCCTGATTGGCGCATATCTGTTACACTGAATTATTATTCTCATTGCCTTATTTTGTATTTTCTGTAACTGTTGTATTTCGGCTTTAGTCATGTTTAAAAACAGCGTTGAACAATACTCAATATGCGGACTTACTAGCGATTTATACAATAGTACCCTAGTGGATACACACAGACTGCCTGACGTGCGTCTCAAAAAAAACACCTTGCGCGACATTTTTTTCATAACATATACAAAATGATTTTTAAAATTTAAGTTTTCATCTATAACCACTCCCAAGTACTTAATTTCAGTTACTCTATCCAAACCACTGTTATTTATTAAATTTTGTAACCCTTCAGTTTTAATACCTTTCAATGTATGCTGCTTTCCTAGAATAATGTATTTAGATTTTTTAAAATTTATACTTAACCTATTATTACACAGCCAGTCAAATACACATTCTAGATCATTATTTAACATTTTGAACATTTGTGTTACATCCGTTCCAATTATAAACATCATCGTGTCATCCGCAAATATTTTCATTTTACTCCTACTCGTACATCCTACAATGTCGTTGATATACAAAATAAAAATTAGAGGACCCAAAACTGTTCCCTGTGGTACACCATATTTAGTATAAAGGGGCTCTGAAAAACTGTCTTTAAACTTTACGATCTGTTTTCTTTTTCTTAAGTAGCATTTAAACCACTGTAACACTGTTCCACCCACACCCATTTTCTTAAGTTTTTCCAGAAGCAATCTTCTATCTATAGTCTCGAATGCACGCTTGAAATCCAAAAACACTGCCAAGATAATTTCATTCTTTTCTATACTTCTAGTCCATTCCTCACAACAATCCATTATTACAGATTCACATGAATGAAACCTCCGAAATCCAGACTGATCGTGGGCCAGAATATTATTTGTTTCACAAAAGTCTTTTAGCTGATCATGCACTTCGTATTCTAGAATTTTTTCATAAATAGGGACTATATTTATTGGTCGATGTTCTTCACATTTGTTTGTGTTTGGAACCTTAGGTATAGGCACTATAGTGGATGTTTTCCAATTTTCTGGAACAATTCCATTCCTCAACGACGCATTTATAGTGTTTAAAAAATATTGGCCTACAACTTCAAAGGAGTCTTTTATCGCTCTTGTATTAATTAGTGTGTCTAGATCAGTTGTGTTTTTTAACCTAGATATATTCTCTCTTAATTTTTTCATAGTTACGGTTTGAAATGTCTCCCATTGTTTTACTTGTTTGACATTTACCAAGGCTTTTTCATAATTGACATTCGACGGTATCCCTGCAATTAATTCTTCAATACTATATAAAAAGTATTTATTAAATTTTTCAGCTATATTTTTTCATTTGCTTCTTTAACTCCTTCAAATTTAATTACTTCTTGGGTTCTTATATTTTTCTTGTTAATAAAGATGGAAATTTCGTTAAATGGACAATGTTTTATCGCTTTATATGCTGATTTAAAATCTTTTCGAATAAACTCAAAATGTCGAACTCGCCAAGTACTTAAAAAAACTAAAAAGTACCATTTTATTAAATGTCAAATATCGTTGTAAGTATAAAAATACGACAAAGTCTCATATAAAAGCCGCTGTTCTCAACTCCCTCAAGTGGAAGTCATATAGAATTTGAATTTTATCCTCTTTCCAAGACGAAAATACCAGTAAAATTAATTGTTTTACATTTTAATCAAGCAGGCTATATTACATTTTAATTGTCGGTAATTAGATGATGAAAAACAATAACAAACAAAAACTGTAAATGCACTTATTTAACTTAAGTACTAACCTGATTTTTGTTATTGTTTTTCGTCACTTATCTACTCACTGGCATTTAAAAAATAATATAAGCCTACTTGATTAAAATGTAACAACAATTAACAATTAACTTTTTTAAATTCCAATATGGCTTCCATTCCATTTAACTTAAAATACGGATGTCTCAAAAGCAGTCATCTTGAATTTTTGTTCGACATCAAATTTAAATTGGCCTTACTTATTTTTTTAAATAACTTCTGAAGGGTTTGACATTTTGAACTTTTTTGAAAAGATTATAAATCAACACCTTTCATAATAAAAAAGTTACCTATGCAATACCACTCAATCTGGGACACCCTGATATGAAAAACCTATTTATCTTCTGCGAGCCACTGTCTCAACTCAACTCCAGTCCTTTTTAGTACGATAGAATAATTGGGCTATATATCATCGAGGAGGATGCTGAAACTGCAACATAAATCACCAAAAAATGTCAAATTATACAATTTCCCTTCAGCCAATATTATCCAAACTCTTTGTGAAATTATTACAGCTATGAGACTGTAACGTTACCGATGAGATGAGCAGACGATAAAGAAGGACACAACACCAAAGATAAAGACACATTTATATGTTACTCACTAAAGTACGATCCGCATGAAAAGTAGTTGTAAGGTTTAGTATGAAAACACATAATTCGTTAGGTAGCATAAAAGAAAACGAAGTATTACATTTTAGTTGTTTAGTTCAAAGTGCGATTTTTTCTACTCACTCAAAATTTGTTAGCGCGCACCTCAAGAACAGAGACCAAGCTACAATTTGTTGGCTGTACACAAAGGAATGAATTATCTAATTATTGAACCATAAGGTCCTGACCATCAATTTGGGTTCAGAAAGAATCAGTAAACTACAGGTCACATCTAGAGCATTGCTGACACAACTGAAGAGCACTTGAGAAAGAAATGATTTGAACCTCGTTATTATTTGATGTAGCTGTGGTGTAGGTACAATAGAGTATGGCACGAAAAGGTCATAATTTCATTTTTTAAACTAGATTAAATTTGTACAAGAGAAGTATTTTCGTTGCAATCATGTTTCGTGCTAATTAGAAAAAGTAGGGACTACAAAAAAATACCATAAAAATTTGTAGCATGTTTCATTAGCTTAATATCAGCGCAAAATGGTCCGTAGGTTGGGATTACACCAAAGAATAGATTCCTCGTATTTTTATATGGGCTTGTCTTTTCAACACCTCAGGCAGTATAGCAAAAATGGTAATGATTTTCTTTATCATTTTCAACGATCTGGTAAGTTGACATCGATGCAATGGAAACATTCAAATTCACCACCACCAAAGAAGTTTAAAGCACTACCTTTTGCTGGTAGGGTTTATTATTGCTGACCAAGTTTACAGAACCTCAAGTGAATATTAATGCAAACTTAACTCTGAACGCGCTTCATCGAACAATAGTCTTACATAGACCTGCAAAACTACTGTGAAGGAACTAATGAAAGGAATTTTATAATAAATGTGTGATGCGGCTTCTCTGATTGACATATTCATTTACACGCCGCAGAATTGGTTGAATAAGGTGCGTTTTATCGTTTTGGGGTATTACCTCCCATGCAAGTCGCATCTCGTGTCTCAAAGCCTCCAAAGTCAAAGGAGCACGCTGCAAGTTTCCCGTCCTTCCACCCATTTTATTCCACACATGTTGAATGGGAAAAAGATCTGGAGATCTTGGAAGCCAGGACAAAAGGTGACTCTCATATGATATTAACCCAAAACTTCAGATTCGGAGATAAACTGTTCTAAGGGTTACATGGCGAGCGGCTGCTCTTTTACGACGTTCGTGACGAGAGAGATAACCGCTGCAACGTATTTTTACCTGACACCTGCATTTTATGAACCATGTCATCGTTTGTATGACGAAAAAGGTGGAGATACCCATTCGTTGAGGGTTGCCTAACTTGGCTGTGACTTCAGTGTTACTTATGATGTGTATTTCCTTTCCAGTTGCGTATAGCGCACAGTTCAATGTTATTACATTGCTACTCGATCTCAAAAGTTTATCAATTGTTACTTAATGTCAGTCCAACAAATCTACCAAGTTTCAATAAAAAATTCCAACCCTTCTTGGTGGTCACTCAGTATATAAATTCAGTAACCGATTCAGATTCGGTGAAAATATAAATTTAGGCCATTGAAATTATAACCCACCACAATATAAATTTGTACTAAATTGCAGATCAACTAACATTTATGGAGCAAATTTTGCTACATTAAGATAATTGAGAGTGTTTAAAGTTCTAAAAAACGATTGAGTTCGTGCCCGTGAGTCGCATCAGCAAATTAATATGCCTTTTCTCTCTTTAAATACGTTTTTTATTGCCATCATATCGCGTGTAAATGTTTATTACTTACTAATTTTTGTGGCAGTAAAGATGCTTCCCTTATTTATGTGACAAAGAAATATTTTGAATACTATTTTAATGGTAAATCAAGTATAATCAAAGAGTATTTGGTATAATGTAATATTACTAATTCTAATAAGGGTTTACTTACCAAGTTTCAAACTATGGTTCGTCCACGAAGCTCTTTAACTTAATTGTTTCTCCTTTATCTTCCACTGTCTGATGCAGCACTGTTTAACGACATGTCGTTTTAGATACAAAGGTCACTTGGCATGGATTAATGATTGAGGCAAAAGTTTTATTTATTATCGGAATAGATTCAAGTTAGACTAATAATCAACATTAGTCATTAGAATTAAGTCATTTCACTTTCATTAATATAATATTTAAGATGTTTCCTAATTAACTCTCATTTTCTAAATAATGAGATACTTGAAACAACGTACACGAGGTATGGCTTTTAATAACCGAACCTGCGCGCATAATTAAATAATCGTCACTGCAATGCCAAAAGTAATTGTTTCCTAAACAAACTTGATACGGTAACTGTTGACAATGCAAATGTCGTTATTTTATTAAATGACCTGTCTACGGTGAGTGTTTTATCTCTCGTGCAGGAGTGTTTGAATGGCATTAGGGACGACGACGACCGAAAATTCAACTGAAAATTCGTGAAACGCGAAAAACGCGCGTAAATTGTTCCCAAAAACGACAGAATCTTCAATTTATGAATGAGAGGCACTGTGGGTGTAATGGTTTGGGGTGCAATTACTTATGGGAGAAGATCTCTCTTTCTTTTTCCTTGAACTTCTTTGAACAGGCCCAGATTCATCTTTTGCTATGACCTCCAAGACCTTCAGAACTTTCGCCCATTGAACAAGTATGAGACAAAATGGGTAGAAAGAGAAACTTGCAACGTCATCCTTAGACTTTGGAAACTTTAAGATATGAGGTGCAACTTGCATGGGAAGCAATACCCCAAGACGAGATAAACCACCTTGTTCAATCAACACCACGAAGCCGACGTATAAATGAACGTGTAAATCAGGGAGGCGGCACCACATATTATTAACAATCATTATAAAAGTGGGTTTAACTAACAAAGATTTTCCTCCCAAATTTTGATGTATTACTATAACATTCCTACCAAATTTCATTCGGAAATTTCAACTCCCTGGTTGGTTTTACAATTTCTATGTCACTCAGGATGTTTCGATGTGTTTTCAAAATATTAACGAATTCAATGGGAAAACGTAAAGTCCTTGATCAAAGATGTTGTCTTGATAAAAATCTTACAATAGTAGTCCCGTTTTTTTTTAAATCTGACGACGATATACATGCTTTGGAGCTTTCAGCACTTCCATCTCTGGAATATCTTCAAGGATGCAGTGTGGCTAGCACGGTGCGCCCATAGTGTAAAGTTTACACTACGGTGCTACTAGTCCTTCATTATTGCATCAGAAATTACCTCCAGATACTCATTTTATAGAGACTGGTCGTCGACTCCGAGAAAGAAAGGTGCCAGTGTTATTCTGAAGGGACAGAGAATTGAAAATAATTTGTGTTTATTTGGCGCTAAATTTGAAAGTGTAGGTTACACTGTGTTATTACACAAGGTTCATCAAGTGTGGGGGCAATACATAACCATACATTGTCCCTGAGAAGGCGTGGTCGAAGGAGCTAGTTGTTTACGAAGTACATTCAAATGCAAAAAAAATTGTAGTACAAAATTCTAGAGCAACTGAAACCGCCTTACAATGCACCAAACTGTACTCCTCGTATCTCCCCAACTTTCTCTAACATTATGCGTAGTTTAACAGATCTATCATTGTATCTATAACAAATTTCATTAGTATACGGTGGAGAGCGATGTCGGTATTCAACAGGAAATGACAGACAAAAAATAAAAGAAAAATTTTTTTCCGCATCTAGATACAGATACAGATACTTCAAGTAAAATATATCTAGATACTTCTTCGGATACATTTTCTTATATGTATCTAGATATAAATACAAATACTAACAAAATGTATCTATAGTCCATACGCTGGGCAATGTCCCTTTTCTCATTAAGTCGTAAATCAAATCTCATTTATAACGAGATCGATAGTTTCATTCAATATGCACCTCTAATGCAAAGTAAAAACCAGTTCCATATGGACGAAAGTTGTTCAAAACAAATCTTATGGAAACTTGAATACAATAGAACAATAGTTTTCAACTACCTACCTAGTCAGCGGTTGTCAATAGTTTCATTACAAAGTAATATATCATTATACAAACATAACAATTTCTTAATGAAACTAGTGTATCTTCTATTGAGAACCGCTGCCAGTTAGGTAGTTCACATCTATTGTTCTATTGTATTCAAGTTTCCATAAGATTTGTTTTGAACAACTTTCGTCTATATGGAACTGGTTTTTACTTTGCATTAGAGGTGCATATTGAATGAAACTATCGATCGCGTTATAAATGAAATTTGATTGCCGAGCGTATGGAGTATAGATACAACGAAGATAGGTACTTTAACAAACATGGAAATAAAAAAAGTTACAACACTTTCTGAACAACTTAGCTATTTTCAAGGAGTGTAAAATAAAGAAACAATACAGCAAGTTAGAAAATAGAAAGTTAAAACTTTGAAATTAATATATGTATTATAGATATCCTTTGTTCTTTTTTAATATAATATAGGTAGGTAAGATGCACCTCAAATAATTCATCTCATCTCATCCTTCGGAGAATTAAAAGTTGACCTAAGAGTCGTTCCACTATCAACATGGCATACTTGGGATTTAGTTTTAGAGATTAATTTTATATTACGCTTGGTAAGGATCTTACAATCGACGGATTATGGCACACAACCTCTCCCTTGATTTGTTTATTAATTAATATTTAACAATGACTTTTAAAGTTATTAAAGATTAATTAATAAACAAGTCAATGGAAAGGTTGTTCCTGTAATACATTTGTTACATTGTTTGTCAAATTATACGTATTGGTGTAATATACCCTTTTTGTTAATTTATAAATTTATTGCCAAATGTATATCGGGTTTGACGTTAGCGGTTAAGTAATAATTAATGATGATCCAGAAGTCATCAACCAAATTACTTCATTAAATGAAAAGAACACGGCAAACTAATGCACTTCAACAAACAAAATTGCAACGAACTTCTACTTTTATGATGGCAGCAGAACGGAAGTAAATACGTAGCAGGTGCATTAGCAAAAGTAAACGCTACTGGAATTTTGCGCAACTATAAATCAAGTTTATGCCTGTAATTTCTTCAAACGAATGATCTGCGGTGTTGAAACCCATAACTAATAACTAGGTACTTAAACTAACGTGAAAAAGATAAAATACAATAAATTGTTGCTGCAAAATCTACTGCAAAACTATGCATTTTGGAAAATTATGTCGCATAATCTTCTAAATCGCTCTGCAATTTAAATGGTAAAAAATATATTAGCAAAGTGGGTAATTTGATTTATACAATTACGTCGTAACTGTCATGTCACTGATCGATCAGTAGTCGCTCATTTTTAACTATAAATCTATCGTTTGTAGGGCAAGTCTACCAAAATCCTTTTGAATTGTTTTTATATTCTTCCTACTTTATTAGCTATATTCGAGTGTAAACAACGGAACCAGTGCATGTGCATTTTGTTCCGTTTATACGTGCAAAAAAAGGATATTTATCTGTATTTCTATTTCTGGAAGTTAGCGCTAGAATACATAAATATAATTATAACTCGTACTTCGGTTCATATTGTACGTTATAACAATCATACAATCCCCTCTTGTAGAACCCTCGTCTGTCGTAAGTAATGGTACTTACCGAAACTTATATGAAAGGACTGAAATTACTTGCCTTAATACTATAGTGTTACATTGCTAAGATTCCAAGTAAACTTTTAAACCAAAACTGGACATTAACTTTGATAATTGCCTATTTGATTCTGACAAGTTCGGAAGTCTGACAAGTTTGTGCTTAAAATATGCATTGTAGTTCACGCTTTGGACATTTTCACTCCGAGCATGTAACTTAATTCATTAAATATGCATAAGAATGCACATTTTACATTTATAAAATTTATTAGATTTCGTCTAGGTCGTAACTTCGATATTTTTATTTCCTAGAAGCTGAGACCTATAAATTATAATGGATATTCTGTGTAATAAAACCAAAATTTCAAACATTTCTACATTTTAGTTGTAGATACGGACAAAGATTACATACTTTCGAGAATCGATTGATAAGAGTACCTCTTAGGGTGGTCACTATTTTGGCTGTAATTGTGTTCGTGAACTGAAGGGTCTATTTAAAGGACATTTAAAAAGCAATTGAATATTTCAAGTGGTGCTCAATGTATTTTGAAGTGGGGAAAACTGTAGTAAATTTAAAACAATGGCTTGAGTTTTATCGGAATAACTTTTACCATATTTTAATCTTTATAAACTATAGGTAATAAAACTTAAAGTCTTTTGCATGAAACTATGACAGAGACATCAGTAGATATTGTACAGGGTGTACAACTAAGAAAGGAGGCCGGCCATAACTCGGAAACTATTTGAGATAGAGCAGTGAAATAAAAAATCTTATAATAAATGTGCCCAAGAGAAAATGCTGGAAATTATTTTCACTTTCCTAAGATTGCTGTCAGTAGGTATTGGATGACTTGAGACAGACAGACACGCCCCCAGGCCCCTCCCCTTTGCGTCTATTGGTCTTCCACGCCCCTCCCCTTTGCGTCTATTGGTCTTCCACGCCCCTCCCCTTTGAGTCTATTGGTCTGATATCCACGCCCCTTTGCATCTATTGGTCTGATATCCACGCCCCTTTGTGTATAGTGGGTATGATATCCACGCCCCCTTTGCGTCTATCTGATATCCCTCCCCTTTGTGTCTATTGGTTGTGGTAGCTATGACACTCCTCCCACCCTCTGTAGTCATCTCTCCCTATTGGACGTCCCCACCTTCTATTGGTACGCCTCCCACCACTTACGCACTCTTCCTATTGGCTCCCATTGGTCTCCTCCCACCAATGTTGGATGGCACGCCTCTGTTGGCCCTTTGTTCCTATTGGCTCCCCCCCACCAATGCTCCTCCTCTCTATTGTCTCTCACTTTGTTGGATCCTTTGTCAAGTAACTCTTTTCCCTATTGGATGCCACGCCTCCTTTTCTTGGCCGTCAAGTAACCCACCACTCTTTTCCCCATTGAAAGCCTACCTTTCTTGGCTGTCAAGTAAGCCGTCACTAATTTAATAAGTAACGATGTAAACACCTAAACACAATGTCAGTTACGCCAAGGGGAGGAGTTTAACAGAGAGTTTTCATGGTCATTCCGTGTATGAAAAGTCAAGGACTTTAAAAATTGTCTAACGTATGAAGAAAACATTTTTATAAAAATTGTGTGTGGACTTTGAACACTTTGAACCTATGTACTTTGAACCGTCAGGGTAATAGGTTTCTTGAAAAGACGTATTCAATAAGGTAATAAAAGTAGATTCATGAACTTTAAAACATTTATGTGGACTTTGAACTGTACACGTATTCTTTGAACCCTCAAGGTGATAGGTTTCGTCAAGGATATGGATGTGGGAGAAAAATATAAAGCAATTGGTATCAATACAATTAATACGAAATATGGGGATCGGATAGTGTTGGAGACTGAAAATTTTAAATGTGTACAATCATTGCGCATTTACTAATAAACGAAGACGGTAGACTTCAAATTTTCAAACGACTCTTCGATGCATAAAGACGTATTCATCACAAGTACTGGGGCGGAGGGAAAAACGAATAATTTAACATTTATGTACATAGACGATTTGAAGTTGTAAACAATGTTGACCAAATAAACGTATAATAGGTTTTTCTCTCTCATATAAGTGATAGCTCAATGATTTCCAAATAAATCAGTGTTGTATACTAATCATCACCGTTGATGTTGCTGTCATGAACATATTTAGAAACCTCTGCATGGATACTGAAAAGAGTTGTAATAATAATAATTTTAAATGTACGTACTGTTACTGTAATGATAACGAAGGAGATGGTTCCATGAGCTCCCCCCATCCGAACAATAAACATTTAATCGATTGTACCGCTTATGATCTATGTGGGAATTACCCAAATACATTGGCCATGGCCTTGCACCAGTTCTACGAATTGTATGTGGCAGTACAATAGTGATGGAGAGAGAAGATTGGGAGACGCTACTCAAATGGCAAACATACCTAGAAATTTTTCCGATCACAAGAGATGTAACGTAGGATTGACTGGACAGTGATGTCAACGAAGAGAAAGATATCGAATGCTCCCAGACTACTGAATCACTTAGTAGCAAATTTATAATCTACTACTATAAATGGAAATCTTTTGAAGGGGAAGAGAAAATGCTAAAAAGTGTAACAATGCAAAGATCACGTGACAGCCTTTCTTGTATGATGAATAACAATGAGATTGAAGAATTGTTTAATCTAAAAGATATAATTAATTATCGATTGGAATTACTGTAATCGTATAATCTCTCCGGTTTCTATCGGAACCTCATCGAAAAGATAACTAACTACCGATGCTTTCGCAAGATACACTGTGATGATGACGACAACGAGGACAGCTATCATGGCATTGAAAATTGGTTAAATTACAAATATGATAGAAACTCTCACAATATATGATGAAACTGTTGTATTATCAAGCATAAACAATAAACAATAACAACAAATTGTTGTGTTTTCGTTCCCCCACCAAAAACCCCATATATCGATTCTGAATTCAGTTAGTATTGCAATCTATAAAATAGTTGTATCACCCTGGTATATGTAGAAATTGCATAGCAAGGACAGTTCAATTGTGAAGATGGTATAAAAATTGAATTTTCAAAGTCTGAACAATTAATAAGATGTAAAAACTGTTCTATTTTTAATGTTGGTACTGCAACACTGTACATAGGTCTAGGAAATGTGTCTAGAAGCGGTAAGAGTACTTACAAATTAAAAATAATTGTTGTATCACCCCAGGTATATGTAGAAATTGTATCGCAAGGACAGTTCAATCGTGAAGGTCATATAAAAATTGAATTTTCAAGGTCTGTACAATTAATAAGATGTAAGAACTGTTCTATTTTTAATGTACTGTAGCTGTATTAGATGACATCAATATACATAGTTCTAGGAAATGTATCTAGAAGCGGAATAACGATTACTTGCAAATTAAAAATAATTGTTTTATCACTCAGGTAGATGTAGAAATTGTATCGCAAGGACAGTTCAATCGTGAAGGTCATAAAAAAATGAAATTTTCAAGGTCTGGGCAATGAATAAGATGTTTTCATTAAAAAGCGCAAGTGTTAAAAGAATGTAAAAAAAAAATATCTGCAATAGTTGTATCAGCCCGTATATGCTGCAATTATACAGTAAGGAATGCATCTAGTTCAATTGTGAAGGTTATAAAAAATTGCAATTACTAAGAACCGCGTTAAAACTATATGCGTTCTAAGGACAGTAGTTACGTATGAATACATAAAGTGGAATAATCTCCAAATGAAGTGAAAATAAGTAGTAGTAGCTGTTAATCGCTAGACAATCAGATCCTGTAGCGAAATTGATAATCTAACAAAGTGCTCTCTTTCATAGATCAAATATCATCATTAGCAATTGTTGAAAATTGCACATAGCAATTATGGGGCGTTTGATCGCTACAAAAAAGTATCCTAATGCAAAGTAAAATGGTTTTTACTGCAGCTGCATTAGATGGTATCACTCATACCCTGTACTAGGAAACCTATCTAGAAGCGGGCAACGATTCCCAGCAAATTCAAAATAATTGCCGTAAAGTGTTAAGAATAGTTAAATCACCCCTGTGTAGATGTAGAAATGGTATTGCAAGGACGTTCAATTGTGAAGGTCATATAAAAAATTGCATTGTCAAGGTTTGCGCATGGGTAATTGTGTCTTCAGACAAAACCAGCTGGAAAGTTAAAAATTGAAGAGAGTGAAATGCAAAAACTTTGGTAACCTTCTCCCTCACACTGAGAAAAAGGATGACCATGTCTTCTTCTACTATACTACTTCAAATGTACGTTAATATTCTTCTCCTCTCTCTACTTTAAATATAGACACAACTGTTATACCATTTCTTGCACAGGCTGTCCTCTAACCCTAATCAAGGGTACAATAATTTAGATTTTATGAAAATTTCGATGCGCTGTGTATTTTTCGAGATATTCGCAAAATCAGTCTTCTCGCGATTATATCACGAATCGAAAAAAGTTTTCAGATAAAACGAATCTACAATGAAAAAAATGGGCGTTCACCCGTTTAAGTTAATTTTCATCAATTATTATAGAGTATCATCTCATCATTTAGATAGTAAGCGATTGTTTGTTGGTTGAATTTGATCGAATCGATTTTATAGGATTATCGTCTTAACGAATTACCATGTTTAATTTTGTATAGTTCGAACGAAATTTCAAATATGTACATCCTTAATGATGCAAAGGTAAAAAAAAATAATTACGTAGTGAATACAAATTGATACGATTATCATTTTCATTAACATTTTAATAAGACGTTTAGTTTCTTTTAAGAACCTTATCAATTCGTGTACTGAGGGGACGTTGACATTTGAAGGTGTTTAGCGATTCCTGGAGATCGCATACGTTATATATGTACGTAGTTAGTTTCAAATATCGTGAACGGGATGATGTTTGTGACATCAAAATAAGGATTATCTAATAAATGTTAGTATTAAAATGGGGTAGAAAAAGTACGTCAGTTAAACAGATATTTACATATATGTTGATTACTTTTTATGACCAACAATAACATCAACGAATGACTTCGGTACAAGATGATGAATTCGAATTTGTGATAAAATGGATATCTGGTAAATATTTGTTTCATATTAAACCTTTTCTTCATTTTATGTTTTAGAGATTTCCATTTCGTTGAGGTATCGTACGTTTGGAGGCGCTGATGATATCAAAGATTTAATTAGTAGTAAATATTTTAGATCAAATTAATGTAATGCAGCTTTGACAAATTTGAAGATGAAAATTCAAAAAAAGTACGTTAGGTAAATAAATATGACCAATCTTTGATTACTTTTTATAACCAACATTAACACCAAATTTGAGGATGAAAATTGAAAAAAATAGGTACGTGAGGTAACCATATATTTGCATGTGTAATCTATGATTACATTGATTACTTTTTTATGATCAACATTTCCAACAAATTTGAGTAATCTTTGATTACTTGTTATGATGAAAAATAATTGAATGACTTCAAGACAAGATGATGATAAATTACTATTTGTGATAAATGAATATTAGGTAAATATTTATTTCATATTAAACCTTATCTTCATTTTATTTTTTAGAGATTTACGTTTCGTTACGTTTGGAAACGTCGCGTCGCGTCGATGATATAAAAGATTTAATGTATATTTTTGTTATACAAGTAATGTAAGTTGGTAAATAAAGAAAAAATGTTTTTATTACTCACAAAAAGAAAAACAAACATCAAATTTTGTAATCGCACCTATGTTATTGTTTGTTTCTAGTGGAATGTAATGAAGTTTATATTAATCTGAAAATCACCTCCTGGTTAATAAAGTAAATTAATCATTTTGCAATTCTCATACATGTTACGATTAAATCGATGAGAATTCAACATTAACTAATTCCATTCGATCGATCATTTTCACATACAATTCTGTTTATATGTTGATTATCAAAAACTATTCTAACATTTGAGTGATTATTAACAAGGAAATTGTCTTACGTTTGTAAATTTTATTAAAGTCCTCATTTTGATGCAATCATTGACCGATTGGAACCAACATGTTTGAATTGTCATATACAAACAAACTATCGATAGCTTATATTCTTGCAAGGAGGATAGGTAGATTCAATAAAATAAATTAGATCAGTTCAACAATGTTAAATGTTTAATTAGGATTAAAATGTTACCAACTTAACACACATTCCTCCTCTTCTAATATGATGTACAGTAACTTAATTTCTGATAGTAAAAGGAGGATATTTTACATTTATGACATTGTTTCTCTTAGTAGAAAACGAAGAATAGACAAACAAATTATCCACTCTAAAGCTGTGGTTCCTACAGAATCAGGAGGTAAAGCCTTTTATAAACTTTTGACAAGGTATAATTTTAGGGCTTATATAGCAAGTATCGATCATTTCCACAGGTTAAAGACACTTCTGTGTGTTGTTAAATGAGTTACTGTCAAGTACTATCCTAAAATATGAATTCGAGTGATTAACCTGAAAGTGTTAATTTTGGTAAATTAATCGAATTGGCCAATTAATTCAAGAAACTAACGTTCAGTTATTCATAGCAAATCAACGTCTTAAATCTTATTTTAATGTTCTAAAGTACGCTTCATCTGTTTAGAACACTTCACCCAGACGATAGGTATGAGAACGATGCAGGCACAGGGATCAGCCCAGTTTGACCTTGATGTACCTATCTATGCCGATATGAGAAATCAGTTTATCAGCTTCTCCTCGTCAGAACAGTAATCTGATAAATGGATCTGTTCATCGATTCATCAGCTAAACAGATAATCAAATGATCAGATCAGATACGATAATCTGATAAACGGATCTGTTCATCTGATAAACGAATCTGATCATCTGATTACCTGTTTAGCTGATCTGTTCATCGATTCATCTGTTTCCGACAGATCCGTTTATCAGATTATCGTATCTGATCTGATCATTTGATTATCTGTTTAGCTGATGAATCGATGAACAGATCCATTTATCAGATTACTGTTCTGACGAGGAGAAGCTGATAAACTGATTTCTCATATCGGCATAGATAGGTACATCAAGGTCAAACTGGGCTGATCCCTGTGCCTGCATCGTTCTCATACCTATCGTCTGGGTGAAGTGTTCTAAACAGATGAAGCGTACTTTAGAACATTAAAAATAAGATTTAAGACGTTGATTTGCTATGAATAACTGAACGTTAGTTTCTTGAATTAATTGGCCAATTCGATTAATTTACCAAAATTAACACTTTCAGGTTAATCACTCGAATTCATATTTTAGGATAGTACTTGACAGTAACTCATTTAACAACACACAGAAGTGTCTTTAACCTGTGGAAATGATCGATACTTGCTATATAAGCCCTAAAATTATACCTTGTCAAAAGTTTATAAAAGGCTTTACCTCCTGATTCTGTAGGAACCACAGCTTTAGAGTGGATAATTTGTTTGTCTATTCTTCGTTTTCTACTAAGAGAAACAATGTCATAAAGGTAAAATATCCTCCTTTTACTATCAGAAATTAAGTTACTGTACATCATATTAGAAGAGGAGGAATGTGTGTTAAGTTGGTAACATTTTAATCCTAATTAAACATTTAACATTGTTGAACTGATCTAATTTATTTTATTGAATCTACCTATCCTCCTTGCAAGAATATAAGCTATCGATAGTTTGTTTGTATATGACAATTCAAACATGTTGGTTCCAATCGGTCAATGATTGCATCAAAATGAGGACTTTAATAAAATTTACAAACGTAAGACAATTTCCTTGTTAATAATCACTCAAATGTTAGAATAGTTTTTGATAATCAACATATAAACAGAATTGTATGTGAAAATGATCGATCGAATGGAATTAGTTAATGTTGAATTCTCATCGATTTAATCGTAACATGTATGAGAATTGCAAAATGATTAATTTACTTTATTAACCAGGAGGTGATTTTCAGATTAATATAAACTTCATTACATTCCACTAGAAACAAACAATAACATAGGTGCGATTACAAAATTTGATGTTTGTTTTTCTTTTTGTGAGTAATAAAAACATTTTTTCTTTATTTACCAACTTACATTACTTGTATAACAAAAATATACATTAAATCTTTTATATCATCGACGCGACGCGACGTTTCCAAACGTAACGAAACGTAAATCTCTAAAAAAATAAAATGAAGATAAGGTTTAATATGAAATAAATATTTACCTAATATTCATTTATCACAAATAGTAATTTATCATCATCTTGTCTTGAAGTCATTCAATTATTTTTCATCATAACAAGTAATCAAAGATTACTCAAATTTGTTGGAAATGTTGATCATAAAAAAGTAATCAATGTAATCATAGATTACACATGCAAATATATGGTTACCTCACGTACCTATTTTTTTCAATTTTCATCCTCAAATTTGGTGTTAATGTTGGTTATAAAAAGTAATCAAAGATTGGTCATATTTATTTACCTAACGTACTTTTTTTGAATTTTCATCTTCAAATTTGTCAAAGCTGCATTACATTAATTTGATCTAAAATATTTACTACTAATTAAATCTTTGATATCATCAGCGCCTCCAAACGTACGATACCTCAACGAAATGGAAATCTCTAAAACATAAAATGAAGAAAAGGTTTAATATGAAACAAATATTTACCAGATATCCATTTTATCACAAATTCGAATTCATCATCTTGTACCGAAGTCATTCGTTGATGTTATTGTTGGTCATAAAAAGTAATCAACATATATGTAAATATCTGTTTAACTGACGTACTTTTTCTACCCCATTTTAATACTAACATTTATTAGATAATCCTTATTTTGATGTCACAAACATCATCCCGTTCACGATATTTGAAACTAACTACGTACATATATAACGTATGCGATCTCCAGGAATCGCTAAACACCTTCAAATGTCAACGTCCCCTCAGTACACGAATTGATAAGGTTCTTAAAAGAAACTAAACGTCTTATTAAAATGTTAATGAAAATGATAATCGTATCAATTTGTATTCACTACGTAATTATTTTTTTTTTACCTTTGCATCATTAAGGATGTACATATTTGAAATTTCGTTCGAACTATACAAAATTAAACATGGTAATTCGTTAAGACGATAATCCTATAAAATCGATTCGATCAAATTCAACCAACAAACAATCGCTTACTATCTAAATGATGAGATGATACTCTATAATAATTGATGAAAATTAACTTAAACGGGTGAACGCCCATTTTTTTCATTGTAGATTCGTTTTATCTGAAAACTTTTTTCGATTCGTGATATAATCGCGAGAAGACTGATTTTGCGAATATCTCGAAAAATACACAGCGCATCGAAATTTTCATAAAATCTAAATTATTGTACCCTTGATTAGGGTTAGAGGACAGCCTGTGCAAGAAATGGTATAACAGTTGTGTCTATATTTAAAGTAGAGAGAGGAGAAGAATATTAACGTACATTTGAAGTAGTATAGTAGAAGAAGACATGGTCATCCTTTTTCTCAGTGTGAGGGAGAAGGTTACCAAAGTTTTTGCATTTCACTCTCTTCAATTTTTAACTTTCCAGCTGGTTTTGTCTGAAGACACAATTACCCATGCGCAAACCTTGACAATGCAATTTTTTATATGACCTTCACAATTGAACGTCCTTGCAATACCATTTCTACATCTACACAGGGGTGATTTAACTATTCTTAACACTTTACGGCAATTATTTTGAATTTGCTGGGAATCGTTGCCCGCTTCTAGATAGGTTTCCTAGTACAGGGTATGAGTGATACCATCTAATGCAGCTGCAGTAAAAACCATTTTACTTTGCATTAGGATACTTTTTTGTAGCGATCAAACGCCCCATAATTGCTATGTGCAATTTTCAACAATTGCTAATGATGATATTTGATCTATGAAAGAGAGCACTTTGTTAGATTATCAATTTCGCTACAGGATCTGATTGTCTAGCGATTAACAGCTACTACTACTTATTTTCACTTCATTTGGAGATTATTCCACTTTATGTATTCATACGTAACTACTGTCCTTAGAACGCATATAGTTTTAACGCGGTTCTTAGTAATTGCAATTTTTTATAACCTTCACAATTGAACTAGATGCATTCCTTACTGTATAATTGCAGCATATACGGGCTGATACAACTATTGCAGATATTTTTTTTTTACATTCTTTTAACACTTGCGCTTTTTAATGAAAACATCTTATTCATTGCCCAGACCTTGAAAATTTCATTTTTTTATGACCTTCACGATTGAACTGTCCTTGCGATACAATTTCTACATCTACCTGAGTGATAAAACAATTATTTTTAATTTGCAAGTAATCGTTATTCCGCTTCTAGATACATTTCCTAGAACTATGTATATTGATGTCATCTAATACAGCTACAGTACATTAAAAATAGAACAGTTCTTACATCTTATTAATTGTACAGACCTTGAAAATTCAATTTTTATATGACCTTCACGATTGAACTGTCCTTGCGATACAATTTCTACATATACCTGGGGTGATACAACAATTATTTTTAATTTGTAAGTACTCTTACCGCTTCTAGACACATTTCCTAGACCTATGTACAGTGTTGCAGTACCAACATTAAAAATAGAACAGTTTTTACATCTTATTAATTGTTCAGACTTTGAAAATTCAATTTTTATACCATCTTCACAATTGAACTGTCCTTGCTATGCAATTTCTACATATACCAGGGTGATACAACTATTTTATAGATTGCAATACTAACTGAATTCAGAATCGATATATGGGGTTTTTGGTGGGGGAACGAAAACACAACAATTTGTTGTTATTGTTTATTGTTTATGCTTGATAATACAACAGTTTCATCATATATTGTGAGAGTTTCTATCATATTTGTAATTTAACCAATTTTCAATGCCATGATAGCTGTCCTCGTTGTCGTCATCATCACAGTGTATCTTGCGAAAGCATCGGTAGTTAGTTATCTTTTCGATGAGGTTCCGATAGAAACCGGAGAGATTATACGATTACAGTAATTCCAATCGATAATTAATTATATCTTTTAGATTAAACAATTCTTCAATCTCATTGTTATTCATCATACAAGAAAGGCTGTCACGTGATCTTTGCATTGTTACACTTTTTAGCATTTTCTCTTCCCCTTCAAAAGATTTCCATTTATAGTAGTAGATTATAAATTTGCTACTAAGTGATTCAGTAGTCTGGGAGCATTCGATATCTTTCTCTTCGTTGACATCACTGTCCAGTCAATCCTACGTTACATCTCTTGTGATCGGAAAAATTTCTAGGTATGTTTGCCATTTGAGTAGCGTCTCCCAATCTTCTCTCTCCATCACTATTGTACTGCCACATACAATTCGTAGAACTGGTGCAAGGCCATGGCCAATGTATTTGGGTAATTCCCACATAGATCATAAGCGGTACAATCGATTAAATGTTTATTGTTCGGATGGGGGGAGCTCATGGAACCATCTCCTTCGTTATCATTACAGTAACAGTACGTACATTTAAAATTATTATTATTACAACTCTTTTCAGTATCCATGCAGAGGTTTCTAAATATGTTCATGACAGCAACATCAACGGTGATGATTAGTATACAACACTGATTTATTTGGAAATCATTGAGCTATCACTTATATGAGAGAGAAAAACCTATTATACGTTTATTTGGTCAACATTGTTTACAACTTCAAATCGTCTATGTACATAAATGTTAAATTATTCGTTTTTCCCTCCGCCCCAGTACTTGTGATGAATACGTCTTTATGCATCGAAGAGTCGTTTGAAAATTTGAAGTCTACCGTCTTCGTTTATTAGTAAATGCGCAATGATTGTACACATTTAAAATTTTCAGTCTCCAACACTATCCGATCCCCATATTTCGTATTAATTGTATTGATACCAATTGCTTTATATTTTTCTCCCACATCCATATCCTTGACGAAACCTATCACCTTGAGGGTTCAAAGAATACGTGTACAGTTCAAAGTCCACATAAATGTTTTAAAGTTCATGAATCTACTTTTATTACCTTATTGAATACGTCTTTTCAAGAAACCTATTACCCTGACGGTTCAAAGTACATAGGTTCAAAGTGTTCAAAGTCCACACACAATTTTTATAAAAATGTTTTCTTCATACGTTAGACAATTTTTAAAGTCCTTGACTTTTCATACACGGAATGACCATGAAAACTCTCTGTTAAACTCCTCCCCTTGGCGTAACTGACATTGTGTTTAGGTGTTTACATCGTTACTTATTAAATTAGTGACGGCTTACTTGACAGCCAAGAAAGGTAGGCTTTCAATGGGGAAAAGAGTGGTGGGTTACTTGACGGCCAAGAAAAGGAGGCGTGGCATCCAATAGGGAAAAGAGTTACTTGACAAAGGATCCAACAAAGTGAGAGACAATAGAGAGGAGGAGCATTGGTGGGGGGGAGCCAATAGGAACAAAGGGCCAACAGAGGCGTGCCATCCAACATTGGTGGGAGGAGACCAATGGGAGCCAATAGGAAGAGTGCGTAAGTGGTGGGAGGCGTACCAATAGAAGGTGGGGACGTCCAATAGGGAGAGATGACTACAGAGGGTGGGAGGAGTGTCATAGCTACCACAACCAATAGACACAAAGGGGAGGGATATCAGATAGACGCAAAGGGGGCGTGGATATCATACCCACTATACACAAAGGGGCGTGGATATCAGACCAATAGATGCAAAGGGGCGTGGATATCAGACCAATAGACTCAAAGGGGAGGGGCGTGGAAGACCAATAGACGCAAAGGGGAGGGGCGTGGAAGACCAATAGACGCAAAGGGGAGGGGCCTGGGGGCGTGTCTGTCTGTCTCAAGTCACCCAATACCTACTGCTGCAAAATAAAGGTAGGGGGAACTAAATTACGTGTTACTAGAAAAAATTGTGTACCTTCAAAACGAGTTGCTTGAATTTGTCAAGATTGGTCTCGATGTAAAGAGAATGCTTGATATTACCAAAAAAATCCAAAACCACAACAATTTCTTATCTCCGTCTACCAATAGAGGGCGCAAATTGTTGAAAGAACAAAACGGTCGACTTTTCTAAAAAAATTGAAATGGTACCAAATATTTTTTTCGCTGCTATTGGAAGGAACATTAATAAGGGAATAATTAAAAAAAAATTATGTCAATAGCTCTCATAGTACCAAAGTTATAGTCAAAAATATGGTAATATAAGAGACAATTTGAGGTATAAGCAAATGAAAACGCTTAAAATGAAAACTTTATGTCAAAGCTGTAAACTAGATAACAAAATGACATTAAGTGTATTTCGGTTGTTGTATTTTAAGCAAAAATGCAAATTTCCAATGGAGAAGCATTGCGACATATTTTGAATGCATGCAAAATGCAACTGCTGCAGGGCCACTGAAATTGCCTCTTATACTACCACATTTTTGATTATATCTTCAGTACTATAAGAGCTATTGACATATTTTTTTTTTAAATAACTCAATTATTAATTTTCCTTCCAATAGCAGTGAAAAAAATATTTGATACCATTTGAATTTTTTTAGAAAAGTCGACCGTTTTGTTCCTTCAGCAAGTTGCGCCCTCTATTGGTAGACGGAGATGAGAAATTGTTGTGGTTTTGAATTTTTTTGGTAATATCAAGTATTGTCTTTTCATCGAGACCAATCTTGACAAATTCAAGCAACCCGTTTCGAAGTTACACGATTTTTTCTAGTAACACGTAATTTAGTTCCCCCTACCTTTATTTTGACAGCAATCGTAAAAATTCATTAAACAAAGTTTTACATTTTGATCATTAGTTTACAACGAATGTATTTTTTAAATACTTTACTGAGGAAAATTTCCCAAAAAAATGGGAATTTCAAATTGAAATCAGTGAAACGCCCTCTGGCGGCAATGGTAGGAAATTGAAAATAATTTCCAGCATTTTCTCTTGGCCACATTTATCATAAGATTTTTATTTCACTGTTCTATCTCAAATAGTTTCCGAGTTATGGCCGGCCTCCTTTCTTAGTTGTACACCCTGTACAATAATAAAAGGATTCACTTGTTTGTGAAAAATACATATAATCATATCGAAAATTCACGAACTGAAGAAATCATATACAAAGCTTATGTTTTAACCACGCTTTCATTGACTTTAAAATAATGTAGTTTTACTTCTCAGTAACATACACGTAAAAGCGTTCGTCACCCTAGCCATGACATTTACTTTCCTTTTCTACTCTTCTAAGTGCATACACAATTCAAAACTACCAAATTTGTTTTGTATGTTCCGATAGAAGACAAAGTGGAATAACAGTTTCGAAACACATCGTATTGAAACACATGTGTTCATAGGTCAAGCAACACATGTTAAAAATGTGCTGTAAATATGACCCGTCAGACGGAGGAGCAGCATTTACGTGATTTAGTTCCATGTTATGAGCAACCTCTCGCATACTTAATGATGGTCAATCTTCGAATTGTTGAAGCACATCCTGCTCAAAATGCGGATTTCACCCCATTACTTTCAGGGCGCCTGTTTTTTAGTCGCATTGTGTGAGGGGGAATGTAGGGGAGGGGGGGGGGGGGTTCACATTTTCAAAAATGTAAAAAAACAGTCACATGGAAATACTCCAGCGCGTCAGACATTCATAGTGTATACGCCCTACTTCTTTCTGATAACCGAGAGATATTACTCTGACGATTTGTTAGTGGAGGGTGGCTGTAAAAAGGGGCACCAAAAAAAGTAATTCGAGCGCGTATGGGAGCAAGTATGTACAGTGACTCTATTGCAAACAGTGGCGACAAGCGATGTATGGATTTTTATTGGCCGTGGTATATTTTGCCTCATAATGGCGGCCTGACTGTGTTTACCTTTGATCAGCATGTAATTTTTATTTGAATTTGGCACGTTGCTAGGATACCACCGTTGAGTTCATAGAAACCCGCCCAAAATTTTGCCTCCTAATGGCGGATGGGTGGAGCTAATCGCTGCTTGTCGTCACTGTTTGTAATAGAGTCACTGTACCAGTATGTACATACTATTATTATTGAATATGAACGATATTACACCCTGTGGAAACCAACTACTTACCAAATCTACAGCAGAAGATTGTTTTACCATTTCATGTAAACCCGTTTGATTCCACGCATTTTTTTAAAATAATTTTTTTAATTTTCTTTAGTTTTTCGATTCTTTAGTGAACTAGTAAGCGTTCTACATTGAAATAAAAAAAATTGTTACTGGATTGCATAAAAAATAGGTGTACTCAAATGGGTACAATGGGATCACACCTGCATTATAGTGTGGTTATAGTCGGATGATAAAAAAAAGTATATCACACAAAATTGTTTAATTTTGCAGCACTACAAACAAACAAAATTATCCTAGTGGTAAATCAGGTTTGTTTTGATTTTGTTTGGCACCACAGTAAGTGTCAAATTGGTAGATACTCGGTGGAGCTGCAAAGCATCCAATCTTTGTACCCGAATCGCACCGGTTTACCACGAATAAATTGTTTGGACGAATGATGACCAAAATACTTCACCATGACCTCATCAATGGATAACTTCTCATGGAAGATGCCCCACTGAAGAAAATTTTTATTCAGTTGTTTCATCAAAGGACGCACCTTTGTCATTTTATCGGTCTTGTCAATTTCTTCATTGTTACACAAATGAAAATATTTTTTCAAGTTGTGGTATCTATTGCGATTGATTAGGAATAGAATAAATAATTCGAAAATTAGAAAGTAATGTAGACAATTTACAAATGAATTGAAAGTAATGTTTGATAAGTAAAGAACGACGTTATAATTCCATTGTACTCAAATGTGTACACACAAACTTGAACTCACATATTTTTTATGTAAGCAACCAAATCACATAAAAACAAAAAAACCTATAATAGAATTACCTGACAACCTGCTAGAAAAATTTAGGCCATTTTCAAAGCGGAGTTACAACTGTTTTTAAAAAAAAGTAACACACAGAAAACAACATCCTGCACAACCAACTTCAAAAAATTATTCTGCACAATAGAATTTTTTTGATATAAAAGACTTGGAAAATCTAACTCCTCCCATGTTCATACAACTATTTAGTAGGATTATAATATTAATTTTCAATCAATTATGTTTTAATATGACTTTTGGCAAAGTGTCAATGGGCTCAAATCGATTTACTCTGTTAGTCATTCATTTGCTATAGTTAGTACGTAACAATCTCCATAGAATTTTCATTGGGAGTTACCAAGCGTGTAAAAGTTTGGCCCCCCCTCCAGGATTGTTATCAATGACCCATTGAACAATATTAGAGGGGGGGGGAGTTGAACGGCTGCCATCTTGTCCGCCATCTTGAAAATGCCCCCGAACCTATTTTTGCCTATATCTTAGCAACCGTATGTCCAAATCGAACATACGTAGTCTCTAATTACACAGTTTTCTATTCCTAAGATAAATTGTTATATAACCGAAATTGATAATCCTAGCGAATTTAATGTTTTTGGGTTTAAAAGCTTAAATTATGGAATATGTAAAAAAAACGCTAAAAACATATCACTTTTTATTTTATTATTATCGATCTTTTAGATCTCGCTTTTATGAATAAAATGCAAAAACAATCAACGAAATCCGAGCACTGGTTACGAAAATATACAAGATTTAGGAATAGGTACCGCACCTTTGCTGAGCACACAATAATTGGTGTGTGTACAGGATGTCCCTGAAAATGTAGGAAATCTCTCGGATTCAGATAGAGCATGGAAAAATAAGATAAGAAGTTCCTATAAAATTGTTCTCTACAGGCCTTCCCTGCGGAGATATGTGCCCATGAAGGACGCCGCTGGTAATCCTTTTTTCTTGAATAACTTTCAGAGAACTCAATGTAATTTCATAAAAATTTTATATGATGGACACTACTAAGAACCACTTAAAATGGTGTCTATGAAACATAATATTTAGCTTTTCTAGTTTATCAGGGACGAGCTAAGTTTTACACATCGGTGCTCAAATTTTTAACACCCTGTATGATAAAGACTTTAAAGAAATGAATTTGGGTAGCTTGGACCTTAGACTCAAAAAAATGTACTCTTGTTTATTTTCGATAAAATGAACCGTTTTCGAGATAAAGAATAATAAACGAATTCATGTTACTTATAATTCTTATGAATGAATGTTAACTTTTATTAGAGAAAACATGAATTCCGTTATGCTTGTAACTCAACTCACCGCAAGCCCAATGCAAAACTAATTTTTAAATCTAAAATTAGTGTACACTAAAAGCCGTGCATGCTATATTATGCATTTGTCTTTGCAAGGAGGAGAAGAAAACGCGATATGTAATTTAGCACTCTAATTTGAGAACCATCTAGATAGTAATTATTGCCTAATTCATGAGCATGAACCTAAAGTTGTTGCTTTCATTCACAGCACGTGGATAAAATAGGTTTCGGATTACCCGAAGTTAATGATTATTTTTCATTCCTACGTTCACAAACACAGGTTCTGAATTTCACATTCAAGTTTATGAACGAATTGTTTACCAATCGTCAAAAAGCTATAAATTTAGATAATAATCGCTACTATAATCCATTAATCTTGCACAGTTATAAAGGGAACAAAGATTCCAGATCAAAATATGTGTACATCTACTTGTCCGACTAGGATAATGAGTAGGTCGGGTGTCACTCTTATCTCGTTATCTAAACAAGACGAAAACCCTAGGGCATCTGCCCTTAATATCCTACAAGCCTTTTAATTTACTCCTGGCAACACGCCTAAATTACTCCTGTGAATAAAGGTAGGAAAGCATGTCTCAGAAGGCACGAGTTATCCAAGCCTAATTACACATGTCCGATGAATACAAACGAGATGCTACCGATCGAGAGACAGAAATCATTCTCCAACAAGACGAAAGATGTTTAGATTGGATTTTGATTAATTTGAATATTTCGCATATTTCTATAGAAATACGTAAGGAAGTAATTTAAACTTCTGTAGTTTGTTTAGAACGGATACAATTTAAAGAAAAATCTCCATCTCTTTAGTTTTATTTGCATTCATTGCATATATTTGGTTAACGAGCGTACGAATTTAAAGTTGATTTAGAGTTGGAAAACTTTTCAAATATTTCATAGTTGAGTTAAATTATATATACGACTATTACGTTAAATTTACATTATATGACCGGCAATGCAATCCATTGCACGAAGCTTTTACTTCCATATTTTAAGCAATTATAAATAAATAAAAAGTTTAGTTTCGAGGTTTATATTGGAGTTTTGGCGAGGAATTTCATTCTATCCAATTACAGCATTTCCGTCGGTTATATCACAATCATAACCACTTGCCGCTTCAACGTTCCTCATGCATGTTTAGTTTTTCGTTACCAGGTGAAGCTTGGGGTTCATGATCACATTGTCGCCCATTATCCGATCCAGCTTGGTACTTTGCATGATAGACGTCCCCTTGCCAAGGGATAATTTCCATGCGCATACAACGTTCCAAGATACACATTGATTTGCTATTTACTGAATACTGTCACAGGTTTTTACGATAGTGTAGTTATTCTTTTAGGTCACCCACCCTGTATCATTTTTACGATAAAGATGTAATTTGCACGCATAATCGTGTGCTAACATACATTGAATATTTTTTGCCACGTTTTAAATCACTTTACTCCATGCATTCGAAACGTTAAAAATATCTAAAAAATAATTCTATATTGTTATTATTGTAACACATGCGACTCATGCGAGAATGCTTTTATTATACAGACTTGGACAAGGATCCTCAGATCTTTTATGGTTTTGTACCGTTGCAGTCCGTCCGTCCGTCGGTCCATCCGTCCGTATGCTCAATAACTCTTTTTAGAAGCTACAAATCGTTTCGAAATTAGACGGGTATACGGGTTCTTAAAAGATTAAGAATGAACGCTATTGTCTTTCAGGTCCCTGCCAACGGGGACAAAAGTTACGTTCGTGTGGATCGGGAACGGCAAAAAATAGACAAAATTTTAGAATTTGGTATAACTCTAGATCAGCGTTTCCCAAACTTTTTTGACCGCGACCCGGTACGAGGTTTTAAAATTTTTGGCGACCCACCTTATGAAAAAACCCCACTTCTTTACAAAACAAACTTTATTTTTTAATTAAAAATCTAGTTAATTGTTTGTTTTATTTCATACACAAAAATTTCAAAATAATTATATAAGAAAAATAAAAGTAGGTAATTAAAAAATTAGATTCATTTAAAACTAGTAAATGAAGTAAACTATCAACGTTAGCAGCACAACGCACGGACGCGAGCGATAAAGCTATGTGAAAGAGTGCAAATGCACACTTTTCCACTATTCCTAGTGTATAACGTATTTTGAAGTACCGCCTCTGTAGCGAACCCTGCGAGTCAACGGCTCGTGTTGCTCGTGCGATTTGTGTTGCGACTCGTATTCCCGTCCACATTATGTGTGAGCCACGAGCCGAACCACGCGCTCGAGCCCGAGCACGAGAATGTGGACGCCGCTTAACTGATGTAAAAAAAACTAATAGGTACTTAAACAATTTTTTTTTGTGTTTACCATTTTTTTCCGTGACCCGGCAAAATTTTTCTACGACCCGGTGCCGGGTCGCGACCCACACTTTGGGAAACGCTGCTCTAGATCATGTATCGACTTCATTTTTACTAGATTATAACTGATGATCCTTAGATGTGCGTACTATTGAACATAATTCTCATCCGTGGCCTATGTTAAAAGTTACACAATTGTTATTTATGAACCAATTTCATCCTCATCTTGAAAAAATGCCAATTATTCCTCTCGAGTGCGGGAGGGTTGTTCAGTTCAGTAACTGGTACGATTTAATACCTATAAAGTATTATGGTTTTGGCGTCCATAGTTAATTGGGAATATTAGATGTAAGTAGTCAAATGCCACTGAATTTAAATTTTAGAAACAATGTGCAGCCTCAACTGACTCAGCCACTTTTCACAAATGAAGTAGGTACGTTAAATACCGAACATAATTTATGGATGAACATCTATAATACCACATACCCAGATCTACTTGTGTTTCAGAAATTACGAATCATCTTTTGACAAATTGGCATGCAGTTGGCATACTTTAACTTTAATATTAAATTCATTATTTGTGTGCATTTATTCTTACATTTTTAATATTGCCATCACCACAACTAACATAAATACTTTGGTGCCTGGAAGATGAAATAAGAACCAATAGATATAACAGTTTGGCCACTTCTGCAGAAGACGTTCGCGGACTAACTCGCGACTATTAATATATCCACAAATGAGGTATATGAGACATAAATGATTTATAGCTCGCATTGGGAATAGGTACCTCAAATTTATTGAAGAAATAATAACAATAATAAAATAAAAAATTAGAATAACTCGAAGAAAATGGAGAAACTGAACTTATTGAAATACCTAACATTTGTTTGCTGTAAATACGTATTCATTCCAAAGTTTTACCTTTAACTACTTACTGAAACATAATAGGTATAAGGTAATTGTTTGGTTAAGAATATGCTCCCAAAGTTTTAACCATCGGTGACAAAGTCATGCACGTTAAAATTGAGTTACAATTCGAAAGAAAGTAATCACCATAATTCTGCGATATGAAGTTGTGGCTATCCCACAGATTCATTGAATCATTGGGAACACCAATATAAAAAGTAAAATAATTTGCTTGCAAATGAGCAAACCGTTTTTCATTAAATTATAAATTGAGTGTTTAATTTTACTTTTTTGCAATATAGTAGGTACAATAATTTACTTTAATAACCCCTAATAATTGGATTATTAGTTAAATTCCCATCGTACAAAAAATGTTGGCGTTCATTTGCATAATATGTATGGAAATTATAATCCAAATTCCCATAACGCATTTAAAATTCATTGCTTTATGCTGTATACAATTTCCTATTTGCATGAGAAGAACATTTGATACTTTCCTTAATATGATACTGAATGTGACTTACGAAACTAGCGTACAGTTGCGTTACTTTGTTTTTAAACAAGATATTTCGATTTGAATGTAGTAAAAGTAAAAGTGGGGAGATGATATTTCATTTTATTATGCACAACAATGCTCGAAAAACACTACTAACTTCAACAATAAAGTTTACTCTTCTTTTGCAACAAAAAGAATATGTAACTTTTTTCAGATTACCTTATTTATTATTCGGTGCAGGTGCAAGGGTCACTCTGCATATTGTGTCCCTCGTTTGCAATCCCTTTTATAAAATAGATGTCTTGAAGTGGTTGATCTTTCAAGTCACGTGAACCTCAATTTGGTGTTGTTTGACTGACTACCGATAAAGGGTGAGCTTTTTCGTGACATTATTAAGTTTTGTTCAGAATTTTGATGAATTAGCTTCTGAATGTTTAACATGCTAATACGCGTAACATACATTTTCTATTATCTATATTAAAGATTAATTTATAATTAGGTACTTACGACTTACGAGACATATAAATAAAGATCGATAAAGCCAAATAAGTCACATTAGTATGATGTGTAAATTTTAAATCTATTTAATGTCAGACCAAAAACCAGCGGCGTCATTTCAGTATTTTACAAGGGGGGGCAACTATAGTAAAAAGGGAAAAAATGGTCCGCCGCAGGCGAATTTTTTTTTGAAAATAGGGCGTGATTGTCAGTTTCGTAAGTTTAACGTACTTTTTTTTGGTAGTAGTAATTCCAGAGGGGGTCAACTGCCCTACCCTGACTCCCCGTAATGACGGCTCTGCCAAAAACAATCAAACAAGTACAGCTCATTTAAACCAGCCGGCGGCGTGACGGCGTGAGGCTTGAAACTTTCGCTCGATGCGCAGTAAAAGGCTGAGTGGGAAAGCATTCAGAAAGAAAAAAACAACCTCTACGAGTGACCGACTGTTGCTGCAGTGAGTGGCTTACAAAATTCATCGTATGGTAAAAAGCTAACAAACGTTCTTTATTATTACAATATAGAACAAATTAACTACCTACTTAACAGACTATGATTCAGTGGATTTAACAAATTTCAGATTAGAAAAATACTTTAATTAAATTATGTATATTTGTGCGTTATATTTCCAATTATGTATATTAAATAGGGGTATATCGATATGTCTTAATTAGTTGAAAACTGCATTCCAAAAAATGTTAATTAAACAATGATTGCAAACATCAGTTTTGTTGTGAATGTCAAGTTCATATGAAAGATTCTCCGCAGTATGGGAGGTCGTTATACTCTAATTCTCAAGATTCGCGTTAGTTTGAATAATATGTTAGTGTCAATTTCGTAGAAAATGTCCTGCTTTCGAATATACACTGAGAAACAGAAAGGCCACCTATATTATTAAAGATGTAGAGCTTCGTAAAACTTCACTACTGCCATAGCGATTATTGTTTTCTGATGTGTCAAAAATTGACACTTGTTGAGTGTCTACTGTCAACCTTTTCTATTCTGAGCACGTACGGCTACGCGAGCACTTTTGAGCTGTTCATTAGTTTCATTAAGTGGTTAATTCTGATTCATATAAACAGGTAAGTATATAAACTATAAACCGCTACCTAAAAGTAATCGATTTGAAGGTGCTTACCTACTAGATTAACCTGTAAATCGCATAGAACTGTTCTGGGCTTTCTTTGTTTAATGCAGTTATATCATCATTTTTATGTTTTGCAGAAACAGTCTTTGAGAAAGTAGGTAAATTATATTTTAAACTATAAAACCATTTCGTGTACCTATTTTTAGATGTTAACGTTCAATGAAATGCCTTTTACTCTCAAAGCTTATGCTATTGCAGTCGTATTTTTGAAATGGAAATGAACGTATTTTTGAAATGGAAATGAATACGGAAATGGCGTGTGGAGTTTGGAGAATCATACCTTCTTGTAATTTTTTATTGTTCACATTCATCCAATAACCGACCTGCTGAATCATACAGAGAATGTAGGTACCTTGACGAAAATCACTCAAAGTCAAAGTATCATCACAAAAGAGGTTTGGGAGTATTTTCGTCGAACAAACTTCTCAAAAACCATTACGGAAAATATAGCAACAAACTAGCTTATCATATGAAGCATATGTCACACAAATATGAAAAGAAAATCGTATTTCCTCTCGTAAAAAATTGAAATTGAAAAGCGTACAAATTATAGTAATAAAAAAGTATACAGAGAACTTTTGTACAAAAGTTCTTTCCCTGATAAAACGTAGTTCCATATAAATATGATAAATTCAAAAAATTGTCGAATTTAGAGTGCATAAAGACTAGATCCTAAATAGACCCCCCCCCCCCCCCCTTCCTGACAAAGTAGGATGTGCACTGCATTTGCATAGCCATGTCAAGGAAGCGCTGTGGAACCTAATTGTAATTGTTACTTTAGCTTTCCAAATGGAAACGTTCCTCATTGGATATCAAAAGCGCAATTTCATCAGAGTGAAATACATTCATGATTCGGCATTATTTCAGAGAGCTGCTCAAAATCACGCTCATGAAAATTTTGTCTAACCATAATTTTGTATTATAATAATGAAAGCTTCCACAGTTGTTCATTTTTATTTAAAAATTTTATTTGTTCTGGGTTAAACTGTGTAGATAATGGAATTGATTAAATAATCCAAACGTTTCGGACACCAATTACAGGTGCCTTCTTCAGTGGGTTAAAAATTAAAATTAAAACGAAAAGAAAACTGACAAATTGTACAATTAAAACTAAATTGTCAACTAATATATACGCCAACTAAATAATTAAATATTATTATCTATGACACGAACATTTTTCAAAACCAAGTGCCAAGTCTTATTAAGGCAAATATTATCGAACTGTCTATTAATATTGTTAGGGTGTTTATAAATTTCAATGGCTTCACGTTGAAGGCGAACATAAAAATTAGAACAAATAAAATTTTTAAATAATTTTGTATGGTTGGACTTTTAACGTAATTTGTAAAAAGCAAAAAGCGACGGATGGAATCCAAAGCTAGAGTGCCTCGCCTAATCGAAGATGCTCCAGAAGATTTATTGTTCATAACTAATCCTGTTCGTTGAAATATAGTCACCCAACGAAGTACTGATCTGCGACCGGGAATTGTTCCATACGTGCAACATCGAAATATCTTCGGAAAGGCATTGCACTATAGTAAACTCTTGTTTCTAAAAAAACACCTCCACAGTGCCAAGAGGTGTTCAGCATTCCACTGTACCATTACGATACTGAAAATGACTTGCAGACAGTAGACGATGGTCACTGACCTTCCCTCTCCACTACTTTAGTAAGCAGTTCAAACTCCTTTTTACGCCACATTGTACAAAGACCAGTGAAACAATATAATAATCACACAAACGCCTGCACACCAGGCGGAAAGTAGAACGTGATAACTCAGATATTTGCTTTCGTATCTCGCCGAGCACTTGCGCTGTACTCCTCATACGTGATCCACAACGTCTACGGAACTTCTATGCGTTGTTGCTAAACACACTTTTTCTGTAGCATGTACACTGTACAGTCTTTGACAAATGTAATGTCCTTTGGATACTGTGACTTAGGCAACCAACATATCACATAGTAGATGAAAAATGATATATTTATAAAGAATGGAATTCGTGAACTGGCATCAATGCTTATGCTAAAACTAATCGTTTCGTTTTCTTATTTATAAATATAAATAAATACACGTTAAACATCTACCATCTACCATCCACTATGTGTATGTGGTATGTTGGTTGCCTAAGTCACAGTATCAAAGAGACATTACATTTGTCAAAGACTCCTACATCGGAGTAAAAATGGAAGACCCCTGACTTTAGAAACTTGTATCTCAGTAATTAGCAATCATAATTTAATGAAATAATGTGCATGCAAAATGATTTATTCCTACAAAAATGTGTACAGTTTTAGATTTTTACAATACTACATCGTTAATTTTCGTATCAGTGTATGTGCAAAAAAGCGCTAATTATGACTCAAATCGTACAAGTGCTCGACTTTAAAAATTAATTACGGCTATATTATTGAAACTGAGTGGTAGATACTTATATATTTGAAAAATGTATACTTATTTGTGGAAGTGAGATGCTTTTTAAGCCAATTGGTTAATTAGTGTTAAAGGTATAATTAAAAAAACGACATCTTGTGTAACTGAGTAGGTACCTGGGTATTAATAATATTAACAGTAACATGAAAAGTTAAACCAAGTATGTTGTGGTCTAATACGATTCAAAAAAATAATGTGTTGTATACAATCTATTGTTAAAAGAAATTTGGAAAAAAGTCAGGGGTCTTGCATTTTTACTCCGATGGTAGTATCGTTGATTGAATTCAATCAACGCTAGTAGACTACAGTATAGACTACATTATATACATGAAAAATGAATATGGAAGCGCTATGAACGTTCATGAATGACAGTCAAACGTAGAGTTTGATCGTGGAAATGGAAGTTCGGTATTGAACCTATTATTTGAACGATGGGCTGTAAGCTAAGAACTGCACGTTTTGACAAAGGCAAGGAAATATTGCTCAAAGTTGCTGTTAATATTTGACGTTCATCATGATCATGTGAAAGGATATATCACAAACAAATGTGCATTGGATTGTATTGCTACCGCACAACGAGAAATGGTATAATTACAACAAAATGAACATATATGAAGTGATTGAGTGTTAACAAACATGCAAACATCAAGTAGAATGTTGTATCGTTTCTAGTTAATAAAAATCGGCACATACTTTTATTTAATTGCACGAGAACCAAATCAAACCTCTTGTTATTTAGTGTCAGCTGTTCAGTAATAAAAGCAAGCAATCAACAGTTGTGTATTGTATTTCACACTCTTAGTAATAATTTACAACTATGCCAAAAATCTTGTGAGTGCCGCTGAATGAATCAACAAATAAATCGTTTTCTTAGCTTTGGGTGGTCAAACGCCATAGGACAAAAACTCTAAACTCTAAAACGTCAGTTTGGGAAATTGAATGAAATTAGATCAACAATACAACATTTTGTATTTTTAGCTTATTATGTTGCTAACACAGGTAAGTACCTACTTATTTTTTTTGTATCTCTGTTGCTACCTTGCCCTAAATAATTTTTTAAATAATTTTTAAAGCAATGTAGTCAATTTCGATTTCAACTCTTATTGCAATTATTAGGCTACCAACAATACGTCTTCATTGCTCCCCAGCACCCTTGGGGTTTATGGAGAATAGTAATGCATTCATTTATTGTTAAATAAATGAGTCAGGTATAAAGATTATGGATTAATGTTGTAAACCAGTTTATTGCAAGAATACAGCGTGATTCAAAAAGAATACCACAATTTTAAACATCTATAACCCTGCAGAGAAGAACAGGAGAGCTAAGCACTACCTGTCCTCTAATTAAGGAAACTTTGAAGTTTCATTTAGTTGCTCATTTGTTCGCTGTCAGTTGATGCTAAGATGGATCGGCCCGCGGCCGACAGGCAGCCCGTGACAATTTACTTCATCACTGGCCTCCAAGAGGCCCTGACCTCACCCCCTGCGATTTTTTCTTATGGGGGTATGTTAAGGATAAGGTGTTTCAACCAACTCTACCCACTAGTATTGATGATCTGAAACGACAAATAACAGCAACTATCCAAACCGTTACGCCCGATATGCTACTGAGAGTGTGGAACGAGTTTCATTATCGAGTTGATATCGCTCGAGTCAGTGGCGGATTACCCATTAGGCACGATAGGCACATGCCTAGGGGCCGCAAGCTCCAAGGGGCCGCAACGCAAGCCATTGACGAAAATTATCACGAATTTGTTCTGGAGATAATTTTTTTACCTTTTTCCCTTTTTCAGTTTTGAATCTTCGAAATTCTCACGAAAAGTGAGAAATCCCACGATCTAGCAACACAGGCTGTGCTGTATCTACTTTTATTCTTCGAAAATATATCTTTTTTTATAAGAATATTTTATTGTCGTCCGGATCAATTTACTTTATGCGAACGATGATTTGTTCTTTATTGTATTTTGCTGAACTGATCAGAACTGAACCTAATTGAACTGATCTGAAACGGCCTGTAGGAAAGAATACACAAATTTTACCAGGCCAGGTTTTGCTTGTTTTAGTCGATTTTAATTTAATATCTATCATACAAGTTGTATAGTGGGAAAATATTAAATGAATTATAGGTCAAGATCATTTTAGATTCCAAGATTATAATATAATGCAGAAAAAATGATGAGCAATAGTAAATTCCTTATCAGGATATTTAGGGGTCCGGTTTTATACATTCTTGGTTCCGTGGTTCATGTTAGGGGGCCGCGAACTGATAAGTGCCTAGGGGCCGCTGAGGTCGTAATCCGCCACTGGCTCGAGTGTCTGGAGGGGGTCATATTGAACATTTGTGAACTTGTTTGATAAAAACTTTTTTAAATACTCGTTATAATCATGTAAAACACAAGGTTCCATTATGTTTCTTTGATTAAATACAGACGTTTAAAATTGTGGTATTCTTTTTGAATCACGCTGTATAGTCAATCTTTGAATGTAAAACTGTACGCTTTCTGTTGCAGTATCAGCTAATTACCTACCTAGAAATGGGATAATTAATGTAGTAAATAAAGTAGCACTTATCATTGCAATTTTCCCATTGTTTTCTCCTGTTATTTGTCATTCTAAACAATACATCTGATCAAATGATATACAGTGCTCGCCAAAAAGTCGGCACCAAATGAATTTTTTTAAATTTTTGATTTTTTAAAAAAACTTTTTACGGCAGTAATTTGTGCTAGTCTGAAAACCTATTTAGCCCCTATCAGATAGGTATACCGAGTGATTTTTACTTAGCTAGGGAATGGCGTTTTTCGAAATTGTCTAAATTCTAAAAGTACTATTTTTCGTAAATTAAGCAAGATTTCAATGAGATTTTTTCATCGTCTGTCTTAGCTTACCGAACAATCTCAAGACCAGAAAACATTTTTTTTTCTTTAACTTCGACTAAAACTATTGTTTTAATTTATTGCAACATTTTCAAATTTTCACATACCAAGACATGATTTCAAAATTCAATTTGATTTCGTTAAAAACGTTAAAGATTTATAATTGGAAAAAACAATAGAAATTGTTAATTATTCCTTTAGGTTTGTTATTATTTACAGAAAAGTAATATTGTTGCATAATCTTTACGTTTTTGGTGCAAGATACTTTATGGGAGAAATGTTTTTCAATGATAATGAATATCTATTTACGTGGCTTCTAAAAACTCTAATTTACCCTTGCCGATTAATTACTTTCACAAAAATCCTGTAAATGTTCTTTTACAGTTGCCTAAACGAGGAGGTTTTTCTTTATTCAGTTTACATGATTCAGTCAATTAAATAGTAAAACAATCCACAGCGTCTCATATTCTGCCTACTTAAAGTTACTAAAAGTGACATTTGTAACGTCTGCCAAGTGTGTTAAAAGATGACGTTTACAGAGTAGCGTGTTAAAAATATTTTTCTCCACGACTAGGTATATAAGAATGCACAAATTCTTTTTACATATTTAGCTAAAGAAAGACGTAATTAAATTCTTCACACCAAGGCCGTAGCCAGGGGGGGGGGGGGGGATCAAGGGGGGCAGAACCCCCCCCCCCCCCCGAAACTCAGTGGAAAATAACAATTTCTTCAACGAAATGTAAATTACATTACGTAGTTTGCAGTTATAGACGTGTAATTGTTAAAATTTGGTCCCCCCCCCCCGAATATTTTTTCTGGCTACGGCCTTGCTTCACACCAGTGAAGAATGAAAAAGAATTCACTCTCGTTAGCCAATCACATTCTATGATTATCAGAAATCACGATAATTTTCATAAATAAATGTGGTAGATAGCTCAGTGGTAGAGATACTTGACTGTTAAGCAGGCGATCGAGTTTCGATCCCCCAATCGACGAATTTTTTTCGATTAGAATTTTTTTTATGCGTAGTCGTGGAGAATAGTATATTCTTTAACGACTGTAGAATGGTGGCTATTATTCACGCGGATGAAGCTTCCAAAACGAGCGAGCGCAGCGAGTGAGCTTGGGAATCATCCAAGTGAATAATCATAGAATGTGATTGGCTAACGAGAGTGAATTCTTTTTCATTCTTCACTGGTGTGAAGAATTTATGTCTTTCTTTAGCTAAATATGTAAAAAGAATTTGTGCATTCTTATATAGTCGTGGAGAAAGTATAGTCTTTTACTTGTGTAAAATGGCTATTATTCACTTGGATGATTCCAAAACCGTTAAAGAATATACTAATTAACACTGGCCAATAATCTTTGAGAAATAGTATCCTTTCTCAAAGCCAATAATAGAGCTGTATCCAATATTGTTTTGCTGGTAACTACGGTAATACGGCGTCACCTAACACGCCCACTTCACAGCAAATGTCATCAGTTTATAAAAATACATATTAAATTTTTCTATTTTATTATCAAAATAAAACAGTTATACAAAAACCTTTGTATAATATTTGTGTTAAAAGTAACTTTTATTTTGTTCGTGAAATTGCTCCACTCGCTTCGCTCGTTTCGCAAACTTTTCACTCACAAAATAAAATAAGTACTTTTAATACTTATATCATAAATAGCTATTGTATTCCATTACAATTAATGAGATCGTCGCTCGAGGCATTTAAAGTGCCATTTGAGTTGCCTAACTTTACTTTTATCATTTGATTTTTTTGTAAATCACGCAACGTATTTTTTAAAATAATTCTATTATCTTAGAATATGGAAACAAAATCTTTAAGTACCGCCTTAGGAAATAATTCAACGTTTCGATACCACTGTTTACTTTTTTTCTATTCACATTACAGCGGATGTCATTTACTAAAAACGATTTTTCTATTATTGCGATTAACTAAAAAGTACAGTAGTTCTTCCCATCATTGCAAAGAATATACGGTATCGATAATTTGTTAGATTTCAACTGTAAAGACAGCATATCCGAAGAAAGTTTTATTTTTTCAATATGGACGATTGACTACCTGTGCAACTGATTGTACACTTAATAGGCGGGTTGCTGTATTCAGGGGTATTGTGTAAAGGATTAAATAAAATTCTATACGAGAAAGAAAATACAATTGACAACAAATGTGGGGTAAATATTATATTTCAAATTAATAAACCAAAAAAAATGTTGCGGGAATATTTTCATTTTAGAAATACCTACTGTGTTTTCAGAAACAATCACTTAGGTAATATACTTTTATATAGTCAGCTGGTTATGTTTACTTTTCCTTTACAAGCTATAAAGTAAGAAAACTATGCACTTACCTCTATTTGAGGAAGCAGACTCATAGCAGTGTAGGTACATACATTACCTTCTAAATTTGCAACATAAGTATTTTCTTACAGGTGCTTAACACCTTTACTATTACACTCAACACTTAAAATTATGAAATAAAATGCAAACATTTTATAATGATTATATTTATTATGCTCTTAAAAATCTTTATTTCCATTATTACTTTTACATATAAAAAGCCGTCAAAAGCTCGATCATTTTATCATAGATACTATAATGATATTAATTTTGCACGCGTATTCAATATAAACATCTTCACTCACTCTATGCCTCGTAGAGCATTGCATTTTCAGCACGTACTTATAGTTAATTTTTTTATAATATATAAATCTTACAGCTAAACAATAAAGGAAAAACCATTATGGTTCATTATAAATAAATAACATTTTCCTAGTGTAATTTCGACTCATCCAATTTTATAAAGCTCGACATTCTGTTACAGCAGCTCGTGGTGACCTCACAATGCCCTTCAATGCTTGAATTTGTGTCATAAATTAACAGTAAGTATTATTAATATTAGGATTTTATACTTATTTGCTGCAATTTTTACTGCTTCACCAGCAACATCCAAATAGGTACTCTAGTAGTAGTTATACAATAAATGATTTAACAATATTTTTAGTTTGTTATGTGTATTTAATAAAGGAAACTTGACATCAAATGATAATGTGAGAGATTTGAATTTTCGCAACTATTATATTATAATTTGGTCAAATTTGTACATTCAGTAAATAAATCAAATGATATATTTTGCAGGTACTCGCATGTAAATATTCTACTTACTTGTAATATTTTCTATTAAAATTTTTAAATATAATAAAATATGAAGTTGCGAAATTTCAAGGTTCACAAATTGTTCAAAAAATAGCAATACATCATTATTGCTAGTATAATTTTAGGGAATCAAAGACTAGTTCTGGATAAAATTAATTTAAATGTTATAATATATATAACAATACTTAACAACTAAAAATTAACTAAATTTTTCATTTACTAATAAGTTTTTGTTCACTACACTGTTAAACTTATTTTGCCTAAACTATATAATAGAATAATTTTGTTAAAGTACAAAATATAATTTGAACTAGTCTAAATTCTCCAACTATATCAATGTAAAGTATCCTTTATTTTGAATTTAACCAACACATACATATTTCAAGTAAACATAACAAATCTTTATATAAAAAAAATAAGCAAACGTAGGCAAAACATTTTAATAATCTGATATTGCTTGCTTAAACCTTTGATAAAAAGTGTAATAATAATAATAAAATAAGTGGAGCGAGCAAGTTGGGGCAGCATCTTTTGTACTCATTCAGTTATCACTAGTAATATTGTTTGTAAAAGCAAATATTCTTACGCCACTTGTACTTCAAAACAGAAGCCAACAAGAATTTTGTCATATTATGCCAGTTGTGGAACAAAACAATTGCGGCGCAATTTCGTTACCCGAGATTGTTTATATCAATGTAACAATGCGACACCAAAAACAATCTTCAACGGTATTTATAAGTTATCTCAATAATATCGTAAAAATTGCAATTTGTGTCAGCTGTCCCATACTTGCACTCTACTACAGTGTACACTATAAACAGACATAAACTACCCTCCCAACTCTCAACACTTTCCAATATTATAATATATGTGTAATTGAAAACAGCGAGGGCGCCATTCCATGATTAGCCACTATTTTAAAACCAATGTCACCATTCGAACGGCACCCAGAAAACTACAACACCAAACGTTCCTTACTCAGCTTTATTAGATAAATTTGTACTTCGACAAGGGAGTAACGAAGGACGACCCCTACACGTTCATCGTAGTAACAACGTTGTCGGGTAAGCCCTTCATGAACGCGAAAGCGAGGGACCCCACACATCCATGAGCCAACATAAACACGATATACGAATTTCTTAATCGACTAATATGTACTAAAGTACTATTTTGCAGTATAAAACATAGTTATCGATCATTTTTTGCCAATTTTCTTCTATTCTAATCGTATCACTCGAAATATTTTATTACTATTATAAAATCACACTTGACATGGAACCCATTTTCATAAGCGTCCATGTTGACGTTTATTTTTAATTTGAAAGACAAATTTTGCGCATACAACTCTCAATTTATTGCAATTTGGGCAAGTATCAAAAATTTTAATTTCTAATTTTTAACTAAAATGGAAATCTCGCCATAGAATACATTCGTTGGTCCGGAAGAGAATAAAACTAAAATATATGAAAACAGTTCGATTTAGTTGCAATAAAGTTTATTTAAATTAAATAAATTGTCTTATATCCCACTATAATCCATCTTGTAGGTGTTTTTTAATCCAAAAAAACCAATAATCCCATACTTGATAAAAATGAAAGGGACTATAGAATACTGATCGTTACAATGTGTTCAAGTACATAAATAGCATCTTTATCTTATCTGGTATCACTTTGTAGCTATGCTGACCGCACAATACTGCCTGTTCGGTTCAATGAACCGCTCAAATTTAAATTTAGTGAAGAGCGTTAGTATTCAATTTGAGTAGAAAAATTGAAGGGAAAACAAAATCGAATGGACGCTTATGTATACCTCAATGGCTAAGCCAATTCAAATCGGCGAAGAACTCGTATGCCAGTTCCACAACTATTATTAAACGTTACTTTAAATTGCCGATCGTATAAAAATATATACTTACTCCAAAAATAGGGGTTTTCCAATAATGCACTTTGCACGAATATGGGCCAATAATGCGTAAATGTAGCCAATAGTTAACGCGTAAATCCTACACACCTAAGAAATATGCTCATGGTGAGTGGAGAAATACTAACACAACTAGCGACATAAGCGACACATATTAAGGATGACATAAATATGATCTCTACTTGGAACGAAAGCTATATAGAGGGGTTACAAACTGTGGTGCTTTACATTACGACCCTTACCCTGATTGCGCCAACGTGAAATATTGTGCAACGACAGCCTTATCAATATGTTGAACACAGCCAAACGGTCGGATTTCACATATTTGTCTGACTAATTCTTAAACTTCGCCTACACATCCACACAATCAAATGGTGTTATTCATATATGGGAGTCTGTGGCAATCAATCGATTAGGACAAGGAACGTATAGGAACTGTCGTATTTATTCAAAAGTGTAGAGGCTTAAGTAGCAACCTGTTGTCTGCCTGGATACATCGACGAAGAAATTTCCGAACCGAGCTGTGTTAAAAAAATAGAGGATGCTGCGCTCACCGCGACTTGCGGAGTAATTTTGGGTTTTGACTTTTTTTTAAATAAACGAGTCGAGCTCTGGCAGCCACCTATTGGTCCTCGCACCAGCTGGGGTGCCCGCGCCTCCTCAATGACTACAATTAAATTCGTATTTTAGAATTATATAAAACGACTACAACTAGACTTAGGTATACAAGTAATCGACATAGATAATACCAATTTTAGAAAAATTTCGAAATCGAATATGTACAAGTTTTTGAAGTATAAAAAACGCATCAATCGACACGCAGATTGACGAAACGTTAGACCACGTAAATGTGCCCTCATTAACAATAAACAAAACGGGAAGACCTACCGATTTCTTCACTAAGCGGTTGCATGCACTGCTAAACTACTGTTACAGAACTACGTTACAGACTAAAGGGATGCTGGGATTCGCTCACACACGTGAAGCAAGTCGGTCGATGTATCTACGTAACTAAATCGAGTTAATGCAAATCGCATCAGTTAGTACCTTTATTTCAACAATATTGTTTAAATCTATTTTATAAAATTTGCAAAAGTAACGAACGGTTTGTACTCAAAGTAATTTCAACTAGTGTTTTACTGTATTTACTAGCGCCACCTCTTCGCCGCATAACACATTTTTTCTGAACTTTTGGAAAAGTGCAAGTGAAGTGGCAGTGTTATCAAGAGACCGACCGTCCCAAATTTTATGAAACACTCATGATACATGCTCCACTTATATTCCATGGGACTCTAAATCACCTTGTGCACAGTCCCAAATCATTTACACCTATTACTATTATTATTATTATTATTGGGACACAGCAATATTACTTAATGTGTACTTAAGTAAGCGATTTGTATCAAAAAGACAACTACCCGTGGACACATTAATTCTACATATAAAATATTCGGATTGCTTGTAACATTTGCAATTACTCACTGTTTTGCAGTTCCATTTACTCCACAAAACTTGAAAGGGCGATTCATCACTCGCTAGGTATTGTACTAAATCACAAACTTTTCTAACTAATAAAACATTTAAGTAAACACTAAACACTAACAAAAACATAATGGATTTATAGAACAGATAACTAAAAAATCTATTTTCCCGCATTCCGATACTCAAAATGTTACTTAATCAACAAATTCAAGTTAAGGGGATGAGCGGAAGCGGTAAAATACAAAAAAACATAAACATTTTAAATGCGATATAAAATGCAATAACAACGTAACAAATAAAAGAACTAAGAAACGTTTATCGTGCGCGTGTGAGTTGCAAACGGCAAAACTCATCTAAACGCAGACCAGCCAACTCTCGCCATAGCAAGCCCAAATCCAAGGACGAGTCTCTTGAAGATGGCGGTGTCGGAGAACGATGGCCGGTCTTGCGGCGGGCCGCGGGCTATGGCCACATTTGAAGCGATTGCGCCACCTGATGACGAGCGTAACAGTAAATTAAAGGTTTCACGAAATGAGTGTCTAAAGTGCGACAGTGAGGACATGGTACCATGTGGCTGTAGTCACTGAAGAAATTTAGGCGCTGTGTTGGATGTAACACTGGTTTAAAGCACGCATTACACTGTAACAAGATTAAACAATTATTAGATATAGCAGTCTTAATTATCGTTAAGTGGTGGTATATGGACTGAAGGTGTCCAAGTCCAATTACATTTTAAATGACAATTGCTAGTCTTTGTTCTGTACATATATACCTTGTTTATATTTATATACCTTATAGTTAGTCAATGCCTGTGTTAACTTTGGAAACATTTATTTTGATGCAAAACGGTAGTACTTTTGGATGCAAACACTAAATGGACATATCTGGCGCTGTTTCTATCAATATTACAGATTTCTAACCTGGAAATCTGTAGTTTTTCCGAGTTTTTCTTACAGTTGGCTAGAACAATAAAGTTGCAAATATTTGTATACGACATGCGTTCTTTTTATAACGTTGAAGGAGTAGTATGCAGTATATCCTTGTTTATATAGGTATACATTACATGCAAAGAAACAAAGCACTATTGTTTTAAGGAATTCCGTATACGTAAACAACTGATCTTCCGAGAGAATTAAATCATTCTCCTATAAAACAATCAATTTAATTAAATGAACAGTTCTAATTTCTACATAGGTATTTTTTTATAGTTTGACATGAATGTTTTGATAGGTACTTATATTTTGTAAACGTAGTAAACTATTTTGAAGCAAATTATATATCGTATACAAATGAACGTTTATGTATACGGGGTGTTTAAAAAACACATGTCAATATTCAAGGGGGTGATTCCTGAGGTCATGTTAAGAAATAAATTTCCTATAAATTATAAATATGGGTTCAGAAACCATTTCATTTAAATGATACACGATGTTGAAGTTTTATTATTTTTCAAGTTTTTCTTAAATAACTTCCACAATACGAACGATCTGGTATTTTTGAGAGAGTTCGGCAATCGATGAGACGAAGATTAGACTGAGACTCCTGCATTTGAGCTGAAGGTGGTCACTTTGAACAATTTTTGCAATGTTTGGAAACAAAACACTGCTCATTCTTGCAAATATTTACCTAAATATGTTTTTCTTGTGAAGATACTTGCATAAAATTGGTTTTTATTTTTTATTTCGGAAAGTGGATAAGCATGTTCCTCCGAAAACTCAAGAACAAACAAAAATTAGTAATACACAATATCTACCGGGTGATACATTTCCGAGGGAAGGGGAGAGAATAACCGTTTTTTATGTCACTTTGTGCTTTGATGAAATGTCGATGAAAAAGTTTTTGGAGTATTCAAAAGCGATGGATGCAATAGAAGGATTTCAGGATTTAGGCGCATTGGGTAGAACAAGTCAACTTGCGAAAGAGGCGTTTGTTATTGTAGCTCGTGGATTATATGCACCGTGGAAAATTCCCTTGTGATATTTTTTATCTACTAGCGCGACCAATCTCAAGTCACTTAAAGACTTAATAATATGTATTTGTAATTGGAACAATGAAGGAAATAGGACTTGTATTAAAAGCTTTAGTGTGTGACCAAGGAACTAATAATCGTAGTGGTATTACGTATTACACGCTTAGGTGTAGTAGATACTAACGAACCATACTTTTTCTATCATGAAAATAAATACTTTGTCATATACAGGGTGTCCGTCCATTTAGTAGCCCGTTCTTCAAGTACGGCTTTATTGTTAAATTTACTAAAAAATAAATATACGAGATTGCAATTAGGTTGGATGAAGCACATTTGCAAATTATTTAGACACATACACGGTGTCTCCAAAAAGTATGGTGCATAAATCGTATATTTTTTTAAATGGAATGACCCACTTTTTTTAAGCCCAAATGTAGGGGCCATGGGTGAACTTTTCAGTCGTACATTATTTTTGCATTAATACACGGCGTTGCCAAGTTATTAATTAATACATATTTTTTTGCTAAATATCAACCCTTCCATTATACGCTTGTATTTTTTTAACGTCATGTTTTTGTTTTTACGTAAGTTCGGTGGTGAACTTGGGTTGAATCAGAGTATTCAACCGTGACGAAACATTAAATTATTTCATACAGGATGTTCACTTTTTTGCTCCAAACATCGACATTTTCAAACTAATTTTTCTTCATTTTTTTAAATAGCACACCCTATTTATTATTGCATATTTGGTAAATTTTAATGCAACTTTATTAAGCTTACCCTATACCTAAGTGCGATAGTTTTTTCGTAAATTGAGATTTTCTATTCCTTACGGAAGTAGATGGTGGCGCAATGGACGAGGTAACGCATAGGCCGGACACTCGAATCGAAGACACCGTTCAAAATGTTTGCCGTCTTGTACTAAGCACGAGTCTACTCTTTTGGTGAAAGATTTCATCACATCATTCAACATAACTGAAGTAATGCGGGGAAAAGACTGTTGAATCCTCTCCATCATGTTCTATCTAGTAGTGGCACCATTACGATAAAAGGTATTCACTAATTTGTTGTCTGACTTGTATGGAAAAGTGAGTAGGAGCTGCAACCACATTATCTCCGTAATGTAGTTAGGAAGATGCTGAGTTAAATTTTGAAAGTCTTCTGTCAAGAAATTTAAAAAGATTTGTCCTGTTAGCGGATTTTCAAACAAATAAGGACCAAGTTCATAGTTATGTACGATTCCTCCCCAAACGTTCGGACTCCGGTTATGTTGGAAATGGTTGACGCGGATAATGTGCGAGTTTTTCGTGTCATAAAAGTGAAAGTTGTATCTGTTTACAAAACCATTTCTATGGAACGTGCATTCGTCCATAAACAGCACATATTTAAAAAATAAATAGAACCTTATTTCATCGCATCCTCGATTCGAGTGTCCAGCCTATGCGTTGGCTCGTCCACGCGCCTTAACCATCGCGCCACTATCTACTACCGTAAGGAATAGAAAATCTCAATTTACGAAAAATCTATCGCACTTAGGTATAGGGTAAGCTTAATAAAGTTGCACTAAAATTTACCCGGGATTCCAAATATGCAATAATAAATAGGGTGTGCTATTTAAAAAAATGAAGAAAAATTAGTTTGAAAATGTCGATGTTTGGAGCAAAAAAAATTGAACATCCTGTATGAAATAATTTAATGTTTCGTCACGGTTGAATACTCTGATTCAACCCAAGTCCACCACCGAACTTACATAAAAACAAAAACAAGACGTAAAAAAAATACAAGCGTATAATGGAAGGGTTGATATTTAGCAAAAAAATATCTATTACCTAATTAATAACTTGGCAACGCCGGGTATTAATACAAAAATAATGTACGACCGAAAAGGTCACCCAAGGCCCCTACATTTGGGCTTAAAAAAAGTGGGTCATTCCATTTAAAAAAATATACGATTTATGAACCATACTTTTTAGAGACACCCTGTATGGGTCTAAATAATTTGCAAATGTGCTTCATCCAACCTAATTGCCATCCCGTATATTTATTTTTAAGTAAATTTAACAATAAAGCCGTACTTGAAGAACGGGCTACTAAATGGACACCCGTATAATATATGATGTAAGTATCACGTCATTCACATCTTTTTAAAAGTTTAAGGAATAACCTATTAAGTGGAAATTTTGTACTTCAAAGTAAGATAATTAGTTTTAAATCGATAGTGAAAACATTGGGTATATTGATCAAAAATGTAAACTCGGCGTCGGGTCATTACTGAAAATTACACCAGCACCAGCGCATCTAAACCCAAATGCATTTCAAAAACTAAGCTGTACAAATGTTTAGTAACAGTCTAAATTCATGTTGTACGGTTCGGACTCACAAAGGGGGGAACAGGACAATAAGTGTATAAAAACTCTAAACCTCCCCTTTACCAAATTTTAATGAAGACGATGATGACGGTGAAGTTATTTTTTTAAAGGAGTAGTTTAAGTACTTTAAAAAAATAACTTCACCGTCATCATCGTCTTCATTAAAATTTGGTTAAGGGGAGGTTTAGAGTTTTTATACACTTATTGTTTAGTAACAGTGTTGCAGCAGCAATCCGTACTGCAGTACAGTCTGGTGATTTAGATGACGATACAGCAACGGCAACAGCAGAGTTTTTGCAACAAACAACTAATTTGTTTGATTGTCTTAACTCTGCGCATTTATACAGTACAAACCCTTATAATTGCGCATTGTCTAAGAAAAATCCAGCAGTAGAGACTACGTTAGATAACTCTCTAGAAATAATTAAAAAATTCAAAAATCTGATGTCGAATGGCAGAAATTTTTCAGACCACCATCCTTTGATGGATTCAGTGCGATACTCATGCCATATAAAGAAGAAGGAGGAAAAGAATACATTTTAACTTTTAACATCTCGACTAAAACACCCCACAATCCACATACTATGCGATCCGTCGTACGACTAATACTACAGATTGGACAAATCATTTTTGCAACCAATTGGTTAGTATTTTACCCATAGACACGAACGATCTGAACATGAATCAGTCGATGCAACTGGGAACAATTTTCCATTCGTATTCGTATACATCAGTTGGTGCAATTTCGATTTCGATTATGTTTGTTTGAATAGTCATTCGATTTTACATCCAACATACATGTTTGTTGACGGTATATTTGAATAAATTCAGTCCAAAATGAATAATTATTGTCCATTTTCAATATTTTTAATAGGAGTAATATGATACAGCAACCACCGAATATTAAGTACCAATTATACAACGTATTACGTGTTTTTGAAATCCTTTCAACGTGTCGACACGAGTCGAGACAGGTCCACACACTATGCAATCTGTCGTATATCAGACGTGGTTGTACAACAAATTTTTAACCCGCCAAACTTCCGTACGATCCAACCATGTCGTTTGTCGTTCGATGTGTTGAACGACAACCACACACCACACACTATGCAATTGTCGTATCGACGGTCGAAACTACTTGGATTGTATCACTTCTCGGACGACAGATTTGCATAGTGTGTGGCCCGTTTTGATCAAGATGTAGGTAATTGACATATACATAAGTATATGGTAATTGAAAATGTCTTCTCTATTCGGCCCACACACTATGCAATCTGTCGTCCAACAAGTTGTACAACCCAAGGATTATAGTTTATAATCCTTGGTTTCGACCGTCGAAACGATAATTGCATAGTGTGTGTGGTTGCCGTTCAACACATCCAACGACACGGTTGGATCGTACGGAAGTTTGGCCGGTTTAAAAATTTGTTGTACAACCACGTCTGATATAATACGACAGATTACATAGTGTGTGGACCTGTGTTGACTCGTGTCGACACGTTGAAACGATTTCAGAAACAAGTGATACGTTGTGTCGTTGATTGAAATATTAATTATTTCAATCAACGGTTGTGTGTAGTTGGTATTTAATATTCGGTGGTTGCTGTATCATATTACTCCTATTAAAAATATTGAAAATGGATAACAATCATTCATTTTGGACTGAATTTATTGAACTATATACAGGGTGTCCCAAAATTCCTGAGACACAGAGCTACTACGTGTAATAGAGATCAAAATAGTTGATTGGACCCAATTTATTTATATACCAAAATGTACCGTTTGGTCCGTTTGCCGTTTGCCCGTGAGAAGAGTTGAAAGTTTACATAAAAAAACACATTTTTGTACGCTGTTCAGACATGAGTGAAAGAAATTGAATGAAATTTGAGAAAAATGCATTTTAGAAGATTAGTCTCCTTTCGGTAATTAAATAAATCCAAAAGAAATTGTAGAAGGGTTAAAACCACCCTCACTCCCTTACATTTTTTTCAGAACTTTCTTATGGGTGGTAATACGGTTCTCAAATTTTTTTAGCGAGAAGACTGATTGATTATCTTCATTTTGTTACTCTTTATAAAATTTCATATTCCGCATAGTTCCAAAGCAAAAATGTTTTCTTAAATAATGCTAACAATATTCCTAGTACAAGTTTAATAAAATTGTAATACAAAATTTAGTTGACAGTGGAAACAAAGGCAGAACGTTTTTTCATAATAAATGTTCAAGGAGAGTAGGTAATCCTCTAAAATGCACTTTTGTCAAATTCGATTCAATTTGTTTCACTCATGTCTGAACAGCGTACAAAAATGTGTGTTTTTATGTAAACTTTCTTCTCACGGGCAAACGGTACATTTTGGTATATAGATAGAGAAGTCATTGAATATGTGCCTATCTCAATTTAGAAGATTGTTCATTTAAGCACTTACATATTTTGCTGGTTATTTTTATTTAGGGAAAATATTATTTGATACTTATAAAAGAAAGTCAATGCTTATAGATGTGCCAACTGTGATAAAGAATTTATGATTTTGCAATTAAGTAATTGTAATGAATTACTTTTATTGTTAAGTAGGTATAATGAGGAATGGTGATGAATTATTTTTAAAAAGTCATTGTGCAACCACTGACAAATTTCATATTTAGATTAATTTCCAGCTAATAAAATACCTAAATAAAATGTTTCAATAAATTAGGTACTGATCAAGAAATTTCTCGTTGTTTTTTATTAAACCACTCTTTATAAAAAATATTATTGAAATGATTTTATCCATTAGTGTATAAACACTGATTGTATACATTTTGTTTATGTATTAACAAGGAATGTATCGATCGATCGCACATGTACTCCAAGAATAAAAATAAAAGCTGATACTGATATCCGTCAAGAAATTGTTTTGTACGTATGTCGTGACTAACAGCGTGCGTAATTACCGCCATCGTGTGTAATTTTGTTATAATCCCAATAGGTTTGCAACTTTGCATTTAATTTGCATTTGTTTTTTACTATCGCCATCTATTACGCTTAAAAAATTTGTTTCCAATTAAAGCTATCTCATTGACTAACTATAAGGTATATAAACAAGGATATATAGTAGATATATACTTTGAAACAGCATAATTCGAATTTTTATCTATAAATTCCAATTTAACAAATTGGAAGCAACTCGACACTATAATAGTTTGAAACAGAAGCTAGCAATTAATATTTCACTGCAGTCGGCAGGATAATAAATATTTTGCCAATGTAAACGGTCCTTGCACAATCGAAACAGTTCACAAAACTTATCTACTTAGTTTACATTTACATACTGAAAAACAGTAATTATAGCGAATACTGACCTTAATTCTTTCTGTACAACACGGCATGGCAGCAAAGATATCATAAGAATACATGGTCCCCAATACTAAAGACGAACCATCCCACTGTTGTCTACAGAATCTACATCTTATTCCACGACCTGGAGCACCTTCTAAACAGGCCATACAGACTGAGGTTAAAAACTGAGTTCGCCCTTCTACTTTAACCTCTATGCAGCTCTTCGCATGTTGACGTGGACTTAAGAAGAAGGTACCATCCACTAACGGATATCTATCGAATACGAGCATTTGATCTTCGCATAGAACACAATGCACTTTGGAACGTCCTTGGGATGCTAAAGTTGAAAGAATGAAGCAGCGAGTGTCGTCATTGCCGTGATTACCCTCATCCTCCGTCTGAAAAGAAATTACACGTTTAGGTAAAGGTTGTTGATATAACAAAAATACGCATCAAGCAAGCTTTTGATCTATTTGAAACTATAATATCCGGGGATGTTTAATTTGAATACCCCACCGGACGCAATAACCGTGTTCGGTAAATATAGTCCTAAGGGTGAAAACGAAACTTGAGCCTATGTTCATTCTGCTCACAATAATTACGTTCAGATTGTTTAGTATTGAATTAAAACTTGTATTCAGTTCAATCAATTACGTGCATGCAAGCAATGTCATTTGCCAGGTAAATTTTAAACCAACTCTAGTGATTGATCGTTCTTAACGTGAAGCTGTGGCCTGTTGTATAATGTATAATCTCATTTAATCGGAGCGTAAACTTCTATTTTGCAAAGGTCATTATACAGCTAGTTCTATGACGGGCTACGTAATACAGAATCTATGATCAGATCCTAAATCAATTAGTTTGTCTGGAAATTGGAATTAGTACTGCTAAAACCATCCGTTGCAGTCAATTACAGATACAACACAACCGGTGCTGAAACAAAGTGCCACGCTAATTTTCCATTGTTTTTTTTATTAGCAGTGTAATTAAAATTGATCACTACGGTTATTAGTAAACGAAATAAATTACGGATATTTTTTTAATTCTTAACTAATTATCACATTACGTATCGATTAAGTATTACATCTTCAATTGGTTTAATAAGCTTTAATATAATCGAAATTCAATCGTTTCATTTTTATGCGGTGTTTTACAATTTTGAATTACATTTATGTAGATAATTTACATAAATTGAAATTTGATACGTCAAAATCCTCCTGGCTAATAAGTAAAAGATAATAATCGAAATGAATGAATTATAATTATTATAAAATGGTTATAAAACTGTAATGTAAACTGCTTCGTATATAATGGGGTGCAAGTGTATGACGGATTAATAAATTCCGAGAAGAAAACGAGTTGGCTAGAGATGCTAAAAGTACAAAGTCGCATGTTTACCTTTACTTTAAAATTCAAATTCACATGCAACCCACCTTACCCAATTTGTTATAATATGAACACTGAAGTAAAACGAATACGTTATTATAACTTTAATTTAGGAATTTAAGTAAATTCCCAATCATAGATTCTCTAACATTATAATATCAGTATTTATATAGCTAGTTATAATTGACTTTGTCCTAATTTATCAGTCATTACTTTTTTAGTCACTTTAGGTAAAGTAAGTGGTTATTTGTTAAGTTCTTAGCATGACGTCAACATTCAACCCTAAAAGTAAGTCAAGATTACGTTTTAGGAAGAAACGTTTTCGTTAAGGTTTGTAACCTTTCCGTATGATTTACTTGTCAATCTTAACTATAGCTACATTGTTGTAAAACATAAATAGGACGAAACGAGGATCGCTGAGCATTAATAAGATGTATCTTTTGTTGGTGAACATGAACAGTCAAACAAATTGAGTTTTTAGTTTTTACACATTAAGAATATAAATGTAAATTAAATTCATCCTTTAGTTTCAAACTTTATATGAAACATAACATCATTACCAGTGCAGTTTTACTCTTCTGAAGGAACATAACAGAGACACCACTGAAAATACAGAAAAATCGTCTCAATTTACCACGAAATCTTATACATATTAATATTGTTTTTTTTATTTATCTTGACCAAACATAAACAAGTACAGGGTGATTCACGACTATTTCCTCGGTCTCTTGTGCCTAAAGGGTACAAGATATCAGCTTCATTTTTTGGTGACATATGTAATATATCAAAGTTAGGTTTTTTTTAAATGCAACCCCCTGTATTTTATTACATTTTTAGATTATACGTTAAAAACTAAGGCAATTTTATTAAACATTCCCTATACCTATCACTTACCAATTTTGAGAAAATTGTGATTTTAAGAAAAATATTCAATTTAAATAACCTCTAATAAATAACACAGAAACCACTTACTTTTAGTAACGCAAATTTATATCGATTTATTTTGACCTTTAAGGTTTTCATTTACACTACGTGCAATAGATGATAGTCTATCGCCTATACCGGGTGTCCCATTTTAATCTCCCACCTGCGATAATTCTACAAACGGATCAAAAAATGATCCGAATAAAAAGTTAACGGTTTTGAGGGGGACATCTGATGCTACCAACCTTGCCTCCGCCGAATCGGGGGGGGGGGGGGGGGGGGGGGACTTAACAATTTTAAATGGAAACCCTCTATTTTTTATTGCATAGAACGTTGAAAAGTAAGTGACTTTTATTCGGAGACTTTTTTATATCCATCTTCGATTCCATCTCGAATCAAAACTCTGCCCATTTCTCAATTTAAAAACAATATAAAATTAATATTAATAGAAAATGCTTTTTACAACAGTGATGATTATTTTTCATATACGTTTTAATTGTACTTGTACCTTACCTACTGTGATTTAGTTGTTTACTACTTGTCCGGGCGGTAATGTCGAATAATAGAGTCCCGTGGGCTTTTCGTGAAGAAAGCAAACCAGTTTGATATTTATGTTCTTCATGCCGTACTGAATCTAAAAAACCATGATTTCAGTCTGAAATCTTGCTATGACGTCAGTAATGGCGTCACAAATATGGCGTCGCTTCAAAAAACTTGAAATCGCTGTTATTTCAAAAACTACTTAACATAATAACATGCGGTATGGGTCAAATTAAAGCTAAAACAATTTGCAATAAAATGTCTGAAAACACATTAAGCGATATGTGTATCAAATTTTGAGATATACGCCAAGAAAGTGAAAATATCGTTTTGCATTATCCGTTTTTTTCCATTTTACTCAAAAGTAAACCCGATATATAGCTCGGTTAGCTGAAATGATTTATAGAGCTTAAAATTATCTATCCAACGATATATAAAGGACATTACAAGTATTTGTAGTTATGTCATTGTACAATGTACAGGTTGCTGAGAATATGGTAGGCCTACTGTGTGCTCATGAACTACATAACATTTTTATTAGTGCTGGCAAAAATTTCGAACGAATCGATTAATCGATTCGTTCGAACACGATTAATGAACGATTTCCATAGACACAGAAATCGATTAATCGCGATTTTCGATTAATCTCGATTTTCGATTAATCGCGATTTTCGATTAATCGCGATTTTCGATTAATCGCGATTCTCGATTAATCGAGATTTTCAATTTCGATTAAATAATTAAATATATTCAAGTGGAAATTTTAGAATGTTTTATACGCCCGTAGGGTGTAGATCCAAGAAAGATTCAATAGTTCAAAGAGTTTTAAAGGCGGCGTCGGCGCTATGTAGTGACGAAGTACTGGCAAAAATGTCGAACGAATCGATTAATCGATTCGTTCGAACACGATTAGTGAACGATTCCCATAGGCACAGAAATCGATTAATCGCGATTTTCGATTAATCGCGATTTCGATTAATCGCGATTTTCGATTAATCGCGATTTTCGATTAATCGCGATTCTCGATTAATCGCGATTTTGGACTAATCTGCGATTAATCGATTTTTTCGATTTTCGATTTTTCCAGAAATCGATTACCTAATCGATTTTCGATTTTCACAATTTTTGCCAGCACTAATTTTTATATCGATTAACTATTGCATTTTAAACATGTATTTTCCTAAATTGAAAGTAGTCTACAATTTATTTTATTAAAAAATGTATACAATTTTTACACTCGGTTTGATATACATAATACTAAATTTTTTATATGGGTATAAAATACATAATTTTCCTACGTTATATACGATGATCTGGTAAATTCACTCATTTTCATTTGACCACATTCCCGCACATAATATTGTGTTTGAGGTGACGATGCTCTATGTTGTTTGTTTATATATGTATACACGCCCCCCAAGCGGATCATGCTTTAGAGCAAATCAATCGTGCCATGAAGGTGACCGGTGGTCTTATTGGCATTACCCTTAACGAATCTGCACGAACCAAATTTTTTCTGATATCAGCCGAGTTGTCCCATCTTGCCAAAGAAGCGAATGCTTTGGCTGGTGAAACCAGCGGGGGCTCATGCCATCATCATCAACTTACGGAACCCGTACGTAAACGTATAGATAAAAGTGTTTCTGTTCTAACAAAAACCATTCGAAATTTCACTAATCCTTTCCTTGTTTCGGACGATGAACTTGTGAATATAGTCACGAATCAAATTATGTCCAAGAAAATTTCCAAAGATATGTGTGAAGTTCGTGAAACTGGCGAAAGGACATTTCGCCAGTTCGTAGCTGACAGGATAACTTCGAAAAATATTAATTTATGGAGTCCTATGAAGAAGTTGCAGCTTCAAACTTTTGCGAAAGCTACGAAAACCATAAAAATGAACTTAGGAGACAAAGTAGTGCATCTGAAAGAAGACAGGTCGCTTTTTGCACGGATGCTGATAGTTTCAAGAACAAGGACAGATATTGACTTAAAGGATTCAATCGGGAAGTACGAGTTTTCTGTTGTTCCTAGATCTCTTTTTTCTGTAGATGGATCGCTTCTTCACGTCACAACAAAAAGTGATCTAATGCATATCCTTGAACAGTTACCAAATGTGACTGTACCAACTTCATTAAACGAGGAAAAGGGAATAGCTATTGTAGATGCAATGGCTGAAGTGCAACGGCTTTCCAATAAAGACGGCAATTTTAAGACATGCTCTGATCTGGCAGATCATTTCATATCAAAACTTTACCAGAGATATCGAATGTATGATGAAGTACACGTGGTTTTCGACAGATACGACATGCCAAAGTCACTGAAAGGAAACACGCGTCAAATGAGGCTCCTTGGTACTACTCCAGTTGCGTATAACATTTCTGACAACATGAATATCAACAGATTGCCCATGAAGAAACTTCTCTCCCACACCAGCACGAAACAGAAGCTTGCTAGGTACCTGACTCAGAAGCTGCTGAAACGAGCTGAGGAAGACGGAAAGAAATATGTTGTGGCATGGGATAATTTGTGTTTATCGTCACACAACATACCTGTGGAACATCTTCAAAGCGAACAGGAAGAAGCAGATACAAAACTCGTTTTGCACGCTGTTCATGCATCAAAAACTGCTTCAGGAGTAGACATTTTTACCCCTGATACAGATGTCTTAGTTCTGTCAATCAGGCGATACAAAGATTTATGTGAAAACACTAACATCGTTACTGGCTCAGCAGAAAAATTTATAAATATTCCACTGCAACCCATATTTGAAGCTCTTGGTTCAACCCTATCGGCTGCACTTCCTGGTTTTCATTGTTTTACCGGATCAGAGACTACTGGTAGATTCGTAGATTCTCGGGAAAGGGAAAGGCTTCTTGCTGGAAACTATTTTGCAATGCCAGTGAAGACATCATATCAGCATTTTTCAACCTTGGAAACGGATTGCTACCTTCAGAAGAAATCTTAACCGGTTTAGAGAAGTTCGTTTACCAGCTTTATATTCCGGGGACAAGACTGGAAAAAGTTCAACATGCTCGGTGGCTTCTTTTCAAAATGAAACAGGCAGAAGCTGAGTCCTTACCGCCTACATGGCACACACTGCATGAAGCCATTTTACGAGCGCATTACCAGTGCATGATATGGAGAACGATATTGTAGCAAACCCAAAGCTTCCATATCCTGAAGGCTACGGGTGGACTGAGGACGAACTGCAGTGGAAACCGGTTATGACGAAACAACAACATGCACCGTCTGCGATTGTGCACCTCGTTAAGTGTTCATGCAATAAATCAAAATGTTCCAATATGCAGTGTGGTTGCAAGAAATTAGGACTGAATTGCACTGATCTATGCAGTTGTTCCGAATTAGAAGATGCGTGTGAGAATGCAAAGATGAGTGTTGTAGAACATGATGAAAACGAAGTGGATGATACAGAATTTTAGGAAAGATAAATATTTGGGTTATATTTTCAAAAAATTCAATTTTTAGTGTATATAATATATATACATTTTGTATATAGTTTCTGAGCGCCCTGTACAGTGTACAATGTGTTTGGGGTCCTGTAAATTGATTTTTTAATATAACTATATTAATAATAGAAATACTTGTAATGTTCTTTATACAGGGTGTCCATTTAGTAGCCCGTTCTTCAAGTACGGCTTTATTGTTAAATTTATTAAAAAATAAATATACGCGATGGCAATTGGGTTGGATGAAGCACATTTGCAAATTATTTAGACACATACAGGGTGTCTCCAAAAAGTATGGTACATAAAACGTATATTTTTTTAAATGGAATGACCCACTTTTTTTAAGCCCAAATGTAGGGGCCTTGGGTGAACTTTTCAGTCGTACATTATTTTCGTATTAATACACGGCGTTGCCAAGTTATTAATTAATTCATATTTTTTTGCTAAAAATCAACCCTTCCATTATACGCTTGTATTTTTTTAACGTCTTGTTTTTGTTTTTACGTAAGTTCGGTGGTGGACTTGGGTTGAATCAGAGTATTCAACCGTGACGAAATATTAAATTATTTCATACAGGATGTTCACTTTTTTTTGCTCCAAACATCGACATTTTCAAACTAATTTTTCTTCATTTTTTTAAATGGCACACCCTATTTATTATTGCATATTTGGAATCCCCGGTAAATTTTAGTGCAACTTTATTAAGCTTACCCTATACCTAAGTGCGATAGTTTTTTCGTAAATTGAGATTTTCTATTCCTTACGGAAGTAGATAGTGGCGCGTGGACGAGGCAACGCATAGGCCGGACACTCGAATCGAGGATACCGTTCAAAATGTTTGCCGTCTTGTACTAAGCACGAGTCTACTCTTTTGGTGAAAGATTTAATCACTTCATTCAACATAGCTGGAGTAATGCGAGGAAAGGACTGTTGAATCCTCTCCATCATGTTCTATCTAGTAGTGGCACCATTACGATAAACGTATTCACTAATTTGTGGTCTGACTTGTATGGAAAAGTGAGTCGGAGTTCCGTCCAGCTGCAACCACATTATCTCCGTAATGTAGTTAGGAAGATGCTGAGTTAAATTTTGAAAGTCTTCTGTCAAGAAATTTAAAATGATTTGTCCTGCTAGTGGATTTTCAAAAAAATAAGGACCAAGTTCATAGTTATGTACGATTCCTCTCCAAACGTTGAGACTCCAGTTATGTTGGAAATGGTTGACGCGGATAATGTGCGAGTTTTGCGTGTCATAAAAGTGAAAGTTGTATCTGTTTACAAAACCACTTCTATGGAACGTGCCTTCGTCCGTAAACAGCACATATTTAAAAAAATAAATAGAACCTTATTTCATCGCATCCTTGATTCGAGTGTCCAGCCTATGCGTTGGCTCGTCCTTACTTACTGCCGTAAGGAATAGAAAATCTCAATTTACGAAAAAACTATCGCACTTAGGTATAAGGTAAGCTTAATAAAGTTGCACTAAAATTTACCGGGGATTCCAAATATGCAATAATAAATAGGGTGTGCCATTTAAAAAAATGAAGAAAAATTAGTTTGAAAATGTCGATGTTTGGAGCAAAAAAAAGTGAACATCCTGTATGAAATAATTTAATATTTCGTCACGGTTGAATACTCTGATTCAACCCAAGTCCACCACCGAACTTACGTAAAAACAAAAACAAGACGTTAAAAAAATACAAGCGTATAATGGAAGGGTTGATTTTTAGCAAAAAAATATGAATTAATTAATAACTTGGCAACGCCGTGTATTAATACAAAAATAATGTACGACTGAAAAGTTCACCCAAGGCCCCTACATTTGGGCTTAAAAAAGTGGGTCATTCCATTTAAAAAAATATACGTTTTATGTACCATACTTTTTGGAGACACCCTGTATGTGTCTAAATAATTTGCAAATGTGCTTCATCCAACCCAATTGCCATCCCGTATATTTATTTTTTAATAAATTTAACAATAAAGCCGTACTTGAAGAACGGGCTACTAAATGGACACCCTGTATATCGTTGGATAGATAATTTTAAGTTCTATAAATCATTTCAGGTAACCGAGCTATACCTATATCGCGTTTATTTTTGAGTAAAATGGAAAAAAAACGGATAATGCAAAACGATATTTTCACTTTCTTGGCGTATATCTCCAAATTTGATACACATATCGCTTAATGTGTTTTCAGACATTTTATTGCAAATTGTTTTAGCTTTAATTTGACCCATACCGCATGTTATTATGTAGGGGTGGGATTTTTACGCATTTTCCATACACGTGTAAACGATACTTGTACACGCGTGTAGCCGTGTACACGCGCCTTAAAATATATACAACTTATTTTCTTCATTTCAACATTTGGTGCACACATTTGGGTACTTTAAGTAAGCATTAACATTTATTTTTAATCAAAAATAACAAAATGTCTACATTTTTTGGACTTAATTGGGTTCTTAAAAATTATGGGTCAGAGATTCACCTAACTTTTTATGTAACGTGTATTAGTTTTTATACACGTATCTTAAAAAATATACGTGTACACGTGTACGCGTGTACACGTTCTCACCCCTATTATTATGTTAAGTAGTTTTTGAAATACAGCGATTTCAAGTTTTTTGAAGCGACGCCATCTTTGTGACGTAATTACTGACGTCATAGCAAGATTTCAGACTGAAATCATGGTTTTTTAGATTCAGTACGGCCTGAAGAACATAAATATCAAACTGGTTTGCTTTCTTCACGAAAAGCCTACGGAATTACACAACCAACTGGACTATATTATATGTAACATATTTATGTTATCTTTTGACGTGTGAGATCAATATTTGTATTGTAAATTCGCAAAATAAATAAACTAAACTAAACTATAGATGGCTTTGCAAACATCAAAAAAATTTTTTTTTAATAATTTGAATCACGAAAATTGTTGCATTAATAACTTAAAATTACGAATTACGAAATTATGAATCGTCGATGTCCGTCTCGTAGTACCTACGATGCGAGAGTGTGTCATGTGTGTGAGTAATTTTTAAGTAATTTTAAGTTACATATTAATGTAACAATTTCTGTGATTCAATTATTTAAAAAAATTTTTTTTTTGACGTTTGCAAAGCCATCTGTAAAAAGTCTCCGAATAAAAGTCACTTACTTTTCAACGTTCTATCGGAATATGCAATAAAAAATAGGAGTTTCCATTTAAAATTGACAGCATAAAGACATAAAGTTGACAGCATCAGATGTCCCGCTTAAAACCGTTAAATTTCTATTGGGAACATTTTTTGATCCGTCGCAGTGTTGTAGAATTATCGCAGGTGGGAGATTAAAATGGGACACCCCGTACACAATGTAGCACTGACAAGTGCAACGAAAATTTGTATTTTGTAAGAGAATCAAACCAGACATTGCTTGCCATTAAATTTTCGATGCCAGACAACAGTAATCCAAGAGAAAATCGAGACGAAAAATATAATAGGTGCCGAGACATTGCGAAAGAAATAATCATTCTTTGCTACTATCGGAGTATAGGTGAACGTACTGTAAAAAGGGTTGTCAGTGAAGAACAGGCAACCGGTACGGTTGTTGATCCAAGAAAGATATCATTAAAAGACAAATATGGCAATTTTACATAGAAAAAGTTTCAAAGCATGCGTGAACTGCATCAACGATTAAAAGACGATCTACCAAATTTTCCTAACGTTCGTGGAATCTACGTTGAAAATATGGGTAAAGGAGATGAATTGCGGCTAAGAGAGCAGAGTATTTGCATTCTGTACAAGATACCGAGAAGTGGGTTGGAACGTGTTTTATACCAACGAAAAATGGTGCGGGGATAATTATTCTACAAAATTTGGTTGAGTAGAAATGGTCACTCCTGAAACTCGGCAAAACTTTGATCAATACAGGGGAACCATTCAAGAAGTCAATAGATTTAGAGGCGGAATAAAGCGACCTTCTGGTTCTGGTGAAAGAGTTATGAAATGCGGTATCAAAAACTGAAAAGGTTTTGAAAAGAAAGCCCCACTAATTATGGAATAAAAAACTCCTCCTACTTCAGAACGCTGTGAATTGATGAAGAATTTCCTCTTAAAACTTTTGGGTTATACAAGCGTTTATTATTTTAATAGTGTTCAAATACGATTTTGTAAACATTTTTAGATAATCTTATCATTCTGTGTTCTATAAAAGTAATCCGTGGTATTTTAAAATTTAATATACTTTTAAGAGTTATTTAAACATTGTAAAATAAAAATGATGGGTATAAAGAATTAAGATAACAAAACAATCAACAAAAAATAAATCACTACATGTTTTTTATAAATTTAAGAATCATAACGCCAATATTACTAAATGTTACGGAAATTGAAAGACGTAGTAATCGCGTTTGTGTCTATCGCTTTTGACGGGAGATTAATTGGAAGATTAATAAAGCGAGATTCTGCAATTTCTGATTTGTTGTATATTATGTTGGCGATGGAAAACGTGCACGATATTTTCATAATCAACTGTTTTGTCTATTTAGAAGAAATTATTTTATAAATCACACATGCAAGCAAATTGCATGAGATCTCCTATAAATAAGCAGCGTCCGCATACATAGGTTATTGTATAGGACTGTAGAAGTAGGTAATAGTTCGGTGTAAAATTTTAAACAATTTAATTAGTACCTACCACAAATGAGCGGAAAACATTTTTCTACGCTCTTCAAAATTAACAAATTTGGATCACAAACAAAAACTGACCCACGTAATCAAATATAAACAGCGAAGGTTAGTTAGTTGCCAAGTATGTTTTACAAAAATAGATTGTGGGTTTATTATTTAATGTGGAAGATAAATGTAATCGGTTACATTTAAAAAAACTACGCCGAATTTCAACTACGTACTACATATATAAAAATGTCTAAAAATGTTATCATCGGTTAATATTGCGAAATTAACAAAACACTCCTCGATTTATAAACAATATTAACAATTAGTAATGTAAATAAACCATTACTGTTTACTTCATACATTTTAACTTAAGTACATACTATTCGCTAGTTGGTTTCTTTCTCTATTACTATTTGAATGTTAGAAACCTCAATGGTTAATAATATACATAATTTTTGTTACATTCACAAATATAGAAAAGAATGTTTCATTAGACAACAATACAGTAGCATTATTATGCAAATGTAGGAAAAAAATGTTGAATTAAAATTGAAAAATGGCGAAACGTGAAATATTTAAAATTGTGTTTAATTACAACAGCGTCGCCATTAGATAACAATAGGAGTAAAACAATTACTTTGTAAGAAAACCGAATTATATAACCAACTCGGTGTTATTAAAAAAGTACGGCTGGTAGAATGGTTTGCACAAGCACAACATAAAAGGTCACAAGATGAAGCTAGACGAAGAGCGAATTTTTAAGCAATCTATAAATAGGGGATTAATCACACTGGGCAGAATAATAAACATTTTAACTATACATATTTTTTAAACAGACTGTCAAACCTATTTAAATTTATGTGCTATTTGCATGTCATTGACCATTTCAAATAGTTTCCAAATGATTAATTCTTAAAAGTATTTAACAATTGCGATTATTTCTGATGAGTAGGTACGATGGAAAAAGGTAAGAAATATCGGTTCTATTGTAAAAAAGGGAATGAAGACGGCAGAGGTTTAAAATGTTAACTATCCAGTATAATAGCACAGATAATCTGTGATAATAGTATGAAAGAAATTTATATTATAATTTTTCATTTAAATTTAAAAAACATATTCATACAGGTAAAGTCAAATACAAAGCGATAGCGGCAGTGGTGGATTTCCGAATAGGCCGAATAGGCCGAGGTCTACGGCGGCAAATTTTAGACGGTGACAATTTTTTTTAACTTTAATGAGTTTACTATTATAAATTTTTACGTGTGTGTTTTTTAAGTACAGGGTGCGCCAAATAGGACACTTTCTTATGGAAATATCCTAGGCGTCTTGAGCTCAATTTTAATGAGAAAATCACTGGCGTAAACATAATTCAGCTATCTCTAATCGTTTGGCCACTCAGGGGCGTTTCTCGAATTTAGTCAATTTCTTTAATCCTCGATAACTTTCTTATTATTAAAGATAATTGGTTTTGGCAAAATGTTTCTTAGAGCACGTTTTTACGTAGAATTCATTGCAATGGACAATTTTTATACACGGTGTTTGGTTTTTTGTGCACGACCATAAACTACATTTTTTCATACGGACCACCCTATATATTTTGGGTTTTTGAAAACAATAAAATTTCCTAAATTTGGATGTATCACTTGTTATATTTATGTTATTTGCAAAACATATTGCATTTAATACATTGTTATTTCAAATAAAAAATATTTGGAGCCAATCAAAATTTCCATATACATACCTAACTAAGAAATTGTCGTTTTAAATCATGCTGCCGTTTTTTGTTAACCATGGAAACCTAGATGTCTGCAAGCAAAATATTTTAATGCATACAAATAATATTTAACATAAATAAATATAACAAATGATACATCAAAATTTATGAAATTTTACTCTTTTTTAGAAAACCCCAAAATATATAGGGTGGTCCATATGAAAAAATGTAGTTTAGGGTCGTACACAAAAAACCAAACACCCTGGTTTGTTTTGGTTAGCTTATAGTACTACAAATGTTTATTTTTGATATTTATGTTGTCTTGTCCTGTAATTGGAAGTTTTATTCTGTTGGGCAAATATACATATATTATTATTATTATTATTATTATTATACCTACAGATTCATAGAGAATGACAAGAGAAAACACTAATAAAATAAGCACAATGCGCAATCCATATGAAATAATGTTCTTATGAAGTACAAAATTAAAAATCCAAATGTATGCAGTTGTTTTGTACAGCTCTCGTCTATCTGCAACTCACAATGTGTACCGTTTACTAGCACACGAAATTTAAGAGTCAAAAAATGACAACAACGTTTTGGTTCCAGGATATTACTGCCCGTACAAAAAGTAAGCTAATATAATCGGAACAGATGTAACCCGATGGTGCCAAACCTGAAGTACATAATTCTTTTTTCTTTGTCTATATTTCAAGCAACAATTTCAACTTTTCGATTTTTTTAAATGTTGCCTAAATTTGGAATTTTTTTTTAAGTGATTACCTTCGGAATTTCAATGATGTAACTGTTGCACCACAACGAATAACAATTAATTACTCTTGTACATTTTAAAATAAAAATAAAAGTGACAATAACTAATTTGAGTATTTGATATTGTCAAACACTGTAAGTACATTTCAAAATGTTTGATATTCTATGGAATCAACTGAACACTTTTGCAAATGCCCAATGTTTTTGTTATATTTCACTTAAAAACATGAAAAATTTTCATAATGTCCCACCATATCCTTTTGTTCCGTCAAAATTCTATCCAAGGAAAGTCCTAGACATAGATGATTAGTATTAGTGTTTGTATTTATTAACTCAGAACGGCTTTAAATGTTTGCTTATTTATTTAAAAAAAAACTATGCAATAGTTATATTAAAGAAAAATTCTCTTTCCAACGATGCTGAATTTATGTACGGGTACGGCTACGATATAAAAAAACCAAGCTGGATTTGGATCTTGAAATGTATAAAAAAGAAAAAAATGCAAGTTTAACATAAAGTTCCAAATAATAATCTCTAATAACTAAGTATATGAAAAATTACATTTTGATATCTTTGATCGTTCGTAAGATATTCAACCGTTGCCGTATATAGTATATCCCAAACTGTTTAAAACAGTAAAATTGCGGCTACAGCACGCAATAATAGACTGAAGGAAGTGGTGCAATGTCAAAAAAGAATCAATGAAGGATCAAAGCAAATGATTAGATAACCTATACTATTCTACTATTCATGTTAATGACGGTTGGCGAAAACACAAGCAATACTGTTGCTAAAAGTAACACCAAATAAATCTTCAAAAAATAATGCACGATTCTTTCGCTACTACTACTTAAAACTGTATGAACCGAAGAGTTGTGCATCTTATTTTGAGTCTCATTGTTCAACAATGGTTTCAATTAAGATACTTAAACATGTCTATGTAGGCTGAACAGTGAACAGTGAAGACCACCTGATTCCACTCGTTTGTAAGTCGTAAGGTAGACTTGCTGTTCAATGCAAGCCCACAGGGCAAATATTCATCATCCAAAAGATAGCATCCCCCGAATAATAAACGACTCGAAGACCAACAACTCATTAGCTCATACCCTTGGACCTAGATAGCTGAAATTTTGCACAGAGGTTTCTTTTATGATGTAGACAAGAGATAAGGCCGGATATTGCGAAATTCAACCCCTAAGGGGGTAAAATAGGGGATGAAAGTTTGTATGGAAATCCGTCATGTTTTAAGTTAAATCCATAAAAATTGGTATTTGAACTTTCGGTTAGAAGTTAAGAAAGACGTACGGTTAAACCGCTTGACCGATTTGAATCAAAATTGGCAAAGATATAAATGGAAACCCAAGGACGGGCGTAAGGTACTTCCAGGGACAGATGTAGAGTACTTAACACTACTATCGGAGTAAAAATGCAAGGCCTCTGACTTTAAGTGGTCATAACGAAAAAACTGAGGGGTGAAATTTCTTCATTTTTGGACAGTACATGAGTCATTTATACAGGGTGTTTAAAAAATACGTTCGAATATTTGGCCCACTTATACATCTCATCAGTACAAACAAAAAAGTCAAAATAAACATAAGTCCAAAAATCAGCCGTTTCCTAATTACAGCCTGTTTTTCAAATTAAAATAATTTACACTCAGTAGGAGTATTTCAACGAGGTTTCTACTAGAACATGAACAAATATCAGTATAAATACATTTTAATTATTACAAATTAATGATTCTTAAAGAAGATGTTCAAAATGTCCTCCTTCCATTTGTATACACATTTCACATCTCCGTAAAAGTGAACGCCGCACTCTCTCAAAGAGTCCCGGATTTATACGAACAGTCTGGCAGGCATGTTCAATTCGTTCTCGCAACTCATCTAAATTATTCACAGGATTTGAATAAACTAATGTCTTTAAATACCCCCAAATGCAAAAAAAAAAAAAATGGCTTTGCCATACAATTATTTTAATTTGAAAAACAGGCTGTAATTAGGAAACGGCTGATTTTTGGACTTATGTTTATTTTGACTTTTTTGTTTGTACTGATGAGATCTATAAGTGGGCCAAATATTCGAACGTATTTTTTAAACACCCTGTATATGTTTAACATGTGTAAAAATCAAATTGGTAGAATCAGTTGTTTAACTTTTATTTTAATTAACAGCAATAAAAACGCTGTATTTAGTATTTTCCTGGCTGACGGTCAGTTTTAACTTATCATAAAATTGTTATTGTTTCATAAATTGTTACCAAATTTATAAATGTTGTAGCACACATACTTCACAAAAGTCGACAGTCAATAAATATTGATTATTCATATAATTAACTGGTTTTATAACCCCTAACCGAAAATTTGATTATTTTGCAATATACGGTAACTTAAGAAAAAATTCTTGTTTTAAATGCTAAATCTGTATTACTCAAATCGAGCTGCATTATTGCTTTATTGAAAACAAAATTTGTTTTCTTGTAATTCAGAGTAAATGTTATAATTATGGCGAGAGAAAGACGCACATATTCCCGCGAGAGGTAATCTACCACATCGTAAATCGTGAGCGGCAAACCACACCAATGTGATTATTGTTTAGCATTGTACAAAACCATGCGCTTCATAGCAATAGTGTACGACACCATCGTCCAGCCCGTACCGCACTTCCCGCAGGAACGCAAGCATCCATCCTTTTTTCCAAATTTCTTTTAAACAAAACATGTATACATGGCATTATTTTTGTGAATCGTGTTAGATCACAAACCTTGTTATGTTACTGTCAATATTATTAATATCGAACGTTCAGGTATTGAGTTACATAAGATGTCGTTTTTTCATTATAGCTTTAAGACTAATAAACCAATTGGCCTCAAAAGCATCTCACATCGACAAAAAAGTATACACTTGTCAAATATATAAGTATCTACCACTCAGTTTCAATAATATAGCCGTAATTAATTTTTAAAGTCGAGCGCTTGTGCGATTTCAGTCATAATTAGCGCTTTTTCGCACATAAATTAATACAGAAAATTAACGATGTTTTGCAAAAATTTAAACTGTACACCTTTTTGTAGGAATAAATGATCTTTTAAATGCACTTTATTTCATTAAATTATGATTGCTAATTACTGAGATAGAAGCTTCTAAAGTCAGAGGCCTTGCATTTTTACTCCGATAGTACTTCTCGTTGTAACCGAAGTGTACGCCGGCGAAGTCGCGGGCAACAGCTAGTATGTCAATAAAGATATGTATTCTTAGGATATATCCCTAAATTTTTGCGTTCTTTTTCTGTAATGGAGTATCACTAAAACCGAACCTGATGGGCGCAGAGAAAGAATTTTGTTTCCGATTTTTGTGTACTGCTCCTTAGTGATATTCATAAAATTATATTTCTCTGTTAGGAACATAATCATAACAACAACGGCTACAAGTACAGTAAAATCTCAAGACGATTTGTCAATAAATTGCAAAAGTGACCAACTGTGTGTTACATGTAGGATTTTACAGACTGTAAATACAAAAATAAATTGTCTTGAACACTTATTTTGTTGGTAATATAAGCTACTTTACATGGTTATGTGGTATAAATGCAACTATTGAGAGGGCTCATTTAGTGAAAACGTCAAAGAACGCGCTACAGGAAGTTGATAAAAAATATGAATGATTTGAATATAAAAAGTTGCAGTTTATCTGGGTCAACCGAAAATATAAATGTCTGAATGATGTACATTATCTTCCATTTTTAGAAATCCCGATTGATGCGTTTTTTTAAGTTAATTAAGTACACAGTTAATTTAAATTTATCGCATTTAGTTTTCCTAACGACGTCCGCCAACATTGCCATCGTGAATAATTCGCGTTAAGTAGCTATCCTTACAAGTATACCATTTTCTAATTAACATTTTTGCCATTAAATAATTCCTAAAAACTGAATTATTCCAATTTCACAGGCCACCTCCGAGCGTATAACGAAGTACTAAACCGTTTAACGCGATTGCAAATGCAGAGAGCGGGACGAGATTAACGATGCCTTTAATATTTGATTAGAGACAAAGCGCTCTGCTACTGACTTCACGCTGATGCGCTTCTTACCCGAAATACTACTGTTATCGGATTAGAGAGGATTGTACAAAAATTCATTGTCAGATGCCTACTGCTGGTACTACTTTCAGGAAGCAGGGATCATAAAGGGCTCAGCAAAAAGGAGATTAAACCTCGAAGAGGTTCGCTGGTTCAGAAAATTTGATAAAAATATACTTACGCCCGGCTTTAATTTATGTTACATTTAAATTTACTACACTGCTGATTTACGTAATTATATGGAACTATGAGACAACAACGATGGTTTCAATTAAAACAGAAATAATGAAAGTAATATCGATAAGATAAAATGCTTCTCGTAAGTTGATGGAAACTCGCAAACTTTTCCAATGTTAAAAATCCTTAGATTCTTAAAACAAAACGAGTAGATTCTACAACTTTGAACCTGCATCCAATGAGAAATGTTTCAATATTGTCTTTGAAACCGTCGATGAGAAACCAGTCATTGTTTTCGGTGAAGAGCCGAGGGCTTAAGCAAACAAGGCACTCGTCTCGTTTTTTACAAACTAATAAAAACCAGAAAAGTTTAATATCCTAAAATGAAAATATCGCTTGCATGGACATGCAATGAATTACGAGAACGTTTTGACAAGCCACTGAGCTCGATTAAAATAAAGCGAACAACCCCTTTAGCTGTTGGTCGATGAATGATGACGTTTCGAGTTGAGATTGAATTCAATTCGTAACAATTAGTTTTGAACCGAAAGATATTTGTTTAACTTTAAGCATCTGCATTAATTTTTTTCTCGGTGTATATCGAACATCTTAAAAGTCATCCTGATTTATTCACAGTTCACATTCGAGAAATAGTTATTTATCACGGAGATTCAAGCAAAAAGCTTAGGGTTGACCTGTGTAAAGCCGGACTTAGAATACATCAATCTCAGGATTAAAATCGGCCCTCTGCGAACAAATGTTTGCATTCAATAATCTAATCCGCTAATGCATATGCATTCTTAAAAAAAATGAACAAAATTCATTACTTTTATATGAAAAATTCTTCTATTTGTACACAAGTAGTGAACGGCTTCGATTACAAAAATTGTTGTTATATTACCAATTATCGGCGTTACAATATTTAATTGTTCCGAAGTTAGAAAGATATAATTTGTAAGTTGAACATCAGATGGCACCTTTATTTTATCTTTATTAAGAGCGCGCCGTCATGGGAGTGGGAGAGGGTAGTGTACTTAATAACAGCTAGATGACAGTAACATGCATATACTAGTCAAACAATTACCAAAATGCTACTGATTTATTTTAAAAACGTTCGCAACTTCTAAATAACAGATGGCACTTGCAATTTTTAAGTCATTTAGTCGCTGTCTGTATTGTAGATTAGTAGCTTAGAAATTAGTTTTGAGTGCACTTAAAAACACAAATTACTGTATTCAAAAATTACTTCCCATCAAGCTGCCCATTCAGCTTAGTTTGCGTTTTACTTCCCGAGTACGAAGTAAAAGGGAAGTATTGTATTAGTTTTCCAAAAAAAAAAATTTGACCTATGGAAATTTTTACATATCTTTGCGTTTCCGAATACGTAGATTCAAAATATGCAAAAAAAAATTTTCCGTCTGTCGTCTGTAGTCTGTAGTCTGTAGTCTGTAGTCTGTAGTCTGTACGTACACATTCCTTGCAACGCTCTAAACTCAGAAACTATTAAAGTTATCGAAATGCGGTTTTCGCCAATCGATTACATTCGGGCCAAGGACGAAAATGCTGTTATTACCTTTGATGACGTCACTTCCGGTATAAGCTAAAATGGCGGCACTCATTTTTTTTATAAGATAAAGTTGCAGTTTTTTTTATGTAGTTTAAAAGAGAATTTTTTTTTGAATTCAGCAATATATATTGTGCTATACTTATTTTTTGAAAAAAGTGTTAAAAAAAATAATTAATTAAAAATGACTGCAACGCTCGATACTCAGAAACTATTAAAGTTATCGAAATGCGGTTTTCGCTAATGAATTACATTTGGGCCAAGGACGAAAATGCTGATATTACCTTTGATGACGTCACTTCCGGTGTAAGCTAAAATGGCGGCACTCATTTTTTTTATAAGATAAAGTTGCAGTTTTTTTATGTAGTTTAAAAGAGAATTTTTTTCTGAATTCAGCAATATATATTGTGCTTACTTATTTTTTGAAAAAAGTGTTAAAAAAAATAATTATTAAAAATCGACTGCAACGCTCTATACTCAGAAACTATTAAAGTTATCGAAATGCGGTTTTCGCCAATCGATTGCATTCGGGCCAAGAACGAAAATGCTGATATTACCTTTGATTACGTCACTTCCGGTGTAAGCTAAAATGGCGGCACTCATTTTTTTATAAGATAAAATTGCAGTTTTTTTATGTAGTTTAAGAGTATTTTTTTCTGAATTCAGTAGTATTTATTTTTTGAAAAAAGTGTTAATACGAGGGAAGTCTCGTGGCAACTTGCCAGAATTTTTTAAAAATATGTACAAGCATAATCATAATCACACATCACAGGCAAGGTTGTCTGTAATATAATATAATCAATGAGTAGCGTAAGCAAGCGATCGTAACGTGCGTATTATGTCATATAACAGAACAATCATAACGGTGAATATAAATTATGTAGCTCATACGCAAATCAATATATGTATTACCTCTTCCCTTTTTAAATAAAACAAATTAATCTGAATTTTGTAAATTGAAACCTTTAAGTATAAATCGGATTTTTAGGTAGGGCAGGTATTTTTGGGCTTGTAAAAAATAACAGATAGGTACTTGATGCAAGATCTTATAAAGGGAGATAAATTTTTGTAATTGTCATTGCCATTTACCACAGACATTAATTTGTGTGTGCCATTTACTTAATTAGGCCAGTCAAAATCGACACAAAAGAAGGCTAAATTCGTAAAAAAGTGAGTACCTATGTAGTTCTGAATTTTTGGTATGTTGCACGAGCGAGTTAGGGTAGTAGGTAGTAGGTATATACCCAAATTTGCAACTTCGAAAAGTGCTATTTGCATAATTTGCGAAAAACGGCGTGGCGTAATTTATACACTTTTTCCAGTTTTCGCTCTGCAACTCCTAAAGTATGCACTTTTCGGCAATGAACATTCACACAATTTGGAACAATATAAGCGTAATTTCAGCTCTGTAAGTAGAATAGCCACGGAGATATTGCACTTCGAATTTGGTCCATTTTTTCCAAAAGTGCAATTTATAACTTTTGACCTTTTTTAGTGTCATATATTGGCGAAATGACTCATCCTACGAGAAAATGCATATAAAATAAAAGGTAACACCTGCATGAAAGTTTCATAAAAATCGGATCGGTGGTTTCTTAGATATCATACCGAAGGACGACCAGCCAGCCGGCCGCCCTCTAGACAGCAATTTTTTTTGCTTCATTATAACGTACAAATCTAATTCGTCAGAAAAAGTAAAAAAAACGGGATGTAAAAATTTTAGGTTTGGACATCGTGGTATAACTCCCCATTTCATTTATAAAATGTTGAGTAAAAATAATGATGCGTAAGAAAACTCGACATATAGGTAAATGTTATTTTTAGAAAAAAAAATTTATATGTTGTAGTACCTACATATGTTATATAATAACTTGCAACAATTTTTGTTTCAAAATAATCTCTTCTCACATCGCAACCGACACGTTTTAGGAAGAAACGTTTGAATTAAAAAGTTGTTGGAAATGTAATGTAGAAAAGCTTTTGAGTTTTGTTTGATAATTTTTTAATACAATTTATTAATGTCACTGGAGATATTGTTAAATAAAAGTCACATGATTTCGGTATTTACTTAAATAAATATGCTTTGACGTTATTGCAGAGAAAGGGTCATCTTTATACTAATTAAATTACCTATGGGTTCAAAAAATGGGTGTATGATTAAATTACCAAGAAAAAAAACATCTCGTAGGTACACAACATGTCGAGTAATAAAACTCACGAATTATTGAAACAAACAAATTTATAAGTTCTTTGAACATTGAGCGAAAGTTTCGAGAGAAAGAATTTACTTGCTTGTACCCTTTTTTGTGCATTATTTACATTACCTGGTTAAAATCTATTTATGAGTGACGTGTTCAGCCGGTTAACATAACATGAATTGCGACATTTTTTAGTAATTTTTTTCTCTAAAAAAATTGATGTTCGCAATGAACATGCATGATTTTAAGAATTAAAAAATTACAAGAAATAAATTAAGGACTTGTTAATTTTTTAAAGACATCACATAAACCTACCAACCTACAAACTACTAGTAATAGCTTTGATTGAAAGAATTGCGTCAAGTCAGTTCGCACATAAACAGAGATATCGGATATTGGTGTTATCAGCATTATAAAAAGCATAATTATTGTAAGTTAAATTTGTACTACAGTGACTTTATAAAAGTCACTGTAATTTGTGCAAGTAATAAGCGACACCTCGTTAGAAATAGCTGAACTGTTGCACTCAAAATACAAGGTATGATGCAATTTGAAATTTAGTTTGTACACAATAATCTCATTTTCTCGAGAAATATTGCATATTTTGTTCTCAAACTTTGGATAATTAATAAAATTAACATACTGAAGGCAATGACAAAATATGAAATCTGTGTGATACAACTTTTTTGTAATTTACCGCGTACTTTAGGGAAGGATTTACATTACAAAATCAATGAATAAATACGTGAAAATTTGTCATTGCCGTCATTGGTATGTATACAAAACGTAGCCGTTGAATTTAAAGTGATATATTAATTATAATTTAAGATAATGAGATTAACAGAAAGGTCTATTTTTTTATTGTAGCGCCATCTTTTGTCTCTGACTCCGGACGGCGCGCTCTTAAGTTACATTTAGATCGGGAATTATACGTCTGGGGTACTCGACAATTATCTGCCAACGTTTGCTAACAATCGTAATAATTTTCTTCCAAGATAAACGTAGACTTCCAAATAATTTCTGCTGCAGTCAAATTCGCACATGGTTTCCTCGGAAACTATTTTGAAGTGTTTGCGAAATGTGAAGTATTTTACGAGCGTCTAGCCATTTTATCAGACAAAATCTATCGGAAATCACATTTTCCGTAGCGCGCGTATATCAACTATTCCTCAATAAATACATTCGTTATTAATTTATGCTATTAGTGACTCGAGATAGATACTAGATAGGTCATTTAACTACAGTGGACTTGGCACATATTTAAATAGTATTGACATTGTAGCAAGTCTCGTATATAAAATGTTTACAAAACATTCTCGCCGCATTTTCGCAACCCTTGGGAGTTTTTAAAAGCCCTTCAGGTCCATAAAATTAAAATCGCTGTATGAAAACAAGCGTGAAGGAACATAAAGCGACAATCGTATAACTTCGTCTAGATGCATAAAGTCGAAATAGTAACTTTTATAGTACTGTTTAACATTTCCGCGGTAGTTCAGTTTGAAATTACTTCGGCTACTAGTGCGAATATATTGAAATTCGTCGCTTTAACCCTACATCGTAAACCATATGATATATAAACTATACGGGTGAGGTGTGTCGTTATAAAGTACTTTACATTCTTGGCGACCTTCTGTTAGCTTCTTTAGAGACGAACATTCCCATATCCTAACCGTTTATACGTTTAATTTAAAAATCTTTTATTTTCGCCATAAAAAGGCTTTATCAGCGAAAATATTGTTTCTAGTTTAGAATCGAACACGGGGTGAAAATTCATAAAATTTTACAATGTAAGTACTCTCCGCTGTGAATCGTTATAGCAAAATATCGTATATCTTTATTATAATCTTACATTATCGTACCAAATTCATACGATTCTAATAACAAGAGATCATTTTCCATTCATCACCATATTGCGAATGCTTACTATGACGTACAACTTCAACAGTATCTATTCTACATTTCCAAATGTTGATGAAATATAATGTGAATATATAAATCGATATTAACAAAATTGAATAAACCTTGAAGGTACGAAATACATATGCATGTATGTGCCAAACAGTTAATACACAAAGCCAAGTTGAATTCATTTAAATATACCTAACCGTTTACATTCCAATATTCAAATTAAGCAGAAATATTAAGTGCCAAGAATTCCAATCGCTGTCGCAATTCTCTGGCTTTCTCAACGGATCAAAGCCCTATTGATGTATGTATCAACATATAAATGCACGTTGTTACCACCATGTTACAGACGCTGCTTGACGTATACATTTATGTAAACGGATCAAATTTTGAAAATTACACCAGCCATCAATTATTATAGAATTTGCCATTAGAAGGAAAAGGGAAAAAGATAATGTGTGTACGTCTGCGTAACCAACAAAACCGATTATTACCATTTGTCAAGGTATGTGTATTTAACGACCAAACTACGGATGCGAGACAAAAGCTTCTAAAAGCTCAAGTGTCAACATACTAACAAAACTACTTCGCTTTGAATATTTGGGTCTTAACTTTATTTCGGTTTATGGACGGGCACAAGGTAGGTCAAACAGATTTCCTAATGAAATTTTGTCTTTACCTATTGGTATCCTTACAGATGTTAAACTAACATTTAATATTTGAAGAAAAGGCAGTAACAATATCAAAATAAATGGTAGAATGTTTGACGAAAAAGTATTACCTAATTCGTACACATTCGAATATAATTTCTTTCTTTCTAACTTGTAATATTTGAAGTAGATAGAATGAAATTTCAGGTTCTTGCACCGCGGTGGTAAACCAACACATACTACTGTACGTGATAAATATTTTTATTCGTCTCACCTAGCGTAGAAAGCGATGAAAGATTCGCATCAGTAATATTGTTTCATAAATTAAACGCTCACATTGTTTGCCAGTGGTATTAAAACAATTTTTACTTTATTTTAAATATTTATCTTACTTACACTAGGTAATTAAATTAAACTAATGTTAACGAAGCAAACGTTTTAAACTAAAATATAGAAGAGCTACCATTTACAACAGAAAAACATTATTTTGATTAACATTAAACGGATTCCAAAATATACTTTTTCTGCTTAATTAGAATTAATTAAATATTATAGTTGTTTATCGTTTAGTACTGTAATTTTCCATTATTTAATTCGATAATTACAGTTATATATTTGGAATTTCCAAAATTATAAATTTATTACCTAGTTCATATATGAAGATACATAAGGTACAAGCACAATAAGGTTTAGCGAAGCAAACGTTTTAAAATAAAAATCCCTAAAATTATAGAAAAACTACAACGTTAAATAACAATTATATTTAATTATATCTATGTAATTAGGTAAGTAGCAAACATATACTTTGGAATTCCTTGGTTTAATGTTACTCAAAATAATGTTTTCTGTAGTAAATGGTAATTTTTATATATTTTAGTTCAAAACGTTTGCTTCTTTAACATTTTGTTTAATATAATTTAATTAGTAGGCTTTGTAGGAAATATATCTAAAACAAGTATATTTACCCGATTCTAACGCATCGGGAATCTAGACAATATCTAATATGTAATTGTTGATGCTCGTATACGATTTAAAAAAATAGCGAATAAAAAGAAAATTACTTTGGCAGGATTCGAACCCCTGCTTTATGAGGAGTTTCCGGACAAAAAAACCGAAAAGGGCGATTATATGTATATTAATTGATAAAGCAAAAATTGTTTTTACTTCCCGAGTACGAAGTGAAAGGGGAGTAGATATTGTATTAGTGTTCCAAAAAAAATTGACCTATGCAAATTTTTACATATCTTTGCGTTTCTGAATACGTAGATTCAAAAAATTAAAAAAAAAATTTCCGTCTGTCGTCTGTAGTCTGTCCGTACACATACCTTGCAACGCTCTATACTCAGAAACTATGTTATCGAAATGCGGTTTTTGCCAATGGATTGCATTCGGGCCAACGGCGAAAATGCTAATACATATCAGATATCACCTTTGATGAGGTCACTTTCAGTATAAGCTAAAATGGCGGAACTCATTTTTGTACAAGATAAAGTTGCAGTTTTTTATGTAGTTTAAGAGAATTTTTTTATGAATTCAGCAATATATGTATATTGTGCCATATTTATTTTTTAAAAAGTGTTAATACGAGAGAAGTCTCGTGGCAACTTACCAGAATTTTTTTTTTCTGTGACGGGAAAAACGTTTGTCATTTTATCTCTGTTGCTAGTTAACAAAATATCACTTTATAAAATTACTATTTTCCCGGGGAAAAAGTGTGTACTTTTTTAACGGAGGTTAGTAAAAGTAAAGGTTTCCTTAACAACGCGGGTCTAATTGTCGCTATAATTACAACAGCCTACCAGATTAAAACTTCACAATTGCACATCGATAATTTTCTAACTTTAATATATTGTAACACTTTTAAGCAGTGTTGTTAAGTATCCAGATGCAAACATCTAGAGACGTATTCGAGATACTTTTTAAAAATGTATCTAAATTTGTATCTAGATAGAACTACAGCAGTATCTATTAAGGAAACATGTAAGATACATTAAAAGATACCAATTCTAACATTTTTGTAAAAATTTAAATAATTAAATTTGGCATAATCACATTTATTATATTTTCCCCACCGGCCACAAACTCGTGTCGGTATAATACGGAAACCTTTATGAATCCCCCAGTACATAAAATCATATCACCTTGTGGATGCTGTGCGAGCATTGTAAAAAATAAAATATAAGATAAAAAGAAGAAAGCAATACCTTTTGTACCGCAAAATATCTCTCTTATTGCACTTTATATAGACGTTGATTGAATAAATTTTATTGTGCCATAGAAACTGTTCAAAGTGATACACACTATTCTAGTTTGTGGTATTTGATTCATCAACTGTCCAAATTTTGTTCCTCTGCAGCTGACACTCTCTTTTATTGTATGTACCTACTCGTTGATTTAGTTTTTAATTAAATTTATACTTAAAAGTAGGGAGTTCTTTTGCAAACACGGTATAAGCTACTATATTTGTATGGAAGCTTTCCAATACATGGTTATATTCATCAAAGTTAATATGAACCAAACCAAATTGTACGTATCATGTTTTGTGATTGGAAAAAAAACTAGTGGCGTGGGCCAGAACCTTATTTTTGAGAGACTAGTGATCATATGGTTCAATTGAATCGTACCTTTTTTTTCATGTTATTATCGTTGGTTATATTCCTTGTGGGTATTTACATCACGCATTCTGCTTGCCGTACGTTAATGAAAACTTGCCATCCTTTCACGTCATCTGTGCCATCCTTTCACGTCATCTGGTCTTACGAAGATGTGATTAAAGTAAGTACTTTCAGTGCTTGCTTTATTCTCTGTCGTCTATATTATGTCTTGGGAATTCCGACATATTTTGGTATTCAGACGATGACCGCTCTGATTCCGACCTATTACAATTCATTGCATCTATCTTTTATGTTTGGAAATCTAAATGCAGGTTCTTTTTCAAACACAGTGTAGGTACATCTACTATAGGTACGTTAAACACGGTCATACTCATATGAATCTCTAAATTTTTATTTCTAAAAATAGAGCAAATTACTTCTCTTAATAGATGTAGCTTCGTGCTCTAGATTAATTAATTGAGTTGCTCACTATGTATACAAACACGATGTACATGAATCAACATTGGCAGTTCGTGACACTCTTCATTCCACAAGTTACAAAGCGTACACTTGACAATTTAAATCAAATACACTATTATACACAATATGAAATACAGTGACTGTCTACAGTCTACCATACAGCATACTGCATACTGGATTTAACAGAACATCAGTAAAAGAATGCTTAATTACGTTTTCAACGTTAGTGAACCTTTGAGAAAAACTACCTGTTGTATGCAAAAAACATTTAAAATTTCAATCCACTTAAAATAAGAAAGAAATATTGCAATTATAAGAAATATTTCTTCATTTAATTACACCAACTAGAGAAATCCAAGTTCGTAAATATAATTATTCTAAATGGCCTATTTCACATTTTTTAATACAAAAATAATCCTAAAGTGTGAAATAGTTATTTTTCATTTAAGATAGAACGTTGAACATAAAATTCTTGCATAAATTTTAAATAAAGAAATGAACTAGAAGATGTGTCTTGGAACAAGATCACGGTCAAGATGATAATTTTAAAACAAGTTTTATCTAATTGAATGAGACATTATTTTGCAGATGAACGAAATGTGTTGTGAAGTGGAAGTTCTAAACGGCTTTCAAATTAAATTCCCGTCCCACTTCAAGACGTACTAACGATTCAATTATAAGGACATAATATATTTTGTTTATCTTCAGAGTGTAGGTAAATTGTTATTGAGTAGAACAGTAGGTACATAAATGACCGAATGACCCTGTTGTGTAACTTACACAAATTATCTAATCATGAAATAAGATTTAATAATAATAATAATTTAAAAAGAGTACTTTATTTGTACGAACGTGAACAGCCATGAACCCACTACCACATATGATTAACAACTGTAGTTGAACGACGGCACTGAATGCAAGGACATTTAATTTTAAACTTAGTAAATGAATGGTACAACGAAATTATAAACTCTCATTTAGTAACACTACTAAAATATATGTACAACGGTATCCTGTATAAAACAATCAAATATTCTTCAATCTTATTTATCTAATTAATAGTTGGGATTTTAAAAGGATTTTTATGGCATCTATGTAAAAAATACTTTAGTTTTAATTAGAAAGAGCAATGAAATTGCATGACTGCAGTTTATAATTAACATTAAATTAACCAAAAAAATAAACCGTAATTACACTAAATCATGTGAATACATAGTAATTTTATTTTAATTTCAATTATAGCTTAAAATTTGCGATTTTACTTAATTTAGGTTAAGACTACTCGTAAGGATTCAACCTTTCAAGTTCTGTGTTACGTTTGATTATTTATAGCATTCATTATTATTTACGGACAGTGAGTTATGACTTATTTAAAAGTTTCATTCCATTTTATTTACCTGTCAATGGCATCAAAATTGGTTAATAGTTACGAAATGCATGGCACATTCATGTTGATGTCATAACATTTACCTGTTCCTGCGCCATACCCATAATTAATTATGAGTATAACTTAACAATTTTTTTTCGTAACCTTAGTTTTAACGAACTTTATACGCTTTGTACACAAAGAATTGTCTGTCTCTCATTTGTTGAAATTCTTTTAACATGCTAATTTTGTTTTATTTAAAATTTGTATCTTGAAGATAAGAAGTTGAATAATTAGAAAGTAAGTTTGATATTTTCGAAAGAGAATAAGATATTAATTTCAAAATTGGTACTCATACATTGTGTTCGCAAATCCATGAAATTCTTTTTACACTTTACAGAATTACAGAAATCTGCTAGCTAGGCCTACCATTCCTTGTGTCATCAGTGATCAGATCACACTTATTTCGTTTCACGTCGAAAAAAACTCTTCTTTTGGGAATGTTTTGTTTTTTGAACTAGTGTCCGATTTCATCTCCAGGGTAGGCAATCGTTTGATTGCCTCGACCATAATTCGATCCTACTTCCATATCTCCCATAATTGGCAAGAATACTTAAAAATTTTTTAGTAGAGAACAATCAAGAATTTGTAGGAAACAGATCAGATGAACAAAGAATTACAGTAAAAATACTAATACAGTTACAATACAATGACGATTGAAGAAATAAAAACGGTGTGTAACGAATTAAAGAATAACAAATCAGCCGGCCCTGTGCATATCCCGAGGGAATTGTTCAAACATGATACAGATAAGCTATACAAACATATCAGGCAACTAGTCCAAAGATACAATCACAAGATCATTTAAGCAATGGGAACTGGGGTGCCTAAGCACCATAGATAAAAAGCGTTCATTTACGGTAGTTGTTTGATCCTCAACAAATTTGTAGTTTTGTACATTGGTTGGGTAAAAGTAAAAAGAATTTATCAATGGTTGTATTTTGAAAAAAAGCATGTGCTTATTGTTTTAAGCTTGAAAAATCTTGTGAATAAATGTAAAGGTTTTCGTAAATGTCCTCATTTTCCGCTTTTAAGGTTTCAATAATTTTCGTAGTGTCTCACAGACATCTAGAATAAAAATCGCTACCATTCCATACAATAAAAACGTATTACGCTTGAACGAACGTTTTATAATACTGCCAATTAAATGATTTGTATTAAATAACATTGACTTTATACACTAAAGTCAATGTAAATACATAATTTCATAGCTTTAAATGAAATTCTCAAATTTAATAAGAGATGAAATTTCTCTACATGTTCTGGGTAATGTTTTTCACAACAGTGTTGCTACTCGTCACATTTTCAATCAAATGTATTTATATAACTCTGAGATAAGAATTGATAATTTGAGTTCGTTGACATTAAAGTGTTTTTTTACCAATAAACTAAACTCCAAAAAAATCTTATAAAAATATGTACAAGAAAGGAGAACAATGTTTCGGGATAGATCGAATGTCAACCGCAGAACATTAAACAGGAAACAACAAAAAAGTTACTGCTAAGATCAAAACTACAATTGACAACGTGTCAGAACGTATTTCAGGTTTTGAAATCAATATTGTTACTGACTTATTTACGTTCCAGACTGTTTTTAACTACAATATTATTCAATTTATTTTCATAAAAAGTACTGTGTTTAGACGACGATATTTTCATTAATAAACCATAAAATCGATTAACAGTCATAATATTGTTCATAGTAAATCGTAACATTTTAAAAAGAGTCGTTGTTGCAATATCAGTCGCCTTGACACAATGGGTTGTATTAAGATAATAATGACGTATTTTTTTAAGATAATTTCTTTCTGTTAGCTGCACATATTTTGAAATATGAATCTTTTTACGCAAGCATGCAATAATCAATTAATCATGCCATAATTGTTACTAATAGCTTATTTAACCAATCAGTCATAAATAAGATCATCTCTTTAAAATTAAATAGAAGGTAAACAAGGAATGAATGCCAAATATGTAATTTCAATTCTATGGGAAATGGATAATTATCAAACCTCTTACCAAATGCTTGTCGAACTCTATCGATATATTAAGTTAATTGTTTATATGTATTTGTTTTGTATTATTTCTTTGATTTATTTTTTATAATTACATAGGTACATAGTATATTTTAGTTTCGATTTTATGGAACATTTATTTTGTTGATAGAAGTATTTAATAAAATAGTAAAAAGAAAAAGGTTTTAGTTGACTTATAGCGTTGAGTGAAATATTTAACGCTTATAGATAATTTCTTTCGGGGTAGACCGTAAAATTTTTTTAATTTAAGGAGTTTGCACGTTTGTGAATCTTCAAAATTTAATAGAAAAGTGGTTTCAATGCTCAAAATAAACGGAAAAAAGTATGTATACGTCAAAAACAACTAAGTACTATATTTGCAGGTTAAGAACTTCTGTTAGAGATGTTTGACCTTATTTCCATAATAAGTCATTTGAAATGCAAACATCCTTGAATGAATACTTAACAAAGCATAACAAAGATATAAAGGGTGATTGTGTATTATCTAAAAAAGTCCTGCAATTGCCAAATTAACCAAAAATCTTTTAAAAACGATTAATCGCGGGGCATAAAATTGTTTTTTGAATTTTCATGTGGACGGTGTGGTTCAATACGAATCAAGTCATTATAGTAGTTTTTTTTTATATTTTCAGTCCAAGTCTGTCCTGACTTTATAATACATATAATTAATAATTGAAGGTAGTCTTCTGAATTCAAGTTAAACGTTGGTTAGTAAGGTATAGTCCCATCGGTGCCGAAGAACGGCTGTGTCTAAACGCGAGTCCTCGTACACGTCTTCGCTCATCGTATTAACTTATCTATCAGTACGTTTCCACTATGGCCAAGTACCCGTATTACAGTCTTGATAAATTCTTTCCCACAACCTAAAATGGGATGGTTTTTTCACACAAATTGAGCAGCTTGCTACAGTCCATGTAAAACCCTTCTTCTTCTTCCTTGGTAATAGTCATATTGTCCAAGACAAATTCATAATAACTGTCCCCAACTTTTTGGTTGCTTTCTTTCTAATCTTTTTCTATTGGTGATGTCTATCTTGCTACCCTCATAATTCTGTAGGTATTCGTTCATCTTTGATATGTGGGTCACCTGAAGTACATTTTTAGTTGTATGTTATCGAAGGGTTCTGCTCCTGCTCCCGCTCCTGAAACCATGTTGTTCATACGACAAACATATGGAATTAGTTAGCTCTTCTACAGAACGTTTTGTTGTTAGTTTTAAGGGGGCGATAGCGATATGCAATGATATACAGCGTGTCCAGAAAAGATTGGTCATAAATTATACCACATATTCTGGGTTGATTGAATCTCACTTATCTATATACTAAAGTGCACACAAAAAAAGTTATGTAGAACTTATGTACAGGAAGATTGAACAATTGTTGGGTTAAGGTAAATATCTTGTTTGTTTATAAATTGTAAATACCTAATAAAGAAGTTTTTAATATTTGTGAAAATATGTATTCAATATTTTGAAATTGACAGTTTACAGGGTGGCTGTACCTTCCAAACTAAAATGTTTACAAAGAAACACAACAGCTTAAGAATAGACGTTTGATTCCAGTGACGTTCAATCAACCTATTTACTCCAGAATATGTGGTATAATTTATGACCAATCTTTTCGGGGCACCCTGTATAACTGAAATTGCTGTAAAATATTTTTGTTATTTTTTGTTTCTCGTGAATCATTATGCCTTGAGTGATTGCGTACTTTGCTTCTACGTTCCATAAAAATCGCTTTCCGACGATTTGTACAAAGGCTTCCTTTATTTCTTGGTTTATTGTGCTCCTGTACGTATCGGCATCTTTTGGTGTTTTACTGATGTTTGTTCTTCGGATTCGTCATTTTAGTGTTGAGAGCTACCTTTGCACCTTATTATTTTCGAGTTTGTCTCGATTATTGTATGTTGCCATGTTGGTATATTTTGAATTTGTTTGGAGAGTTGCGTCTTGTATAATACTTGTTTAATACCTACTTTTTTAACCGTTCCTTCATTGGTATTTTTGCTTTGCATGTTGTATTTGTTATCTTATCTTTAGAAGTAGTAGTAGTAGGATTATGTGATCACTACCTATGTATGGGGAGTTAGCACTGTTAGCTACTCCGTTATGGGTACACGTGGATGGTTCACTGTTACATCTTATATATATAAAAATGAATCGCTATTTCCTTGGTCACGCTATAACTTGAGAACGACTTTACCTATTTCAGTCATCTTTTTTTTTAAATGTTTCTAATACTTTGTAGAAGGTTCTTACGGAAAGAAAAATTAAGAAAATTGCCCAGAAAATTGGAAAATTTCAGAAAACTTAACGCGTTTGACAGTTCGCCCATTTGACAGTTCACGCGTTTGACAGTTCACGCGTCGCAAATGTCGTTTAACATCTGCATCGGTCGGCATCTATCGATCAAAAAATTCATTTAAGTATTCATTTCATGGTGTACAGTCCATTCGATTTGAACGTTTATCCAGTTTTGAGTTTGTTGAGTGATTTTTTTTTATAAATGTTTGTTTATCGCAGTTAGTTCACCGCAATCCCGCTTAGTATTAAAATTAAAAATCGAGCGGAGGATAATGAAAATAGTAGCGTTAGCATGTCCGAATTACGTTCGAGAGCGACAGGAAATGAACGTATACACTGCGGTCCAAAGGTATGGAATAAATTCATTTTTAGCGTTATTATGTAATTTTGGGAAAAAACCTGAAACACGTCGATTTCTATTTATAATTTACCATTTTCTCGTATGAAAGTCTTACCACCCTCTTGCACCCCCTCGGAGATATGAGCAACCCTTAAAAAAATTTAAATACGAACGGGTGGCTTGTGGCACCTTGTTTGAAAGGGATTTTAACTCTCTATTCAGAAATATAAAAAATTTTAAATTTGATACACTCGTAACTCAGAAATTGAATTTTGAAAAAGAAATAGTTCACAAACCTCCGTTTGAGTTCTTGTTCTATTACCACATCCAATCATAATTAAAATGTCTATTCTCTGTGTTTCTGTTCTGAGCCATGATTTATTTACTGAAATGCACACACAAACAAAATTTGGCAATACACAAGCGTCTGTCAAAAATAACTACAAATATGAAGTAGTCTACTATGTAGTTAGATTCTTTGTTAAACGCTTTTTTCCTCAACAGAATCAGAACAAATAAGAAAATACCTGATTAGTATTTCAAATTAAACAGATAATTTTATGATCGCCTTTAGTTTTTTTTTTCAAGAAATGACTGGTGGTCACTTTGAACACTTAATCTAAAAATACACTATTTCTTTTTCAAAATTCAATTTCTGAGTTACGAGCGTACCAAATTATAAAAATTTTTATATTGCTGAATAGAGATTTAAAATCCCTTTCAAACAAGGTGCCACAAGCCACCCGTTCGTATTTAATTTTTTTAAGGGTTGCTCATATCTCCGAGGGGGTGCAAGAAGGTGGTAAGACTTTCATACGAGAAAATGGTAAATTATAAATAGAAATCGACGTGTTTCAGGTTTTTTCCCAAAATTACATAATAACGCTAAAAATGAATTTATTCCATACCTTTGGACCGCACTGTATAAGCTAATCAATTCAAAATCAATTACTGTGCGTTACGTAGTCACGCAAAAACTCGAAAAGTAGTCATGCAATTTTGCATAGTGGTTCAGGTACATAGGAGGGTTTAAAGCCATTAATTGAAGATGACTAATTTAAAATATTGTAAACAGAATCGTAACGTTTGTACTCTAAATTGGACAGATTGACTTGAGTGACTGTGCAAACAATTCGCGGTTGACATGTAGGTATGTCAAAATTGAGTTGAACCAAAAGAATGAAGTTGGAAGGTTTATTAGGGTTTATAATCGCTTATGAAGAGTTGCCTTTTTAAACGTTAATATTTCGAAAACAGTAAAATTTAGGAGTGGTGTATTAGAGAACCGTGTTAATAATCATGAGCAGATTTCGAAAATGTAACAATATACGCGGTGTTCTATTTAAAAAAACGATTCAAGATGGCGCTCAGCCGCCATTTTGTAACCGTCATCTCTACATATTTAAAAGGATAAAGTGATGACTGACTGATCTATCTATCAACGCCCAGGCCAAACCAATGAACCTAGAAACTTGAAATTTTCAGTGAACCTTCCCCTGATGATGTAGGCACCCACTAAGAAGCGAATTTCGAAATTCATCTCCTAAGTGGGTCAAAATAAGGTTTAAAACTTTAAAATGGTTGAAGCGATCTATGTAACGGGGGCAGATGGAAATCTAAAAATTGCTCAAAGTATTGCAAAGTATTGAAATCCATGATTCACATATTTCACCTTTTTTCAAAAGTTACCCTCTAAGTGTTCCAAATTAAGGGATGAAATTTTACATCTTTATACATATGTATATAAAAATGAATTGACCTTTGTGTGTCTCATAAAAACTCGAGAACGGCTGAATCGATTTGACTAATTTTGGTTTTAAAATATTTGTAGAAGTACAAGGAAGGTTTAAAAGGTGAGACATAAGCCCTAGGAGTTTAGGGCTTCGCCCCTATGGGTTTCAAAGTTACCGTGTTTTTGTTATGGAGTTTTGATTTTATTAGTAAACATTGTAAACAAAAGCGCAATGTTATTTATTACTGTCAAACTTAAAAGCTGTAATGTAACCTTTGGAAGTTCAGACAACCTTTATTGGCGGTACGAAGTTCGCCGGGTCTACTAGTATTATATAATAGACTATCTAGAAGCCTTGTGATTTGCTATTACCATTGTCATGGCTTTTGTAGTATAATTTTTGCCATGTCCGAAAAACAGGTCATTCGCATAAACGTACATAAAACGTAACTTGATTACAGTGGTAATAAAGATTAAAAAAAATATCAATGCTCCATACTATGTATACTGACAAACTTTTCTCAGAGAGTAAATATTAAACCAGCGTTTCCATGCTCGCTCACACTCTGCTCAACCAACGCTTGCAGATTTCCTTGAAAACCGCTTCTCCTCATCCCCCACATAGTCTGATCTCTGGTGCTTACGATTTCGATTTGTTTGTACCACTTCAACAAGCTTTTGCCGTGAGAGATCCCAGTTCACATTTGCAGCCTACTTGGTGTAAGTGTGCAATTGTTGAATGCTCTTGTTCCAAATCTATTCACCTTTATTATATTTTTCCATAAATAAATGAAAACTCTATCGACTTTGGGGCAGTGTTTCCATAAAACAGTAATGCCCGATTTGCATAAATAGAAATCGGAGCGAACAAAGAATTCTTTTTTTATATTAGGACACGACCCTAGTAGGTATACCAATAAAAAATAAAAATTAAAAATATTCAACAATGGAATATTTCGTAAAAAAGGATTAGCAACAAAGAAGATTCGAATAGTATCATCAATACAATTATTATCGACATTAAATCAATATGTACGATCGATATTCGATTAAAATCCTTTTTGCGGTTACTAGATGTGAGGTAATGAGCCACAACCGACTGCATTAGTAATGACTAATGAGGAGTATTTTTAAACTCACTTCCAATAAGTAGTATGGTATAGTAATCTATAAACTTGGAAAACATAAATTTTGTAATGCTGATGCATTTGCGATGATTGTTGCAGCGATTTATGTCTCCATCTTTATAGGTTCTCCATGACGGCGGATGTGAAAAGAAGTTGAAATCAAAGGCAAAATAGTATCAGTGAGGTAATTAATATGGCGTATTAGGGGTAAGAGTCCAAGAAAAAATGTAAACATCCCGAATTTTGTAGTTAAGCCGTACTCTTCCATTAGTTATCACTTATCATTTTCGAAACAAAACAGTGATTTAGATAATAATTTATTTATCGAACGACTTGACTGGAAAGAAAATAATGTAATGTTCCATATTGATACATTTATTAATCAACATAATTAAATTTTTTAATGTACATTGACGTGTTACAAAATGAATGCAGTTGTAACAATATTTACGGTTTACGTGCTCATTTCATGCAACATTACAACTTCGACATACATTACGGATTAGGGCCATCGACCTCAGTGTATTACGCCAACTACATTTGCCATTTTTAGATTATTTCCGAGCAATTATAAAAAAAACTAAATATTTATGTAAATTGAATAATGTAAAAAAAGAAGAAAAATTATTAGTACTATACATCATTACCATAAAATTGTTATTTATTTTACGATAAGCAACAAAATTGCAACCAACCATGTCCATTTCTTGATAGCATTGAAACAGTAAAGATTGTAAAAAATACTCTAATCGTATGGTAATTACTAACAAATATCCCTCAATTAAAATTATCGGTAGCATTATTTGATTTAAAGAGGTTTTTACTTCTAACAATACCCTTGACTGTGCGTAATTATTAAAGCACATCGAGGACTAAATTAGCAAAACCATAAATTAAAGGAAATCTAAACACTTTTAATGCTGTAGCAGAATTGGCCTTGTAATAGTTATAAAACTTGGAGCCATCATTCAATCGTGAGGAAGTTTTAGCCAAAAACATAAAAAGTGATAACCAAAAACATATGAGCATTCATATTTCACTTGTAGAATACAAACACATAATGTAGTCATATCGCCATTAATAATGTATTGCCGTCTGCTTTCCACCGTCTGCGTCCTACTTTGTAAGAGAAAGAAACTATATAACAATATGAATGCAAGAGACAAAGATGCACCTGTACTTATATAAGATTGGTCGCGATCAATGAACTACACTACTCCATCCATTTACATTGTAGTTTGTTGTTTCCATTTTTGGATCTAAGGTGCGGTTGCAATTTATTTCTCGTCGATCTCGTTTTTAGGTGGTCCGCACCAAAAATTTTGCTAACAAAGAATTTCCCTTCTGCAACTGAACTTTTTTCGAATAAAAAAAACCAGTAGCAAAAACATTCTAGACCGATAAAAACTAAACCTTTTAATCACGGACGATAAATATATTGCGAATTTGCTTATTCCTTAGTGCCCGTTTTTCTGCAAATCGTAAATCACCGCATTTATCTATTGTGTTTTAAACGTCTAATAGGTTTTAGATGGAAATTATCGATAAATAATACATAAACGACGAGTTACTTACAGTAACAAAAGGACTTCGTCATTACTCCATCAAAACTTTTCAATGGAGTGTATTATTTCCAGACAACGGAATTAATTTCAATACGGAAAAAAGATTCAATAATGTATTCTTCTGGAGTATTAATAATTTACACTTCCAGAAAAGAAAATTGAATCATTATTAACGTTATGTACGAGGTGGCAATAAAAACTTTCTACCCTCGATATAATCTCCGCCGAATTTAAGAAAAATTAAATTTGAAAATTAGTAGTTTACGTAACAAGTCCCGAAAGTGACCTTTTACTGGACAAGTAGGCAAATTACAGGGCGAGCCGAAGGCGAGTCCTGCAAGTCTGCGAGTCCAGTAAAAGCACTTTTGGGACGTATTACGTACAATATTTTTTTAAAAATCGGCCAGAAACGAGAAGAACAATTGACCATTCTAGGCCGGAAAGTAAAAAATGAGTCCGGTAAAGTAAAAATGAGTCCGGTAAAACTTTTACCGGACTATCACAATGACTTTCCGGCTCAGTCCGTCAAAATGACATTTTCTGGCCTAAAAATAATCCGGAAACTACTACTTTCTGGCCGATTTTAAAAAAAGTAATTTACGTAACAAGTCCCGAAAGTGATCTTTTACTGGACAAGTAGGCAAATTACAGGGCGAGCCGCAGGCGAGTCCTGCAAGACTGCGAGTCCAGTAAAAGCACTTTTGGGACGTACATATTACGTACAATATTTTTTTTAAAACGGGCAGAACAATTGACCGTTCTAGGCCGGAAAGTAAAAATGAGTCCGGTAAAACCTTTTACCGGACTATCACAATAACTTTCTGGCTCGGTCCGACAAAATGAGATTTTCTGACCTAAAAATAAACCGGAAACGGAAAGTACTACTTTCTGGCCGATTTAAAAAAAAAACATTATTTTAGGTAGTACTTATTATCGAAGGGAAACACTTATTACGAGTTATTGTTGACCTGCTCAAATTTACCAATAACGGGGTGAGAAACTTACCCATGAAATCTTAAATGAAAATGAAAATTGTTTCACAACAGATAATTTGAAGAGAAATAGATTTATAGAAGGGGAGAAATTAATTGAATGGCCCCTCGATCTCCGGATTTTGCTATGGGGATCACCTAACTCTAACATATACTTATATAGTCCATAAAACACATCGCAATGACCTAACGAACTGAAAAAAAATAAAACAAAATTTAATAATAAGTAGCTATGTTACTTTTACTCTATTAATGCATGCATGTTTTTGAATCTTCCATGTGAGATTTAATGAAAATAGCTTATTTCAAATGCTCTTTGTACGACTGGAAAGGTAATTTCATCATATGTACATAGGAAAACAAGAGTGTTTGCAAAATAATATATTTGGAAAACCATAAAGGAAAAAGGTTTTAATGAAGAGATGGTTCCTTACAAAAAAGGAAACAACAATGTCGACGATTATGTTATGTTACAAGAGATTTCACCTCTTAAACTTTTCAATTCTTGGTTTGGGCAAAACGAGTTTCTCCTGACTTCTTATAGGGGTTTTATAATATTTACTGGGATAAGCTCCTCCCCACGAGAAAATTTCACATTGAAGTCTTGATTGAATTAGGGCAAAATATAACATATTTCGAGATATCAGATGGGCACATATTCTTTAGAAAATAACATTTTCTAATGGTGTTCTTAATTTCTTTTTAAATTTTTCCACTCTCCATCACGTCATCAACCTGCTTAACAGGCTCACACGCGCAGTTATCAGACCTTGAGCAGGTGACACCGTGATCCTTCAATTTCACTAACAATCCAAGATTTTTAGAAAAATTACATAATTTAGTCAATAAAAGGGTAATAATAATCAAAAAATTTAATTTTTCTAGATTTAATACATACAGTGTGTCCCAATTTCGATCCTCACCATTGGTATCTAGGTTATTAGAAGACAGAGAAACAGTTATATGGGGAATGTTGTGCAGAATTCAGTACTCGAAACTAATCTTTAAAAAAATTTCAAATTCAAATTTGACCTAACTTATTTAATTTTTTAAATAATTTTGGAAAATCAAAAATTTGCCGATTTCATCATTCCTCAATAACCAAATAATGCTTAATCTGCCTCTTTTAAAATTATACATTGTTGAGACACTTTTTCAAGACAAATTATTTGATATAAATCAAAACGACCGATTGTAATTTGTTTCTATGTTATCTGCGCTATCTTTTGTTTTTCATAGGCGGCCATTTTGGATTTTGGCCTTTGGGTTTGTTAGATAGTCCTTAAAAAGTGCTTTCAACGATTTATAACAGGGCAGAAGTCCACGCGCACATAGGCCAGCTATTCGGGCTTCTTTGTGCTACCTCCCTGATTAGAGTCGTTTGACTCCGCAACGTCACTCAAGCCATATCACACGTGAGATAAACTTGAGGATGCTGGACGGGGAAGCGGCTCTAATCTTAGCCATGTCCGGCCAGCATTACCCCAACATGGCTCGTTTTAATTCGACACTCATAAAGTATGTGTTGCGTTGTCTCGTTGTCTGTGTAGCATCCTTTACACTTCTACAGGATAATGATTCGACCAAGCCCATGCGGTGCATGTGCTTGTTAAGTGTACAGTGCCCAGAAAGTATGCCCACAAGTAGCCGTAGGTGTAATAGAAAAATTGTGGATCCACTTGGACTATTTTAAAAGCGCTAGAAGCGTAAGGTATATGTATGAAAACGCTAGCATAGTAGAAACTCCCGTATTGAAAACCAAGTGATTTGTTATTTAATAGTGGAAAAGGGAAACAACAATAATATTGTTATCTTCAATTAGAAAAAAAGCTGAGAGAAAAATCAAAAAATAAATGCGAAAGTATAACATTCTTTACGGTGTTTGTATCTTAATTGCATTTGCAGTTTCGTCACATTTTCACATACATATTATTAGAATCCAAGACCAAAAAGAATAAAAAAAACATGTTTAGTATAAACAATTATTGTCAAGTTAATATAATTTTATATTAATTTAATTATGGCAATAATTTTTAACGATGATAGTAACCGTTTTTTCTAATGGCTTAAAAATGTTATTGCTATTTTGACATAAACGATTAATAACGAATTGGTTTAATTACTTTTCCTAAAACTGCTTTAAAAAATAACATTTATATTACTAAAAAAAATAGACACAACCTCCCTGTTCAGAGATAAAAGTAAACAAGAGTGTTTCCATGCTGATACAACATACACACGTAATTTAATGAATTATTAACATTCTTCTGACGAATTACTCATATTTATTCATCTTTGTTGGTAAATAAGTTGGCGTTCAGTATAATAGGGTGACATGTAACACGAGTTATTTATAAGCTAAGGAAATTTCAACCAAACATTTCCAGATATCCGTAAAAACATTTCTGTATGGCGATAAATAATTTGAGCACTGATAGTCACTAATTTTAAATATAATTTTCCCATTCATTATTTACTGATACTACATGAATTCCATTAACTATGACAAACAGATCACAGTAATCCATACCAAAAAAACAATAATATTGCATTAGTAAAAGGTATCTGTGGTAAAAGTAATATAAACGAAAACGCATTAGAGACGTCAGTTTCAGAAATATAAAACTTCAAATGAAAAATATCAACGTTCACGTCATGTGGTTATCGTAATGAAAAACTTCAGTAATGAATGATATTGAACTTTGTAGACTAGTGGAGAAAGAAAAATAAGATGGAACAGTGTATGTACATCTTTTTTTGAAGTTTTTATGCTTGCTTGATAAATTAACGTCATTTTCTTGGCTATGTGTAACATACCTACTCGGATTTCAGTAATTTTAAATTTTCCAAGATAAGGGTATTTTAATGAAAAAAAAAACTGTGTGTAATTTCAATTACGATTATAATAAATTGATCTTTAGTGAAAGGTTACGTTATTATTCAAAGTAACGGATTAAATTAACAACATTTTGATGTCCTTGACTAATTCTTAATATGGCGATGATCAGTTAATTATCGCGCCTTTTTAACTTTCCATACCCGAATAAATGCCACAATTTAAATTAAGTGTAGTAGGTTTATTATAGATAATGTGGGAAATAAAGAGGAATTAAAAATGATAAATTATTTCTAATAAACGCCCTACATTACTAGCAGCTGTCGCTTTTATATCCTTTGAATTTTAAAATTTTTAAAATTACAAAGAGTGCAACAACATTCCACTGCAGACCTTCAACATAAATTATATTACATCTCTTATTTTTCATTGATTGTACTTTCTTCAAAAATACCAAAAAACATTTGCAAAGGTTAATATAGACCTAACATTATACAATTGAATTATTGTCTCGTTTTCGTTATTGGTCATTTTCATTCACTTAAAAGGTTCATACATGTCATAAGCTTCGCATACGTGCATTTAATTTTAGTCAAAAACAGTTTGTTAAATTTTTAAATGTTAGTTTAGAAAAACCATTTCCGAAGAGAACGCACGGAAAATAACTTAACATTTACAGCTACAACTCTAACGAGAATATCTTGTAATAATTCATATTTCCACTACATATTTTTAAAAGCGCTATGGTTATTTCTGCGTTTTCTACTACAAGAAACTTTGATAAAAAACTGTGAAGGAATAAAAAAAAATCTCGATGGTATCACCTCTATTTATTTGCTTAAATATCACATAGGTATACCTCACCTACCGTTCAGTTGTACTTGCACATATTTTGAAATAAATAAATAACAGCTTTAGATCTTTGTTCGTGTAGTAGAGAAGAGAGAACGTATGATACTCAAACTACCGACGAAAGATTTCATGACAATTAAAGTCGTAAACGGAACAACTAACAAGAATTAAACTTTCAGATTTCAAAGTATAGCTGGGAGCTAATACAGAATTATGTACTGAATGTGAGACAAGAAAAAAAGGAAAAATGTTCATATGAAACATTTCAACGAAGTTTCGATTGTTATTACTTATTATAGTTCATATGAACCAAACGATAATCTTTGAATTTTAATTTAAATTGGACGAATATTTCAGAGAGAAATAAAAGACAAAATAGCTTCCATTTTAAATAACACACGTTATGGTTTTCAATTAGAATTTAGTAATGAATGGAATTGTTTCACATTCGCGGGGAAAAATTTCAGTTCTTGAATTATTGGTAGAATGTAAATGTAAATATTTAAATTACTGGTGAATTAGATAAGTCAAAGGAGAAATACTGAAGGAATTAGTCATTTCGTTAATATCAAACATTAGTAACATTTTCGCTGTAGATATCAAACTTTTGGTAATATTCGAAACTTCAAAAGAAATTCCATTTCCAAATTATTTATTGCAACTACATCTTACATCCGCATTAATTTATATATGGAAGATTTACGAGTGGCGCAATTCAACACGTACGATTATTTTTGGGATGTATACACACCAAAGGATTAAAAATATTTTTCCGAAAGATGTATGATAAAAATGAATACAAATTCAGTTAGTAACAAATGGCGCGACGATGAGTCGAAAGTATGGGGGCGCAAAGGTTCGCAAGATTATTAATTAATAATTATAATTACAAAAAAACAGTCACGATACATTTCTTTAAAAAAATATAACATTCAAAATTGAAATGTAAAATGGTAGTTTTAAGAAACAATTATGGAAATGACCTAAAATAGAGCTGCAATTTATTCAAGCTAACACTAAAAAACACAATAGTAGAGAAACGATTCAAATGAATTATTGCTGAGAATAATTTAAAATGGAGGTAATTGCAGGAAAACATTTTAAGTAAATGAAAGTACTGATTAAAAAAATTGCTTTGAAAACTGAAATAAAAAAATACAGAACAACACTCCATTTTCTTCGGAATTTAAGCTATGCCACACTTTTGGTGCTTTAAGATTTGAGTGCAGAAAATAAATCCTACAAGTATTTAATTGCAAACAACACAAACCTTTTCCTTGTTTACAAACTCGGATAATTTTCCCACTGTAAAATTCCGATTGACTTGTTTTTTAAGAGACCGTTGACGTTTTGTTTTCCTTTTTTCATTGCCCATTGGAAAAAAGACCGACTCGCTGTTCTTTTAGCTACGACCATCAGGGAAACTTAATCTTCGATTGAAACTTTGAATCTTACAGAGCTCTATCGCACATTTTTCAGGCGAATTCTTTGATTTCAGGTAATTTGACGTTATTTTGAACTTTTACAGGTGAATTCTTTGATTTCAATTATTTTGGTATCATCCTAACTGGCAGTCTGGCTCAATTTCGCTATGAAGGTGAATATACTCATCCGGTTTAATGCAACGTTCCCTATGTTCTTCAACATTTTTTCTGAATTGCAAAATGAATAGTTGACTAGAAGGCACTCGTCAGAACTTCATTTCAAAATTACTATGAGCAGCAAATTTCTATAGTAAGATCAGTTTTGATGCGGAATTATTTCATACTTATGCTTCATGGATTGTCTTATATCTGTTTATCTGAGGTAATACAAATAGATTTTGTAGCAATGTCAGAATCAGTAGTCTTGAGATCCAATATTTATAATCCACGATGAACTACACCTGGATTCTGGATTAAACTACATTTGTTATTGTTACCTACGTCAATCAAGCCACCACTCAAGTGGCATATACATGGTGAGTGGTAACTTATGCAGTTAACTGAAAATGCTAATAGAGGACCGTAAACTGAACAATTTTTCTTAGTAAAATAACAGGCGAAACCCAATAATAACTAAACTACAGTATTTTAAAAATGATTGCCCACTTGTGGAAAACCACTGGTACTAGTTCACAATTTTAATTAAAAGATACAACTTTTCGATAAATCAGAGTGCAGCGTTTGTTTCTTGTGTTTCAATCTGACATGTCAATGTCATATCGATTGTTGCTTTGTTGACATCTATCAAGTGTCGAGTGACTTGTCCTCCTACTGTAAGTAAATTGGAATCTCTACTGTAGAAACCATCTTATCAGTGGTTCTCAAAAAGTTTTTCTTTTACTGTTACTATTTTGTCTTTGAGTTTTTCCTACAAGTTTATAATTAAAAGTTCGTGAATCCCTCTTAGTATGTCATTTCAGTTAACTGCATAAGTTACCATTCACCCTGTATAGCTGAGCGCTGGTAGAGAAAGCGGCTTTAATCGTAACCATGTCCAGGAGGAAATTGCTTAACATGGATCGATCCTCTCATTTGGACAAGTGCAGCACATTCACAAAAAATGTGGTGCAACGTGTCTTTTCGTTTGTGTAGCACCCTCTACATCTACAAGATCGTGATTCCACCAAAACCGGTGCAGGTATCTACTTATTCACTAATATTAAGTACATATCACGTAACCAAAAAAGTTCGTGCGGTTTTTTTGTATATACATATAGCAAAGTGCCATGAACATTTTTTAGGTTGATGATCTAATTCTAATAATATACCTACTATTATTTTACCATAAAAATCGCGCGAACTTATTTGATTACCTGCTACATACGAGCCCGAGGCTATTACCACAGATACTGTGCTATAGCTATTACTTTTTGTTCTAGTGCCCGGTGAGTGTGTAAGATTCGGATAAATTGTCGCATAGTCAGTCACCTTACAAGTGTGTAAGACCATACATCAAATGCATGTCTGTCATTTATCCATTTTTAAAATATCGCCAGCAGATTAATAGCAAACCAATAACATTTACAAAGTACATAATTAATAAGATTCATTAATTGATTTCTCTTTTTCGTAATCGGTTTATTTGTGTTATCTTTAGAGTTTATGAGGCATTACAGAAAAAAAATTATTAGCTCAAAATACAGTCTTTTAAGCACAGAATAAAACACAATGTTTTCTTACACCCTGCATATTACACAGGGTGATTCGGGAGGAAATGGAAAAATTTCAAAGACATATCCAGGAATAATTAGGTTTTCCTTTTTATAAAGTTAATCAAGTTTTTCAGAAGCAATACGTGCACTTGGGAACATTCCAGTTTCGCCAACACGTGTAAAAACATTTTGAAACACTTGCCTATTAGGAATTCTTCGATTCGGAAAACGACGTCGATAGATACTCTTCTACTGAACGAACAGAATTACCATTACAAAATCCATAAACAAACACCATATCTGCATATTCTCTATGACTGAAAATATGAGGCATTTTTGTAAATAGGACAACGTTGTCAAATTTAACTTGATTAACTTTTAAAAAGAAAAACCTAATTATCTCTGAAACAAATGAAAATCTGATTTGAACATATGAGCTTATTTTAGCTTCCTGGACATGTCCTTGAAATACCTCCATTTTCTCCCGAATCACCCTGTATTATCAACTATTTCATCTACGATATAATCTAAGATTTGGTAAATTAATCGCGTCGAATATAAATTATGCAACATATTATGTATACCGGAAAATCACAATTACTACAAACCTTTATCTTATTATCGACAATAACGTGAAATCTGAACCAAGATTGACTTTACAGCTCAGTAAGCTTATCTACTTGACGAATAATGCCGTATACTTTATACAATTCTAAAATATTAAATCAATGAAATGTTGCCTTTACCCTCAAAGGAGTTCCGTAATGTATTGTGATCGCTAGACTGTGTCGGTTAGATAATAGTCCCGTCACAACAGTAAGTAGTATCAGATCGCAATACGCTTAACTTCACAATGCACACAAACACCTAAAACTAATAAAACTAACGTCTATTTCATTTCTGTAAAAAAACCTTCCAGACTAGTACAGCACCTGTCTGATGAGAACGAAACGTTTCATATTACAGAGAGAATTACCCCGTAGATATGTCCTAGCTCGTCATAATTTCCAGACATCACGTGTCCAACATGTTAGAGTTAATACAATTGCAACACCGATATATAGAGAAACGCTTTCATTTCCGAGATTTTTATTAACAAGAGTGGAAAGAAAAGTATATTTGAGAAGTTATTCGCTTTTATTCTGATATTAATTTTTGGTCTGACGGAAATCAAAGAAAAACAAGGATAAGCCTTATTTTTCTTATAAAAATTTGTATATTTTGCAGAAATATAAATCTGAATATCTTTCACTCAAACAAAACACATCTTACTCGTGAACCAGAATTTACAAACTATAATAACGAAGTAATGCAACCACGAAATAGCGGTACAGCTATTGGCTTTATATATATCCTAACAATTTAAGGCCTTCAAATTTGCATATAATTGTAGTTTCCGTTCTAATCCTAGATAATTACTGCCTAGATTCTTATGTTTCGTAAAATAACATTATATCTCCAAAATCTAGCAACGTTGCTTTAGTACAAAGCGTTATGCAAATTAAGTAAATTAATTAAAATTTGTCCAAAAACGATGGTTCTATAACGCGTATGTAATTTTCGCTTTTTCTTCACGTTCATTAGGTACATTTGTGTTTATTGTACAAGCAGAATAATATTGTCGCTGCATAGCATAGAAATTAAGAGCATTTTGGAAATTTAACAAGTACATGTATTATGTGCTATTAATTCCTCTCCTATTGAGCAGTGTCGGTAATTTGTGCTTAACAGAAGACACCACACACCACAATTTCGGTTGGTTTTAGTAGCATGTTCACAAAGCGATTTAATGTGAGTGCCTAAGTTAGTCGATTGCTGTAATTATGCATATATTAAGCTCGGCGGACACAATGAAAGCATGCTGTTACGGCACGCAGTTTATTTAGAATGTAATTTGTGAACTGCAAGAGCAAAGACATTAGAAATTAACAAAATTACTTAAAACTTGTCGCACACAGGAATCTACGCCCACGTTTCGTTTACTTGTCAAGACACCTGATGCTCAAAATTGTGAATAACGTACATATGAGGTTTAGAGAATGAAGGAGAAAGGTTGTACAGTGACCGTGAAGAGACCCATGCTTATATCGCTCCACCTTGTATCAATCACAATGTAATTAGTTTCTGAAGTTACCGCGCCACCGTCTCTGCCAGCACTCCAAGCCAGGTTTTCGAGGTCGCTGATCCCGAATATGACCTCCAAATTGCCTCACCGCCCACCTGGAGCTCAGGGTGGCTGAGCAACGTCATTTCCGAAGCTTTTTCTGAAATTCACTCTCAAATGATTCTAGACATCTCATACGAATTTTGTTTGGGTTTCTGATTCCAAATCAGGCATCGGCAACCGTCCCCCGCGTAGCTGTTGCCCCACATCCGGGCATCAATGTCATCCTCTGAAGTTTCACTAAAATTTCAAGCCTAGTGAACCGAAAACAATTTGTAATTGCTAGGACGGGGTTCTTCCAGGACCTCTATCCGGACTTGACCAGCCGTGCATGGTACATTAGCCCGCCTGCAGAGGCGGATTCCGAAGTTCTCCACGAGATTTTGAAACTACTCTAACTACCAACCTTATATTAGGAGTTTTACATACAAAATTTAATCTGTAATAAAGGGAACAAATGAAATTAAATTAAATTTAAACTAAATATTTTATAATATTAACTTCATACATTTGGATGATAATGTTATTAAACAAAACTTACATTTTTTATATATATGTATCTCAATTTTATTTCGCAAAATGAAAATGTCCACATCTATTCAAATGTTCCATTATAAGTTTTACCTCATGATTTCCTGATATGATGAAACAAGCATTAGAATGAAAGCATTTGAGCGAAAATTTCAAGCGAAACTCCAGAGGATGACGTTGATGCCGCCGCGGTGTGGTGCACCAGGTATCCGTTAGAAAGTATCCGGAACCAGATTCGATTTGAGCGACCCAAAAAACCCGGAAACAATTTTCGGTTCCCTATAGGCACAGAATAAAGCACAAGTGATTGCTTTATTCTGTGCTATAGGCTTGAAACTTCAGTGAAACTCAAGAAGATGACGTTGATGCTCGGATGCGGGGCACCAGGTGCGCGGGGGACGGTTTCCAATGCCTGATTTGGAATCAGCAACCCTAAACCTAAAAACCCTCGGATGAGATGTCTAGAATCATTTGAGCGTGAATTTCAGAAAAAGCTTCGGAGATGACGTAGCTCAGCCATCCTGAGCTCCAGGTGGGCGGTGAGGCAATTCGAGATCAGCGACCTCGAAAACCTCCTTGAACCCGAATTGAGTTGATTCTAGAAGCTTATAACGAAGTTATGAATTTTTTCTATGAAAATGCATTTTTCAGGATGCATTTTCCACTGCACAAAAGCAATTTCGAAAAAAAACATGATGAAAAGTAGGTACAAAGTTTCCTATTAAATTTAGGAAGCGAATGCAAAAAACCCCATTTCAATCCGTCTTACTACAAAAATTTGGTAGGTTCAGTGCTTTATTTCCTCGACTATTAGTTCACTTACATTACAACACACTTAATCAATTAACTACAGAATGTTTTTAAAACTTAACTTACCAATTTCGTGGAAAACCTGTTAATTAGAAAATCTCCTTTGGGTTTTAAAAGGTCCAATGACATTTCCCATTATTTACGAAAGAGTGTTTTCCAAACTTCGTGTGTAAGATTGAAATTCCCAATTGCGTGTAGTTTTTAGTTTCTTTTTAAGTAAATTTTATATGGAAAATTTTCCAATATCGCATATGTTCAATAAAAACGCTTCGTATAATAGCTTAGGTAATAAAAATAAAACCAATTATTTACGGAACAACAACTGTCTAGATAATATAATGTTAAAATGAAAACAAATGCCAACAAAACTTGCATTGATTGAACGACGCTCCACCCTCGAATGTCATCCAATTATCGTTGAACTAATATGCAGCAGCACATGTTCAACTAAAAATTAAATCGCAGATAAATAGTATGCTGTTGTTACGAATAAATTGAAGCATTTAAAATGGGTATATATGTATGTATAATATATATTACTAATAAAAGACTACAGTAAATACACGGTGTGCAAATCATACATTAGAATAACAAATATAGAGGCGGTTATTTTGACTTCAATGAACAGCATTCTAATCCCTTCAACGACGTTGTTTGTTAGTATTGCCTCAACTAAAATTTAAGGGAAATCATATCGGTCAATGATCCTATACCTGTGTCAGTAGTTAAAAAGAAAGAAGTCGTAACCGATAGCCCTCGCTAATGGACAGAGATGAGAAGACGAGGAAAAGTAAGAGATGGGAGATATAGGGAAATAATGACAGAAGGAGTTCCGAGGTACCTAGATAGTGGCTTGAGCATGAAGAAAAAGATGCTGTTCGTGAGGTATAGGTGCGGAAATGAGGAGAGCGTCAACAAGTACTGGTGGGAGGAGGGGAAAAGAATGTGTAGACTATGTGGGGAGGATAGAGAAAATATTGGGCATCTGTGCAAGAGGAACGAAGGAAGGAAATCCTAAGTTATGGGGTTAGGGTGGAGGAGAGAAATGAGGGAGGAATAGAGGGCGGATAGCTATTATTAAGTAAGATAGGAATGTAGCGCGAATCTCAAGTGTGTCACATCATGGTTGAAATAAGGTTTAATGGTAGAAAATGAAACGAAACAATATAATACCTAATATACATATCGTTATAAATAAAGTGAATCAATCAGACAACAGCGCAAACAAAAAAAAATTCAAATTTGTTATATTCCCAAACACATTTTTCGACAAATAACCTATCGACGCGCTGCCAGTCAACCAGGATTTGTTATGAGTATGTACCATAAGGAGCATAACGAACCAAGGTAAATGCGGAGTAGAATGATGGATTCCGGTTAAGTAATATGTACAGAAAATAGTAAATAAGATTAGCTTCGACAGTCAACTAAAGTTCATCAACACAGATACTAAACCTTGATCGTCGAATATAAATTGTTAAAGGATGTATTATTTTCTCAAGCCTTGGTATTCTTCCGAACGTGTAAAAAACCACGAAAATGTATCATTAATAGTAGTAACAGGTGGGATTGAATTAAGCCGTGGGTGCGTACACGCTCATGATCTATTTGCATAATTTGAGTATAAGAATAGATCGACAGTGATTCATATCTGAAAGAGATTTCTTGTCTTGAATTCTTGTTAGCATACGATGTAAAACCATTGATTGACGTTGCACTTACCACGTCGACGGAATAAGTGACCATAAAGGTCTAATTATTAACAAACAGTCAAAGAATGTAGTTCATGGCATGCAGTAATAGTTAATTTTGTACGTACAGGGAATTCGATGAGGTGCGTAATTTGGCGTGCATTACAGTTTCGTTCAGACACCCTGAATCCTTGATCTTCGAACAGTATATATTTTTTCTGAATTGTATGTGTTCAGTAAATTGTATTTAAATCACTCATTCATTGAATTTACTTTTACCATTTACTTATGCGCAACCTTGTTTTGTGTTATTATAATCAATCGGCTTTATAGCATCATTTACATTTTCTTAATGTTATTTACTTTTAAACGTACATTTATGATGTGAATTGTAAATAATTTTATTTAACATCAGTCTTTGTTTTAGTATTTATTTTATTAGATGCGTAGGGTGGAAAGCAACCGCACTCAGCGAAGATTACGAGTATAAATACCTTCAAGAAACCAACATTCAACTTTAGGATGGAGTATGAGATGACAGGTCCAAATTACAACACCTAAGTAACATTAATTAATCATTATTTTGTGTTATTGTATGTAGTGATGGAAATGTATAGGAAGTTCAGAATAAGGCAGCAGCGTCCTTCTCTCACAAATGCTATACCTCTGTAGTTTCTACATTAAGTATCGATTTTGTCCATGTCTCCGACACACTATCGGTCGACGGTCTCCAAATTTTTTTAAAATTAGTTCCTAGATCTTGCCTTCTAGGAATTCTCGTCCGCATTTTATGTTTTCCAAGTATTTCTTTAACTTTTTCCTTTGTGGGTTATATTTCATCTGATCCTGTTGTGTCTTGTATTGGTTGGTGGGTTATATGTTCTACCTTGCCGTTGGTATTAAGTATCTCTTCAAAGTGTTGTCTCCATCTCTCTAGTCTTTTATCTTCACTTTCAATTAAATTCCCTTCCTTGTCCTTAATTAGCTCAACTCTTTGTTTATACACCTGTTTTAGGTCTTTAACGTTTTTGTAAAAATTTCTTATTTCCTTCATTTTATATTTTGTCTCTATATTGTTTAAGTATTCTTCCATTTTTACTCTTTTCTTTTTCCTGCACAGTTGTTTCACTTTTTCCCTTTGTTTATAGTAACATAACGCATGCTCTTCCGTCCCCATATTAGAGGTCGCGCGTTAAGGAAAAATATCGAATCGGGATTCGACTTGGATGTGCAATAGGGTGCATCGAAAAAACACTTTTTTCGATTTCACTATTCCAATAGTGATTTTTTTTTGTGGTTTGGTGTCAAAGTAACGTAAAAAAAAATTGAGGTTGATAGGTCAAGTCCTTCAGGTGCCGACTTGACCCTAAAGTTTTAAAAAATGACGTTTTTTAAAGATTTTTAAAAAATGATCTCCGAGCGGATTCACACTTGCCAATAGGGGTTTTCTGTTTCCAAATGACACTGACATAGCGACAAAAAAAATTGACGGTGATCGGATGTGCCCTTCAGGTGACGACTTCACACTAAGTTTTTCGTCAAAATTGCGAAAATTGAAATTTTTTCGTATTTTTGCAATAAATTGCTAAACACCACCCCTGGGTTGTTTTGACAGTGCAGGCCTTTTAAAATAACTGAAACCTAAGTCTAAAACACTCTGATGTAGTTATTTCGTCTGTATTACTCCTGGTTACATGTCAAGAGCCTTCAAACGCAACATTGTTTTGTTAGGCAGTTTCCCAATGTTCTTTACGCATTTCTGAGTCTCGGACTCAGAAATGCGTAAAGAACATTGGGAAACTTCCTAACAAAACAATGTTGAGTCACCTATAAATCCGTTCTCTACAGTCTAAAAAAAGTTGCACTTCGGTTCCTTATATGAATGCTTTGCTTGTGTTTGAAGGCTCTTAACATGTAACCAGGAGTAATACAGACGAAATAACTACATCAGAGTGTTTTAGACTTAGGTTTGAGTTATTTTAAAAGGCCTGCACTGTCAAAACAACCCAGGGGTGGTGTTTAGCAATTTATTGCAAAAATACGAAAAAATCTCAATTTTCGCAATTTTGACGAAAAAATTAGTGTGAAGTCGGCACCTGAAGGGCACATCCGATCACCGTCAATTTTTTTTGTCGCTATGTCAGTGTCATTTGGAAACAGAAAACCCCTATTGGCAAGTGTGAATCAGCTTGGAGATCATTTTTTAAAAATCTTCAAAAACGTCATTTTTTAAAACTTTAGGGTCAAGTCGGCACCTGAAGGACTTGACCTATCAACCTCAATTTTTCTTTACGTTACTTTGACACCAAACCACAAAAAAAAATCACTATTGGAATAGTGAAATCGAAAAAAGTGTTTTTTCGATGCACCCTAATGTGCAATGGTCATTTCAGCCCGCATAAATTGAAAATACGTGTTTTGAGTACCGCGCATTGGCGCATTAGCTCGATAGCAAATTGGTCCTAATTCAATAACGTTACTACACATCAAAAACTAACAGACAATACTGTTTCGTTCTTGATAATGAGAAAGTAAGCAAAACCCATATCAGTGTTCTTTTTGGAATAAATAGTTACCATGGCATAGTTCGTTTCGCTTAAAACGCCTTAGCAAATTGTTGTGTGATTATGATTTTTTTTTAATGCTAATTTTTGCAGTAGATTTGAAAACAATAACATTGTTGAATAGACAATAAAAAGACTTTTTAAATGATGAGCGTCAAAAACCCTTACTTCCCATTTAAAAATGTTGAGGTTGCAAGGGTGATAAATTTAGGGATGAAATTTTTAGGGAATAGGATGTGATTTTTTGAGACTTTTTGTAAATAATTTTTAGGGAATAGGATGTGATTTTTTGAGACTTTTTGTAAATATGCACAATGATTGAAATAACGAATTTAATCCATTTGGCTGTTTCACACTATGTAGGTTCTATCATTTACTAAAAATACAAATTTGCGTTATTTACCTGTTATTCCTCGAGTCGAGGTGGCAACATTTTAATTTAAACAGAATGTTGTTTTCAAAATGCTGCGCAATTAATCAAATGCTTATTTTAATCAGTTTTTTATAACGTAAACAACATTTTAAAGATACAGATTTGGAACAAACACCTCGCCAAACTGCACTATTCATTATATAATAAATAAATTTTACTCAAGTTAAAAATATAACCAGCTCCACATAATATATAAAAAAAACAATCGTTTATAAATATATACATGACGGAAGAAAATGTTACACGTATATTTATTGGGTGTGTCACGACTCACGATAGTAGCACGAGAACAATTTATAATATTTCGGCTGTTACTTAAATGCGAATCTTAGAAAATTTTAAAAAACCACAACTATTAAACTTATTAATTAGTCAGAACGATCGAATTATAAAATTAACTTTATTCAATTTGTTATTAATAAACATGAGAGCCATGGCCTACGTGATCTTCTACATGCGAGTATACTTCCTGAGGTTTAGTAGCTATGAACTGAATGTTTATAATACGTGTTACTACGAATTTAAATGGAAAAACGGAGCAATGTTTTTATCGCAATGCTATTATTTCTTCCTTCACTAATACCTCTTCAAGACAAACGATTCTATCGTGCACTGCAAGCGCCATCGCATCTTCAGATGGCACGTGTCGGTGGAAGCAAAAAAGGTGCGGTAACCAAAATATAAATAGTAGGCTGTTATTTTAATTATTATGACTTTCTAATGTTGACTGTATTTTCGGTGTGACTCTAAAATAAATTCGATCTCAAATTGAATCTATGTAATTTAATGCCGTGGATCCAAAAATTTAAAACAAAAAAAGTGTAGCCGCTCAGCAAATGTTAAACTCTATGAATTGAAGGGTTTTAGCCCGAAATCTTCGCTTTTATAGCCTTTCTTTTAAATATAAATAGTTATTTTTGTATCTAGTGCGCGAAATGCCACTTTGGTGATCGAGAACTGATAGTCGAGGTCACCAAAAGTATTTCGCGCCAAAATTTTTTCTACAAACGCAAACGAAACGTGAAGAATTTGACAATTATTTTAACGTTAAAATACAAAACTCTCATCTAGTTTGCGTGTAGTGCGACTTCGGGCATGACGTCGTCATTTCGGGCACGCTGTCATGGTAACGTAGGTAAGTGAAAAAAAGGGTCACTTCGCGTATTGTTATCGATGCGCAAACTTTGTCATTTTTTGACGTTTGTAGAAAAAAAAATGTTCTATTGTTTGCGTTTTTTACGTTTGCCTGCCCGCTTGGATTTATTTCTGCCGTTTTTCAACTAGTCTACGGCGAATGATTGCTGTTGGAACATTTTCCAGTAGATAGTGTTTATCTGAATGTGTACCAGATGCCTTTCAAATGCTTTCGGCCAACGGGAGCATTTTGATAACTCAAACATTTACATAAGTGGATAAGATAGGAGTCTTTCCTGCACCAATGTTTTTCATTGTAGTCCGTATTTTCCTATATCTAGTCTGTACCAAACTTCAAATTCAGCATTGCACTTACGAGCTGCTGTATTGACAAACCTACGCCACAACCGGATTCTATATTTAAACACAAAATTTGACGCACTGTAATAATAACCAAAATTCTCAAATAAAGCTAATTTTATTATATCACGTTTGAGAACCTCTGGAGTTCAGTACTTCAAAGTTGCCTTCTGAATAGCGCGCAGGTAAAAAAAGTCAACGCTGTGCAAAATTTCCCCATAAGAAATACATTGCCGTGCTGAAGTATGGTACAGACAGTAGCATATTTTGCTATATGTAGATGGGGCTTAGTTTCCATATTGGAAATTTGTATTTACAGATCAATTTCTTTGGAAAAAGTGGCAAACGTATTACGTCGGTGGACAAGACAGTGTCGACAGTGATATTTAAAAAAAGTTTGGGGACAATTACGTTCAAGCGTTGTCGCGATGTGATAGTGTTAAAAAGCTTTACTCCTTCTCTCCTAATGCGATTAATACAATTGCAATGTTTGTTTTCAAAATCTTTTTGTCGTTTTAAAAATCACCTTTTGTGATATTGTTTTCGTATCCATCCGTCTGGACCAATTTTGCAGTTTTGCGCTAATCTTCAGAAATTTTTCCTACAGCAATGAACTTTCAATTTCTATACTAGATTAGATATGTGTTTTAGTTTGTACCCGGATTATAATTATTATATTGCGGGACAATGCAAACTTTTTTAGATTTATGTACTCACCGCTATCTATATCGCACACAATTAGGAAAGTGAATCGAATTACCTGAAATGGAAAAAAGCATTACAATAAATTCTAAGTTAATCTAAGAATTTTGAAACGTTCAAACATTTTTTAGGGTGGGAACTTTCATTTGTTAAAATATGAAATTAATAATATAACTTGAACAAATTTGTAAATGATACATTAAAGTATTGCTGATTTTGTCTCTTTCCAAATGTGCAACTCGGCACTTTTAGTAGAAAGTTCGCTCAAGCATGCTCTATTCTCCTTTTTCACTTAGAGTAATTTACCAATTAAATTGTGATTATGATTATCACATTGTATACGTGACATATAAAGCCCATCTGTGCCAAACGAATTAACATTGCAATAAGAAAAATTATTATTCTAAAAGCATCCCTTCTATTCAGAAACGTAAAGCGTTCCTCGCGGAAAGGCTTAAATATAAGACAATAAATCTAAGATGATACTATAAAACCCTTCTGCTAAGTCCGTTAATTTAGAATGAGGTTAAAACGGGAGTTGCAAGGGGTCATCTCATTAACAACAAGGAATAACCCATAAAAATGTTTCAGCACGTCTTTCTTAGAAGCATACTGTTAAAATTCAACTCCTATGCAAATGTGCACGATTCAACTTTGCTTTAATTACGACTCCCACTTCTGGTTTCCGGCGGTTTCACGATGTGCCATCTCGTTAGATTCGCTTTTATAGCTGAAAAACTTCATTTAGAAGACTTTAATTTAGATCACTAACAGTTGTACGACATCAGAATCCCCCTTTGCATTTACACATGTAAAGGCAAACTTGTTACGATTATCCCCTACTTTATGTAACAATGAATCTCCTCGTTACAATAGACTTGTGTTAGAAAAACTTCCTGTATGTAAAGTAAAATGATAATTATTAAAAAATACATATTTAGTACATTTTTCACACACAGACAAGTTTTTATTTAAATCAGATACGAATTGTTACATTTCACATGTTAGGACTGTCAAAAAAATCTATAAAAATTACAAATTTTTAAATTCAAATTATATATTGCCCATTTCATTTTGCAAAATACTAATCATTGGTGGTACCTTAGATGTAAATTTTGTGAAAGCTTGTAATTAATTGGTACGACTGACATTAGGCATTTTGCGTATACAGAATTTCATCTCCTTTAACCTAGAGTCCTAGAATATGGCATGTGTGTTCATTTGAAGCTCTCTTTAGTTAAGTTGAAACAGTCAACTTCCATTGGAAAATCGTGGTATAGAAACTCGTAATATTAAACCGCAATTATTAGTAGTAAAAAGAATAACAACCTGCATTTGATTTGATCGAATCCATGTGTACCGTAAACTAGATCGAGCACTTAACTTTGTTAATTGGTCGTGTTTAGTCATAATTCATTAATTCCCTGAAATATTCAATACAACAAAGTGAAGGACTACAATTAGAATGAATCAGACGCTAACATTTTATATAAATTTTAATTCAAGCTCACTAAACCGATGAACATCTAAATTAAAACGATTTAAATTAAAATTTTAATGAAGGTGTCAATTTACGCTTTTGCAATAAGAATTGAATTAAATTGTCAGCGTCGTTAAAATAAAGTATGAACTTTTCAAGTAAATTATTGATTTATACGTTATAAACAATGGTTAATCAAGATTGTATTTTTAGTTTTGACAACTTTGAAAATTGCGATTCTATGTGAATGAAGAAATTGCCGAGTTTCTATAAAGTTTAATGTAAATTTTTACGTTTTTTTTACAGTGGAATTAAAAGTATGTGTATTCACCTGGCAGGCTGCAGGCGTTGCGAGAATAACAAACATTAACTATTCTAATTTTTGCGTTGCCCAATAGTAACTATAAATATACAGTCAATGACCGCATACTTAAAAGATACTGATAACTAACACTAGATTGTGCGCTTAGCACATAAAGCTCGTGGTATGCTTTAAAAAATACATTACATAATCTCTTTGAACGTTTACTCTTATCAATTAATTGTATAGGTAGGTATATAAAATAAGATAGCTGTACTTTTTTACATGCGTTTACTATTGTTCGTTCCAAAAACACAACTGTAGTTAGTTAAAAAACAGGTAAATGAACTGAAACAATATTATTCAACTCAATTAAATATTATTTGCATTTGAAAGTGTAGCTCCAGTTGACTTCTTTACACGAAAGGATTAGAACTTAAAGGGGATTAAGAACCACTTAGCATTCTGAAGGTGTATCTAGGATTCATTAATGGAAAACAGTGACAAACCACACATTAAAACTACAATAACCTTTATTATAAATATTTCATTAGATATAAAATACAATATTTTAAATGAATTTCCGGTGATAAACACAGTTCTCGCCTTTTTAAATAATTTCATGCAAGAAAAAGTGACACACTCTGTGTTTAGATATTATTTTTAACTTATGCAACAATTTAAAAATGGTTGCGTTCCCCACCAAAAATTGTAATACTGCTGTAAATTGCTTCGGAAAGTTGAATCTCCTCATTTAAAAATAAATTTTACATCACACTTTTTTTGGCGTGTAGTATAGGTATGTAATATTTTAAATGTGCAGGGGAAAAATGATTGCCAATATTTTAAAGAAGTGCCTTAAATTAACTTTATTATCTACTCGAATTCAATTATCGCACAAACAAATTAAAGGACTGTACTTATTATGGGTTATCGGACTTACCTTTTTAGCAATTTATCACGTCCAGATAACCAACATTTTTTAATATTTAGTTCATACAACCATCAAGTGACTTGACCTTGACTAGTTGACCTCAACGTTAAAGTAATCTGAGTGATGAAATGAGAAATAAACGGTCAGATAAGCGTTTTTTGGAAGAGCAGAAGGACAACGATTCTAATTACTTGAACCCGAGTGGTTATGGGCAAAGCGATGTGCATACAATCTAGTTGAGATTTTATCTGAGAAAGCTGTTTAAATATTTGCTACATATAAACAAAGATTCCAACGAATTTAGAGGTTTTTGAAATATGTAGTTATTGTTAAATAATACTACAAAATCATTGAGTTACAATTCCATTATACCACATGCAAACTTTATTGCTGGAAGCTTGCACCTAGCAAATGTCTCAATTTTGCATTTCCTTAAACCGAGGTTAAAGAATAACATTAATTATTGAAATTATCCAGTTATTTTCACAGTGACTACCTACAGTTACAACACATTTGGACATTTGTCGGTCATTAAAAGCAAGTATGTAGGTAATGGTACTTTGTTTCTTTAAGCGAGAATGAATAAATGCTATTAATAAAAATCATGCACCACAGTGAGTTCTTCTTGTTCTATTCTTGCTGTGACTAACAACAAATTTTTAATTAACACGATGAACCTGGTTAGGCAAAAGGGTTAAAATTCATTGGTACTAATTTTAGAAACAATAGATCTTTGTAATAGTGGAAGTTTGGCATTATTGTTTGATTCAGTCAAGATACTCTGGATGGGGTAGCATTAACACTAATGGATTATAATAAATTACGCGACATTCTGTTTTGAGCACTGCGAGAATACAATATTGCTTTTGCGCCAACGTCTTTCTTTTATTTCATTAATAGATTAAAGTATAGAAGAGATTTATGATCGAAATAAATTTTTCTTTATTTCAGAAGTATATGTACATAAATGAAATGCACGCAATTTTTGGTGGTGATAACATTAAGTAATATATATATTAATAAACAGGATTATCGTGTCGTAATTACGTGTTTATACAATAAACAAGATTGCACTTAAATATAATATGTTGATGTATAATCATCTCTTAATGGAGGACTATATGCAAATTCGAGCAAAAGAAAGTAGGTCAAGATGACATTTAATAACGTTTAGTTTTGTCGCACATGGCCCCTATAACACAATACATGTTTTGTGGCTTATATTTTATAAACTTCGTACAAGCTAAAAAACCATTATTTCTCTCATCTTAAATAAACCGCTTCATGAAACTTCGTCTCCCCAATAGGCAATCCAATTAAAATTTTAAAAGCAAAATATACTTGAGAAATTACCATGTAAAATATATTAAAAGTATCGAAAAGGTATATTCGTCTCATCAAAGAGCAGGAAGTACGATCGTTAATTAGCACTTACCATAAATTTCAAATGAACCAGCTTTTGTCACAAAAAATAAGGATGATATTCAAATTTTACAATGTTCCTTGCAGATGCATATACCTCCACTATGTAATTTAATTTGTTGGTTATAAGTTATAAGTTCTGCATTAACCGGCAGGTGCTAAGAACAAATAATTGGGCTAAATAAATGTTTTATTATTGATTTAAACGAAGTAATTCCTTGGTCCAACATTTCAATAAATGTGGATTCCATTCCCTCTGAAATTGATAAATTTTATTTATACTCTAGCGCCGCAATTATTAAACTAAGAACTTCAAATTGTGATAAGAACTACCACCAGAAAGGTGCAAATATAAGGTGAATAAATTCAAATGGTCAACTAATTGGACAGTCTGTGGCAGGTAACCAATAAACCACATTCATATAAATTTGTGTTCGCACCAAAATTATACATAATATATCTCGTTTCGGCTAAACTATATGTTCAGATATCTACAACGAAAATTGACAGCAACCTAACTGCTAATTAATTTTGCATAATTTACACCACTCTTTAATGCAAAATTACATAAGATAAATGTGTGTTTTAAATAATATGTATTTCCGTTTTTACGAAAAACTTGAAATGTGTAGTAGCTCGCATAAAAGCAATTTCCATTTAAATTAAAGAAAACTAGGCCCCTACAACTGTTTTCAAATATGTATGTACACATAAAGCTCAGTAATTAATACACAATTTGGAATTTCAAAATTTTAAACTAACACAAAGAAAAGAGAAGCTATCAAGTCAGTTGAGGTTGTAAGATAATCTCAAAGTTGATCATGTCGAGCTGTGTTGGTTATGTATGACAAGTATCATTATAATCATATTGTAATTAAAGGAGAATGGGAAATGTTTCACTTACATTAGCAACTGTAAAAATGATGGATTTTTCATGTGAAACACAATGAAAATATCTGAGCCATTGTGGAAAATCAAGAAAATGAAGCTTCGGTTTTGGAATAATTTAGAGGGTATAGGCCTATAGGGTATCCTAAATTCCTTAAAACTGGTTTAAAAACATACACGCAGAGGATTCCATAAAAAACGGTAACGGGTGTACAACTAGGGGCCCGCCATAACTCAGAAACTATTAGAGATTGAACAGGGAAATAAAAAATCTTACAATAAAAATGTGGTCAAGAGAAAATATTTGAAATTATTTTTAATTTCCTATCATTGCCGCCAGAGGACGTTTGACTGATTTCAGTTTGAAAATGTCCATTTTTTGGGCAATTTTCCTAAGTAATGTATATTTAAAAAAATATGTATATCCATTGTAAACTAGCGATCAATATGTAAAACATTGTTTAATGAATTTTTACGATTGCTGTCAAAATAAAGAGAAGGGGACGTGTCACTGAAAAAAATCATGTAACTTGGAAACGGGTTGCTTGAGTTAGTCAAGATTGGTCTCGATGTAAAGAGAATAGTTGATATTACCAAACAAATCCAAAACCATAATTTCTTATCTCTTATAGCAGATTACAGTATAGACAAATTATGTCTGTTGGATAATAAATATTATTATTATTATTATTATCTCTGTCTACCAATAGAGGGGCAACTTGTTGTAGGAACAAAACGGTCAACTTCTTTAAAAAAATTCAAATGGTACTTACCAAATATTTTTTTCACTGCTATTGGAAAGAAAATTAATAAGGGAGTAATTAAAAAACAATTATGTCAATAGCTCTTATAGTACCGAAGATATAGTCAAAAGTAATTTGAGGTATAAAACAAATCGTACCCAATCTTTGTTAATAGTTCGAATTTCGAGTAAAAACAGCCTAACAGCTAAATTTTACCTTCTCAACAATGCATTCAACGTGCGTGATGGTTGTGGAAGAACAGAACTAAGAAATACTAGTCAGCCTCAGCTTATATTTTAAAATAGTAGCTACATATGTATTATGAAACGTTAAGGTAGAAGAAGGACGGATTTGTATGTATTATGAAATGAATACGCACGATTTAATTTCTAAAATACGCAACTCAGTTTCATAAACTTTATATTTTATAGATTTGTAAACACTAACAAACATTAGCCAATGACAGTTTATTTTTGTTTATTAAATGTAGCTAATTTCAACACTATACTTTCAGAAAAGAACAAGAATTATTTTCATTAGATAATATTACATAAACAAGTGTCGCGAAAATTTTTTAAGTTGTTGATCGATAGCAGTTATCTGTCATTCACTTTAGTAAGAATTCTTCTTTTGTCGGCTATACATGTATATATTTGGCGAAAATTGACTACTATCGGAGTAAAAATGCAAGGCCTCTGACTTTAGAAGCTTGTATCTCAGTCAGTAATTAACAATCATAATTTAATGAAATAAAGTACATTTAAAAGATCATTTATTCCTACATAAAGGTGTACAGTTTTAGATTTTTGAAACACATCGTTAATTTTCTGTATAAATTTATGTGCGAAAAAGCACTAATTATGGCCCAAATCGCACAAGCGCTCGACTTTAAAAATTAATTACGGCTATATTATTGAAACTGAGTGGTAGATACTTATATACTTGACAAGTGTATACTTTTTTGTCGGTGTGAGATGCTTTTGAGGCCAATTGGTTTATTAGTCTTAAAACTATAATGAAAAAAACGACATCTTGTGTAACTCAGTACCTGAACATTCGATATTAATAATATTGACAGTAACATAACAAGGTTAAAGCAATGATATTGTGGTCTAACACGATTCACAAAAATAATGCCATGTATACATATTGTATTATTTAAAAGAAATTTGGAAAAAAGGATGGATGCGTGCGTTCGCGCGGGAGGTGCGGTACGGGGTGTAAGATGGTGCCGTACACTATTGCTATGAAGCGCATGTTTTTGTACAATGCTAAAGAATAATCACATTGTTGTGGTTTGCCGCTCACGATTTACGATGTGGTAGATTACCTCTCGTGGGAATATGTGCGTCTTTCTTTCGCGATAATTATAAGTATTATAACATTTACTTTGAATTACAAGAAAACAAATTTTGTTTTCACTAAAGCAATAATGCAGCTCGATTCGAGTAATACAAATTTAGCATTTAAAACAAGAATTTTTTCTTCACTTACCGTATATTGCAAAATAGCAGATTTTCGGTTAGGGCTTATAAAACCAGTTAATTATATGAATAATCAATATTTATTGGCTGTCGACTTTTCAGAAGTATGTGTGCTACAACATTTGTAAATTTGGTAACAATTTATGAAACAATAACAATTTTATGATAAGTTAAAACTGACCGTCAGCCAGGAAAATACTAAATACAGCGTTTTTATTGCTGTTAATTCAAATAAAAGTTAAACAACTGATTCTACCAATTTGATTTTTACACATGTTAAACATATATAAATGTACTGCCCAAAAATGAAGAAATTTCACCCCCCAGTTTTTTCGTTACGACCACTTAAAGTCAGAGGCCTTGCATTTTTACTCCGATAGTAGTTGTAAATTTGAATCGTTGAAAATGGAAACGAATGAAACCTTAATTCGCGGTTGTTTACCCTATGAATATAAGTACAAACTTCGTACTAAAGCCGCAGTGGCCGCGATAAAAATATGTGCCGAATTGGGAGATGATGCTGTAAGTGATCGAACAGAATAGAAGTGATTCAAGAAATTTTCTTCGGGAGATTTCAGCTTTACCCATGAAGCACGTTCTGGGAGACCGAAGATCATAAACAACGAGAATCTCCAACAGGTTATGGAGACAAATTCCAGTACAAGGTGCCTGGAGCTTGCAGAAACGTTCAATGTGAGTGATGAAACCCTTCGTTTGTACCTTCATTGGCTATAAAAGACGTGGAAGTTAACCAAATGGGTCCCCACATGAATTATCAAACGATAACAAATTAAGTCGTCTTACCGTTTGCTGGACAAACATTTTACGCAACCATTGCTAAGCGGTCGTATCATTGGTTGTCGCCTACGTCCTACTAATTCGATACCACACAGTCCTAAAGTTTCCTTGCACCCCAACAAGATTTATTGTGTGATTAGTGGACAGCGACCGGAATAGTCCACTACGAATTCTTGGAAAGGGGTCAAACCATCACTGCGAACTTATATTGTGAATAGCTTCAGCGAGTACAAGCGGTGCTCATCCCAAAACAGCCTTCTTTAGTCAATCGGAAGCAATTGCTATTCTAACAGGGTAACGGAAGATTCACTCGGGAAAACATTTCTGAACTTGGTTGGAAAACGTTACCCCACCCTCCATATTCTTCTGATTCTGAGACCTGAGTGATTACTGATTACCACCTTTTTTTTGTCTCTTGACAACTGTATGAGACATAGACAGTTCAAAACAAGATTTGATGTTATAAATGCAGTCCGTCAATTTTTTGATTCAAAATCCATAGAATTTCACAAGAGCGACATACAAAAATTGGCGTTACCTTGGCAAAAGGTCATTAATTAATGTTTACTTATACTGTAACTACTGTTGTATGTGAGGGGTGGTAGACCGCCATTTTGGCGAACCCTATCCATTTATAAACTCTTTTGTAGTTTATAATAAACATAATTATTATTGGCTAACCATACGGATCGAAATCAAGTAACCGTCCTATATGTATATACAAATTTATTTAAAGTAGGTGTAATAGGTGAATATAATATTTATTGTGTAAGTGTTGTTTAACTCGGTGCATAAGTTGCATTGGAGTGGGAAATGTGTTGGTTGTGTCTTGTGTTAATTGTGTGTTCTGATGTTGTGAGTGTATTGTGTGTTTGCGTTTGGGTGTATGTGGATGAGTTGAGGTGTTACATGAGTGATTGTTGAAATGCTATGTGCTTATAATGAACTTTCTGTAATGGTATGTTGTGTATGCAACATAGTTTCAATTTGTGAAGGAAGGGGATTGAGCGTTGTGTTTCATTTTATGCTTGAATGGTATTAGTTGAAAGTGTGTAATGTGATGTGGTTCTGAGTGATGTGCGGTATTTGCGGCAATTATTTTTTTATTTTGGGAAATAAATTTTTCTTTCGAGCGTTCCCGTGCTTTTTTTTAATTTACAAATACACCACTGCCAGGACAGCCATGGAGAAAATGTGAAAGAACATGGGCAGAGGTCAGATGAAATGACAGAAAGGAGAGGCATTACGTGGAAAGACGTGCAATAATAAAAAGATATAGGATTAAGAAGAATAAATAAATAGGCCTATACACTGTTGGTAGGCAAAATGCCATTAAAACCAAGGTTAATTTGAAATCTTCTTTCACACTAAAAAACGAGTACCTATAACTATAATAACACTCATTTTAATTGAATGAATAATTTGTAAAACGGAATCGCTTTATAAAATCTTGAGAAGCAAACTGGACATCCTAAATGTTTAGTGTTTCAAAAACAATGTTAATGAGCTATGAGAAAGTGTTACTAATTCTATCGCATGTTAATAGCAGAAAAACCGGAGGTTTTAATCTAATCGTTGCGAAAATGTGTCGTATAAAATGTGAGTTTCTTTGAATAATATTTTTAGCTTTACTTTTTAATATAATGTGCACATTTACTAAAAGCGTTTTGTTTGTTGTTTTATATCAGTGGTCGGCAAACTTATTAGCGAAAGAGCCAAATATGAACATTACAACAATTTAAAAAACAATTGGGAGCCAAATCTGCTTGTTTAGTAAACTTTTATTACACTAAATAACTTAAACAAAAAATTATTCATGTTCTCGATTTATAGAAAAATTTTAATTTATCAAAATAAGATGTAATTTTTTTCTTACCAAGTTTTTTTTTAAATGAAAATATTATTGCGCCTTCCGTGGATATTTGTGCCAGAGCCGCACCTAAGGAGCTAAAGAGCCACATGCGGCTCTGGAGCCGCACTTTGCCGACCACTGTTTTATATAACCCATTTTATCAAATTAAAGGTAATTATATTGCCTTTCTAATGAATTTATTCAAAAAACACAGCTTTGCATCATTTATCACATACAAAGAACGACTCGGATTTTCAAATACAGCACCTTACAAAACTTTTGTCTATGTGATTTCATGTATTTTGATTAACAAAAAGATATCGAGAATTTAAAGAACATTGCTCTATCTTCAATACCGTATCTTTGTTTTGTACTGTTTCGATTATAGATTCCGCACTTTTTTCTCGTGTGACAATTTCTCTATCTTTTATAGTTTCCGAAGTAAGTTTAGATGTAAATCAAAGTTTGCTAGAGGAAACAACCCACATAAAAATATAACGTTTTGGAATGTTTTCGAAGCAATTTTATGAAATTGTGTTCGACATTTTTAACAACAATGAATATGATTTTCAAAATATGGAGAAAAATACTGTTTGAAAAATAAATCTGCCCGCACAAAATGTAAACGGACCTTTTTTATTCAAATTATTTTTGACATTAGAATTATTTTCTATTGTTTTCTCATACTGCGACTAAAAAATATCAATAGAGAGAGAGATAAGTACAAAACAAATTTTGTAAATTCTACAAATAACCACAACCTGCTAAAAAAATGCGATATTTAAAAGTAAGCAATTGCCTTAAACCATACAAAACTTTATAAATAGAATTGCAATGACCATTTAGCGTTTCTTTATAAGAGGATTCAATATTGTATAGTTGAATAATGTGAAAAAAGAGAGTAATAACCAAACATGGCATTAAAAATAAGTCAATTAGATTCAAATTGAACTAAATCTATGTATATGCATGAACCGTACTCATGATTTCATCCTTCTAAATTAGTTCCAATTTAAATTGCCAAATAAAAATAATGAAATAATCGGCGGTAGTTTAGCGTAGCCTATTAAATTGCAAATATACATATAATGAAGCAAGAGTGACGGACAATGTAAAAAATAATCTTGGAAAATAAAATCAACATGTTTACGTTTTTATATAATGATGATTTAATTAGAAAGATGACTCAAAAATTCCATCGTATATTTTTCGCACTTAATGTAACAAAAACAACACTTGTAACTACAATACGGTCTAAATTGTAATCGATTATATGGAAAATAACGTAATTTTCTGAGAACAAAATGTAAACAAGTCAGTACTAGTAAATAGATTTGTATAATGACCTCTGTGCGCGGTTTAGAAAAACAAGTAGATACACACAAAAATATAAATAATAAATTTACGATTTACAAAAAGGTGACTTTTGCACATACATATTTATAATTATTCTACTAGATATACTTTGTCCTCGAATGTTATAAATAGCACTCTTATACAATATATACCTCTTTACATCCATAAAAGAATAAAGACACATTTACATGGTCAAATTATACACTTTAAGATGAATAAGAAGGATAAAATGAGTTCTCGTCTATTAGGTAAATAGCGGCAACAGATAGGATTAAATTGTGAAGCTTTTTGTCGCTAACTTGAATTGAAACAGTGCGATTATAAGTCAATCTAGAGCAGTGTGTCTGTGGTTAGGAGTACGTTGGGCCTCTCGGATCAATACTGAAGTGCACGCACGTTTCCCATGCGTCATCCCATCTTGATACTAAAGCCGATGAATCATCACAATATTTCTTATTAGGTCTAAAACTAAATTGGACTAAAATGTGACCCATTTTCACCGATAAAAAGTATGTTTCACAAGGAAGTTTTAACAGTCCTCACATTCAATATCACAATTAATTATCATTCACGCCTTATGACACAGAAGTGATATATTACTGCCATAGAAAGGAAAGTGCTTTCTCAGATTGAGGAAAGTAATTAACCTAGGCCACTATTGGGTGACTTTTCTGCAACGTATTTTGCATACCTAATTACGTTTAAAATTATATTTCATGTAAGAGGAAATTGGAAAAAGGAATACTTTAACCTTTCACCGTTTTTGCTATAGAAAAAGCAGTCGCCGATGAAAAAGTAGATTTATTTTCAGTTAGGAAGAGACGCGTGGAAGAGACATAAGTAATTAAATTAAACATTTTACTTCACCCTCGAGTATCCTATTTCAATAACAGAAGTTGTATTTTGCTATTACAGAGTTTCAGCATATTGTAACAAAGTTCTTTTGAAGTTATCATTGTCAAGCTCGTCTACAAGCTTTAGGGGTGTATTAAATATGCGATTTTTCATAGAAAAAAGTAATTAAAATTTCTTATAAACAAACTCTTAGCGAATTGTAGAAATACAATGGTATCGTTTAATACGAACGGCACGACGAGTCGAAATTAATTTAAATATATATCGCCATTGTGAAATAACGTTTTGTGCCTTAACTTCTATATTAACAGATACAGATGGAAATTCATTTATTGTAAGCGTACAATTGTCCAGACATAGTGCAGTGAAGTGTTCAATACTGTGGCACTCTCGGTTGCATTTTCGTAATAATGCCGAAGTAATTCAAATGATGTTCATGACGCTGGCATGCCGCTATCGAAATTTAATTACTTGGAATAATTAGTATATCTACATAACCCACCTATTATTTCCGTACATTGTGATTTATCAATTCCATTTGCCAAGTACCTAATGTTATATAAACAGGTATTTTGGAAGACCAAATTTTATACAGTGGACCTACTCAGAAACAACCAAAAATGTAGATGGGTCGTATGCGCTAGTATAGCCGAAAAATATACGATGACTGTTTTAATTTTCGTTTTATACTTAATTTACCTTAATAATCATTTTTGAAAATAATAAGTTCTAAAATTTAAGGATGTGATGGGACGCTTCATGTCTTGTTAGCAGTATAATTTCTATACAAGCATACATAATTTGAATTTATCATTGGCGAATTAGTAAACACCATTCATTGGTTTACGATGGATTCAAAAGAATAAGAACCGAAAATTGGTGTAGGTTGTCCAATTAATATAATTAGAAATTAGGGCCGGTATTTTCATCTCCGTATAAAGTAGCCTATACTTGTACGTCCCAGTAAAAGTACGCAATAACAAAATTTTTGGTATTTCCACCTTCGTATAACTATTATGTCCCAAATAAGTGCCCAACAACATTATACGGTACTTTCTCTGCGTGCAACTGTACGTTATCAGACGAATAAGAAAAAGGAATGCGCAATATTATACTTATGCTTTATTTACGATTATAGAATATAACATTTCTTCTTTGTTTACAAATAGGTGTTTGGGAATATTTTAAATGGAGATTATGGAAGATTTTTGGATTGGTTTGAATCTGACGACGAAGAAATTGTGCGCATAATAGAGCGTTTGCGGGACGTATTTTTATCTCTATCCATGTTGTTAATATCGCTGAAACATCAACCCGTATAGTACAGTATAATGCGAATTTCTAATTTGAATTTTGAACACCAATAAAATCTTAAATTATTCATCTCTTTCTAACTTATCTGAAACATTGATGCTTCACCCTTTTTCAACTATTACAAAAACTGGCGAAACAAGTTTCTGTACGGTTACTACCCGAGTATTAGTAAACTAACAAATTTCGTGAAAATACCCAATTTTGCTATTGGGCAAATAAATGTGAAGGGTAACTGTATGAAATACCGGCCCTTAATCTCTTAGGCGTATTATAGGTAGGTATACCTTTGAAAGTACTATCACAGATGTATGTACATCTCTGGTACTATGTACTATGCTCAAGCTTTTTCATGTACGTACATCAAAATGCAAATTTTACTGATCAAGGATTTATGTAGTTTATCTGCTCAAAATAAACCCCCTTGGTTGTTTATCGTTCAATTATTAACACCAATTTTTCCCGAATGAAAGTTGCGAAACAAACAACATTTGGTGGGAGAGATTAGTTTGCCTAGGCACAACTGAATAATGGAGTAAGTGTTTGACAACCGCATGTATAGTTGCTCGAATTTCTTTAGTAATAACAATACATACAGTAAACGCCAAACAAAATCCGTTGCACGTCAGCAATCAGCTGATAATTGACGTCCCTGCCGTAAATGTAACGGCATAAAAATCGTGAAAATTCGACCTGTAAACATTAATTTCATCAGAATTTTATGATCGCCACGTTGGTAACAATGGATTGTTTTCAGCAACGTTGCCAATGCTAATTCCATCAGGTATTAATTTTGTAATGTTTTCTTGTGGTTATGTTTTGACTGTCACAATTTTGAAGTTTTGATTTTGTTTTTTATTTATTATAACTAAAGTTACGAGTGAACTCAGAAGTTTTATTTGCGTTACCTTCTTTCAATTACAATCTGGCAACATTGCCCCCAATCTACGTCACTCACATTATATGACGTGCAACGGATTTTCTTTGGCGTTCACTTTACATATGGTTTTATACTATCAATTATATCCATTTTTTGGAATGTAACTGTAAACACTAAGATTCAACCATTTGAAGATTCTGCACCGTACTTTTTGTTACATGTAGTTACATTCCCGACTGTAAAGGTCACGTGTGACCAATGCATGAAGTTTTGCTCCATTAGGATAACACAAATACTGTCCAGAAAACGTTAATATGTTAATATGAAGGGAAAAAATAGTTCAAATAACATAAAGGAGGATTCAGAGTGCCTCAGTAACAGTAACTCTACGCCGCATTTTGTACGGAAAACTCCATTCGATCTAATTCTATAATTCTTCATAAGACCGGACCGGAAGTATTGGTCGGCCAGGCCGTGTGCCACTGTTCAAAACTTTGAGAATCAAAACAAGTGATAGTGAGATGGAGCAACGTTTGGAACAAACGGCGAGTGGAGTAGGACTTCCTATTTCAACGTTTCCAAGTATGTATCGACCACTTCACAACGGGGATCGAGCATTGTCATGATGCAAAATCACTTTATGGTGCCTGTCGTTGTATTGCGGTCGTTTGTCTTTCAATGTCCGGTTTAAACGCAGCAATTGCGTTCGATACTGCTATGCTGTGATTGTTTCAGTCGATAACTATGACTATGGCGAGCTGATCTACCAAATCTACCAAATATTCGGTTTGCCCGCCGACGTGGAAGGCTAATCGCGAACTCCACATGATCTTATGCGCTTGGGGTTGTCTTAATGAACCTATTTTTCGTCGCCAGTCACAATTCGACGCATAAATCCCTTCCATTTTGCCTTTCAAGCTGCTGTTCACAAGTAAGCAAGCGCCGTTCAACATCTCTGGGCTTTAACTAGTACGACACTCAATTTCCTTGCCTCTGACTCCTTCCCATGTCTGAGATGTTTTGAAATGGTTTATTGAGTCACTCCCAATGATCGTGCCACTTTTTTTCTTGATCTTGACAGGGGTCTCCAATTCTCTTCCACTGCTATATGAGAGCATTCCATGAGCTTCAGGCGCACACTTCTCCATATTAAAGATGAAAATTAAAACCTCCCGCAAATGACGAGAACTTGCCAATAACTTTATGTTGTGAGCAATAATGTTCTAGCTAAGACCCTATACTTCCCATACTTTAAACTCTAGCTAAGGAATAATTTTGGGTACAAAGTGTACATTTGAAAAATTATTTAGTAATGAAAACTCGATGTCTCTTTATTTAAAAAAAAAACATTGTCAACCGTAGACAAAACCAACTAATTTTAATTCGACTTGGGCTACATTAATAATGAAGAAATACAGATCCAAAACCAAAATTCAATTAATGGATATTAGTCATTTTATAGATAATGTATGTATCTCGTATCTCTTTATAAGTACACTTCTTACGATTGTAATGTTCCTATGAGTTTTTTACACGAAGCGCCGCGGTTGTCCGTTAACTTATTTCAATCAGCTTCTCAGTTTGGATGAATTATTATACCTACTTGCTATTTCTACTAGAACGGCCAATAAATTGTCCAAATACAACGTTTCAAGAATATCATTTAATTAAAAATCCGACATTATCTCGGATTAAGGAGTAAAAAAATTACGTTGCTGGAGGAATTATCAAAAACGATATCATTTGCAAATACTCATTGTCAATGACATACATAATATCTAAATGTGAATTTCAATTAAGGTCTGGATAGTGCCACAAAGAAAAAGAGAAGGCAAGTAAATTTCGCTTCGCATATTACACAATCTATATAAAGTTTCTTACGATACATATATCATTTTCTAGTCACTATGACAGGTGTAAATGGATGCAACGTTCTATAATTCAATTAGAAATTTCGAAGTTACTTCGACAACTTTTCAGACAAACGATACTATAACTGGAACTTATAGTCTATCGAGAGACGCAAACAAAATTTATATAAAGTTGAGTTTATATGTATGCATTCGAATAATAAAAAATATTTGAAATGAAATACAACAATCATTTTTATTTATATGAGATGAAAGACAGAAAAGATACACTCTAACAAAACAAACAACATATGAACCAAATTTATGACAGCAGCTGCCATGTTGTTACGGGGCACATATGCGAGAATTATTAAAATATCAACCATTTTTTATAGCACTGTTAACTTTTATGGCTTTAGTTTTTCATAGTTCTGTGGGCAATGGCCCATTTCGTTTTCGAATTATGCATCTTACATCATATAACCATTCAAAACACTTCAGAATGTCCGAAATTATAGTACCGTAATAGAAACTAAAATGGTCACTGAAATCGGCCCGCATAATTTTTTTCAATCGAATAAATAAAATAAATAGACTTCGTTGTTTATAAAAGGTTAATAACGGTCATTAAACAATTAATTTAAAGAGATTATTTATTTCAATTACTATAATTAGACCTTTATATAAATACATATATAGATAAAGCTCTACAGTTCTATGTGACCAAAATACTATGGTTATTATTATTGTTACTAGTGAAGACATAATAAAAACGTTATGATAATTTTTCGATCATAAACAGCATAATAAAGATATTTCTGGAAAGTTTGTTTACTACAATGCATAGAGTAGAAAAATGTCCAATACATTCTATTTGAAATTTAAATTGTATCAAAATTTATTATTTTTACCTTCAACGAAGCCTGAACCCTATTCATTTATGCGAGTTAAAAATTTCAAGTGTATTAATAAAATATTGCCGTTATCATGTGTACATTTTTCTTACTATTACTACACATACATTTACATAGAAGACATATAAATTAATTACAAACAATAAAACCACTCTAGTTTATGCTGGTAATATGATAACCGAACGCCAAACAGTCTCATTTCAGTTATATATGCCGCGGTCGTGTTTATATCCTGGAACGATTTCGCATCTTTTTCAGATGCACAAAAACGTAAAGCAAACACTAACTGCGGTATTATATTCCTGTACACATAGACACGAGTTTGCTTTTTTTGTTCGAAAATAACATAATTTATAAATGACAAATTGCGTCATTGACTATTTCCTTATGCTTACCGCGAAACGGACATTCCATTCAATTATTCCACAATTCAAAATAAAGCATAAATAGGAGATTAAATGTAAAATAATATATGTATTGTCAATTTATGAATTTAGAACTACTTTACTATTTCACAGGTTATATGTATTAGTTCCTAACTGAACATAAACTGAAATGATTAATAAGAACAAAAGTAGAGTTTTCCTGAAAGTTTGGGTGCCTCATTTCCATTGTACGGTGGTCTTACTAAATGAGATGCACTCCCCATAGAAAAAAATTTACTCTACTCCATCAATTGTTCTTGAATTGTGCCCATATGTGGTCGTATGAACACAATTTATCCCTCTTGGTTCATGGTTGCTACAATTTTCCGAACGTTTTTTTACCATTTTTACCCTCCCATTTCTCTGTTACTTCTGTAGTAACTTAAACTATTAGGTAATTATAAAATTGCACACTTGTTAACATAAAAATTTGTAGCAACTGATATTGAACCCTATCACAGAAGAAAAGTCTTCACCCCTTTGTCTCTTAAAACGTGGTTCATAAAATTACAATCTTTATTTTGTAAAACTTTAAAAATTCGGTAGGTATGTTTTGAAATGCGTTTGGTCTGCACATGCTTTGTGCACAATTGGTAGCATATTTTTCATGTTTCTATCGATAGAGAACCTATACACAGCTTCGGCCATTGCCATATCCCCAAAGGATGTTACTAATGAACAGAAGTATTCACATTGGTTTTGATATTCTGTACTATATTTCTTTGTACGGTCCCAACACTTAGGAGAAGTGAGATACTATTTCGACGCAGCCTGTGACTTTAAATGGCCACGTAATGTTTTTTATAAATTATAAGTAAAAGTTCTGGTCATCCTGTGGCTACAATTTTCAAATTTTAATTAAGTTAAACGGTTCTTGAGCTGGACACTAAAAAGTAAAAAAATTGGAGAATTGCTACATTGGCCGCCTTTTTGAATTTACCAACAAACGAAAAACGGCGTTTTACTTGTGACCATGTTTACTAACTTTTCACTAAGGGAAATTAGTTAGGGTTAAAATTTGAATGTTTGCTCCCAAAATAACGCTCCTAGTTTGGGCCCCTTTTGGTCGATTTTGATGAGAAGCTTGTTTTACCGATGAAGTTTTTTACAAGCTTTAGTTTTAAATTTCATCAAAATCGGCCTGGTAGGCTCCACAGCCGTCACGTACGCACCCACAAGCAAACATTTTTCAAAGATGGTGGTTTTGGACTCAAACGCCGAGAATCATCAAAATCTCAAGTTCGATTACATTACTTTACCTAGGTATGTGTGTACACGTGTGTATAAGTAAAAATGAAGCGCACAGCTACGAACACGGAGTGTTCAGATGTACCTCATTGACTAAACTTTTCTTTTTCAAGATTGACCACATCGGCTAAAAATAATACTTGGTTGATGGTGTTTTAGGTGTTTAAAGATATACGGTGGTGCAATGCCATAAAGTAATCTATATCCTTGAAACTTTGCCCATCCCAGTAATATAATTTATTATCACTTTCGCAAAAGTATTGGCATATAAACAAATATTTTTAAGACGACCGATGGATGTCAAATGATGCTTAGCAATTTCATACTAAACAATTTGGTTTTGACCATCAAAGCAACTGACATTTCTCTCAAATGAATTATTCATATTATTAAATATTTTCGGGCACTTCAATGAATTATATACAACCTACTTCTTTTCATTTATATTGTACATAGAACATTTTTGATACCGTCAACATACGGACTGAATTCAAACGAATAAGTAGAAGTGCACAATAAATTTGAACCAACTCGAGGCTAGCATATACATAGAAGAAGAATATAATAAGAAAAACGGTCATGAATAAACCGAAAACCCTTGAACAACACCACTTAATTAAGTATCTGGCCTCAGAGATAATTTCTGTTTCAATTTTTTTTAATGAGCCAGAACCTTTGGTGTACATTAGAGAGGCGAGATATTAATTATTATCTGCTCAACAAGAACGATACTTAAATATGATTGCACCGTCAATAGTTTCATTTGATTGTTGACTGTTGTTGTTTAAAACATATTGAGAATACACATCAGAATTTCAAACAGTTTTACCCAATAGATTAGTAGTTTTGAAACTTCTTGTACACTATTATACAATTTCCTGACAATCATTTTCTAAGAATGTTAGAAACCAGCAGTATAGATACATAATATTAGAAAATTAATATTTATTTATACACCAAACAGACAATGTATAATGAACGGTTCGATAAACAATAAATCGAAAATAGCATGCACACAATTTTGTATTTCATGCCAAAAGCTAATGGCGTGATAAATTACAGGTTTAAAAAGAGATTGTAACGCAAATTTTAAACTTAAAATGAATTTAAAAAAACTCGAACTTAGTACAGCCCATAAAAGTTACTGGATAGTATATTTTATAAAACGCCGATTCAAGTAATTAACTGTCTTAAACGTTCTCTAAGTGAAAACTGCCAACGTTAATATGGTAACGGTGTTCGTGAGTGAATTTTTAATCGACCTTCCCTTAACGTACATTATAAATATAGACTGTACTGCCAACATAAATATCGCTTCTGAACAACAATTTCATTTCATAAGACTAAATATGCTTTGCTTAAATCGTATAGGAGTAAGTATGTCTCAGAAACTGTCCCAGTTGAAAACTGTTTTTAATTTTATCATTACAAATTAAGAATGGAATACCGTCATTAATATGTTATTGGAAAAAGACAAAAATGTTCCGAGTATTTAAAATGAAGAGTTCAAATTCAAATGAAACAACTATAACAATATTTATTCGTCAAGAAATAACATACAAACACAATTAACATAGAAGCTACCATATTATGAATCAACCCACAAAAAACTTTGGAAATGAAAAAAAGTATCATCATCGCACCTACAAACATCCCTTAAATCATTCATAACAAACATACATCAACAGGACATGTAACAGTACATAGGTCTGGAAGTTCTTTAATCTTCATACATACAAACAGAAAATCATCCAACAAAAACTTTCGCGGAGTATTGTTCATTCTTCCACAAGATACTGTGTTTTAACGGGCACTGTCAACAAACTACTTGGTTCAGTTTCTAAGCATCTGCTGATTTAGCAATAAAAAGTTGAAATTTTACGCACATTTTAATTTTAGTGGTCTTTTGTAACAATATAAAAAGGTAATCTTGTGGGTACTCTCAACTTCTCAAGTTTACAGAAAGCGGATGATTTCTAATTTACACCTGCTGACTAACGTAAAGGAAATTCGTTGCAGTTAGCGAAGAAACCATGGTGCTAAGTAGTAAAAATGTCGATGATAAGGTGACGCTTTAAAAATGTTTACTTACATCATTTTGTAGTACATGATGCAGAAGGAAGAAGACAAACGACATGGAAAAAAAAACACCTCTTCATTAAAGTTGGTTCGATAAATGATCTACCTAATCGACGTTTCATTCTCTTTTATGAGTTTTCTAGTATTACGGAAGAAAACAAAGACAAATTATCAATATTAAAAATTAATTTCACGTTTTCGTTCATTTTCCTTTCCATCGGCGAGAAATGCAATCCTTCGAACAATTAATACTGTTCTTCTAACAGAGTTACAAGTGGTTTGTACTCGCAACTGTTTTAAAAAAATGTGAGCCACAGAGCTTTTATCGGCTGTGTTAAATTAAAAACATATGTAGTTGCAACAATTATTTCCTATCCAAACATCATTCATACCTACTATCAAAGACTAATAGTTTTTGTTACTATCTGATTACATTTAATGAAAGTATTTTTCCACGAGGCAACATGTCAGTAGGAAAGTGCAATTGATTGAAAATAAACTAATAGAACAGGTTCTGAGAATTAGCTGAATGTTTCCTTCGATCGTCCACAAGACCTACTGTAAACCCGAAACATTGGGAGTGTGGATCGAATTGTTCTTATTATTCACACTTCCACCATCATAAAAGAATAAACAAATTGCTATTACACTAACAAGAGAGAGAGAGAAAAATGTTGCCAAACTAGCTTTCACATTAATATACCAATTTGTAATGTACAGATATAATCTTTACGATACTAGCAACTTCTGTATTAGTTGTGATCCCAGTTTCACACTCATTTGCATAAACGATTACAAATCTCTCCTCCACGATATATACCAGTTACGAAACACATCTTACAATCCCCAAGAGTGCCAAAACTTTTTGTTCCATTTTCATTTACAGATTGAAGTTTCAAATAAAATTAAGGAAATCAAGTCGAAAGATATAGGTACCTACTTCCAGGAATTTAGAATCTGAATAAAGCAATAAAACATTTAACTACTAGGAAAGGTATTTAATTACTTAGTTTTACAATCGAAGCAATTACTTAATTCAGTTAGTACGTCAAACCGTTTCTTACAGGAATCTCAGTAAGCCACTGGATTTAGTTGCGGTTCATTTCCAAATGGGTTTGGGTCGAATTGGAATTAAAGTCACGGATAAGAGTCGTTTTATCGTAATTGCGGAGCTTCAGTTGGTTAGGAATTAGTGTAAGATTGTATAAACTGCTAACAACTAATTTTAAAATTTCCTTCGTACAACGACATTTCCTACCACAGACATTTTATGCTCAGACAAGCAAAATGTAATTAGAACTTAAAATTGTAAAGTTTTGACAGTTACTTTATAACGTGTACTAGCTTAGTTAAAATGAAGTGAATAGTTTATACGTGCGCAATTTAGTTGTTACTATGTGCACGACGTCGAATGTAAATATTTGCAATCATCCCGATAGGAAATGAGATCGTCAATATGTTTCTAGTTAAAACTTCTTTCTCGCATGCGAATATAAATAATAGTTTGAAAAGGAAATGAACGGTACATCATCTTTGATCTAGAATTTTGCATTATTTATTACTTCACGAACAGTGAATTAATTTATCCCCCGTGCAAGTCCCTCTGAAAGAGGAGATAAAAAGATAAAAGCCTGGTTTAATTGTGATTACCATCGACACAAAAAGAATTTGTAACCACCGCCACTTTTCAAATTTTAATAATTTATTCGAACTAAAAGTCGTCAATAATGTAGCATTATAATTCGTTCTGATGATGTATTTGGACGAGTTAAAGGGTCCCTTGATGAAAAGAGGTACATTTTAAAGTACAATTTCGGCAGGCGTTTATAAACCACTCGTATCGCAAATAATAATTTATTTAACAACCAGGATCCTTTCATAATGTAAGAGACCGATAAAAGTAAGAATGCATAAATAATTTTCTGGCAAAGGGCTACGTTAGCAAGTTTGAAGAAATATTCAACTGAAAACAATGTGCAAAAACGTTAAAATAAATGAACGGCGACGCCAGAGACATTTGAATTCATATTAGAAATTTAGTATTTATATTTTTTGCTCCCTAGTCTACCACTTAAATATACCAAAAAGCACATTTTCGAAAATGTATTCACGACAAGGAAAAAACTAGATAATGCAATTAAATTCAGATTAAGTTACTATATTGTATTTTCAATACGGAAAAAAAATTGGATTCGGGCCAGCTAACTTCATTTAAAAGAAAAAATCAACATTAAATTTCAAACATACAAAACGAAAAAAAAAAGTACTTATCTTTCAACTGGGACCACTATTATTAAGAGGTCAATAAAAAAGTGTCCCTTTTTCTTCCCACATTAAAAAATTGATATCATTACAAATATACCTTGAAAAATTGTTCAAATCTTATCTCCTCGAGCCCCCTGTTGCAATCGATATCTGCCGCCATCCCTCATTTACTGTTTACGACAAATTCAGGCACGTATAAATGATTGATAATAAAGGTATAGAAAAAAACTTTAGATATTTTTGCTACCTCTGTGTGATTTAATTGGCAGTTGGATAGAAATTAAATAAAATAAAACATAGCAGGTATCAATTTGAAAGCGTGCCACACCTCATATTTTCGAAACTGTAACAGGTAAGTAAAATGTCTCGAAAACGTTTCTAAAATATTGACTCAAATCTTCTGCAACTCACTCCTTAGGCTCCAGCCCATATTTTTTTAAATTGCACTAGTAATATATCATTGGAAAACAGGGGCGCCGGAACAAAATTTGTGGGGGGGGGGGGGGGGGCATTTTTACAAGTAGAAATTAGAATGCTTGAAAATTTTTACGTATTTTTAAATTAGTAAATCAATGGAATAGAACATTATATTCCAAAAGTGGCTGTGTACTGGTTTTATTGCACGCTTTTAACATTCTCTAAAAATGGATTTACGTGATTTATGATATCCCGAGGGGGGGGGGGGGCTTGCCCCTTGATAGCAGCGCCTATGATTTAAAAGCTCTTTAAAAATGCTATTCATCAGTAATCAGTACCAAATAAAATGATAAATCGATTATATTTTAAATTAGGTATTATTTTCCAAAAACGCAGTAGATATCACTTTCTCAAAGGTCTAGAAATACATAACTCAACAAGTGTCGACTTTTCAGGCAGCCGTGCAAATCAATTCACTTTTATCGGGTATCAATGTGGTAAATAAAAGACGATGTAAAATTTATTGCAAGTCTAACTTACCGGCGATAGAGATCGTCAATACAGTTAAGGAGGAGACTCGGTGTAACAGGTATTTCGACGAATAAATCAGAACACACAACTGCACTGTTAAAGAGTAGCTACCGTATACTGGTAGTAGTTTTATCAGAATTTTAAAATGGTTGGATATACATGCAGAACGACAATGCACAAATGTTGATTTAACTTAAGAACGTTCTACTATACAGGGTGATTCATTAAGAATGTCCAATCTCTGAATTGTAGATTCCAGACCTCAAAATATGATGATTCTGCCCAACATGCCTTATACAAATATTGCTAGTTTCCGAGATACCGGGTGTTTAAAGTTTAAATATGAATTTTGATTTTCGCAATAACAATTAATTAATGTGATTAAAAATAATAGACAAGGGTTATTTGATATGAAGAGATCTTTGCGAAAACGGATCATAAATAATAGTTTATTGTTGTTACACATTTAGAGAATAAATTTTTTTTTTTAATTAAAATTTATTGAACTGTTTAGAAGCAAATAACTCGATAACTGATCGAGTTACACGAATCAAACAAGAGTAACTTTTTTTTGTAGAATCTAACGCTTTTCCATATTTTATTATTAGTTTGCTAATAGTTCAGCCGAAAAAAATTTTTGCTTAGATTTACTAAACACAACCAAGTATAACTAGCGCCCTCTATTAGCAATGCTAAATTAGAGTCCAAATTGGCAATCCTCATGCAAAAAAAGGTAAAACTGCCAATTTTCAAAAAGAAATTGTGAAAAAATAGAAAGTTATTGCGAAAATCAAAATTCATATTTAAACTTTAAACACCCGGTATCTCGGAAACTATCAATATTTGTATAAGGCATGTTGGGCAGAATCATCATATTTCGAGGTCTGGAATCTACAGTTCAGAGATTGGACATTCTTAATGAATCACCCTGTATATAAGAACCTTTAACCAAAGAACGTAATATATACAAGAATGCTAACTCAAATACGTGTGAAAAAACCGCATTAGTATGTAGTTTTGGATTGTAATATCAGTTGGAGCCACCGTAGAATGTGTACTTTTGGATTGTAATAAAAGATGCCGTTACAAAAGTAGCTCAATTTCTAACATGTAAAAGCGATCTACTGGAAAAGTATTATTGCTGCCTTTCGCTAATACAGTAAAACCTCGATATAACGGACCTCTATTTAACGGACTTCGGATATAACGGACAAAAAATCCGGTAAAAAATTTATAAAGTCCTGTTGATATTATACATAAAAGAACAAATTTTACTACAAAAACACAAATTTATTTCAAGAAAATAAAAAGAAAAATATGTCATGTAATTAAGCGCGCGTTTCATTCCTCAGTTCAAACGGATTACCTTCCTTTTACTGTACATTGACCTACATTTCTTGCGATTTCAGCGTTTTCAGTACGGCCGGTTGATAACGCAGAGAATAATGCTTACTTACTTGCTTAGCGTAGGTTTTTTGATTTATTTTAAACTTATTTTTATATAACGGACTTTCGGCTTTTACGGACACCCCCTCCCCCCAATTAGTCCGTTATATCGAGGTTTTACTGTAGAGGGATGAGTTTCTGCCTACACAATTTATTCCGACGTTCGTCGTAACTTGGAAATATTTTACAGGTAATAGAATACCTACCTACTCGTCAAAATATGTGTAGAATTTTTTGTTTATAAATATTAGAATATAAATTTCGTATTCCTGTTATTATTAAACAAAAACTCAAAAACTGCTTGTCCTTCTATTTGGAATAGTGACCATAAGATTAATTACCTAAATTTAAAATTGAACACTAATTCAAGACGTCTTATCTCATGACTCTCATGACATGATGACATGTAATAATGCAGGTAAAGGTAAACAATCATAAACATAAATGAAATTAGGCGAAAAATTTTATGTTTAGCCGAGAATGACCCCATGAATATTATTTGCATCATAAAATACAATGATCGTATAAACAAATCCGAATCCGGAATTGATGGGACCGAGTCCTTTTAATTTTTTTAATTATCTGTAGATAAACAGAACAATACACTATCTGTGCTTCTTAAACGATGTAACATGATACGTCCACCGGCGTGCCAGTGCATGATTCAGTCTGTAAACGCTTACCTTTCTACAAACGCTGTTCATTATTATGTAATTATTGTGCTGTATGTACATAATTTTCGCTCCTATACAGGGTGTTTTTTGGGAGCTTTAGATAAACATTTGTGGGAAAGTTTTATAGATAGGTTGTTGAAAATTTGAACTTAGGGACTACTCTGAAAACCAATGAATAAATACTATTTATTCATTGCTGAAAACCGACTCGATGTAAAATATTTACAAAATGGCAGCGCTTCCAGAAATGCCGAAAGTAGCTACTAACTTCGTTATTTTAAATGGAAACCGCTATTTTTTATTGCATTTTTGGATTCTACGTGAAATTTTAGTTCTTTTGATAGCCACATGTTAATATCTACAAATTATGGTTTATAAGTTATTTTGACTTATTTAAAAAAAATGGCGGATGCAGACGGTACTTTGAGTTTGATCATTCATTACTTGAAAACCGTTGTAGTTATGGCAATCGAGTTTTCACTAACGCATAGAGGAAAAATAGAGAATAGGGCTTTCTTTTGGTATCCTTAAAAAACGTTAAGTTGTGTACGACCTCATTTATGGGATTCCAAATTTAAGAAAATTTGAAGACTAAAACTCTTTTTTTTAAATGAAATGACCATTTTCTTACTATGTATTGCATTTGATAGAGAATCAAAATAGGTATATTTTGGTATTACATGTTCCTATCACTATCTTTAATAGTTTCTGACTTTTTTTTAGTTGTTGGCCATGGCAAACCAATTTTAAACAAATCAAGTGACATCAGGGGCAACGGCGTACGCAGCTTTTTGGCTAGGGGGGGGGGGGGGGGGGGCAAAAAATAAAATTGTTTGGAAACGTGTTTAATATTTATTGCCTATGTTGTTACCCCACAATCCTTTTCAATACATTTAAGCATCATACAATTCCCCTTGGGTACAAATACTATTTATTAGAAGAAAGGCCAGGAAATGCTTAATTTCTCCTGAAATTATATGACCGGTAATAAATTTTAATATTTAGTACAATTCGTTTTGCGGCCACCTTGCCCTTGATCAGGAGTGCACCCAGGTTTTTGTTTCGGGGGGGTCAAAAATATTTGAGAAAAGTTAAGCGGACTATCTAACTACATAGAAGAAACAAAGTGGTGCGTGGTGCGTATCCAACACTTTTTTGTATACTTACACTACCTACGGTACAGCCAGAGGTGGGTAAAATGGTTTTCAAAAAGCATTTAAGATGGAAAATATAAGATAAGGTTAGTTCAACATATTTAAAATACAAAATAGAAATAGAATTGACCGTTGTTATTTAAAATACAAAATGAAAAATAGGCATTTCAAATAAGTTTTTAAATAAAAAATGCTTTTCATGTATTTTTATTGTCTTGTGAAACCAAACGCAATTTAAAAAAGCATCATTAACTGCCGATGAGAGTGATAAATAATCTTTAAACCTATTTTGCAAGCTGTTTAATAATGTTGTCACAAGAACAGAGCAAAATTTAAAATATTTTACCTAATTCAAAAGTTTTTAAAATTTCATGTAAGCGAATTAAATGTGGAAGAAGCTCTCCATAATATGTATGCTTTGAACCTTGCAATTGATCTTAAAGTTTCAGTAATAGGTCGTAATTATTATACAACATATGCTCAATACCTACACTATAAATTATAATCGAAAAAATATATTTCAAATAGAAAATACCTTTGTTTTCTATTTTAAATAATAAATATAAAATACTTTTACAAAACAGTATTTGAAATATAAAATACAAAATGCTATTTTCTATTGAATAGGTATTTCAAATAGATTTATTTCAAATATTTATCCACCTCTGGGTACAGCAATATTGCTCAATTTTGAAGGCGAAGGTATTTGTCGGCAAAATAACTTCATTGTTCAAAATTTCGGGGGGGGGGGGGGGGGGTGAACCTCCAAACCCCCCCTGGGTGCGCCATTGAGTGACATTAATCCGTCACCTGTTATAGGTTTCAAATCAATTCAAAACCTTGTCTTCTTCACCACATGTTCAAAATGGACGCCTTCATGTTCCAAACACAAACTCTTTTTCTCTCGTGTGGAGTATTGTATGGCTTAGTATTGAGTATATTCCTGCAGAGGCAGATCTTCTGTTGCAGGAACGATAATATTGCATAAAATTCCAAATAACGTTCTGCATTGAAATTTTCTGGATAGGTAAATGTGGAAATACAAAATCTTGTTATTTTTAAACGCATAAAATGCAATAAAACTCCAGCACTCTTGAAAGTGTACAACTCGATTCAAACGAGGATTTTAATCGCACCAGTAATGCTAGTTATCGCGATTAAATTTTTACTAAATTTGGCCTCGTCTGACCAAATAATGTTGCCCAAAACATCTTCCTGGTTCCTTAACATTAGCTATTCGCAAATTCAATTCGTCTTGAGAAGTCGTCTGGTTGCATCGAATGCACATTATGGTGAGAAAATGTGCGATAATATTGTAGTTTTTTAGGATTTTTTGGATGCAACTAATATTAAAACCCAACCCGATTTCCGCGTCTCTCAACGAATTAGTGAAATGCGCCGTGAAATATCCAAGTGGCTACATTAATAATATTAGCCTCATCTTCAACAACGGGTCTTACTGTAGGCCTAGGCAATTGTTTTGGTGGTACAAAGCTTCCAAAATTCAAACAATGTCATTCCAGTGTTGATGGTACGTTCAATAGGACGCGGTCTTTCTGGATATCGCTCAATGAACGTATGACAAGCGCGTGCCGCGATTCTGTCCATTTCACCACAAAAACAATTATAGATAAAACCATTGCGAGCCATTTTTCGATTACTGAAAAACTTATATTAACCTATAATAGGTGACGGATTAGTGTCATTTGATCTGTTCAAAATTCGATTGTCGACTACTAAAAAATCTGAAAAAAATGGCATCAATGCGATGAAATGGGAATAAGTCAGAAACTATTAAAGATGGGGATAGGAACATGTATGATGTAATATCAAAATATACTCATTTTTATTCTCTATCAAATGCAATAGTAAGAAAATGGTCATTTCTGTTAAAAAATTTAAGTTTTGAGTCTTTGAATTTTCCTAAATTTGGAGCCCCATAAGTAAGATCCAACGCAAAGTAAGGACACCAAAAAAGCCCTATTCTTCCTCTATGCGCTGAAGAAAACTCGGTTGCCGTAGCTACAACGGTTTTCAAGTGATGAATTCTTAAAGTACCGTCTGCACCCGCCTTTATTTAAATAAGTCAAAATAACTTATAAACCATAACTTGTAGATATTGACATGTGGGTATCAAAAGAACTGAAATTTTACGTAGAATCCGAAAATACAATAAAAAATAGGGGTTGCCATTTAAAATAACGAAGTTACTAGCTACTTCCGGCATTTCCGGAAGTGCGGCCATTTTGAAAATATTTTACATCGATTCGGCTTTCAGAGTACATAGTCCCCAAGGACAAATTTTCAAAAACTTACCTACAAAACTATCCCGGAAACTCTAACTACAGCTGTCAAAAAAACACCCTGTATTTAGGAAACGGTCTAATCATTATGTTAAATTTCTTTTTTTATATAATTAAAAAAAAGGAACATAAAATATATAATATGTAGCTACCAATGTACCTATAAAAGTGTAGGGCCATGCAGCAATGCTTCGAAGTTCCGCATTTCGGAACAGACTATGACTCCAATTATTGTATCTAACCAAATCCACGAAAAATGCATTTAAAAGTAAGTACCTACATACTTTCTGATATATACATACAAATTTAAAGACATGACACTATTCTGAAATTTGTTAAATGAGTACATAAAATAATTAGAAGGATAACACAAAAACGTCAAGAAATCGCTGTAGGTAGGTACCTAGGTATATGTTTTTTGTCTATGACTAGATAACACACCAAGGTGCTGGGAAATGCATGAAACTTGGTCGTGAAAAGAGCAAAAGTTAGTTTACAAAAATAAAGGGATAAAACTAATGAATTTACTAAAGTGAAAACGAAATGCTTAGTTAGCGTTAAATAAAAATAACACGAGTTTCTTTAATCAAAGAAGGTAATATTATACGGTTTTTTGCTTATCAAACAATGAATCACAACAGTCACGAATAGGTAACCGAAATACGTCTTCAGATAAAATGTAAGGAAGAAATCTTTTTTAATATAACTACTTGTTCGTAGAGGGATACACGTGGTGGGTACTTTTTTCCAGCTTTATTCGTTAGTGGCGACATCACAATTTCTTTACACTGGGTGAGCAATTGAGCATTCTTGTATATATTACGTTCTTTGCTTTAACTATGGATATTTTGGAACAAATTGACATAATTTCACCGTAATGGGTGTTTAACACTGATTGATAAAAGAATTAATTGACGACGATATAGCGGTCTTGAAGTAGGATACACGAAGAGAAGTAAGAGAACCTTACGAGTTCATCATCTGCAAAATGTACAACACCTCAAAGAAATCTTTTTTCGACAATGGCAAATATACTGCTAAACAATCATAATTCCTGAAAAAAATGCAATTTTTTTTAGATTCGCACTTAATTTTATACTCAGTGATAGTGAAATTGAAAGATCCACGCATGCGATTTTGGTTTGCGCCAGTTAGGTATGTTGCCAACGGTCTAATAAAACTTATGCTACAAAAAAATGTGTGCTGTATTGAATTTTTGGGGTCGCCGCTTCCTCCTCCCCTAAAATTGGAAAATTGGGTTCTCCTAAAATTTCTACTTTTTGGATTTACATATCAGCAGCTAAGTTACTAAACTAAGTTACTAAGTTACACTTACCCCCACTAAACGTTTAGAAATTGGCTTTTACTAAAACAACATATATGTAGAATTGATTAAATTATGGTGTTTTGTTGTATTTAAGCCTTTTATTTTGTCCATTTTCTCTACTTTTTAATGACAAACTTTATTACTACCACTCATTAAATTATTTGTTGTTTCATTTCACGACTTTGAGAGAAAAATCTGTGACTGAAATCCGTGGATAACTTTACATGGATAAAACATTTTCGATATATTTTGCAGTATAAATTCAGTGATTATCGAAATTTTAAGTTGTGCTACATAACCATTAAAAATATTAGAAATTAGAATAAAATATTCTATAAGCCATTATTAATGTTATAGCTAAATATCGACTCAGCCCATCATCAAGAAAAAATCAAAAAGCACAAATCTTCAATAAGACACTTCAAAATGTTATTAACACATTGTGGAATTTTTTCAACTTTGGGTGCTAAATAGACTACCACTACCCTAAATAATTGATACTAAGTGTGTAAGTGATACCAAATACAAAACAATGGGATAAACAGCTGTTTCGCCTGATAGTACGTATTAAACAAGCTGACAACTCATCTAATGCATATGACTTTGGGCACTGTAGAAGAACTTCGCCGCTAGGTCCTAATATTAATTATAAAACGAACTCGACATCAATCATTGCATTGTGTACATACTCTTATAATATCGTCGCATATCGGATATTACCTATTTTAATATCTACTTCCAGTTTGGAAATATTATAATTTCGGAGCCAGATGCTCTCTCATTAGGAAGTATGTATGTACATATTTTAATTTGTATCGGCCACCGAATAAAAGTTCTTTTTCTTTGTCTCTACCCTGACATTGCCAAAACATTTTCCTTTTTGAAGAGCTTAATCAGTCAAAAAATACGATATGCCTTAAGTGCAAGACTTTGTAATGTATAAAAGAAAGTCAGGTAACGCCCTCCATTGTATTAATACTAATAGACAAATGCCTTTCAGCGATATCAACGTAGTAACAGTTAAATTCTTGTATTAAATATTTAGATCTCAAAAGCAAACTGAATTACTAACAAACTGATCGAACAATGAACACGTCAGTAATTTACATAATACCCAAGGCGATTCCTTTGATATGGATTAGGTTTACCTATACCATAATTAATTAGAATGTGAGGAAAGATTTTACAGGTATCCTGTTGAATAAGTACATTGAATAAAATTATTTATGTTATGTGTGACAAGTCATACAAGAGTTACGTAAAATATTCAATTTCTCCAAGTTTCTATTTATACAATTGATACAAGCGCATAATACATGTAAAGTATTTTCCAATTAGCGTAACTTACTTTGTACCATTGGTTTCAATCTACAGGTAAACAATTCTTTATTTTTTATTACGAAGGTTTGAACAGTAAGTAATACTATAATAACTCCAATTATGGACATTAATTAAGCTTGTCACTTTTGGTTAAAATTCTTAGTAAATTAATTAATTTACTGCGATGTAAAACTTATGCTGTGGCGACGCCGCAATTTATGAAAGTACCTATACATGGTTATACATCATCACTAAAAAGGTTTCTTCTGTTTTTTTACAGATTCCTCGGCGTCGGCCTTAAGAATATATATTTTAGTTATAGTCAAGTACGTAATGAAAATTGTCTTTTTATTCCTTGTAATTTCTGTTTGTAAAATAATGAAGCTTTCATTCATAACAAAAATGTTGACAATTAATAAGTAAACAATAAGAAACAAAGGATTTAAAATAGTGTTTCATCAAAAAGGAACTTTTCTAGATTTTGAAAACTATAATTTTTTTCTCAATGGAAGAGTTCACAACTACCAAAAAAGTCGTTTGTTTGGTAGTTTTGTAAGGTAGGTATTTCATTACGTCAGTTTTAATCACCTATCTATCACGATTATAACGGAGAGTTAAATAACCATTAAACCACAGTCTGTGTGAAGGTCGACCCAAATTGAGGAAGTTGCAGCTGCACAACAAACTAATAAGGGGATGAGTGTGCCACAACTTCATTATTGTAATTCTACTTTTTAGTTGTTTGGTTTTTTAATAGTATACGTAGTAAACAAATAGAGCACAGCAGGAAGTGTCCAAAAAAATTTCCGGTTCGGTGAATATAACATCCGTTGCATACACAATGAAGTAAAATTTACAATGTTACCTATTTCAATCTTGGAAGGCTTCTTCAACAATGATAATTCAACGATTTCGTGTAAAAGCTATACCAAAAATATTACTAACGAAATTGTACCTCCTTGAGTCATTATAAAATATATAATTCAGAAGGAATTAATTAGAATTTTCAAACTCTGTCAACAAATATCTGTAATTGTATAATTATAACTGCGGCATTCGAGTGGTAACTGTCATTTAATCAACAAAAATATAAAATTCCAATCTAGGGACCACGATAAACGCAATCCGCAATTCCAATAAGCTTGGGGTCGACAGTGCGAGGGTGAATCGGCGTTATACGCAGAAGCATAACGCCCGAATATAACCCTAACTTGTTGGAGGGTGAGGTAGGCCATGCTGTACGATCCACATAGCAACTATCATCAATTCATTTTCGTACTCACCATTCTAAACAGGCGTATTAAAATATCGTATTTGTTGCCATGCGAATTTGCATTTACAGGCATTTTTTCAGAAAGGGATGTATGTTGATGTATTGATTAAAGAGAGGGTTTCATCAATGCACCGGTGTGGGATCTTGTAACAAGGTGGGGTTCTGTAACTGCATTCTACAACTGTAGTTGGTCAGATGAATAATCTAAATAAAACATGAAATGCATACCACTGGAAACGAAGAAAATGTAGTTCTACCGTGAAACTGGCAACATGTTGACCTCGACTTTATAAGCTCACCTCTACCCCCGCAGCCCTTATTACAACAGTTACCTAGGTCAGGGTCAACAAGGTAGTAAAATACAGTGGATTGCCGACAGCGAAAGAAGGTTAAAATCGAGAATAGGCCAATAATAATTAATTATACTTCTTGCAGGACTAAAACGTGAAGAATTAAAACTTAAAGCGATCATTTCATTTCGTTTAAAGTGCAATAACAATATTATTAGTATTTAATCACAGTAATTTTTCAAAGTAATGAGACAAGAGAGAGCGATAATCAATTCACCATTATATTTTTTAAACGATAAAAATGTTGCTTCTAACGATGAAACCATTGTAATTATCTACTTTAGGCAATTAGTAGTTGCTTTATAGTTCCAATTAGGGATTTTGTCAAAAACTGTAAATGTAAATCCCTATACTTGGAACTATTAAATATATACATATTGTAATAAGTAGACTAATAAGTGATCGTCGTTTTTCGGTTAGAAGTCAGATTATAGATTACGAAAATACGCACCGAAGGTGCAGGTAAGTATGTATTAGACACGGGGTCGCCACTTTCAATGGCCAACAATAAAAGACTTGTAGATCTCAATAAAACTTAACAGTTCTTTAGATGGCTTGCCTATTGGGTTTTCGTATACTATTCATTGCCTTTTCGGAGGAATTAAAAAATGAACTACGTTTATTTGTTTTTAAATAAAACAAAATCGTTGCTATCATTTATATACCTACATAATTTAATATAAGTGAATTTACAAACAAATGTTGTATTGTTATCCAAACACACTGTTCCACAAAGTAATTAAAGCCCTTTGACATAAAAACAGTGAATGACTTTTCAGCGGACAGCATCCTGTACCTACTTCAAGGGCGCCGCCAAGGGGGGCCGGGCAATTGCCCCCCCCCCCCGCCCGGGGAATAGAAAAAAGGTCAAAATTATTAAAAATAAAAATAAATTTTCTACGAAATCTTGAAAAAATGCCAGAGCCACGAACCCCCAATAGTGGCTTGCCCTCTCTGGAAAAATTTTCTGGCGGCACCATCGACTTACTTGCTACGTTGAGATTTAAAGTAATATGAAGGGACAGTGCAAATAGTACGTATGTATTTTCTTTTGTCTGAAATGTGTAAACTATCGCGTGCTGCTTTTGGTATAATTCCAATCGCACTAAGGACAATGGGTACTGTAAGAGCACTTCCTGAGACAAGTACATTTGAATTATTCTGCGCGCGTGTTAGTTATACTTATATTGTTGGTGTTGGGGATGGCATTATCTATGATTTATATGATTTTGCTTTATATATTTCTGTTATTTCTGATCCATTACTGTGTAGTTTTATCTGTGAGTAGTGGCCTATCTCAATATACATAGGTAGCTTGTATGTGTTCTGTTGAAGTACAATTTTTGGTGTATATTTGCAATGGGTTTGTTATTAGTGGAAAAGGTCGTGTATTGTGGCTAATTTTTTACGTAGTGATGAGCTTTAATAAAATGATTAGGGTGAGATTTTTACAAGGAAATTAGGTGATAAGAAAATAAATAAAATAAGTCATAACCATAAGTGTAGTAAATAAATTATTAGTGTTTATGGTTATGATTGAAAGATCTTTCTTTCACTAACCTGACTTACTACCTGTCCTCGGGTATTTTACAATACCTATTGATCTCCGTGTACTGCCGTATTTCAACAATTATAATTGGACGATTACATTTAAAAAATCGAAAGTTCCCTCGTTGCAAAAAAACTGCAACTTTATCTTATACAAAAAATGAGTGCGGCTATTTTAGCTTATACTGGAGTGCCGTCATCAAAGGTAATATCAGCATTTCCGTGCTTGGCCCGAATGCAATCGATTGGCGAAAACCACATTTCGATAACTTTAATAGTTCCTGAGTATAGAGCGTTGCAGCAATTTTTTAAAAATTATTTTTGTAACACTTTTAATCAAAAAATAAGTACAGCACAATATCTATTGCTGAATTAAAAAAAAATACCCTTTTAAACTACATTAAAAAAACTGCACTGCAACTTTATCTTATAAAAAAATGAGTGCCGCCATTTTAGCTTATACTGGAAGTGACGTCATCAAAGGTAATATCAGCATTTTCGTGATTGGCCCGAATGCAATCGATTGGCGAAAACCACATTTCGATAACTTTAATAGATTCTGAGTATAGAGCGTTGCAAGAAAATGTGTTCAGGCAGACTACAGACGACAGATGGAAATTTTTTTTTATTTTTTGAATCTACGTATTCAGAAACGCAAAGATATGTAACAATTTGCATAGGTCAATTTTTGATCAAAATTGCATATGTATTTGCAGATTCTTTAAAAGAATGGTATGAGATACGGTATCAAATATACAGGGTGATTCAAAAATGGCGCATAAGCTCTTCAGTACGTTATAGGGAATAATAATTGAAGTGTAGGAAAAATAGTATAAAAATCTTAGGCGCCAATTTGCCGAGAAATGAAGAAGTTAAGTTGAGACCTCAACTTTGAATTCATGCGGATTTTGTAACTTCTCATCATTTCACATAATAATTTAAATATTTTTTCATAGTGGGTAATAAAAAGAAATGCTCATATCTCCTCATTATCCTGAAATATTAGGTTTCAAATTCGATATTAAAAGTATGTGACAACGATGCTTGAAACTTTTAATTACCATTATCTAAATAAGTACACTTATGTTTTTTAATTAAATAATTAATAATTAATTAAATAAGTTCACTATTGTATAAATGGAAGGAAATAAAAGCCGCTGCAGCCGTGTTGCCAAGTCTACAATTTACTTCTTCGTTGGTAACTACAAAAATGTAGCAGCTAAAATTTTTTTCTGATTTTTCTATAGTTCAAATAACCGTCCTCTACAACGTGCTGAAGAGCTTATGCGCCATTTTTGAATCACCCTGTATATATAATACCTAAGACCCGAAGGTGTAAGGTATCATTATCAAGCCTAACAGATTATGTCAAGTGGAACAGTGTCGCAAGGTGTTAAGACGTTCAAATAAATAAATTAGAAGAATTACTTATTTTTGTTATTACAATAATTTATAATTACATTGTACAAAACTGCTACTGTACCATTTATAAATTCACTGACTGTACTTTTATGTTGGCTTTCGTTCTGGATTTCGCGTTTTTGAGAAAGTTCTCTTAATCAGATTGTTGAGAGTACGGAATTTTTTGAAAATATTTTACTAATACAGGTTTGGAGTTCATTATGGATTACATTACCATACAGGAACGTGTACAGTACACCAAAACTGTGTTTTAACGGTATGCATACCTAAGTGACAAATTGCTTTTTGAAACCTTGGAAACAGAAAACAAAGTTTCAACTATTTTGACACTCTGTACTTTCAACCGCCCCCTTATTACTTAATGAAGAAATAATCAATACTCATCAAGAATAAATTTGAGAACGATGAAGTTGGTATTTTGATATGTAAGATACGTTAGTACTGTCATAAAATTAGGCTTAAGACCAAAGCACAAAGGCATTATCTAGAAACATTAATTATACTCGTTCCGTTTTTCAGATAGTTCCTAGCCACGAATAAGAAAACCTGGTTCACACTGAAGTTGTTCCGATCAGACCCAAAAAAGTCGTTTTTTGAATTGAAAACGAAACAGCCTTCAAAATATATTGATTTATGTATTCCATATATGTATTTTTATAATATTACTTCAGCACTAAAAATATTAACATATCGAAAAACAAATTTTGCTTATGTAAATATTTCTTAAGTTCAAGGTTGAGCGCGTGCTAATAGTTTTTATTGCAATATAAATGCAATTTGATTTATTCTAAATGTTCTTTATAAGGCTAATGCAATAAATGTTCCTAATTGCAAATTACGTGAACTAAAATTTAAAAAAAAAGTTTTTCTATGCATAAAGTGACATTAGATCTACTAAATTATAGTTACCACAACTATCGCAATCATTCCAACTTTCATAAAGCAAACCATATAAAACCTTATAAATCGTGACTATGTCGAGTATCTGGCTTCATCAATCAATAATAAAGCGTGAAGTATTCAAAAAACCACAGTCTAGTCAGACCGCAACGATTTAGCAAAATAAGTGAATTCCAAAAGGTCGCGTTCTTGACAGAATTTCCTTTAAAGATAGTTTTCTAATTGACAAAACATCAAACTAGGAATTATTAATTAAGAATACTAAGAAAAATTTCAATATGACAATTATTGAAAATGCATTAAAATATGTAAAGTGTATGCAAAGATTACATAAATAACTTTAGTTGAACGTTTTCAAATTCTCAACAACCCTCTTAACAAATGTCTTCCTTTTATTCTTAATAATTAAAATTTGCATTAAAATTAAAACTTCAGTAGTAGCAAAAACTAGAAATTGAAGAGCAGACGCTAGCGTGCACAAAAACACTTCAATAATCTGTCTGGAAAAGCATTACGGTTGCTATTAGCAACAATTTCACTACAAAAGGTTACACAACACGTTTCATGAAAATTGGTAGCGCTTCTATAAATATGAATTAAGGAAATGATTAAAATAAAATGAAATTAAAATTAACGACATTTCATTCAAGCAAAATTAAACAGGAAAAAACAAGAATTATGAGATGGTGGAAGTTGGAATTTCTTTACTAATACGAGAGGCCTGGCCCGTCCATATACGAAGTGAAACTAACAATGATGCAGGACAGGTTTTTGCTACTACTTTCAAATAAGTACAGTTATTCTAAAACGAGATTATAACATAATGAGAAGTAAACGTAATAGATATTAAAAACAAATACAAACACAATTTACAAGTAATTATAACAATTATGTAGGTACGTCTAAATATCAACGATCTGTGTTGAACTTATTAACGGCCTGTTAGCATTACATTTCCACGCTCTTAAAACTGGTTTTAGTTTCTAATACTAAAAATATCTTTGTGGGTCTCGATATTTACTAAAATGTCTAACTATATGCAGAGTTATTGATTTAATTCTCAAAACATTTAGAGCAAAGCTTTGGATTTGTACGCAACTGTATTAATTACGAATTTCCACAATGACTCTAGCACATTTAGGATTAGTGTCCGTTTATTAACGATTAATGTAGGTAACACAATTTTGATTAAATAGAAAAGGACAGATAAAATTGTAACAATTTACAAAATATTATGATATACGTGAACGTTTCGATCCCAGATTAATCGATACAGAATACAGATGTTTCAAATGTCAACCCAATTGGATAGTTGATGAAATTGAGAATTCGTTTCGCATAATAAAACATTGAATGGGGTCAAAAGAAGTCACAATTACATAATATGACCAAAATGTCAAAGGGAGTGCAGTAAATTGATTTTGAAATTTTTTCTCTTTTTGCACATTGCTCCAAGAAATTAACGCACCTTATAATTCCAACATGTGTTCTAATATGTTGCAGATTTTTTTTGGATTATTGATCATGACGTAAATGTTATTGAAACACATCAACTCTGTTACAATTAGTTTTAATTAAAAGAATTAAACACATTAAATACAGAAATCAACAATATTAGAATCTCTAACATGAAACGATTTGAAACTTATATATTATGTTTTGTTACGCCCTTACACTACAGCCTCACATCGACGCCAACGGTGCATACTTAAAATGAGCGGTCTTATCTCATCTTGTTGAATGTTTTCCCAAATGATTAATTGGGTCCATAATACATAGTTGAAAAAATTTAGGATCGACTAAATCAGTAATATTGATTAAGTTGAAATATTGAAAGATAAAACTGATAAATTGGCAAAATTGTTAAAAGTTTGCCTTCCATTAGTGATGTAATTTTTCTACAAATTATTTTCCCTAAGTATCCAACGCTTTCTCCCTCAATTTATCTTAACCTTACTGGTCTCCATTTAATTTGGAAGATTTCTTGAACAATTTTGTGATGTCTGTCTCGTTGATCCATCCTTTTACTTCATCCTCATTATTTTTCACCCTTAACGTCAAGATTTCCATTACTGAACATTAGCTCTCGTAAGTATCCATTTGTGCTATTTCATTCATTACTATTACATTATTTTAGTTATTAGCCTGATGATGATAATCCTTTATCAAAACATGTCGCTATATTGATAAGAATTTGTTAATATGAACAGAAATAAAAAATGTCCCAGAAATGTTCGATGGTGTTTAAGCCTCGACTCCTTGCTGGCCACTCCATAGTAGGGATGCCCAACCTCTCTAAAGTATTGCGTCACAATCCCTGCGGTATGGGGTCTAGCATTTCATGCATTGAAAGAGAATTGTCGCCAATATATGGGGATGATGGGACGCTATGCTCTTCTAAAACATCACGCTTCACTGTTGAGGGAATTCCGACCCAACAAGTATAAATCTGTTCGGAAGTTAAAGAAATCCCACCCCACACCATAAACCGAGTCAACACCGGTGTTACCGGGAGAACCTTGCATTGGGCGTACCTTTAATATGGTCTACCAGAACCATACATCCAAAACATTGACTCATCTGTGAAGAGTAAGTACTCTCTCCCCCCAATTGAAATGTTCTCTCGAAAAACGCAAACGAGCTACACGATGTGTTGCCGTTAATGCTGAACATCTAGCACGTAGTCTAGCATTAGAGAGTGTGTTCAGAAAAACGTGTTTTAACTGTCTCAATCCTTATTTTCAAATTGGGGGTTGCAAAAATCCTTGAATTTGTAAAAAGCGTTGGCGTAGGACGCGTAATCTCAAATAACCGTCTTGAACTTCTGTTGTAGCACGATCTCTGCCTTCTCCTGCTCATCTACAGTGGTCCCCAGTTTTTCTAAACCATTGGATAGCTCGAGAAATAGAAGAATGTGAAACGCCAAACCTTACAGCACTACGACGATAACTCCGGTCATCTTCTGATCATGTAGTGGCGTGAACACATTCGTCGCGGCATAAATTATGTTTAGCCCGTTGCGTTATCAAGAAAAAGTCCCTATTTAACACAAAGTTCCAACTACACTTTTATAGAAGCTGTGTTCATTTCCATCACATACAACATGAAGAATAATAAGAATACGGTGGATTGTCTTTTATTTATGTTTTCTACGTTGAAAAATCTTACGAAAATATGGAAAGGTCACATATATGTATATAATAGCACCACTATGGCATTAATGGGGCAATATTGTTCATCGTTTCCAAATTAAGAAATAATCAAATATTGCCGAATATACAACAAATTAAAGTTATTGCATATTGAAAGAAATTGTGACTCAGATTACCTATTATGGATTAGCGGTGTACTGAGCGGAGGGTGACAGTACATAAAATTGTTAAACTCTTACCTAAAACATGCATTATTTTTTGAGTGTACTGAAAATGTTATCCATATATTTCAGGATATTATAATGTATATCTTATACGACAAATACGATAGCAAAACGGAAAAGATCATTAAAAGAAAGAGAAAGTGACTTGATTATGAATTACTTATTCGACAATAGGTTTTTTTGCGATTTTAATATTTGACGCGATAAAAGCTCAGCATCCATTAAGAATTACAGATTAAGTTCGTCACTTTAATACAGATGATAGGAATCGATATAGGTAGATATATTTGAAATACTATATCTAGGTACTAAAACCTAAAACTTAATGCTGTGGAAACAGAATGTCTAGTAAAGAAATAAGAACCGCAGAGCTAAAACGTATTTAAATTGAATTTTACGTAAATGAAATCTTACCTTAATCTGGTAGGAGTTGAGCCTATTAGGTGGTAAGGCGTTGAATGAACTAAAATCTAATCGACGTGTAAAAATTCCATTCGCACCTCCTCCAATTCTGAAATGAAAAATATTTCCTTTAAGAAGTAAACAACACAATAACTTTTATTTTGAATTTGTTTATTACGATAGGCAGGAAATTACAGATCGTTAAAAACGTTTGCAAGTTTCTAAACTCACTGACATCTAAACACAAGAAAGATTTTACCAGCTACATACAAGCATCCGGTAACATTTATGTCCTTTTTTTCTTTAAAAATAGAATGTTTTAATTTTTTACCCTTAATAAAGTAAGAAATGTGAAGAGAAAATGTAATTTGCAAACAATTTTATCCGATTTAAAGTTACAAGCGTTTTGTTGCGTCTGTCTCTTCGAGCAGGACGGATTAATCACCGTCTAGCAACAGTCTACACAATCTCCTTTCTTTTTAAGACCCAACAGGTAATGTAATTTCTTATACTATACAATTCTGGATCTCCTTGAAATTCTCACTGCGTGCATCCATTACGACTTCCAACAATTAGCGTCACGGTTTGCTGAACGATGTGTAAAATTCTTTGTTTGGAAGAACGTTTTTATATAATAATACAATTTCTATTAGGTAGTCTGGCGTAGTATTATTTAGGTAACCTTGCTGTAAAAGTTAATTTTAAAACTGTATGCAGTCAAGCAGGGCTTGTTAACCTTGAAATTAGAATGTACTATATATAGCAGTTCTTTTTTTATATATCAAAGAGGATACAGCTGGTTTGTTAATAGAAATTATGAAATCTTCACACGATTATGACTAACATTAGGACATGGATTAAACAATAATGATAACAGAAACGTTATCGTTATCTTGAAGGTGTGCTTAGCTTATATGCACAATAACATTGTGGCGTAGATGAAGAAAACTCGTGACTCAAATTCCATTTATATAATTTTTGTATAATGTGTGCATCTATGGTGATTTTTAACGTAATTTTTTTAATCTAAACCTTCTACTGCGACGATAGATAATTAAGGTATACATTTATTATTGTTAAACTTATTAAAAACAATGGAGAAAAATAAACACATAAAAATAGCTATATGTACCTACCTACTGTTGAAATGCAAATAACAAAAATGTTCCCATATTTAAACATACAGGATGTCCAAGCGATCGTTTTATGGGGATATTGTAAATAGTAAAAATAGAAATTTGGTTAAATGAGACCAAATTTTCAGTATATTACGATTAATTAAGAATCATGTTAGCTTAGAGGTTTAAAGATGTTTTTCGTTACACAGCTAGAGGAATAACTGAATTTTTCAACTTTGTCATGAAGATTATGAATAAATGTATCAGATTTATATCGATTTTAGTTTTGCCAAAATAATGCCAATTTTTATTTTTTAAATATAAGTTCGTGTCGTTATTGTAAAGTGTTTAAAAAACTATAAATAATTTTCTAATTATCTTTTAAAGTAAAAAATAATGACGAACATTGCAAAATTAAGTTCTTCCTACATAACTCATAAACCAAAAAAAGTTTCCTTATTGATCTCAACATGCCAAATATTTATAGGATACGGGAAGCTTAAAACAATCGCTTGTAACGGGTGGTCCAAATTGGACACTTTCTTATACAAACACCCTTTATTTTAAGAGATAATAAAAAATGGACCTAGGTGTCTGGAGCTCAATCTTAATGAGAAAATTACTGGCGCAAAAAAAATACAACCATCTCTAAACGTTTGGGCGGGGGGGGGGGGGGGGGGGGGGATAATTGATTTTGGCAAAATCTTTCTTAGAGCACTTTTTTACGTAGAATCAATCGCAATAGATAGTTTGTATACAGAGTGTTTGGCCTTTCTTCTACGACCTAAACTGCATTTTGTCATAGGAACCACCCGGTAAAGTTAGGGGTTTTTGAAAAGAGCGTAAGATTTCCTACATTTTGATGTATCACTTGCTAAAAATGTACGTTAAATATTATTTTTTCACATTAAAATATGTATTTTGCTTGCAGGCATCTAGGTTTCCATGGTTAACAAAAGACGGCAGTATGATTTAAAACGATAATGTCTTAGTTATCTGGAATTTTTATTAACTCCAAATACCTGTTTTTAATTTCAATAACAATGTATAAAATGCAATATTGCAAATAATATTTAACATATAGTTTTCAAAAACTTCAAAATATATAGGGTGGCCTGTATTAAAAATGTAGTTTAGGGCCGTACACAAAAACCAAACACTATGTATAAAAACTGTCTATCGCGATGGATTCTAGGTAAAAAAGTTCTCTAAGAAAGATTTTGCCAAAATCAATTACTTATCTTTAATAATAATAAAGTTATGGAGCATTACAAAAATCGACCAAATTCTAGATACGCCTCCTAGCGGCCAAACGATTACAGATAGCTGAATTATGTTTGCACATCTCTTAAAATAAAGGGCATTTCCATAAGAAAATATCCAATTGGGACTACGCGGTCAAACTGCATACTAAATTGAATACACTTATTATATTACTATTATTCAACTTCATTTGTGGTTGTCAATGGTAACAAATTAAACATAACAAATTTTTTTATAAAATGGAAGGGTGAATTTGCGAAAATTCGATAATTTGAAAAGGTTTGAAAATTTCTAAAACGGTCACACATTAGTTAAAAAACTTTATATGTACAGAGTGTTTCTACTCAAAGTGGACAACGTAATAGAGGTTATAGAACACGTCAAAACTAACACTATTGTTAAAGTAATTTTTTTCATTTTAGCTTTTGTTTTCGAATTATGGACGTTTTTTGTTTTTCTACAAATCTCATCTCCCTTATTTGTAGTCTGATTTCAAAAAGTCAAAGTTGTTTGAAATTAACAGTTTAATATACGTTTGTTCAAATCTTTTTCACTAAAAAATTTACAAATTTTCGAAATTGAATAGCACAAAATCTACTCCTCAAAATTTTGAAAAAATTTCACCAATAAATTACCTAAGAAATTATCTACAAATCTGATTATGATCATTTACCTGTATATTGTTGGAAATCGTACAGAAAATCAGGAATTCATTCTTGGCGCAGAGTATCGCACGAGACCGTTTATAAAGAAATAATTGGCCTGTTTTTGCATACTCCTCAATTCAATTATTTATCAAGCTAAAAATGACGAAATTTATTCAAAATATTAGAAGCGATAAGAAATATTTATGAAACGATGATAATATATGTAATAATGATCGAAATTTTGTTCACCAATGACTCTACAAAATGAAACCCAAATTGTGGGTATTGATGCATTGAAAACTTAACCCTTCTTCTGTTCAAAATTATAGTCAGTATAAATAACCGTCAATGTTTGAAAATTCAGGGCCGTCGCAAGGGCGGAGAGACCGGAGCGATCGCTCCAGGCCCCGCACTTCACCACAAAAAGCGAAAGTTAAGCTTCTTCTGGCTTCTCAATGTCATAAAATTAGTAATATTGTAATAAAAGTTTATTTTGCAGTAGAATGATTCATAAACCCCTTGTCTCGATTTACCTAAAAGGGAGGCGGAAATAAATATTCAATCTGCAAAGCAACAAACAATTTTACAAACTCTTTTAAAATGTATTCTTTAATACCTCAAACGTGTTTAAGGGTGTATTCTTATTAGCTATTTTTGTGTTTTTAACTTTCCTGTTATTTAACTTGACATTTGTTGAAGCCATATTTAAACAACCTTCATGCAAGTCCTTACTTATTTACTTATTTCAATAGTTGTAATATTTAGGCATCAGCATTTTTTTTATTTTACCCTTAACAATGGACTTAGTTAATCCTGAGTGACAGTCAAAACTCGAAGTAAGTTGCCCACAAAAGCATAGGTACGACCGTCAATCAATTTCAAATGTAAATAATATTCTACCAATTTTGTATAACTGTATATAATGTTCACTTAGAAGTTAGAACTAAGTAATGGTTAGAAGCGATCGTCTTTAATTTCTTCATTCATGAGTAAGCAAACTATAACATTTGTAGCGTTTTCCATATAAACGTTGGAAAACGTCATTTTTACCTCACCTCAGTCGCAACTTATAGGGGCGCCGCGTAATTTCTCGCTCCAGGCCCCGCAAACTTTCGCGACAGCCCTGTTTGGAATGGTATATAACGTCATCGCCACATTGATCCTCACTTTTTCAAAAGAGATCGAAAGCTAAATTTGCTCCAAGAAATGATAGGGGTCGCTCTAGAGAAGCTTAAATAAATTATGTTTTATGTTTTCATCAAGAAGGTTGCCTATCAAACTGCATGCAAATAAGAGTTTTTTCTGATCTCTATAGGTATACTGGTTTGTGAGAACATGGAATAAATTTTAAACGTAAAATAGACGCATACCGATAATCTTACAGGAACTGAAGGGTTATGTCAGTCAACTGACGAAGCGCTACCACAGACATTGCCACAAGGTAAATTTTTCCATTATGTATAAACAATATTATAATTAAAAATTGTTTATTATACCAAAAGGATGTTCATTATTGCAACCAAATTTGTTAATTCTCTAGCAAAGATTGTTAAGTAATAATCAATAAATATCTATTCACAATAATTACAAATCAATGTAAGTGTAACTGTGTAACTTTCAACACTGAAAAAATAAATATGTATTTGAAGTTTCCTTTTTCTAAAGGGGAACCAGTACCTAATTTGTAAATATTTGATGTTGTATGGTAAACCGATACATACTGTCGAAGCGCGTTTTTCTTTGAATTACTTGTGAGTTGTGATTATTGTAAGAACTATTTATGGAGTTCCACAAGGTAAGTGGTACATAAAATTCACAACCATTAATTATTCCATAGCGAACGATTATTAAAATACTCGTTGCATGCATAAAATATTAACATTAATATTTAAGAAGTAATAAATATAACATAAGTTAATTACATTCATGGTAAACCGCTTAAAGAACATCTTAGTGAACAATAAACCACCTACAATTTCACTTTGATTTATGCCCTTGATTTTGAATTCATCACCAGAAGGTGGTTAATAAATAAAGAAACTAATTTACACTGAAAAGTTGTTCAGAATGGTGATCCCTGTGGAACACACCTAACCATTGTCATACTGCACACAAATCATCTCGTAAGTTTTCAATATAACAAAATTATAATTTTGTCTCGATTCGGCGCAAGTTAGAAAATCATCAATCTGTGCTATTTATAATAAATCTAGAACATGCTACAAAACTTGTAAAGTGATTAATTAAACAGAAAAAAACATTTCTCGAGTATTTGCTTGATAGAATGCTACATATACGAAGTGTATGATTTCCACAGTAATAGTAAAAATAATAATAAACAGTAAAAGCAATTCCAACAAGGGCATCAAAATTGTACGTCAAAAACAGCAGATATATAAAAATGAAACGCACAATTTCAAAGGATTATCTAAAAAACGTTTTATGCACCTGCCTTTGGAGTACAATGGGCATAGTAAACTACAAATATTGTGAATTTCAATTTACGAATCACGATTTGAAATTACAAATATGAAATTGACATTTCACTGCGATCAATGTAAATCTAATGCAACATGTTTCGCGTAACACGATTGACGAGACGTATCGAAATTGTACTGTACACAAGCTGTTTTTTTTATAACAATGATCTGACATTTGAATAAACGTCTGGTATACCAGAACACACAAATATTAAACTTAACCATTTAAATAACATGCCAACGAACGAAATGGTATAAACTACTAAATAATAACACTTCGCTTTATAAATGCATGAATATAAATCAAATCAATTGTATAATGAAGTATTCGGCTAATTACTTAACAAAAAAAAAACCACATTCTAAGAAATGAACCGCAGATTCCATAATTTTAAGTTTGTGAACTAACTACAAAACTCCTTCAAAATGTTCGTTTTCCACCGTTTCTGCGGTTTTTTTGCAAATAAGTACATCAACAATAGTTTTTGTAAAAGAAATCGTTGCGAAAATCTGTACTTATATGGCCGGACTTGGAATTTATACGAAATAATGACTTGGTTAAAAATAATGAAGATATTTCGTCCGTCCGTAGTAAAAAAGCGATTAAAATATTGGCTATTCAGACAAAATCTAAATAATGGAAAATTTTGGAAAAATCGTTTGCGTTTTTCCTATAGGAAAGTTAATTGAAAAAGTTATGCTTGAACAGAAAATGTCAAGTATCCATTTAGTTGTACCTAGGTATGAACATTTCTTTAACCCTGTTCTTTATACTGAGCATGTTTACTTTCTGACATTGAACATTATGAGTATCACTGAATCATCACTCACATAATTAGTTATTCGCTCAACAAGTTCCCTTCGCTTTGGTCGCAGACATGCCTAGATAATGTATTCTTTTCAATACGCAAAATGTTAGTTGGATTAAAAGCAATTGGAGTGATAGTAATTGCAGTCATCACGAAACTCTGTCAACGTTTGAGTCACATCTTGTAGGTAAATAGGTTTTATAGATGATACGTTTGATTTTTATTTTTGTTGTATTGCATTTACCTTATCTTTTTCAACAAGTTGTTCATCTGGAACAGTGGTGGAAGCTTTTCTTGTATTATCTTTCAATTCTCGCTTCAATATCTTTGTTGCGATACACGTATTTCTAACAATTAAATGCAGACTATGCTTTCTACCTAGTTTGGCCTCAAGCAGTGTCAAGCTATTTATGAAAATCTGTGAACATTGGTGAGTTATTATTACAATGTGTTCCTGGTTTGACTGAAAAAGTCAAACACGACCATACGAAATAATGCATCGTGGAATTGCGCGTTATTCGATAAACAATTCACATTCGAAATTCTTGAACATTTCATCATCTTCTTTTTTAAAGTTAATACTGATTCTAGGATACGTTTCTTAAGAAATACAATCTTTTTGGTGGGGACAGTTTGTTTGAACTTCTTTGGTATGTTGGTGTGGGTTGGTTATATACCATAACCACGCTTAGTTTCAAAGTTTGAACTAAACTCACGTGTTGTTTCACTTTACAATCTTCAGAAACACGCCCCTACTCCACATTTATGAACACATCCATAAGATGTTTCTAGACCCACAATGTAGAAAATTTGTGCTATCATTTATAATATCTTCCCCTCATGCATCACATAATCTTCAATATTTTCTGCAATATTGCTACCTTCTAGTTATACGTCTTTAGTGGGGAATGTGTGACATTTGACTTAATAAAAGAAAAGTTTGTTTCTTTGCACTTCGCACACGTTGATTAATGTCTCATAAGATAGCAGTGCACTTATAGCAGACTGCAATAAAAAATATTACATAATTTGTTATTTATTTGTTGCTAATTTGTACCGGTAAAAAATTTTTTGTACCATAAAAGATTTTCAAAAAAACGACATACTGCTGACTTAAGTTTAAACTGGCAGTGCACGTGATAGCGCCTCAACGACAGTAGTATGCGAATGAAACATCAACTATAATTTGTTACTTAACCTGTAGTTTAAAAAAATATATGCATTTTTTCTTTAAATGTGTACAAAAAGTTTATGCCATCTGGTACCGCCATACGAAATTTTTTTCGCCACACCGGTACAAATTATGTAGCAACAAATAAGTAACAAATTATGTACCTAATATTTTTTATTGCAGTCTTCTATAAGTGGACTGCTATCTTATGAGACATCGTTGATTACGCTTTGGCTAGAGCAACTCTACTTATTTTTTTTTATAAATTGTGTTGTGAGAGTGCTCTTAAATAAAATTAAATAACCTTGATTGTGAGTTTACTATCAATTCCCACGGTAACCTTTTTATACGTGTTAACGAAATGAATTTATAGAGCGAATATCGCATTTAACGGAAGCTTCGATAGTAGCAGTGATAAAAATAACAAGCGAATCAAGGACATAAAATAGTCTCCAAAAGTAGTAGCGAAAACGGTACAGAAACTAAATTACTTCTTAGAAAATCGAAATGAAAAGATTTTCGCCATACATCTGTCTAAGACGCTCTATGCAAAATTTGAATGTATAAAAAACTATACATTTTATAACACTGTGTAAATTTAGACCGATAATTTTTGACGGATTGCATTTAACCTTCCCAAGATGAACATTTGGAAACGAACAGAAATTTCTCATTTCTGTTAATAGGTTTGTGGAATCAACCTGACGACATGGCCACCTAGGTCAACGATGAAACATGTGTGGCTATGATGGGGGGAAAGATCCACGGACACTAAAAGCTCCTGGCATTAAACACCACTTGCTTGAGGAACAATACCTTCAGCAGATATAAACCGCATGCTGGATTCTGTAGCATGCAAAACCAAAGATGGCTCAATCTCTATCTGCCTAAATATATTATACTAGCGCTATTAACACACTGTGTAATAAGATTGGATGTTTGTCGATTGTAGCAGTTTTTTTCTGTGCCGGGATACTTTACAATTGACCAATCGATCTGTATTGTCACAATAATTTATCACAGCGGTGTCTTCTCATCAAAACCTTCATGTGCTGATCTGGATTGATCAGCAAGATCAGGCAACTGTTCTCTGTGCAGTTTCATCTTACTGTGGCTTGGGTTAGATACTTTTACATATCATGGAGTTATTGTATATACGATATGTTTGATTTGGTAAACAAATAACAGATCCTTGCGGAGTACAGGTTGGGAAAGGAACTTAACGTGGCTGTGCCTAAACATTTACCTTTTCAGTTTTTACTTGTTATTTGCGTAGCTGCGTTCAACACATGCAATATCATTTGTTCGCAGATGAAATAAATGTTGAACATTTAATAGACATTGCAACGCGGTGTACCAAAAATGAATCTTATGGTATGTCCATTGTCCAGTTAAAAACTTAGGGTTTGTGCGCTTTTTTGAACTGATTACCAACAACTAAAGTCGCTTAAAATACACACCTGCAATTTCTGGCATATTTTTCTGAGTAACATTGGTGTGCATCTTTACGTATTTATAAAGTATTAAAATTATTCTTCATTAAGTCAATTGTGAGTAAAATTATAAGACTCCATTTGATATCACCAGGAATAATACGCTTACGTCTAACTTATGAAGAACAAAAATGCATTCTATTGCTGTTAGACGGTGAATAAGATACTGGGTGTAATTGGTAATGAAGACGAGGTTCCACTAACTCAATTCCGAAGTGTAGAGTTTACTTTAAAAAAAAACCTATACCTAGCCTCGGCTGTAGACAAAACGACATTGAGTCATTTGAATTATTGACCACATAATTTACCGCACGAATTTGATTCTGTCTAAAAGATAATTATGTTGCCGGAAATTTCAATTAATTATATGGAATTTCACGTATTGAACAGAACCTAGCCACAAGTTACTCAAAGTGTAATAAGGAGTGTGTAAGTGCAGTGTCTTGCGATGTCTGTAGAAAATACACACGAAATGCTTGCGCAAAAAATCTAAAATATACCGACAAACTTTTAGATTTTTTTTACAACTTTAACAACCTGTATCACGAACACGAACTGTTTCTGGACACGTTTATAAAGCAAAAAATGTTTGTTTTGATGTCCTCTATCACCCCTAAAAGTTTGTCGGTATATTTATGAAACACATTGTGTATAAAAATCAACTGCCGTGCGTTAGTCACGCAAAAACTCTAAAGGTAGTCGCTCGATTGACATACAATTTTGCGTGGTAGTTCAGGATTAAAGTCATTAATTGAAGTCTTACGATTTTAGGACTTCGCCCATCTGGCTTTCAACCATGTTATTGTTATAGAGTTTTGATTTTATCAGTAAACATTGTAAACAGAAGGGGGAACGTTATTAGACTTTCAAGCTGCCAAAAACTATTTGAGTGAATTGACAGATTAATAACCATAAATAATATTTTGTTCCAAAGTTTACAGATTGATTTTGAGTAAAACTTCGGTTCTCCTATGCATGAAATAATTTTATAAATTAATTCGGAAACCCTTAGAAATATGTAGACAATCGAGACTTCCATTTTAAAAAAAATTTTTGTTTGCCACAGGTTCTTGAAGCACCCTGTACAGTGCACATAAATATTTTCCTAAAAATGCGCCCTTAACAAAAATTAACAATTATTGGCGTTTGAATGAAACTTCTAACTTTTTTGGTGTTGGTACTATAGAAGCACGACGCACTGTTGAATGTGTATTCATTGCCGTTGTGTTTGAGTGTACCACTGTACCTCTGCTAATATTAGATACTAATTAATATGTAATTAAACGTGAGAATCGAGAATTTTATAGGCCAAAAATAATGCGTGCATCTTATTTAGATGTTAAATAAATTCAAGTACACTCTAATTTATACGATATCAAATAAAACGAATTGAGGTTATAATTTGTGTCAAAGCGTATAAATTATGGTTTTATAAATTGCATATACATTATTAAACCTCTTCACTTTAATAAAACGAAGCATGCCCTTAATTATTTAATAAAATTAATTGCTCTACTTACAAAATATTTAATGAAAATATACACACCTAGACATGATTTTGAAACCACACCCATGCAATGCAAATGTCAATGACTTGTTTATTCCTTAATCATTGAAATACACCGTAGTAAGTCTTAAGAATCTACGAGATTTACAATTATTGTTATATGAAAATGTGGGATTGGCGATTTATTATTAATACCATTTTAGAATTCACTACTTATACAAATTGAGGTAGAATTTGTGCCAAATACGCCCTTTTCAGAAAATATATCCCAATAACATACATTAATTGTTACATGTATCTATAAACTTTCTAACAAATTCCTTCAAGGTAGGTAGATATTTATTTAAAAAAGCTTCTAAAAACAGAATTTTGTTTCACTCAAATTACCTACTAAGGGCCGATTACGTTTTAGAAACAAGTTTATTCACATTGTGGGTTCGGAATTATTTTAAGAAAATGATTATGAGAATAACGCGTAGAATGTATTTTGAAACTTATCACTATAGCTTTTGATAACCACTTCCACCTCTTATCGTAATGTAATAAATGCACATTTAGGTGTTAAAGTGTTGCCTTGAATTTATCAGAGGAGAGTTTACGAAACTATTAGGTAGGTATGTTGTATCAATCGTTTTTCTTACGCACTACGTGTATTACGAAAGTACCACTCCTTAAAAGTTAAAAATAGATTATTTATTACATAAAAAGAAATAATCGTGCATTAATCAATACATATTCATAAGGCGCATACATACGTATACAAATTAATAAATTCCATATAAATGTTATTTATAATAGGTTTTCATTAAAAAAAAAAACTTTCACGTTCATTGCCTTCGGATGGGTTCTTATTAAAACCTGTAATATTAACTGGATTTTGAAGTCACCTCCATATATTAATTTGCGTACAATAACGTTTGTTAACGAAAAAATAATTACGCAACATTTTTATGCTACCATATTATCTAATATTATTCAATCGGGTACGTTCGTATACAATTTTAACCTTGGCAATGACAGTGGTACGCGCGGAGGGTGTGTATAACCCACCTACTCGATCGTACTAAATTGAGCGTACCTTTTTTATTCTATCCTTTGCCTAACGGCTATAAGATGTCAAGGTTAAATTTTAATGAAATACTCTATAAAAACTAATAACATTATGTACTGATCTAGGGCAGGACGAGATAAGTAGTTTTTTTATCCGACAATTAAAAGCTAAAAATAAGTGATGTAAACAAAATTCCGATAACAGTTTCCTCTCCTTTCAGAGTACGTATTTCAATAACTAATTTAATAAAAGTGCAATAATAATTTATTTTTTAACAAACCTTGTACCTAATTTTTTTTTGATAATGATGAATGATAATATTTGTACGTTTGTTAGTTTGATAATTTCCTTCCATATGTAATGAAAAACATGGCTATAACAGAGGTGTGGCTCTCTCTTATAACCAATGAAAAGATGTGTTACGCACGTAGATGCTTTACATTCTTAGAAATTTCAAAATTCTGTTTTTATTGTCTTCAATGACAGTCATGAACAACACTAGACTTTTTAAGTGACACTATCAGTTCAATCGTCACTTTGGATATTATCATTATATTTTCTGTTTAAAAAGATAAGAACGGCTTTTCTAAGATCAGTACTTGGCATTGACTGAAAGAATGTAATTCGTTCAGTCAACGGTACTGGGGAGGACTTTGTATTCTGGGCTCTTACATTAATTAATTTGATTTCAGGATCATGCCACTTTCAAAAGGGGAATAGTGTTTTGTTTTTGACAGGATGTACTTTGATAACAAAATGTTCGAGTCAAAGCGTTACATTTTAATCATGTTGTCCGGCTTACTCTATGATACCTATTATTATTATTTCTCTCAGAGGAACCTATTGTATCTACTAGTGATGTGTCCTTTTCCGGAAACAGTCTATGTTGTACGGTGCTGGATGCCTTGTAATGGAACAATATATGGGGAGTGGCCTTTCTTCCTCACCACCTCTACACATTGACTCTGTTTCAAGACGCATTCAGTGAAAATCTATTTCTTGCCGAATTTCGGCAATTTTCTTTTTTTTAGTTGTGCCTAGCGTTTGATCGGGGGGTGTTCCGTGTTCCTCCAGTATTTCTCGAATGAATTTTATTGCTTACTTTACAATCTTCTTTGGCTAATTGGTCGCCCATTATGTAATCCTCTATTATGAAATGCTCAATATTAGCTTTACCTCATTTTATTTTGGGCGTACTCCAGCGCTAGGTTGGAGAGCTCACCGCTTTTATACCGAAAGTCTTTAATGCTGCTTGGCTGCCACTATAGTCGGGGAACAGCACCCCGAAATTCGATCATGAACTGTGCACTCGGAGATATACTTTTTAAAAAATATGTACAGTGTGGAGAATGACCTTACGGATTCAAATCCGGAGGGCTCCATTAAATTCGCGATTGCAAAAAAGAATAAAAAAATATTTTCAGATTATTTTGAATGATCTTAAAAAAACTATTTTTTGTGTTTAACTCGCGATTGTGACGCCATTTTTTGATATTTTTTCAAAATTCTTTCACCATACGAACGCCTAATCATTGTAGATTGTAACGGTACCTACATAAGATTATTTTTTTATACAGAATTTGTCAAAGTGTTTAAAAGGAGGGACGGTACCAAAGCATCGAGAAAATTGTTGAACGGTTGAAGATAGGTATATGATTAATCGAGACGAAATATGCCCAAATGAGTACGAAAGTTTTTGGTGAAAAGAAATTTTCACTATTGGTAATGGTTTACGAGATTCGATTTTTTGTGTGAAACGCGCGCCGGTGCGCACCTACCGATAGCCGTTTTAACGGCTTGCCAGGGACTAGCTGTGACTGTGAAATGTGAATAGACGATTCAGTATCTACGACGCCGCCTTAAGATAAGAGTATGCATAAGAATATCAGGGTTTATGGTGTATGTAGACCACAAACATTGAAATCGTCGTTTTCTGTTACGATATTTAGTCATATTTGTAGAAACCAAGTGAATTGTAACATTTCATTCCAAAAGGAGTAGCCATCGAAGTAACCCATTCAGTTGCCCGAGTATCACGAACTGGCTAGATGTTGTGGTTGTAGAGTTTTAAATTCTTATCAAACACAAAACCGTTAAGAAAGTTGTAGCTGACAAAATTCCGCACATTTTCATGTTTTATTTTTGTCTCTACGACCAATAGGAGCCGAGATAGATTTTTTTAAAATGCCGACTGTTTTGCGGCGAAGCGGTAACACGTGCGCGCATCGCGCGTATTTCGATTATATCTCGAGAATGACCATTCGTATCGCAAAATGCTTCAAATAAAAGTTGTAGAGAATTTAATTACGAATAATTTTCTTATTTAAACATTTTCATACGATTAATATTGACAGAGGTACAATCATTTAAACCTTTTCTAAGACACAAACGCTGCTCGTTTTGCATAATAAAATCGATAATAAGTCAAAGACTATTGATTCTATGTACTTAGTGCATAATATAATGAAAGTTGTAAAGAATTGAATTTTGAATCTATACGTATACACAAAATATCATATCATTTTGGTAATCTTTATAAGGCGATGGAAGAAGAAATAATGAAAAATTCTCATTTTCAAACGTTTCTTTGCAAATAACTAAACACTAAAACACTAAACAACACATAAGTAACACAAAGTAGTGGCTACTTTGTGATAAGTAATGCCCATCGGCCATCGTTAATCCAGTAGGGCTAGATTGTATAATAGGTTGCTATTGTTTTCACGTCAGTTTTGGTACCGTCCCTCTTTTAAATACTCTGACAAATTCTATATACAAAAAATAATCTTGTGTAGGTACCGTTACAATCTACAATGATTAGGCGTTCGTATGGTGAAAGAATTTTGAAAAAATATTAAAAAATGGCGTCACAATCGCGAGTTAAACACAAAAAATAGTTTTTTAAAGATAATTCAAAATAATCGGAAAATATTTTTTTTATTCCTTTTTGCAAACACGAATTTAATGGAGCCCTCCGGATTTGAATCCGTAAGGTCATTCTCCACACTGTACAGGGAGATCCATTATAAATTACCCAATGGATATTTTCGTAATTATTGCAGATAGATGCCTATATTAAATGTAAAAGTTGTAGGATAATAAGCGAAGTGTCCTAATTTATCATGAAATACACAGTGGCGTACCGCAGCTAAGAGATATAAAATATATTATACTTTTTTAAATGGAACACCCTGTATTTTATTTTATTTTCATGAAGCCCATATTTTTCTGATTTCAAAAATATACCATATGATACCCATGGCTTGAACCGTTTTAGAGTTATTAGAGGTTGAATGTCGCATGTAGCAGTTAAGCTATTTACTATTGTTATGGAAATAAATATTTTCCAAGTAGGCTATGAGATCTATCATCAATGATACCCATGGCTTGAACTCACTCTTGGAAAATATTTATTTCCATAACAATAGTAAATAGCATGCGACATTCAATCTATCTATCTGCAATAATTACGAAAACATCCATTGGGTAATTTATAATGGATCTCCCTGTACATATTTTTTAAAATGTATATCTTCCAGTGCACAGTACATGATTTAAATGATCGAATTTCGAGGTGCTGATTCCCGACTACTACTAAGAATCTGAATCTGAAAAGATTTCGCCTGGTAGCATAACTCGCGCTCCGATTTTAGTATGGAGAGCAACTTTATTTCTCTTCAAGCTTGAGACAAATACGAGTACAAGAGTTCAAGAGTGGACATAGCTTGGGGGACAGCAGTTCGGCCCCTTTTAGCAATAGTGTTGGGAATATTCCATCTATTCGCGGGGTTTTCCTGCACCATTAATGTTTGTATGATTTGTAACAGTATTTGGTAGTTTGTAATTCATTCCATCCACTTTCCAGACAGTAATGGGGGCAGGTATTCAGACCCTTAGCCTGGGAGTACCTGTGTACCTTTTAAATCTACACACATAAAAATGCAGGTAAGTAAGGTAAGGTAAGGTAAGATGAGGATTATTAAACTTTTGCTCGCGCTCAGAAGAAGACGATAATATAATAACTGCACTGTTACCACATAGAGACAAATCAGTTTGTTTAAATTAAGGTAAGATGAGGATTATTAAACTTTTCCTCGCGCTCAGAAGAAGACGATAATATAATAACTGCACTGTTACCACATAGAGACAAATCAGTTTGTTTAAATAATAAACACATACACTATGGTGACGAAATTTATTTTGAATTAATTGGTTTGAAAACCATATCTAAACTGATGTTTTTTGAAAAGCAACTATGGAGGGAGGGGAAAAGAGGCAACATTGACCCACACGATCGACAATTAAATTAGGTACCAGAAAGCAAAACATTACTTCCAATTTCCAAAAGAACGTCCTTTTTAAGTAAACTACATACAAGTTGGACTATTGTTAATCAATATACAGGGTGTCCCAGGTTTAATGATCAGGACTTTGAGATTTTGTAGAAAAACGCATTGTGAGGTAATTCGTTCTACCAATTTGATGAATAAAAAGAATACGGCCCTGAATTAAAAATTCTCAATATCTCTTTCGATAGAGCATTCAATTCTGAACAAAAAATGTCTCTTGACTTTTTTTCGTTTCTGTTACCGACTTACCGTCTGGCCGTAAACTAGATTGTTGTCATTTTTTTCACGAAAAATGTATCTTGACTGTATACAAAAATGATGGTTGCCATGCATCTTATGCTCTGTGCATGTACCTATCTTGTGTGTCAATTTTGGTTTGAATATTTTCCACAGTTCGAAAACAAATAAATGAAACCTTTATTTTTTAGAAAATTTTAACGCCCTGTATCTCAGAAACAAAGAATTTTAGGATCTATGTTTATAGGAGCAACCCACTTTAAAATGTGTTTTTCATGTCCTGATCGTTAAACCTGGGACACCCTGTACCTATATGCATACTGGGGTTGGGTTGATTTATATCAAATGATAGATTTAAATCAGATGATTTTTTAAATTGAAATCATGATTTAAATCAAACTAACTTTTTACTCTTTAATACAAAACAATATTAAAAATATTCTTAAAAAATAACAGTAGATATAATAAAACACCTATGAAAATAAAAACGTACGTAGGTGCACGTAAGATATAAATTTCATGTTTCTGCATTTTCATTGTAAAATTTAAACAAAGTTTCCAACTTTGTCAAGTTGCGACAAGAACTTTCTTGTAAGAAGTTTATGCAAATATTTAGAGTGTAATAAATTGAATTACGAATAGTTGACGATAAAAAACATATAGATGAAGTGATTTCATTTAACAATTATGTATTAATATGTATTATTAAAAACAAATTAATTAACTATAATTATTTTAAATAAATCAATGATTTTTGATTTAAAAAAAAAAATCAAGTTTTGCCCTACCCTGATGTATACCGTTGAAAAATTGGACTATTATGAAATTTATACTAACATTTTGAAAATGTTTACTTGGCCATTATCAATACAATGCAGCGGATGGTGATGCCAGCTTCAATTGGGGTTGATGAATTAAATAAGGAATAAGTCACAAAACCTCTCGCTATATTTAATTTTGTTGATGCAAAAGTTCGAGATTGCTTTAGCGACTAGTTTCGACCTTAATGACACATCCTCAAGCTTAAAATTATAGTTTCTGTCAATTAAAAATAATTACGAGTGGTAGATTAACATACTTCATTTCAGTTATAATTTATTCTACAATTCTCAAAAATAGTAAACTAAACTGTCCCATCTTGCATTCTAGTAGCGAAGTTAATTTGGTTCCAACTCCAGTTAATTTTATATAGGTAACGTTACGTTGTGGAGGTGCATTGAATATGATACATTATTCTTTTAGGGAGGTTTTTCTTTTGTATTTTTACGACAATTAATAGATATATCAAAGATTTTTCGTTTCGTAGTAGGAAATTTGTTTATCACAATCGAAACACATGGTGTCGAAACACGTTGGGCTATTTTAAATAAATACTTTAACGCAAACTTATGACAATTATAATTTAACAAAGGTTTATCGTGTTAATTGTAAAAATTTCATTCGTTTTTTGGAGGGGTATTCGGCAAGCTTTAAACAACCGCTCGGTACTATGTCTTCAGTACTTCTTCTGTGATAAAATAAAGTTGTCAAATTTTCTTCCCCTGCTTCTCTTGCATGACACGTGACGTTTTCAAGTGTGGGCAGTCTGGTATCTCTCGAACGGTCAAAAGTCTAAGAATGCACGTCTTTCCGTTTTTAGCTACCTATCATTATGTCCATATTAAAACCTATTAATATGTTGTTAGTAACAATTTCCATATTATTAAAAACTTTCTATTTTAATATCACAAAACTGTTATGAAGGCGGGAATATAAAAATGCGATACGAAAGTATTTTCTAATCTGTATACAATTTATTTTTAAATCAGTATGTACCCAATCCCACTCGTTTCTATTTTTATCGCATATTTATTTGGTTCTGGGTGTAATTTCAGGCAAGATGTTTTTACACACATAAACATTTCAGGAAAGAAAGCGAACTTAAAAAATATGCACATTAACTTCTGATGTAATTATAGTGTTGTTAATTTAGAAGCATTCTACTGGCCACCCTTTTCAAACTATTAGGGTAAATTTGAAATTAGCCGAATAAAATGCATTTCCCTGGTCGTTACAGTAGAAATCCGGTAATGCTAAAAAAAGGGGCACCGTCGTGTGTGGTTACGTTACTGGCGCTTATTTTAAATTCCAATGTTACCCCTTTAAAGCTGGTTCCATTACGTGTTTTCGTTAATAAGGTTTTTTACGCTCGGCGTGACGCGGTAATGAAACCGACTAGAGCAATTTTGTTATTTTAAAGTGTATTTAACAAAGTTAATACCTCGTTCGCAAGAGTTTGCATATAGAACCTGGGATCCAGCTGGCTTGATAGGATTTTCGCTTAAACCCTACTCCATTTTTATTTTTATTTTTTATGCAATCTTAAATTTCTATTTAAATATACAGAAAAGCCTGTTTTATTTAAATATATAAAATTTCTAGATATTTATATGGAAACTTTTAAAGCCCCAAGCGACATTTCAAAACTAGTTAGTCCTGTTAAGATACAATTTACTTAAAATTTATCGACGCAATAAAAACGTATTAGGACTTTATGAACAATGCTACTACTTACTCATAATAAAATTTATTGAACATTTCGACGATGTAATACATGTTAAACATTGATGAAGAATACAAAATGAAATGAGTTTAATGTACCGACTTGTATAGGTAAAAATGATAAAGGTATGGTCAATTTAATAATCGTTGATTAAGTTATCCTAATTAGTATTTCTAATCTTATTTCGTGAATGATGAATTGTGGTGGTTATTAAACCTATATGATTAATTCAAGGTTTGTTTACTGTTTTGTTAAAAACATTCGGTCACTTGACACTTGTTAATTCTCTTTATAAATCCAATAGGAGTTAAAGGTTAAATTTAAAAATGGAACAATTATACTAAAAGCTGTAAATATGACCGTTTGTCATGCACCATTTACGAATACATATTAAAATCTTGTACCACTTTAATTAGATTGACTTAGTTTTAAAAATCTCACGAATTTCGCCTAATTTTCGATTCAAACGGAAATGACAGAACCTTGTAGTTTGAAATGGGAAAAGTCGTAGATGGAAGGCGTTGACAAAACTAAACTCTCCAAACTACGTCGATTACAAACTTCATAATGATGAACGTGAACATCTGCATTATAATTTAAATAATGACAATAGTCGTAAGAATGGCGGAAAATAGGCAAATAATTCCAAAACTATAAGAAATAAAAAACACCAATTTTATAACTAAAGCGGGCCACAGACTTCGTGATTTTTCATCGGTTGTCGGTCATCGTGCCAACCGTTCGTGCCGCCTGATGAGCCCACAGACTACGTGCGAAGTAGCAGTCCGGTTCCAGAAATTACCATAAACAGGACACAATTATTGGCAGTAGCGGCGGCACTTGCAATTGGCAATAAAATTTAACACAATAAAAGAAGATCGGTTTGATGCAAAGAGTCGCTGTTGAAAAGAAGCAGTTTTTTACATATAAATTTATTAAATGAGCTGAGATTTGAATCAGGAAATTGGGATAATTATTGATCACAACGACGGACGTTACTGATCTTAAAACCGACGAGATGGAACGAAATCCCCACACACATCGGTTTAGCACGATGACCGACACACCGAACCGACAAAAATCAAGCTCCGCCAGAAATTCGTCGTGACGGTTCATCGTGACAGTTTTCACCCCACACACTACGGTTTTTGGCACGAACCGACAAAAATCAAGCTCCGCCAGAAATTCGTCGTGACGGTTCATCGTGACAGTTTTCACCCCACACACTACGGTTTTTGGCACGAACGGTCGGCACGATGACCGACAACCGATGAAAAATCACGAAGTCTGTGGCCCGCTTAAGTAGTAGCGGCAAAACATATAAACGGCCTAAATTATTCCACAATCGCCTAATACACAATGGCGTAGTTTATTATTTATTAATTATGAATAAAGAGAAAATGATTACCTACATGGTGATGATAAATGTAAAACAATTACGAAGGTTCATTTACAATATGCGAAACGATCAAATAAAGTGCTGCTTAATAAAATTATAAGTGTTCCTCTTCTATCGCCCTCAATGTTCATAGGCTGGCTTGTCAACCCTTATGTACAATGCGTGCGTTTGTTGCTGTGAGGCTCATTTTCGGCTGCGTCAGTCTTGACTTGATTTCAGTACTAAATTTTCAGTCTCTATACTCATTATACTTTCGAGGTATCAAAAAGAATCAGCATGGAATTGATGCACGTGTAAGGTCTATTGTCCCCCTTGATATATTTTGTATTTGTTTAATTAATTTTCATATTGTGATGTATTAGAATATTAGAACTAGGTCTATTTACCTAATCACCTAGCTAAACTCTTCATCACTTTAGGCAATCATAACGACTATGTTATAGTCAATTAATTAAGAAGCAGTTTTCCAAATAGGTGTAAAAACATTAAAGCTATGCCAATTCCATGCGACATTTTCTTCCTTGAATTATGTGGACTCCATTTTTCAATGGTAACAACTCTTCGTTGCAATAGGTGTTGCTGAATTCAGTACAAAGCCAACCAGCTGGTTTATTCAGAATTGGAATTGAAGCTTGGTTTAAGATATATTTTCACATTGTAAAAATTTTCCCAGAATTATTGTGGCATATTTCAACCGAAACTTCTGCAGTTAATGAGTAAAAAAAATTTGCGCCACAGCTTTTAAATACATAATTACGTACTTAATGTTGTGAAGCACAAATGTGATAAAATGGTATCTACCTATGTAAAAATTAGGGGCATATATTTAATATGCGCAGCGAGTAAAATTTACGAGACGATATTGAAAAGTACCTGACGAAAATTAACAAAGTCAACTTTGGAAGGTACTCAAGATGGTTTTACGAAAAGAAATACGTAAGTGTGTTTACGTTGAGACAAATCGGTGAGGAAATAATTTAGGCGAGGGGCAAAATTTATTAAATGTGATAGAACCCATACATGGAGTCTGTTCGAAAGGAAACAACTGTACCTACACTTTTATTTATTATAACCATGAAGTAACCATAGATGTACAAACAAGGACCAAAGAAAGAGCGGTAGGAAATTTACAACAAGTTATAGTTGTTATAGAACTAACAGATAAATAGCTGCTATAATAGCTTTGTTTACCCATTTCTTATTAGTCTGACGAACGAAAATAAAGAAATAAGAACTACTATAGTTTTCAATTACAAAATTCAAAGCAAAGTATCAATTGGTAGCGATGAAGTAATCTCAATATTAAACCAAACGACTGGAAAACGGTTTAACTCCGAAAAAACTTACTCTATAATATTATCACACAATATAGCCATTTAGTCTACGATACTAGTAATGTCTTATGAGTTATGTGTATATAAGTAATGATAAGATTATAATATTGTATATTTTGCTTACTAAATTCTCTTTGAATGGTCTTACTGCATAAAGTTCAGATATAATCTTAATCTTTTTAGAGATAATTTCACGAAAATACGATCTTGTTAGTAAAAGAAAAATCACTGTGCGTCTCCCGAATTTGCGTTTAATAAACTTTAAAAACATGTAATGTACAAATAAAATTTCAGAAGAAACTAAAATTTCAGTTTGGGGTTGAAATAAAAATAAAAACGAATATTCCGCGTGAATAAATCTTAGAACGGTATCTCTTTTATATATAATACAAAATACAAACAGAAAATACCAGACGAACAACATAAAGAACGTCAAAATTTTGTTCCGAGGTAATTGAAACAATGCGGTTAAGTTAGATATTTTATAATTAAATTTTCGAACAAAAAACGTTATTTCCAATGCAAAAACAATCGTTACACCGAGAAGATATAAAGTTTAAATAGAATTTAATAGATAACTTCTTTAAAAAAATTGGCAAACAGAAATATGTTTTCATTTCCCAAAGACTGATTTATCTTATCATGGTTAAAGAGTAATCTATATTTAACTTAACAGAAAAATCAAACGATTACAATATATTTCCAAACAGAAAGATTGATCGTTTAGATACTTATAATGTAACGCTACAATGTATTTTTCACCTTTGAAAGAGAAGAAATCTAAAACGAAAGACTTAAAAGAGCACCCGGTTCAGCCATGCGACAAATTGAAAGTAACCCTGCAATATGTCATTTTCTTGCAAACAACGTCCTTATCTACAGTCATTGCACTGTAAATGTGTTTACAGCTTATCTCAATTGATAGTGCTTAACTCAAAAGCAAACATTACACAAAGCTCACCTTATCAACACCCAAAAAAATTGTTTAAAAAATTATAAGAGAATTTCTGATAATTTATTTAAAATATAGCCAATGAAATGTATCATTTATACAACATAATTATATCATTTGTCCGTCTACCACAATTTAGTATAAAGTTGCACAACTCTTATTTCATTTAGTGGGTTTTCGGCTGCATGTTCTAATGTTGATAGGCGGGATGCTTAATTTAATTAAATTATACCACTTCCTGCACGTATTCCATCAACGATAATATTAAAGATAGCATCATTTTTACAAGAAAGATAATGTATTATGTACTAGGTACACGAAGGTCACGTAACGGAATGGCGCGAAGCAAGTTGCTTAATCCACGACACTGTATATGTAACAAATTAATATTGCAATGTTTAATTATGCAACTAATGTTGTTAACGTCAAAAAGGTTAAATAAGTACGTTAATTACGCATACAGCAATAAAAACAACGCTAAATCTAGTAATAAGTAGTATATTATTCAACGAGCATGTAATGATAGCTATTACTCGCGAAGATGTAGTTTGCCACACAAGCCGACAGGCGAGTATGGTAAAACATCTGAGTTTAGTTAATACTTCTATCGGCAGATGTCTCCACAATTTCCATAAAACGTCAAAGAAAGCGAAAAATTATTGCATGTTTATTATATTTTTTTTCATTCATTCTCTAAAATGAATGTTTTGCGGACTCTAAATAGTCCGCAAAATACATCTTTAGAGTACTAGTACGCTAAAACGTATTTATCTGTTGTTTCCATAGCAACTATGTCAAACCTAAATATTATGACGTTTACAACTGTTCTGTACGCGTCAAAATAAATGTTTATGAAATTAATTTGATAGTTTAGAGAATTCCTGCAAAAAAATATTGTATGCATCACGTACGCAAAATGCTCTAGCGGATTCGTCGAAGTTTTCGGACTCGGCTAACGCCTCGTCCGACAAACACGACTCATCCGCTAAAACATCATTTTGCGTACTTGATACATAAATAGCTATTAATAGAACAATTAGACATTCTATCCACTTATTGTATTGATAAACGATCATTTCAAAAAATGACAGGAGTGACAGATGCTGGTTCTTAATTACGACACACGTTTAATGCGCTAATATGACTAGTACAGTAGATTTATGTTTTTATAGCCATCCTTCTCTAATACATGTAGTTGAAAAAGAGAGAGATAAAAATATGTAGCTTGATAAGTCACACCCTTTGAGAGTATCCTTTCTCAAAGGTCACACCCAACTTTATTTGAATCAAAACTATAGACAGCGTATTTTATAACATTTTTATAGTTTGCCATAGCAGGAGATATTTGGGAATGCAGTCTTGTTCACTCGCAGAAATTAGGTATTGTGCCCAGTCAATCTAATTCAAAATTCAACGCACAATTGTCACTTTCAAGTTCATGTCATTGTCGGAATCTGCACTTCAAAAAGTTGAATCTTTGCTTTAGTTGCTCGCCTTGTTTGCAAAAAATTACTTGTTCACATTTTTGTTTTGTGCTTGATTTTAAGAATTAAAAAATTGTGGCCAGATAAATTTAAGGGCACAAATTAATTTTTATTTCAAAATGATTCAACATTGGACAATTTAAAGTACCAGGTCCTTTCTGTAAGTACAACAGAAGTTACTAACCAAGCTCTGCCAATTCTGAACGGTATAAAATGTATTGTAAATATACATTATTTGAACACGAAATTATGATTACAACGTTATTTACACACAGAGATGTCATGCTGTGCGAACTTTTCAAAAGCTACCCGTATATGGTTGTCTGAAATAAAATGGATAGAAAAACATCCTTTGGATTATGAGATTTTGTTAGAGATATATATGTACCTACATATGTATTTAATAAGATAAGCAAATATTTCAAATAAATTGTTTGAAAAAAAGATAAGGTACCTAGACGATAATAATAACGACTACATTAGCTCATTCGCGCACATGTGAATGTATTTTTATTTATATTTTACTGTAATCCATAACGAATTCCATTGTACTACACAATAACATTTTTTTCTTAAGATTGCGTGTGAAAACGAGGCTTTATTCCATTGATAGATGAGGTTAATAACATGAAATTTATACAATGCGGTACAGATGCATTACAATCACTTCAAAATTATGATAATAAATACAAATGTAGGTAGTATATGTCATTAGAAACTAGTTTATAGCTACTTACTGTAAATATATCAACGTAACGTGTGGGATGAACTTGAAATACTTGTACTCTAAGACGACCTCGTGGGCATACACACTATGTACCTATTCGAACAGACACAAATTCATAAAACAGTTATAAATATAAATTAAGAAAATCCTATAATGGTTGGCTTACAAACATTTAAATTCACATTCGGCACACTTTTTTTTTAATAGTGGACCAGTCTACAAATTCAAATTGTCATTGAAATTCAAAAAATTTGGGTCGTATAGGTAAATTTTGAAATTTTGTATTATACCATTGAATAAAGAAGTAGGAAAGAAGCGCAATACCTATACTCGTTTTCGTAGCTTACGATCATTCCGAGATTGAGATGTCGCGTGTTCCGAGACGGAGAGAATTCTCAAGTCGCGTTCCGACCTTGATACAAACTCTATACTACCTTCACCTTTTGTTATGATGCGACAGCAGTCATTGAAGCCTTGATTTTGCGTTGTAGCTTACATAACGTAATTAATTGCATACTGCATACATCAACAATTACAGACTATTATACTACTTGAACTTTATTTATGGTTAAATAATGCACTTTTAAAAGATCTACGAAATTTATTAAGGATAATCACGTTTCAGGAATTTTTCCATTCAATGTCCAAAATATTAAAATTTATTACTGATCATATAGTTTAAGAGTTTATTACCACGTCCCTTTGTAGGTAAATAATCTTTGTATTTACTTATGCCGACACAAGGGGTTGGGCTTGTGTCAGGCGTGGGAATCATCCACTAATAGAAATACAAGTTGTTATAATGTGCAAGTGCAGCACACATAGGTACCGAATACTTTTTACAATATAATATGTACATTTAAAATACTAATTTCTTGATACCCTAAGTTATAAATAACCTTGATACGTTTTATTTTTTAGTTAGGTATTTGTAATACTTTCGGTTTTATTGTTTATTATTATGGTCCTATTGGAGTAATAACCCCCTTTACTTCATCACCACCCTATATCTGCACCCTTGAAACACAGTTCGTCTTCAGTTCAGTATCTAGTTAAAGCCCAAGGGAGGTAACTAGAAATAGGTACTAGCGCGTTTTACATTCAGTTGTCGGTTTTGTTATTGTTTTCATTTATTTGTTTGATAATGAATACCAAATGTCATCATTGTCTTTATGTTGGTTGTTTTAATAACAGATCAAATAAGAACGTGACTTTTTTTAAATTTCCTGTCAAAGATGTTCAAAGGACTGCCGAATGGCAAAAAAAATTGTGGAAATTCTAACGTAGTTTTAATGGATATATGCGAGTTAAGTAATAAATTAATATGTGAGAAACATTTCATACCCGCTGATATAAATATCAATAATAAACGAAAATTATTAAATAAAAATGCCGTGCCCGTTAAATATGTGGAACCAATAATAAGTGTACAAGGTACCATAAAGACATATGGACGAAAAAGAAAAACCCATGTAAAAGAAAACATAGAAAATTCCTCTGAAGAAGACGAAGAAACGTTGGCTATCTTAGTTCATTCATCCGAAGCAGGTAATATGCCAATAACGATTTCTTTTATGCTTATTCGATTAGAGACAGAAACATACGTTTTTAATCCACCCTGGGGAAGTTAGCCATAACTTTCCCTCCATAGATTATACGCGCGTTCACATAAAATCGATGATAATTAAAAAAAGTGCATCTTTTGTTTTCGTTAATTTTTCTAAAGAGATAGTTTAAGCTATAAGGAATACAATAGATATCAATTAATTGGGAGGGTGTTTTTTGTTTAAAGCAAATAATTTAATTTCAAAGTTTAGCATACGAAAATCTATGGATGGAGAGTTATGGCTAACTTGCCCTGAGTGTTCAATCCTGCTGTTGAACGTGTTGATTCTTACTTAGATACCTTATTAGAAGCGTTTTGTGTTACTCAATTTCTACGGCAACGAGTTGGCGAAATTGTCGGCGCAAAACTCAAAAAAATATATATAAGTATGTATACATTATAGAGCTTACAATACCGGAAGAAATTTTGAATACCGGTCTTCGGTATTCAGTCAAGTGAATCTTGGGATACCGGTATGGTATTGACTTTCTTTACTGCTGAAACTATAAAATATAAATAAAAAACGCATAGGTTAGAAATTCAAAGTTCAAAATTCCAAATTCAAAGTATTCAAGTTATTCAAAGATGTGAATATAAAACGTAAATTTAATAAATCCACATAACATTCAAAAATTTCGTATTCAAAATAGAAATTTGAAATAGAAATTTGAAATAAAAATTTGAAACTGAAAATATTAATGCTAATGAATTCTAAATTATAATTTGAAAATTCAAATTTCAAAATTCGAAACGCAAAATATTACTGCTACTTAAAGTTAAAAAGTTTAAATTAAATTCGAAATTGAAATTTGAAATAATGAACTCGTAATTATAATTTTGTAAATTCATAGTTCATAATTAAAACGTAATTAAAAAAATTGCCAGTGCCATTTGAAAAATCAAGTTACCGTTTATAGAAATTTTGTCAATTGCGTAGCAATTTCTCCAACACAAGAAGGTTTCGGATTTGACCGTCCGGTTTACGATAGTACATTTCATGTTTTAGTAATTCGCATCGTCACGATCTTCTAAGCTTTGTGATCCTTGCGATATTCAATTTTTTGGACACATGGGGCCAAACGATTGATTTTAAGTACTATGTGTGACAAATAAAGTCGCACTAGAATTGACCAAGGAATATGCAGGGGGTTCCATTAAAAAATTCAACTTTGATATAAATCATACTGTATAAACTTTGCGATTCAAGTGAAAATATTTTAGATTTGTAGCCTTACCATATCCCATGAACGAACTTTCGAAATGTTCGTTAATTTTGTCCGGGAACCCGGTTTTCGAAATCCCGGAATTCCGGTATCGTAAGCTTTATACATAGTTGAGTGTGAATTTTGAAGTTTAGAGGTTCATACAAACAAACGTATACTAGCTAAATTGCTACGACATTTTAGTATGTTGTAAATGAAGCGTTTTTTAATAAGAGCGTAAAATTTTATTATCACAATTTGATTTTTGTAGGCGCTAGAGGATTTTGTAGCGCGTTTAAATCTCGAGAATGGTAAGTGGCAGGAGCATTAATAACGTTGTCTTTGTGATATAAATAATAAAATGAGAGTAATTAAAAAACCAAAATATTTTCACGCTTTTTGAAAACAATTTTTAATTAGTTTTGCATCCAGGGCCGACGTGAGGCACGTGCAAACGGTGCAGTGCAACCTGCCCCGCGCGCATCAAGATTTTTAAAACTATAATTATAATATAAATCTTAAACGTGTCCAAATCCGCTCAAGTAAATACCGACAAAAAGTTGTTCTTATATTGTAGTAGGTAAAAGTTTATGAGATCTTGAATAAATTGAACCTACCCTTGACGGTCAAAACGGATGTAATAAACCATTTGTTAAAGAGGTGAAATTATTTACTGGGGTTGTAAAATCTTAAAATTTGCAATGTGTTTTTATACCCAATATAATAGTGTGGGAATGCCTTGTGTGGGAACATTTCTGTAAATACTTTTAATTGTAATGTGGAAGCCTGAGAATTGTACCTAAATCTTGCTTATTTTATGCCAGTATGTGCCAAGAACAACGGGTGGGTTTGGCTATGTTAGCAATAAAGGAGGTTGGACGCGAACTGGATACATCAAAAACCATTGACGCGTTTGCTTCAGCCAAAGCACGAAAAATCTATATGAATTGTTCTTTTCGATACTAACTTGTTTATCGTTTGATGTTTTGTATTATTTTATTTCCGCCAAGCACTATGTTAATTTTCAAGAGTATTTATTTTAAGTTCCCTCCTCGCATTTTTATTTTGAAACTGGCCTCTAATATAATAATATAATAAGCTAGCGCCGGCCGGCTCTGTTTGCATCACCGTTACGTCAACGAACAGCGACCGTGCGGCAATTAATTATTGTTTTCAAGCAATCAAACATTTTGGTTTGTAAATCAGTCTCATATTATTATTTATAAATTTATATTACAACGAGAATGTTCGTGTACGTCTAATGCTCCTACGCCTTACCATTTCCGCGAATGCAATGTTCTACAAAATGGTCTGTAGTGTCTACACACATCAAATTTTCATAATAAAATGTTACTCTTATTAAAAAAGGTTTCATTTACAACATACATACTACAATTTCATACCATTTTAGCCAGTAGGTACGTTTGTTTGTATGAACCTCTAAACTTAGCGATGGCGTTGTAACCCCCAAACAACGGGCACTTTGCATCGTTCGGTCTTAGAGTCGTAGATGGCCCTTATTTTAAACAGTCTTTACATTGACCCCAATTGGCCCAATGGTTATTTATTCATTCATCTTCAAACTCGAGTGTATACAGGGTATATCACGGAACGCGTTCATTAGAAGTTTCTGGGGTCCCTTATTACTTATGAATTTGAAACATTCAGGTTAAGGATAACCAATAGCCTTCTTTTGTTCTAAAATATTATCGATGTTGTACAACTTCCGGAAGGACCGGAAATCGCCATTCATCTTCTTATTTTAAATGGAACACCCTGTATGTTATTGCATTTTTGGATTATACAACCGATTCTGCGTTACACTGTATTAGATTAACCTATACCAAACTTCAATTGTCTTTGAGATATTATGATTTTTTTGAACAATTTGCGTTTTGCGGAGGGATGTTTAATAGCCCGTCTTTTGCTCTTCTTTGAATGCAAAACATTCATACTTTACAAACACGAAGTAAAACCGTAAGGGTTCACAAAATGCATTTGCAAACCTATCACAGATTATACAGGGCGTTCAAAATTAGTGGCAAAGTTAAAAAACTTCAAACACCAAAAGTAATTTTTTTTCAAATGGAACACCCCGTATATTTTTACATATTTGGAAGGCGATTTAATTTACGCATCGATAAACTATAATCCTTATACCTATCTTTAGCGGTTTTGTAGTTATAGTTAATAACGCTTTTTATCTAATATTGATTAAAACTGCACTCAAAACCTATGCACATTTGAAAGTAGGTTGTGAGTATGCCAAAATAAAATACGGTAATGAACGTCTAACAGGGTTGAGTGGAAGAACAGGTCTCTACTTTTTTTGTAGACACTTGAACTCACTCCTTTTGAGAACAAGTGTGCAGTTTTAACGTATTTTTAACAATCTTATGTAATTTAATAGTTTGCTCTCAATAAAAGATATCATTATTATACTTCCCTTGTTATCGATACTCAGACCAAGCCTGGTTAACTAACCACACGGATCGTAATCAAGTAATTATTATTATTATTATTATTATTATTTATTCATTCACAGTTACATAGTGGTACAATAATTAAATTTATGGGGGATAACAATGTTTGTAATAAAACAGCTGGTTGTATTATTACAAATAATTTTGGATTTAAATTTAGTGATGTTAAATATGATTCAAATTTACAAGAAATTATACCTGTTGCCGAAATAAAAATTGGAGTAATGTAGATTTTAGTCAAATTCCAAATTGACATCTTCTCAATTGCTAATGCTTCATATTTTCTGCGTTTCTCGTTTTCAGTTTTTATAATATTTGTGGATAATGGCACAGCAACATCAATAATGACAGCATGTTTATCTATTTTATTAATTATTATAACAATATCGGGTTTATTGTGTGAGACATGATTAGACAAACAAATGTTTATCTGGATGTCATGCTCATTAAATGGGCTATTAAACATCCCTCCGCAAAACGTAATTTTTTTTTAAAATCATAATATCTCAAAAACAGTTGAAGGTAGGTATAGGATAATATAATACAGTGTAACGCAGAATCGATTGTATAATCCAAAAATGCAATAACATACAGGGTGTTCCATTTAAAATAAGAAGATGAATGGTGATTTCCCGTCCTTCCGGAAGTTGTACAACATCGACAATTATATTTTAGAACAAAAGAAGCTGTTGGTTATCCTTAACCTGAAAGTTTCAAATTCATAAGTAGTAAGGGACCCTAGAAACTTCTAATGAACGCGTTCCGTGATATACCCTGTATATTTTTTCTGTCGACAGTACTCAGTGTAATATTGCTTTCGCAAACTGGTGGGTACAAACTGTCGTTATTCGTTGTTATTGCTGAAAATAGGAACAAAATGATGATGCAATCTAAGTAACAATTATTGAGAATAGGGTTATTTCACGCAGATGTACCAAGAACAGAAAATTGACCTTCAATGGCTTCAATATTACTTTCTGTTACTTTCACACTTGTATACGATTTTTTTTGCATAAGTTCTCCTTATCGCTAGTTATTTTCACCGCTAATGTCGATTTTACATAACTTTCCGCTCAGATGAAGAACGCCACTCTCCATATCGTTTAAGTGTATTTTCGATAAAGTGCTTAAAATAGTCGCGTTGGGTATGTTTCTGCCTTTATCCGATAGCCGACTGGCGATTGTGGGTTACAGATATCGCTTACCCAGTCACCACCTTCACTTACTATCTCATTTTATATTTGATAAGATCCATTTCTATTTTATTGATTGACAGGTCTTCCGAAATTTGCTGGAAGAATAGAAAAGTGCAGAGACAGTTCAGATGTAAGTTCCACGACAGGAAGAGACTCCATAATCAGTGAAAGAATTTTACAAATGCCATCACCTACTCAGGATGTGTTAATAAAAAGATGTGAAGTACTTGCAGCGAAAGTAACATATTTAAGAAAAAAATTGAAAGCGAAAACTTCTCGTACATTTCGTTTAAAAAAAAAGGTTACCAGATTTTCTATTGGAGCTGTTTTGGACGATACTTTGAAATACAGAAGTTCCGCAGTTAAAACGTTTATTAATATGCAAGTTTCACATAAATACAGGAAACACTGGACTCCTTCTGAAAAGGAACTCGCATTATCTTTGCATTACAAGTCTCCTGGGAGTTATAAATTTATGCTGGACAAATTAAAATTCACCCTCCCTTCCATACGAACAATCCAGCATTGGATGCGTGTCTGGAATTTGAGAACCGGTGTGAAAACTAGTTTAATGCAAAAATTAGCTCTAAAAGCAAAAACTATGAGTGACCGAGAAAAAATGTGTGTTGTGTTATTTGACGAAATCTCGTTAAAGAAGAAATTGGAATTAAATAAATGTGAAGACATCGTTGAAGGTTACGAAGACTTGGGACATTTGGGAAGGATACCAAAACTCGCTAATACCGCCCTTGTGTTCTTGATCCGAGGACTTCTTTATAACTGGAGGATTCCTCAGGGATATTTTGTGTCAGCTGGGCCAGTTAATGGGGATTCATTACAAAAAATTATAGAGCATGTCGTCATACATTTAAGAAAATTATCATTCGCACCGAAAGTCTTAGTTTGCGACAAGGGGTCTAATAATCGTAAAGCAATGACCTTATTAGGTGCCAATCGACAACAACCGATGATTACGATAGAAGGCGAAGAAGTTTTCACGCTATTTGATGCACCTCATTTACTGAAAAGTCTGCGGAATAATGTGATGAACAGCAAAGTGCAATTTCGTGTTGATGGGAAACCAATTTCCTGGAGTGACGTAGTGAAAACCTACGAAATTGACCGGGAAAGCTACACCACGAAAGCGATGCAAAAAATATCATCGAGTCACATTTCACCAACGACGTTTCAAAAGATGCGGGTAAAGTATGCCGCACAAATATTCTCCCATACAGTTTCTGCCGCTATAAAAACAGTAACCCTTACAAAACAATTAGTATCAACTACGTCATTAGATACTTCGGAATTTATTGGGAGGGTGAATGACATTTTCGATGCGTTGAATAGCAGAGCTTTGCATAATCCGAATCCACGTAAGCGACCATTGTCTATCTTTGATGAAACTTCTTTTAGGACATTACAAACTGGATTAGAATACTTTAAAAAACTGAAGTATTTGAAAACGAAAAAAAAAGAAAAAATATTTATTGTCTAGAAGGGTTTCAATGGACACTGCAGTCCATCTTACTCCTATGGGAGCATTTGAGAACTGACGGTGTCAAATATCTTATAACATCATTTGTCAACCAGGATGACATTGAAAACTTTTTCTCTGTTATCAGACATAGGGGAGGATATAATCCTACACCATCGGTTCGGCAGTGTCGAATTGCTATTCAACAAAATATGAATATTAGGTTACAGATGGCAGACGATACGGGAAATTGTGAAGTATCTGAAGAGGTGGAAGGCCTAACTCTCCCAGAAGTTTCTGCAGATTTGGTTGATGAAGAGATGCACAGACCTGTCGAACATTTGGTACATCTTGAAGACCCTCTTCAAAAAAACAAAGAAAATATTGTTCCTCAACAATCAAATATGGATGACGTAGTTCCTCAGTCAGTTAACCCGACTTTAGAAACGTGTTCTAATGTATACGTAGCGGGATATTTATTATATAAACTGGACAATAAATATCACTGCCACAATTGCAACAGACAATTTCTTAAACGTGGAGACCAACTTAGTAGCCCTCGGGAGCTGCTGATGTTGTGCAGAGATTACTCTGTTGCTGATAGTGTGCAATTTTTAAAACGGCCCTCGAATGAGTTTGTGTCCATTATTGATAAACTTTTAAAGGAATTTATTATTGCGTTTGATACTTATAAGTGTTCTCAAAACGTTGCAAAACATATTAGAAAGCACCTTGTTGACTGTCTGGAAAACACATCCGCTTGGCTTGACAATAGAACTTGTTTAAATCACAATGACTTTATAATAAATTTATTTTTGAAAATGAAGATGTATAGGCACCTCAAGTGGGAAACAGAAAGACTAATTTCTGAAACAGTGAAAACCACAGGTAGTTACGGTAAACCTCATCGAAAAGTGAGAATTTTTTCTGCCTCAAAATAATTTGTGTAAGGTTACAGGATAGACTTCATCACAGTTAAATAATTTTAAGTGTTTCTAAAAGGTATGTTTTTATCATTAATTTCTTGCTTTAAGTGTACTTTGTTAAGCATTTATTTGGAATACCTTCAATGTTCAATCGGAGTGTTTGTTCTTTTATTTATGCCATCGTTTAGTTTAGTTATGTACATATGTCTGTTTTAATGTCCGCATTTGTGTGTGGTATATGTTTAGTTTTGTCTTTGTTTTGACATGTTATTTGAACGGTAAGGTTTTTCTTGGTGGTTCTTTTCCTTACCGAATAAAAAAGCTGAACCATCATTGCACAAAGCTCACCATTTTCAAGTCTATGTATTTTTGGTGTTTTATTTGATCCAAGCAGTGAATTTCCGCAATACACATTTATATATTAACCGGGTTAATCACTAGACGGTAATTACTGGGTGTCAAAGTACATTAAAGAACGGTGGCGCGATAGCCAAGCCAGGGTACAACATTACCCAGTCATTGTTTTATTTATATCCTTGCTTTGTATAGTATGTATAGTTGCGGACTTCCTTCAGGACTGGTCTGGGTACATTACATTAGTTTGTAGTTTTCTTCAGTAAAATTTTATCAACGTTTTGTAACGATTGGAGCAGGTGTACAAGGTGGAGTCCATATCGTTAACCAATTTCGAAAGCAAATACCTATTATAGGTAGGTACATAACATCTGTAATCATAAATGATTCACAAGCCACATTTTCTCTACTTCCATTTATGAGCATGTAAGAGATATTTTGCGGTACGTGATTTCATTTAGGTACTATAGTTTCTTTATGTAAGGGCCTACTGCCCTACTCCGTTAATCAATTATTTATTAGTATTTTACACGGAATTTGTAAAACCTATATTAATTCACTTGTTCATTAGCAATTACATATTATCTTTTAAATAATAAGTTATTACGTTTATTACAACCGTATAGATATGAATGGAACTTTTAAATTGTTTCTTTTTCTGGTTATATCGGTTGATTAAGGGCTATTATAACCGATATAACCACAAAAAGAAACAACTTAAAAGTTCTATTATTATCTTTTAATGTATGACAAATTATTCGAATTTTGTGTATCGATTATTATCATTTGCAATTATTTTTGAGCTTGTTTACATGTTGATATTAACCGTGTTAATAATTTTGCATTAGATCATCCGCAGTCGTCGCTTTTGGCAGAAATAGTTTATCCTTTATTTATTTAACTTACTTAAGTATTTAACGAATTTGTGAGAATCAACAGTATAGGTAGGTACTGGTAATTTCCTTCATGTTTCAAATAAATCAGTGTGTAAACTTTATTACTTACCTACGTTTCATTAATTGTTAATTCGACAGATTTCGTTTATTCATTTGAACTTTCGCATGCAATGCGTTTTAATTCATAACTGTGCGTTGGCGTATGTACTTACCTACCACAACAATACGACATTTATACCTCCGGCTTCTTATATGATTAGACAAAATTCATACCGGGGGCAGCATTATACCGATACGAGTTTGTGGACGGTGGGGAAAGGAAAAATAAAAAAAGTGAGAAAAGAGTGAGAAAGCATTAGGGTACGCAATTTTATATGATAGTGTCGCCTCTTCATATATCTTTCACTCAACGATTATACTAAAATATTAAAAATGCGAAATTACTTAAACAGTTGAAAAAAAAAGGATTTGTTAAAATATCAATTAAATTCTGAGTGATGACCGTTATAAGTTATCTTATAACTTATAACATACCTATGTGGTAGGTACATAATGAGATCTTACATCAGAACGTATTATCTCCCTAAAAATATATTAAATACATTGTTACTCGGTTATATTCCAGAATTCATAGATATTGTTACGTAAACACATACACAAATTTTATAACTTTTATCAATAAAGTGATATGGTAATTTGTTGACTTAGTTCGCCCCCCTACCTCTTGTGCCACAACGTTCATTTTTGATACTTCACCAAAGAATATTATGTACTATGAACTATGACTATGAGTGATTACATTTTACATTAGGTATCTATTTTACCAATTTTAAACACAATTTTAGACGTGGAAGAGAAGCGCAACAATTTGCTGAATATCGTAAAATGTAAGGTAAAATTGAATAAACATAACAGCTCAAGGCTAACCCAAGATTAGAATAAGTAATACCTTCATTTTACATTAAAACACATTATTAAATCATTAATTTATATTTACGGTGATAGTAAACAAGTTATAAATAGATACGGTTAAACAAAAGGAGTTTAAATCGTTATCAATTCCTGACCACTACAATATACCGGTTAATAAACACGCAAGGTTGTAATGTCGCAGTTACGAAACGCTACGTAAGCAAATTTAATAAACAAAACAAGTGGTTTACACCTGATTTTAATATTTCATAATATTGCAAAGGTAATAATGAGAAAATTAAGGAATTAGGCACTATTATTCGGTATTCCATTGGTAGGAATAGAAAAATTCAACGGTTCCTAAAAATAAAACGTTTACTGCCTGCCAAATCTTCCAATTGACCTTTTCGTTTCAAGAGAACGTTCTCAGGATACAATTATTAATATTACATACTGCATTTTATTTTACGTTGATTCCTGTTTTTTTTTGTATTGTATTACCTACATTCTCACGCAGGCCAGGATTGATTAAAGTGTTGAGGGGCCCAGGGCTCTTTACGTGAAAGGGACCCTTTTTAAACTCATCAAAATTATTTTAAACGATAAACATTAAAATAAAATCATATGAATACATATAAAGTACATAAGTAAATAAATGTACACGTAAATAATTAGATAAATATTTTAAATAAACAAATATGTACATTAATTTATTTCTTTTTACTAAACATTTTTTAAAAATGGGGGCCCCTATGTAATGCCCCCCCCCACCCGTTAATCCGGCCCTGTTCCCACGTGACAAATGATGTGAGCAATGCAATTTAAAGTTGGTTTGCAACTGTTTGCACCGAAATCGACAAAAAAGTCACCTTAGATGCAGAAAACTATCTGCAAGGAAAAAATTCGTGTTGAAATATCTGCAAGGCCCTTGTCCCACCAAAGCAGCGCAACAGCGACACGATTTCGACATGACACAAGCAGGCGACATGGAGTTGTCCAACCAAAGCAACGTGTTTTCTACATTAAATTCCTGCTCATTATGTTTCCCAATGAAATTAATTTTCCTTTTCGTTAAACCACCGCACAAAGATCTACAGTGTCGCTTCACAACTGACCTGTCGAGTCGCTAGGCAACAAAAAGCCGACACGCAGCTTGGATGTTTCTCTAGCGGAGCGTTGGTGTGTGTACGGTGCATAGAAACCATGGGTTAAACACGAAAGATACACGTTAGCGACATCGTGTAGTTGTCGCGTCGCTGTTGCGCCGATTTGGTGGGACCGTCCCACCAAAGCGGAGCAACAGCGACACGATTTCGACATGACACAAGCAGGCGACATGGAGTTGTCCCACCAAAGCAACGTGTTTTCTACATTAAATTCCTGTTCATTATGTTTCCCAATGAAATTCATTTTCCTTTTCGTTAAACCACCGCACATGCAGCTACAGTGTCGCTTCGCAACTGACCTGTCGAGTCGCTCGGCAACAAGAAGCCGACACGCAGCTTGGATGTTTCTCTATCGGAGCGTTGGTGTGTGTACGGTGCATAGAAACCATGGGTTAAACATGAAAGATACACGCTAGCGACATCGTGTAGCTGTCGCGTCGCTGTTGCTCAGTGGCGGCTCGTGACCTCTGCAAGTGAGGAGGCTAATTTTTAAAATTATTCTACTTAGTCAACAAATTATGAATTGCCACAATTTGTTGTCCAGCAAGAACCATCGAGGAGGTGTAGAGTTATTTCCTGCCAGGAGTGGAATCAAGGAATTGCAGGGACCGGGAAAAAACATGGAAATAAAAAAAACAACGAAAAAGTAAACACGCGGTCAGCAAAATAATTTTGATTGTTTTATACTACCTGTAAGCCATCCACATTATGTCGTACCTACCATGTTATATTGAATCCACGATTTTGTGAACTAATTGGACGGGGTCTTTCATAGTTCTTATATAATATGAAGGATTTTGCATCGTAATTCAAAGAATTAAATGACCGTTTTAGCAAAAAATCTACAATATCATCGCAAGATTTTGAAAGTACAGTTTGGAGTTCGTCACACATTTTGAGTAAAAAGATTAAATTAGGTAAATACAAAAATAAAACCTGAACCTTCCACCTGTCGCAGTCGTACTTACTAATCACTTATTAATCAAAAAGTATCAGACTACTGAAACACGCTGGTTGAAAAAGGAGTGGGAAATTGTCGGATTTTGCTGGGAAGATGTAAAAAGATGGGGTAGAGCTGGAGCCGTTGGCTCCCTTGCTATCAGTTCAGTCGATTGAACTTCATGCACCCATCTCTAATATTTACTATGCAAGGTCACACTCGCAACTTATTGCAATTAAAGAGCGATGTACGGAGCCACTCTTGGAGTTGGGCTCCGAGTGCGTCAACCGCAGTATGTAAAAGGACGGATTCCCTTTAAAGCGTAGCTCCTATTTAAACGTAGGTACTGATGAGATAAAAGTAAATGGAATATTTTTTTGTTTCATTAATTGATTAATCCTTTTAGACTGAAAATATATGGAATAATAATAGTATGATAAAATCATTATTTTAGATTTTTTATGAGGAGGCATAGCCTCCCTTGCCTCCTCTGAGCAGCCGCCGCTGCTGTTGCTCCACTTTGGTGGGACAACGGCCTAAGAGTGTTTTTGCTTTTTTTTTCAGTTCGTCGAATTCATGGAATAAAAAACTTTTCTCGTGAGAATTGAATATTGAAATTGTATAAACGATAATTAGAACTACAACAATGTTCACAAACGAATTCACAATGAACGTTAACACATATTGTAATATGGTCAGAATCAAAACTAAAGAAAATCATAATCAACATTGAAGTAAAATAAACCTGTATAAAAGAAAGACGATGGTTATACATATATCAAACTCGAAAAAGGAACAGAATCTTAATAGAGGGTAGCCCGTTGGAACAAGCGAACAAGTGGAAAACTAAGCATTTATGCTCCATTATAGAGGAAAATGGGAATATAGAAAAGGAAATAATAGGTAGAACGGGAAAAGCTGGATTGATATATAATACACTAAAGAGATAAATAAAAACACACTATAAAAGAGTAGGTAGTAAGACTCTCCTTTAATATACGGCCTGCGATTCGTGAGCTGTTGCAAGGAAGCTAAAAAGCAAGCTAACACCAGCGAAAATGAGGTATCTAAGAAAAATTGAATGGGTTACAAGAAAAGAAAATTAGAAACACATTATTACTGAACAACTGCATATAAAACCTACAGAAAAAATTGTAGAAGAAACGCAGCTTGGATGAATACTTGATAGGTAATCTTTATCTTATGGGAGAGGAAAGAAAAGCCAGGCAAATTTTCCAGTCCGAATGTACATACAGTAAAACAAGCAGCGGACACACGAGGAATAAGGATGAAATGAAATGAAGAATATGGCACAACAGGAAAATATGAAAAGCGAAAACTAAAGAATGATATTTATGATAATAAAATTATGTTTATTAGGTTATTACTTATTACACTTACAGTCAGTGTTGTAAAGGGGGAACGTTCGTGAACGTTCGTGCACGATAAATCGGCCTTGTGCGCATGATAGAGCGAACGTTCTCCAGAGAGCATATTCAGCACGAACGAGAATTTTCAGCACGATTCCGGCCAATCAGCGCACTCCGCGTGCATTGCATTATGTCTCATCATTAGGGCACTGATGTTGATGACTTAAAATCTTCAAAAGTGACCTTTGTTAACCTTAAAAGATGCCCTAAACGCTTAAACCTCACAAAAATGCACTCAACATGAAGTAAAATGACTTCAACATCGACTTATTTATTTGAATTTTATTTGCATAAAATAAAACACGTTGCAATATGTTTAATGCCTTTAATGGCTTGTCTAAGCACTAGCGTTCACCAATCAAATGTATGTTATTCGCTGTATCAGTGAAGTTAGAAGTAACTTAATATTTATACCTACTTGCAAGTTTGCAACTTAGTAGTAGATAATAGGTATTATCACAGATAAGTAATACAGATGGCTCACGCTTATGAGGATTTGGTTGTCCCAATTCAAACGAATTGGAAACAGAATTTTTTTAGTATGGAAACGGTTTCTTGAATAAGGGGACGGCGCTATTCTCAGTCGGTGCTGTATCGTCGTCGACTACATAATGAAGCCGGACTCCGTACTTACTTTAATAGAGTGTTCAGTCACATAAATTATTACTTCCGTGGGGGTTTTGGTGTGACAAGCTCAAATTCACAAAAAAATGAAAGGTCATGACATACTGATTCTAAATGTCAAGGCCGTTCAAAATCGGTCCATGCATTAGGGCACAAAACACGAAAAACTAGTTAAGCACATGTACGGAAAGAAGAAAAAACATAGAATTTTTTCGTATATACATCACAATTTTCTTTGTACAGTGAAAGTTATAAATAATTGCTAAACGTTGCCAATTACATTGGGCCTTACGGAAGAATGAAACTTTAAACGCGATTATCTCAGTTCAGGGTCCGTAAAAATTGGACAAATTTTGACCAACTTTTGCCTCTACATCGAATTATCTAATAAAGTAACGCTTAAATCAAAAAATTTTACTCTTAAAAAAAGTTTCTCTAATCCCTTATCTTTACGTTACACTTAGAATTATAATTTTATCTGTAATATTAAACTAAATATGTAATTAAAAGTAAAACATCGAACTTTTTACTCACTTCAGAACCGTCGGGGCTTTCACACGGTGAATAGAATCCATCTCTATATTTCACGTACCACCCTTTCGCTCTTACATCATAGGTAGGTACGATCTCGACACAGGTCATTGCCATTATAATTAATGCAATTTTTACATAAATAGTACAGCCAAATAAGTAAATATTTTCTCTAAAAGGAAAAAATTACAAATATGCTGTTCGTTGGTGGAGGGGTGTATTTTTGAGTTATAATTAAGGTACAAAAAGCCCATCCCCGTATCGTGTTCGCTACGAAAATTGGGTTTGAAGGTGCAAAAAATAGGTTTAACTCAAAGAACACTTTTAGGGGAAAAAGTGAAGACAAAAAAGTTGTAGAGAATATAATTTTACGCAAAAAAGTCGTTACAAAAAATTTGTTTAGTTTAGTTTAGTTTAGTTTATTTATTTTGCGAATTTACAATACTTACAAATATTGATCTCACATGTGCATGTCAAAAGATACGAGCACTTGTACTCGAGCTAGGGCTATTTTTTTTAATGAGAAAGTCTCGAACGCGTCGTGCTTTTTTGTCAATAACTCGAAATAACTCGGAAAAGGATTCAAATGAAAGTTGTAGACAATTTAATTACGAACAATTTTTTATTTTTATTTTTTTGTACGATCAATATTGACACAGATATGAATTTTTTACTTTATTTTAACTACATTCAACAAACGATAATAAATTTTAAAAATTAGCTCGAGTACAAGTGCTCGTACAAAATTTTTGTAAGGACCTTTTTTGCGTAAAATGACATTCTCTACAACTTTCCCGTCTTCGCCTTTTCCCTTAACAGAGATCTTTTTTGAGTTATTGAAAAAAAAAACCTATTTTTTGCACTATAATTTTCGTAGCGAACAGGGTAAGGGGCTGGGATTTTTGTACCTTCATTATAACCCAAAAATACACCCCTCCACCAATGGACATCCTATCTGGAATTTTTTCCTTAGAGATTAATTTTGACTGCGAGCTAAAATGCGAAACTGAAAAATACATCAAACTATAAATAAAATGTTGGATTATCTAGTGACATGCTTTAGTTTTACATCAAAATATTTATGGTCAAGTATCTGAGTTCGACGTATGTAACAATTGCTTGTGTCAAATAATAAACTAAAAACGTGCGTGTGTTTTTAATTTAAGAATCTTAAGATAATATCTATAGGATACAAATTCCTAAAATAACTTTTTAATTGATGTCATACTGAATCATAGCGGGTGCTGATCCAGGCCCGTGCGCAAGGGGGGGGGGGGGGGTTAAACCCCTCCCCATAACCCGTTGAAATATACGGAAATACAATAATATTTACGCCACTGGTTTGAGGAGTTGATTGAAATCATTCAATCAACGTTTGATGTCTTCCCTGTTCTCAACCCAACCCCTCCCATGGACAAATCCTGCGCACGGGTCTGTGCTGATCCGCCCGCTCGGTAATAGCAATTAGCAAATGCTCCTCTAATTATTTTAAGGCCAAAACATAAGAGTACAAAATTTTTCAAAACTAAAAACGCTACCTGAATGGTATATGTTCTCTCCCACCAAAATTGTAGGTACTATAAAAAAGAAAATGAAGAATTAAATGTTGAATAAGAATTTGCAAAAACCACATTGCCATGATTATTACCGAGCGGCCGGATTAGCACCCAGTATGTAGCTAATAAAAAAATAATAAATCCCATTATTCCCGGGTGGGACGTAGGGCCGGATATTAAACCCTTCCAGTGTGTTCGATTCCCTGCTACCTATTGTTTTCCCGCTTTCTTCCATCACTGTCCTTCTCCAGGTTGCACACGGTCTTCCTACTCCCCTCTGACATTGGCAGGTTCCATTTTAAGGCAATTATAGAAGGGTCATGGAGACTTTTCCGCTTGGTATGTCCTATCCACTCCTGTTTTTGTTTTTCGACATCATTTGTAATATCACTCCGCCCTGTTCTATTCCAAATCTTCCATAACTTCGTGCTCACAAGATGTGTAAAATATTTCGTAAACATCGATTAACGAAGATCTGGAGTTTCCGTTTAATATCACTTGTCATGCACCACGATTCACAGCATCCATATAGATATAACAACACCGATTTTACCATTGAGTTGAACACTTACTTTTGTATATATCTACAGTTATACTACTTGCACGCCATAATTGTGATAGGCCGGAAAAAAACTTCCTCGTGCTTTGCGTATCCTTTCTGTCACTTCCTCTCTGCTTCCTCTTTCATTTGCTACCCACGTACATACTTAAAGCTAGCTACCTCCTTCACCTCTTCTTCGAGTGTCACCTCTCTTGCTACTGTACTATTTATACTGAGCAGCTTGGTCCAGTTCTTGTTGATTCTAACTTTGTGCCATTTTTTCTTGATTCTTCTATAACGTTTTTTATGTTTCCTTGCATTGCTTTTTTGCTTTGGCTTAATAGACACACATCATCCGCATATTCCAAGTCCTCTTTGTATTAGTTAAATCCCAAATTACACCTTCCTTTTCCTTGTTGACGTTTGTCATGATCTCATCCATAACTAACGGTTACAAAGAGTAGTGGTAAAAGAATGCATCCTTGTCTTACGACTGTGACCAATATATTTTGTTATTATTAGGTACGTTTCTTATTAAGTGTCTTTTGCAATAGTTAAAGAAAATTTAAACAAATTTTGGGTCTTCGAGTAGAACCCGGACGATGGGCACCAGCGGGCAAACGTAACCTTTATGTATTTTTGTGACGTTATAAAAAATAATTGCATCACATTTTTTTGTTATTACGTTTCTTATTAAGTGTCCTTTCGAATAGTTAAAGAAAATTTAAACAATTTTTGGGTCTTCGAGTTCAACACGGACGGTTGGCGCCAGCGCGCAAACTTAATCTTTATGAATTTTTTTCGACGTTATAAAAAACATTACATCACAATTTTTTGTTATTAAGTTTCTTATTAAGTGTCCTTTGCAATAGTTAAAAGATTTTTTTCTTATTTTTGGGTCTTCGGTTCAGCAGCATCGTGAAGCATCTACAAGCTCACGTATTTAAAGACTTTTTATTCATTTAATTACACGGGTAATATATAGTAAGTTTTAAATGACACGAGAAAAATGTATTTTATCAAGACATGTGCAATGTACTAAATTAAATTTGTAATATACTAAACCGTTGATGACTAAACTTTGTATTGTAAACAGAAAACGATCCTGTTTTTTGTTAGATAAGAAGCATATGTAACTGGAGACTCTTTCAATCAACGCCGAAACACATTCCAGCATGTATTATTTTACCAATTCCGATCTGTACTTCGACAATTAACGTAATAAACCGTAACTAGAGGAGTGGTTAAAATATGTAAATCAACCTCGAACGCCTATAACATAGGCAACACGCACAATTTTAAATAAAAGCATTGATTGAGCTATCTGTAGTAACTTATCTGTGGTATTATATTTTGAGCTTTTAATTAAAATATTTACAAAATACCTATAGAAGAATTTTGAGCATTTACAGCATTTTGAGAATTTTTAAGTATTTTCAGAAAGAACCGCGAAAAGTAAGTTTTTGAATACTTTACTAATACTGCCGTCCACAATAAAAAAGCGGTATCTGCAATAAAAGTAAACCAGAGAAAACGAACTTTAAAGTTTAATGTCAAGAACTTTTTATGTATATTTTTTTTTATTAAAAAAAATGTGTATATGTGTTCAGTACCAAAACGAAAATTTGCTAGAAATGCAAATTTGGCAATCTGTAATCATTTAGAGATAAAATTTCACTTGCCGCCTTTTAGTTAAGCAATATTCTTCATTAGGGAAAGTTCAGTATTGCGGTATCTGCATGAGTTTTGATGTTTTTTGTTTTACTTACATTTTACTTGAGTACTATATGTTTCACAAAAAAATGAAATCAGTGGTAACTTAATTATGGTTTATTAATCCGTAACAAAAACAAATAAGGAATTGTAAATGACAAAATTCGAAACTTTCTGTTTAAAATTCGTCGATTTCAGCGTACTGCTCATTCACTCAGTGGCGGAACTACAATGCCGCAGCGAAGCTCGAAGGGGGCCCGTTTTTGAGAAATTTTGGGTAGCGATTGGAAATACTTTCGTCTATTTCACCAATTAGAGCCGAACGTATGCAGGCTCTTCATTCGGCTCGTGTCAACGTCGCCCCCTGCCAAAACGCTGAATTGACTTTTATTGGGGTGATCAGTGGCAACAAAGTCGCAAGCTCATTCAATGAGTGATTATGTTTGTCTCGAGTGGTCACGTAGGCGAAATCTTCGGTATGGCACGCCGCCGCCGCGCCGTGCAGGAACCGTACCATAGCATAAGCGCCATTGACAAATGAGACAAATTGTTTTTAGGGATCCGCCAAAATACTCTTCTTACAAAAAATGGCAAAATAAGCTTTTTCTTTTACTGCATAAAGAAATATTAAAAAAGAACTTTTTTTTCATTGTGGAAATGGGATTCAGGGGCCCGAATATTATTTTGAGGGGCGGCCCAAATTTTGAAGTTCTTCCACTGCGATTCACTGCCGGTAAATTGCTCCAAAATAATTTTCTATTGTCTGGAATCAAAGCACCGAGTTCTTTTAAAATCGTATCTGTTTTGTCCGTGGGAAAGCCATGAAGTCCAGGGTTTTCAGCAACAGTTTTCAGCAAATGCTTTTTTTTCATTGCCTTGGGCATTAGAAAATCTAGGGGTTTTAGAGGTTCGTTAAAACTATTACGATAGTTTAATATGAATTTCCCACGCTCCGCAACAACCTGTACCATATCTGTCGCACGTGCCACGCGAGATACGACTGTATTAAAACTAACGCTAGAGGCAATATTACCCGGGACCTTCTTAGTAAAAAGGCGGCAAGTACAGCGTGCTTAATTAAAAAGCGGCAAGTGTATCAGAACATTTGGCATTTACCGCTTTATCATTAAGCATGTACCAGATACTGCGTTTTCATTAAGAAACATAGTAAATTTTGCAGATACTGTAAAACAAATATAAGGTATACAACAGCTAATATTTCAGATATGGCATTTAAACTTGGTAAAGAGACAAACCAACTTATAAAAAGTTTTTGCGTAACAAAAACTCGATTTTGAAAATTTCTGTAGATACCGCCTTTTTATTGTGGACGGCAGAATAGCCCAAACATAAATTCTACGGTTTTTTTCGTTTATGTTCGTTTATTCTCGTTCGTGCTCGGAGAACGTTCTCCAAAAAAACGTGCTCGAGAATTTTACAACACTACCGGTTACAATTCGACATCGAAAGGTAAAACTGTAAAAGAACTTATGCTAAAATAAATATTGTTCACAAACGAATTCATAATGGACATATTGTAAAATGGTCAGAATGAGATTTTGATGACACTAGCACTATTACGCCTAAACTTGATTTGGTGCAGACAGGCAGTTTTCGGTGGTGGTCCTGCTAGCAGCGCCACTGTTTTTTCCAAAACGGCAAGGTGTACAAAATTTTTATTAGTGGTACAAATTGTTTCTGCCTTTATTTTTCATTTTTTGTCTTTTTTTCGTGTGGCCCTGCTAGCTTAATATGAAGCTAACAGCGCCACTATTTCTTTCAAAACGGCAACAAATTTTTTATTAGTGTATTCATTACACTGAAGTTTTCCCTTTTTGCATAAAAATTTGCCCCCCTTGATATAAACATCGACATGTTTTTGGATTTTTGTCAAAACGTTTATTTTGACGAATTTTTACGGTGGTAGAAATTTTCCTTGGGATAACGTGTAGAAAGCGAATAAATAAAAAAATCGCGTTACCGCAAGCAAACAATTTTCATGTAAATTAAAGCAGGAAAAAAGGCAGTATTGTTATGTAAACAAGAATTGTTGATAAAAGTATTTTCATTTGGTGTTATTTATGCTTAAACGGTGTTAGAAGAGGTTGAAAATGAAGGTTATGGGATGATGGAAAGAGATTATATCTACCAATAATAATTATACATATTTGTAATTGACCATCCAAACACTATATTACTATCTAAAGTTCTATCAAATCATCGATTCCAACAACGAAAATCCACAAGGGGGAAACGCTAACTTTTTTAAACCATTTCTGAGTAGACCAAAATTGCTTTGTCGCTTACGCAATTGGCAATAAAACTCTATAATTGAGATATAGAATTGTTTTGGGATACCACATTTAAACTTAATACCTCAAACTATTTTGGACATTCTAGACCTATGAAGAGCACGATGAGAAAACTTTTAAGAATTATATCTAAAGACGGCAAGCTTTTTTAGTCTTCCAAATAAACGCAAATTTAGGTTTAATTTTCAAATTGTTCTTGTTCTGGAAATGTTAGTACTTCTGAAACTGACGTTTGTGGTTTATGGCCATCGGGTTTGCCTTTCAACGCCGCCGTTAAACTTTATGAGAGAAGTTTCATTCAATTTATTCGTTTTTAAAAAAATCATTCATGCACCCTACACATTTTTCAAGCAGCCAAAAATATACCCCCCCCCCCCCCCCCCAAGAATTTAAAGGTTTCTAGATACGTTATAAGACAGTTTGTAACAGGAACCAAATTGTGTAAGTTAGTGACGTTAAGTTGGAACAAAAAAAATTACAGCTAGTGTACCAAAGGACTTCGTTCTGTGTTCCTTGCCCTTGCTCTACTGGATAAATGATCTGCCTGCAATTTTATCTAATTTCATTCATTTTACAACAGATGTAACCACGTTAAATTTAAATATTTTCGTGGTATTATGCAAGTGTTACATCACGTTTTTTTACGCTCCATTGGAAGATTGCAAGATCTTTCCAAATTAATCAATGTACGAGGTGTCTAGTTCACGTGATTGACTACCTAGTGATTTAATTAATTTGTTCAAAAGTTATGGGCTACGTGACATACTTTCACCGTCGCCCTAAACTAATAAAGCTAAATTATTTTTAAACACTAAAAAAACAGTCCTCTGCTCTTTAAATGCATTATTTTTCGATATACCACGAAACGATTTTATTAGGGAAAATAGTCGAGAAATCAAACCTAATTCGAATTTTTTATTTAACATGTAATTTTTGAATTACCAAGTAAGCAATTGAGTTCTCAATGACAGTAAAGGAATCTAGTTTGTGCAGAGCGAAACGTACAAAACTACTACATTTTTGGAATTCTTGTAATTGCCTGTTCTGCATAATCAAAAAAATATCTTAGATATTTATGTAATGCATATAAATACAACAAAACATGTTTCAAATGTTGCACATTAGCGGCATTCAAAACCACATTTTAATTGAATTTGCAACAATGATTTATGATCTACCGAATAACGTGACAGTGACTAGGTATCCTGACTGACATCTCTTAAACGTCTTCATTTTTTTTTTCTTTGTTTTAGTATGGATTCAACTGTTTTAATTATATTCTCATGTTACTAACTTTACGTATTCATTTTTCTTCTAACTTACTTTGTCGGTCATTCGTTCTACTAATGGATTTTTTTATATTCGATAGCTTTTATTCCAATGCAGTTGAATGGCTGAAATCATTCATTAAACCCTAAGATTAATGTATTTCCGACATTCGAAGTTAACATTACAAGTTGTCGTTAAGTGTAATTTCACTTACCTATACAAATTTACAATTTTATACGATATTAGGAAAATGTTGGTGAAGGTAACCATATTTTTAAATTATTATTATAGTAGGTACAATTGATCGTAACCATGAATGATCGAGAGACATGTGTTTATTGCGTACTAATTCGCGCGAAAAAGTCCAGGAATGATTACCAGGTATCCTCATGTCTCCAAGACAGTAAGAGAAATATTGAGAAATATGCAATAAAAGAAATGAAGATTTATAGAACATAGAAAAAGGCGATACGGTCCATCCATTAGGTAAGTGTTGAAGAAGTTAATTACTAAATTATTGAGCAGAAAAATGCTTAAAATACGGATGAAATAGTGTGAGGCAGGGAGTATAAAATTCTGACATAATGTCTCTTATTTATTTATTTAAAAAAATAAATAAATAAAGAGATATTATGTAAAGCAAAAAAGCTAAAGCGGCAACGCTGATTAACATTGTTGTTATTTAAACAGGTGCCTATTGTGTTCAACATTGGTTACAACACAAATAGTCGTAGCGTCTGTCAAATTGTGCGGAAAGTGTGAAATTAAGTACACTTATTAATTAGATCAAAATAAACGATTTGACCCGCAGCACCCCTATTTTCAACCCTTAGTTTTCAAAAGTGTCTCGTATTTAGTTTTTTCCATCCCCTAACGATAACTCCTTTGTTTACAACTTTTCGAAAAAAATTTATTAATAAAAGTTTTAGGAATTCTTATAAGGAACATTTTATATAAGGATAAAATTTTCACAAATATCAACCCTTATCGAGATATGTGGAAAAAACTGATTTTTGCAGTTTCATTACAAAATCGGTCATAGTTTTCTTGTTTATCGTTTTCTCAGAAAAATTATTCAAGTAAAAGATGTTATTAATATGATCAATATTTTAGGTATATATAATATTTTCACAGAAAGCAATCCTTAACAAGTTATTTCGATATTTCTGAAAGTAAGCAACCCTTAAGTATGAAATGAAATCGCTCGTATCTTTTTTATTTGTAACTTATGAGGAAAAACATGTCAATAAATATTATCGAAAATTAACTTTTGGGAATTTTATGTCGGTATGAAAATTTCTCAAAAGTGAACCCTTAACGAGATATATCGAAAAAACCAGACACTGTCAATTTTCACATAAAATCGAGCATAACTTTTCTATATTTCACTACAGTGACATTATTGTTATATAATTCGGTAGGTATATGGATGTAGAAAATATAAGTAAGGGATAATTTTTTACAAAAACTCACCCTTAGCGAGATATTTTGAAAAAATTCGGCCCTTTTTTGAAAAGTTTTCCAATTACGATTGTTTCCTTTTAATTAGATTACCGCAAATAAACCTTACTTTGTACGTTGAAAATTCCCGCACCAGTGTGATATGGTACAAAATCACTATGATTTCATGAAATACACTGTAATTCGCTATTATTAACCGTGAAGAAATAATATTAACAATCGTAATTGGAAAAGTTACGAAAACTTTTCTAAAAAGGGCCGAAAGTTTGTTTTTTTCAAAATATCTCGCTAAGAGTGAGTTTTTGTAAAAAAATTATCCCTTACTTATATTTTCTACATCCACATACCTACCCAATTATATAACAATAATGTCACTGTAGTGAAATATAGAAAAGTTATGCTCGATTTTATGTTAAAATTGACAGTTTCTGGTTTTTTCGATATATCTCGTTAAGGGTTCACTTTTGAGAAATTTTCATACCGACATAAAATTCCCAAAAGATAATTTTCTATAATATTTATTCACATGTTTTTCCTCATAAGTTACAAATAAAAAAGGTACGAGCGATTTCATACTTAAGGGTTGCTTACTTTCAGAAATATCGAAATAACTTGTTAAGGATTACTTTCTGTGAAAATATTATATATACCTAAAATATTGATCATATTAATATCTACATGTTTTACTTGAATAATTTTTCTGAGAAACGATAAACAAGAAAACTATGACTGATTTTGTAATGAAACTGCAAAAATCAGTTTTTTCCATATATCTGGATAAGGGTTGAAATTTGTGAAAATTTTATCCTTATATAAAATGTTCCTTATAAGAATTCCTAATTATTTATTAATACATTTTTTTCGAAAAGTTGTAAACAAAGGAGTTATCGTTAGGGGATGGAAAAAACTAAATACGAGGCACTTTTGAAAACTAAGGGTTGAAAATAGGGGTGCTGCGGGTCAAATCGTTTATTTTGATCTAATTAATAAGTGTACCTAATTTCACACTTCCCGCACAATTTGACAGACATTTGTGATTTTCTCGATGTACCGCTACGACTAAAAAGTAAAAATCATATTCATATTACCAAGTTGTTTAACAATGAAATTCTGTAAAGCACGGACGGACTGATCTAATGATAATGATCATCATTCATCAGCATCACGTTCAGTTCCTATTTTAAAACGTGGATTCGATTTCCACAATGGCAAATTGTAAAAATCCGCAGATTCACATCATGGTCGTCGTCATGTGAAGGGAAAATGTTGAACAGTACGTCGTCCCCCTCAACACCCAAACTCTACTCCAGTATTCTTTCAGGGACCATAGCGGTTTTTCCTTTTTTGTGTAAGAACATTATTTGGTTCCAAAATATTGTGATTGATAAATTTCTCCAAACTTGGGCGATTTTCAAGTATCATAGAGTATTTCCGTTTTGTACAATGTAGAGAAAGAAGGTCTTAAAGGGTGGTTCTGTCAAGAGTACAAAATTTTTTGGAATGTTTCCAAAAATGTACAGCAAACGTAACAGCGTCAATAACTGACAATGAAATTTGTTCAGCACTGTTTACACTTTACAAATAAATGTAAGTCACAAAATAATTATACTAAAGGAAATTTTTAAGAGCAAATTGAGATAAACAATCTTGTCACAATCAAAATAAGATAATTGAACAAAAAGTGCTGTTGAGAAAGTACAAAACAGCGATAAACGCAATACGAAGAATATGTAACTGATAGGTCTAAGATTATTTTTACGACTCTCGCAACATTACTTTTAAGTCACGTAGGCCTCATAAAAAAATACATATTTTAATAAGTTCATTGTTACGTTTTCAGATGAGTTTTAAAAAATAACTGTAGGTAATGAATTTTAATCTACCCACGCTTGAAAGAACTTATTGCATTAAATCAAATTACCAAGTGATCCCTAATTACTGATCCCTAATTAGTAATTAGTGACAGAGGAAAACTTGCCACAACAGCGTTGTTAGCAATACGTTACAGCGTCGTTAACGATTAGATTTAGGAGCCTAATCAGGGGATTCCCTTACCCAGTTAGTGAATTGCTTGCTGATGGGATTTACTCCTACTTGATTACTACACAGGAGTCCATTTACCACCAACTTGAAGGTCAGCGGGGCGTCAAATGCACGCGACTAAATTGAAATTTTGTCGTCCTCAAAGTAAGCGTCGATAATTGCGCCATTTATATTCTAAGCAGATACGAGAATTTATTTAATCAATTGTGATTCTCAAACCGATTTTCACCTTGTAGTTGACAACAATCTACGGATAACAAACCGCAACGTAGCATGAATTATTATTACTGACCTCGAAATCTGAAAAGTTATATTCACGACGAATTTCTGATTGTCCCAGAAAAGACGGAGGGGTGCTGTTTTTGTTCGCACGCAATAAAAATCAATAGAACGAGGCTTCCTGACCTACCTTACCGCTTATTTTATCTTTTACGAGAAAAGTTACAAACTCAAACTTACCGGTATTTTTCCGCAAACTCGAACCCAATTTTTTTCTTCAAATTTCCATGCACCGGTGAAATACTTGGCTCGCTCACAGTTGCAGGAGGAGAAGATGAACCTGTACTTGACGATAAGCTTCCGGCACGACCCCTCAATTCGATTGGGTTGGGATGATACGTGTTTATTGCTAAAGAAGGTCGAGAATTGTTTCTATTTCTTCGTTTTTTTCTTTTTTCCCGTTTCAACTTCTTCCACGCGGCCGAATATATTGCTAGTTGGTGGGGGAGGCATCCAATCGAGGTCCTTTTTAAGATGTCCTCGGCCGCATTTACAACCACAGGCTTTAAACGCTAAATCGTACCCCTTTTTGGTCCAGAGATTTTGGTGTCGCTGACGTTCTGACCATGAGCGGGCGCGGCCGCAGGTCTTGAGGTAGGCCAGGACCGTCTGTTCCCAGGCGTCAAAACACTCACGGTGCATATATCGTCCAGCGTTACAGGCGTCGTTATTACAGGTGACGCGTACTGTATCACGTAAATCGTCCAATGATATAAGCATCGGATCGTTGTTGTTAGGATTCATTTGTTGCTGTTGTGCGCGCAAACAATCCCCGTTAGGTACGCAACAACGCGTTACACCGGCCTCTTCGGGATCGATACCAATGAGGCCTTGAACTTGGCCGTGCTGCCGGCGGGGCGCCATGCCGGTTACACTCGCGGAAGCAAGTCCAATATACGTTAGAGCCCGCAGTTTGAATTTTATGTGATTCGTAGTTAAAATTAACAACCCCCAACACGTGGTTTTCTTAGAAAATAATGATTATGACCTTGACACACGCGTCTTACTTGCAGCTCTCTCGGTAACCCACTGCATATGATTGCTGCACGCATAGCCAGGGAAAGTGTTCAGAGAGGGAGTCCCGAAAGCGAAAGGTAGGGATAAGAGTGGGGCACCTTTTCACTTTCTGTTTCTATAAGCGACGCAAGCGCCGGTTTCCCTCTCGTCAACCCTGACCGTCGCCGTTATTACCACTTTCCTTATATCATAACAATACAACTAACACGCAAATCGCAAAATTTAAATGTTTTGTAACATTAACTTTTCTTCAACATAATTATGCTTTCCGTATATGTACTTAAATATGTAAATGTACACAGATAGATAAGATAAGAAATTATATTTTTATTACAGAAACTAGAAAAATCTCAACTCTTCATTTTGAATCACACGAACTTCTGACGTCTGTATTATTATTATTTCTTGCCGCTATTTTTCTGCGATATAAAACAATCCTAACTAAACTAAATTTACCTATCATTTTAAGCAATCCGATGATATCTCATTCAGTACTGCCACCGCGCTATGAAAATGAAAATGATTACCTTTTAAATTCACCCTTATTAATATGTAATAGTGCAAGGGACTGTTGGAAACAGGTTGTTAGATCTTCGTGAAGCGTGTCGACAGGTGATACCCACATCGAAACCGAACATGGAATATAACCTTGTACATACTTTTTTTACGTTTCATTATTAAACTATTTTAAGAATTTCAAAGTACTGTTAATTCTAATTTTGAATGTTGTTGTTGATGGAAGTGATGAAACAGGTGTTAAATAACGTCAAATTACCGCCCCTTAACACCGGTAAGTAGGTAGAACAAAAAATATATACAGGGTGACACACGGGAAACGGACGGTTTTTAAATAATTAATACTCAGCCAACTTTAAAGTTAATGTATGTTTATTGACATTAAATCAAAGCTCATTACTTGCCATTTTAGTGATACTTATTTGTGGAAAATAATGTAACCATCATTTAGAATGCACGACACAAGTCTCTTCTCAAAATCCTCCATCACATGGACTAACATCTCCGCAGGGATGGCAGCAATTTCTTGAATAATTGCACTCTTCAACTCCTCCATATTTTGAGGTTTTGTGGTTATAGACACAGCGCTTGAGGTATCCCCGTAGAAATAAATCAGACACTCAGACCTGGGAGGCCCAGAAGGATTGCCAAAACGTGAAATAATCTGTCCAGGAAACATGGGTCTAAGATCTGTCATTGAAGCGTTCGCGGTGTGTAATGTTGCGCCATCCTGCTGGAACCAAACTTTTTCAGAGTGTAGAGGGCGCTCGTGAATAAGGTGTGGAAGGTGTGGATGTTCTGGAGCTCAGTAACGTAGGTTTTGTTTATTCACGGTCCCATTTAAATGAATATGAAATAAAATCACATTTATCATCCGATCCCAAAATAACTTGCATTCTGTAAGTAAAGTCTTCGTGTACCTACAGCAAAATCAGTTGCCTTAAATTTTTTGACAATAAGAATTTGTACGGATGGAATTTTAATTCTTTATACAAAATTCGTCTAACCGATTCACGACTGATTCGTAGCTAACTAGCATGACATCTAGCTGACCTGGTGTCGTAACACTGCGCTTCGGCCCAGGATGCTTTTCATCCAGTTTGTTCCCAGCCCAGTTGATCTGGATTGTGTTACGACTCGGAACAAAACTGTCATAAATGATAAAATGCAATATTTAACACAAATATAACAAGTGATACATCAAAATTTAGGAAATTTTACTCTCTTTGCAAAAACCCTAAAATGTACAGGGTGATTTGTATGAACAAATGTAATTTAGGGGAAAAACTGTCCATCTCGCGGATTCTACGCAAAAAAGTGCTCTAAGAAAGATTTTGCCAAAATCACTTATCTTTAATAATAAGAAAGTTATGGAGCATTAAAGAAACTGACTATATTCGAGAAACGCCAAACGCCCCCTAGCGGCCAAGCGATTAGAGATAGCTGAATTCTGTTTGCGGCAGTGATTGTCTCATTAAAATTGAGCTCCAGACGCACAGATCCATTTTTTCTTTCTCTTAAAATAAGAGGTGTTTCCAGAAGAAAGTGTCCAACTTCGACAACCCGGTACAAGAGGAAGGCCATTCTCGTAGCCTTGCGTCTGAAAACGAAGGGGCTGTTGAATAATAGAGGTATTGAGATAGGATACTGTCGAAAAACCTAATAACTCCAAGCACAGCACATGGCCAGGTGGAACTTGATGCTAGACTATCGTCATGCCAGAGAGGCTGCGTAGTCTGGCGTGTTTCCGTACATGGCGCTCAAAAAGGAACATGCGCTTACTTGTGAGTGTACTTTGGATAAATTTTGCTTTCATATCAAACACTCCTCCTATTTCTGATTTAAAATCACAAAATAATAGGTGAGAAATGTATGTTTCAACATAAGTTACCAACCTACTATGCTATAAAAAAAGATAGAAATAATTAATGCGTCTTATAAATAAATAATAATACAGTTTAGCAGAGCTAATACATACTTGAGAAACTACACTTCCCCATTCTATAATTACACTTTGGATAAGGTACGCCATGATAAGATTTGAACTCTCCTGAATCTATCGGTCATTTATAAAATTTTCTGAAAGCGTAGTAAGATGTAGCGGTTGGTTTGTCGTGCAAGTGTAATAAGAACATAAATCTAATTTCATTCGATTTTGGGTTAGACATTACCCCCAACCTTTCTTGCAGTTCAAAAAATAACAATTGAATAAAATTTTTTTGAAAATTTTCAAATCCAACCATGTTTTTTAAAGTAAGTAGGTAATTGTAAATTTAAATAGAACAATGTAAATAACTCTGTAATCACTGATTTTAGGTATAGGAACATGGTATATCAATTTAAAGGAAATTTATTTCTGCATCGAATTGGACTGATAATTAAATAGGCATTCCATTTGAAAAGAGAGACTTTTAAAAGTTTTTCTTAAGTCGGGAAATATCAAATAGATACTTAACCGCGGGCAATTTTTTATTATCCATTACAGACAATTGTGTCTCAATCTTTTGACATTGAGAACCTAAAATCCCATTTCCCTAACTTTTACCACTTTCGACTTTCAATTTTATTTCCAAAACAAGATTTTGAAATTTTTCAGTGAAAAAAAATTTTTTTCTCAACAAACAAAATTGATACGCCGATTATTTTAAGCATACTTACTAAACATTTTATGACACATCAGAATGTGAAAAAAATTGCCTAGTTTGTATTTAAAATAAAGATATTGATGCCCACTTCCGGTATTTCCGGAAGTGCTGCCATTTGGAAAATATTTTTATTTAATAGATTAAACACGGCATGTCGCATGTGCAAAATTTCAAATTTCTAGCTTTTACAGTTCTTGATATACTTCTAGCCGACGGTTACCGTGGGACACCCTGTATTTCTTTATTAAAAATATCAATATGTATGTATCTAATTATTATTTACTTGTACATTTGTTTGTTTACTTTATATTCATATGATTTTATTTTAATATTTATCGTGTAAAATAATTTCGATGAGTTTAAAAAGGGCCCCTTTCTCATAAAGAACCCTGGTCCCCTCACCTCTTTAATCCGGACCTTATGCTGTAAATTCAATATACCTACCACCTACCAGCATAATTTTGTAATAAAACATTTTGCAACGGAATAAAAAATTGCCCAATATTTTGTAGATAAGAACATTTTTACAAACGATTTCCGGTAGAACTTATTCATGCCTCATATTTGCTATAAAAAAAAGTATGTGGGCGGTTAGCCACATCGAATGCGCCAATAGCAAATTGTGTTAATGGAGGTACGGTCTGGTTGTGAGATCAGAATTAATCTAGAATGTTTATTTCTCATTTGTTATTGTATTTATTTGTTTAAGAATGACTGATAATTAAGTGATAACATAATCAAATAACGAATTAAAAATAATATACATATATACTAATGGAAAGTATTGCGACAGCAACTTACTACTAAAAAAAATAGAAGGTGCGTGGGAATGTTTTTTCTTCTTATGCCATAATTAAGTAGTAATTTAATACCAGAATTTTTTGCAAACATTACCAGTTTCTTATCTGCAAAAGGAATACTTAACTTATTTAGATCATTTTAATTTATTACTGTATAACACAACGAATTATTTTGTAGAAAAAATTGTATAAAATGCAAGATTACAATTTAAAATATAAAATTTTGATTCATTCCTCCAATTAAGTACGATGTACGAAGCCGTTTCAAATCTGGACTGATATACAAAGCATCCAAATGTCTCAACGTAAATACATTCATGGAGGTTATAATAAATAGTTGACTGGTAGACTCTGACTTTTATTTATTTGATAAGCTATAACATTTCCACCGCGTTTTGCTAGGTAGGTACACCATCAACCACCTGAATGCAAACGAACAAGGAATGGCTCCATGCATCGTCGCTGAAGCTTAAAAATTCAAAATCCGTTCGCAGGAAAAATGGTGTTGTCCATATTTGTAACAAAAATGGCGTCATTGTAGAGGATTTATGCAACTAAGGCCATACAGTTAATAGCATTACGAATGAACTGTTTGATGTGAAAATTTCGAGAAATTGGGGTTTAGTGCTCCTTCCCTAATTCCTAGTCAACGGTCATAGTGTTGGTGCAGTTGAAATTATGTCCATAGCTTACGTGGTGTTTACATAATGCTGTTGTTTCTCTCGTTCATCTGATGTCTTTTCCTGGTGGTGTTTCATTCTTTTCTTTAGATATTGTGTGATTTCCTTTTACTAAGTTCGAGATATTTACTTTCATCCTTTTTGTGAGTAACATGTTGTTTTTGTTTTGAATACATAGTTTAGTTCCGGGGTCCTTACTTAGACTTTATATGCATTGAGGTCTTGGATTGGTTCTATAACATTTTCTTTTTACATTGACTGTCTATCGTTGGTAACCAGTAATTTTGGGTTATTTTTAAGAAACGTTTTAATTAAAAGAAAAATGTGTCTTAAAAATAACCCAAAATTACGGGTTACTGAAGATGATAAGGGCAATATCTAAGTCGATTTAGTCTAATAATTTTTTATTTATTTACATACTATCTTTGGCATAAGAGAATGGACCTACGTCATAATCTACTAGCGTATGGTTTAATATGAAAAAAATGAATCCTAATATGTAATACTCAATAATCAATCAATCATCTCCTAGATGGCGTTAATATAATTACAGTTCGACGTCTAGGAAAAGATGAGTAGAATGTTGAAATAAACGTAAATTATTGAATAAAGGGGCGATTTTTTAAAAGAACCGTTTTAAAAATATATGTTGAACGAATGGAATATGGGATCTCATGAGATTTAAAAAAAGTAAATAAACAAATGTATTAAGTATTATGTATTAAGATTAACAAGCTAGGTTCGTTAAGAGACTATTAATTTTATTAGTATATCGTACAAGATAAACATACACTAATAAGTCGTCTCTTTTCATTGCATTCGAATAGTCAATAACATACGTCGGCGGCTCAAAATGCATTGAAATTTTTTTCCATCCATTTTTGGTATATGCTTTAATGTGTAATGGCAGAATAAACACATTATTTGGCTAGATGCGTATATCGATGACGTAACGACAATCTTTGCTGGCCGGAATAGTACAAGGCACTACATTTCTTTAACAAAACGGAATTGTTGTGGAAGGCAGGACAAAATGTAGCGTTGTACAAAAAATTGCTATTATTTAAATCTTATATTTACGCAAATGTGTTATATTGAAAATTTTTACAGTAGTATTGTTGTTTGTTAGTCCAACATCTACCAATTAATTAATAATGTTTTATTGTGTAACTTAACACGTTGACTGCCGCCTCGGTCAATATGACCGAGAAAATAACATCCCCCCAAGCCGACGCGCCCTATGTGACCGCGAAAAGTTATTGCTCTCCACGCCGGTTCGGTCAATATGACCGAGCCAATGTTTCGCGTCCCACACGCCAGACGCTCGGCATATAATTGTTTCGACTGTGCAAATTGACCGAGGTGGCCTAGAAGAAGCGCTGCGTCGCGCCAGTTTCTTGCGTAAAATTTTTTAATGGACGGCGCCGGCGTAAAACATTCACTAACTTTCACACCGCGGCGGCTCGGTCATTATGACCAAGACACATTTTCTCGATTTTCTTAGCAGGAGAAAATTTTGAATGTGCCCCTTGGCCCAAATGTATACTACAAAAAAACCGCCACGGCAGTCAACGTGTTAAGTATTTCTTAGTAAAATAACTATTGAAAAATTGAAAAGATTGTTTCGCTAGTATTTATCTTTTCTTTAATTTCTAATAGGTATGTATATGACGTATAGGTAATCAATAACTTATATTGAGTTGCTAATATTATCAAAGAGTAACATCTAATTACGTACATGTGGGATAAGATAAGTGATAAGCGCACAAATTGGTTGCTATTAACAGGGTTCGGATTTTTTGGTGCTAAACATTGGAAAAATCTAGCTTTTCATGTGTCAAAAATCACTAAAATATGTAACAAAAATGAAAAATAATTGATGACATTTAGTCCGCAGCAATGACTCATCGATGGTGACACTACTTGAATAAATTGTGGGAAACTTTCGTAATTTATATTGAACATGATTCATTTTATAAGGATCGCTTGAAACAAATACCTTTCATAAATCCGCAGTCCTCGCATAATCAACAGAAAATTAGAAGGTCCTGTCCTGTATAAGAAGTAGGAGTACCTGTCATCAGTTCGCTAATTAGAGATTGTTTCTGTGGGGATATGTTGCCGCATGAGAACACCTTTAGCTTCATAGCTTTTCCACACGGTTGATTAAAAAAAACTTTTCAACCGAAAGTACATATTACCATTTACTTTAATTTAATAAAGTCAATGGGCGTAGAGAGAAAAGCTAGGTTCTATGCTGAAAGGGAATATTTGTTTTGATAGGACAATTTTTTTTCAGTGTAGTATGAATTTTCTTCCTTAAAGTTCTTTGCCAAATCTATCATTTTACGGTATTGTTCATTTACCAATAACTCAACTAGCTGATGGAACTTGTAAATACCCTAATGGCAGTGACTAGTCTGAGAACAGTAAAGTCCAGTATTTCAGTTTCTTTTCAACAATCCTAGTGTGAAGTTGTGTTGAAAGTGCAAGATGGGAAAGAAAAATAATAATTACCGAGCAAGTCTTGCAAAAGTCCGCAAAAAGTGCGCAAATTGTGCAAGCAAATACGGTATTACCTGTTGAGAATAAGGGTGTCTAAGTAATTGATGGATATGATACTTTGGAAGAAATCTCTGAAAAGCACTTGAATTAGTCACAAATTTTTCCAAGGGAGTAATCTAAAAAGAACCGGTACCAGAAGTAATTTGGAAGTCTGGAGAACTCTGGTCCTAAAGGAGGAGGTCCGCATTCAATCAGAATGTCTGGATGAATCTGATGTTGACACTTTAGGACTGTGTTTTGAGCTCAGAGGAATTTGTTATAGGTAATCTTAATTACTCAGTATCAACACTTGATGAAGTCTTAATCCACAACCAAGGTCTTGAAATCTATTTCCCAACGTATGTGTACCGCGTAGTATTTTACTAACATTGCTCCAAATTGAAGCTTCATAAACATGCCTTCGTATCACAGTGTGCCAGCAATTAACATAGACGGTTCTACTCATGGAGTTTGCACAAATGAAAGCAAGAAAACAAACGCTAACTTAGAATATAAATAAACTACAGAAACGTTTGTTTACATTGGTTTGCGAAGCCAGGACAAGGATAGCCTAAAGCTTAACGCGCATTAGCCCGTCACGTTCCGTCACGACACGGACCGTTAAAAAAAGTTCGAGATTAAATACACTGAATTAAATCAGGCAGCGCGCACTTGTCCGTTCCGTCGCCTTCCATAAGCTACGTGAGAACAATCCGTCGACGGCCGTCAACGTGACGGAACGTGACGGGCTAGTGCGCGTTAAGCTTAATTCAGTCTTATTTATTGTACTTTGCAATGCAATGTTGGCCAATTGGCAATTATCAACATCACAACTAAAATAGTAATTAAAATCTATAAATATCTATAATGTGTTATGGAAAAGGATAAACTAAAACATTAAGCGACTGTTAAATGTGTACACTGTATGTACAACCTTTATTTATTTACGTTCTTAAATAAAATCTTCCTCTTCCATAGGTACAAAGTGAATCCGATTTGGCAACAGCGGTAATTGTGTGCCCTGTCGATTATTACAAATTGGTTGTTTAAATACAAGAAGGATTATTTTGTTCTACATTTAATTATTAAAACGGAAAAGACAATAATGCCGCGATGGTGGTTTATGTGCAAAAGAAGCCTTTTACGGACTTTCAAGGACAGATAGAAAACATAACCTTACATCACTGAACAATAGTTATTTGTGTATCAAGGTTGTAAAAGTGATCTTTTTTGACCGAATCTGATGATTGCACCCGAGGCGAAAGCCGAGGCTAACAAATCAGATGAGACTAAAAAAGAACTTTTTTAGGCGGCTATTACATAAATAGTTGTTTTACGTATCTTTTGAAAGCCGTAAAGTATAACATTTTTTTTAACATCTGTCATAAACAACTTTACGGCCGTATTTACTTTACAACCGCTTTTTGTTGTCCAGGTTGATTTTTAAATTAGACTTTTTGTGATAGTCGCCTAAAAATGTTGTGTGCACCTCGGTTAAAAGTTCTTTTTTAGCCTCATCTGATTTGTTAGCCTCGGCTTTCGCCTCGGCTGCAATCATCAGATTCGGTCAAAAAAGATCACTTTAACAACCTTGATACACAAATAACTATTAACCGAGGTGCACACAACATTTTTTAGGCGACTATCAGAAAAAGATATAAACTTTAATTTAAAAATCAATTTCATAATTTTGACAGTAACAGTTATCTGACAAATACAATCATATATTTGATTATTCATGTAACTTACACAGTGCTTTGCTCCATCACCTGGACAACAAAAAGCGGTTGTAAAGTAAATGCGGCCGTAAAGTTGTTTATGAAAGATGTTTAAAAAAAAGTTATACTTTACGGCTTTCAAAAGATACGTAAAACAACTATTTATGTAATAGCCGCCTAAAAAATAATTTAATAAGTAGCAACGTTCATAGACGTAGAAAGAAATTTTAAGGGGGAAGTGATTATGTACTTAAAATTTGAAGGAGAAGCTTAGATTATTTTCTATTTTAAGGAGAGAAGTGTGTATCTGATCTACCTTGCATGTCCCGTATTCATATTATACAGTATTTGTGCAATGTTTATGGTGTAATAATAGGTGTTTTCTTTTTGCATCGCCACAGGGTTAGGTAAAGTTACAATCATCACGTGATTAAAGTGCCTTGCGTCATGTAGACATTTCTGCCTCAGGTTAATCCAAAACTTAAATAAAACTTTTAAAACGAATAGGGTTATTGAGAACTGAGTCAAATTATTTTTATAAAACGAATGGTGTGTTATTGACAGAGGTGACTTAGGTCTACCACAACGTGCAAAAAGAAAACACCTATTGTATTTAATATTGTTATAATTTATATGACCCTTAAATACAGTACGCCACTGAACCTGTAGCCTTGTTTTTTCTTCTCTCATTTTTTTTCTGCGCACTCTTTTGTCAGTGTTGACTTCATATTTTAATAACGTTCATATATGGAAAGGCTGCATCTGCACCTTTCTATAATCTAAGACCGCTAACTTATTCCATGTGGCTTAGGTAGTGCGATACCATTTTACCACTATATCAATGTCCCAATGGCTACCAAATACTCCATAGAAAGTGTGAAAACTCTAATGTCGTTCGATCTCACAAACACATTCGTAGGCAGTGGCATGCCCACCTCTATTAATTTATTTAACAAAATCTTCATCTGCGGTAAATGATTATAGCAGGCTAGGAAGATGTGATTCAAATCCGCCACCACATCACCACATGTACAATTTGGAGAATCCATAATATTTATCTTGCGCAGGTGAGCCGGGAATTGTCCATGTGCACATTTCATCCTTCCTATAGTCCCCGTGAACACTTAGCAACCTTTATAACCCATCTGACCAGTGTTTTGTTATGATTCTTGGCTGTATTACAGAGTTATTTAGTGTTCTTCGTTGTAACTGGAATGAATTGTATATTTGGCAGGCGAGTCGTGCATGTTTCTTTCCTTTATATGATTTCATTGTCAATACATTCTTTGTGGAAAACCGTTCTTTGAACGTTTTTAAACAAGGGGAAGGGAGCTACAAGTAGAATTTCACTAGTAATTTAATATTTTTTGTCACCAACAGAGTACAGCATATCCAGGCGATATTACAAAAAGTTAAACGACCCAAAGTAAAGAACGTGTTATTTGATCAAACAAAGGAAATACATACTAAACTAAACTCGGGAAAGAACATAAAAGGAAAATGTAAATACGTATAATAATTCGCTTGCTATTTGTAGACGTGCAGTTAACAAAAATAATAGTTAGAGTTTAATTTGTGTATGACTTGAACCATTAAACCCTTGAACTGAATGTTTAGGAGACTTATTCTGTTAAAAGGAGAATTAATTCGGATAATAAGTATAATATATACGAGTGTTTGTGAAGGTAATGTTAAAATTTGAATTGATTCGCGTGGGTTCCAAAGGAAAGGGACATTCACTTGAAACAATAAAGCCAAAATAAATTCTAGATGGCAATAGTTCGAATATACCCAAGAGCCCTTTTTATATCTATATCGTGCCCAAGATAAAGATGAACAGCATGGGGATCTTGAAAATGGTAAGAGATACGAATGCGGGTTCACATGTAGATTTCAAAAGTTCATTATTGTTTTGTCTCCGAGAAACCATCATCAACTTTTTATTACGAATTTAACCATGTATTACACTAAGGCTTGCCCGATAAATTGCCCAATGTTTAATAATATCACTAACGTTTGGTGACCTGAGACATCAAGAAAGACATATACATTCCATTCTTCTATAATTTTGATCGCTAGGAAATGGGCAAATGGGGTACCTGTACCAAATTGTTCCTGAAGTTTTATATTTCTAATCTCCTTGATAGTGTGCTCGTGATTAATTTTGACAACCGTGTATACATGGGGTAAGACTGATTGGTTTATTTTTTTTCAATTTTTTTGTACCTGGACACATTCCCTCTCAGCCACTTTGTAAATTACAGTCCCGTGAATTCGTAATTGAGAATAAAAAATTTTAAATCTGCCACAAACATTAAACATGTGGAATACATACTTCAAGCAATCAGTTAATGAGAAAATCCAGAGAGTTGACCAAGAAAATATTGTCATAATCGAGTATAATCCAAGAGCGACAATAATAAACGAAGACGCGTCTGGGAACGAAAAGAAGAAAATGAAGTAAAGAATTGACCAGAAATAACCTTATTTAATTGATCAAAAAACGTTCCTAATCTATAACATAGCAATTGTCCATAAAGAGACCAAATTGTGAAAAAATGTGACCTCTACCGTTATTCAGTCTAAAATGTTCATGATAATTAAATCGTTTTGCACTTGGTAATTATCGAGTAGTAAGGTCAAATGGCAGTTAAAATTAATATTATTACAATGTTTACTTTTTATCGGTTCGTAAAAGTAAGAATTGTTGTTTTGAATTTAGCGTGTGAAGTTTTTCAAGAACTGTGTGAAACTACACAATTTTTGAGATGAAGCAGCCTAAATATGCTTAATCCACCACAAAATTGAAGCTTTATGCAACCCACTTTCTTTCGTAGCAAAGACAAGTTTGTTTGTAGACAGAATAAACGTTTACATTATTCTTATTTCTGGGTCGCATAGGTATAGTATTATGGGACATGAATTTAGTAGGTACCGTTGTCTCTTATAAATTCATTCTGAAATAATTCTGTCAGTTTAATATAAAATAATTCCGAAATTGTGTTCGATAATCTCTAATGATCACATATCAAAGTGAATTAACAATGAAATCTGATTACTATTTCTTATTCTAACGTATATGTTGTTTCTCTAGTTTGCGGGTTTTTCACATGCTCATCTATAATGTTTAGGCTAGTGAAAGTATGATATGATTAGGCAGTGAAATAGGATATTTTAGTCTGAATATTTTTAGGAAACCCGTATAAATCGCAATAAATATGCAAATACCCTTCGTAATTCATCAAGTGAAGAGACCTTATTGAATACGTCGCGTCGGCTCTATAAAATGGTTTGTACCAACATGAAAGCAGGTAAGTGTAGTCGCTGACTTTAGTTCCAACTTTTCCTATAAATTTCAGGTTGTAGTGACCAAGCAGCGGAATCATTCCTAAGGAAATCTGTACCACGCCACCATAAGTGATTATTATTGGTTAAGATACGGGGATGGGAGGCTCTAGATAAGTATGCATATGTCGCAGGAATGTTGTAATATCCGTAATCTTACAAGTTTCCTGGGAAAAGCTTAAGGTTAAGGTTAAGTTTGAGATCCAGGCGCTCAAGTTTCCTAGGAAACTTGTAAGTTTACGAATATTACAACATTCCTGCGACACATACATATAGTACTTATGTTATTAATTTCCAGTTTCAAAGATCGTGTAACCCTATTGAGCAATATTGAGCAACAAGAGTGCGCCACATAACTCGAATCGGGGGATTTTGAGTATAATAACGACTGAGCACTTTTTGAACGTACATTATTATAAATGTAGAAGAAAAGAATGTATGCGTTTCTAAGGGATCCGATTTGCCCAATTTATTTTATCCTATCATAAACCTTTGATTACCTTCGCTAGTGTCACTATAGAAATAAGGCGTGCAGTTTTTTATGGTAAAGTAATAGTTATTTATTTCATACTGACTAGTAATCTGGGTTTTACCAGACTCATACGAGTCTGGTAAATCGTATTTATTTCATCCTGTGTCACATTCTTTGATTTTCCGGACTCATTTCAGTCCGGAAAATGAAACTTTACAGTATTAATAGTAGTTTTTTTTAAATCGGCCAGAAAGTAGTACTTTCCGGATTTTATTTTTAGGCCAGAAAATGTCATTTTGTCGGACCGAGCCGGAAAGTTATTGTGATAGTTGTGATAGACTCATTTTTACTTTACCGGACTCATTTTTACTTTCCGGCCTAGAATGGTCAATTGTTCTGCCCGTTTCTGGCCGATTTAAAAAAAAATATTGTACGTAATACGTCCCAAAAGTGCTTTTACTGGACTCGCAGGCTTGCAGGACTCGCCTGCGGCTCGTCCTGTAATTTGCCTACTTGTCCAGTAAAAGATCACTTTCGGGACTTGTTACGTAAACTACTATTTTTGTATTCTGTCTCCAAAGTAACCATTTTGCGGACTGAAAACAATCCGTAAAATACATCTTTAAAGGACAAGTACGCTAAAGTCGCTATGACAACCTTAAAAGGTGTGGTTTCGCTGGAGCGTCTGGCAGCGGCGACTCGCGACTGCGTCCCCAACGTTTTAGGTGCGGACGTTTTCGAACAAGTCGCAGCATCTGCGTCTCGACTGCCCGATATAAGGTTGAAAGTGATAAGTCGCACAGCTGCGCGCCTAGACTGGTATATCGAGCAGCCGAGACGCAGATGCTGCGCCTTATCACTTTCAACCTTATATCGGGCAGTCGAGACGCAGATGCTGCGACTTGTTCGAAAACGTCTGCACCTAAAACGTTGGGGATGCAGTCGCGAGTCGCCGCCGCCAGACGCTCCAGCGAAACCACACCTTAATGCTGGATTTTCATTCGTTTTGACGTATTTACGATATCTTTATTTTGACTTTTTACGAATTTACTTGTTGTTGCTATAACAACTATGTCAAAGCTAAATATGACGTTTACAACTGTTCTGTACGTACCAAAATAAATTTTTATTATGAAATTAATTTGATAATTTAGAGAATTCATGCAAAAAATGTTGTATGCATCACGTACGCAAAACGTTTTAGTGGATTCGTCGGCTTCGCCTCGTCCGACAAACTTAACTCATCCACTAAAATATCATTTTGCGTACTTGATACATAAATAACTATTACCGTACTATAATAGATATTTATGTATCAAGTACGCAAAATGATGTTTTAGTGGATGAGTCGAGTTTGTCGGACGAGGCGAAGCCGAGTCCGAAAACTTAAACGAATCCACTAAAACATTTTGCGTACGTGATGCATACAATATTTTTTTGCATGAATTCTCTAAATTATCAAATTAATTTCATAAAAATTTAATTTGGTACGTACAGAACAGTTGTAAACGTCATATTTAGCTTTGACATAGTTGTTATAGCAACAACAAGTAAATTCGTAAAAAGTCAAAATAAAGATATCGTAAATACGTCAAAACGAATGACAATCCAGCATTAAGGTTGTCATAGCGACTTTAGCGTACTTGTCCTTTAAAGATATATTTTGCGGATTGTTTTCAGTCCTAAAAATGGTTACTTTGGAGACTGAATACAAAAAATTGTATTTACCGTACTAGAAATTTTGTACCCAAATACATAGGTTGCCATAGGCGCCCATAGGAACATAACGTGACAAACGTCAAAAAATGACAAGGTTTGCGCATCGATAACAATACGCGAAGTAACCCTTTTTTCACTTACCTACGTTACCATGACAGCGTGCACGAAATGACGACGTCATGCGCGAAGTACGCACTGCACGCAAACCAGATGAGAGTTTTGTATTTTAACGTTTAAAATAATTGTCAACTTCTTCACGTTTGTAGAAAAAATTTTGTTTGCAACTCGTGCGCGAAATACTTTTGGTGATTTCGACTATTTTTTTAACTCGGCTGCGCCTCGTTAAAAAAATCAGTTCTCGATCACCAAAGTGGCATTTCGCGCACTAGATACAAAAATAGCTATACATTATTTGTACGTTAAATCAGATTACGTTACTCGTTTCGAAATTCCTCACTCGTTAACGTAAACCTTGATTTACCATACTTATATGTAAATGTAACTATTACAATACAAGTACCGTAACGTATATCATATTACGATACGAAATGGCGCGGCGTTTATCAAACTCGCCCTGCGGCCTCGTTTGATAAGCCGTCGAGTATCGTAATATGATGTCACGATACGAATATCGTACAACGTTTTATCTACTATTCATAAGTACATAATTTGGAAATAATATGATATGAAGTAGAGTTCAGTCGGACAGCAAATTTTTTCCCCGAGACCAAGACCGAGACCTACATTGTCGCAGCATGTTTGCCCGAAACCGACTTTGTCCGACAACTACTTGGCCGAGACCAAGCCCGTGACCGATAATGTCGGCCAAACTTTGCCCGAGACGGATTGTATCCGACAAGTTTCTGTCCGAGTCCGAGACCGACAATTGTTGGTCATGGACGGGCAGTGACCGTCCAGCAATGTCGGACGACCGACTCAACTCTAATATGATGTGATTTAGTACCAAGTTTGTACGCAAAGAGTAAACAACCGCGAATGTTTCCATTCTTAACCATTCAAATTCGGAACTAATCAATTGTCGCCAAATATACATATAAAGCCGTTCCATTTTGGATGGCCACCGGAAATATCTTCAAAACCAAAGGTGTCAACTTAATGGGATAAAGATTTTTATTACCAAATCAGGGGTGAGAAATTCAATGAAAATATTTTTAAACTATACAAACAACCGCAAGAGGGCGTAACTGCCACGACAAACACTAAATTGATTTTTTCAGTGGAAATTCCCTACTAAGCTACAATTTCAAATAAGTTTCTTTAAAACTTAGTTCATTTCAAACAACTTTTGTTTAAAACATTTTTTCATATTTCCAATAATAAAGCCAGGGTGCGCAGCCAAACCACACGAATCAAAAACCACTGTAACTTCTACCATTTTTACCCGATTTGAATGAATTTTTGCATATTTGAAAGGGCATTTAACGCAAATTTTGGGTTTCTAATCATAATTGAAAATAATCGTTGAATTCATTTTCTAGAGGTGGTTATCTCCAACTGAAGTTGTTATTCCAAATTTTCTCTAAAATTTTAAATGGAAGGATATCCCTGTTCTATATGTTGGTTTTGTAGAACTTAAATAGTAGATACTGGCGAAAACCTCGTCTTGTCGTTTTCAAGATATGACCGAAATAGCTATTTATGATATGAGTGTTAAAAGTACTATTTTATTTTGTGAGTGAAAACTTTGCGAAACGAGCGAAGCGAGTGGAGCAATTTCACGAACAAAATAAAAGTTACTTTTAACACAAATATTATACAAAGTTTTTTGTACAACTGTTCTATTTTGATAATAAAATAGAAAAATTAATACATATTTCCGTAAACTGTCATTTTGACGTCTCTTGTCAGCAGTGAACTCTCTTGTCAGTTAATTATTTCTTGACGTTTCAACAATTATTACCGCATTTTGAGGTTAAGTGGGCGTGTTATGTGACGCCGTATTACCTTAGTTACAAAGAAAATAAATATTGGTTACAGCTCTACTATTGGCTAGTGTTATAAATACTTTTAACACTGTTAATAGTTATTTATGTATCAAGGGAATTATAAGGGTCTTAATTACCGAGGGTAAAGTTTGCGTCCCGAGGGCCTTGCGCCCGAGGGACAGCAATTACCCGAGGTAATTGAGACCTATTAATTCCCGTGATACATAGATAATTTTATTTCTGACCAAGTTTAATAAAATTTGTTCATTTCCGGTATATTTGATTCAGGTATCGTCGATTGCAGTTTTGGTTGTTACTAGGTTACTGGTTCATAAAAGAGCCGTAGAGGGAATTATAGCGTCTTTATATCCCAAGGGAGTTATGACACTCTTTACTGGTATCGTAACTATGACAATATAAGCTTATAATATCACTGTCAGAAATAATAGTATATTATGCAACGAGCATGTAATGATAGCTATTAATACACGAGCACGAGGTAAGTTATGACACGAGCCTTGGCGAGTGTCATAAATCTTGTGCGAGTGTATTAATAGCCATTACATGAGAGTTGCATACACTATTTTTTCTACGACCTGTGTTAATTAAACAAAAATTATTATAAAAGAACGAACAAAATTTTTGACAAATATCAAAAACTCCTGTAACTATGGCAATCAAGTAAAATGCTTGACAGCTATTGGCTAATTGACTCGTTTTATAATGAAAATCTGTATCGAAATGAATATCATTTCGATACAATCTAATGACACTTAATAAGTCGATTAAAGTATGGGAGTAGAAAAAAGTATTTTTAACACGCTACTCTGTAAACGTCATCTTTTAACACTCTTGACAGCCGTTAAAAATGTCACTTTTAATGACAGTTGTACAAAAATGTCTTTTCCTGGTCTACATATCAGCGACTATTACACGCTGGGGTATGCGGATTATTTATCTACATTAATAACCGGCAAATTTGAGGTTACGCTGTGCAGCCTGATGCAATCTGCTCACAGAGCAACCGAAGAGTGGTGTAAGGAACACTCCTTATCTATTAACCCGGCAAAGACGGAGAGACTAGTCTTCACAAGGAAAAGGAAGATTGAGGGCCTTCGGGCTACTCTACTCTTCAAAAAACACTTCCAGTCTTCAGAGTCAGTGAAGTATCTTGACTATAAACTGAACTGGAGTAAGCACATACAGCTTACGGCGGAAAAAGCAAATAGGGCTTTCTGGTAATGTCACCGCGCAATTGGTAGACTTTGGGGTTCACCCCCAAAGGCTGTCCTGTGGCTGTAGCTGTACACTGCTATGATGTTCTGTTATGGAGCAATTTTTGCGTGTGAAAAATAAAGGGTTGTTGAACAGCAGAGATATTGAGGTGAGCCACTCTCCATGCACCGCATGGGCTTGGTCGAATCACCATCCTGTAGAGGATGCTACACAGACGACGAGACTACATACTTTGTGAATGTTCCGTACTTCCGTACTTGTCGAATTAAGACAATCCATGTTGGGGGAATCCTGACCGGACATCGCTATGATTAGAGTCGCTTCCCTTTCCAGTATCCTCAGGTTTATCTCACCTGTGGCCTGTGGGATGGCTTGAGTGATGTTGCGGGTCGGAGGACTCTAATCAGGGGAACGTTTTACTAATTAACTTTGAAGTACATATCAAGAAACGGAAAAATTAGACAAAATTTGGTTCGTCTATGGTCACGTAAGTGAACGTCAAAACCGCAATTTCTGTGGAATAGAAAACGTACATTGTTCATTTACATTATTCTAGGAATTTGATAGTCGTTGTCACGCTACATATTGATTATTTAGCATGTTAAGAAATATCTACTTAAATAATTATTTACACCAAGTTCCCTATCTTTAACAGTACGTTTAACAATCACAGCTATGTTTAAAATTGCATTATGTAAATATTAATAATTTAACATGCGAACACAATAGAATCTACAAGACTCGTTAACACGATAAGCACGTAACTAATTTAAATGACATGTTGTGAATACAATCAACTAAATTGCGATATAAATAAGGGTCGTAGTTAAGACAGGACCATGCATATAGGTGCGCCTTTGTCTCTTAATACTCGTAAATAGCAGTAAATGTAGTGCACAGCGTTTGTGTACAGACAAGATTAAGACAACTATAGTAGGTACCCTTATCTGTTAGTTACACAAATGTCTTCACACGAACGTGATTGCAATTTCCTGAATTTTTTCATCGACAAACCCTTCAAATTACTATAAGCGTGCTCAAAGCGTTTTGATGTTAAATGTGTAACTTCAGGTATTCTGCATACATATTTCCTTCAAGGAAAAGGTAGCAAAGTGTCTCTGTTTAGTAAGACAGTTGTCAAAAATATTTTGCGTACACAATGCGTAAAGTCTATTATGAATATAAAATTATAAGTGGAATAAATAAAATCGAAGAACGGAGTGTTTAAACAATTAGGAAAATGTGGTCTGAGACCATTTCTCTCTCTGTCGCAAGTTTTATCTTCGTCCTACTTAACATTAAGACGGACGTTGTTAAATCCCGGTTTAGGATTTCCAAAAAGACCTTGGAATGGTTCTGTCCTGGAATTTTCGACCAGTGCCTGCAACGACAGCGCTCCTTGACGCGTTGCGCCCCTAGGCTTCAGCCTACTCAGCCTAGTGGGTAATCCACCACTGTCAAGATTGCATATACCTCGGCTTCGGTCGTTTTTTGTCCTAGGATTACAGATTTTGAAGCCCCGTTCACTGCTCCCATACACTCCAGAGCCAGTGCCCTTAATAGTTTTCGAGCCGTTTGTGTAATATACGATTCCGAAGTAAATACTTACCACGTTCAATAACTGCTACAGTATGAATCTCAATCTCATATTATCCTTCGTTAGAAGAGGGTAGATTGGATGTTATTCGTTTCTGCATTTTTAATAAGAGTAGGTAAGTACACCAAAGATCTCTTTAACATCGTAGTTTAAGGTGTATTCTTTTCATTGTGAATTGGAGGTAGAAATAGTAATTAATTGTTTTTAAATTTATTTTATGGAACTCATTAAGTAATTTATTATAGTAATAAATACAATAATATAAACAACAACAAAATTACAATTACTGGTGAAAATAGTTTTCGTGGAACAAGATGATAATAAATCATGTAAATTGTTAGATTTACCGGTCAAGGGTTTGGAATGCAGTGGCAGCAGAAAAGTAAGACGTTTGATTCATACAGATTAACTTTTTGTTGGAGGAGCTTCAATTAATTACTTCAAATTAGGGTTTGTATGACACCTATATACAGTGTGACTCATTTAGAATGGAAACACACATGTAAAATCTGAAGTTATTTACCGATTTTAACCAATTTTTTTTTAAAATGTCAAGTAATCAAAAATCTACTTTGGGACAAAATTTTAAATGTTTATTCCAATTTTCAGGGCATACTACGATAACTTTTTCGTACTCGGAATGGAGAATTATTATTAGCGATTTGTTTATAAAAAAAATATCTACGCCACTGGATTCAGAATGCTTCCAAATAGCTATCACTAAAATTTTACAAAAATATATTTATTAATAACAAAGTTATAACAACTTAAAGTTCTAAGCTAACAGTTACAAAACAACACCCTGTATCAATAGATTGCCATGGAAAATATGTTAATAAGTCTTAAATTAAACTATCAGTGGAGAAAAAAATATTTAAAGTAACGTAATATTTAATAAAAGTGACGGAATCGCACAATTGAGTAAATACATAATAAGACCTAACATTTCCATTTAAATCTTAGTTACCATGGAAATTATGTTACTGTTTAACAGTTATAATAGATTTTTATTAAATATTACGTTACTTTATAGTTATTTATGTATCAAGGGAATTATAAGGGTCTTAATTACCGAGGGTAAAGTTTGCGTCCCGAGGGCCTCGCGCCCGAGGGACAGCAATTACCCGAGGTAATTGAGACCTATTAATTCCCGTGATACATAGATAATTTTATTTCTGACAGAGTTTAATAAAATTTGTTCATTTCCGGTATATTTGATTCAGGTATCGTCGATTGCAGTTTTGGTTGTTGCTAGGTTACTGGTTCATAAAAGAGCCGTAGAGGGAATTATAGCGTCTTTATATCCCAAGGGAGTTATGACACTCTTTATTGGTATCGTAACTATGACAATATAAGCTTATAATATCACTGTCAGAAATAAAATATTTTATTTCTGACAGTGAAATTAAAAAACTTTATGGGTGAAATAAAATATTTTATTTCTGACAGTGACATTATAAGCTTATATTGTCATAGTTACGATACCAATAAAGAGTGTCATAACTCCCTTCGGATATAAAGACGCTATAATTCCCTCTACGGCTCTTTTATGAACCAGTAACCTAGCAACAACCAAAACTGCAATCGACGATACCTGAATCAAATATACCGGAAATGAACAAATTTTATTAAACTCGGTCAGAAATAAAATTATCTATGTATCACGGGAATTAATAGGTCTCAATTACCTCGGGTAATTGCTGTCCCTCGGGCGCAAGGCCCTCGGGACGCAAACTTTACCCTCGGTAATTAAGATCCTTATAATTCCCTTGATACATAAATAACTATTTTTCTCCAATGATGGTTTAAATAGTTTAATTTAAGAATTATTAACATAATTTCCATGGCCATCTATTGATACAGGGTGTTGTTTTGTAACTGTTAGCTTTGAAACTTTTCGAACTTTAAGTTGTTATAACTTTGTTATTAATAAATATATTTTTGTAAAATTTTGGTGATAGCTATTTGGAAGCATTCTGAATCCAGTGGCGTAGATATTTTTTTTATAAACAAATCGCTAATAATAATTCTCCATTCCGAGTACGAAAAAGTTATCGTAGTATGCCCTGAAAATTGGAATAAACATTTAAAATTTTGTCCCAAAGTAGATTTTTGATTATTTGACATTTTAAAAAAAAATTGGTTAAAATCGGTAAATAACTTCAGATTTTACATGTGTGTTTCCATTCTAAATGAGTCACACTGTATGTGTAAATGAGCAATGTTTTTTTTAGGTTCAACCATTACAAATTATATTATTGTATTAGATACACCAATAAACCGTAGATATGATTAACAGTGGCCATTTTTTTGAAACCAAGATTACGTGAGATTAGAGAAGTTTATCGGTGGCATCAAACGTTTAGCTGGAGAAACCCTGCACTCCATTCATCTCAGAAGAAGAGGAACCTTTACATCTTGTATATACGTGACCATAAAGCGATAGGTATATATCTTCGTAGTAAACGCTAGATGCCAATGTACATTTCAATCGAAAAACTTTCACTTAGATAGATAGATTGGTGTTTATGTTTTTTGTATTTGGGGGGGGGGGGGGGGGGGGACTTCATCTCTTCCCATGCCTACGTGCCTGTCCCTTGCAATTTAAAGGATAGTTCTACACTAACTAAATTGCTCCCTCACTAATTATTTCAATTAATGTATTACGAATTAATTCAGAAAAACAAAACCAAAAATAATCTTTTTATACCATTTGCAAATTGAAAACATCGATTGGTTTAAATATTTCATGCCATATGCACGCGTTCGAAGTTTAAAGACAAAATATCATTATTTCATTCATCAATCACCGGCAAATAGTCGGATTGATGCAGATATTTCGCAGTACGTTATACAAATATCCTGTCAAACTTTATGGGTGAAATTTTTCTTTCTCTTATTGGCAACATTTGCTTATATCGCTTTCATAAATCAAGTGAGCGTCTTTATTAGATATTTTGCATTTCTATTGTGTAACATTTCAATTGAGCTATATATAAATATATTTCATATTATGTATTCGTCTTTGTCAAAGTAAGGTAGGTATGTAGAGGAACATTTGTTTAATTGCAAGTAGTAGTAGTATAATGAGTGGTTTGAAGCCATCTTGTTCTGAATAAAAGTACGAACACCTGGATTCAGCTTCTTAAAAGGGTAGAAATAAACATTGGGAAGTCTTGAATGGTTTCTATTGTATTGCATTAAAATCTTCACAATAGTGAGCGGATGCCAAGGACAACTTCTTAATTCTAATGTAGGTCATACGCGTAGTTCCTTTGTGAATCGGTATTGCGTGCTGTAAAAATTAATTTGGTTATTATGCCACCTTCCAATTTAGCCAATCCTTACATATCACATAAATCTTTATTTCCATGTTAGGATAATTGGGAGTGGGACGATTTTGAGATAACACTTAAGTTGCAGGTTGCAGGAAAAAATAGTCTGTGGTAAAATACGTAGGTAATGAAAACTAGTGATTGTGGCTAAGAACTCAAAATTCTATGATTGGTAATTAGAGGTTTCTGGATAACATTAATAAAGATTGTTACAGGGTAAACAGTTGGATGGCATTTTTGATAAGTGTAACTAATAACTTGTTATAGCGATTAAAACAATAAACAGTTCCGTAATGACAATTAATTAAATAATAATCAATGATTGTACTTATAACTCATATCGCAGTTCTGTGTTTATTTCTTCTATTAAATGTACTTAATTAATCTACCATTATTATTAGAGTACAAAAAATACAATAAGAAGATAATATAAACATTTTTTTGAAAATGGTGTGTGCAACGGTAAATCAAATCACTCTTAAGTCTTAGGGCGATCAAAATTGCATTTGATTTTCTATTCTTATAATGTAAATGTCTTAATAAATAATTATGAATTGATTTCATAAACCGAAGAGTTAGGAACAAATTCTAGTAGGTATTTTAAATCATGATTGATTTGATACAAAGGAATGATAGCAGTTTTTGGAACTGCCCGTTCCACAGCTTCAGTAGGGGATATAGTCCAGGTTTATTATTTAACATTTAATTTCAATACCTTCAAAAAAGAAAGCAAAGGTAAAATAAAAACGACTTCCGGGGTCGCACCGTGTCATAGTTGAAAAAAAAACAAAACAAGGAAACCTGGCTATTACCAAAGGGCTATTACTAGCCATGATGAACGATCTGTATTGGTTTCGGTTAGTTCAGCAATAAGCCATGTTTCTTTCAATCCCAGTCCCTTTATAGGTCTAAGGTTCTCGTACCACGATTACATCAATATGATGTTTAGTGATGTATGCACAGAGGAATGGCTGATGCCGCCCTGCTGTGATGCAGACTAATTTGTAAGTTTCGCCATTAAAAAACTGTACTTACCTCTCGAAGTATGGAGCAGTCGGTTGTGGTTCCCTGAGGCCCCCGCAACTGCTGCTGCATCTACATAGATCCATGTTCGTCACCTCCTCTCCTCCCACCTTTATCTTGGAGAGGAGTTTGAACGTCATCCTGGTGAAGTTCACGTAGGGTTAACGGTTGCAGCTAGACCTTGACTTGGTTGGTCCATGAGGACAATAATGTTTACCCTTTCGTATTCTCTTTCTTGTCCACCACTCGCCAGTTGCTGCTTACTATAACACCATTTGAAATCTTATCCGTTTCCTCTTGAGTTCCGGAGATCCGGACGTGTGCCATTATTAGTTTTGGAAGGGCCTTCACTTCGACGAATCGAAGTTTAGCTCAGTCCCACGGGAACTCTACCTGTATCTTCAACATTAACCAGTCCACCGATACCTGGTGTGTGCATGCGTTGAGTAGATCTACCTCTCGGTGGCGGCTCATTGAATTTGGTGATTACGCTCTAATAGATAAAGTGTGGATTCTGTAAAAGATCCAGGGTTTAATTTTCTCCGATTCCTTTTCCGACAGCGCTTTACCTAGGTTTTCATAGAGAAAAGCTATTCTGTTGCAATCTCACTGAAGGTTCTGACCTTTTGACCTTCTTTAAGCTACCTTCCTTGGGAGTGCCTTGAGACCGACGCGACGTCGCTTTTGCATCCCAGCATTCGAGGCAGGTCTAGTGGACGCGGCACTTGGTTTGATTAGCGCTCTCAGGTTGGCCCATTTTAGAAGGTGAGGAGTCCGGTTGTCTAAGGTCTGGCCTCTACTTCATCTTGCTCAATTTCCGATGCACTGTCCAGTGCCAGCTGCTCTGGAAGTGGTTGGTTAATTTAATTTTTTTACTTGCTCTATTTTTGTCACACGAGTTTGGGGAATGAATGTCCACATGACTACTCCGACTATTCAGACACGCATCCCCTAGGTTAATTGCTGAAGTTGTCTGATCTTAGTTCAGGAGGCTAATCTAAGACTTCTATCACCAACGTGATCGTTACAGGTTCTATGGTTAACGTAGAGCAATCACATGCTCGCGTTGTTAAACCCAGTGTACGCTCTTGGCCACCACACGACAGTCGAGCAAGGTAGCTGATTTATAAGCGTTATATAACATAAGAAAACTTAGAAAATGCTGTAAAAAGCACATATTATGACAGCTACCTTGAATCTGCTACAGTTTATTTTTGACGATTCTCGTTAATTCCATCTACGCGTACGTTGCGGGAATTCCATAAGCAGTTGTATTACAATAATAGGTAATAAATTCGTTTGAAATGTTTATTTTAAAACAACCTAAACACGTTTCAACATATCCTCCAACCTACAGCCACATACTACAGGTTAATGAACGACGACAAGAGAATGCGTCCTTTAGGATGCTTACAATCAAGTAAATTTTCCCTGAGGTTCAGTCAGCGTAGAGTTACACCTTTTCAAAGCAATCTTTTACACCAAAAGTGAATTTTGAATGGCGCCTGGTTTTCGAAATATTTGCTGAGTCACAGAATTTGTAAACCCACACAGGAAATGGATACATAATCAACTATTCCGACATGTGTACAGGGTGGCTCAAATTGGACACTTTCTTATGGAAACACCCTTTATTTTAAGAGATAGAAAAAAATGGACCTAGGTGTCTTGAGCTCAATTTTAATGAGAAAATCACTGTCGTAAACAGAATTCAGCTATCTCGAATCGTTTGGCCACTAGGGGCCGTTTCTCGAATTTAGTCGATTTCTTTAATCCTCCATAACTTTTTTATTATTAAAGATAAGTGATTTTGGCAAAATCTTTCTTAGAGCACTTTTTTATGTAGCATCTATTGCTATAGACAATTTTTTTCAGAGTGTTTGGTTTTCTGTGTACGGCCCTAAACTACATTTTTTCATACGGACCACACTATATATTTTGGGGTTCTTGAGAAGAGAGTAAAATTTCCTAAATTTTGATGTGATTTTTTCAATAAATTTGAGCTCCAGGCATCTAGGTCCATTTTGCTCTATCTCTTAAAATAAAGGGTGTTTCCATAAGAAAGTGTCCAATTTGAACCACCCTGTATCAACAACAGTGCACGTGGTCAAACGCGTTAAATTCACGTATAATATTAGGCATTAATCCCAAGCATCTGTTTTTTCCAAAACGAAATTGGCACATGAACAACGATTTTGATATGATGTAGGTATGTCAAAATTGCACTTTGTCAAAAATGCACTTATTGGGCATCGAGGTGAAGCGTTTTGACTTTCACCCAACGAAATTGGTACGTAAATAACGATTTTGACATGTGTATAGTTAAAATTACACGTGGTTACAAAATTTTAGATTCACTTATTCAGCATCGAGAGCAAACGTTTTGTTTTTTCGCCTCGAAATTGGTATATAAATAACGATTATGACATCTATGTATATGGTCAAAATTGCCCCTGGTCATAAAGAAACCTGTTAAATTCGAAGTAAAGCGATTTGGCTTTTCCCCAACAGAATTGGTATGTAAAGTACAATTTGGATATCGGGAGTTAAAAATGCAAAAACGTTAGCATAACTTTTTTCGATAGTTGCACACCTAGAAAGTATAAGATGGCGAATGTCGGGAGTCGATACGTTGCTTAGGGATTAGGTAGCGTAGCAGTAGCGTGGACCGACGGACAGATAAGGAGACGAACAGACAGCACTTTTGTGGATCACACTAAATACTCTACACTGCAGAATACAATATTTGGTACTTACTAACTTTTGGTACAGTATTAAAAATGCATAGAAACAAAAGGAGATTGCGATTGTTCTAAAACTCAAAAGGTCATCAGTTGTTCACATTTTAGAAAAACGGATCATTCTCCTAAAAAACTACAACAAAAAATTTGTAGGTGGGTATAGTAAATGCTTTAGTCGAGTACGATTTGTTCATACCCTATCCTTGATTGAGCTGAACCCTGCAGGCGTTATAATTTTCTTGGGGAATTGAGACACGCAAAGCAATTTTTCCAGGGGCATATAATTTGGTTTGATAAAATATCGGTGTACAAATTTGAGAACTATTTATTTAGACAAGGTACCTACTGCATTTCTCGTCAATGCTTTTAATATAAATGGAATTAACTATTTCATATTTTATTTACCAACTTTAAAAGTGAATGACGAATATTAGGTACTTTACAAGAAGTTCAACGCCATTCAATTGTCTGCTTATAATACAACAATATCATGTGTTAATGGAATTTATGTAGATATTGGCAAACAACAATAACCTGTTTACTACGTTTCAATTATAGCTAATAACTTAATAAGTTTCCATTAATGAGAGCACCGTATTATTTGATTGATAGTACGAGTATTTCTGTCAATGTCGTAATATTTCATCTGCAAAATGACAATGTTGTGTTAGTAATAAAACCATATAGGTACATACCAAAAACCTTTTACTAATTCATTACTGGCGTTCTGGAAATTGTTCGTAGAAAGAAAACGTAATTATTTTAAGACCATTTAACCTTATTATTGTTTTGGAACCATTTCACAAAACATTTTCTAAAAAATAGTATAAAAAACTCATTCATATCTAAGGCTTTTATGGCACTCATCCTTAAGACAACTCGTGGCTGCGCCACTCGGTTTCTAAAGTTTGATTCGTGCTATAAAACCTACCTTATGAAACTTGTTTTTTAATATACATACTATTATTGAAACAAATCTATTATTATTAATACACAAATTATTTATTAATTATCAAATTTGACAATGACATTTCATTGGTATCTACGATAAATCTGCCAAAATCCCAATTTTTATAGAAACTTCATTTTATCTTCCATTTTTGTACCTAGCGGCAAAATCATTAATTTGAAGCGACCCTGTATAATGCAGAACAAACTTCTCCTTACCAAACTAATACGCAGGACCTTGGTATGCTATAAGCAAAATTTCAAGTTTATATGAATCCCAATACCTAAGTAACAATCATTATATTGGAGCTATGTTTTGAATAAAAAATAGGGACGAAAACCGTTAGAGAGGGGTATAGGAACCTATTAGGCAAAAAGGCTCAAAAAGTAATTACGAATCGAAAAATGCTAACATATACAGGGTGTCTCATTTGAAATATCAAAGTTGATACTACTTTTTGGTATAAGCGGCAACACTGCATTGCTGAAAATATTTTAGATCGTTAGATCAGGAGCAACTACTGATGTATCCAAATTTTCAGAATAATCCAATGTGCCGTTTTCCGTAAACGTCTAACGTACCATCGACCGTGAGACACCCTGTATAATAGTTTCAGAAAGAGTTCGAACCGTCACGTTGGTTGCAGGACATGCTAAATATTACCACGTTTGTTTGCTCACGTTTGTATATCAGGTAGCCTAAATAATTAACTTGGCGGCTAATTTGGTCAAATTATATTATCGCTTTACGTTAGTGTGCATGCGTACTATTAAAATAAATTCAAAACTTCCGGAGCCGGACCATGTCAAAGTTTAACAAAGGCTCAACGTTTCGCCCATTATCGTGAGGGGCATCTTTCTTCGTGTCCTTCTTTTCATACCTTGAGACTTAATTAAGGAAGTGTAAATTGATCAAAATTTGTGTCCGAAATAAACGACGAAGTATTAAAACAATGACAAAAGTCCAAACCTTGATTGTTCAAAACAACTCGAAACGAGTTCGATTTAATAAATTTTAATTAACGTTTCCAGTGTTGTGTTCAACGGCTACAAGGGTTCCAGTTCATTCACTTCACTGTACATACATGTCAAATTTGAAGAAAATTGTAGACAGCGGGGGCATTTGAGCGTTCCGGGACTTTTGGCGTACCTAAATACGGAAAAATAATTTCGAAAAACTGCAACTGTCCACGTTCGGGCACACTAGCAGCTCTGCTGTTGGGCCTAACTATTAAATTGCCGCAATTATTATTTAATGATGTTTATGTTTATTTCAAACGTTTCATGAAAAATTGGCTATCAGTAATACATGTTCAACGTTGTTGAAATCGATAAACTGTATACATGCGTTTCGCGCACTCTTTTTTCAAATTTTGAAAACTTCAGATTCGTCTTCTTCATAAAAAAGTATTACTGTAAAGTGATACCTATTTGTTTTTTTTATAATTCCATTGCGAAGTTTTATTCAAATGGCGGTCAAAGTTTGAAATTTTTCATAGAAAGTATATGGTATGTGAATTCAATGTAGGTTTACGGATAATTTATTTACATATCTATCATGTAATCAGCAGCAGGGACGAAGTCAGTGACGAAACGGATTTTGTTATGGTATTTAGTGAAGACATTGGTGCAGGTGATTGACTCCAAAATAGGGCGCAGGAACAAGCTGTATATAAATATTCAACAACCGGCTGTGAAACCTTATGGTTTTTTGTATAATGATAGTAAGTCGCTCTGTGGTGAAAGGTAAAAGTGGCAGGACAAGAAGAATCAATCGATAGCTCAGTCTTGTGTTGATAATGAATGAAATTACATTAACTGTTTGTTACACTGCGGACTGCGAAGTACAGTATTTAGATAAATGGGTATATTGTTTGTATTTTCTTCTGGGTATAACGTCTATGTTAAGTTTTAAAGCTAAAAATTCTTTTCACACTACATAAGGTGTAACATATTACCTAATCGGTATTAAAGGGTGTATCGTTGTGTCGACAATAAGAAAGCTAAAATAGTGCGATAGTTGCAGCAAGGTGCTTTTGTACTCATTTTGCTATTGCTACATGTTTTATTTTTTAGCAATTATAATCCAGTTTTTTGTGTGAAAATTGTAAATTACTTCATTTTTCTCAGCGTAATGACGTTACTTTACTACTTCCAATTCTCGGCTATTAACTAAAAATGATTGCTCAAAAATAAAAGCGAATGTCGTTATCTACACTTTCCCAAATATTATAAAAAAGCTGTTTTTTCTGTAGGTACTTTTTGCTGGAGTTCTAATCAACATCATTAAATTTCTCATTGAAATGGTAATGAAGGAACTATTTTTCTGCTTTAATAATGTATAATTTACATAACTATGAAAAACTAATGTTGAGGTAGGTAATATGTTGATATAAAAACTGACATATAACTTTTGTAATAAACAAATCATTAAATCAACTGAAAGGTCAAGAGTTACTCATTCGTTCACCGTAAACAACTTTGTAATTAAACCTTTTATTCTATTACCTTCCCGTACACTTAACAAAAAAGTGAAATGCTTAAATTCAAAAGATATTATGAGCGGCCGAATTGTAAATATAAATGAATATTATTTGGCCTTGAGTGTTACTGTAAAAAACTAACACGCAATTCACTGGGACATTGAACCGTTGCAAAACATTATCAACTGTTAAATGTTAACTGATTCGTCATTGGAATTGTTAATTGCATGAGGTAACCATGCTAATAAATAGTTTTTTTTAACAAAATTTATTCCAGTTTCTATTTGCAAGGTTTTAAGCATATTTAGTGTATCAAATTGTGTTTTTATTGTGTTCTAATGTATTGAGTTCATCTGAAAATAATTGTTTTGATGTAAGACTAATATTTTATTAAACGGAATTTATCTGTTGAATACCCATAAGTACCTACCACTGAACTCTATTATAGATTGAGTTCAGTGGTACCTACTAGCGGAATACTTTAGAAGTTATACAATATGCACCTACTCACATCCAAAAAGGGGGGTTATTAATGACTAAAACACTGGTGTTGCAAATGTATTAGACAGATTACGTGTATTGAATAACTGCTGTTAAATCATACAAAAAATGTGTAGTAGTTTCTTCCCTTCACTGTATATTTTTAGAACGAAGAATTTATGGCCAGTGGTTATCAATTTGAATTTTTGTTTCTGAACGACTGCTATTTTATGTTCACCGATTTTCTTTGGGCAAAAGATTAATTACTAATAAATAAATTAAAACTTGCAGGAACAAGGCTAAGAAAATGTAAAGGCCGGTAATAATGCATTGTAGTAATTAGCCAAACAAATAAATGCAGAAACATAATATTACCTATATCTTTAAACTGAAGGTCTTCGGTTAGTGAATAAATGAATCACTCAATCGCATTTCCATTATTTGGCAATATAATTAATTTAAATGTGATTCAAACATCTAGAGTTTTATATCGCAGTTGGAAATGACAAATTTGGGAATTAGTGGTTTATATAAATGAGAAAAAATCGTACCATACTTTGGTTATTTTCGTTGAAGGCAGCTTTTTTTAAATTATTGTAATACCTAAGCCAAGAGGACTATAAAAATATATTTATAGGTGTATTATGAAGATATTTTTATGAAGTTGGGAAAATAAATAACAGGATAATATTAATCATCCGTTTTTTTTTATTTATTGAGTAATTTGAACTGAACAAAAAAGGTAAAATTAAAAACTTTTAAACATATTATATAATTTTTTTATTATTTTTATTTATTTATATTACGGGCCGCGCATACGCGCATCAACTGCTTTGGTTATTAGCACTAACCTTACCAGAATTTTGCCCCGCTAAAGGAATTTCACCCTCAACCAGGGATCTTTATAATGCCGAACATCGCATTGACACGGGACCTACGATTTTACGTGTCCGATTAATACTCGAAAATTAATATTTTGAAATTTTGTTTATTTTTTCACACTTTTGGTCTGATAAAAGCGCCACAATAATTTGAGGGGCGCCATTGACACTTCCATTTTGCATTCTAGAATTTGTTCATTTTAGTCTAACTACATCTAGCACACTCTTTTTTAAAGCACTGTAAGCAACGCAAATACGTTCGTCTTCATGTCAGGTTATATCACCTTTGAAACGCCAATGGATACTACGGTAGTTTCAATATTTCCAAATTTAATAACCAATCAATATTATGACCACCATTATAGATAGGTTGCACACATGTACGCACGCAACATCTTAATGCTGGTAATAAGTGCAAGTAATAGCTTCCAGTTACACAGTAGAAATGCAATCGTGCAGATGCAGTTGTGAAGTTTTTGGACGAATCTCTGAATTTCTAATGAAATATGCTTTCGTATTATTCCTTTCAGTTTTCTATCAATTCGACTTGCATTATGATCCATGTCCACCTCCTTCAAATTAGTTCATCACACGAAATTTACTCTACGAAGTACCTATGTGATGGTCTGGAAAAGTTTTGTTGAGGACCACTCTTGAACTTCTACCACAGGATCACTGAAATCTGACATGAACGAGTTTCCATACGTATCAAAATGAACTTAGAACGTTGGATAAAAATCACTGTAAAGCCATTTTAATTGAACGTGATGACATGATACGATGGTGTCTAAAAGGTATTAAACTATATGTAAGACAAGGTTGAATAATATTATTACATTAGCTAATCAGGAAGTGGGGACTGACAACAACTCACCTTTTGTGACTATGGTGAATTCTTGGCTCGCAAATTAAGTTCCCACCTGTTCCTTCTGCGAGGTCTACATGGATCCGTTTCGGCTAACACCTTAAAAACTACCTACCATTCATTGTTTGAATCTCATTTGTTGTATGCATTACTGATATGGGGGAACTCAACAATAAAGACTAAAATTTTCGCTCTTCAACGGAAAGCCATCCGTGTGATTAGTGGCCTGCACTATCGAGCTGACTGCAGAGACGCGTTTATCAGGATGACTGTGTTGATAGCAGCAGATCCAGAACAGGTGCCACATATTATGGATTAAGATTCTTCAATGCAGTACCAGTGAATGTCCGAAATTTAGAGATTGGGAGTTTCAAGAAGCTGATGAAGTCCACCCTCCTATCACGAGCATATTATACATTAGAAGAGTACGAAAATAATATACTGAAAGACGTTGATTCCTCGCGTTGAGAAAAGTGCAAATTTTATATCTACTTATTTATTTATTTTTTTTACTTATTTATATGTATTGTCTGATATTTTATGTAGGTATATTGTCGAGATTTTAATATGTATTTATATGTAATTAGGATATTATCTATCTACGTTTACAGACAAATGTAATTAACTTAATGTTTTGTACATGCTAGCGTCATTAATATAATAATCAATAATGGTTTCAACTGAAGGCAACTATTTATAAAGGAACTCTCTACTGGCTTAAGGCGAAGGAAAGCGCCTCATCTTATATATTGGATCCGAGAGGAGTTACTTTTTGAAGGTAAAAAAGTCATGAATGGAAGGCTGTAGTATTTGAAGAATGGTTTACTCTTTACTGCATTATTAAAGCTTCCGATGAAGCTTCAATTGCTATGAATTTTCACACTAAGTCGTGAATGCAGCTGATAATGTTTTACGTAAACTACTGGCAAAAGTGTCCATGTCATTAAAGGGGAGAAAGAATGTGCAAATTAGATAGATTTATTTAGGTTTCTTTATAATGCTGTGGCTAATGTTTAATCGTCGAATAATTTCCAGATACCCGTTAGTATTTCATTTTACTTGGTAGCCCCAATTTTTGGGGTGGTACCTATTTAGAAATAATGAGTGTAGACTTGGGAATTGGATTGAAGAGGATGGGGAGCCTTTACCTTTACGAGATGTAATTTGTAGAAGTTTATCAAACTTTCTAATTAGTTCTAAAGAATTGGCTTCACTCTATTAGATTCGGTTTCTTTATATTGTAATTCACCAGTGAAAGTACTTTAATGTGGAAGAAAACCATATCAAGACCCATAGTTACTAGTATTAAATCTAAAGTTGAAGTTTTAACCTCTTTTGTGGTGAGCACGAGCAAAATTTCAGTGCGTACAAATTCTAAACCTATAAATACATTAATACTTGAAGATTACAGAAAAACAAACCACTTAATGAGCTTGCTAGAAGTTCAGAATAAATTATTGTATCTTTAGATTTACCTTACTGAACTATGTAGGTATAATTAAAAATCAGATTGTACTAGAGACTTGAGAAGTGTAGCTATGGAACATGTAACTCAAGCTAGGTCACACCGCATGCGAGAGCTATGTAGTAAAAGTAGGTCAAGGATTAACCCCAGCTCATCGGAACCGCTTACGTGAACTATGCAGTAAAAGTAGGCCAACCCCAAAAAACAGCAAAAAAACATCCAAAAGCATCAAACACGTTAAAAAAACCTCAAAAGACCAAATTGCTGTTTAGTTGTGGTATGTTTAATGTTTGATGTTTTTTTGATGTTTTCTGAGGTTTTTCGATGTTTTTTGACGTTTTTGGATGTTTTTGATGTTTTTTTAGGTTTTTGTTGGTTTTTGGGCTTGGCCTATTTTTATTGCATAGTTCACGCAAGCGGTTTCCGAGGAGTTGGAGATCTATGACCTTGGTGTTAATCCTTGACCTACTTTTACTACATAGCTCATGTAAGCGGTGTGACTTAGTTTGAGTTAGATGTTCCATAGCTATACTACTGACTTGTAAGGGCCAGTTCATTGGACAATTTTTATACACAAAACACACCTAAAATAACATAGAACTTATTAATAATCGACTACACAGGAGCAGTGGAAGGAAGAAAACTTCAATGCCATATCAGCATTCATCAATTCATCAAAGTGAAACGACTACATGCAAAATAAGATGTTACATAAGGGAAGGGGAAGTAAATAAAATTCTCCCACGCCTTGTAAAAGAAAAATTCTTTACGGCGTAGATAAAGAGGCCCAACAGATAACGTTGCTCTTTGAGTGAAAAGAGTGACAACCAAACACGAACCCATAAAGAATTCGTTGACATATTTTACTCTATCCAAAACTTATGTATTTATGAGCAGTATGAGAAATTTTTGTAATTGCTTTCAAATAATTTACTAAAATATTTTGATGGTTATATTTGTACATACAATGTATAATTGTTTGCAACATATTGCTAAAAATAGAATTGTCAGATAACGTGTTTTTAATTGCCGTGTTATCTGTATCCTTCCTTTATCAAAAGGTGACAATGGATGTCACTACAAAACTTGTTGACAAAGGTTGTTTAATTTTAACAAATTCTACGTTTAATTCTAGTTTTCTTTAATTTAAAATCAGTACGCATGGTATTAAGTTAACGGTCGACTTTTGACAAATCTATGTACATTACGTTGTAATTAGCCATCAACAATCACCCAGTGGCACGGCAATTTCCATTAACTTGTCATGACTCATGTGTCCCTCAATGTTGTCAACAATTCACAGAATAGGTGCAAGTGAAATTACAATGCAATACTACAATTTCAGCAGTCAGAGTTTTTGGACAGACCTCCAGATCCTCAGATCGGTCTACTAGTAGATAAGTTGAAAGTAAACTTCAAAAGTAACTGATTTGTGGGTTACAAAAAAGGAGAGATACATAACTTCGTAGAATTTAGGCTATAGTTTAGGTTTCAAGGTTTCTTAATCTTTATCTCAAGTGAACCGATAATTCATAAATTGTAATGAACGATATTTTAAGAAGTGATTGGGCTGTGTTAAAAAGTTTTAGGGCCCTATCTACCAGGTCCCATTATTTTGTAACGTTTGACACTTTTAGAAGTTGATAAATATATGATGAAGTCTTTATTAATGGTAAAGGTGTCAAAAGAAATACACGTTCCAATTACTAAAAAGAAGAGGGGATACGGTAGTCCGAACTTTAATAGGTACATGGATAATTGTAAAAGGAACCTGGCAATGGGTTACATTCTCATGTAAGTAATGATTTTTGTTTTTGTTCTTATGCTCTTGTTCTATGTTGTAAAACCTGTACATTGCGCCTAAAGAGCAAAAATTTTTAACATGCTGTGACATCAGCACGTGATTGACGTTACCCTATGTTGATGGTGTTGACCTAATACCAAACTATACAGAAATGCGTTTTTAATATTATAAAAACAGATAGAAAGCGATCTCGATCTGTGGGAATGTTTGAAACAGATATAGGGTAATGGAGACATGGAGACTATTGGACGATTGAGACTGTACGCATGGTGTCCATTCAAGCTTATCAACTTATTCAACTGCGTGAAATCGGTTGAGAAGCAAAGCATAGGTCTTATCAATGAGTTACGTCAGTGGTGGATTAACAGTAGATTTATCGTTAAAGATTTGTTAACATCATTTCACAACTTTGTTCTTTTAAATTGGACAGTTTGAATTCTATGATAAATTTAACCTCAAGATTGTGTTATTTAAATTGCACTAGTTTCACTATTTTTTATGGGGATTGCGTTTTGCCATTGATTCTGAAATTTACCTAGGCCGTGTAATACATATAGGTCACAAATCGTTTCTTTTGCAGATTATGAACCCTTGGACCAAAGTAAGATTTTTGGCTAAAATGAAAATTGCACACGTGCATGTCGGTCCGTCCGTCGGAAACTTTTCTTTGACGCGAATAGACTCGCAAACCGTAAGAATTGGAGGTATTACACATGACCCGGTCAAGGGGTCAAAGGTCACCAAGTTAAAACATGAATTTGGGGATATAGAAATAGGGCCTATTTGATAGAGCTCACCGAGCTGAACATGTTTCATTTTCAGTAAATGCTATGGCCACAATAGGGCTGCGGGTAAGGGGCCTGTATTAAATAAAAATAATATAATGTTTAATATACGTTATACTACAATGATAAAAAATGTAGAAGATGGTTAACCTTCTATTGAGGTTAAGAGCCTGAAGGAACACCCTATGTGATAGACTTTAGCTTTAAACCACAAATATATCTACTGTTTACTTAGCATTTTAGTCTTGTAAGGTCTATATCTATACCAATCATTGTCACAAATCAATATTTATACGCAGCTCCTAAAACAGAAGTTTAAATTACTAGAAAATTAGACAAAATAGGTATAGGGAACTCGAATGCAATTTGCAAGCTATTTACATTTTAAACTAGAATTTATAATTAAATAGAAGGTGTTTTATTTAAAATGAAAACGTTAACCTGAAGTGAAGGGTAACATACTTGCACTCTACAATTTTATTTCTAACGATTTCTCTATGCACTTCACGCAACTCAGTGGAGTTGGCGCGCGAGCAACTAAACTTACATTTTTGATTAGTGCTTAGTTTTTCAAAAAAATTTCAAATAAGCATTTATCGTACCCAATTGATATTGAAAAGTGGTCCGAGAAAATCTATTCACGTCATCCCCATCGTACCGAAGGAAAAAGCTACAATAATTTAATTAATAGCGAAAAGGAGAACATTTATGCTGCACTTAGTCCAAAAGCACAAGGAGCAGAGTTTGATGAAGCACATCCCATCCATTGAATATATACTTCAAACTGGAAAAAGTAAACTTTTTAAAAGATGAAGATGTTATTGACGAAATTACGGATTACCGCAAATTGTCTGGCAAAGAATTCATTTGGAAGATGAGCCACGATAACTCGGCGTCCTGGTTTAAAGGACTGTTCATCAACATCATTATCAAAAGTAGCGTAATGTATTTTGATGATGGAGGCTTCTTCGGTAGCTACTGAGCCCAGTTTCAGTAGTTATAGTCTAGATAGACTAAGTAAGCATCGAGCCGGTAAGTTACTCTATGTGTCACATAATCAGAACTCATAAAAAATAGAAAGGAACTGCAGATCAATTTACGTTTTTAACGAAATTGCCTCGGAAAAACAGAAAGAAAGAAAGAAAGACGTAATATAGAAGATTTAGGCGAGAACCGGAATCGGAAAGAAGAGGACAATAATATGGAGGATGAGTTTGACGAATTCAGTGAGGAAGATAATTTGGATAACGAAGATATTTTCCAAAAATTTACAAGTCTAACAGAGAAATGAAGACAGCGACTATTCCACTTCACATGTTGAATTTCAGTATTATTATAAGTAAATTTAGAGTGACATCAACCATTCATTCGAGTGTCCATAGAATATAATAGGTAATGTTGATGAAGCTATTTATAGGGAACTTCATGGTTCACATTTGCCTTCATTGCGTGATAGTTAAGGACAATTGTTACTAACTAACCTAATATGTATAGGTATATTTTTACATGCAAGCGGTAATTAGCCCAGTCAACGAATATTCTAGAAGGAAATTCAATAAGCACATAGACCAACTATGGTACGTTGTTTGGGGTACCTAGTAGTATAATATACTAAAAGTCCTTGATCCTAGTGGAGGCGGCAGAGGGTGGTGGTGGGGGGTAAAGGTCCATTTTTTTGGTTTCCGCCTATACCTCAGTAAGAGTTGGTCCTACAAAAATACTTACCAATACAAAATTAAAGGTGACAAAATTTTAAACATTTTATTTCTATAGTTTTTTGCTATTTGTAACCGTTAATGTGATATGCGCTCTCGAAGATCGGTAATTTTCGAAAAAACCTTCGGAACACATTTTTCGTCAAACTTCTGTCTCCAGCGCCTCGGATCATCCCACAGAAAATTCGTAACAAAGGAAGTTGTAGAAAATTAAATTTCCTTTAAAATGTATTCCCACGAGACTTCCCTCGTATTAACACTTTTTTCAGAAAATAAGTATAGCTGAATTCAGAAAAAAATACTCTTAAACTACATTACGAGTTAAAAAAATAGTCAAGATCACCAAAGTTTCGCGCACGAGTTGCAAACAAAATTTTTTCTACAAACGTGAGAAAGTTATAACAATTATTTTAACGTTAAAATACAAAACTCTCATATAGTTTGCGTGCAGTGCGCGAAGTAAGTACTTCGCGCACGACGTCGTCATTTCGCGCACGCTATCATGGTAACGTAGGAAAGTGAAAAAAAGGGTCACTTCGCGTATTGTTATCGATGCGCAAACTTTGTCATTTTTTGACGTTTGTAGAAAAAATATTTGAACCACTAACCAACTACTGAAAATATACATAAGCATTGACTAAAAGGATTTTTCAATCAACGACATAACCTAGATTTGATTGAAACATTGAAAGATAACGTTAGTACTTCCATCATCATTGAAGTGTAGAACTTCAGTTAAATTCAGTAGGAGAGGTGTAAATGGAACCTTTCAGCAATTTGAAAGATTTTGGGGTAAAATTATCATTAAAATAAGGGAGGTGAACTGAAAGTAAACGTTAACAAACACTTGTTTACCAGGGGGCACTTTAATTTTTGTTACAGTATTTTTCCTTAAATAGTTACTTGCCCTTAGTTAATTTTACCAGCAACGGCAAAATAAATAATAATGTAAAGAATGTTTTAGAATAGATACAGAGTGTATTACCTATTGCAACTGACCCAAGACCTTAGGTGTCCTTGACTCACCCCAACTCTTCTATATATTATAAGCTTCATATGGAACTATTTCGACCACAACACGCTTTTGTTGCATGTTCAATCCGGCAAAACGAGCTAAGCGAAGAGCAAGGGCACTACCTCCTTTTCTCGAAGCGGTTCGTCGTTTTTTTGAACCCTCATAACTTGGGTGGGATATTTTATTTTGAAAATTAGTTAAAAATTGTTTACATACAGAGCTTATATTCTATTGAAGGAATTTATTTTCAATGAGCATTATTGAAACTTTTGTAAACCAATTTTTCATATAATTAAAGTAAATATGAAATACGTATATCAAAATTATTTTAAGTTTATAAAATTCATACAAAATCTTAAATGGTAGTGCATAAAACTAAAATGTCTATAAAATCACCAACAGTCAGGTTGGCCGAGCGGTCTAAGGCGCCAGATTTAAGCTCTGGTTCCCGAGAGGGAGCGTGGGTTCGAACCCCACACCTGACAAACCACTTTTTTGTTATACAAAACAATAGGTGTTTTCTTTTTGCATCGCCACAGGTGTGCCACAGGGTTAGGTAAATGCACAATTATCACGTGATTGAAGTGCCTTGCGTCATAAGACATATCTGCCACAGGTTAATATAAAACTTAAAATAAAGCTTTTAAAACGAATAGGGTTATTGAGAACTGAGTCAAATTATTTTTATAAAACGAATGGTGTGTATTGACAGAGGTGCCTTAAAATGCAAAAAGAAAACACCTACTATTGGAGTAAAAATGCAAGGCCTCTGACTTTAAGTGATCATAACAAAAAAACTGAGGGGTGAAATTTCTTCATTTTTGGGCAGTACATTAGTCATTTATATATGTTTAACATGTGTAAAAACTAAAATGCTAGAATCAGTTGTTTAACTTTTATTTTAATTAACAGCAATAAAAACGCTGTATGTAGTATTTTCCTGGCTGACGGTCAGTTTTAACTTATCATAAAATTGTTATTGTTTCATAAATTGTTACCAAATTTACAAATGTTGTAGCACACACACTTCTGAAAAGTCGACAGCCAATAAATATTGATTATTCATATGATTAACTGGTTTTATAAGCCCTAACCGAAAATGTGCTATTTCGCAATTTACGGAAGTTAAAGAAAAAATTCTTGTTTTAAATGCTAAATTTGATATTACTTAAATCTAACTGCATTATTCTCTAATTGAAAATAAAATTTGTTTTCTTGTAATTCAAAGTTTATCGCGAAAAAAAGACGCACATATTCCCGCGAGAGGTACTCTACCACATCGTAAGCAGCGAGCGGCAACCCACAACAATGTGATTATTCTTTTGCATTGTACAAAACAATGCGCTTTATAGCAATAGTGTACGACAACAGCTGCCCCGCGCGGCCGCGCTTCTCCCCTCCAACTGGTGCATGCATCCTTTTTTCAAAATTTCTTTTAAAAAAAACGATGTATAATGACATTATTTTTGTGAATCGTGTTAAACCACAGTATAATTGCTTTAACCTTGTTATGTTACTGTCAAATTGTTAATATCGAACGTTCAGGTACTGAGTTACATAAGATGTCGTTTTTTCATTATAGCTTTAAGACTAATAAACCAATTGGCCTCAAAAGCATCTCACATTGACAAAAAAGTATACATTTTTCAAATATATAAGTATCTACCACTCAGTTTCAATAATATAGCCGTAATTAATTTTTAAAGTGGAGCGCTTGTGCGATTTGAATCATAATTAGCGCTTTTTCTCACATACACTGATACAGAAAATTAACGATGTATTGTAAAAATCTAAAACTGTACACCTTTTTGTAGAAATAAATGGTCTTTTAAGTGCACTTTATTTCATTAAATTATGATTGCTAATTACTGAGATACAAGCTTCTAAAGTCAGAGGCCTTGCATTTTTACTCTGATAGTAATGTGAATTGCAAAAGTTTGAGCACAACCAACTAAATTCCTTCGTCGTTTTTTGGCAATGCTTTAAGGAGCAAAAAGTATAGCAGGCTAAATTTCGAGTTTATAGTTAAATAAAAAGCAATGAAAGTATGTTCTAAAATAGAGAGATGATGAAACAAGGTGAAAATTTTTATCACTTATTAAAAATGTACCTAGCTTTTTAGTTTTTATCGATTATTGGTAATTCAAGTATGCTATGTGACTGGTCGTTTTAAACGAAATTCATTAATTTCATTGGTTTATTTTTCTGGAGTGTATTAATCTAATAATAAATACCTATACCAAAGAAGAAAGGGTTTTTATGGTGAAAACCTTTTATGGTGGCGCTAGTTTCAGAAGAGTTCGAGATTTGTTTGCCGTTAATTTTAATACTACAATACAAAAGACAAAGTGCCATACTTTAAGTTAGTATTTTAAAAGAATAAATCGCACTTTTAGTCTTGCCAGTAGCATTATTTGAATCGCAATAATTTTCTCTTTCTGTTGATACTATTGCCATTTCTCTAAGTTAAATAGGCGAGCAGGAGCAACAATTAGCAAAAACGTTCAATACCATGTTAGATTCCTATGTTCAACTTTGAGAACGAACTCCCGGTATATTTTTTTAAATGGTGTTCGCTGTACTCTTAACCACTCAATTTTCTGTCGCAATAGCTTTACATGCGACATTAATCTCTTCGATTTCCTTTATCCTATGATTTTGGTCTTATACTAGCAAATACCCTATAATTGATATAAGCCCCCCTGTGTGCACTTAATAAACTTGAATGGATGCATTGGATTCCACTTTGTTTGTACTTAGAGTATTCACCACATTTTTGTGGAAAATCGAGGCAGTTTTCTCAAAGGATGCCAAGTTGTTTTCGCCGAGCGGGAATCTGATAGCTACGATTTTTTGACGTTATGTCGTTTGGCCAAAGTAAGTGGAGCAGTTATTGATAACGACGAGAATGGTTCGGAAGTACTCTTCCATCACGACAATGCGCCTACTCACACGAGTCACATTGTTCAGGAGAAATTGGATGAAATTGAATTCACGGTTGTGCCCAACAAAATTTAAGTAGGAATTGCATAATACTTTTCACTTTTCTTACTGTTTCAAGCATGTACCCCAATTCTAACATGATGTTCATAATAATTCTCCGTCAAATATAGGTAAATAAACAAATAATGGATGGTTTTTCTATTATGTAAGCCTTATTTTATTATTCCGCAAGGCAAGTATTGCGTTCCGACTTATGTTTCAATTTGAATAAATCAAATTAAAAAAATGTAATTACTATATATTTTCTTGTAGAAGTGGTCTAATTCTGTTAAGATTGCGTGACCAAATAATACGTGACGAAATTCCCAAACAGTATTATAAACGATTATGAATTATGATACATTTATAGTTTTCACACGAACTTCATAAATAAAAATGGACTGCTAATACCATTATGCCTACTTCTTCGCTTGGAAATAGTCTTCGCTTTTGACGCCACCAAGGATCCGCCATGATGAGCGCAAATATTAGTAACATTCTGGTAACATTTGCATATTTGTGTTGTAGATTGGTCATGGTTGGTACCTCTGCTAGCAGTTGATTGAATTTTTATTTTCTTGTGTCAAACGTGATATAACCTGAAAATTTTTAGCCTTAAATACCTTTAGATTTTAACAGTTAAGAAGACAATAAAGTTGTTTATAATATTCGTTTTATCAAATTCAAGTGTGAATTTCAGCTATGAACTGATAAAAGTATTTTTTTACGTGATCCGAATTAGATTTCAAATTTTCGCGGTTGAATTTGCGCTCATCATGGCGGACGCTGTAAGGTGTCATTTCGAATACATGTGATTATCAGTCCATTTTTATTTATGAAGTTCGTGAGTTTTCATTAATATTGAGTAATTATATTTTTGTTAACTTAACATCTCTTACAGTTCGATTGCGTATTAGAAATAAGGATAATATTATGTACATACCTACATAAATAATTTCCGAACGTGACTAACTACCCAATTCTTACTGTAAACTATTATTATAACTTACGGCTTTATCATCTTATATTTTGTTTTAGCTATGTTTTTTTTAACCACCTGTTCATGATAATATAAATATGTAATGTTAATCAATACGTATTTCAATTGAAATATGTTGCAATTGAAATACATATTGATTATAAAAGACAGTCAAATAATATTTAATTCAATATATGTGTTAATTCTACTGAAAAGTTGTGTCTGGTGCAATGAAGGCTATCCATTATTTACAAATAATTGATGATCCATTGCTTCATTTGCTTCATCAAATGGTTGCTCATAGATTTCTTGGGGCTGCTGCTTGAAGAATTCTTTCACTGCGCTTTGCACTTCTGCGTCTTACTGAAAACTGTTACCTCTTAACACCTTTTTTTTTCGGTGGCTGAAAGATATGGAAATCACAAGGTACTGAATCTGGGTAATCTTAACTATTCAAAAACTTTGTCACTATTAAAGTATGAACATGCAAATATGAAAAAAATTGAGCACCAACGAGAAACAGTTGCATGGATGGAAAAACTTTAGTGGGAGTTTTATACAATCGAACCTAGTCTTCTTTCTTCTACACCAAATTGTGTGTGGGGTGACTACCATATATCCCCCTCCCCACTATTTACAAATTCGTTAGCATTTGTAGTATAAACGAAAAGATGTGCAGATGAACATTTAAATATTTATGCAAAGTCCAATCAAATAGATTCGAACTTATTAATTACTAAATTGGGTGAGGAGGCGAGAGGGCGTGGGCATAAAGTCGAAAATATTACCCACACAACTATTATAAAGGATCTTCCATTAATTTACCGAAAACTGAAAGACTTTACGGTTTTAAAACAGTTTGTTTAACAGGCTTCAGAAAATCACTAAGGCTGGGCTTACTGTTTGGCAAGCTCTGACAACGTCACATTAGAGGCTTCCACGGGCAGGATCGGTAAAAGAAAATCGATTCGGATCATGTCAACATTGAAGCAGTCAACTTTTCGTCCACTTTCGGTGTAAGAAAGCAATACTTCTGGAAACCATCTTCTTGGTATTGCGAGGTTTTGGAACTAGATGACGATTAATAACTTTGCGAATTTCGTTCCTATGAAAACCGTCGTCGGCTAATTTGTTGATGAAATGCTACAATTCGTTCCTAAGGTTAACCCTATTGGAGACGGTCATAGCACGATAAAAAGGGAATTGATCACTGACCGTTTTTTGGTAGGATGGTAGTGTGAGGTGAGTACCTATCGGTGTGAGTGTGTTTTCAATAAACTGAGCAATATCTACGTTCGGGTGACAGGTGACCGTACATCGACAAAAGGGAGTGAACCGTTAGCCTTAACCTAGTATGTCCAGGAACGGTAGCGAATTTCATGATGTCTAAACTTTTGCAATATTCACTAATGCTAATAGCAAAATTTATTAGCATTTAGTTGTAGGTTATGGTGAGTTGAGGTTTCGTTTAGTCTACTGATGTTCTTATTGTCATCTTCATATGCATGAACTCTTTCAGAAAACGTGAAGGGTTCATACTTCATATAGCTAGGTATCGCGGATTTTACAATACTTAATAGACGATAAAATGTAAAAAAAAGATGGTGGTTTTGGACTTAGGAGGACCCAAAACGTTGAGATTCATCAAAATCTCGAGTTCGATTTTTTTACGATTCCATTACTTTCCCTATGTAAATACGTATACGTGTGTATATGCACGGGAAAGTAAAAATAAAAAAAATAATGAATAAAGTGGTCCTAATATTGAATTCTGTGGTATACTTTGATGTTACATCAAATAGGTTTGAAAAGTAATTATGTATTGCATTTGCTTATTAAAATTCTACTGGACAAATATGAATAATTAATTAAAGTAACCGCAGATTTATCGAAATTGTAGTATGTATTGTAATTTAGCATATAAAAGATCAAATGCTTTTGTGAAGTCAGGCATCAAAGCTATAACAACAACAAGTATATTATTGATAGCAGTAGCCAGAGTTTATATTATTTCCGCTTCCTTATCGTGCAGATAAATTTATATGGTATAGAAACAGCTTTGGGACATTCGTTAATTACAATATTAATGCTGAAGCAAAAAAACAAAAAAGATGGGGAGGAGATAGTGTAGCGGTTAGAACAACGACAACGATGGACCGAGTTCGATTCCCGGCTCCGCCAGAAAAACCTTGGCACTTGTCTCCTCGAGGTCCACTTAGTCACCATAAAATGAATACCGGGGTTTATCTCTGAGGTGATAATAGGTGGTTAAGGAGCGCAGTGCTGGCCATGGCCCATGCTACCTTTTATGATATATTCCAGATATGACTCTAGCCCTTTTATCCAGATAAGATCGTAAGCTGTTCTAAACGCGGGGCTAGTACTGTAACAAGAATAAAGGAGTTATTAATTAATGTAATTACGTGATGTTAGAAATCTGAAAATACGTGGCACTTGCAATGCATTCAGATTTGACAAATCGGCAAATAATTAGTATCAAGCAAAGACCGAAATTTTATTTATTAACATGTATCTTTGATAACTTGTTATGTAAGTATTGCATAATTATACTGAGTACAACCAAGAAGGGGGTGGAAATGTTTGAGGTTTTTATTGAAGCTTGATAATGTGTTGAGTTGACAGTAAGTAATAATTGATTAACTTTAACTTTTGAGATTAAGTGTAATGCGATACCGTCACATGTGCGAGTTCTTATAATCTGCCAATTCTATCGATCTGTGCTTTTCGTACGATTTGTTTGCTCTTTTTCATTGCTAATTTGTTTGTTTGTTTGATCATTCCTAGAGTACGGGAACGAGCAGGAGCTAATTTCAACATTTTCATTGGGGGGGGGGGGGGGGGGGAAGAAAAATAGAATAACACGGTTTTACGCTCTTTTCATCTGTTCATACTTGAGAGAAGTCTTAAAAGTACCCATTAGAATTATTCAGTTCAAATTTTACAGGGAACTATTTTTTTCCGAGTTACATTACTTCGTTAGTTCTCTACTAGGGGGCTGACAGTAGCGCTTTAAAGTACAATGACTGTATTACAAACAGTGACGACAAGCGTGGTATCGATTTTGATTGGCCGTGGTATATTTTGCATCTTAATGGCGGCCTGACTGTGTTTACCTTTGATCAGCGTGTGATTTTTATTTGGATTTAGGACGTTGCTAGGATACCACCGTTGAGTTCATATAAACCCGCCCACAATTTTGCCTCTTAATGGCGGATAATCGCCGCTTGTCGACACTGTTTGTAAATAAAGTCACTGTACTTTAAAGTAGAGTCCCTATATAGAGAGAGTACCGCAATTGGTTTGGTCGTTACTTTGGAGCTAAAATGGCGGCTGCATATTATGGTTGTCTTGTCAGGGATCAGCTTTTGTCAGTTGTCAGCTGTCAGTTGTAATAATTTTTCTATCACACCAATACCTTTTCTTCAATTCAAATTTCCCGGCCTTTTCTGGAGTCAAAATGGCGTCAATTGGGGTACTCTCTCTATATAGGGACTCTACTTTAAAGTAAAGTCACTAAATATTCTAAAGTACCGCAACGTTCGCCATTTTGGGGTTAAAATTTTGGCGGCAATTTCAAATATTGAAGACCTAGTCACTAGAAAATTTAATGACTTTATGAACTGTTTGATAAAAACTAAACTAACATTAGATACTTATCAATATATTTCTTAAACATTATTTGTCATTGTTATTAAAGGGTACAATTTAATTGAAAGATAAAAAATTTGGGACTTTGCCAAACGAACCTAACATACGTTTTTAAAATTGACATTTTATTTTGTAGTGTTAATCATGATGTAAAGTGTTAATACTTCATTAATTTAGAATCGTTATTTAAATCACAGAAAAGGAAAACTACAAAAATACAGCAAGTAGTGTGTAAGAATAAGAAGACGAGCCTGTCTATGGGAAAACTACAAGTTTATGATGTTTTTCAAATTGCCGCGTTTCAAACCAAGTGTCAAACGTCCAACTTAGTAATAGTAAATACTAATTTTCATCGTACGTCAAATACAGATCTGTCATTTTTCCGCCATTTTGGGGTTAAAATTGGCTTTCTCTCTCTAACTCATTGGAACATAAGGTTGCGGTACTTTAGAATATTTAGTGACTTTACTTTAAAGTACAGTGACTGTATTACAAACAGTGACGACAAGCGTGGTATCGATTTTTATTGGCCGTGGTATATTTTGCATCTTAATGGCGGCCTGACTGTGTTTACCTTTGATCAGCGTGTGATTTTTATTTGGATTTAGAACGTTGCTAGGATACCACCGTTGATTTCATAAAAACCTGCCCAAAATTTTGCCTCCTAATGGCGGATGGGTGGAGCTAATCGCTGCTTGTCGCCACTGTTTGTAATAGAGTCACTGTACTCTAAACCAGAGTCAGTAGATTACAGTGGCGTAACTTCAAAATTTGGGCCCGGAGGCAAGAATTTTTTAAAGGCCCCTTTTTGGCAATTAAATAGTAGAATAAAGGGTAGCATGATAATAAAATAACCAACGTTAAAAATTTTAACGTTCGTTTTTAAATCTTCAAAGAAATTTACGATTTTATTTCATACCTACTTGTCCCGAAAGTTGGATAATGGCATTAGTTACGGGTTAATTATTTCTTCTTAGAAAAAAAAACACGAAATCGCAAAATAGTGCTGTGGTTGTAAAATAATAAATAACGTCAGTCTTGTTTTTGTTTGTATTACTCGTAACTGGTAATATTTATTGTTGGTCTACTTGTACTTGGCAGGCAGTACGAATACAAAGAAAGAGTAAAGAGATTAAGTAGGTACTAAAAATAAAACAAATTTTACTGTATTTTTCCGTTATTGTTATGTCAGGTATAAAAGAGAGAAACTTATAACAACTACAACAGTAAGGGTCAGATTACTCGGTTATTGACACTGTTGCATTACTCATTTTTTATCCCTATTCTGAAAAAAAGAATATACATTTACTTTTAATATTTTTTTCCCTATACAAATACGAAATACAGTAGTTTTAATGCGAAAGTATGGTATTTTGCACATATGGAAAATACAGCAACAGTTCAGGTCTCGTACGTCGGAATTTTGCAATCGTCGGGCCCTTAGGCAAACCGGGCCCGGAGGCGATTGCCTCCTCTGCCTCCTCGGTAGTTACGCCACTGGTAGATTACTCTAAAGCGGCGGACAAACATTTATTTATCATGGCGCTGTTTTTAAAGGACATTGCTTCTCTTCCCTATTATCAGTGGTGATATTCCAATTTTTTAACAACGGGTACGCTAAAAATAGTTGTAAAATTTTGGTAGCGCCGCGAGGGGTGCCCCCCCCCCCCCCGCGAAAAGAGCCGCAGGCCGCAGGTGAACATTTTTGAAAATTTGAAGGTCACACACTTTCCTGACGATAACATTTTGTACCAATATGTACAATAGTAGACTCGAAATTTTCAATAAGAAAATAGAACAAGTTAATAATATTTGTATTTATTTAAAACATAGGTTTGACGTTTAAGGTTATAATTATAATACCATAATCCGAGTCTGGCCACCCACTCACTGACAGGTCGGTAAATGTACAGTGACTTTATTACAAACAGTGACGACAAGCGGCGATTATCCGCCATTAAGAGGTAAAATTGTGGGCGGGTTTAAATGAACTCAACGGTGGTATCCTAGCAACTTGCTAAATCAAAATAAAAATCACACGCTGATCAAAGGTAAACACAGTCAGGCCGCCATTAAGATGCAAAATATACCACGGCCAATCAAAATCGATACCACGCTTGTCGTCACTGTTTGTAATACAGTCACTGTAGGTAAATGAGCATGCCAGTGACATCGCTCCACAGTTATAAAGTAAAGTTGGGAACGTTCAAAGATGGCGCTATAAAAGTTATTTCTTTAAATTTTAAAAACGCGTTTTCAGTCCAGTACGGAATACTTCAAAAATTTTACGGCCGTACCCGTGCATACCCGCTGAATATCACCACTGCCTATTATACAGGGTGTCCCACGGTGACCGTCGGTTAGAAGTATATCAAGAACGGTAAAAGCTAGAAATTTGAAATTTTGCACATGCGATATGCCGTGTTTAATCTATTAAATAAAAATATTTTCCAAATGGCAGCACTTCCGGAAATACCGCAAGTGAGCATCAACATCTTTATTTTAAATACAAACCGGGCAATTTTTTTTCACATTCTGATGTGCCATAAAATGTTTAGTAAGTATGCTTAAAATAATCGGTGTATCAATTTCGATTGTTGAGAAAAAAAATTTGTTTAGGACATAAAATTGAAAGTCGGAAGTGGTAAAAGTTAGGGAAATGGGATTTTAGGTTCTCAATGTCAAAAGATTGAGACATAATTGTCTGTAACGGATAATAAAAAATTGCCCGCGGTTACGTATCTATTTGACGTTATTTCCAGACTTAAGAAAACCTTTAAAAAGTCTCTTTTTTCAAATGGAATGCCTATTTAATTATCTGTCCATTCGATGCAGAAATAAATTTCCTTTAAATTGATATATGTACCATGTTCCTATACCTAAAATAAATGATTACAGAGTTATTTACATTTTTCTATTTAAATTTATAATTACATGCTTTGCAAAACAAGGTTGGCTTTGAAAATTTCCAAAAAATTTTTATGCAATTGTTTCTTATGCTTTTATGATTATTTAAAATTCTATCTATGGAACTTCTTTAGTATCCAAGGTCCAAGGTCTCTTTCCGCCGAACGAACAGAACTTTCAGGGAAAACATTAAAATATCCCAATACATTGGTTTCTGCAGCGTCATTGGGGACAATTGGCTTTGCCAAATTTCGTAGCGCATTTACTTCGCCCAAATTTAGAAAATTCTTCTCAATCATCCTGATTGTTCGTTGTCATTGTAGGTAAATGCGGATATCTTTCGTTAAAGTGTTGAGTGATTCTTTATTCAATGGTTAAACGTTCTGCAGGTCCGAAAAGTAATACGAGCAGACTCGTCATGAATGTAAAACAAATTTAGAATATCAGGATTTGTGTATTCCATATTGCCCAATTAAAAACAAATATCAAGCGCAAAAATCAAAATTCAAACAGATAACACTAATAACAAACGTAAATGTAGCGTAAACTTTCAAACTGATAGCTAACTGACAACCGTCAAATAAAAATGAAAACATAAGAAAGCATAGGAATCATAAGAAACAATTGAATAAAAATTTTTTGAAAATTTTCAAAGCCAACCATGTTTTGTAAAGTATGTAATTATAATTTAAATAGAAAAATGTAATTAACTCTGTAATCATTGATTTTAGGTATAGGAACATGTTATATCAATTTAAAGGAAATTTATTTCTGCATCGAATGGGCTGATAATTAAATAGGCATTCCATTTGAAAAAAGATATACTTCTTGATATTCTTCTAACCGACGGTCACCGTGAGACACCCTGTATACTAGTTGCTATAAGTAAAGGAAAGGCGGATGAATTTTAGAAATTGATTTTAGTACCAAAAGTAATGTACAATCAAGCTTACTTCTCTACGTAATCACCTTGATGATTGAGGGATTTGTCATATCTGTGAACAGACTTTGCAATACCCTCTTCATAAAATGATGCCGCCAATGATTTAAAGTGAGTTGTGACTGTGTTTTTGAGCTCCTCTTTAGTTCTTTAGTTCAGGAAAAAGATGGAATTCACTAGGCGCTAAGTCGGGGAGTGTTCGAAAATGTCCCATTTAAATTGCTCAAGGGGTAGTTGGGGTACACGATTACTGTGAAGACGGGTATTGTCATGGCTCAGAACAATGGCAGAAGTCAGCATGCCTCTTCCTGTGTTTTGAATACTCTCCGTAAGCGTCGCAAAGTTCCATAATAACAATTTGAGGTAATTGTTGTCCCCAACTGCATAAACTCCATAAGCAACACACACCTTTTTGGTCCGAAAAAACCGTTGCCATAACCTTGCGCTTGTTGAACGTTTGTTTAAATTTTTTGGGTTTGTTTGGAGAATTTGTGTGCATCCATTGTTGTGATTGTCGGTTCATTTCCCCACGTATCATCACCGGTTACAATGGATTTCAAAAAATCTTCTCTATCAGTAAGTATATAAAAACAACTGAAATAATTAGGAATGCTAGTTCTATAATCGTCTTGAGACAATTTGTGTACCTAATTTTGAAGCCAAAAATGTACAAAATGAGTAGAAAACGAAACAATTGTAGGCGTTCTTTGAAGGCACACGGTAAAGTGTGCCCTAGATACGTGCCTTTACTGTCTAGTTTGTAAATGCAGGGTGGGCCATTGAAAAGGAAACACGCCTGTTTTGGGACACTTAGACCGGTTTCTTAAAAAAACGCTCGGACTCGTCGATTCTTGATTTTTGGGGGACAACTTTTGATGTCAAAGTTGACATTAACACATCAACCCCCTAGCTCCCGCAACCCCTAACTCAAGAATTTAAATAGGGAAAGGGGGCCGAGCGACCATTCATCAGCGTCTTTCAATTCTCTATGCGACACCATGGCCAAAATTAGTTTTATTCAATTTTTTAGTAAAATTTGCGCAACTGAACCAGGGTCTCTGGAAGAGTTGCGTCGACGCATTATTGAAGAATGCCGTCAAATTACGCCACAGATCCTCCAAAATGTAAGGAAACGTTTGGAGCAGAATTTGTATCATTATATGGAAGTTGGTGGCGCACAATTTGATGTTGAATTGATCAAAATTTATTCTGACTTTTTTGAATTTTGATGTTTAAATTTTTTCGACACAAAAATTTTTATAAACCTAAAAACAATCATGCACTCACATAGAGAATCAAGAGACCTTTAAAATAAGGGGTTACTCGACCACCTTATCGTAATTTTTGTTTTTGTTGGGGGTTCACCTGACAAAGTCAAATTTAACATCAAAATGTGTCGTTCAAAAGGCCAAAGATGGCGTGTTTCAGGATTTTTCCTAAACAACACCCTTCGCCTTAGTTAATCCAGAGGGTGGTTTTCAAGAGGACGAAAAAAATTGAATAAAACTAATTTCGGCCCTGCTGTCGCATAGAGAATTGAAAGACGCTTCAAATGAGTGGTCGCTCGACCTCCTTTCCCTATTTAAATTCTTGAGTTAGGGGTTGATGAGGCTAGGGGGTTGATGTGTTAATGTCAACTTTGACATCAAAAGTTGTCCTTGTCCCCCAAAAACCAACAATCGACGTGTCCGAGCGTTTTTTTAAGAAACCGGTCTAAATGTCCCAAAACAGGCGTGTTTTCTTTGCAATGGCCCACCCTGTATGTAGTTTTTATATGCAAATAAATAATATTATTGAAAAATTTATGGCAAGACCCGAATTAGTCTAAAAAAAACAAATGATCATTTTTTAGCTGAAACGCGTATTGGATTGCTAACTACTCTACCCATGTCCATTTGTTTTCTTTGCATTCTAAAAATGTTCCTTATTTTTTGTAGTGATGTAACATTCAACATAATAGCGGGCGATACAGGGGCTGGTAAAGGTGACATTGTGAGTTAGATAAACAATTTAAAAATTGTGCGAAATACATTTGAATATAAATTGTACTATGTTCCTTATATGTACTTGTAAATATACTTATACGTATATAATAACATAATATTGGAACTTATTCCATAATTATAAATATGTATTATAATTATCAAAGGTGATAATCTCAATATTTATTCTTCGTCAGCTTTAACCTTGACCTTGTCTATTTATAGCACACCTACGAATAAGGACAAACTTGCTTTGTTTACTGATGCATCACACATTTTTTCGAGTCGCTTTTCATTACTTTAAAACGCCAAAAGCACCTGGTTTCCTGTTTACTATTATGTAACTCTTCCTTTGTTTTTATTGCGTTTAACATCTGCATTATATTTCATAACCTACAAATTTCCTAAATGTTGGTAATTAATTGGTTTTAAGTTACAGCTATGTTTTTTATGATAGTTTCAAAATTTGGTTAGTTAACGATTTAGTCGTTAAGTTGTTCTTGCTTCTTGGTTATATTAACAAATAACAAATAGCTTTTTTTATGATACAGATTGTTTAGAAAAGCAAGTCACACTTCTTCAGCAATTACACTCTTTTTAACCTCTGTATAATGTAGATACCATGAACTATGTGAAACACTCAAAGAAAAGTGATTTAAAACTTTAATATTTACGTAGTAAGGTAAATAACACTATATTTTGCACTTTATTAATGCGAGAAAATGAAACGTGGCATAAATAAAGTCAATTCAGTAAGCAGAAGGCAGAACGCAATTAAATTTTGTTCTTTTTTCTTATAGGTAGTCTATTGTACTTTTCACACCGAGAATTCACCATCGATCCTTACGGAGCGCGTCTTTGCCTTATATAGCATGGCTGGGCCGGTCAGGAATTGACCAGTGACTATTCTAATGTATGTGTTAACCTGGAAAAAATTGATAAACTTGTGTACCTATATGTACATAGTTACAATAATAATTACAAATAACATCTGCTGAGTACCCGTGTGCTCTTGGTAATCCTGTATCTGAACTAGTGTCCCGCATAAAAGTTATTTCTGATTTATCTACCCACTAACATCAGTTACTAGACATATAGTAGTCCCAAAAAAACTAGGGTAGACAACACCAAATGGTGGACGGACTCTTTTAGACGCCATTTTAAAAATGGCTACCGCAAAATTTAAGTTTTTTGTATCTCGATTAATAAACGTCGTAGATTGTTGATTTTGGTGTCCAAATTTGTTTTCAAAGTCATAGAATTTGAATTTTTGATTAATGTAACATATAAATATCTATTTCTTAAAAAATTAACATATAAATACAGATTTCGAACATGGTGGACACAGTGTCAAGCCTAAATATAATAGGGAGTTACCGGGTATAGACCTCCAGAGTTTAGGAAGGGTTTTTTTTCCAGGGTTTTTTTTCCCGAACCCCAGACCTCCAACATGTCACAGTTGATTATGTGTCGTATTGCAGCTAGTTTCACTTATTCGTTTCATGCCTTGGTTTGTGATTGCAATCCAGCGGTGTGTTGAGGAAGAAATGTATACGAAAACCCCGAGGGGGACTTCTCCCTTCCCCTTGAAATCCAGTGTGGACTAGCCATGAAACCATAAAATCGCTTGACATCCTGTTGAAATCTCGTGAAAGCACATCAACCGTTGCGCGAACTTCTTTATTCAATGCATGAACTCAAATGAATTGTAATTACTTGAAAAATAGCTTTTCTTTGGGTATATTTTCTGAAAATTTCGGGCAAACTGACCGTTTTGCATTCTAATTTTTGGAACTCATAATCGCTTTACAAAATGTCCATATTCGAAGACATGGGATACTATCAAGACGGAAGCTGAAAAAGTGGGTATCAACATTTTAGGATTTTGTGACCGAGACAGCCGTTTATTAAAAACTATGAGGGGTGCTTCAAAGTTTTTAGCAGCCAAGTCGACAGATTCCAATAACTGCGAAATATAGCCACGATTAAAAATGAATTATAATGTTGGGCTAATCCGCGTCCAGGATACGGTGTATTTTGCAACGAAATTGAGAAACAGACTTTTGCAAAATTCAATAGGAATTTATAGGAATATTTAAAGCGGATGCATATTTTTTACCAACATTTATTGACAGTGTCGGACATTAATTTTGGCGACAGAATGAACTTTCGTTCTGCGGGAAAGATTTCTTTAGAAATTGTAGTGAACGCTTTAACATTCGATATTTAAAATTATTACCTACTTAAATTTCTTCATTACCTCTTTTTTAAACAAAACGATTGTACATCGACGAGTTTATCAAATATGGGCGTGTCATATCTTTCTTCGAATTTGGCGAATTTAGTTGTACAAAAGTGGTCAGTATAGTCTTAACAAAAATTTTCTCAGCCTTAAATGTTACCATGTATAAAGTTAAATGGGCAAGTTCGTTAAACTCTATCGCAAAGATACAGTATTGGGCTAATATGAATTTCTCCTTGTTTATATAGGGTTGCCCACTTGCCTTTCGTTCTTCGATAGTACCTTTAATATTAATTTTAGGACAAAAGGTCAAGAGACATTTCTTATTCAGATGTTCCTTGCTTACAACCTAAAAATATTTTCAGGCCCGCCCTGCACTCGGTTTCGTCTGTACAGGATCGTACTCGATATTAAATGGAACACCTTATAGATTTTTATATTTTTGAAATCCATATTCGATTCTAGACCAAGTTTGTTTAGCCTTTCACTTACTTAAGTCAACTCATTTAGGAGAAAATAAATGTTTTTAAAAATTGTTGCCGAAATCAACAATCAGTAAAAAAATCATTATCATAACTATTCAATAATTGGCAACAGAGCAACAAAATTTGAGATTATCATTCATTCATTGATTTTTGTTAATATGTCCTATCCTAAGGGTAATAGTTTCCGAGATAATAACCTTAGTTTAAATTATTTTGTTTTTCGCCCAATTCTGAAAATAAAATTAAAGGAACCAAGAAACAATAACAATAGATATATATTTAGGAATTCAAGTTATTTAAAGACGTAAAACACATTGTACGTGTTCTATAAAAAATTAAATAAGTTATCTACATACAAGTACATATCGAAATCATAATTTGTAATTCCTTGACCTAAAAAAACGTGGGTATCGGTTCCAAAATCAACAATCTGCGACTATTATGTCCAGAGATATAAGGGATACTGGTAGACGGTATATAGCTATTTTTAAAATGGCGCTTCAAAAGTTAGTCCACCATTTGGTGATGTCTACCCAAGTTTTTTCTATAATCTTCTATGTTTACTAACGGCTGGTATTAGGTAGATAAATCAGAAATAAAATTTCTACGGGACTTAAGTTCAGATACCGGATTATGGAGCGAGCCAATCCTGTCACTAATATGCTACGGACGGCAACGCTGCGCGGATTTCTCCTATTTAAAATGCATTGCCTATGCTAGCCATGCTGAATTCTCGGTGTGAAAAGTACAATAGGTTATCTAATAAAAATTAAACATAATTTTGGGTACCTACCAAACTGTGGTCATCTGGGACACAGACGGTGTTAAATTGAGGTAAAATGCTATTTAAATTATATATGCCTAGTTGTATGTACTTTAGAGTAGCTAGTTTTAGAGGAACACTTATAAATATGAAATTTTTATGCTTACTACTATATGACACGTTTTCCAACTTCCGGTTTTGACCGGGGCCACCTAGGGTCATCATCATATTATCATATTAAATTATAATGTAACATGGTCATGTAATATCAACTCCTCTCATTATTTTAAACAACTTTTTCCTGTTGGAAGTTGCGTGTCAAAAATCTTTTAAATATTATAGTAGTAAGCATAAAAATTTCATATTTTTGAAGGTGTTCCTCTAAAACTGCTCTGAAGTACAAGTATGCAGCATTTTACCTAAATTTAACCCAAATGACCACAGTTTAGCACCCAAAATTATGTTTCATTTTTATTAGACGACCTAGAATCTAGACACTCTACACTATAAGAAAGAAATAATAAAATTTAGATTGAGTTTTGCTTGCCAAATACATAGTGTTCATTGTTAGTAAGAAATAAGATGATAACGAATTTAATAAAATGATTCCCAGCACTTGCGAGTTCTATTAACTAAACGGAATATGTACAATCAAAAACTTACTTTTTTAGAATTTTTTGTTACAAGTTTATAACAATTTCGTCCAAAATTACAAATCGCGCGGTTTTGTTTTCAATGGGAATTAATGCTAAAGAGGATAATCTGCTTTGACTCATAGAATTTCTTAAGTAAGTCTTAATTTTTTTTTTTTTAGTGTGCAACTTAGTAATAAGTATTTAGTTAATAGTTTAGTTATATATTATTACTTTTTGTCATTTTTATTTTGGGGATTACCCGTAATTTAAATTAAATAAAAAAATAAATAAAATAAATAAATAAATAAATTTCAATTTTGAGAAAAAATCGCTCAGCAGAAACAACGGATATTATTAAAAATTAAAACAAACGGTTGTAATCCTACTAAAACTCGTGCTGCATGAACCATTTTTTACTATAATAAAATCGAGTAATTCCATGATTCAATTTATATTTTTTAAATCATCTAAAAAGCATTGACGTAATGAAATTGCAGTTTGTTTAAAATTCTCTCCCATATTGAAAAGTCACTTACGGAATATAAATTGTAGTGATAAGAAACCTGAAAATCTCGAAAATTGATTTTAAACCAGTACTTCCCACTTACAATTAATTGATATTGATCATTATAACTAAATTAAATAAATAGACTAAAATGTGAATAAAACTGTACACAATAGAAAGTAAAAAATCTACATTTTTAAAATACTTCGCTTCGTTAATAAAATTTGTGTGATCAATGTAAGAACCCCTGCAGTTGACTGTGTCAAGATTCAACCCATCAAGTAGTAGGGTACGAGGGACAATGGAATCTGTAATTTTCTTACAATTCCACATCTCTCGAGTAAAAAGTGATGGCGGACAGCCATACCACGTATGTTCAAAATACACAATAATTTTATTGTACGAGGCTGCATCGTCAAAACTAGTCTTCGTCCACTAGGGATTCAAAACATTTTGTAACGAAATGCTTGTTCTGTACTCTTAAAATCTATTACAATTATTCGACGTCGATGGTACCTTTGATCTGGATCTATAATTAATGCGGTCAAGCATCAGCTGATTAAATTTCTCGTACGTTGGGGTCGTTTTGTTTGGTAATAAAAACATAAGCAACGGTAAAACTCGTCCAAAGAGGCCATACACTGAAAAAATTTCGCACAAGTCATTTGGTTGCCAAAAAGTCCAAGCGAATCAAAAGCAAAGAGTAAATTTGCATGGAAATTTGCACATAAACTGTAAGTACTAGGATAGAACAATCCACACTGATGAAACAGTAACTAATAAGACATGTCGATGTCATACAAAAAGACTACTAATGGAAATAAAACATCTTTGGAACCAGGACAAAGTGGTAATAGTACCATCACTGCAAAAGAAAGAGACACACACATTCATAGATTCACACACAGTCCTTCATTTAATAAAACCCTTGTTTTATAAACAAGGATAAAACCTATAAGGAGAAGAAAATAACAGGTATGCAAAACGCTGAGAAATTAAATAACAGTAACAATATCTTTAATGCCCAATAAAAAACTAATTACATTACATAACACAAAAAATGATATCTACAAAGAAACAAAACATAAATTATTATACAGATCTGGAACAGTGACTAACGCTAACTGCCAAACTTATAGTATTTAGTTCCCTTAAAATTAATGCCAAAACAGAGAAAAAGCGAGTAAGCAAAGAATTTGCATTTAGAAATCTGATTGAAAGATAATGACGAATAGGTAATGCTAATGAATAATGTGACGGGTGAAAATTTACCAACGGCACACCGGTCCAGTTCAGGATAGAAGTAGACCGGTAAGTTCCTTCTGGAGGTTCCGTTTGACCAATTTTAAAGGTTCCATATTGGCGGAAAAAAGCTAAAGAGGGGGAGGAGTGTTGGGGAGAAATAGGGGAATTTTATAAGGAATTTATAAGGTGGTGTGAACCATTATGTAATATTCTTTAAAAGGGTCACGCTCAGCTCCTTCAAAGTGTCATAGTTAATTGCATAAAAAGCGAAATTAATAGATTGTCAATTTGTGATTACATAATTACAATTTGTTACTGTTTGGTGATAGAGATGCGAGAATTTCATATTTTTTAAAGCAACAATAATCAGCATCAAATTAATTTTCTTCGTGCTCTAATATTAAAGAAATAATGCATTATCTTGCTCTTATGCTTAGTTGGTTGCATATCACAATACATGTCACAAAATCAGGTATAGTGGGTTTCACGAGCAATTAGACCTCTGCAATATGGCTGCCATTCCACTATGAACAACATCCAATTATAAAATAACTAAAATGTTATAAGTGTAACGTTGTAATGAAAGCGATATTTCAGTTGGCTACCCTGAACCGCATTTTCCATCCTTTCCTACAACGTTATAATAGCAAAAGGCAAATATAACAACAAATACGACCTTCAAACGTCTTAAAATATTATTTGTCCACTCAGTAGCGTATCACGCGGAGAGGTAGCTTAGGTTAATAAAATTATTTTAGAGTACTGGGAAAACGAACGAGTGCTTGATGTTAGTGACATTACATACTTTAAATATACCGGGTGCTGATCCGACCGCTCGGTAATAGCATTTTACATGTAAAATCTTGTCTATGCAATTTCCTGCTCCCCTAATTGTTTTAGGACCAAAACATAAGAGTACAAAAGTTTTCAAAACTAAAAATACTACCTGAATTGTATATTCTTTCCGATCAAAATTGTACTATAAGAAAGAAAATGAAGAATTAAATGTTGAATAAGAATTTGCAAAAATCGCATTGCCATGACGGTGGTCATGGCAACTTCCAGTACCTACTAATGAAAACGTCAAGATTCTACACTTATTCATAACGCAATTATTATTTTAAAAGCATGGCAATGTGATTTTTGCAAATTCTAATTCAACATTTAATTCTTCATTTTCTTTCTCACAGTACAGTTTTGGTCGGAAAGAATATACCATTCAGGTAGTATTTTTAGTTTTGAAGACTTTTGTACTCTTATATTTTGGCCCTAAAACAATTAGGGGAGCAGGAAATTGCATAGAGAAGATGTTACATGTAAAATGCTATTACCGAGCGGCCGGATCAGCACCCGGTATGTTTGTCACGAGAAGACGATGCCGACCTAGACGATGAGTAGATAGACAATTTCTTTTAAATGGTTATAATTCTGCGATTTTTAATTACGAAATAAATATCAATAAAAAATTAATTTACTACTTACTTGTTCATTTTTTTAAAATTTGTGTTAAAATAGTTAATTAATACTAGGTGAGCGTGGTGATGAATTTATTAATAATAAATTTATGCAAATAAGTTTTCCACTTTTTTTTTATATGACAAAAGGTACTACGCCAATGAGCGTTCCCGCGCTTTATTTGGTAACAAATTTAAATGGCGGCCATATTGCAGAGGTCTAATTACTCGTGAAACCCACTATACTCACATAACTTTATAGGTATTTCCTCAGAAATTAATTTTTAAACCATTTTAGCTTCGACGGAAGTTATGACACTCATACTTAACGACGAATTTGAAGGCCATCAAGGATAACATAATTAGTGTTAAGATTGTGAAATAAATGTTATTTTTGCAATCATTAAGTAAACAGTATTAAAATTAGTATGCAAATAATTTTCATTGTGAAACTTTTAAAGCTTCTATAAACAACCTAACTTTATCTTGTCGTATATTAATATTTTTTGCGTTAGTTACGCGAACATGTAAGCATAAGTATTCGATATGGTAGAATGGTAGATCACTCGAGATTGTTACTGAAGCTTCATAGAATGGGTCAAGTCTGTCTTGTTATTTTTTAGTTCTTACCTGGAGAATCGTAGCTTCAAAGATTGTTTCCTTAGTAATTATTCTGAAAGTGAATTCCTTTGACAGGTGTCCCACAAGGTTCCAAGCTAGGGCCGTTGCTATTTTTATTTTTTATAAATGATTTTAAATTAGTTAAGTGCAATTGTTTAATGTATGCCCATGATCTGAAGCTATAATATAGATTAATTCCATCTCAATATGATGTACGTATTCTCTAGGAAGATCTTGATAGGCTCTATTATTGGCTCAGTAATAAGAATTTATTATTAAACATAAAACAATGTGTTGTCATGTCGATTTCAAGAGCAAAATTAACATATAACCCAACGTATCTAATTAACGAGTCCGCCCTAGATTCGGTTGACTCTGCCCAAGGACCCGGGTATTATGTTTACAAGAACCATCTCATTTAATGTTCATATTAATATGATTATAAATTCTTCTTATAAATTATGTGGTTTTGTTAAGAGATGCACCAAGGATTTTAAAAATATAGACACAATTAATTAGGAGGAAACTAGGTTTGGTTTCCTCGTAAAATTAGGAATATACAGAGACTAGAAATATTACAAAATGATATGCTCCGTTATATGTATTACAAAACCAACAATACCATTTTGATATGCCTACCAAAGGCCTAAGAGAAATGTGTGGTGTTACGTGTTAGATAACAGTCTTTCAATGAGACGAGATATATTAATGTTCCTGTGAAAGGTTAAAAATGGCTTTTAGATGAGGTTTCATTTCTCGAAATGAGTACATCTGACAAAAAAGTTGCCGAATAAAAGTTTGATGGTTTGGAGAGGGACGTCCGATTCTGTAACAAATTTCACCCTCGATACCAAGGGGGGGGGGGGGGTTGACCTTAAAATCTTAAATGGAAACCCCTATTTTTTATTGCCGATTCAGACATAGTAAAAACTATGAAAGTTTTATACTCTTTTTTATTAGCAACAGGTGGCGCATCTCTTACATGTTGGGCAAGTGAAGATGTTGGTTGATTTTTCTGTACGGTGATACGGTGTTTGTCCTATGTAGTTTTGTTGGCAATCTCTACATGGTATTTCGTGGACCCCTTGGTCCTCGAGTTGTATTTCCTTAGGACTCTGCTGATCTTGCGTGTTTTATGTATGGTAAGCAGGTTTTGGGTATTGCATGCTCTTCGTTTTTCTGTTTGGGTTGTGTTTGTCTTTCCGAATGTGTTTATTTGTGATGTATAATATACATCTTCCATTGCAAGAATACCTTCCATATAAAAACAAACAAAGCAATTAGCTGGGTATCTCTGGACCACCGTGTATGTGTACGAGATTTTACGTATGCAAATGAAGTAAATAGATTTAAACCTTATTTTGGGAAAAAATTAAAATATCTTAATGGCGGTATTAATGTAATTAGAGTGTGATTTTTCGGGTTTGATATCGGCAATCCATATTTCTGGTTTGAGTACTTTCGCATGTATAATTGTATACTGTATAGCCTAGCACTCAGCTGAAATGTAATTAAGAAAGTAAAGATGCTTTCGCCCCTCCTCCTAGTAAGCTGTAATCTCATGTAACTATGTAAGTGAAGGCAAATTTACAATTGTTATCGATATAAATTACTTGTCAGCACATATGGTAATACCGTCGATTGCTAGAACTTATCCCCTAAAGATATCTAAATGCCTGTAATACACGCAACTGCGTAATTATATACAAAGGTGTTATGTTACTTGTATCTGTTTATCGTAATAGTACCAAATTATAAATTTGAAATAATTACGAGTTATAACAGAAATTACGTTATTCGAATAACGTAAAATAAATTAATCCATAATGAAATGAAGAGCATAGGATGGAATTGTGGGAAGTTAAAAATAGGTCTTTATTCAGTAAATTCAAAAGTAAATATACTTGCAATCTGTTATACATGCGCAACCTATTTGTAAAGCGTATTTGCTCTTGAATTCACCCTCCTCTTGCGGATAAAGCATTTTCAAATGCATCATACAATCTATGAAGGGGTTTGTTTGGGCAGGAATTCGAAAGTAGAGAGAATTTGCGTTTTAACAGAATGAGTGCTTGTAGTACTTTGCTATGCGAAAATGATACGGAGAACTTTCGCTTTAAATTTACGGTCTCAATGACCATACAGTAATATCGGCAAAACATACGAATTACCAAAGTTTCTAAATGTATGTGTAATTTTAAAGCTAGCTGAAAATAGCAACCCACTTTACATTCGAATTTACCGTAGTACATTAAACCAATTATTCTTTGTGTGCCCAGTGAAAAGTATGACTATAAAATGTCGAGCTTATATTTCAAAGGCGGAAAAGTGCCGTTTTCTAACTAGTGTTTTATGCATTATGTTATTAAATTGTGGGTCTAATCAGCGGCGCGTTATAACTTCATGAGGCCCCGGGCAAAAATTTAATTGGCCCCCCCCCTCCCTTATGTGTAGTGTATTTTTTTCGCATTAAATAATAAGCAATAGAAATTAAAATATTAGGAGTAATACTTAATTTATCAAAAAAAAAACAAATCGTAAAGAAATTATAAAAATATACTATATACCTATACTTAATACATAAAAAAACTTTACTTTCTTGCAAGAAATTTTTGCTTCATATAAGTTTTTTATTTATTTAAAGGTATAATCTAATATATATCTCCACCTCTCCGAGGTCCCCTGACGTTGGAGGCCCCGGGCAAATGCCCAATTTGCCCATGGGATAACGCGCCACTGGGTCTAATGATTTGTTTGTTCATGTCCTTTACTTTCAATGAATGAGAGTGACTGACTTACATTGCAGACGATTATAGACGTCTCAGTAATAACTTAGACAAATGAAACTCCCAACCTGCCCCTTAATTATTTAATCGTGATGATGATTATGTGCAATATACATAATCATCATCACGATTAAATAATTAAGGGGCAGGTTGGGAGTTTCATTTGTCTAAGTTATATACAACCTGTAATGTTTCTAAGAGGCTTTCGGAACGCCAACTTCACATTACACTTTACCAAATTTCAAATCGGAGCGGGAATACCTAAACATGGCCGGCTAAATTTAAACTTTCCCTCCGAAACAAACCCTAAAAATGACACAAGCTCGTGATCGTCTTACTGGCCCTCTGTCGTGTAGTAGGTACGTATACACTGGTAGTGAACTCTAGCGGGAAGGAAAATCAAAACCAATATTCATTATTCAAACCACAAAAAGGATTTATTTACAATTGATACCCTAAGATTTTGGTACATGCAAATACCGAACGTTCTACACGGAGGACCTGTGGGAAGAAAAAAGAACTGGAAAGAAAAAAACTTCCCGTTGACTTAGCTAACATTCGTAAACTCAGTTCACTTAAATGCTAACAACGAAACGGGCAAACAATCATAATATGAAATAATTAAGAGGTCTTGGTAATGTGCTCCGATCAGATAACCTACTCTAAGCAACAACTACGAGTAAATTCAAAGTAGGGAAAGCAATCAAATTACATTTCAAATACATTACCTATAAAACAAACAACGGTGAGTTTACAAAAATAAAAGCAATCAAAGGGAATTTACAAAACAACAACACCGCAACAAAAGGCCCGGCTACGAATATGATAGCTTCGTCCTTCGCAGTGTATCCCTAAATATTGAATTGCAAAAAGTGTACGACTCTTGGAGGATGTCCCGCAATTAACACAACATATAAGACACAGTAAAATATCAGAATAATGCATGGTAAAGTTCGAGTCACATAGGATCGTGGCAGTGCCTCGGCCTAATGCGCTCTAGATATATCGGAGAATCATAATGGTTACACACATAATAAAATAATTGGTTAACTGCAAGTCATTCCCCGAGTTCAAACACTTCTTCAGTATGAAAGCAATGGATATCACTTAGACAAAGTTATCAATGCACACGCGACATATAAATTAAACAACCGGCCTCAGAGCATACTACTGATCGGAACATCACCTGCCTAAACTTACATTACTAATCTACATTGAAATGTTTACAAAATACTAACAACCAAGTACCTCGAGTTTGATTAAATACCTGTACACAAAAAGAGCTGGAGTGATCAAAATTGCGATTGATTAAAGTTGGTGGTGACACATTTCTGTTCAAAATAACAACTGAAGGTTGACCTAAATACCTGAAAACGTGTTGTACCTATTGTTCAAAAAGGGACCCCTAAAACAGGTTACCTGCTTACACAAAACAAGAAATGAGTCAGACACTGTAATCTGGAAGACAATAGGTCTCTCCCTTTGTACAATAGCCAAAAAGGAAAACAAAAATGCATCAACAAGGACACCTGGCATTTCCACTAATTAACTCACATACATTACTTATCAAACATAGACTCTAAAACGTAAGAAAGATTAATGTAAATGGGGCCCCCCCCATAGATATCTGGCCCCTTGTGCGGGGAGTTACGCAGACTAAAGTTGAAGTTCAGCTCTCCAGACGGTAATCAACTAATCACAAATTTAGGGGATCGAAACTGCCTCCAACTAAGCGTGGGGCCAAAACATGAATACCACAAAACAAAATATTAAAAAGCAATCTTAATAACAGGGAGCATGATTAGTTTTCACCGTATGCAAAGCCTTCGAGGTCGAAATGGTTAGTGAGATACACAACAGTTAAGAATCAGACTCGGTTAATTGTTGGTAATGCCGGGGTTCGATTACATAATGAAATTAAAGTTAGCAGTACAATCGACAGACCCACGTTCTTGCAAACTACCCGGCTATCAATTACAATCAGATTTAGGCAAAGTTAACGGTACAACACATTTACAAGTACACAAATATGAAGATATTAAAATAGTCAAATAATTGCAATAAAAATATAAGCATAACGAGTTATTACCTTGATTAAACACCTTGTCGATACACAAAGAAACAAAAATACAAAATGATTCCAATTTACACAAAGTTAAATTTAATAGTGAACGTTCAAAGCAAAAGTAAAAAGATGATTTCAAAAACTCCCTCCAGCTGTTTTATATGTACAGACGAATATGAAGTATGCTACGTTAGAGTATCATAGACGTTGCCACAGAGTACGCTCTTCTTGGAGTGTGACGTTGCCCTCATGGCGGTACTGTGCTGTAAGTTGCCGGCTTCGGTAGCTGTATTCAAAAAGTGGGACACCTCAAACCCCTTTGTAAGTCACGGACTACACTATGAAAGTCTCAGTAATATTTGTCTGTGTGTATAGGTTTACATGGATAATTAAAAATAATGTATACGTCAAGGTTAACAATCCGAAATATTGGAAAAACACGGGATCCTTTATTTTTTGAAACCTAGTCAGTCATGATACGTAAACATCACGCTCAATCCTCTGGGGGTGGAGGGTCTGTTGACTTGTTTTTGGTCTGATAGTTGTGAGCTATTAAACAAGTTATGACTTTCAAAAAACCCACCCAATCTATTCCTTAAAACTGACTTAAATATTTTGGGAATGGAATTTAAACTTGATATTGGTCTGTAATTTTGGGCTTCCTTTTTGGATCTAGACTAGAGTTATGGGAAGGTCTTACTTTTGCAACTTTACCATGTTGTGGGAAGACCCCAGTAGTAAACATTAAGTTTATAATGTAAATCAAACGTTTCGTGTAGAAGATCAAAACACGCCTTGTAAATTATTATCGGAATATTATCGTGCTCGCAGGCCTTTATATCGTTTAGATTACTTTTATGACATTATAAAGTTCGTTTTTTGTAGTAACCGGTAGTAAAAAGAATTAATGTTGCGAAGCTTTTATAGTAGAAGAGTTTGATTGAACCTTTTTTATATTTTCTTGAGCCACGACAGATGTAAGGTAATGATTACAAACTTCCGCCACCTCCTCGGCGCTATCGATAATGTTACCATTAGAGTACAGAGAGGTACAGAGAAAGCTTATAGACAGATGCTTATTTAAATCACGGTTAATTAGTTGTCACGGACGATTTCATAATGGTTCTATGGGAATGTATTTTTTTGCATTTCTGATAACTTTTTGAGAGATTTTATTGTTACGTTTATAATACGAGTATGTGATTAAAGGTAGCCCTTCACGTTCCGATATGGCTCGCAGGCCAAGACGCACGGCGAAATCGATCTCATTATTAAACATCTCAACATTAAACCCCTTTGATAAATACTATGGCAAATATATTTAGAATTCTGCTAAGTAGTGGGGAATCAATTTTGTTCAAATTAACATTAAAATCTCTACAAAAAATTAACCTTTTCTAGATTATCTAGAAAGATTTTATTATTGCGATTGGGACGGTATAATAACAATATTGATGCTGAATTATAGATTAATCGTACCTACAACATTTCAAAATGCATTTCTACCGACCGACAGCTCATGATTCCTATTCCCTGTTATCTCAAATTGGATGTCGTTCCTCACGAAAATCACTTCACCACCGTGACTGTTGTACAATTAAGAAAAGTGCGCAGGAATTACATAAATACCATTATCTTTAATAGTTAATTGTGATAATTCATCCTCCCTCAGCAAATGTTCATCGATACATAATATATCAAAAAAGAAATATGTACTCCTAATAATAGTAACAGGAGGTTATCTGTTTTATGTTGTTGTTTTTTCTCACGGGTCAAGCTCGACCACTCCCCCCGCCCCCCTACTTACTTTTCCATTGTCGCCTCCGTCCTCCGTGTTAGTGTTATTGCGTCTGTTTTAACCGTAGGTTTATTTTAATGCTAGTAAATCGATAAATAATTTTATATTCACTAAGGAACGACCTTTACTAATTTGTATACCAAAAATTGGCTAAAAATTTTAAAACCGAACGAGCTTACGAGCTTAAGCATTTTTTAATCAGACCTTGGGAACGCTGCATTTAAAACAAAAAACAAAAATATGAACATAGAGCATTTTAGGGGAGCAATCGGAATACAACATCAAATATAGGGTGCCCCATTAAAAAAAAAACAGGTCGGCACGGAGCCATGATTATTCGAAGCACCCTGTATGTTTATAAATATTTTGCAAATATGCAATGGGTCGTATCCTACAACCTTTATTTGAAAGATTTTTTAATCCGTACGATATTGAATGAAATATTGGACTTCCTCGCATTAATGGGCTACTCTGTATTTCATATTTAGATGCATTACGTTGTTATAATCAATTTCTTATTGTTCAACGATATTTAATTTCGTAATAATTAAATGAATTAATAATGCAATGTTTTTGAATAAATACGTATCATTATAAAATAAGGTTTTAATATGTTTGTAATCTTCAGGAAACCTAGATGTTTGCAAGCAAAATATTTTAATGCATATAATGCAATATTGCAAATAATATTTAACATAAGTATAACAAGTGATACATCAAAATTTAGAAAATTTTACGCTTTTTTCAAACACCCCAAAATATACGGTGGTCCGTATGAAAAAATGTAGTTTAGAGTCGTATAAGAAAAACCAAACACTCTGTATAATAACTGTCTATCGCGATGGAGTCTACGTAAAAAGTGCTCTAAGAAAGATTTTGCCAAAATAAATTATCCAAAATATAAACGTGAGTTTATTAATGTTAGTTAGTTAGTTAGTTAGTTAGTTCGTTCGTCTCCACGATAACTCGACTTCTAGACTACCCAGGAGGTCGAGGTTGGTCTTAAAATGTTCCAAATTTGGAAGATGGAACAAATCTGACGACTTTTGACTTCCAACTTATGACATTACCGTAAAGAGTGAGCAACTAAATTTTAAGGTGGCAACATTGTTAAGTTGGTATTATGTTAGATAATATTTTTATACCTTAACCTTAAAACAAGAGATCTGTCATAAATATTTTTTTTACATTCAATAATAAATTGTCCCGTCCAACCGCTAGTCTTTGATAATAAGAAAGTTGGTCACCGTACATGGTGTAGTGGATGTACCGTTGGTATACCAATAAACGTTACCTGACGATCTCGGGTTCGAATCCCGACCGGCTGGTGATACTGATAACTGATAAGAATACCTCCGAGCATGGATGTTTGTAAGAGTATAGGGCTAATGACTACAGCTGTTGATGCCCTCAACCCCCTTTGCTAGGGCGCAAAATTAAAAAAATAAAGGCATTAAAGAAATCGACCAAATTCTAAAAGCACCCCCTAGCGGCCAAACGATTAGAGACAGCTGAATTCTGTTTGCGCAAGTGATTTTCCGATTAAAATTGAGCTCCAGACACCTAAGTCCATTTTTTCTCTCTTCAAATAAAGGGCGATTTCATAAGGTGTCCAGTTTGGACCACGCAGTACATAAGCATTCCTCTAAACAGTCTAAACTATCTAGTACTAGTGCTTAGTGTAAACTATTTCTCTATATCTGTATAATAAATGAAACAGGAGTATAGTAACTTGGATCTGCCTTTGTAAAGAGAAACTTCATACTTATAAGGGTATCTGTCTATTTAGCTCTCTAGTAAGTAGCTGATCATGTGGATTGAAGTTTTTCGTATAATAAATAATCAATGTAGTATCACTGATATAACACATAAGCTGTAAAATGTGTAGGGACCTTACAACCTATTAGTCATTACTCAATGTTTAAATATGTATAATTAGGTAATACAAATTCAAGTGTATGTACAATTTCCGAAGCGAATAGTACGATTCGGACTTACTCCAAGTTACAGATAGATACATAGAATTACAAGTAATATTGAAGTCATCATACCGACCGAATTGAATTTTGAAAGAGTTGAAACTAATGAGATTTCCGATTAAGTGAATAATCAAGGCAGATTTTTACAATGATCGACTTTCACGTTGTTAGCTGGGTACGAATTTTATGCTAAATTATCAAAGATTGATTGCTTTTCCCCTCTGAATTTTTCATTTGAACAAAACTTCAAATTGGAATTAAAAATTGCTGCACTCGAATACTTAAAAGCGAGGCAATCAGTTTTAATTATTTTAAAATTACAACCGGGAAACGTCATTTTTTATACAGAAGTTAAATCGTTCATATTATTCATTAGACGACAAAATTTAATTCCTTTAATTAGTTTTTCTAAATTTTAGCGATAAGAACTGATTTATGATGATAAGAATACTTTAATTACCTTAATTAAACAGGTTTAAACTATATCTCATTGCAATCGGAGAATGGTGCAGTGCGTTCTATTTCAGTGAATACAAAAGGTATCAGTGCTTCCAATATCGCGTATTTCTTAATTTCCATCCTAGAAATGGCCATTGTTTTTCAGATACGCCGTAGAATTTAATCCTTTGTCTTGAAATATATATATGGCTTAAAGGTATAGTATTTTAATTATAGCTTTCAATTTCTTTCATTGAAGTAAAACGATATTAACGATTGAACATGTTATCCCCAGCTTCAGAACTTGCGACTATTTTTATGCTCTTATATTTTACATCATCTTCAGCGTAGTATGATTTGCAGACGCGCTTTTATCACTACCTAAAATGACGCTGGGCTGCCGCGCTATATCCTCCGAGTCTAAAACACCTTGGTATAAAAATTCACTATTCTGGTTTCATAAGAATACCATAGTCTATAATTTTGGAGAGTCTTTTAGGTTTTAGGAAGCAATGAAAATCACTAAGCATAAATAGAGTTCATTGCTACCAAACTTTTATGGACTAGCTAGACTGCTAGAGCATTGTTCTGACCAAACTAGATTCCACGTTTCAATTTCCATCTTCTTCTTTCTTCAATTGAATCATGGAGACGGTTAATTAGAGAAGAATAGTGTTCGGATCGAAAATTGCTATTCCATTCATTGCACGTTCTCTTTCAAATGCGCTAGCTGTGTTTCATAGGCTTATGAACAACGTATTGGGACCTTTCAAAGATTCTATTGCTTTTCCGTATATTGATGATGTGATCATACCGTGCCCAAATCCTATAGAGGGACTGGATCGATTGCGTCAAGTGTTGGAAGCTTTTCTTAAGAATCGTCTAACATTGTAGTTAGAGAAATGTAGATTCTTTCAGCAAAATATAGACTATTTAGATAGGGAAATCACAGTCGAAAGAATAAAACCAGGCGCTCGAAAAGTGCAAGCCGTGTTAGAGATGAAAAAATTCAGACTGTGATAGAGATACGACAATTTATGGGATTGTCGGGGTATTTTCGTCGCCATTTAAAAAATTATGCAAGGATGGTGGAGCCGCTGACCTGGTTATTGCGTGGAAGTGTACCGTGGGTCTGGGGACCGCAGCAACAAGGTGCCTTTGAATTGATCAAAAGTGTGTTAACAACGAGACCAGTGTTGTGGGTTTTTAATTCCGAATTAGATTTGATGCAATTTCATTACAAAAACATAATGAAACTTTACACGTAGTAGCGTACTATAGTAAGCAGACCACGTTGGAGCAAAGAGGACAGTAAAGAGGATGCAGAGGTATTACTGGTTTGCAAAAATGCGACGTTTTGTAACGAAGTATGTTCGAGCGTGCTTAAATTGCTCATATTACAAGAAGTGTTCTGGCAAGAAGTAAGGGAGGCAGTATCCCATTGAAAAGGTGGATGTACCTTTCCATACTGTCCACATAGACCATGGTCCATGTAGGACCCTTCGAGACTAGTGCTTGGGGAAATAAATATTTGTTCGTCGTAGTGGACGCCTTTACGAAGTTTGTAATTATCGAAGCGGTGAAGTTACAAAAGACTCAACCAGTAGTGCTAGTGTTACAACAGATCATGTGTTTGTTCGGAGTACCGACTCGTATAATAAGCGATCGAGGGAGTGCTTTTATCGCACATTCGTTTAAACTGTTTTGTGAAACATACAACATCAAACATGTGCTCAACGCTGTTTCTACCCCACGCGCGAATGGACAGTGCGAAAGGTATAATCGAACGATTCTTAGTGCGTTAGCTACCCTTGGTGCCGATACCGACGGTATACAATGGGACACGCATGTGAAAGAAGTGCAAAGCGCGATAAATACTGCTCTTAATAAAGGTATCAACCAGACGCCGTCCGAAGCTTTGATGGGGTACCAACCAAGACTTATAGCACAAGCAGCTTTGTTGGCAGAAGTTGAAACGGAAATGTACCGCCTTGATTTGTCCGAGGTAAGAGACAGAATGAAGAGGTATATCACGGCAATCAGGCTCGGTAGAACGAATATTATGGCAAAAGTCGCCGAGAAGTAAGCGAGGGTGATCTGGTAATGGTACTGATCACTAGCTCGACAAATGATGAATCAAGTAAAAAGCTTTTACCCAAGTATCGAGGCCCGTTCAGGGTGGTGTCTGTCATGATCAATGATAGATATTTAGAGGAAGATTTACGTGGACATTCCAAAGCACAAACCGTAATAGCAGAAGAGAAGTTACGGCCCTGGTCTTCGGTCCAGGTGTAAATAGTAGCGGCCATCAATGTGACCACGCTTGTGATGTGGTGGTCGCCACATGGGTGAAGCTGTCTAGTTACGTAACGTTTTGACATGCAGTTGTCGCCACATGGACGAAGCTGTCCAGTCACGTAAAATTTTGAGATGTGGTTGTCGCCACACGGACGAAGCTGTCCAGTTACGTAAAGTTTTGAGATGTGGTTGTCGCCACACGGACGAAGCTGTCCAGTTACGTAAAGTTTTTAAGATGTGGTTGTCGTCACACGGACGAAGCTGTCCAGTTACGTAAATTTTTGAGATGTGGTTGTTGCCACACGGACGAAGCTGCCCAGTTACGTAAAATTTTGAGATGTGGTTGTCGCCACACGGACAAGGATGTCTATTTCTTTTTCAGATAATAGTTGTCGCCACACGGACATGTTTGCCCAGTTATGTAAAGATTTGATAAGTGGTTGACGCCATACGGGTCTGATCTGTCCATAATTTTTCCAGTGATGCTCAGTGTACCTTTGGAGGTGGACTTAACGGATTTTTGGGAGGAAACTGAGGGGTACTACCTGAAGACAGGCAGTTTGTCAAGATGGTCGAGTGTAAAATATAAATAATAATAATAATAATAATAATAATGCTTTATTGTGAAATACAAAGCAACGTCACAAATGGAATAGGGTTCGCTTAGTAGCGATCTTCCACCCCGCCAGTAATCACTGTGACATGCAGATAAGGTAATAACTAAATGACTTATTTTCTTATTATATATGAATTAATCCACCATATTAATAATAACATTCTATTATACTGTGTAACCTAATGAAACATATTGACTGTAGTAGTCGTACGTTAAACAAGTTACTAATATCTAATTGTTTTAACTGATTCTTAAATGACACCATTTGCAATACACAATCTATTATCAGCTTTAGTCTAAACACTATGTAACTTAATTTACTTATATATTCTTATTGTTGATCATAGTTCTAAAGAAAGGTAATAGAATCACTATCACAATAATAAAAAAACAAATAGGCATTTATTAAATTGTATATAAAAACATTGTTGCTAAATTAATAGATCTTCTATTACTTATGTTATAGTTATGAATATTATGTTAAAGATGTTTTGGTTACGAATGGTAATATAAAATTACGCTCATTTGTAGAAATAACAAATACATTGTTATTGAATTAATAGCGTGTCCGTTAGGGATATGGTTACTTAAGAGGCCGTACCACCTAAGTGTGAGGGGTAATAGTTTTTGGGGGGCGAGTTGCAGGTAAATTGTGGAAGGTGTATTTATGCTACAATTGCACACCTATTTTCTAGCCAATAATTAACATAATTAAAATGAATTTGAAACTGGTCTACTTCATTGAATTTTAATTGGTTACAGTCTTAAGGCTGTGCGGGAGTATGCGCATTATAAGAACTTCTAATATTTGTTTAAAATTTACTACACAGAACTCATTAAGTGAAATAATTTTAATGAGATAGAGGAATTTATCGTTGACTAATCATTAAGATGACCTCATGTAAACGTCAATTTTATTATTGAATAAGCAAAAAGCTGGTAGAGTAGTCTCAATATAAAAAGATGCCAGCACGTGATATTTACGAGGAATGAAAATTAAAATAGTTAGCTTATTGTTATCATTTCCGGTCAAGAGTGAAATTGCACTCGCATTTTGGGCGAGGAAATAAAGCACTGAACCTACCAAATTTTTGTAGTAAGACGGATTGAGATAGGGTTTTTTGCATTCGCTTCCTACATTCAATTTGTACCTACTTTTGATCATGTTTTTTTTTCGAAATTGCATTTGTGCAGTGAAAAATGCATCCTGAAAAATGCATTTTCATAGAAAAAATGCATAACTTCGTTATAAACTTCGAGAATTGACTCAATTCGGGTTTATGGGTGTTTTAGAGGTCGCTGATTCCGAATATGACCTCCAAATTGGCTCATCGCCAACCTGGAGCTCAGAACGACTGAGCAACGTCATCTCCGAAGCTTTTTCTGAAATTCACTCAAACGATTCTAGACATCCGGGGTTTTTTGGATCGGCAACCGCCCTCCCTCGTGCTGGATGACGCGCATCTGGGAATCAACGTGGTCCTCCGACGTTTCAAGCCTATAGGGAACCGAAAATTGTTATCCGACGAAAATTGAAGCGCAACTCTAGAAGTCTAGAGGATGACGTTGCTACCCCGGTGTGGTGCACCAGGTAAGCGTTATAAACTATCCGGTACCGGATCCGGTGTGAGCGACTCAAAATCCCGGGAAACAATTTTCGGTTCCTTATAGGCTTGAAACTTCAGTGAAACTCCGGAGGATGACATTGATGCCCGGATGTGCATCAGGTACCTGGGGGACGGTTGCCGATGCCTGATTTGGAATAAGCAACCCAAAAAAACCCCGGATGAGATGTCTAGAATCATTTGAGAGTGAATTTTAGAAAAAGCTTCGGAGATGACGTTGCTCAGCCATCCTGAGCTCCAGGTGAGCGATGACCCAATTTGGAGGTCATATTCGGAATCAGTGACCTCGAAAACCCCCGTGCACGCGAATTGAGTCGATTCTACAAGTTTATAACGAAGTTATGAATTTTTTCTATAAAAATGCATTTTACAGGATCCGTTTTCTGCTGCACAAATGCAATTTCGAAAAAAAACATGATCAAAAGTAGGTACAAAGTTTCCTATTGAATTTAGGAAGCGAATACAAAAAACCCCATCTCAATGCGTATTACTACAAAAATTTGGTAGTTTTGGCTTATTTTAGGGCTTTTATTTCCTCACCTATCATAATCTAAATTTGCAAATCAACATAATGAGATATGCTTTATTTACACATTTATTTCATACATGCATTCTTCCTCATTTTTTATTAGGATGTAATTATATATCTAATGAGATTGATGACACACCAAGGCCACGACACACTTAATGACTGTGACAAGAAGGCTCTGCGATACCTTAAAATGTTACTCATGATAATTTCTACAAAAACTCAGAGGGAATTTTTAATAAAAAATTTGCTGTTGTAATTAAGGTCAATTTAAGAAAACACAAACTTTATTGTAGGTTCCTGAGGGACATACTCCAGATACAAAATATTTGGTCGGAGTTTTTCTAGATAATGTATTGACAAACACATATGTAAAAACAAAAATGGAAAAATGTTAATAGTTAAAAAGTTATAGTGGCGCGCGTTTACATTACGCGGTATAGGGAAAATGTAAGCTCCCGTGCAGCCTTAATCATAATTAAATTAATAAATGAAAGTTGTCCAGTAAGTGAAATGAACGATAAAAAGATTGATAATTGTCATAAAAATAATAGTTAAATGGGAAGTTAATTATTTTATTATTTGCTCAAAGTGCCACAACTAATTACATATCTATAATTAGTCGTATTTGAATTAAAAATATTTACTAGAAGTTTCCGTAAAATCTTTCGTAAGTTAAGATATTAAGAATAATTAGATCTGCAATTTTATAAAAGCACTAGATCTAATGACAAATATTGAATACAAATAAAATCTGAACAATTAGGTGACCGATTGTAACAAGGTGTGCTTTTCAATAACTTGTACCGTCCGCTGCCAGGTGGCAGTATTTTCTTGTACCCTATAAAGTCACTAAATATTCTAAAGTACCGCAACGTTCGCCATTTTGGGGTTAAAATTTTGGCGGCAATTTCAAATATTGAAGACCTAGTCGCTAGAAAATTTAATGACTTTATGAAGTGTTTCTTAAAAACTAAACTCACATTAGATACTTATCAATATATTTCTTAAAAATTAGTTGTCATTGTTATTAAAAGGTACAGTTTAATTGAAAGATAAAAAATTTGGAACTTTGCCACACGAACCTAAATACGTTTTTAAAATTGACATTTTATTTTGTCGTGTTAATACTTCATTTAGAATCGTTATTTAAATCACAGAAAAGGATAACTAAAAAATACAGCAAGTAGTGTGTAAGAATAAGAAGACGAGCCTGTCTATGGGAAAACTACAAGTTTATGATGTTTTTCAAATTGCCGCGTTTCAAACCAAGTGTCAAACGTCAAACTTAGTAATAGTAAAATTTTAGACCAATGGTCTAATGGCCGTATTTATAGTCGATCCTTAAGAAAGCATCTAAGGGCACCTTAAAGCATTCCTCAAGTAAATTTAAAGGTTGTGTTTTATAGTCGTATCTTCGTGTTTTCCACATTTATAACTTCTCCAATAATAATAGAAAGTCTTATAGCAATAATAAACGTAACCACAAAAAGTTAAATGAAAACACTTAAGGAACCTTTCAACCACCCTTGAGGATAAGTAGGCGTTTACTTCCTTAAGGAACGACTATTAATGACAAATACAACGAAAAGGACGACCTTGAGGGGTAGGTAGACCTAAGGATCGACTATAAATACGGGCATAAGAGTAAAATACTAATTTTCATCGTATGTCAAACACAGATGTCATTTTTCCGCCATTTTGGGGTTAAAATTAGCTTTCTCTCTCTAACTCATTGGAACATAAGGTTGCGGTACTTTAGAATATTTAGTGACTTTAGTACCCTATACAGTGACTTTATAAAGTCACTGTAGTACCCTAATACAAGGAAATCCTGGAGCCCTTCTACAGCGGCTATTTTTTAGTATAAAAAGCTAAATTTTAAAATGAAGGTTCATGTGTATATGTTCTACAAATCCTTCGGAATAGATTTTTGAAAAGCATCGTAAATACTCTTTAAACCATCGTAAAGTAACAACGTGATTTTTGGTATAGTTTAGGGCAGTTTTTTAAAGAAATATAAAATTATTGTCAAATTTTGTTCCGAAGAATTTCAAGTGAAGTTCTTGTAGATTAATGTACTTTTTGAATTGCTAAGATATCTTATCAAATAAACTCTCCAGAAGGGCTCGCGTTAACATTATATTTCATATGCAGTGAATCGATGCCCAGGCCTCTTAAGAATATTATGTAAAATATGTTTTGTTTAGCGCGCCTGTCAGGATTATATAAGTTATGACTATTATGTTTTGCTTACGAACATTAATGTGAAAAAGGACGTAGACAACTTTTAGTCGAGGAAATAAAGCACTGAACCTACCAAATTTTTGTAGTAAGACGGATCGAGATGGGGTTTTTTGCATTCGCTTCCTAAATTTAATAGGAAACTTTGTACCTACTTTTCATCATGTTTTTTTTCGAAATTGCATTTGTGCAGTCGAAAATGCATTCTGAAAAATGCATTTTCATAGAAAAAATTCATAACTTCGTTATAAACTTCTAGAATCGACTCAATTCGGGTACAAGATGGTTTTCGAGGTCGCTGATCCCGAATATGACCTCCAAATTGCCTCACCGCCCACCTGGAGCTCAGGATGGCTGAGCAACGTCATCTCCGAAGCTTTTTCTGAAATTCACTCTCAAATGATTCTAGACATCTCATCCGAGGGTTTTTAAGGTTGCTGATTCCAAATCAGGCATTGGAAACCGTCCCCCGCGTACCTGGTGCCCCACATCCGAAGATCAACGTCATCCTCTTGAGTTTCACTGAAGTTTCAAGCCTATAGGGAACCGAAAATTGTTTCCGGGTTTTTTTGGGTCGCTCAGATCGAATCTGGTCCCGGATACTTTCTAACGGATACCTGGTGCACCACACCGCGGCGGCATCACCGTCATCCTCTGGAGTTTCGCTTGAAATTTTCGCTCAAATGCTTTCATTCTAATACTTGTTTGATCATATCAGGAAATCATGAGGTAAAACTTATAATAGAACATTTGAATAGATGTGGACATTTTCATTTTGTGAAATAAAATTGAGATATTATATAAAAAAATTTAAGTTTTGTTTAATAACATTATCATCCAAATGTAAGTTAATATTATAAAATATTTAGTTTCAATTTAATTTAATTTAATTTGTTCCTTTTATTAGCAATTACAAATTATTTTCGGTTTACTAGGCTTGAAATTTTAGTGAAACTCCAGAGGATGACGTTGATGCCGCCGCTGTGTGATGCACCAGGTGTCCGTTAGCAAGTATCTGGTGCCACAATCGACCTAAGCTATCCAAAAAACCCCGGAAACAATTTTCGGTTCCCTATAGTCTTGAAACTTCAGTGAAACTTCAGAGGATGACGTTGACGCCCGGATGTGGGGCAACAGATACGCGGGGTACGGTTGCCGATGCCTGATTTGGAATTAGAAACCCAAACAAACTTCGTATGAGATCTCTAGAATCATTTGAGAGTGAATTTCAGAAAAAGCTTCGGAGATGACGTTGCTCAGCCATCCTGAGCTCCAGGTGGGCGGTGAGGCAATTTGGAGGTCATATTCGGGATCAGCGACCTCGAAAACCCCCTTGTACTGTAAGCACCGTTACTACCTTTATTCTGTGGTGACAGATATTCTGTAGTCGGTGGTTACAATTTTTGAGGTTACGGGTAGCTTTGTCGTGCTTCCAGGCATAAACAAGATGTAAACTTAACAAATTTGTATTAAAGATATGTACAAGTCACTTGTAATATTTAATATGAATAATTGCTAGTTAATTAATCGGATCTGGCTTCTCTGTTTCGGTGGATCGGATTGTTCTCACTGGTGTACCTACTAATTAGCAGGAGCAGGTGTTATCGGTGGCGGTGGTACTGAAATAAAGGATTAATTGTTTGTTAAGTATACCTTTTCTGGTTGGTGTCTTCTCGTATATTTTTATCCCTTGTTTTACTAGCCTATTCCACCACGTTATAAGTTGGACCATATAACCTCCCTTATGGCAATGGCACGTTTATTTGTGGAGGGTAATTAACTACCCTATGGAGATGATGACCTGGTAGAATTATTATCAGGTAGACAGGTTGTTTGTTAAAGCAGGTACGGTGACGGAGATTAATAGTGGTATTTTCAGGACTTCAGGATAAATCTCTATTTAGTTACCGGACCGTATGAGCTCCTCGTAGCTACGGTGCTTCTAAAAGTAGCCCCGTCAACCACTCGGAGGTGTATACTTTTATAAATCACTTCGGAGCTATGGTAGCCCCGGCCGTGAATTGTTTGAAATCGCGGTACCTCGCAATTGCTATCGGAGCCTAATTTAGCCCCGCCGACAAGTACGAAGTTTACTACAGGTTCCAACCGGTGAACTACTACGCTCGGTGCTTTGGGAGCCCCGTCTGTTAGTAGTTAACAGGTTAATGATGTTTGAATATATTAATGATTCGGTTTTAAGTACGGTTACGGTTAGCAGGCAGGGAACGGAACTGGAACGGAACAGGACCTCAAGTTGTTGTTTTTGGTGTCGGTCTTCGGTTTTATTTGTTTTGGAACGGTAGAGGGGTATTTTGGTGGGAGGCAGCTGCGCACCTCGCATCCCCACTTGACCAGGTACCCCATCTATGGCCATATTTATTAGGCATTTTTGGGGCCTTACAGGCACCTACTTAAAAATCATAAATTGGTCTCTTACAGTACTCGAATTGAGTCGATTCTTGAAGCTTATAACGAAGTTATTAATTTTTTCTATGTAAATGCATTTTTCAGGATGCATTTTCGACTGCACAAATGCAATTTCGAAAAAAAACATGATGAAAAGTAGGTACACAGTTTCCTATTAAATTTAGGAAGCGAATACAAAAAACCCCATCTCAATCCGTCTTACTACAAAAATTTAGTAGGTTTGGCTTATTTTAGTGCTTTATTTCCTCGACTATTTACATACTTTAAGGGACGAAAAAATGAATAGACGGGCAGTCAGTCTGTATACGCGTCATACGATTTGTAATCAATGAACTGTATATGTACTATTATACAGTTCATTGTTTGTAATATATCATATCTTTTGGACTTGGTGATCAATAAAATTCTAGAGGTGTTCTTTGAGTTATATTTTTGTTTTTCTTACACTTTCGCAGGTTGATATGTTTGTTCTTCCACAGTGATACTCCCCTAATACATTTTTCACATCCATTTGGATATGTACACTCACTTTTCCATATTTTCGCAACCAAATAATTGAAGTTTAATAACTTTTCTTTAATTAATATTCGGAACCGAACTCAAGGCCTTCTGTGATAGGGAGAGTAAATAGTGCACAGCCCTCGTAGTTTTGTTTTTCTCTAAAGTTTTGTTAAGCGCAGAACAAACATCACTTATTACAAACTCAAAACGAATGCAAAAACTGGCTGGAAAGGAGAAAAATGCTAATACTTTACTGTAGGTATGTTAATCTATGAGTCGTTTTTCAGGTCTGTTGTCCTCGCATAATGAAGACCAATTTGTTAATTCAGTCGCAGAATATGTTAAAAATAAGACAAAGAAGAAGTTGTTAATGAAAAAATCTTGTGCGTCATACTCATACTTATTGTTATTTTTAACACGATATTTTTAAAATTCAACATCAGTAAATTTTTTCGATAATAAATAATACATTGTAGGAAGAAACATCTGTAACCTATTTAAATTGCAGCGAAAATATTTCCTACAACTTGCTTTTCTCATAATTCACATTTTTTGCGGATTGAAATAATCCAATAAGATCGGCGAAGCGCAAAGAGATATCACGCTGTCTCTACGGGTCAAAAGTTTTCAGCTTTGTATATGTTAAGCTTTTATTCGTGCTAGGGATGTTTTCCTAGGGGTCGTATCACTCGTATGATATTGCATTTACCCGATTATTCATCTTAGATGAGATGTGAATACTAGAAGCTCCTTCTTAAAGAAAAGTAGAAACGTCTACGCAACAGGCACGAAATGTTTTTATACGGGATTTAAAATGTCCCGTAAGTCATCCTTTTACTTCGTTATTGTTACACTTGCCTTTCTAAATCTAATTTTCTACCGTCTGTGTGTATTGCCGGTGTTATACGGAGTGAGAAATATTGGCGTACATAAATAAAGCAGACATAAAAATAACATTATGTTTTGCTGGAATGAAATGTTTTCAATTCCGGAGTGTATATAGCACTTTGTAACGTCATTTGCATAGTATTCGCAAACGTTAGATGATGTTATAATCTTATGTAATTAGTTCATAAAATAGCGTCTGGCGCTAAATAAACATATGTCATGGGAATTAAAGTTAATGTTCACCACCGAATTTTGTACCAAAAGGTTGATATAAATTAAATTGCGCTGCTCAAACAAATAAAAACAAACTAATTGGATTTCTCTTTCTAAACATACCAAATAAAACCGAAATGAAATTAATGCAATTTATACGTTAAATAATTGTAAACGGTTTAATTTAATTTCCTTCTTCGATTTGAAATCACACTACTAAAAACCATTTGTAATTATCGTGATAGTACGGAGCTCTTCAAGTTATACAAAGTTCTATTTTGGATTAGTTAGATTAAAATGATTTTCTACTTTTACACAGACTCTTTAATTTTAATGGTTTTATTGAAGGATTAAGGGTTCCTTGCACCTAATCTTAAGTATATGGTACAGCTTCTCAGTGAAGAGTATAAAGGATACCGATGTCTTCATTATCTCAGTTCTCTTGACAATGTCGATTTATAATAAGCATTCATCAACGGACATAAGGAAGCTATTGATATTAAACAGAGATTTATGCTTCGTTCAAGTGTAATGGGGATGCTATTCTTTTGTTCTATGTGTTCAATCTCTATTCTGTTAAGGGTGTTATTCCTGTTTCCTTTTCGCTCTCCGCTGTGACTTTATTATATGGTTGTCTAATGTTGGATCATATTTACCACGCGAAACAAGAAATTTCTACGGCTCATGATCTCATCATCAAGAACAATTTCTTTTCTTCGACTGGAATGAAAAAGTAAATAATAAGTACTTACCTACTTTTCTTATGTTTAACTGACATACACTTGACATAGTGTTACAACAAGTAATACGTTTTAACTTTGGCTTCTATTATTTCAAATGACAGTACTAATCAAACGAGTTTGCAGGTAAGCTTTCCTTTAATTCAAAATTTCGCTACATAAGCGACGCCAAGGCGGTGTTGTAATTCTCTTCGAGGTGAATTCTATACATGACCAAACGAAGCAGACATGCGATAATAACACCGTAAACTCGGTCGATCCCTGAAAAGCGTCGAACCTAGCAGAGCAACACGTGTATTGCAAAGAAATGAACACTAAGAAATGGGGAAAAAAGTGCAGTAACTAATCAAGAGAGTGGAATAAAAATATAGGGCAATTGTGTAGAATCCGGGAACATGCACCTAACCGTTTCAACTTTCCCAACTAAGAAAAACTATAAAATAAAGGGCGCAGTTACTAAATTGTTTAAAAATTTAATAAATAATAATAGGGAAATGACAAAACTTGGCGGATTGTTCCAGAGGTGGCGATGTAATAAAAATAGATCTGTATTTACAAGGCAAGCACATGCAAGTGCTCGTGAATGGATCAATATTTTCAAGAAATATTTATGTGCATATTATTGCACCGTCTTCCTTTTATTTCGAGTGTGTACTCTGCTTTTTGTAAAGCAATCATGGATTATGCAACTTGCATTAACATTTACGTCCAGTACAGCGACTCTTGCAGGTTATCTTCGAGTATATAATGCCAAGTAAATGCCGCTGTTTTAGTTATGTACCTTCAAGCAATATTAAGCTTACGAAACTAAATGCTAATCTTTGATCTGTGCTTAGGTTGAGAAGAGGATTCAATTCGCTAAAATCTTTTCAATTTATTGCTCGCAATGACTCACATACATTAGACACGTGTCTTTATGTATTGAGTACTACTTCACTGTCACAGCAGAAGCTCCCAATGCCTGAATCAGTAAGATAAAACGACTGCCGGGGTTGGGCGTTGGGCCGTATCAAAGTTGAAAAAGTCAACGTTTTGACACGATTCAACTTTACTATTTGAAATTAATTACTGTCAGGGTATGTAACTTGCAATGCCCAAGTGCATTTACACTAGACACAAGTTATTTATACATTCTTTTAATTCATGTATATAATAAGACCTCTAACGCCAGTCATCAGTAGACTGTAACTCTTAACAAAAACACTTTTAAAAAGAAGGGCCTTTTTCCGTGAAAATCTTTTTCTAAAGGATTTCATGACAGCAAGGAGTTGATAATGGTAATAAGAATATGTCAAGGAGTGTGCTTAACGAAATTGAAAAATTATATCTATAGGTACATATAAAGCGGTGGAAAATTATTACAACAGGCTAAGAAATAACGAACAGAAAATATTCATAAAACGATCTCACAAAAGAAGGTAGATCAATACGAAAACATACTAGAGAAGTAAGAAAAGGAGTTTTTTGATTATAAGAAAAACCAAATTACATAACGTATATGAAGCAGACTACGTATACAGAGTAACAAGAGTAACATTGGTAGACGTTGAACTAAGGAATAATTAATACCTCACAGAAGGGAAGAACGCTTCTATGAAACATTACAAGGCAACGGAAGAGGAAACACAGTCATAAAGTGTGACGTAAATTTGAAACAGCAAAAATGCTAAAAATATTAAACCCAAGAAATATAGAAAGAATGACAGAAAATATAAATCAAATACTAAAAGGGAAAGAATTACCAAAAGATTGGGAGAAAGGAGTTGTTAATCCTTTACAAAAACAAAGGAGGCATGACATTGTTAAGAATACTCGGCAAACAATCGAAATAGAACCAATCAAAACCTACCTAAATAGTAAATATCATACATCAATCTAACTTAATTCTCATTGGTTCAAAAAAATAACTGAAAAATGCCCATTCTCATTCTCACTGTGTCTAAATGACTATTGACGTCATTAACAATAACAATATATGAGTATTCTTATTAAAAATTAGCGCACGTGTGTCTGTCCATACGAGAAGCATTCAGATAATTCTCCCATTTAATTACTGTAAATTTCATCACAAATTTAGGAGGGACAATGGCGGTGGTTAGGTCATGTATGTAAAATGAAAATATAGAAAGAAAATGTAAGGTTAAAGGAAGAAACAGAAAAGGAAGACCTAGAGAAGCTTGGGTGCAGTCTGAGGAGAGGCCGTGGAACAAACGTAAGAGATCAAGCGCATAATTAGTAATTATGGAAGAAGTAATACATATGTATAATGTAAGATTGTTACAATCTGTTACCCTTGATAAAGAGACATAACGTCGAATCGTGTTCAGTTACATTTAAAAGAACAGATTTTATTTTTACTTATGCAGTTGCACAAACTAAGTTTGGAGAAAATAAATTCTAATGTACTAATTACTCGGTTTTCTCAGCCTTTCACGAAGCGGTACATGTATCCTGTATGTATTGGATTAAGTTAGATAGTAAGTTAAAATTACACGATTTAGAAGTGTCAAGTTCTCAATTATAACGGATTACATGGTATTTTGAAAGAATATACAAAATTTCACTATGAAAGTATAATACATACTAAACAAATTAACTATTTCCTTCATAAACCATTCGTCATATACCATTACTATATTTTCGTATGCATAACTCGCACCGCTTTGTAACTATTAATAACACTTTCACAATTTTGCTTAATTTCGCATCTTTCTGTTGCGATTTTTATATAGTTTTTCCTTGAAATTTTAGTTTAGAAGAGTAAAATCTGATGATTTTGGTAGTGATTATGATTGTTTCCAAAAACAATGTTAAGCAGTTGACCGATTTGTACCTATCATCTGTGCCCAAAGTATCAAAGCCTACAATAGTTATTTACGTAACCAGTTATGAAAAGACTAACTTTATTTGACGAAATGTAATATTTGCCAAATCGAGCCAGCGAAGCGAGCGAGTTTTGCAAATTACATGAGTCAAATAAAATTAGACTTTTTCATAACGTGTTAAGTACAAAACTTTATCTAATTCCGTAATTTTATCTACCTTTTGATTTTTTAATGAGAACATTAATCTGAAATGAAGTAGTTTTAAGTTCATGGTTACTATGGAAACAAACATCGAATTTTGACAATAATTAACCAATTACTTATAGTTTCAAATTGTCAGTTGTGTAATATTATTACATAACTACTTTACATAACTGTGATGAGACAGTTTTGAAAAAGATCACGTTACCTAATTTTAAACAACAACGTAAACTATCACTTTTATTAACGGAATTAGATAAAAGTATTTTATAAAAATTGAGATCACGTCTTGAAGTATAGGTAATTATCCTTATGTAGGTTTCATAAGCCAAAATTCTGCTGTCGAGAACAGCACACTCAACACCGACAACAAATCGCGTTTCATCTGCTATTTCTACTACTTCAAGAGGAATTTTATCGGGCAACCAATGAACGTTATATCAATAATTGTAAATTCGATCATTACATACATCCATATTGTTTTCTAAAACAATTTCCATCGTTACAAATCTGTTTAGAGTACTAGTCATATAGCTAGGCACAATACAAACAACAAAATACATATTGCTTATATGTGTATATGTATATCGTATATGCTGCTCCATTGCAACTTGTATGTTTACTGTGATTGCAACCAGCAGTTTACTCCAAAGCTTTAGATCGTAAACGAGTAGGTATCTTGATAATAAAAGGGTTATTACATTCCAGAGAATTAGAAGAAAATACAGAAAATAAATTACTATATTCCATATGTCAATAATATGGCTCCGTACAATATTTTTTTACACAATCTATACTTTTTATACCGTCGGAAAATGGGAATGGTAAATAGCAATAAAGACTGCGGTTCATTTCATTTTCAATTCTCATATACCGGGAGTTCGTTCTCAAAGTCGAACATAGGGATTTAACATGGTATTGAACGTTTTTGCCAATTGTTGCTCGCCTATTTAACTTAGAGACAAGGTAATGACATCAACAGAAAGAGAAAATTATTGCGATTCAAATAATGCTACTGGCAAGGCTAAAAGTGCAATTTATTCTTTTAAAATACTAACTTAAAGTATGAAACTTTTTAAATAGCATTCCCTTGATTTTAAAATTTTACAGCAATTGTTTTTTGTACTAATTTATTGTACTGTTTGTTTGCCAATACGAATTTAACGTTAAACCACGTATTAAAGTTTATTTATCTAATAATGAATACCTATACCAACGAAGAAAGGGTTTTTATGGTGAAAACCTTTCATGATGACGCTAATTTCAGAAGAGTTCGATATTTCTTTGCCGTTAATTTTAATAGCACAATACAAAAGTGTCATACTTTAAGTTGGTATTTTAAAAGAATAAATCGCACTTTTAGTCTTGCCAGTAGCATTATTTGAATCGCAATAATTTTCTCTTTTTGTTGATGTCATTACCTTGTCTCTAAGTTAAACAGGCGAGCAACAATGAACAAATGGCAAAAACGTTCAATACCATGTTAAATCCCTATGTTCGACTTTGAGAACGAACTCCCGGTAGCATATGCCTCCCGGTATGTACCTACCTACCTATACGGCTATACCTAGTATGATCTTCAAGCACTATAATAAAGCTTTGCAAAGCAATAGATGTAGCTTTAATAAAGTGTAGCAATCGAACAATTTTTCATACTTTAATAATGAAGTCCTTTATTACAAAATACTGCACATGGACAACTATTGCGTTGTTCTTTACAATCCTCATTCCAGCAGCGTCCACCCATGCCCACCTAGTGCCCTAGTTTTCTTGTCACCCTTATTCTCCCCTTGTGCTCTTCGAGCGTAGCAACAGGAACTCCCACCGAGTGTTCTTTTAAGCCATTTCAATCCCTCTCTGTTTCACCCCCTATACAATATGTGATTTAGTTTTTACCCTCACGAAGGGTTGACGCTGCGTTGAAATTTTCAACTTTATTCTATCTGGAACAAAATATTATCCTTTGCCTTTTGAATATTAACTTTCAAGTTCCGCGTTATTCCAATTAGGGTTAATTAGTAATAGAAGTATTTTAGGATTTTCATAAATGATCCTTTTGTTCCTTTCGGAAATCGCGATATATAATTAAGGGGTTGAACGTTCATATATCACTCCAATTAAAAAGGCATCCTTTACGACAATATTGCAATATTTTTCAATTAACAAATGTCTGGTTGGGCAATCCTGGATTTGTAGTCCCTATTGAAAGCCTGTGTAATTTAAAACCCTCAAAGCTTTTAGTAAATTGTAAACCTGAAATTCTTCACTAATTTAGAACTCTAGTGTACCCTTTTGTATTAAAATGTTGAAAGTATGAAACGTTTTGAATGTAAAACATACCGATCGGAGCATGTCATGGGTATCCACAAAGAAATTTAATTTAAACGCAATATTTACTTACGCGTATATTGCGGATGCATCTCACACCGTGGTATTAGCAAGTTTTCGTTTACATTACACAAAGGAGAAACTTAATATGTAGGTTACTAAACTAACATCCGTAAAAGGCTCATTTCTGTGATTTCAAGTGGCTATAGATCCTTCATTTTATAACTGATAGTAATATAGTATTGACACGAGTGATAGGATGGTATCCGCTTAATCTCACTTTTAATGAGCAAGTGCAATAATTCTGCATAAGTTAGGTGTAGTTCCAATGTAAAGATTTACCTAATTGAGTTAGTAGGCACTGATTTGTAAACTAAAGCATGGTCTGGATTCTGGATTCTGGATTACGATGGGTGGGTGGTCAGAAGTCCACGCGTACTTAGGCCACCTATTCGGGCCCTTTGTGCTGCCTCCCTGATTAGAGTCGTTCGACCCCGCAGCATCACTCAAGCCATTCCACACGTGAGATAAACCTGAGGATGCTGGACGGGGAAGCGGCTCTGATCTTAGCCATGTCCGGGCAGGAATCCCCCAACATGGATCGTCTTAATTCGACAAGTACGGGACACTCACAGAGTATGTGTTGCGCCGTCTCATCTTCTGTGTAGCATCCTCTGCAGGATGGTGATTCAACCAAGCCCATGCGGTGCATGTGCTTGTTAAGTTTACAGTGTCCAGAAAGTATGCCCACAAGTAGCCGCAGGTTCTTTCTGGATAGCCCTGTGCAAAAACGCCCCAGGCTACGAGATGGTCCTCTGAAGGCCTCTCTCGCGTGACGGCACTCTGACATCAAGTTCCACCTAACCCTATGCTGGGCTTGGGTGTCTTGAGTTATTAAGTTGTTTACAGTTGATACTGTAAGTGGAAAAGCCGGTTCTGGACCATAAAACAGTTGTTTTGAGGCCAGTCGGGCTACTTATCGGCTTTTTCATTGCCTGTTGTTCCAGCATGCCCTTTAACCCATACAAGTTCAAGGGTATTGCTGACTAAAGCATGATATACGCGCATTTTATAGCAAATGTCAAATTAACAAAAACAGGTTATGGGTGCAGAGCATTAATTCTAATAACACTCTTGGCGTAAAATTCCTGAATTCAAATAAATTAAGAATGCAAGTCAACAAAAGTTAAAAATTAACATCACTAGATCAAAAGGTGCTACTCCATTCAGGAGGCGGATTTACGAATTTGCCGCCCCTAGCAGTGGCGGAACAACGTAGCCACGGGCCTGTGTGCGAAAATTTTGCCGGCCCCCCCCATTATAATACGGACTATATTGATAACCATCTTATTAATGTAAGAATTTCAGGTACACAAAAAAGCAATATTGTTATATGTATTCATACGTATTTATGTGATTATTTCAGTTATCTATAAAAGTATTGAGTGGTTTTGTCGGTCCGTTTCTCGATTATTGCATTTTTTTTCTATGAAAATATCGTTTTTTGTTTTGCAAAATTTTCGGTCCCGGGCCCCTTTTTACCCCGGGCCTGTGTGCTTGGCACACATGGCACACCGGTAGTTCCGCCACTGGCCCCTAGGCTAAAAATATTTTGCCGCCCCTCTTCTACGATTATTTTCGTTTTTTGTTTCTACTGCTGTTAAACAATATTTGGTATATGTACTCACAAACTAAAATATTGTATTTTCAACCAACTTCAAAAAGTTGGTTACTAAATTCGTCCGGATGCCTGTGCCTCGCGTGATGTTACAGGGTTTAGAAAGCGGGAAGTGGTGTCATCTTATAGGGAATTCTTTGCCGATTCCAAATCTTTGGTAAATTTTTTGATCGGATCACCCGTTCACCGTCGCGTCGGGACGCCATTAAAGTCAAAATATATACGCTTAAATATCTCGAGAACGACACATCCAATTACAAAAAGAAAAAACACGTTTCCTTTATTTTTTGAAACCTATTGAGTCATGATACGTAAACATCACCCTCGCCCCCCCTGTGGGGTAGACCGGGGGTGAGTTTTGAAAACTTAAATGGGAACACCTATTTTTTATTGCACTTTTGGATTCTCCATAAAAAACTATTCTCAAATTGTAAATTTCACCCCCAACTGCAAACCCTTTCTTAAGAGTGGAAAGGGGGAAAATTGCACATGTGCTCAGAAGAACGATCTATTTTTACATTTTTTTCCTCCAAGATTTTTTCGTGATTTGCCGTGATTTACTAATTGTCCGTCACCCTCTCCGCTCCCATCTCCCTAAAGGGTGAAAAGAAAAACAATGACTCATTTGGTGCTTGTGTCTAGGGGGGGGGGGGGGGTAGTATAGATATATATTTTACATCGTATATGCCATAATTAATTACGGATGTGAAGTTGGTTGAAATTAGAATTCTATAAGTATTCGCGCCTTTTGATACTTGTTTCATATAATTTGAATTTGTCTAGATGTCATTTTATTATTTAATTTTACTTAATTAACTCCAACATTTGCCGCCCCCTAAAATGTGCCGCCCTAGGGTATAGCCTTTTTAGCCTTATGGTAAATCCGACCCTGACTCCATTAACTCCATGTAATGAATTGTAATACAACAGGGGAAATGTATAAAAAGTGTGACGATTACCAAAAAGGTCACATGGAACAGAAATGCGTACTTCTAAAAAATTATTCAAAACGAGAAGAAGAAGAAAATGATTGTTAATGATGAAAATGAAAGCTCATTTAATAGATAGGGTGTAAAAACAAGTAGTAGTGCACGAAACTGTAGTGTGAGGCACAAACTTACAAAATAGTAATGAAACCGTATTGGAAAATTAATTTAAGCGAGAGAAAAACACAAATTGTAAATCAAGATCAAAAAGACAATTATTTCAGAAATACAAAATGTGTCTAAAAAGTGGCTGCGTATTTGTTAAACTGTATCCCATTCAAAACAGTACCAAAAATCCCCAGCGAAATGTGGAAAAAATACTTTCATGGAATATGGAGTAAATGACGCAGAGTAGAGGACGAATAGAAACGAGTTTCATGTATATTTGTGATTAAGTGGCATATTTACTGAAAACCCTGAAACGTATGATGAAGTAGAGGAAGTAAATAGGTGGAGAGTTTGTAAATATGTATAGAGAAAAATGAAACCGGTACAAAAAATTAAAGGGTTATAGAATCAAGATGGATCTTGACGCAGAAAAACATATCTACAGGTGGGAAATATTAAGAAAGGTTTTCTACAAAACGTAATACTTAAGGAGATACATAACTACTCACCAGTAGCTCGACAAGTAAAGTTTGATCATGTACTTTGCTTAGCTGTGGAATGGAAGTTCACCAAATGGATGTTAAATCAGCATTTCTAAATGGTAAACTAAAGAGTTCAAAATGAATGATTTAAGTTTTAGGCCTCGTAAATAATAGGGAACAGTTTAGAAACGTTTCCATAATATTTGATTGACAAAGGCTACAATTCTTTTAAATCGCTCCTTGTAAGTCGTCAAGGTAATATTTTGGTCATCAAGACTCATCATTATTGACAAGAAAATCTTTAGTGTAACATTTGATGTTGGATTTTTACATATAGGCAACGCCAAACAAACTTGCGTGCACGTCATCAATGACGTATTTCCATGTCTTTGTGGCAAAGTTTCCATCGCTAACTGTATCATAAAATTTATAAAAAAACAACTCTAAAGGCAATGCAATTAATATAAGACTTTTGAGATAAAAAAAATAATCAACAGGCCAGTAAGTAACGACGTAAACCTAGCCACTGTCAGGGAATGGTGCTGTTATCCATCTTTTATTCATCGATATTTTGAAGTTACGGATGACAGTAGTATTCTGACAGGCATATTTTAATTGATTTTTGTCGTCAACAATTTGTAATAGTAATTAATATTTATTTGTGGTTGAATAAGAAATATTTGCTGGGAAATTAAATATTTCCTGATCAATTTGACAATACTGTAAATGTAAACGTCATCAAACGCTGATGACGTGCACGCAACTTTGTTTGGCTTTCCCTATATTGCGTTAAAGGAAGACATTCACTCCAGTTCACTTGTATTAACACCGCTTATGGTAAATTTCGGTAAATTTTTAGGATCTGTGTTTCAGTTTGCACGATTGAATTGCTTTTAGAAAAAACCCAAAGGGATGGTAAATTTCTTTAAATAATTCGGAAAGTTCTAATAGTTCTGACAATTGACATTAAAGCTGTTAAAATATCCTTCTAATTCCAATACGATGAGCATAGAGTGACACAGAGAGTATTTTGGTTACCTTGTTCGTACACAAACATTGAGTACCGATGATGCCAATTGATATTATTTTGGCACTCATAATAACTGCACATTATTCCATTTTAATTTAATACATTATCACATATTTCACTAAAATGGCATAAATTGTTACAAATTTCAATACGTTATGTAATATAATAAAATTTGAATATAACTTGAACTTTGACCAATCTCGTTATAAATTGTGTATTAAAGTTCAAGATATATGCATATAGGTACCGGGTGAGTCATTTAACCTGGAATTTGAAATATCTCGAAAAATACGCATTGTATAGAAAAATGTGCCGAATCAAAACTTGAATATCTTCGAGGGGGAAATTCGTTAGTACTAAATTACACCCTCACCCCCACCCCCTGTAGGCGGGGCGGGGGGCAAATTTGAAATCTTAAATAGGAACCCCTATTTTTTATCGCAGATTCGGATTTTACGTCGAAAGTTACGTACGATTTGTCCGAAACATTTTTTTCGATTCGCGACAGAGGGCGCTGTAATCGCAAGAAATGGAGCAGAAATCAAAAAACAGATAAACACGTATTTAGTAAGATTCGATAGGTTATTCAATGATGTTAGGGTTGCCCTCCCCTTTCCTACAGGTGTGTGTGGGGGGGGGGGTGTTTGGTGAATAAACTGTTTTTAACGTAACCCAGGAACAACGACGAGGACGTAACAGTTTTATGTTGCATTTGGAGTGCTTGATTAACGTGAATCTCCTTGCCCCTCACTAATCAAGTCGATGGTCTAAATGGTCACCTTGAACTTGAACAACCTGGACACAAGCGTTCGTCTGTCGAATCTTACTAAATACGTGTTTATCTGTTTTTTGACTTCTGCTCCATTTCTTGCGATTACAGCGCCCTCGGTCGCGAATCGAAAAAAATGTTTCGGACAAATCGTACGTAACTTTCGACGTAAAATCCGAATCTGCGATAAAAAATAGGGGTTCCTATTTAAGATTTCAAATTTTCCCCCCGCCCCGCCTACAGGGGGTAGGGGTGAGGGTGTAATTTAGTACTAACGAATTTCCCCCTCGAAGATATTCAAGTTTTGATTCGGCACATTTTTCTATACAATGCGTATTTTTCGAGATATTTCAAATTCCAGGTTACATGACTCACCCGTATAAGCTTAAACCTAGACGTTTCATGACCAACTATTTTGTGTCAATAGTAATTTAATGGTATTTGTAGAATAACTTCTCCAATACAGTTTTTTTTAATGCAACCTATATTATAATCGTAAATAATCTAAGATGGTCGCCATAAGAAAGACAAACAAAAGTTGATGTTCACAAATGGAAAACGAAAGGCGGTTAGAGATTAAAATTAGTGTAGATAAATATGATTTTTTCAAAAATGTGCCTTAATAATGTGAAACTTTAAAACATGTCAAATGTAACATTTGTCATTTGACAATGGCTCAGTCGATTTATAAAACCACGTATCTACTTGATGTAAAATGTTATTAAAATAAATTAAAAATTTTGTTTTTCAAAAATACGCCGATTCAAGTATTTACATCAAGTAGGTACGTGGTTTTATAAATCGACTGAGCCATTGTCAAATGACAAAGGGGGGACAATTTGAACACTTACTTTAAATTACTTAGTTATTAATTTGTTTTTAGTGATAAGATTTTGATTCATAACTTTTTTTTTGTCTTCCATATACCTACTTCATGTAAATATTTGAATCGACGTATTTTTGAAAAAATGTTATTAAAATAAATTTTAAAAAAATTTTCTTTAGTGCTGTTTTAAAGAGAAAAAAATTCTCTATCGAATGGTGAGGTAAAAGTAATATGTTCTCATTTAAAAAAATAATGCGCAACGGGGTAACTCAGAAACAATTGCAGATGACAAAAATTGAAGTATTCCCAAGTATATAGATAAAAATTACATAAACAACTTTTGCATTGAACAATTTTTCCTAAAATGAATATTAACGACATTAAATCGCCGTCTCCATACTTTTTAATAACACTGTACTATAATCTTGTAATGGCGATGGGCAGACACATCAAGAACAAATGATGTGTCAGGTGTATCGATACTGAATTTCGAAAATAAAGTAACGATTTTACACGTGCTTCAAAAAAATATAATGACTATGTTCAACAAGCTTAACGATGCAATTTCAGATTTTCTCCTCGGGTTTTCCAAGTGTATGGCCTTAATTCAATCGAGTAATCATTTAATTTTTCTTATAGAATTTTCACATTTATAAAAATAAGATTCGTTCGTCCTTATGTACTTACACCATTGCTTGTTAGAGTTTACCCTTTTGTTGTATTTTTATGACACATTTATCTACCTACATTATTTGTTAACTTCATATTAATGAGGATCCATTTATAGATTCATTTACAAGAAAAGTGGGTGTAGGCCATTTTTTTAAATGTCTACTGGGCAAAAAGCGATTCAAATTCATATTTCACATCATTAGCTCTCTGTTTCTATAATATATTCTTAAAAAAAGGTACATTTGCATGTAAGTTATTATCAAAGCTTTATTACTTTTATACGACGCTATTTTAAGCATAACTAGCTCCTAGTGTCGCTAATTAACATTAAGATGTCATTAGTTGAAATATTCCTAAGTATAAATTCATTTTATGACCTTTAGACATACCATATCTTTTGTTAAATTTGGAAGTAATCCAAATCAAAGTTAAACAATTTTATTTGTCAAGTTTTATTACCCATTTGATCGTTAATGCCAAAATACATTTCATACATATATGTATCATTTTTAGGGGAAAAAAGATGACGATTATATAATCTACTTTACTTATTATTTTATTTAGAAGTAGAAGCGTCGTACCTACATAGATTAAATGCTGTATTAATACTAAATTAACAACGCAATGAGGACGTTTTTATTATGTAAGTGCCCGTTGCCATTTTCTAGATACTCTATATACCTAAATGTTACATAGGTATATACCTAATTGTTACATGAGCGGTGTGTGGAGTTGCTCCATCTTGCTGGAAAAAACCCAGTTGTTACTCATCGTCATGTAAATTTTCTTCAATAGCTTGACGCAGAATATCACTATATCGTTCTCCATTTACGGTTTTATAAAAGAAAATAGGCCCAATTATCCTCCTTCTTGACATAGCCAAATGTGTGGGTCTTCTGCTGCCCAAATTCTGTAATTTTGGCTATTCACATAACCGTACAAATGTACATACCTACCCATGCTTCACCCGAATAAAATGTTAAGTCTAACAAATTATTGTTGTTTAAACGTTGAACCATTGACAATATTGCACTCGAAGATTAAAGCCGGTTACATGTAATTGTTGTACAGAAGAAATTTTGTCAGGAATCAGGATGCATATGTAACCTCTTTTTTAAAGCTTTGTGACAAGTACCAGTAGACAAACCTGTAAAAAAAATTATATTCATATTTCTGGTTACATAAACACATTGAGCGGATAGTTGTGGAATAGATTTTTTAGGGTTTTGTTGTATTCTTTGTTGAATGCCATTAACAACTTCTTCAGCTAAAACAGTGGGCCTGCCTGTTGACTTGCCTTTGCAAATACAGTGCTTGTTTTCATATCGTGTAGTGATGGGAGTATTCGGATACAAAAATCGGCATCTTACGATTCTTAAAATAATCGGAATCATCCGATTATTTATAAATATTCCGTTTAGCTCTCGAGATGTGAAATCCCTACAATATACGCACTCTAACCTCTAACAAAAACCAAGACACGAAGAAACGAATCTCGATATTGGGGGCACACTGTTGGAATACTTACAAAAACTAATTCAAATGTTTATGATACTTAATGAAAGAAGAAATAATATTGAGGACTAGTATGCCGTATAAGATTATTGGGTCCTATAACCCCAATGTTTGTTTTAGTCTTAAAAGTGTGTTGTGTCAGATTAATAGCATAAACGTCTTTGATGGCTGGCGGCTAGCTTTGTTTTTGTTTTCATCAGAAAAGGTGTCTAAAGCCACGGCGTTGTGCAGTCTCCCTAGGTTCTAATTCATGCGATTCAAAAATAATCGGAAAGCGGAATAGCTCCAAGTTCCATCAGGGTTTCGGGTACCACTGCGGAAATGTGCCATTAAAATAAAGGCATTGCTCTGATGTGAACAAAATTGTTGTACAGTATCACTATACAAATTCAAATTCAGATAAATGACAATAATTCACCTTAAAGATGTTGCCAACTTACATCACAATAGCTTCGCAACGTTAAGAGCTCTAAAAAGAACTTTTTTTAAAGGTTGATCTAAGAAAATGTTGCGGAAATTCGAAAGGACAGCAAACAGAAGTAAAGCAAATATGAGGTTATAAAATTCTATATTACAAGTTAGTAATTTATTTTCTTCGATCTGCTCAACAACTACCAACCTAGAGAAAGCATATTTAAAGTGCGAAATTTAAAATTGATCACGTGGGGGTCACACAATGATGAAAACCCTGTATAAACAATAGTGCAAACGGAAATATGGTATTTCAGTGAGGTATTTCGCATTTCGCGCGATAAGAACCAAGGTTCGTACCCTTTTCGTGAAACTCGAACAATCTGCTCTTCAGTACTTTAATGTGTTATGCTTATATACTATGAATTGTTTGTCTGTCTTATAGGTACATAAGAAATTGATTATCAGACAAAGAATCATGGTTTTGATACTTCATAAAGGTTTGTCTGATATACAGGTATTCCTAAAGTTGTTAGTCAATCCTTTACCACTATTTCATAAACATTTGAGGCGTGAAAGTGTATTTCCAAAGATTGAAAGACGTCTTAGTGTAGCACTTGAACGTCCTTACGTCTCTGTCGAAGGACGTTTATACTGCAGGGCACTGGTACGGTTATGGTTACATGCTTGATATTAATTACACCGACATCTGTTACAAAAAGCTACTTTTTTATTCGACTTGATGAGGTCTTAAGACTCTTCTTTGGGACTAATAGAATACCGGTTGCAACAAACCCCTGCATTATATTATATCTAAAAAATAGGCGAAATTTGTAATATAATTTAATGATAATAAATTGCGTAAGTACTCACATAACTATTCTAGTTTTTGTAATACCAGTATCATACAAGCGCTATAAAATTCAACCCATTAGTCAAACAAAACACTATTGTTTTTGTGATAAATAAAAATAATGCAATAACAAAGGATTGTTTAATAGAAACACGTTTGATTAGGATATCCGTAACTTTGTCGCCATTGCAACGGAATTCATTTGTCTGTTTTGTTAGTTTAAGTACTAATGACGCATTTGTCCAAATGATTTGAATTTAGCTCTTGTCTAATTACTGATATTTAGACATTAAATGGCATCCATGGTCGAGAATCCGACCATAAATACTCTGCGTTGTTGAGTTTTTGGCGTGTGAGAGTCGTCCGCCTATGGAAATTTATCATGAATGTAATTGGCAGTTATTCTCATACGGCAGGGGTTGAATCGTGCAGACAATTCGACAAAGAAGAGATGTTTCTCTCCCATCCTGGACATGCACGTGTTGCATTAAATGAAAATCTCAGATAGGTACCTAGCTGGAAACTGGTTTGCACGCAAATATAGGCGTATGACAGAGACAGTTAGAGAACTTTCTTCGATGTTCACTCTCAGCGTTGGAACTGTCCATTCCCTAATTCATAGTCTTGATTATCACACAGTTACGCCTAAGTGGATTCCACGACAGAATTTGCGTTCCGCCTATCAGCATTTGATTCGCTATTAACAGAAAGGTAATGCTTTCTTACACCAAATTTATGTTGGCGAGGAGTCTTATCATTTCGAACCAATCTCAACCTTCAGCAGGTAAAGTAATAGTGACGGTAATTTTTTGATTACAAGTGTGTGCTGATGTTAGATTTTAACGAACATCAACGCTGAGAGATAGTCAGATATCTTAAAATATTTACGCGTCAGCATCAAGAATAGGTAAATGTCCTGGAAAGCTCACAAGTGGTATCACGTTCATACAGTACAAGATACGCTTAGTTGCGTAGGCGTATGAAGTGTGAGGTCTTACAGTCCTGATTTGCCACCATGTGTTTGATCCATTCATCCATTAAAACATTTCTAAAAGGGTTTTGGTTCAATTCGGACGCAGGGATAGAGCTTGCTGTTAGGGAATGATTCCGTCAATAATCGAATACATTCTTCAGTACGGTATTTATATAGATTAATTAAACAATGGGACTCCATGTCTTAATGTTAATAGAATCCTTTTAGGTTTGGATTTAATAAAGAATGCTTTATAGCTTCTGAACATGTTTCTATTGAACAATCAGATATAACACTCTTTGAGAAGATAGGCAATAGTAAGGAGCATTAATAGTGCAACTTTCCCTTAAAAATCAACCACAATAAGACCTTGAACGTCCCAACTCCCAAACAACGGTTGTTATAATTTTGCCTGCTGAAGGATATGTTTTTGCCTCTCGAGTTTTAAGCGAAGTTGTGTGTTGCCATTCCATCGTTGACCTTTTGAATTCAGGAACAAAATGGCGAACCGATGTTTCATCGCACTTACTGTACCTACGCTTCAAGAATGCTTCTCCTGTAGGTTCATAACGTAGAAGAAGAGTTTGACGCCTAAACACGCCTTTGCTTTGGACGTCGGCGTCGCGTCGGTAAGGAGTTTTGACACCTGTATTGCACAAACTTTACGGAACTTAAACTCTTTATGAACAATGTTCTTGGCACTTGAAAAATTACATCAAAACACAAATTGTTCTGCATTACATGTTGTGCGCACCACTCATGTCCAAGATCTCTTGTAACGTTCTTGTTTGTCTCTGTTCGATTTTTGCCAACTACTCAATTTAAATTTCGATCCCATTACATTTTAAATGTACATAATCCAAATACCCATTCCCATTGTACTTTATGCTCCGGAAAGTTGAATGAATAATTTTAGTATTCTACATTTATGATTGAAGTACCTACGTACCTAAATACCTACTTTTTATTCGAACGTAGATTGTAAAAGAATTATTTGTTAACATAGTGACCACAATATTTAACACGTCCAGTGTAGGTAATGCATATAATGTGTGAAATTGAATGCAATGATCTGACTTTTGTATATATTTTCAATTCATATTCCATTGATTATTGTCTTCTGTTCGCTCTGCTATTCAAATAAAATATTGCATTTTTGTAACATTATAAGCACTAGAGTCGCCCTTTTAAATGGCGAAATAATGCTGCTAAACGGGGACATACAGATACATGGTTGTTTCTTTCAGTCGTCGATAGCCTAATTTATAATTGTACACGCAGGTATAATATTGATCTTATTGCAAAACTAACTATTTAGTCTTACATTAAGTTTTTGCGTTATTTTTGTTTCTACGTTTACTAGTTACCTACATTATTGGGTAAATATAATTCCCTTTGTGTAAAACCAGTAATAAAATGGCCGCCCTTGACAACTAGGGGCTGCAGAGGGTTGTTAGAATCCACCAATAGCGTAGTAGCCTTCAACAATGAGCGTTAATCATACACTTCAATCAAAGTAACGGGTTAAAAAACTGATGAGGTCACGGACAGAAACGAGATTTATAAACGAGAAAAAACAGTGCGGTATTAGGTACACAAATATTGATCGATCGTTACCATATTGGATATATAAACTTTCTATCAACCCTCCTTCGGTATTCATATTTGCGAAAGTCGTAACCATCAAGTGGACGATGGCCTGATATGCATATTTCAATAGTGGGCAATTTTATTGCGAGGCGTAAAGAGGGATGACCATCCCTTTTACTAAATTGAAATGTTTTGCAGCATTTACGATAAATATGGAACCTCCAATAAATGGAATGTTCCACCAAAGCTTTGAAAATGTAAGCGAAGATCGTGAAGTTTTATCGAACAATAGGTATTACTTTGTACTGGTAAAAATAATGCAAATTGAGTGTCTAAGAAGGTTTAATTTAATAGTAAATAAAGAATTAAGGTTTCCTGTGCTATAAGGATGTTGCATTTGACTGTTGTATGATTATTGATGTGATCAAAAAGTAGATTGATTAATTTATTAGTGAAAGTGCGTTTGTGTCACAATCGAGGTTTGGTATTACATTACGCGTGAGCCTTCAATTAATTATTTAAGGTGAGCGAATAAGAACTTTTAAATTTAAAATGTCTTTTCGACGGGGTCTGGACACAACGGCTACTGGACACAACGGCCACACAGAATTTAGTATGCCCATATCGGCCACACTGGACACATCGGCCAAACGTGATGTGTGGACACAACGGCCACCTTGGACGTTACGGCCACAGCTCTAGCTGGACACGATGGCCACCTTAGACACTACGGCCACATATCAGATACGTAGATTGACACTAAAGCGCGTAGGTTATTTGCAGATTTAGTATTTTTTTTTAATTGATACAAAACATAATGCTAAACTTAAACGTAGATTGACACTTAAGCGCTTAGGTTATTTGCAGATTTAGTATTTTTTTTTCTTATAAATAGAAAACTCCTATTATTTGTGAAATCTTTATCGCCAACATTACCTTACAATTCTGTGTGGCCGTAGTGTCCAGTGGCCGTTGTGTCCAAGGTGGCCGTTGTGTCCAGCTAGCGCTGTGGCCGTTGCGTCCAAGGTGGCCGTTGTGTCCACACATCACGTTTGGCCGATGTGTCCAGTGTGGCCGATATGGGCATACTAAATTCTGTGTGGCCGTTGTGTCCAGTGGCCGTTGTGTCCTGGACCCTTTTCGACGAACTGGTGATATTTTTATTTAAATCTTCTGCTGTTGCCATTACGTCTACTAAATCTAACTATTCGGTTTGCAGGGTAAGTAATTAAAAATTTCGATTTCAGACGTTCGTTGACTGGACTAAAAGCTAATCAGTAATCACATACCCACAGGACAAGAACATTTTGTTTACCGTTTACAGAGATTTTACACATTGCAACATTTTTTGGAGTCGTTGGTCATGGTATCGACGACGACACAAGTGGAGGAACAGCATATGAAATTTGTCTCCTGAAATCATAGTTGTAATCAAAGATGAGACATTACCATCTTACCAATGGGTATCGTATTCTTCAGCTCGTTTTATCTACTTTCACCCAAGGCACTGGTCAAAATCTTCGAAAACAGCAACAATCTCGAAAACCATTTTCCCAATATATTATTCTGAGGATAATAATTATGGATACAGCACATTTTATTGCCCGTCATTTCATTTCACTCATCCAGACGTCTTTAGTTATAGGGATTCCCCAACTAAATGGGTATAAATTCAAACACATGTAGGTAACTTGTAAGATTCATCTTGTATTAGATACATTAAATCCTTTATAAAAGGATATTGAACAAACCTTTGACCTTCTTGTAAAATTAAATTATTCTTGTGAGAATTACCCTGATATTAACGTTAGTTTTCCTTTGGTGAATAATTTGCTAAACTCTATAGTTAACTAGACATTAAAGTGGAATTTCCTTAAGTTAATTAAACTAGGAAGTTATCACTTTTGAAATATCCTAAATACAGGTAAGTACCTACTGCTCCTATATCAAGGCGTGTACGCCACTTACGCCTAATGGAATTTCGCCAATGGACATTCGTCTAATACTCCTTCGCCAATTCCAGTCTGGCCAAATGTAAATTCGCCAAAATCAAATTCGCCACCCCCTCTTTCGCCTAATCCATTTTCGCCAAGAACACTCTTGCCAAAACTATATTTTCGCCCTTTGCATTTTCGCCAATGTTAAAAATGCAATTGAATCGGTGAATGAAAGAACAGTATAAGCGCCAAAACTTACATTTTTAACTGAGATAGCCAAAATGATTCAAACACGTCAACCCATCAGTGAGCGAAAAAGCAGTACATAAACCTCATGCTTTGATTCAATACCGACAACGCTGTTTGAGAGATGAGTGGAAGAACGATACAAGTGCGGCGGTTATACTGATCTATCACTCAGTGACAAATAAAATCATTTTTGACTTTGCTAAATCTGTTTACAAATCTTTATTGCAAGCTCGAAAAGCGTTATATTAATTTTGCGAAGTGAAAACTCGACTATTTCCATAATAGAATTTTAAATGTTAATTGCTGATGCAATAGAAATCATTTTGGGACCGTTCGTCAATCTCAAAACTCCCGTTTCAAATTGGCGAGTGTCCATTTGTCAAAAATGCTATTGGCGAGCATACCATTGGCGAAATTCTACTTGGCAAAAATACACTTGGCAAAACTACCCTTGGCGAATGTGGTATTGGCAAGATTACCTTTGGCGAAGGTAGATTAGACCAAATTGACATTGTCGAATGTGGATTGGCGAAAATACATTAGACGAAAGTGGGGGAAATCTATCAAGGAGCCTGTTTTCATTAATTCTTGTGAACGAAAAGGTAATTCCATAGTGAAACCTCTAAACCTTACCTAAAAAATTCATATTATTTTTTTTTCAGACATGCCGTTTAACTCGAACTTCGAGGAAGAAATAAATCTGAATCTGGCAGTGGCGGCTCGTGACTTTAGAAATAGGTGACGCAGAATTTATACAAACACACAGACACAATCATCTTTCACAATAATGTACATTCAATATTAAAGATGATGGTAATATATTTTTAAGGGCGTTATGCTATCCGTAAATCGCTAGTGAAGCGACACTTCACCTGCGTCACCTGACGAGCCTCCACTGGAATCTGGAAGAAACAGCGTAAATTTAACTGGAATAGCACGAAATTAACCGGGATCACTAGTTACTTACAACATGCTGTTCATACTGCGTTAAAAAGAAGTGCAACCAAGACCTACCCACTTCCAGTTTGTGAACTGAGAACAATGTCTTGCACACAGGGCCGCAGCAAGGGGGGAACATGGGGGGTCTTTTGGCCCGGGCGGCAAAATGTTGGGGGCGGCAAAATTACTTTAAAATTTCATAATTTCATTTTATTAATTTCAGACCTGTAATATGTAATATGTAACAAAAATCTCATAAGCAATTACTTGGCACATCGAACACAACAGAGTATCTACTGTCAAAGAATCTCAATCAGTGCCAATGTGTGCATGTATATTGTATACATGGCCTGTGTGTTTCAAGGTAGCGCCAGTATAGTTTACTGTTTACGTTAGTCCGCCTCGCCTCAAGATCAAGATATAATCCAAGATGTTCAAAAAGCTAAATATTTTGCCTCAATGTTCGACATCAGTAACCATGAATAAATGACAGAGATAATCAGATATGTAAATATGAGTAATGATGGACCTGAAGTTGCAAAGAGTTTTGTAGATTTTTTCTTGTCTTCTGACAAAACTGGGGAAGGTCTTTCCCAATAGATTATTAAAAAGGTTAACAATGGCCCCTTGGATATGAAACTATGTAGAGGCCAATCTTATGATAACGGTGACCTTTAACTTTTTTTTAGTCTTATGAATATAGCATAAACAGGAGATAAAAGTAAAAAAAGACCAGAATATAAAGGTTGTAAAAGATAAACTACAAATTTTTAATAGAGCGTAACCAATAAGTAGATAGAATTTAGTAAAACCTCCAGGAAATTTGGTTCCTTTAACTCTAAGGCAGAAAGTAAAACAAGGTGGTCAGCACGACTTGAGTCTGTCGAAGTCGTCTTCAAACATCTTGATAATATACAGGGTGTCCCACTGCTCCGTAATCGGTGGATAACTCAATATGGGTTGAAGATACAGAAAAAAGTTTCAAATATAAGTTGCTTTGATTTGAATTGCGCATCTTTTAAAAATATTCTTATATCTACAGTATGTTGCATTTTCACGTGGCAGGAAAATGTCACTTTTTTTTAAATGGCACACCCTGTATTTTTTTCTCTTAATGTATCGGCCAACCTTATTTATATCACGCTTGAAATTTTTTTTAATATTGAGTTTTGTTCTTTTGCGTTGATAACAACTATTTAAACGGTATTTGGTAATAATAATTAAATAAAAATTAATTTTAACAAATTTTTTTTACGTGAAATGTTAAAAATCGTAAATATTAACAAAAGTACAAAAAATAATACCAGGAAATAATACACCGTTGAATAGGGTTTTTTGTCGAGAATTTGATGGTAAATAAAAATACAGGGTGTTCCATTTAAAATATTCGTATAAATTCTATTTAAAGTTCACAAAGTTTGAATTCTCATTTTAAACACTCAGTATAAAATTAATCACTTAGTTTTTTTTTGTAGAGTAACACGACATTAGGGTAATATTATTCACGAAATAAATTTTTCCTTTTTTGAAAAATAACTTAGTTATGAATATTATAGTCCGACCTTGAATTGTACCAAATTTTGACAAAATAATTAATAACTTGGCAACCGCACATCCGATATTAAAAAAAATTTCAGGCGTGATATAAATATGGTTGGCCGATACATTAAGAGAAAAAAATACAGGGTGTGCCATTTAAAAAAAAGTGACATTTTCCTGCCACGTGAAAATGTAACATACTGTAGATATAAGAATATTTTTAAAAGATACGCAATTCAAATCAAAGCAACTTTTATTTGAAACTTTTTTCTGTATCTTCAACCCACATTGAGTTATCGACCGATTACGGAGCAGTGGGACATCCTGTATATCTAGCTCTTGAAGAGTTATGTACTAAGGGGTCCATGCCAGAGATTAATACTGAAGCTACAGCTCTGATGGGTCAAATGAAGTATTTTACATTTGTTGTGCTGACCTGCTTTTGGTAGGTACAGTGTACTAAAGCCAATTGACAGAACTCCTTCAGGGAGCAAACAAAGAAGAAGAAAAAATAAGATGATGCCTGGTAAGCAGTGGTGTATTGGGGCCGGAACGCACCGGAACGGCGTTCCGTTACTTTTTTCCACAGCCGGAACGCGTTCCGATACCTTTTTTGGCGATAAAGAAATAGAATCTCTCTGCCAACACTTTAATTTACCTTATGGGAAAATATAAATGGAATTAGGGATTACTTGGATTGTGATGGACGTAACATTTCACAAAATTTTGATTATTTAAAAAAAAATCCAAAATAATAGCTTCTAGTTTTTCAGAATGCGAGGGTGGTTTCAGTAACAAGAATAACGGGGAGAAGATTACGCATTCTAAGTGATCATGTTCCAAATTTATTGTTCATAAAACTTCATGGGCCACCTTTGGAAATATGGAACCCATTATTTTACGTAAAAACTTGGTTGCGGTCTCATAGATCCGCTCCGTTAGCCGCTACTGACCAGCAAACAAAGCAGAGCTGGCAAACAAAGAAAATGTCTGTGCCCTTATTATGGGGTTTCTGGTTTCTATAAATTATATTTGCTAATATTTTATATATTATGTATATGTTTTAAAATTCATATTTTGTTTTTACTGAGAATGGCAATTATTTTATTATTTTGGGAAATAAATTTTTCTTTCGAGCGTTCCGGTGCTTTTTCATTTACCAATACACCACTGCTGGTAAGACCTGTGAAGATGAAGCATTTGGTTTAACACAGAAAGAAAATTTCAGAGGTTCTCTCATAGAAATAATTGACAGGATGGTAAGTGAAATGAACGGCAGATTTGATGCATTGAGAAATATAAATCGTAAATGTGGTTTCTTGTGTGGCAGTCAAATAAAGAAACAGATTCAAAAGACTTACAAATTAGAGCTAAAACAAAGTGGTCAGAACGACTTGAGTCTGTCGAAATCGTCTTCAAACATCTTAACTCAGAAGATTTTAACAAAGAGGAGCTGGTCAATGAAATAGAAAGTTTTAAATATCATGCCCTTGAAATGGACAGTAGGTAGTCTAAGAAATGCCACAGCACCGGCCATTTTGAAATTTATTTATGAGCAACACCTGCAAGAGGACTACCCAAACATAATAACAGCTCTACAAATATTCCTTACTCTTGCAGTTTCTGTTGCTTCGGGGGTGAGAAGCTTCAGCAAGCTTAAACGACATTTGCAGCCAAAAATCAAGAAAAGTTCAATTCACATAATTGTTTTATGTATGTACATATAATATTTCCCTGCGGTATAATAATAGTATATTAAAGTACAAGTGGATAAACAGGTCTTTAAAACACGCGCGAGTTTTCAAGCACGACGGCGCAGCCGGAGTGCTTGAAATAGAGCAAGTGTTTTAAAGACCAGTTATCCACGAATACTTTACGCTATTTTTTTATTGGTTCACTTTGAAATCTGGTATTAAAATGGAAATAAGAACTAATAATGTGAAATGGTTGAATTCGAAATGTGAAATCAGTATACCTTTCGTTGTCATGGAAATGAGAAAAACGGAAATTAACTTGCAATCTGTCACTTTATTTGACGTAGCAAAGTACTCCTGTCAGAACCAATAAACGGTAATTAATTTGCAATCTGTCATTTTATTTGACGTAACAAAGTACTCCTGTCAGATCAATAACCAATAGAATTTAATTTTTTTCAAATTTGTTGATGTTGACATGGCAACTTTAAACGCGATTTAAACACGCTGGGGCGTGATTTAAAAGGCTAAAATAGGACACCAATAAAAAAAATATTTTACATGAATTGCTACTTACATATTACTGGAGTTGAGTGGTAGAAGAGGGAGGGGCAAAATTAGGGCTTGGCCCTCCTGGATAAATGTGTAGCTGGGGTCCTGCTTGCACATTATTATTCAAACCTTTTTGTAATTATTTTATTTAGGAATTGCCAGAGTTGGGTACATGTTTATTATTTAGTATTTATGCATTGTTTATTACTATTAGCTTGTTATTGTAATGTAACTCTTATTTCAAAAAAGAAGAAAGACATGCGTTAAGTTAAATGTGTACCTACATTTTGTGATCAAGTTTCGTCCTGTCAAGGAGTACCTTGTACCTATAATAAGGTTATAGGTAACACATATGTTAAATTGATAAAAATCTTAAACGCAGGTAAGTTAATAGAGTGCATTATATCATATCAAGCGATATTCAAAGTCTCGAACCACTCTCGAAGATAAGTGAGCCATTGTTCACAGCAAAAAACTATCAGAATATCCCGAATTCAATTGTTGATGCTGACGAGATATGGTGCTTCTAATATGACCCCGAAACCAAGCATCAAAGTTTCAAGACGCTATCGAATGAAGAGGAGGTTGAGCTTAGCACAGAGCCTTCTTTAAATTAAGTGCATATGCATATAGGTGATATAGGGGCATGCATATGCGAAAAGAACAGAATAACAAAGTTACAAATTTTTGTTTCATTATTGTAAAACATTAAGGGCCAGTTTCCAAAAGTCATTGATCCAATGTTTACCCGGTGTTACGTTTATATTCGCTGTGTTAAGGAATATGATTGGCTATGTGATGATGATGAGCGTATGCATACCACTATTGAGCAATGAAAATTTCTCCACAAATCATATTGTTTAACACCGGGATAAAATGTAACATGGGATTAATAAGTTTGGTGAAACTGGCCCTAAACATAGAAGATATAAGGTACCCTAAGTAAATAAAAGGATTACGTATGAATTAAAAATGATTGACTGATTGACACAGTGTGGCATATTACTTTACATTACTGGTTTGTGTAAAACTGTAAATCATTGTTAACTTTTCTGCATAGTTGCAGTAACAGGAAGTAAAGGATCTGGAAGTGTTTTAGACAATTTTTCCTAGTCGCAAAATTAATGGCGTAGTTAGTCATGTACACGCCATCATGCACATTCATAGCGTAGGCCACCTAAATAGGGTATCTTTGCATGATAAGTACTGACAGAAGCGGGATTAATATCCTGCACAATTCTTTCGTTTGTCAACAATTTAGTGTTACAATTAACTGAATTACACAATTTCATTATGATCGAAAGAAAACGCCCCCTCTCTCGTGAAGCGTAAAGCCATCAATTTAGGATGACTAGAATTCGTCATTTTGTTTCTTCACAACCTTCAAAAAATACTAAAAATGGTTTTATTTCTCGCTCATTAGAAGTTTTGGGTTCGCGAATTGGTTAAATACAATCTTTTACTGAGTGCGGTTTAGATTAATCATACTTTGAATGTAGGTCTCTATTCCTCCACTAATGCTGAAAGTGTATGAAATACGAGCATCTGCATAGAATGTTCAAAATAAGTTTTTTGTTACCATAAGAGGACAACGTCAAATAAGTATAATAATTTAGAGCAGTTGTACCATTTGCGTTTTATTTATAGAAAGAAAAAATCCAGATGTTTATGTTATGCTATTATCTACTGAACAAATTAAAAAAAATGGCAAACAACTTCAAGGACATGTATTTTTAATACATAATAGCAAACAATCTTTATGCCAACTTTCTCGCAAAATAATATGTTTATTTCATAAGGCACTGACATATTCACAAATTACTGCAATGAATATGTATTTGGTAATATAATAACGGCGTGGGCGGGGGCCGATAACTGTGACAAGAAATAAAAATTATAATAAATCAGAATATTGTCGCTTAATGTATGAATTATTAGAATAAAGGTTATTTGCAAATTTTAAATAGTAGGTAAATCAATAACAACAGGATTTAGTAAAGGAACTACTAAAACAAAACATAAAACAAGCACCTGTTCCTTAACATGGAGTTAATTTATGAACGCAGTAAAAAGATTGTATTTGTATAAATAGGTACTTGATTGGATTGTTACAGCGCACTTCAAAAGCACCATAATATGTTGAAGTATTAAATCTTTCAATGGAAATATAATCACAAATGCATAAGAAAACGTCCCCATTGTAAACTTCTTTCAGTGTTTAAAATCTCCTGGAGTTATGCAACTAACAAAACCCTATCGGCTGTTTTAGCAATGGGAATGAAGATTTGCAGGGGCGTAGCGAGATTAACTCGCGCCCGGGGCACAATACTTTTCTTGCCCCCCCCCCCCCCCCCCCCCCGCCATTCGAAAACCATATAATATTATATGTATTATGTACAATATACTCGCAAATTAATAAATAAATAAAGTCATAGGCTCAAGGTAGGCTTTAAATTTGAGACCAAAAATGTGGCTTGTCTTATCAGTCACAGTCAGTCAGTCGGTCAGTGAGTTAGAGATTTACTAAGTAGATATTTTAAAAACACAGCAATTTTTTGTTTTGCGGACCATTTGGCGCCCCTTTGCGAGTAGCGCCCGGGGCATGATGCCCCCTTTGCCCCCCCTTCGCTACGCCACTGAAGATTTGATGTTTATCTTGATTCATTTGTTTGAATGCTATATAGGTTTGACAGACCCACAACCGTCCATGTACAAAACCATATTTCGTGTTCCAGAAAAATAACTTAAATAATGATATAATAACGCCTAAAGGTACTCAGTTAATATTAAAACTAAAGTATTTGAAAAATTAAATTAAAATTTATAAAATCAAAAAAAGATATAATGTAACTCACTGATCAAGGAATAACCCCTAAGACGCCTTCTTTTTTGATTTCGAGTATAGTGTTACCCCTAGCGATTTAAAGTGTAACTGCCTATTCAGATAATTGGGATCAAAAAAAAGTGTCAAAATTTTAAATTATATTTATTTTTTATCGATGTTATGGGCCGAGATCTAGAAACAGGGCGGAATTCCAAGTATCTCCACGCGCATTAACTGCTTTGGTTATTAGCACTACCCTTACTAGAATTTTACCCCCTCAACCAGGGATGCTTAACGTGCCGAACATCGCATTGGCACGGGATCTACGATTTTACTTCCTATCCGAGAATTAAGTCGTGTTTCGGTTTGAATCGCGTCAGCCGAGCGAAAGATAAACGAAGTAGCATTTTATGATCTTCAATAACCAAAAAGTTATCTGAATATGGTTAAAAGAAGAATCAAACGTATAGTTCACAAATGCAGATAATCTGCGAATTCATTTGAAGGCAATAGACATTCAACTTCTGTTGTGTTGGTGTATAGGTAAATGTATAGGGTACACCAAAAATATGTGCATCTTTTAAACACCTTTTAGGGGAGATTTATTAATTTGGATCACGTAACATCTTTCCATCAAGAAAGGAAGGAATTCTACATGTATGTACTTTGAAACTTTGCTGCCAGCAATTGTGAAAAGACTTTTTATAACTCTAAGTACAAATGTAAAATTTGCTTCAAATGTCTCGCACACCTACGGACGAAGAATTTCCATTAAAAATCCCCATCATAGACCAATTTGTTGTCTAGACACAACTTATGACATTCATCATCTTCAGTTGTACTGAGTCATGCGTTTGGATGTACTGCAAGAAAAGATATTAAAGAAATTCAGTTGCCAATTTTGCAAAATATACATACAATTATTTTACAGAGTGAAAATGGTGGTCGATATGACTTTAAGGGCCGCTTTCACAAAATAGATACGCCCACCACATATCCAATCATACTCCTTAACACCGGGATTAAATGTAACACCGGTTTAACAGTAACTCAGTATTGACGTATTGTAATATCCACAATAGCAACATGATTGTCTACCGTTGACAATTGTTATCATTTTTGTCAAAAGTTTTTTCCAGTTTTGTATTAGTGATTAGAATATTTAGATCTTACACATAAACTTTGCACAATTTGCGTTTATCATTCCTTCTTGTTTTTCAAATTGCAAAAGTAACACAGAGAATGTTTACTGATTAGGTACTCGACGAAGAATGAACAATTTACATAAATCTAGAGGGATTCACTTTTTAAAAGTTCTAATGGTATGAAATGGCAATTCAAATTCAACAATAAAGATGCACTACAGAGAATTAATGCCATAAAAAGCAACGTCAGTAAGATTACCTATCAACACAGAAATGTCATCAATACTTACTGTTACTACACATCGACATAGTACAATTCAAAATTGGTACCAGCACAAATCTTGTTCAGAAATTATTTATTATAGCGGATGCCATTCACATCTTAGAGCAGCATCATTGTTGAAACACAAAGTATTTTATTTGAAGGAAAACATTGTATAAAAATATAAATTGCCTTCAATCACACCCAAGCTGGAAGTCAATGAATCGGTTTTTAAAATCGAACAGTACAAGGAATTGCACCTACATCAAAGGAATACATGTTTATCCCTTCGTATTTGAATAAAATGAACAACTTAGCTTTTGAATTTCTCAACAATGATACAGCATCCATAAGTTACATGTCAAACAACCTATGTTCCACTCAACAAACTGCTTTATTTTGAAATATTCTCGACATGAAGTTCAAGCAATCGGAAAGATGAAGAATTTTGCGATAATATGGCCACCGTTCGCGTTGATGACAGCTCCGATGAAGATGATGGTCCTAATATCTCTTACATGGAAGAGAACGAAAAAGATGACAGTAACGACCATCAACATCCTGAGTCAGATACAGAACCGTCGAGGAAGCGTGCGAAGGTGTAAAAGACACTTACGTATAAATGTGTATTTTGCATCACTATCATATATTTTGTTTATTTCGATATGTGTATTTTCCAATAATAATTAGTTCATTTCATAAATAAACAGCTGTTCAACAAACCTTATATTATTATCTGTGTTAATATTTTTAGTGATGCAACGAGTACGCGGGAATCCGAGCTGCTCGTCTCGAGCCGAGCCGAGCACGAGCTCGAGCTTTGAGAAATTGCTCGTACAAGCAACGACCTGCCATAAAACGCCGACTTTTGCACTTTTTGTAAAGTTTCATATTTCATGATGCTTTAATAAAAAATTAAATTACACTAAATCTTACTTTTCATTTCTTATATCTTATATCAGCTTAACCCAAGCTGATTTGTGCAGTTTTGTCTGTTCGTAAGCATGCTGACTTTTACATAATTTAGCAATGCAGTTTATTTTATAAAATTAAAGTTATAATTTGTACATTGTATAGTCAACTTACTTTACTGTGGAAATGGATTTGATTACATGTTCGCACACCTCAGTGGCGTACCTAGAATTTTTGCCGCCCGGGGCGGTCTCCAATTTGCCGCCCATTCTAGTCAATCAAATGGTGGTTTTTATAAATTAATAAACATAAATAAATAGTTGCAATTAAGATGAACTATAGGTAGGCAACTTTTTTACCGTTGCATGCAATATTTTAATTAGGCAGTAATGAAGGAAGCCGCATGAGGCATAAAGGCAACCTTTATAAAAATACAAGATCTTTCTTAAAGGTCACAAGAAACTTACGGAGGCCGAAGGTTCCCCACCTATGAGACAAAACCTAAGTTACAAAAAATAATTACCAGTAAATATTTTTTATTTTATATTTATAAATGCCTGCGTATTGTCGGTATCGGTATTAGGACATGCTTTTCACACACACCGATAAACAGTATGTCGAAATTGGAACAGCGGTTATATCTTTGTTAGCATCACCAGTGCCTTAATATGAACATGAAGAAAAGAACCATTGTCGTTACTGTATTTATTATATTTACCAAAGAAGAAACTAAGAGAAGGCAATTAAATTTAACAGCACTCATAGTTGATTACATTTGTACTGAGACAACACTGAATTCAGTGAAATGCAAAAGCCAGCACAACGATACCGATGTGTTGGGACCACTGAACTCTAATTGTACTGGAACGCTCACTAAGGCCGCCGGCCCGATGCGAGAGAGAGGGCTCGCAAGGGTCATCCCTGTCCTTCTCTCGACAGTACATTTAGGTTAGTGTGTTTTTAGTTTAACGCTGTCTGCTCTCTCACTCACGGTGCATATATGTAAAGCGTTACGAAAAGGACAGGAATGACCCTTGCGCGATATCTCTCTCGGCTCGCGACGTTTTTATGGCAGAGATAGGCCAGCGAGCGTTCCAGTATAATTAGAGTTCAGTGGTTGGGACTAGTCTGTATGAATCAGTGTATTTGGTTTGCATTGCGTACTAAAACCGAACGATAATTTACTGACCGATATCACCAGAACCATCCGACATACACATAATGTCGGATACGACAACCAACATTTTTACCGGATCGTTGGCTGTGTGAAGCAGTACCATTTAAAACAATACAGTATTGATGCATCACGATACCGATACCGACACCGACAACGATAATATCGGCGTGTGTGATGCCGCCCTTATGGTACTTGCCGCCCGGTGCGGACCGCACCCACCGCACCCCCCTAGGTACGCCACTGGCACACCTTCATAATGAATTGCTCGTACGAGCTGCTCGACGAGCTCGAGCTTTTTTTTTATTACAAAAAAATTGCTCGAGCTCGGCAAACGAGCAATTTTTCAGGCTCGTTGCATCACTAATTATTTTATTATTATTCAAACAAAATTCATATTCTTATTTTATACGTAGGTATCTTATCGTTAATAAAAATAATATAGATAATAATAAACTATTTACCTCGGTTATTAAAACTATTGTGCTAATGTTCATATATTTGCAATTATATAAATATTTTTTATACTGTCGGGATGTAACTTTCAATATTTTTTAATGAAATAAAATAAATGAAATAACCATCTTCAAGTTTGTCATACATCACACAGAGTGCGTGTGGCAGCGTCAAGCCGCCCGTGCCGGACGGGCGCGATTGGATAGCGCACCTACAATCTGGTTAGCCCCGGGCGCCAAGTAACCTTGGTACGCCACTGGTATCTACTGCATTGGTAGATGCACACTGTGATATTACCCTACTTAAAACGCAATGAGAAGGAAATCGTTATTGCATTCTTGCTACGCAGATAATACATTTCGTCCTATGTGTAATTGTACGGGTTATTATGTCGCGACGGGCCACATGCACTAGCCCGAAGGGCCAGTGCCACACTTGGCCCGCGGGCCGTACTTTTCCCATGACTGCTGGATGCTACACAGACGACGAGACGGCGCACCACACACTTAGAGTGTCCCGTACTTATCGAATTGAGACGATACATGTTGGAGAATCCTGCTCGGATATGGCTACGATTAGAGCCGCTTCCTCTTCAGCACCCAGAGGTTTATTTCACGTGTGGGATGGCCTGAGCGACGTTGCAGTGTCGGACGACTCTAATCAGGGAGGTAGCACAAAGGGCCCCAATAGGTGGCCTATTTGCGTGTGGACTTCTGACTACTCTCTCATCGGAATCCGGTCCACCTCAAAAACTGCATACAATAATTAGACAGACTTGAAATAATCATCGTAATAACCTTGTAATCTAAACCAAATTGGTGATGTTAATTTTACAGGAGAGTATTAAACTCGCTACAGAGTGAAGTTTGTTCCGAAATTGTATAATGTCTTCATTAAAACAATATTCAAAAAAAGGTTTTTGCTTGTTTATTTTTATGATTTTTCACTCAAAGAGTAGATATAAAAATGAGTTACAACATGTACTTTATCACAGTCGTCAATCAATTTTGTAATAACGTTTTCAATTTTCTATTAAACTTTGCTCCCTTATATTTACAGCATATTTTATCGTTAAGATATAAAACTAACATACTTTTTATGGCATACGATTACTGGCTTCAAATCTATCGGTAACAACCATACATGCTTACGGTGACGATTTCGATTTTATTTTATAACCCATAAATTGAAAAATAACACATTTTCTTTTTTACGTAAACCGACTAGTAACAACAGTATTCCTTATCGTTGCTCTACAACGTGCCACAATATATACTAGAATGTCTCTATGTGCTTTTCCCTTGTTTACCTAAGTGTAAAGTGTAATTGACTTGCCAAACAAATCTAAGGCGTAACACATCCACTTTCTCAATATTAACAAAAATCCTGGGAAACTATAGCAACGTTTCGCTACAGTTTTGATTTTATTAGATGCTTTTGGAAGATTACATGGGGTAAAGTACGAGCTATTTGATAGCCCCTTAAATCGCAACCAGCTTTATGAGTTGCAGTAACAAAGATACCTACGGTCCACACCTTCAGCTCAAATAACATCAGGATTTGATTCAATACGTCTTTAGACACGAGCTTATCATGCATATGGGAAAACCATTCAAATGAGACCTCTCGTAACAGCAAACCGGAAGTAAAATTAATCCTCCATAAATAATTTGCATTCATATGTCAGAGTTTGCGATCGCGCTGTAGGAAATCACGCTAAGGGGACTTTCAATGAAAACCGGATCTTTTATCCGCTAAGGTGAAGCCACTTGTGCATTGAGATTTGATTATGAATGACAGTCCTTTAGATCTACTTTATTACTTAAAATGTAACACAGCACGCGCGAGTTTGTGATTTTGTTTTAAGAGAAATATTATTACCTACGTTAAAAAATATTTAATAGGTGATGTAGTGCGATAAAATCAACTCGAAAATGTTGCATGTGAGTGATGCAAGGGGTGGTAGGGGACATCAAAATAAACATTTTTTGCTTTATAAACATATGTAGGCGAGGAAATAAAGCACTGAACCTACATTTTTGTAGTAAGACTGATTGAGATGGGGTTTTTTGTATTCGCTTCCTAAATTCAATTGGAAATTATTTGTACCTAATTTTGCTAATGTTTTTTTTGAAATTGCATTTGTACAGTGGAAAATGCATTTTCGGAAGGTGCATATTCATAACTTGGTGATAAACTTCTAGAACAGCCAAAAAACCCCAGGATGAGAGGTCCCGAATCAGTTGAGAGTGTTGGGTCAATTGGCCAATTTGGAGGTCATATTCGGGATCAGCGACCTCGAAAACCGCCGCGAACCCGAATTGAGTTGCTTCTAGAAGTTTATTACCAGGTTATGAAAATGTTGACCATTTGCTTCAATAGAAAGAGTGCACAGATTACAATGACAAAATTACAATTACAAGATCACAAAGACTGGGTGTTTCGTACACTAAAAATTTCAAATAACCCCAAAGGAAGAAACCAAGGGAGTTTAAAACGAGAAAACGCGCAGGGTAGGCCACAGGACCTCCTCTTCCAATTCACCAGTCGCCAAATGGCTGGATCAGTTACTGACGCACATCCTAAACAAAGTGTGGAGGCGTCCCATCATGTTGAAACCCTGTTGACTCTAATGTTTAGGGGGATATTTTCTAATAATCCCGTTAAAACACTTTCCAGAAAATGTTGATCAAAGTTGACGTTTAAACAAGCAGGTAGCAAGTTAACAATTAAACTCTTTACAACAAATACCAGCCCACACACTTACAGAAAATTGTTGCTGGTGTCTCTTGGAACCCATGGTATGAGGATTGTGGATATCTCAAATGTGGCTGTTTCTACTATTGAAGTAACCATCGCGCGTGAAACATTCCTCATTAGGAATAATATTCTTCTCCAGAATTGAGGTAGGATGCGGCCGAAAAACCATTGGCAAAAAGCTAATCGATGTGGATAATCTTTAGAAAAATAAAAGAGGGACATAAAATCTGGACTCTTAAACATGACGAAGTCTTTAAGCATAATAGGCATAATATGTAGAAGCGAATGATAGTAAATCAATCGGTTCGTGTCATTTTTTTGTTAGTAGACATCTGTCAATTACAAATATGAACCAATAAAAATTCAAATACATGGGTTTACTATCCTTCTTCCATTATGTCTTCAGGATTTAATGCTTGCACTCGTTTTAAACGGTAGGGATACAGGAGCAGTTCGAGCATAACCCCATATGATGTGGAATTACGCGAACACCTGTCCTCCGTACGTTGTAGAACATCTTCTATAACACTACCGTACGAGTTATTCGTTGGCGACCAGCACCATCTGGACGCTAAAGGTTGTCACATCCTCTAAGGCGACGATGTATGGAAGAAAAGGTTATATGACGAAGTTGCCGGCGTTCAGGATATTTCTGTTCATACAAACGTGCAGCTTCTCTGTCACAACAATTAGCTGTACCATAGGGAAGGTGCAAATCGGCAAGTTCTTCAAATGAGTAATCCATTTTATTAAATTTGAATTACAGAAGTGCTATAACAATAAACTGCTCAACAGGATTATGTTTTAAACTCAAGTAATCTTACTACATATTAATTTATTGCAAAAACATGCGCATCGATGTCTTATAATTTATCGTCGCCGTCGCAAGAAAGATAAGCAAAACTATGCACATTTATAAGGAAGTTAAGAATACCTAAATTTATTACTCTAACAAAGTCTTCTTTTTCAACAACACTTTATGAACTAAGGCGTACGTAATTGGATACATATACCTACCAGCTGTCAATTTGAAAAGTTCCCAGACCTCATATCTTCGAAACTATAACATCGGTTTATTTAAACACTTCTCCCTGGTAATCACCCCCGCCCCCCTTAGATGTGGCCTGATAGAATCTGGTGGAGGAGGGAAAGTAGGGTAAACCTGCCCACAGAATTTATGCATCTTCGCAGGTTTACCTACTACTACATCCGTTTCGTTACACAACTTTCATTCTTACCGTGCTGCAGTCACAAAGTAAATTGAATATCGAATAAAAACAAGCTATTCCAAGACTCCCTAAGGTATTAGAGAAGGATATCTTAAATGGGCCAAAACACATTCTGGGTGATTATAGCGAATGCGAAGAACGCCGTTATTTTTGGAAATGTCCTAAAGATGGCGAGATTAATATTGTTGAAGATTTGCAAAGAATCGGTATTTCAAGATGCGATTACTTCTGTTCATTGCGTGACATTTCATTCAAATAGCTTATTGAATGATGTAGCTCAACAATGTGGGCGCTTTTCTTGAAGTCGTGCACATGACAGCAGAAACCATCCCAGGCATATGGATCAAAGGCTGGCGTTACAACCTCGCCGATGCTTATATGCATCTAAAATTCTTTCTTCTGCGGTGCTAAAAGGATAATTTTTTAAAAATATTTAATGCACAACATTCGCGATATTCATGCTGTAACGTCATTAAAAAAATTCAATTGTTCGCTTTTAGCACCCCTCATAAAAAAACATTTTAAAGGATCTAAACGATTGTGCTTATACCTATGTACTTGTACACTATGCTCTTTATTATAGGAAACGGAATGTAGCTTGGCCGGTGAATTTTGCGCACGATAAATAAGGACATAAAACGAACGATAAAGACAGATCCATATGTTCCTCACTAAAGTACAATCCAAGGCAAAAAGCCGAACTATAATCCGTTGGCTGTACCTGATATCATTGTACATTTTATACAATGCTGAGTTCAACCGGTTCAACTATCACCAGGCCCTTGGGTTACGTACCCATGGCAGTTTCTTAAAAGTCGACATCTATGTTTTTAGTGCGACAAAAAGTAACAGAAATGCCGTTAAACGTAATTTAAAAAATGAGTTTTGTAGTTACTGTTAATGCAACATCATAAAAATACCACACAAGAGTTTTAAATAATTTGTCAATTATACCTACTCTATCGAACGCAGGGCGTTGGGAACAGTTATGTTTAGAATCAATGTATGAATCATCAAATTGCTTTCCATTGTAATTGAAATTAAAATCAATATACATACATACAGATAAATTCTTAACCAAATGAATTGTTTATTTATAAAGTTGCAATAATTCAAAAGTATAAGGAGTAATGGGGCAATAATTGGTCAGTTTTTCCACTTATACCTAATCTCTAAATACGTTCACATTTCAATACTGTTTGAAAATAATTTAAATATCTAGAGAGATTTTGAGAAGTTAGCAAGAAAAAGTGATAATTTCGTAATTAGTAGCACCGTTGATTGAAGATTTTTCAATCAACGGTAGCACAGAGTATTTTATCTGTGTTAGTATGTAGTAACAAATTCGTCTCGTTGCACGCGGCGTTTCCAATTTGTGCACAGAGATGTATTGTGTGTTGCCGTTGTCGTGTGTTCTTAGGATTTTTCAATCAACGGTTCTACGAAAATAATATTCGGCACGCGCTGAAAACTCAATTTGAATTGCGTTCTATGAAGCGAGTATATTCAGTTACGTCTACAATAACGAAGTTTAACATATTATTATAATAACTACTATACTTGTTTGATTTACCTACAAGTTGTTCTGTTTTCAAACAAAATAATACAAAATATTTAGTGGGAGAAATGTCCCGTCAAATGGAAGTTTGTTTGGCTAAGAAAATATAATACTACAGAACTTTTTTCGTTAACCGTGTTTTATGTCTTTTAGAAGAATAAACTACATTGATTGTCCTACAAAATATATCTATTAAATTTTTTTAATCAGAAAGACGATGTAGGCGCTACAGCGCATTAAAGGTTGATCTATAAGCTATAACTATTGGATCTACTCCTTCATGCAACAATCTTTGAATACATTCTAAATTAATGTGGGTGGTAGTAATACAGTAGAAAATAACATTCAGTTAGCTATCTGGTGTATTTTATCTGTGACAGTAGGTATAATTAATTTTTGTTAAAGACACCTGGCATCAGAGAAAGATGAAAGAGAAATGATGATAGCTATGGTATCTACTAATTAATGGAAGCGTACAGTAATGAAAGTACTTGTAAAAATCTGTCTGCCGTAAGTTTCGTAGAATTCTGAACAGTACAGATTATAACCTTCCCATTTCCACTACTTTCTGAATTCCTTCTAGCATTGTTAGGAACCCAGCGACAGTAATTTGTCTGGTACAACGTATTGCAACGTACGATTGGGCCTCTTTTATTATTTTCCACGGTTCCACCCCAATGGTTTTCGTTACCGGCCACTTTCCGGGTCCGGACACTTAATCACGCGACACATATGACATAATCATAGGACAGTTAAACACGGACGGTTAAACATGCTGACACTTAATCACGCTGACATTTTAACACATAGACATTTAAACACCGAGACATATAATCACATGGACAAATAAACACCTTGCCTTTGAAGTACATTCGGAATAGTAATAGCGTGATAAGTAACGTAGTTACCTGCTACTGTTAGGCGTCCGGTTTGCTTCATAACATTCTGACCCCTGATCTAGCCACTTGGCGAACACTAAACGAGGTTTTTACTAAAAAAAAATGCTAACATAAGCGTAGTTTGTCACAAAAGCGCTTAGGTTATTTGCAGGTTTAATATATTTTTTTACAAAAACGGGAGTTTAACACTAAAAACGACGTCGGAAAGCTCCGCCAAGTGCCTAGATCAAGGGTCAGAATGTTTTAATGCATCCGGAAAATGTGTTTATATGCCCATGTGATTATATGTCTCAGTGTTTAAATGCCTATGTGTTAAAATGTACGCGTGTTTAAGTGTCGGCGTGTTTAACTGTCCGTGTTTAAATGTCCCATGATTATGTGTCGCGTGATTAAGTGCCCTAAATCCCCACTTTCGGTGTATGTATGTCTCTTTATAGGCGATTTACATTAACTGAAGCGCCAGTCAGTGGCAGCATATGCAACTACTGTAAGTAGTATACCCTCGCTTCGCATTGCCTTCGACAGTTAAATATCACGCTAAAACGTTAATGTAAACGTTAGTTTGTGTTTCTTACATTGACATTTCTTTTATTTTGTACCTATTATGAGTAGTAATAAGTCTAATGTGAATTTTTGGGTGTATGGATGTCATACAAACAAAGGAAGAGAGCGTCATTTAATAAACACGTTTAATATTAAATGATAGTAATGAACTTGTATTTAACATAAAGACAGACTTTAAAACTAACCGCAAGTCCTACTCTTCATGTGTAATTACATAAACACCATAACTAACTACATAAACAGCTTATGGGTATACTACTCTGCGCCGCCACATTGTTGACCACAGTGGCGCCACCAACGGTAATGTAAATCGCCTATATTGTACAAATACATATTTAATTTACCAAAAAATTTCTTATTCTTAATTAACTTAACAAAGCTCTTTGCCCACTTAACCTTTAGAATCCTCTATTTCTCTCTCTCCTATTCTCTTTTCTTCTTCTTTCCCCTACCTCTTCCATCCATTTTATTCCTTTCCCTCCCTTCCTCAATATCTCTCCTACTTCTTCTCTCTTTCCTTAGCTCCTCACATTCCCTGAGCATGTTTTCCATGTTCTCCTAATCCTTGATACACAGTCTGCATTTTCTCCTCTCGTCTTTCCATCAATACTTGTTTTCATTTTCTTCATTTCCGCATCTGTACCTCGCCACCATTTCCTTCTTCTTTATATTAAATCATACTCTTAACTAATTTGGTACTCCATCCACCATTATCTATCCGTACATTCCGTTATACCTTTCCTCTCTAATCTTACTTCTTGTTTCTTGTATCTGCATCTTGCAATTTCCACCTCTTTCCCCTCTCTTTTGCATCTCCTCCCTTGCATATCCTCCTATTTTATACCACCCTCTTCTGCCCTCCTGCCCGTATTTTATTTTCCCTTCCTTCATCTCTTTCATGGCCAACTTCACAGCTGGTATCCTTATCGTCTCCAATATTAACTCCTCTTGTACTATATAACCCGACGCGACGTCTCCTTGTCCAAACCTAGTACCCATTTTCAACATCTTTCTTGTATCCTTTCCAAAACTTCCCATTCCTTCCACCCTTCATATCTCCACCCCGTACATCATCACACTTTTCACTAACTTATCAAACAGTCACCCTTGTTCTCATATCCTTCCCAAATATTTTTTCCCCCAATCACCATACCTGCTCTAATATTTAGTTCCCCCCTTTTCTTATCTCTGTGACGTGCGTGAACTTTATTATCATATCTCATTTTATACTACAGACTGCAGATATTTCACTTCACCCACATTTTCAATTTCGCTGACCTCGGAAACCATAATGTGCACGTTTTGGCAGGTATTCTTCGACATGTTCATATTTGTGCCGGTTTTATGTCGTTCTGGCGAGATGGCCGGCGGCGAATCAGCCACTGCGAATTGTCCTAGACTGCCATATTCTATGTATTGCAACTAAAACATTAAACCGATCTATGAATGACGACGGTAAAGAAACATAAAATAATTTAAATATTGAAAGCATTATTGTTTATCTTATAACGTCAAGCGAATAATCCAAGAACTGTATCATAAGGCCAAATTATTCAAAAATTACTTGGAACAAAATTTGCCCATCATTCAATTCAATGAATAAAACAAAGTGTCAAATCCATGCAACCATTTTAGCAGTATTACGTAATATAGTATTTTATATCGCCGACATTTTATAATTTTTTTGAAAAAAAATTAAGTCAATTTTTAAAATTAGCAGATAAATCAGAGAAATATGACATTTTGATGAAGAAAAAGAAGCTCGGTAATTAATAAACCAAAGCTCAAATAACGAGAAGAGGACGCATTTACGTGGTTTGGTATTGTCAGTAAATACACTCTGCATGAATAAACGCATATAAAGTTTAGGTGCTAATGGTTCATTTTCTAGGTAATAATCGCAATTTTAGTGGACATGTTCCATTTATTATTGGAGAAAATAATATTTAACTGATAAGGTGTACAATAGTTGGATGAAGAGCATGACATCACCATCTTCCATAAAGATTAGTATTACTATATCACTGATGTTTTTTTATGATAATGGCATTTTCATCGAGCGATGCTTTGGCAGGCAGGAGAGTACGCCCTAATTTAGTTTACCGCCCAACTTGCTTCTCTATAAACGGAATTAATCTTTCCAGGATTCAACATGAGTGTTTTGTGACCTATAATTTATTTAGTTTATAAGGATTTGACCAACTGATGTTTTATTAATTTAGGGTCAATTACGGTATACACTAATTATTTTCGGTTTACTGTTTAGTTACCTATTATTAATCTATTACCTACATTCATCGGTACCTTTCTAGTGTATTTATTGGAAAGTTACATCTCTATTATTGATTATTTTTTATGAATGCAGTGAAATTTCGAAGAGGAGATTTAATAGCACATCTACGGACAGGGGATGCATGCACTGAAATTAATGCGAACGTAAATATAAATAGGGAGTTCGCTATTTAATTGCAAATAGGGACACGTCATTGCCGCTTAAACCGCTACTGCGCTGGTAGTCGTAAAGCGTTTACGTTGGTAGTAAATTGAGGTAGTACGTAATATAATGTTCTGTACAGATATTCTTTAACTGAAAATCCTTTATGACAAAGTTTGGGAATTAGTGCTATTGTCTTCAAATATTTATTAAGAGGGTGACGTCGAGTGATTGACATTTTACAATTGACTTAATGAAATCTTTGACTTTTGGGTAATAAATTAATTTAGTTCTGTTGAGGTCGGTTTTTAAGAAAGCCACAAGTAGTGAAATCACAATGGGAAATCTCAATAAGATTCCGGTTTATTAATTAGTGCGGCAAGTCTCGATTAATTCCCCGTTTAATTAAAGCCTTTACCATCAGTCATATGCCTGGAGATGACTAAGATGCACTGAGATATCCCTGATGGGGTTGTTTCCGCATTGTTTCGCCGATAAAGCAATCTTTTAATAAGTTTGCCAAGAATGTGAGGAATGTGATTGAAAGCGAAAACTTCGCGCAGCTTGTGTGACATTTCTTATTTAGACGCGGGGTTGATTTAACGCTTCAGTCGTTGGTTAAAGAAATTAACGATTGTATGCCGCACAGTATTTATATTAGATTTTTGTACTTTTTTCTAAATTCATAGTAATCTAACTTTAAATGAAGTGCAATTGGCTGCGTAAGAGAAGCTAACGAGATGTTTCTTGTGCTTGTTGTATTTGTACCACAGATATGTAGCAATATATCCTTTGGTGATTATACAATGCATTTTTCTATGTTATTACGTTTGGCAACAGAAAGACACTTAAAATAAATGTAATATTTACCTATTACTCTTTAACACACACGTACACGTATTGTCATTTACATCATTTATCACGCATCACGTTATCGACGTATCGCTGATTTAATCGGTACTGGAAACAAAAGGTTTCAAGTGATGAAGAAAGTTATGTCAACTTTTGGCGGCTTACTAAACGGTTTTTAAAATAACATAAAACATTTACTACCGCTTGGGTAAAATCGTTCAATAAAATCAACGATTATCAACATTTGATTAAAAGGAACAATTAGGTAAAAAAATTGTCCTAAAATGAGGTTTACCACGAAAAAGGTGTAGTAAGTTTCATTTTTCTGTCTGTGATATGTTTAAAAATTCAAACTTGACTACCGTCTAAGCTAAATATGTAAACGGTGTATAAGATTTCCGATAAGCAACCCAATTTCCTCAATTGGTACCAACAAGTACCGAGGTACTTGTTTCTTGGTAAATGTGAGTTACCTTTCAAACATCGAAGTAAAGACTTGCCCCAAAATACTCACGGCATAACTTATATCAGGGCATCCAACCTTCAACTACCTCACGATTGGGAACACTTTCCTCCGTTAGACTCTCTCTGTTCTTTGATAATATTCACTGGTATACAAATGGTTTGAAACCGCTTATATCAAAACGATGTAGATCCATAAAAATTTCGTTATTGTTTGAAGCGAATTTTATTCTCAAACAAATTTTTTTATCATTACCTAAGTTATTTAATTTGAAATATCTTGCCAAATTCTTTCCTTTCAACGTTTTGGACGTACCAACAATTTTGTGCACATAAATCGCAATTAATGTCAATTCAGGTCTTGATCCTGAGAAGTATTAGACAGACATCAGATTCAATGAATCCTCGAACAATTTCACAGCGCCGGCGCTGTCAAGTTTAGCTTAACAACTTCTTCATACTTTCTTTATATTGTACAGTGACTCAATGAACACAATTTATTGCCTTGTTCCTTGACGCATCATTCGTACGTTGATTCCGAGTTTTATTTCAGATTTCAGAACGACTTTTCAAAGGTATTGAGGAGGCTCTTCAGTTCGGAATTTAAATAAGCGTAGGCCACATCAAATTGCTTAATTCCTAAATTATATTGCGGAACAGTCGAGGCTGCAATTGTTTTGGAAACTGGCGCTAAAGTTTCTTTGAACGCTGTCAGAACCATTGAGCAACAGGACGAGCTCACTGACCAAGAAATGGTCGTTTTTCGGTAGTTTTTTTTGTCAAAAAATTTGAAACGGCACAAACGCGGCACAACCTATAGACCCAATTGCGACGTTTGTGTCGTTGACAGGTGTGAAGTTAGCAGAACACCACAAAATGGCCTTATTTCGGCCGTCGTTTGTTTTACTAAAAAGTGTGCAACGGTACTAAATGACACAAACTCACCTATGGACCCAATTTCGACGTTTGTGCTTTTGATGTTCTAACTTCGCGGACCCAAATTATCTGAGTCTTCGGCATATCAATAGTTTCTCAGCCCAGTTGCAATTATTTTTAATTTCGAGGCTTGGAAGTTTTAATTAATTAACGTTAGAATATTCCAACTAAAATATTTCACTATTTTAAACAAAATACGGTTTTTCTGTTTGCCAAACTATGTCTGAAAAACGTATAAAGGTGTAGAATAAATTCCTATTTAGATTTTAATCAAGAAAACAGCAATTGCAGTATCATTAATAATGATGAATAATAGGAAACCTATTCAGTAGTCTAGTGGGAATAATCGTTAAACAACGAAAAACTTTCCTCCTTTTTACGTTACTGGTTTCGCTATTTGCTTTAATTATTGTATAGGGAATTGGCATCATTATAACGTTCTGTTTTTTTGCTCGACTAATGCGCTAATCGATATAGAACTCTATGATAATAACTTTAGTGAGTATTTTAAAGGAATTCGTGCTGGAATGCGCAATTATATTTTCTCCTTTTTTTAATTTTCTGCATAAAAATAAGTGAGTCGTAAAATTGAGGATTATTTAAAATCCGAATTATATTTGCGTAAAAATGCTATTCATAATCCCTGACATCATAAGGCAAATATACAAAGCGTTTTCGTTGCATATCTGGAAACGAATTAAACATTTCAGCTTATATAAAAATTCCGACGATTAACTCATGCATCTAATCCGAACAATCCAGAGCCAGAGATATCTGTCAAAGGAGCGCGAAATATTCCGGTAATAAATCTGTTGAGTGAATCCACGCTGTGGGCTTTGATGTGTTATTGCTGTCGATTGGAAATCTCAATTTCTTTCCGAAATAAGGGTACTGAATGAAGTTCCCCTTCTGTTGATTGTATTGTGCTTATGTAACCTTTGATCCTGGCTGCAGGTGACCGTTGCCAAGCGGAGATTCACATCAATTATGATGGGATTCGCTGGACATGACTTATTGTTAAGGATCTAATTATATAGAATTGATTGGCGAAAAGCAGATTGAGTTAATTAAGAATATATGTCCTTTCGCTTTTCTTAAGAACTGAAAACTTTTGATGGGATTTATGTCGTGTGTTAATAAAAGGTTTCTAAGGAGGTGAAATGTACATTCATATTTAGCAAAAAGACGAGCAATATTGCGGCCATTTCTGGCTGTTAGGTTTCCTAAGCTAGTCTCACATACCGGTACCTAATCGAATACAGACGATCTTAAATTTGCGGTTCAAAGGTCTGGAAAGTATGCAATGAGATTTCTTATGACATTATTTTACATAGAAATTTTGCTGCAAGAGCAATATTTTTATTATTGTTAGTTGTAGAACGTAACAATTTTTATGATCTGCTGTTTCCTGAATTTTTCATATGGCAACTCCCTCGTCGTTAAACAGTTTTAATGTCCTTAAAAATATTATTTTTACGAGTTTTGGTAGATATAAATGGCAGCGCAGTAAAACTAACAAGATTATTACTACGCTTCCGACGCAATTTCATTTACGTGTCCCGAACTGGTCTACGATTGTGATACGGTAATAAAGTGTTAAGTGAAATATGGAAATTTTATAGCTTCCATGAAAAATGATCAGAAAGTGAAAATTTTGGGTAGTAAACAAAACCTTTATAACCGACTATAATAACAAAGACATGTTATTCTCGAGATTGAAAAGCTTTGTGATGTTACCGGAAACAAACACTCTCGAAGTACGTGTCCTAGGAAACCAGTTGACCCTCCTGATTACTTATAGTTATTTGATTTAGTGTTAGCAAATGATTCCAAGTATTTCATATAGATTTCAAATTAAATTTGAAAAAGACTTTAGCGTACGCAGCACAGTAGTGTTCGATTACAAACATTCTCTTTGATTAAATTATTAGTTAAATTAAATTATATTTAGACAAAGGTTTCGTAGGGTAGAATTAATTCCCGCTACCTCAATAACGTCTGCTATAAGAGAGTATGCCTTTAACCTAATATCACTTTTGTTTTGTACCCTATAATTGTGGCTGTACATTCTGCGACACAGGTGAACGCTAAAATTACAAAATTATATGCGATTTTTAGCGTTGTTCAACATAAAACTGAAAATGCAAATTTTTGAAGTTGCAATGCTGTTCATATCATCACAAATTGTCGAGCTTTTCAACGGTTAGCATTAAAACATTCTGACCCCTGATCTAGCCACTTTGCGAACACTAAACGACAAAAAATTGCTAACCTAAGCGTAGTTTGTCACAAAAGCGCTTAGGTTATTTGCAGATTTAGTATATTTTTTTACAAAAACGAGAGTATAACACTAAAAACGACGTCGGCAAGCTCCGCTCCGTGGCTAGATCAGGGGTCAGAATGTTTTAATGCCAACGGTTAGCTCATCACACGAGTGCAGTATGGTTTGGCTGTAGAACTCCTGATACTTTATTTTTCAAATTGAGTTTCCGTCAGTAGGATTCTATAGAAACACATTTTGTAAATATTTTGAAGAACAGTCCGAGTCCAGAATTGTTCTTCGAAGCCCTTGCAAATTGGAATTTAACGACATTTTATATACTTAGCGGTTTGTGCCGTCGCTTGGTGGTACCTATACGAAAGAGTTTGCTTTTGTCAGCGTAGATAACAAACTCTTGCGATCGTCGGTAACTTCTCGTGGCGTCGTAGGACCCCGACCCCTGAGATAGCCTAGCCCTAGGTAATACCATTGCGAGCGTCGCGACTATCTAATCTTTATCTTTTCCTTCCCGTACGTTAAAAGCCAGGGGGGCCCTGTGCGGTCGCACACTTTGCTCACCACTGGCGCCGCCACTGCTAACATTAGTTTTACGTACTTATAGAAGTATCACTTCTCATACGCTTGTAAATAGGGGGATTTTAATTGATGATATGGCGGCAATCTTGATCGATTTTACAGTCTTACATGCTCCGTTTCTATCAGAAATTTCAAATTTTCAAACAAACTTGTATAAAATTTTACTTCTTTGATATTGATTTGACAAATATTGACAAACGGTCCTTTGGAGACCAGAAGTGCCACACGGATCAACACCCGAGGAACCACCAATTTTACTTCTTTGTCTATACTATCTTTACTTGTTTATTTGTATCATGATCGTTACTATTCAAAATGTACTTTTGAATACTTCTGAATTAGGTATTTAAAATATAACCTGAAATAGGTGTTACGTAATATATAAATTGTAGTAAATATTTTGTGAATACATATATGTCATTACCATTATTCAATTTTCGTAACGATCGTGATGGTTCGCTTCGTTACCGATCTACAGCGTATTGAAGTTTAATTTTAAAAAAAAGTAAAAATTAGATTTTTCCAAAACGGCTTGAGATATCATAATGAAATTATAGGCGTGTTAATAGCTGTGGGAGACATATACTTTGCAATACAACACGATGTTTCAGTCGTACCAGTTGCGCGCGTATTGCCACGTCACAGGCTATTTTTCAAGAAAAAAATAGGATGCCGCTGATTTCTCTAAAAATAAAAATATGTTTTTATTCTTTGTTCAATTGTGAAGAAAAAAGCTCCCTTAACTTTTTATCGTACGACGTACCGTTTTTTAGTAAAAAAACATTTTACTGCATATCCATTTATCATGCGTACAAAAATATTTTTCAACAGTAAGATCATAAGTGCTCAACTCTTGTCGGCAAGATTTTTATTTTGTATGAGCACTGGTTGCTTGGCATTTAAACGAGATCAAATTGACGAAAAGACCCGAGCGCAGAGCGCGAGGGTTCTTTTCCCAAGAATTTGATCGAGTTTAATTACCTTTTAGCAATCAATGCAAATACAAAATAAAAATCTTGCCTGACAAGAGTTGAGAACGAATGATCTTCGGTTGGAGAATTAACTGAATGAAGCGTTAACTTACTTTTGTCAAAATGACATTTGATTTTTAAAATATTAATCAATACCTACTAAAACAATGAGGTAGCGGCAAGAAAAGTAGCATACATTCTTTTCAGTTAAAGAAATTTGTGATTGGTGCATGTGACACTGTTCTTAATGTCTCATTGGTCTACAATACTATGAAGTTAATTATCTTCAAAAATAGCCTGTGACGTGCCAATACGCGCGCAACCGGTACGATTGAAACATCGTGTTGTATTGCAAAGTATGTGTCTCCCACAGCTATTAACACGCCTAAAATTTCATTATGATATCTCAACTCAAGCCGTTTTGGAAAAATCAAATTTTTACTCTTTTTTTTAATTAAACTTCAACACGCTGTGGATCGGTAACGAAGCGTATTCGGAAAGCGTTTATAAGAACTTTTTTGTATAAAATGACCTGGGCAATCACCCCCTTTAATATTGCCGCATCTTTTTTAAACACCCTGTATACATATACGAGATAGATGTAAATTATAATAATTATAATTCCCATTAATTTTAAGCAAGGTGTAGTCCTAGACTTATTACAACTACATATATTTATATCAATTATAGACCGAAGATGACCAATAGTCGAAACTAGTCTAGTAGCTTAATTAACAAACTTAAACTTCTCATGGAATAAGCAACTTCATGGGAGAGACATATGCTTTTATGTTAATATTTTTCATTTTTATTACCACAGTCAATGGATTAGGATTAACAATACGTATAATGTATATTGGCTTGCTTATGTCAACGTCACATCAAGTTAATTAAGATAATGCAAAGAATTTAATAGCTAAATTCATACTTTGAGGTACCTATATTGAACGATATAAACTAAAGCGCAATAATTGAGCATTCAATAACTTTCGTGGTTTATAAAGGTCTATTCTCACTGTACTGCCAGGCATCTGATCGGCCCGTTCCCTCCAAAATTCATTTTATATTTATTCAAATGGGTTTTCTCTGATCCCTTCAGTGTGAAGTTCACTGTCGTGCTCTACACAGGTAAAATGGCGCGTCCTAAGATTTTTTCACATAATAGTGATGAATTATTAATCGAATTAGTTCGCGAAAGAAGCGAATTGTATGACTTTAGCAATAGACTGTATTCAGATACAACTCACAAGTCCCAGATATGGAAAGATATCGGAGAAATACTTAAAATAGGTAAGAAAACAATATTTTATTGCATTTGTATTTTTTAATATAGTATGTGTTTGATAAAGTTTCTTAAACAATAAAATATATATGTATATTTAAAGTTTTAATTTCTTACCTTAAGCAAACTGATAATTTTTCAATTGGTGTAATTGATTCCCTAAACTGGGAATTTGGTTTACTAATAGCATCTTTAATATGAGATAATAAATTATGGAATTCTCCAATCGACATCCTGTAATATATATAAAACTTTGACTCGTCATCCATAAGTTCCTTAAATAAAGTATAGTATTCTCCTTCTGTTTTTCTTTTTTTTATCATTGGATGTACCCAATAACGCCTTTTTTTAGCTTTATTAACTATGTTATTTTCTTCTTCTTCGGCGTCTAGAATTAAGGCAATTTTTACCAAAGTGGTCGTCGAAAACATTTCGTTTAGTAAAAACGCAGCGCGTACACCTCCACTGCTAGCAACACACTATTTAAACCGATCGTAAGCACGGATAGTGGGAATAGTTCTCGAAAGCACAGCCTATGCCAGGCAGAAGCTGAGCAGAGGCCGGGTACGTTTAGTGAGAATCACTGAAATATAAGCAACCTGGAACGCTTACGCTTAACTTACAGCCGAGCCGACAGAAAGGGAATTATTGTAGGGACATTCGGTCTGTGTCTTACTCATTTTTTTTTATTGTATCGTATACGTAATAAAAAACTAGTTTGATTAATCGTAAAACAATGAAAATGCTTCAACAGCTTAACTGTGAATGAGTACAACAAGGACACAATGTCCCTTCGTTATTGCTATCGCACGCTCGGTTTATTTCCTACAGGTTAAATGCACCGTGCGCGTTCCAGGTTGCTTATATTTCAGTGGTGAGAATAGACCTTAAACCTGGAATATAGTGTATTATCTAATCAAAATGGGATAAGGTAACATACAACAAGGATTATCATATATGGGTATATAATATATCCATATAAATCCAGTTTCAATCCTCTTTTATTCGATACTATTCTACCAAACACTCCACGATCGCAACGTTTATAGCTTTCATAAAATTGTATCCTTGAGGAAGAAAAACAAGCACTTAGAAATACACGATTACTGCTACTGCAAATGCAGTATAAGTAGACATTTTAAAACAGATGTACCTATTTCATAACTTGCGCTCGAATTTAAAGCTGCACTCAACAAGCAACAAAACAGATGTACATCGTCAAAGTGGGAAATGTTTTACAAGGCAAACATGATTATAATCTCGCTGCTAGGATCCACGAAACTAATAAAATGGATGGGGATATTTTGTGGGAGAAAACCACGTAATTTCCTAAAGAGGTAATAAAGTTATTTCAAATTAATAAGGTTGCCGTTAAGAATATAGAAGGGTTGGTGTTACGGCCTACTTTATAACTATATAATCTTTATAAAATAATTGTACTTTGCCATGCTTAGAGGCGTTTGCCTTGTGTGAAAATACAAATTGAATTGTAAACGGGTGTTTTTTGTGTGTGCCTGTGTGTTTGATTAATGGGTGATAAGACAAGATCTACTTATTTCGTAGTTTTGCATAGGTGCTGTTAGTGTTGGTAAATTAACACTTCTTCTCTCTCTCGTAATCACAATGTAGAGACCAGAATCTCCGATTTTGTCATAACTGCCGGTTTTTTGTTGCGTAATTAATATGATTATAGATACATGGATGACAAGGAATTATGCACCTTAGATTGTAAATTTATAACAAAAAAGGTGAAACACCAGAAGCTAGTCTCTATAGAGTTTGCTGGCGCACACCTAAATTTGAAGTAAAAATAAAACTGAACAGTCTATGGTTATTTTAACGTTCGACGAGCAACGGCGGCGAGCAGTGTCTTATTATTACTGTTAATATTAATTGTTCCCCTTCACGGGTTGTCCTGAATGGTTCTTACGCTGCGATCTATTTAATTGTCTTTTTCATCACAACCGCTGCATAACGGGCTATTGGACAGTCCCAGGTTGTGAAGGTGTTTATTCAGGGCAAGGGGGCGGTGGTCTGTAATCATTTCCGTTCCAAGTTTCATGTTCATCTCATTCACTAATTTATGTATGGAATTTTGTTACGTATAAGTGACAAAAAAGTTGTTAATTAGCTTTGAGCTACTTTGACCAATAAATAAATCTTGCTTGATTTTAAAAAGGAAACTTCTAATTAATCTGCAGTGCTCTTTTGTGAGTATTGCCCGAGTCTCCTGTTTTGCAGTGTTAGGTGTAACAGGCCAATTCGGTTTCTAAAAGTTATATTTCACTTGGAGCTTTCACGCTCGTTTGCAACCTGATTTCCTGCATCTCCAAGTGTCCACACTAGTGTGACTGTATTACTACTATAGTGTGTTTAACATTTGTGTGCATGTAAGGACCAGCCCTGAATCTACCGCATAAAAATCTACGCATGCAGTCACTACTTTCATGTATGTAACTATAAAGATTTTCCCTTTCGCAAGGTTCTTTTTTAATAGCTTATACAATAGCGGTACAATGGTGTTCTTTATATCCGTTACACAACCATTTAAGAGAAGTAATGTAATTTACTGTAACAATACAATTAAGTTAAGAATGGTCCTTATGATTGATGGTACCTAGTATTTCTATTTAGGACGCTCGCGTTAAATAAAACACCTTGTACAGTGCCTGTAACTAATAAATTTATTGAATCAAAAGGGGGGTATAAAAAAGAAAGAATTAACCCCAAGGCTGTAGAAATATAAAAGATTTACACATGTGTGCATTTATATTCACTCTATTCTATAACGCCTATTTATCAATGGCGACGATAACTTCTTCCTATGCAGAATTCAGAATTGGAACAAATAAAAATTTATGCACCACTTCTATACATACTTTATATCTCAATGAATCTGGGTGGAGTTGCTATAGTAACAAGTAACTGCGTAGTTTGCGAGTTTAATTCTAGGTCATCAGGAGAGTCGGAACTTTAAGATTTTCTTGTTTGGGATTTCATTGAAGAGGGTATTTATGCAAATTATTTTATCCTTAGTGCTTTTATATGCAATTATGAAATTTGATAATATGTTCCTCCTATTCATTCTTTTACGGTCTTCAACCACAAGAAAGTAGGTATACGTACTTAAGATAACGTACGCTCTAATTTTAAAATGTTGTTTTAAAATTAACATTTACTTCAAAAAAGGGTACCGTATTGCACTTAATCACAAATTACAAGCTAACGGACCTTAAGGTAATTAAAAAGTGAAAGGCCTTTGCGGTTAAATTAACTAGTTTGTACATATATATACCTATTGAGCGTTTAAAAGCGTGGGATAATTACGCGAAGTCGCTAATACCATCACAATTTGATAAGTGTCTTATGATTCTAATATTACATTGATTATGAAGCGTACTAATTAGAAATGGTTGCAGCTATCAAAATTCATTTTGTACGAATGTGTGAATGATCAAATTATGTAAAAGAATAATAAAAAAGCTCTGTAAAGCGCCCTTGAAGGTGTCATTAGAAACACAATCGTAAAATATTCTAATATTAAACTTACAATTTACAACTACTCAATCACGTAGGTACTTCTTATTATATTTTAAAAAATTATGGCATTAAACTGCAACATATAACACACATACACGAGGGTGCTATCTTATGCAACGGTAAAAAAGTGGTCTGGTGAGTTTAAAACGTGGAAGTTCTTTTGCAAAAGACCAAAGGCGGCGCTAGAAAAAACTATCGCACGTAAGTGAAATGGTGGAAAAAGTAGAAGAAATCTACTACCATCCACAGTACCGATATTCCATCTGAGGAAAAAACTATTGCGAATATTTTTTTTGAATTATTGTTAGCGACCCACAAGTCCTATTTCGTAATATCTGCTTCCGATGAATGCGGTTCGTACCGTGGACCGTTGCAAAAACATAAAATTTTCTTTGAATCCTTGATATTTAATTGTTGCGATATAAAATTTAATCATCTCAGTCTTAAAAATATTATTATCCGCGGTGGGTGGTCGCGGCGGTGTGAAAGTAGTATGAATGACGACTGAACCTAAGTGTGTTATACAATTTTTTGAATGCTTCTCGAGTACCTTCATTGTTCAAGTTTAAATACGCTGCAATTCTCAAGATGTGTGACATCAATTGGGATTTAGTATAGTCATAATCATAAATGTAGTTGAATAGGAGCTTTGTTATTGGTAATTATGTCATAGCGTTGATTGAAATATTAATAAAGATGGGCAACCTATGCATTAAGAGAGCAATTCATCCATGTATGTGTAGTTGCGTTTTTGTTTTTTTCTTTTGACTGTAAAGTAGCGCCATCGCCAAAATGTTATGAATAATAGTTCAATTTTCGCCGCAAATTAGAATTGGCGCTTCGAAAATACAAGTGATAGCTATTGTTAGTCATGCAATGTTGCAACATTTAACCACTAATTAATATATAAAAATTACTCTACTCTAGAACTTAAAGAATTATAAAAAGCAATTAATTTTTATTATAAAATTTCTATACGATAAACATCGTTTGATTTTCATTAGTTATTCCCCCCAAAATTATTTATTGAACGATTCGCTTTTACAATTTCATAATTTATTTTAAAATAATTTACAAGTGCTTTAATCGCTCAGTAAGAAATATAAATAACGCCAAGAATTTCACATTTGAAATGGCCATTGCTAAAAAACATATAGAAAATGATTAATGAAAAACCTTTCATTCCTTAAAGTAGTTAGTGTCGACTATCGATTTACATTGTTTTGCATCATCCTCATTTATTTTGATATTAAAAACCTTAAAATCAGTTAGAATGTCATTGTTAAAGTTTTTCCAGTCACATTTTGCTGACAAGGATTTGCTCTTTTACACATCGAATCAACTTAGACAGCACATTCTTTCATAAGTAGTATAGTACGTAATAAACAAAACATAAGTGAAATTATGTCAATGAGAGACGGAAGTAAAGTGTTTCTGATTGTACAAAATGGAAAACCGCAAATTTTGGCTTTTTCAAGTTAGACACCGCTACGTCGCTGTCGTACCTATCTCGTTCTCGTATACAGGGTGTCCACGGCTGAGTGGAACATAGGGAGAATAAATCGGTTTTTGAGAATTAAGATAACAAAATTGATCAGGTGGTCTTAATAATGTTACTTAATTTCCAATTGTTTATTTAATTGAATTAATTCTTCTGTTATTTACCTACTATCATGTTAGTGAAATTGTAAAAGGCAGAATAAAATCGTAAACAATCATCCTGAAAAACCAACAACAAAACCTCATTTTCTGGCTTTACAAAACGAATTTTTCAACGAACTTCGTTCGTTACTGGAATCAATATTCCGTCCGTGCGTCCGTGCGTTGCAAGAGATGCGTACATATTGTATTACCTTTGTATATACACTGTGTCCGTAAAGTATGGAACAAATTCATTTTTAGCTAAACAGACCATTTTAAGAAATAATCCTGAAACACGTCCATTTTTGATTTTAATTTACCGTATTTTAAAATAATAATCTAATATACAGGGTGAATTTCTTTCGAGTAATGACGCCACCGCCATTTTTTTTAAATGGAACATCCCCATTTTGTTTCAATTTTCGGATTACTCTAGCTGAGCTGATTATTTTAAAATACGGTAAATTAAAATCAAAAATCGACGTGTTTCAGGATTATTTCTTCAAATGGTCTGTTTAGCTAAAAATGAATTTGTTCCATACTTTACGGACACAGTGTATATAAAGCACCTACTGTAAATAGGATAAAACCAATTTTTAACAAAAAGTTAACGGCCATTTTTTAGCTGAAATCGGGATTCTTAATAAAATGTCAATTTTTGAGTATATCTTCAAACAGCTGTAACTACCGAACTATTTGTCGTACGAACTTCTGCTGACGCTTATTTTACAGGTACATTAATTATCTTTAAAAAACTATAAGACACTACTGTCTACAAGTAGTCAAAACATAGTTATTTGCAAAGCAACGCTTGCAAATGAGAATTTTTCATTATTTCTTCCTCCATCGCCTTATAAGGATTACCAAAATGATATTTCGTGCATACATATAGATTCAAAATTTAATTCTCTACAACTTTCATTATATACACTAAGTACGTAGAATCAATAGTTTTCGACTTATTATTGATTTTATTATGCAAAACGAGCAGCGATTGTGTCTTAGAAAAAGGTTTTAAATGATTATATCTCTGTCAATATTAATCGTATAGAAATGTTTAAAAACGAAAATTGTTCGTAATTAAATTCTCTACAACTTTTATTTGAAGCATTTTGCGATTCAAATGGCCATTCTCGAGATACAAGCGAAATACGCGGCACACGTGTTACTGTTTCGCCGCAAAACAGTCGACATTTAAAAAAAATCTATCTCAGCTCCTATTGGTCGCAGAGACAAAAATAAAACATGAAAATGTGCGGAATTTTGTCTGCTACAATTTTCTTAACGTTTTTGTTTTTGATAAAATTGATACTTTTTCAGTTATTTACGATAACCTGTTTTTTTTACACTTTTTGGCCCACAATTTCTCTCGGAGGGGGGGGGGGGGGTACGGGTGGGGAGTTTTGAACACTTCAAAGCGAACACAAAACAAGCCTGTTTGCAAATTTTCAAAGCTGTAACCATTTTTTCATCCAAATTTCTTTATTTTACTGGGCTATTATACCTAAAATGACGCTGGGCTGCCGCCCTAAACAAACGAGCGCAGCGAGTGAGTTTTGGAATCATCCTAGTGAATATTAGCCATTAGTACACAAGTAAAAGACCTCGTAAAAGACTATACTTTCTCCACGACTATGCATAAAAAAATTCTTCCATTGGGAATCGAACGTCGATGTCCCGCGTCAAGTATCTCTACTACTGAGCTATTTACCACATTTATTTACGAAAATTACCGTGATTTCTGATAATCATAGAATGTGATTGCCTAACGAGAGTGAATTCTTTTTCATTCTTCACTGGTGTGAAGAATTTATGTCTTTGTTTAGCTAAATATGTAAAAAGAATTTGTGCATTTTTATAATATAGTCGTGGAGAAAACAATTATTCAAGTGACAGAAACGGTGAAATAAAGACACGAAAACTCTAAAGTCATCATAATTGTTCGGAATTTGCATACTAAGGTCAAGTAATATTATGACTCAATTAGATTCTGCCGTTGATGCAAATATTCGGTATATTTCAATCAATGATACGGCCTTTAAAAAAAATTATTTACACGAAACTAGTTCAAAGTACTTTTATAGTAAATTAAAAAATGTAATTTGGTCGTGGTAACAATCTTATTTAGTATTTATATCGTGCAATCTTATTATGTAGGTTTAAATTTGAAATTGAATTAAAACTGTCGCGTCCGGTGAGGATATCATATATAATTTCTCCTGTAAAAGAAAATAAAGTTATACTTATATAAAGAAAAATCCTAACATAAAATATTTAAGTCGCATAACGCGCTAGCGCTACTAGTATATATTTATTTTTATTCATTTAAAAGTCCCGGGTTCAAATATTCTTTTACTGGCAACATTGTTAAGAATGTACACGAATTTACTAGCATAATTACAGAATTCTATCATAAAAGTCAGGTTACACACTACTTGAGTACGCGCGACCGCAACGACCCCTGATGCCTTGTACGACAATGGGGTCGTATATTACCGTAAGGTTGTCTATCTTTATTAATATTTCAATCAACGGTCATAGTCAGTAGCAAACGCGTATTTAAGGGGAGCGTAATGGGGTAATAACCTCCCCCCCCCCACCCACAAGTTACGTTAGTGTAATAAATATTACTTATTATAATCGGACAAAGGAGAGGCTTACTTGGTAAAGTTTTTTAAATTTGAACAGTACCTAATTTGTCTTTTTTTACCTCCCCCCCCCCCCCCCCCCCCCCGATGATAATATATTAAGTAGCACAATTTTTATTGTGAGGTGCAATGGTGTTTATATCGCAAGCGTTCACGAAAATAACAAGAAATCCGTGTCCGTTTCCTTGTCAGTTAAGTACGATCAGATGTTGTAATTAAGTGTGAAATTTCTATGAAACATTAACCTTATCGTCATTTTCATATAAGGAATACAGTTGACGCGCTTGACTTTTGCTTTAACACAAACCAGTTACGTCCAGAGAAAGTAATAGAAATTTTTGTATATCAATTTGTATATTTATTTTAATTTTATTTGTTTGTTTTTGTGTATACCGCCAGCGAGGAGTTGAATTGATTAATTGTAAATTAAGGAGCCTTCAGCGAAATACCCTAACGCTACCCACATTTTACAGTTAAATAAAGTTGTGGATAAAACGAGGGCGGGGGGGGGGGGGAGTGACGTTGTTGTTCATTGATTAGTTTACTTGATTAATAGATTCAAATTGAGTTTAAGCTCGTGTTTCATTTAAATTTTTCTTTTCACAGATAAATGTTGTTTTGCACCGTTGATTAGGAAAAATAGTTTCTTGAGCAGTTACGTAAAAGTGGAGTACAAAATTTGGAAGAGTGTGCACTGGATGTGTTATACGTTTTCTTCGTAATTAAACTGCAAATTTATGGCAGCGTCTTCGTATACTAATCGTATGCTTTGATTATAAAATGTAAAGTAGTGCCATAGACTAAGCAGTATTTTGTCTATGGTAGAGGCCGTTCACTAGCGGTTGGCGAGACTACCTGGCTGTTTGATCCCAATTACTCATTGTAATGCTTCTTAGGATAATTTGACATTAACGTAAAAGTGCAAGTTGAGGAAATCCAGTGGCGTCATAGTGATTACTGATTACACCAAATTTTTAAATTAACAGATTTTTACTTTTTATTACCTAGATGCTTATAATGACAATGATTAACGTGAAAACAGTAAATGTACCTACGTTAGTTGCCCTTATCTATGTATGTATATAAGTAGTACAGTCGAACTTCCATAAGTTGAATCTCCATTGTACACCAAAAAAAAGTCGAGATATAGAAAATTCGAGGTATAGAAACACCAAAAAATAAGAAAAATTTCGCTAAGACTTTATTAAAAAATTCCAGATATGGAAAATTCGGCTTACAGAAGTTCGACTTATGGAAGTTCGACTGTACTTTGTATTGTACATATAATAGCATCTAATAAAAAGTAAAAAGTCTGTTAATTTAAAAATTTGGTGTAATCACTATGACGCCACTGGATTTCCTCAACTTGCACTTTTACGTTAATGTAAATTATCCTAAGAAGCATAACAATGAGTAATTAGGATCAAACAGGCAGGTAGTCTCGCCAACCGCTAGTGAACGGCCTCTAATGCACATGCTTAAAAAACGACCATAAACTTTCACTGAGAGCAAAGACTATATATTATATTATCTTTGCTGAGAGTATGCAAACAACGGATCAAACGATGTGATAGTGATCTATAGAACTTAACTTTGTTCCTAACAATCTTGAGAATAGTAGAAATATTTTACCTTAATAATTACGCCAGGTTATTTAATAAATTTTTGCAAGTAAGCGTTTTTAAAACATTAGTCTATTTGAAAATGCAAAAATTTATAAAGACATTGCTGTATTTGGAATTGTACCAAATACCTACTATAAAATATTTGGAACAAATTCCTAAATTTTGAGCACTCAATCGTTAGTACGTACTTACGATATCGAGCAGTGTAATTTATTTTCGTAGGTTACACCTGGTATAAATTAGCTGAGGCGAGTATTTGGTCCTATTAATGATTGATAACGACGGGTTATTGGGTGTTAGACCATACGGCGTGTAATTAACAAGTTAGTTTTGTTATTCAAATTTCGCTAATTAAATTATTAGCTTCATCAGGAACTAAAAGATTAGAACGGCAATTACAATCGTGAAGAAACAATTTTTGAGACTTACTATAAACACAGACTACTTATTGTCTGTGCTATAAATTAATAGTTAATTAAAGTGTGCCATGGGACATGTCCCACCATCAAGTTCCCATGCCACACTTTATTAATTTATAGTAAGTATTCAAAAATTGTTTTTGATGAAGCTAATATTTTAATTAGCGAAATATTGAATAATAAAACTAACTTGTTAATTACACGCTGTGTGGTCTAACACCCAATAACCCGTCGTTATCAGTAGGTGTAAATATGTTAAGAAAAATTCATAAAGGCAATGAGGAACATCGTTTCCGCTTTTGGCATTTTCACATAGTAAATAACTTTTAAGAATAAATTTTTAAATTATTTGAAAGTTTTGCCTTCATTTCAATAATATCAGCAACTGATAGAAAACTGTCATTATTATTACTTGCTTCCCAAGTCTAATTTGACAAACCTTATAAATATCATTTGATTCAGTGCTGCACTTATTCCATTTAAAACATTTATAACTTCCAATAGTGGATATAATACCTGATAAAAGAAAAAAAATGAATAACTAACGTTTCCTTTCAAATTACTAGTGGTAGTTTTTTTATAGATGTATAATTCAGAAGTTCCACTGACAATAAATAAATGACACAGTTAGCATGCAAATCATTTTTCATTTAATTAATTTTATTTAAAATTATTTGTGGAGCTCCATAAGTAGCAATTCCACTAAAGTTTTTATTCTAAGATATTACAATGCGTTTATACACTATGCGTCACCATAATAGATAAATGAAATAAGAGCAAATGAGGTTCATACAGTAAGATAAATTTCTTATATTTTTTTTATTTGTTTATTTCTACGTGCAATCAGTATCTACATTATAAATATCGTAGTACTATAAGCAAGTTTGATGTACTTATGTTTATGTACGTGGTATGCCAGTAATTTTTGGGCTGATATCCCATGATATCGATCCCCACTTTTAATTTTTATATAGTGTGCGAGTGTATATGTACTTAGCTCTTAACTTATAATTTTAGAATCTATATGGCAGTTCCAGAGGTTTAAATCTTTTTAGTCTTTGTGAGTGTTCGCTATTGTCAAGTTTCAAGTAGGTTTACTGCCAGGGCATTTGGATGAGTGTCAAGTCTTTTTATATAACGTTCACTGTATTCACTAATCTCTTTTTCACTTTCAAGTCATTCCTAATTTCACTGTTAGATATATACCACGGTGCGTTTGTGATGGTACGTAGGACTTTCGATTGGAATCTCTCCATTATCTCCAGGTGTGATTTGGCGGCTGTTCCTCATAGTTGCGCCCATACGTCCATATGGGCTTGAGGGCGACTTTGTACAACAATAGTTTATTGGTTAGAGTGAGTTTGGATTGTCTTCCTAAAAGCCAGTAGTGTTATCTAAATTTATGTCCAAGCTGTTTCCTTTTGTTGTGGATATGGTTTTTCCAGTTAAGCCCTCTATCAAGGTGCATACCTAGGTATTTGACACTGTCGGATTTGGGTAGTATTTGTCCAGTTATTGGAGAGGTAATGCCTCTATATTTCGTGAATGTCGATTTCGTTTCATTTATTTAATTCTCCATACTCTTGTCCAGTCTTGGATTTTATAGAGATGTTGTTGTAGTAGGTTTGCCGCCGCAATGGAGTCAGGGTGGTTCACCATTATTGCTTTATCGTCAGCGAACGTTGCTGTTGTTGTGTCTGATTTGTGGGTAGATCAGCTGTAAACAAGAGATAGAGTATAGGGCCAAGAACGCTACTCTGTGGGACTCCTGATAGCACTGGAAAGAGCTCTGTTGTTTCTTGTTCGTACTTTACCATAAAATACCTCTCGTGTACATATGATTTGAGGATAGCAAATAATGTGATTGTTAGTAGGACAACCCCCTTCCTGGGTAGTTCTTTTATAAGTTTTCCAGTCACGAGGTCATACCCAGGGGCTTTATTTGGCTTTAAGTTGGTTTGATCATCCTAGCTAATTCTGATACTGTGAAAAGGTTCGGTATTGGTGACATCTGAAAGGGCTCTTCTAGTTTTTTGTGTATTCTTTCCTCTTCTATTGGAGTTGCTTGCGATGGGAGGGGCTGGAAGACTTTCTCCAGGTGGTGCACAAAGGCGTACGCTTTTCCTAGATTAGTCTGGGCCCGGGGCTTGTCTTGTTATCGAATTGGGGGAATCTGTACTTGATGTTTTCTATGTTTCTGGCTGCCTTCCATAACGAATAGTTTGTGTCGGCTGTGTTGCTTAAGTTCTCCAAGTACTCGTTAAAGCATTTATTTTTTAATTTACTTATAAGGTTCTTTAGATCACGAGAAGCTTTGTCGTGGCGATTTTTGTCTTGTGCGTGTCTACTTCTCTGCCAAATTCTTCGTAGACGTCTTTATTCTGCAATTTTTTGTTTCACTATTATCGGGCACTTTTGGTTGAGTCTTCGAGTTGGAATGTTTGTTGTGGATTCTATAGAGCTTCCACGAATTAGATTGTTGAGTTGGTTGTTGGCTTGTTCGATATCAGTTTCTACTTGTAGTGCGATGTTCAAGTAAGATAAATGGGAATGAACTGTGCCATTTTAGGATCTGCCAAACTTTACCAGAGAGACATGGAGACAGGAATTGTTTTCTGCGCCGCTATGAGCGGTTTGTTATGAGAAAAGCTGGATATGTTGAATAACTTGCTAATGACAGCACATTTTCACCTTTCTAATGCTCGGATTTCGTTGATTGTTTTTGCATTTTATTCATAAAAGCGAGATCTAAAAGATTAATAATAATAAAATCAAAAGTGATATGTTTTTTAGCGTTTTTTTACATATTCCATAATTTAAGCTTTTAAGCCCAAAAACATTAAATCCGCTAGGATTATCAATTTCGGTTATATAACAATTTATCTTAGGAATACAAAACTGTGCAATTAGAGTCTACGTACGTTCGATTTGGACATACGGTTGCTAAGATATAGCCAAAAATAGGTTCGCGGGTATTTTCAAGATGGCGGACAAGATGGCGGCCGTTCAACTTTCCCCCCCTCTAATATTGTTCAGTGGGTCATTGATAACAATCCTGGAGGGGGGGGGGGGCAAACTTTTACACGCTTGGTAACTCCCAATGAAAATTATATGGAGATTGTTACGTACTAATATTATCTATGAAAAATGTCATTTAACTACGCTCCACCCTGTATTTGTCCTTGATGATTAGGTTAATATATTCCTTAGCGTTACGATAAATTTTGCTATACCTACTCAGTTTACGTCCGCTACTTCTAGCTTACTCCGTTGTAATGTAGAATATTACAAATGTTATAATATATCTTTCAACATTTATTTTTATTTACGTACTTATCATCAGTAGCTACAAATATACCCTCCTTTATCTATGCAGAAGTTTTAATACTGGCAGAGTACATTTTAAACAAAAAAAATTCAGAGCTGCTAATTTGGGAGGATTACTCGTTGAGCCCGCAAGTACAGATTTTGTAATTTCGATAATGACCTTGATAACAGCAAAATATGGCGTTTTTGTAAATCCTCGGGCATTTATTCTTCCAACGGGAATTAAACAAGGATTTAATCCAAATGGGGGAACAGATAAAGGGGTTCATTTTTCTCGTAATTTTATTATGCGAGATATATGAAATGTAATTGCACCTCATAATTTAAATAAGATGCAGTTTAAAAGAATACGGTTAGGTAAGCAATAATTAACTTTCGCATTAAGGAGATTCATTAAGTTATTAGACTGCCCTAAATAAATTAGGTACAACTGTATGCACTTTAGATGGTTTCCCCTTTGTACAAGAAACATGAGTTTAGAAGAGCCGTTTTAAAGTATTAAAATTATACGAAGCTCCTTAAATGCAGACATACCTACTAATTTGCTTAATGCAATTTGTGTTGGCGAATTTGAACTATTATGTAATTCGATAACTTTAAAATTTAAGTTTGTATAGATTTCATAGCCAATGTGAGTATTGTAGAGACTATTTGGAAACGGCGGTGACGTACATCAGGAACGAATTTCCTGCTGTCCAATGCAGTTGATTCTCTGCGGGACCCCATCGAGAGCGGTCATATCGCTCGACAAGCTATTATGTTATCCTACTGCTTCTCAAATGTAAACATTTATTGCTTTTCGAAAGAGCCCTTCAGGAAAATTTTTCGGACTTAGCTTTCCATTCGTCATATTCGCTTGTACTCTATCTAATATTGTATTTACTTGGAACTCCCTGACGTAAGGAACAATCACGGAATGTGGAACCCATCCAAATCTATGTTGCAATTTCCTGAATCTGTACTCTTGTCGTTAATGTACGGATAAATTCATTTTATATTTATTCGTTCATTATCGATGAAAACGGTTGGGGGTAATTGTACTTATATCGAAAAAGTTGAAACACGAAGACAAGCTTTTGATTATATTTTGAAATGTTATTATGCAAGAGCCAAAAAAAAAGATGAGTAACTACAGTGTACCGAATTGATTTCATGATAGAATTATAGGTAGTTATCTCTCCCTCTCTGCATTTTAAATTTTAGAACGTCGGCATTGCATTATATACCGATTGTTAGCAATCCTCGTTTAGCATGCGGTCCCCACGTTTCAGATTATCCGAATATTCAATACGAATCGCTCTGAATATTTGATTTCAACTTTGTTGTATTCGTGACGCCATTCCGATCTGATATTGCAAAAACTTTATCTGACTTAGGGTGTGTATCTTCAATTTGCCAATTTGTAACTTTTATTCCTTTTAAACATTTCATTTCCAAAATTTCATTTTAAGAAAATGCTTCAATTCTGATAATGTAGTTTTTGCCAGCTAGGGATTCGACTATCTTATAAATTTTATTTCAAAGAAAGCGCCAAATATATTTATTGATATTTGAGAATTTATGATCAAATGTACTTTTTACAAGTGTAAGACGTTCAGTGTTTTTATTTCAATGGGATTGATATTCAAAATAAAGCTGCCAAATGGCTTACAATTATTGAGGTTAATAAATTGATAAGTGAGTCGATTGTTATCATTTTTTACAAAACGTGTAAATAGTAAATTAGTAATCAATTCCACTAACAAATATTAATGTAAATACCAAATCCATGTCGTCATTGTCCTTATCGAGGTGTATAAATTGCAGTGGCGGTGGTTGCTGAAAAACTACCTCTCTTAAGCAGGCAGGACCAAATCGGCAGCATCAAGTCGGACTTATTTAATTATTTAGTACTTATTTTGTACTAATTTGTACCACTAATAAAAATTTTGTACTCCTTGCCGTTTTGAAAAAAACAGTGGCGCTGCTAGCTTCATATTAAGCTAGCAGGACCACAAGAAAAAAAGACAAAACACGAAAGATCGAGGCAGCAACACAAAGATCTGAATTTGTACTAATTTGTACCACTAATAAAAATTTTGTACTCCTTGCCGTTTTGAAAAAAACAGTGGCGCTGCTAGCCTCATATTAAGCTAGCAGGACCAAAAGACAAAAATAAATAAAAAAAACAAAACAAATGGTGATACGCAAAGATCTGAATTTGTACTAATTTGTACCACTAATAAAAATTTTGTACTCCTTGCCGTTTTGAAAAAAAACAGTGGCGCTGCTAGCCTCGTATTAAGCTAGCAGGACCAAAAGACAAAAATAAATAAAAAAAACAAAACAAAGGCTGATACGCAAAGATCTGAATTTGTACTAATATGTACCATCAAAATAAATTGAACATGTCCAAAAATTTCTCTTAAGACAACACCCAAATGATATGAAGCCTATTAGGGTCAAGAGTAAAGTACTCTTTGCCACGAGCAGAATCAGTTGATACTCGTACCATCGTAGCAAGATAATTTGTACCTCTCAAATACGAAGTTTGGAATTTAGTACCCCCCTCCTTCCTTTGGAATCTACCCCCTATCACTTTTGGGCTCAAGAGTAAAGTACCCCTTGTCACGACCAGAATCAGTTGATACTCGTACCATCGAAGCAAGATAATTTGTACCTCTAAAATATGAAGTTTGGAATGTAGTACCCCCCTCCTTCCTTTGGAATCTACCCCCGATCACTTTTGGGCTCAAGAGTAAAGTACCCTTTGTCACGAGCAGAATCAGTTGATACTCGTACCATCGAAGCAAGATAATTAGTACCTCTCAAATACGAAGTTTCGAATTTCGTACCCCCCTCCTTCCTTTGGAATCTACCCCCCATCACTTTGGGCTCAAGAGTAAAGTACCCTTTGTCACGAGCAGAATCAGTTGATACTCGTACCATCGAAGCAAGATAATTTGTACCTCTCAAATACGAAGTTTCGAATTTCGTACCCCCCTCCTTCCTTTGGAATCTACCCCCCATCACTTTGGGCTCAAGAGTAAAGTAACCTTTGTCACCAGCAGAATCAGTTGATACTCGTACCATCGAAGCAAGATAATTTGTACCTCTCAAATACGAAGTTTGGAATTTAGTACCCCCCTCCTTCCTTTGGAATCTACCCCCCATCACTTTTGGGCTCAAGAGTAAAGTACCCTTTGTCACTAGCAGAATCAGTTGATACTCGTACCATCGAAGCAACATAATTTGTACCTCTAAAATATGAAGTTTGGAATTTAGTACCCCCCTCCTTCCTTTGGAATCTACCCCCGATCACTTATGGCCTCAAGAGTAAAGTACCCTTTGTCACGAGCAGAATCAGTTGATACTCGTACCATCGAAGCAAGATAATTTGTACCTCTCAAATACGAAGTTTCGAATTTCGTACCCCACTCCTTCCTTTGGAATCTACCCCCCATCACTTTGGGCTCAAGAGTAAAGTACCCTTTGTCACCAGCAGAATCAGTTGATACTCGTACCATCGAAGCAAGATAATTTGTACCTCTCAAATACGAAGTTTGGAATTTAGTACCCCCCTCCGTTACGTCCAAGGTGGCCGTTGTGTCCACACATCACGTTTGGCCGATGTGTCCAGTGTGGCCGATATGGGCATACTAAATTCTGTGTGGCCGTTGTGTCCAGTGGCCGTTGTGTCCAGACCCCGATACTTCAATACTTATCTGTGCATATTTAAAGGATTTGTTTGCTATGCGCTATAATAAAGCAATTAGCAATATAATGCCTACGTAAAAAATAAATATCTGTGAATTAATATTCTTAATTCGTTAGTCAGCCTAACTCTATGCAGTCTGCAGGAATATATTTTATATTTTAATTTATTCAGGTGGTGCGCGAGCACCGGAGCACTTTAGTAGCAACCGCCCCTGATAAATTGTACCCGCGTAGTGTCAAATCGCGTTACTTGACATTGACAGTGACAGTTATAGCTTTGAATAACCATTAGTCGCAATGACCAATTATAACTATGATTTCAGTTTGATAATATAATATGTATACAGGGTGTCCCAAGTTTAATGATCAGGACTTTGACATTTTGTAGAAAAACACATTTTAAGGTGGGCTGCTCCTATAAACATGGGTCCTAAAGTTCTTTGTTTCTGAGATACAGGGCGTTAAAATTGTCTAAAAAATAAAGTTTTTATTTATTTCCGAACTGTGGAGAATATTCAAACCATTGGCACACAAGATACACGGACAGAGGGTCATAAGATTGAATAATATGAATTTTTTAAGGTAACCAGTGGCGGAGATATGGGTAATCCGTTCTACTAATTTGATAAATAAAAAGAGTACGGCTCTGAATTAAATATTCGAAATATACTTTTCAATTCTGAACAAAAAATGTCTCTAGATTTTTTTTCGTTTCTGTTACCGTGCGGCCGCAAACTAGATGTTTGTCATTTATTTCACGAAAAATGTATTTTGGCTGTGTACAAAAATGATGGTTGCTATGCATATTATGACCCTCTGTCCGTATCTTGTGTGCCAATTTTGGTTTGAATATTTTTCCACAGTTCGGAAATAAATAAATAAAAACTTTATTTTTTAGAAAATGTTAACACCTTGTATCTCAGAATAAGAGAGTTTTAGGACCTATGTTTATAGGAGCCACCCACCTTAAAATGGGTTTTTCTACAAAATGTCAAAGGCCTGATCATTCAACCCGGGACACCCTGTATATAATATCAATTGGTTTTGAGGAAGGATTAATCTTTTTTGTAATATTTTGTAAAAACTTACCACAAATGGTTGATTATAATTAAAATATATTTGTTCACTTGCACGGTGTTAAAATGTTAGGTTAAAGCGAAATGTTAGGTTAGTGCAGAGGTTCCCAATCTTTTTCGGTTTGCGACTCCCTAAATAATCGGATTTTTTCCGCGGCGTCCTTAATAGTAAGATTTTTTCTAAATTTTTGACTTTCTTGAAAAATTGGGAATTGGAAAACACTAACCGTTTCAAAAGATGTGGATTGGAAAGAAAACAGTGAAAAAGACTCAAAAGTTGCTAAATTCTTAGAATTTTGTCAGCATACATGATTGTTGGCGCAAAAATTCGAGAATTGGAAATTCCAAGAAAATTACCGAATTGTTTAATTGAATGCCGAGGCGCTTGGGAATCACTGGGTTAGTGTATTGTAGAATAAAATTTGATATAAAATTTTTTTAAAGTAAGTTTTGATATAAAATATTCCCATTTTCGATGTCAGTTTTATAGTAGTTAATAGCATTCTTTTCCCTTTTAATAAAAATCCATTCCAGTAAAATTCTTTTTTTGTAGTGTGGTTCGTAATGTAATATTTTCGTGTTGTCATAATCCAAGAAATGTTCTTTGGTGGTTGCATGCTCTGCAAGTGCAGTATTTGGTAGTCCTGGGTTTTGTTTTAGTTATGATCAAATTTTTATGTTGTTTGATTCTTGTTTTAAGGTATTGCTTCGTTTGCCCTATATATGTACCTTAACAGTTTAGACAGTTAATTTTGTATATAAGGCTGGAATTACCTAATTTATGAGGTTTGTATTTTAAGTGGGAGAAAACTCGTTTTTTAGAGTATTTTGATTTTTGTATATCGTTTGTATTTGTATTTTTTTTAGTTCTTTTTTTAATTGTAGTGTTAGTGGTTGTATGAAGGGGTGAGTAATTCTGTTGATTGTTCGGTTTAATTCTGTGTTATTATTATTCTTGGTGGGTTGTGTTTGTTTGTCATTAAATGATTTGTTTTTGTTGTATAACTGTTTGATTCGTTTATTTATGTGTCTATCTATGAATTGGCTCGGGTAATGTTGTTGTTGGTAAGGATGGTTTTTACTTTATATACCTACATTTTTTGTATGAAAGGAGTTATGTGATAGAGTGATAGCTCTATCAATTAAGTTCTTAATAAGGTTTTTTTTTGTATCGTATAGATATGTGAGAGTGGAAAGTTAACACTTATAGATAATAATAATAATAATAATAATAATAATAATAATAATAGCACAAACGGAATACAAACACAGACACGATCAGGTAGCTAAGATAATACACCAAAAACTCGCCACAAAACATAACCTTTCTACTGATAACACACCCTATTACAAATATACACCGCAAGTTGTACTTGAAAACACCACACACAAACTATATTGGGATAGGACACTACTCACAGATAAAACTGTATATAACAATAGGCCAGATATAACACTTATAGATAAAACACAAAAAATCATATACATAATAGATATTGCAGTTCCCAACACAAACAATTTAGCCAATACACACGCAGAGAAACATCGGAAATACACTGATATAGCTCAGGAACTTAAAGCGCAATGGAGAATGGGAACTGCTCTTACAGTACCCATTGTTCTTAGTGCAACCGGAGTTATACCAAAAACAATACATCACAGTTTGCACATTTTAGGGTTAGATAAGAACATATACATACAATTACAAAAGGCAGTCATTATCAACACTTGTCACATAGTTAGAAAATTTCTAAACATAACGGAAGATACCGCACATCACTCAGAACCACATCACACACTTTCAACTAATACCATTCAAACACAAAATGAAACACAACACTCAATCCTCCCTTCACAAATTGAAACTCTGTTGCATACACAACATAACATTATAGAAAGTCCATTACCAACACACAACACTTCAACAATCACTCATGTAACACCTCTGACTCGTTCTCATGCACTCAAACGTAAACACACAATATACTCACAGTATCAGAATTCGCAATTAACACAAAACACAAACAACACATTACCCACTCGAGTGCAACCTATGCGTCGAGCTAAACAACAAAAAACGCTTACACAATAATCATAACACTTTTTCAAAAGATACATATTATGTTCATTTTTTTCTTTTCTATAAAAAGTCACTAAGTCACGAATAAGTGACGCCAACGGAGAAGCCTAGGAATATAGGGTCTCTTTTGTTATTGATGCGCGACGCTGCGTTCATGTTAATGCCTTCGCGGAAAGAGGGTCGACGGGACGTGGCTTTTACAAATTGGGATCAAATACACCGAGGCTTCTCAAACAAATACATTATCTAAAATGTGATCAGCGTTCGTTTTATCAACGTCATTTAATTTAATGAACATAATATGTGTATAGTATTTAGTATGTTCACTTTTTAACAGCAACTTCAAATTTATATTGTATAGATATATGTATTAGTAGGACTAATCGTAACTTGATTTCGATTCGTGCGATTAGTTAACCAGGCTTGGCCTGAGTATCGATAACAATCGAAGTACATATAATAATAACAGTATATAACATATATAAGTTATTATATAATATTATATTATTATTATATTATTATATTATTATATAATATTATATTATATAAGTTAATAGTTTTGTTTTTAATATCATTTTTAACTTTTCTATGTATCTTTGTTGAAATTCAGTTTTGAGTAATGAATTATTTAAAATAAAATTTTGTTTCATTCCTAAATATTTATAATACATGTTAGGTAATAATTGCGGTATTTCGTTTACTATTTCAGGATTAACAATTGGTACTCCTTTTATTATATTGATTTTAGAACATTTGTTTAAGCCAAATTCCATAGAAATATCTCGACTAAATATTTTTGTCGTTGAAATTAGATTGTCCAATTGAATTTCAGATCTAGAGAATAATTTTAAATCATCCATATACAGTAAATGTGTAATGGCAAGATTCTCTTTGGTATTTAAATTGAAACCAGAAAACGAATCATTTAATAATTTAGATAATGGATTTATTGCTAAACAAAACCATAGAGGACTTAAAGAGTCACCTTGAAAAATTCCCCGTTTAATTTTGATCATATCAAGTAAATGAGAACCATTGATAATGATTGTATTCCAGATGGACATCATGAAAGATAAAATATTAATGTATTTGTAATTAATTTTATAAATTCGTAAAATTTCTAATAGCCATTCATGAGGAATCGAGTCATACGCTTTTTTATAATCAATATAACACATATTTAGATTTCTTTTGTTGATCTTTGCATGTTTTGTAATAATTGTGTCAATTACCAACTGTTCTCGACAACCTTGTGCACCTTTGGTACATCCTTTTTGTTCAACACTAATAATGTTGTTTCTTTGACAATGATTTCGAATTTTTTGGCTTATGATAGATGTGAATAATTTATAAATTGTAGCTAAACAAGTAATTGGGCGATAATTTTTGGTTCTAATGAGTCTCCATCTTTTAAGAGCATGTAAGTTACACCAGTACATAGAAATTTAGGTATTATAGATGGATTATTAAGTGCTTCATTAAACCAAAATAATATAGGAAGATGAATAGAAGTAAATTTTTTTAACCAATAATTTTGAATGTTATCTTTTCCTGGAGAACTCCAATTAGCACAAAATCGTAATGTATTTTTGAATTCATCTACATAAATTGAATTTTCTTCATTCCATTGATAATTTTCTGATTCATTTCTTAAAGCAGTTAACCAAAATGCATTTTTGTTATATGTAGAAGGGATATCCCACATTGTTTTCCAATATTGAAACATGTGATCATTTTTGGGAAGTTTATTACAAGTATTTAAAGGTGTTAGATATCTAAAAAATTTTGATGTGTTCTCCATAAACAATTTATTTTGGCGTTTCCTTTTCGTGCAGTTGCTGTATCGTTTCAAACGATGAGCAATTGCTTTCAGTTTTTGTTTTAAGTTATCTAAACAAATTACCAATTTCGAACTTAAGTTTTTGTCATAACTATTTAATTTAAATTTATGAAAGATTTGTTTTACCTTTACATATGTCACATTGTCCGGATTCTTAGTCAACATTGTCAAAATCCCTATATCTTTCCTAAGACCAAGAATCCTCTTTTCTAAGCGAATTTTCCAAGGCGGTTTTTCAAAATTAGAATTATTTGAATGATCAACTTCATACAAAATTTGTCCGTTTCTTTCAATTGTGATTGCAGCTGCACAATATGTAGCTAAGTGAATGTAATAAATCGAATTGTGATCTTTCAAATAATTTTCAATCACCTTGTTTAACATTTCTATAATGTTTTTGATTTTATAATAGCTGGAAAAATTTAGATTAGGAATTTTAGGTCTACATAAAGGATCACTATGTTCAAACAAACTGATTTTTCCCAAGAATTCACATTCAATTTGTTGGTATTCTACTTCAAAATTTATGTTATTTGAATTTTCAACATGGGTATCTTGAATAGTTTGATCACATTCATTATTTTCTTCATAAGGTTGTAATTGAGATACCGAATTGGTAATATTATTTTTAATTTCTGTAAGTTCTGCTTCACTAATAAATTTTCTTTTTAAAATGACGTTTCTTCTGTCAACCGCATTTTGTTCGGATAAATTTAGATGTGGAAATTTTTCGGAAAGGGCTAAATGAAATTTTTTCCTCCATCCAGGTAATGGTGTGTCTATAGATGAATTTATGACATAAAACGTACGCATTACTTCCAAATTCATCTCTTTGGTCCAGCGTATTCGTTTACGATTATTGGTAGCGGTCTGCTGAGGTAATTCAGTAGACAAGCTTAATTGAGTTTCATTTTCCTGATTATGATTAACCGTATTACTGTCATAATTGAAAGGTTCTGGTGTAAATGACAAAGTCGAACCTTCAAAAACTTCATCATTATTCCTGTTTTCATTACGCTTAGGAATATTTGCGTTATAATTATTCCTTGTGTTGTTATTGAAATTATAGTTTCCTGAAACATCCATTTACGTATGAATATTAATTATTACACATAAAAAAGGATATTTTCTGTACAAGAAATATGGCATATGTCATATGCATTATATAGCCAACTATTTTTTATATTTTATATTTTTTTATATTTATATAAAGAAACCTACATATGTGCTATATTGATTATAAAAAAGCGTATGACTCGATTCCTCATGAATGGCTATTAGAAATTCTACGAATTTATAAAATTAATTACAAATACATTAATATTTTAGATTTTATGATGTCCATCTGGAATACAATCGTTATCAATGGTTCTCATTTACTCGATATGATCAAAATTAAACGGGGAATTTTTCAAGGTGACTCTTTAAGTCCTCTATGGTTTTGTTTAGCAATAAATCCATTATCTAAATTATTAAATGATTCGTTTTCTGGTTTCAATTTAAATACCAAAGAGAATCTTGCCATTACACATTTACTGTACATGGATGATTTAAAATTATTTTCTAGATCTGAAATTCAACTGGACAATCTAATTTCAACAACAAAAATATTTAGTCGAGATATTTCTATGGAATTTGGTTTAAACAAATGTTCTAAAATCAATGTAATAAGAGGAGTACCGATTGTTAATCTTGAAATAGTAAATGAAATACCACAATTATTACCTAACATGTATTATAAATATTTAGGAATGAAACAAAATTTTGTTTTAAATAATTCATTACTCAAAAATGAATTTCAACAAAGATACATAGAAAAGTTAAAAATGATACTAAAAACAAAACTAAATTCTAAGAACATGATCTCTGCTATAAACATTTGGGCTATTCCTGCATTATCTTACTCGTTTGGAATTTTAAAATGGTCAGATACTGACTTGAATGATTTAGATAGATTAACTAGAAAAATGCTAAAGAAATATAACTATTTACATCCAAAATCTTCTGTAGAAAGACTATATCTCAAAAGAAAAGATGGAGGACGCGGTTTAATAAATTTATTTAATTTGTGCAAAAATCAAATCAATCTTTTACGAAATTATTTTTATTCTTTAGAAAATCTACTCATTAATAATATCATTCGGTTAGATAAACATTATTCAGGTCTAAATCTTAAACTTAAAAGTTTCGATTGTGAACCAAAATTAAATTTTGAACTAAATTGGATGAACAAAATCTTGCATGGAAAATATCCGATTGTATTAAAATCCTCAGAAATAAATAAAGACATGTCCATAAGATGGTTAAAAGATGGATTTCTACATTCAGAAACTGAAGGATTCATATGCGCAATTCAAGATGGTGTCATTGCAACAAACAATTACAAAAGACACATAATGAATCTGGAAGTCTCTGACAAATGTAGAAAATGTCTCTCCCAAAATGAAACCATAGAGCACATTATAGCTGGTTGTTCTAATTTAGCACCGATTGACTATCTTTATAGACATAACCAGGTTTGCAAAATTTTACATCAACAAATAGCGAAAAATTTAAAGTTAATAAACAGTATTAAACCTTATTATAAATACATTCCGGAACCAATATTAGAAACTGATTCATACATCTTATATTGGGATAGAATAATTATAACAGATAGGGAAGTCTCACACAATAAACCCGATATTGTTATAATTAATAAATTAGATAAACATGCTGTCATCATTGATGTTGCTGTGCCATTATCCACGAATATTATAAAACTGAAAACGAGAAACGTAGAAAATATGAAGCATTGGCAATTGAGATGATGGCAATTTGGAATTTGACTAAAATCTACATTACTCCAATTGTTATTTCGGCAACAGGTGTAATTTCTTGTAAATTTGAATCTTATTTAACATCACTAAATTTAAATCCAAAATTATTTGTAATAATACAACGAGCTGTTTTATTACAAACATGTCACATTGTCCGAAAATTCTTTAATCTAAATTAATTTAATTTCATTCATAGTCATAAATACTTATTAGATAATACAATTTTGTTTTAATCTTAAGATTCCTAAAGAATAAATTTATGGTTGGATGTTATCCCCCATAAATTTAATTATTGTACCACTATGTAAGTGTGAATCAATAAATAATAATAATAATAATAATAATAATAATAATAATAATAATAATGTTTAATTGTCCAAACAGTATACTCCAAAATAGGACAAACTTAAGGCTAAACAAAAAATAACTACATTGTCGAGTAAAGCAATTTAAACTTAATAATAGATACAAAATAAAATAAAACAAAACAAAATAAACATGTAAAAAGATGTAGGCTTTTAAAAGTTAAATTAACCGCTGAGTAGAAAACGCATGCTCGCCTGAGTGGAGGTTATAGGTGAAAGTTGGATTATTTTGTTGTGATTGTAAACGTAGAAATAAATTGATTGTTAAATGTTAGTAAATGTAGATTAGTGGGTGGAATAATTAGTTTTAATTGTTGTTTCTTTGTGTTTTTAGGTAAGAATTTAGAATATGAGGTAAATAAAAATTTGTAAACTTTGTGTTTTTAGAAACGAATTGTTTTTATTCCACCCAGTGGTTATAAACCACATTATAAAACAACAATTATTCTTGGAAAAACAAAATGGATAAATTACAATTTGAATTTGTGGTAAAAGCAGGGGATGATCCAAAAACAAATACAATCTGTATAGCGTCCATTACAACAGGCGATAAACACACTTTCATCATTCCAGATCAGTTTCAGTTGGCAAAATTGCACGAGGAAGTTACAAAAACTCAAGCTTATCAAAAAGTAAAAACTACATTACAAAAGCGACATGAAAAAAGAAAAGTATGGATTTCAATGACAAGAGAAATGGAAAAGGCGTATTTAGATGATGATGGAAATATGCAGTTTAAGGGGTATTTACTAGAGGAGATTACACCAATAATACAGCAGCAGAGTCCCACCGCTGGAATTTCAGAGCAGGCACTAACAAGAATTCTGGAAAATTTGGCGGGGAAAAAGGACGATACTCCTGTATACCATAACATAAGAAATCTGCCAGAAAAATTTGTAATAGAAAAATTCACAAGAAAAACCTCAAACGTAACCCAATGGATGAACATTTTTGAAAGCGAGTGTAACCGTTTGGGAATAACAGAAGATATTGAAAAAATTGAAAGCATTAGGTTATTTCTAGAAGAACCATGTCTTGACTGGTACAGTTCTATGCTCATAAAGCATACAATACACTCGGAGTGGTTAACATGGAAAAAAAACTTTTGTGAAACTTATGCAGATAAAGGATGGACGCCAATCAGGTACGCAATGTCATTCAAATATATACAGGGTTTATTACTAGAATACGCTTTAAAAAAAGAAAGGCTCTTATTAGAAATAAATAAATCAATAGATAAGTCCACGCTAATTGACCTCATTGCTACAGGGCTACCAAATTTTATATCTGATAAGATTGATAGAAATAGCTTAAAAGAGACTAATGATTTATTTAATAACATCAGAGGTTTGGAAAATTTAGTAAATAAAAGAAATCCTGAAAAAAAATTCGTTACAGGTTTTGAAAATAAAGCTAAAGAGAAAAACGGAAGAGACAGACCATGTAGAATTTGTGAAAAAGAAAACAAAGGTATTCGTTACCATCCTGAAGCCTTTTGTTGGTTTAAAAACAGGAGTAACGAGAGACCAAGATCAGATCAAGTAAAGAACATTAATAATGCAGAATTAGAAGCAGAACTTAATGATATGGATACAAAAAACTTGTACTTCCACCATTAATCAAAATTAAACTATTACTAAATGATAAAGTAGAAGCTTTGGGAATTTATGATTCAGGTTCCAATGTTTCTTTAATAAATTCAAAATTATTACGTTTGAAAAATAAATCATTTAGTAAAACAAAAGAAGATGTAAAGTTGAAAACGATTAATGGTGTGAAAAAAACTATAGGAATGGTAAATGTAAAAATTAAAATTTTTGATATGGAAAAAAGGGTTAATGTCTTTGTCATTGATAAGGAAAATTTTGATTACGATTTTTTAATTGGATTAGATTGCATAGAAACTTTTCGTCTGATTCAAAATGAAAATTTACAAATAATTCCTGGCTTTTCAGGTAAACAATTTGAAGAAATAATTCCTGTCGTTTCAGGAAAAACTGGAGAGAATAAGGAGAATGAATATAAAATAAACTTTAATGAACACATAGAAGTAGCCAATTTTTACATTTCGATAAATCATTTAGACGGCGAACAACAATTGGAAGTAAAGGAATTTTTAAACAAATACAAAGCACTTTTTGCAAAAGACAAATATGATATAGGTACTGTAAAAGGTTATGAGGCACATATCGATTTATTAATAGATAAGTACTGTTGTAAAAGGCCGTATAGGTGTACTATTGCAGATAAAAGAGAAATAGAGCAACAAGTATCGAAATTATTACAAAAAAATCTAATCGAAGAGTCATATAGCCCTTTTGCTGCGCCGGTAACACTAGCGTATAAAAAAGAAGAAGGAAGAAGATCAAGGTTATGTATAGACTTTCGCGATTTAAATAAGATTGTAGTTCCTCAATCTCAGCCCTTCCCATTAATCGAGGATCTAATGGTAAAAACGAGGGACTGCAAATTGTTTTCAACATTGGATATAAATTCAGCATTCTGGTCAATCCCTTTAAAAATTGAGGACAGGGAAAAAACGGCATTTGTGACTCAAGAAGGTCACTTTCAGTGGACTTGTTTACCTTTTGGGTTAAGAACTTCTCCAGCAATTTTTCAGAGAATTTTAAGCAGCATTATAAGAAACACAAACTGTCACATTTCACTGTAAATTACATAGATGACATCCTGATTTTTTCAAAAACATTTCCAGAACACATACACCATTTAACACTATTAATGGAAGCAATTAGGAAGGAAGGATTTAGATTGAAATTTTCAAAGTGTAACTTCGCACAGGATTCCGTAAAGTATTTAGGCCATATAAAAAAAAATAATACAATTAGGCCAGTGAAAGATAATTTAATTGCTATCAAAGGGTTCCCTGTTCCAAGAACACAAAAAAATATCCGACAATTTCTAGGTAAAATAAATTTTTATGGAAAATATGTGCCAAATATATCAATTATATTAGATCCTCTACATAATTTGTTGAGAAAAGGACAAAAATTTATTTGGTCCGAAAAATGCCAAGAATCCTTCGAAATAATAAAAAAGTTACTTTGTTCACAACCTATTTTAGCAATCTTTGATCCAGATTTGCCGATTCATATTTACACAGATGCAAGTATACAAGGCATAGGGGCTGTCATGAAACAACCACAAAAAATGGGAGAAGAGAAACCATGCGCATATTTTTCGAGGAAATTGAATGAGACACAGAGAAGAAAAAAGCCATCTATCTAGAATGCCTGGCAATAAAAGAGGCTGTCAAATATTGGCAACACTGGCTCATGGGAAAAAAATTCACAGTGTTCAGTGATCATAGGCCCCTCGAAAAAATGAATATTAAGGCTAGAACAGATGAAGAATTAGGGGACTTAGCGTATTATTTATCGCAGTTTAATTTCGAAGTAACATACTCTCCCGGAAAGTACAATTTAGAAGCAGACTGCTTAAAACCCCTTCACAACCAGAACGCCAACGGTGGCGGCAGAGCTACACTGCTGCTATAGTCCAGAGACGCCACATATGGCGTTTATTATATTTTAAGTTTATCATCGTGGAATAGTTTTCTATACTCGTTTAAAGCCTGGATTATAACATTATGTCTATTGTGCGGTCGATATTTTCCACCTCCCTACGTAAATTTGGTATTATTTAGCGAACTGCGAAATTAAGCTTGGTCGTGAAGGGGTTAAGCAGAAATCCAGTATTACAACCACATGAAAACCAGGATGAAAATTTAAAAATAGTAAATGTAATAACACTGAAAGATATCCAAACTGATCAAGAGAAAAATGAAGATATACAAAATAACAAAAAAAAACTAAATTTGAAAGGTGAAATATACAGGGTGATTCACCACTATTCCCTCGGTCTCTTGTGCTTAAAGGGTACAAGATATCAGCTTCATTTTTTGGTGACATATGTAAATTGATAACGACTATTTTTTAAAATTATTTTCACTTATACAGGATGCTTCACAAAATTGTAATATATCAAAGTTAGGTTTTTTTAAATGCAACCCCCTATATTTTATTACATTTTTAGATTATACGTTAAAAACTAAGGTAACTTTATTAAACGTTCCCTATACCTATCGCTTACCAATTTTGAGAAAATTGTGATTTTAAGAAAAATATTCAATTTAAACAACCTCTAATAACACGGAAACCGCTGACTTTTAGTAACGCAAATTTATATCGACTTATCTTGACCTTTAAGGCTTTTATTTGCACTACGTAGGATTTCGATATTTTGTACAGGGTGTTTAGAAAAAGGATTCATATTTTATATTTTTCAAACATCAAAAACTCACTTAACTTAAATGGAACACCCTGTATGTTTTTATTCTATGTTGAATAACTTTTCATTTTCTATCAAAAACTATGAGTTATTGATATGTCTAAAATCAACGATTAAAAAGTTATTAAGATTTTTCTCTAAAATTTGTATGGAAATGGTTTTGTTTGCTTTCTAGTAGGCCATGATTTTTTTTATTGTAGTTGATAATTAGATATGTGATCAAAACTTAATTAAAAATGAAATTGAAGCAATGGAAAAAATACTGTAGTACCTAAATGCCATTTTTTCCTATGCATAACCGCACTCGTTTTCAAGAGATCTTCGAACCTTATGGTGTTATAGTAGCAAACGCATCCTTTATTCTAATCTTCATGTCATCAGCAGTGGTAGGTGGAGTGTTGTAAACTAAATTTTTAATGATAATAATAATAATAATAGTGTCTAAACAAACTTCATCAAGAAGACTCGAAAAAGTGTTGTTCTAAAATCCGTAAAAATTTTACTCCGTTCAAGTTTCCATCAAAAAATCAAAATTCTCCCAAATACATTGAGGCTCCACCGGTTTTGGCGGTCAACAGTGCGATACAGGTGACGATTTAGTAATGGAAGTTATGTGGGTTTACCAAGGCGTTATGTTGTGGAAAGTGGATTCGTCGGTAAATAAAACATATTTAAACAATTCATCTTCTTCTCCAACTTTTTCGAGACTCCATAAACAAAAATTCAACCTTCGTTGAAAGCCTCGTCCATATAAATTCTGGTGAAGTTGAATGTGATAAGGATGGTATTTATGTTTTTTTCAAAAATATTTAGATAGACAATTCCTCAATAAATGGATTGTAAGGAGGGGTCCACAACACTCCACCTACCACTGCCGATGACATAAAGATTACAATAAAGGATGCGTTTGCTACTATAACACCAGATATCCTGAGAAACGTTAGATCTTTTTAAAATCGAGTGCGGTTGTGCTTAGAAGAAAATGGTCATCATATTGAGCATTTACTATACCATTTTCTCTATAAATGATTACTTCTTGTTATTAATTTCATTTTTAATTAAGTTATGATCCCATATCTAATTATCAACTACAATAAAAAAATCATAGCCTACTAGAATGCAAACAAAACCATTTCCATACAAATTTTAGAGAAAAATCTTAATAACTTTTTAATCGTTGATTTTAGACATATCAATTACTCATAGTTTTTGATAGAAAATGAAAAGTTATTCAACATAGAATAAAAACATACAGGGTGTTCCATTTAAGTTAAGTGAGTTTTTGATGTTTGAAAAATATAAAATATGAATCCTTTTTCTAAACACCCTGTACAAAATATCGAAATCCTACGTAGTGCAAATAAAAGCCTTAAAGGTCAAAATAAATCGATATAAATGTGCGTTACTAAAAGTAAGTGGTTTCCGTGTTATTAGGGGTTGTTTAAATTGAATATTTTTCTTAAAATCACAATTTTCTCAAAATTGGTAGTCGATAGGTATAGGGAACGTTTAATAAAGTTACCTTAGTTTTTAACGTATAATCTAAAAATTTAATAAAATATAGGGGGTTGCATTTTAAAAAACCTAACTTTGATATATTACAATTTTGTGAAGCATCCTGTATAAGTGAAAATAATTTTAAAAAATAGTCGTTATCAATTTACATATGTCACCAAAAAATGAAGCTGATATCTTGTACCCTTTAGGCATAAGAGACCGAGGGAATAGTCGTGAATCACCCTGTATTATAAAAAGATAAGGAAAAAAGAAAAGATTATACTGTCAGAAGAATTTAGTAAAAAATTTATTGAAAATATACATTATCTTTACTGCCATATAGGGATAAAACAAATGGAAAATAAAATTAAACCAATTTATACAGCGAAAAACTTAACTTAAAATATCAAACAAATCTGTGAAAATTGCGCTATTTGCATAAAGAACAAATCAAGAGGAAAATATAAATGTGGATTAATGTCACACTTGGGTCCCGCAACTTACCCTTTCGAGATAGTGTCTATAGATACCATTGGTGGATTTGGGGGCTCACGTTCTACAAAAACATATTTACATCTTTTAATGGACCATTTCACTAGATATGCCTACATTTTGACCTCAAAAACTCAAAGTTCCAGTGATTTTAAAAAACTAATTCAAAAAGGGATGCAGGACAATAAAATTGGCATGATTCTAGCAGACCAATATCCAGGTATAAATTCAAGAGATTTTAAAAACTTTTTAGATAGAGAAAATATACCAATTATCTTCACTGCAGTAAATGCACCGTTCTCGAATGGTCTGAACGAAAGACTTAATCAAACCGTAGTCAATAAAATCAGATGTAAAATTAATGAACGAAAAGAAAAATTGGCATGGACAACCGTAGCACATGAATGCACAAAAAGATACAATGAAACGGAGCATACAGTAACAGGTTTTTCCCCTAAATATTTGTTAGTAGGGAAAAATGTTGATATAGTACCAGAGGAGTTGAAACAAGAAAAAACACATAATGATTTAATTCACGACAGGAGACTTGCCTTAGAAAACACCATTAAGTCTCACAACTATAATAAGCAGCGTTTTGATAAAAACAGAAGAAAGTGCGAATTGAACGTAGGAGACTTAGTATATGTTGAAAATGGAAATCGATTAAACAGAAAAAAATTAGATGAATTGAAAGTTGGACCTTATAAAGTTTTGGAGAAAATTTCAAACTCAATATACCGAATAGATACAGGGCACAGGAAATCAGAATCAAACCTTTTCCATATCACAAAACTCGTTCCGGTTTCGGAATCCATATAAGGACTAGCACTTAGTCTAGAAGAACAATGCAGCGGTATTATGGGTCTTCCTCTGGAGGGGGGGAGATGTAAAAAGATGTAGGCTTTTAAAAGTTAAATTAACCGCTGAGTAGAAAACGCATGCTCGCCTGAGTGGAGGTTATAGGTGAAAGTTGGATTATTTTGTTGTGATTGTAAACGTAGAAATAAATTGATTGTTAAATGTTAGTAAATGTAGATTAGTGGGTGGAATAATTAGTTTTAATTGTTGTTTCTTTGTGTTTTTAGGTAAGAATTTAGAATATGAGGTAAATAAAAATTTGTAAACTTTGTGTTTTTAGAAACGAATTGTTTTTATTCCACCCAGTGGTTATAAACCACATTATAAACATTTACTCTATGGCGCTGACTATTTTTTGTAGTGAGTCACTGAAGATGTCTACATTTCTAGATATAGTGTTGAAATTAAGACACATAGTATGAATTGGCGAGATAACTTAATATAACACTTATAGATAAAACCATTGAATAAAGAAGTGGGAAAGAAGCGCAATACCTATACTCGTTTGCGTAGCTTACGATCATTCCGAGATTGAGATGGCGCGTGTTCCGAGATGGGAGATTTCTCAAGTCAAGTCGCGTTCCGACCTTGATACAAACTCTATACTACCTTCACCGTTTGTTATGATGCGACAGCAGTCATTGAAGCCTTGATTTTGCGTTGTAGCTTACATAACGTAATTAATTGCATACTGCATACATCAACAATTACAGACTATTATACTACTTGAACTTTATGGTTAAATAATGCACTATTAAGATCTACGAAATTTATTAAGGATAATCACGTTTCAGGAATTTTTCCATTCAATGTCCAAAATATTAAAATTTATTACTGGTCATATAATTTAAGAGTTCATTACCTCGTCCCTTTGTACGTAAATAATCGTTGTATTTACTTATGCCGACACAAGGGGTTGGGCGTGCGAATCATCCACTAATAGAAATACCTACAAGTTGTTATAAAGTGCAAGTGCAGCACACATAGGTACCGAATACTTTTTACAATATACAGCGTGTCTCACGGTGACCACCCATTAGAATATTTCAGAAAATATTACGATTTGAATTTTGAAAATTTGGGTGATGGGGTTTTCGGGCGTGGCCTCCTCAAATAAAATAATGGCGTCTACGTAACACTTCCGGTTTTTCCGGAAATGACACCAACTTTGTTATTTTAAATATAACACCCTATATATTATTCCGATTTTGGATTCTACGTAAAATTTTAGGTGGACTTTCATCAAGTTTTCTTATTCCTAAAATTAACCGTTTCCGAGATATTTAATGTTTTTAATAAAAATTAAAATAAACACTTATCTATCTTAAAACCGTGTGAATTCTACAGCAAGAAAGATGATGGAACCATATTGATACGAGAGATAGCTGGACCCCTAAGCTTCCCATCCGTACTTTCAAAGTGGCTTAATTGCATACAGGGTGGTGGAAATTTAATGCCGAGTTTAGTTAACTTCAAATCATCATAAGTTGGTTTTTTCAAATGGAACACCCTATATGTTTCATCGTAGTCTGATGCAAAATTTCATTCTCTTTCGAACGGTACTATGGTTCCCTATACCCACTGAAATATAAGCAACCTGGAACGCTTACGCTTAACTTACAGCCGAGCCGACAGAAAGGGAATTAATGTAGGGTCATTCGGTCTCTGTCTTGCTGATTATGTTATTGTATCGTATAAGTAATTTTCCGACAAACGCGAAACTAAATATGTAGGGAGTCAATGAACCCTCCTATGTACGAATTGCATACAAGCGTTGTCGTTCAGTCAACGATACAAGGCTTTATGTCGCACTGCGACAGAAACCTTAATAGTTGGTTACTAACAATAAGTAATCAATTGAATTGCTTACCGTCAATTTTTAATTAACTCCATCGTCACTATGAAAGGCGGCAATTTTACTTTGTTTTTATTGTTTATTGATTGTAAAACAACAATATTTAACCATCGTATAACACGATTGTTTTTCAAAGTGTAGGACAAAAACTAATTTGATTAATCGTAAAACAATCAAAATGCTTCAACAGCTTAACTGTGAATGAGTACAACAAGGACAAAATGACCCTTCGTTATTGCTATCGCACGCTCGGTTTATTTCCTACAGGTTAAATGCACCGTGCGCGTTCCAGGTTGCTTATATTTCAGTGCCTATACCATACCTATCTCTTCTAGTTTTTGAGATATCTACTGTTTTTTTGTGCGGTCAACTAAGGTCATTCAATTTCTTGCGTTTGTTGTTTTCAATTTTTTAATAAATAGTATTCAATTTAACTGTCACTAGTGGTGTTAGACTGACAACTAATAACTGGTGGTTTGTTTTGAAGTCTTGCTAAGCCATTTTCGCAAGAAATTGAATGACCTTATTTGACTGCACAAAAAACAGTAGATATCTCAAAAACTAGAAGAGATAGGTATAGGGAACCATAGTACCGTTCGAAAGAGAATGAAATTTTGCATCAGACTACGACGAAACATACAGGGTGTTCCATTTGAAAAAACCAACTTATGATGATTTGAAGTTAACTAAACTCGGCATTAAATTTCCACCACCCTGTATGCAATTAAGCCACTGTGAAAGTACGGATGGGAAGCTTAGGGTCCAGCTATCTCTCGTATCAATATGGTTCCTTCATCTTTCTTGCTGTAGAATTCACACTGTTTTAAGCTAGATAGTGTTTTAATTTTTATTAAAAAAATTAAATATCTGGGAAACGGTTAATTTTAGGAATAAGAAAATTTGATGAAAGTCCACCTAAAATTTTACGTAGAATCCAAAATCGGAATAATATATAGGGTGTTACATTTAAAATAACAAAGTTGGTGTCATTTCCGGAAAAACCGGAAGTGTTATGTAGACACCATTATTTTATTTGAGGAGGCCACGCTCGAAAACCCCATTACCCAAATTTTCAAAATTCAAATCGTAATAGTTTCTGAAATATTCTAATGGGTGGTCACCGTGAGACACGCTGTATGTACATTTAAAATATTAATTTCTTGATACCCTAAAAGTTATAAATGACCTTCATACGTTTTATAATAGTTTGAGTTTTATTGTTTATTATTATGGTCCTATGTGAGTAATAACCCCCTTTACTTCACCTTGAACACCACCCCATATCTGCACCGTTGAAACACAGTTCGTCTTCACTTCAGTATCTAAATCTAGTTAAAGCCCAAGGGAGATAACTAGAAATTCTACCGCGTTTTACAATCAGCTACTTCTTTTCAGATGTCGGTTTTGTTATTGTTTTCATTTATTTGTTTGGTAATGAATACCAAATCAGCAAATCTCATCATTGTCTTTATGTTGGTTGTTTTAATAACAGGTCAAATAAGGACGTCACTTTTTAAATTTCCTGTGAAAGATGTTCAAAGGGCTGCCGAATGGCAAAAAATTGTGGAAATTCGAACGTAATTTTAATGGATATATCCGAGTTAAGAATTTTGTGTATCGATTATTATCATTTGCAATAATTATCTTTTAGCTTGTTTAGTTTAACATGTTGTTCATATTATCGTGTTAATAATTTGGGCAATTTTGCATTAGATCATCCGCAGTCGTCGCTTTTGGCAGAAATAGTTTATCCTTTAACTTACTTATTCCACAAATTTGTGAGAATCAACAGTATACGTCTCCATTTGTAGAAATTTCCTTCATGTTTCAAATAAGTCATTGTGTAAAGTGTAAACTTTATTACCTACGTTTCATTAATTGTTAATTCGACAAATTTAGTTTATTCATTTGAACTTTCGCTATGCAATGCGTTTTAATTCATAAGTGTGCGTTGGCGTATGTACTTACCTATCGCAACAATACGATGTACCTTACCTACATCAACCTTGACCGGCTTATTATATACTTAGAAAAAATTCATACCGGGGGCAGCATTATACCGATACGAGTTTGTGGACGGTGGGGAAAGGAAAAATAAAAAAAGTGAGAAAAGAGTGAGAAAGCTATAGGATACGCAATTTTATATGATAGTGTCGCCTCTTCATATATCTTTCACTCAACGATAAAACACAACAAATCGTATACATAATAGATATTGCCGTTCCCAATACAAACAATTTAGCCAATACACACGCAGAGAAACACCGCAAATACACTGATATAGCTCAGGAACTTAAAGCGCAATGGAGAATGGGAACTGCTCTTACAGAACCTATTGTTCTTAATGCAACCGGAGTTATACCAAAAACCATACACCACAGTTTACACATTTTAGGATTAGATAGGAATATATACCCAATTACAAAAGGCAGTCATCATCAACACTTGCCACATAGTTCGAAAATTTCTAAACATAACTAAAGATACTGCACGTCACTCAGAACCACATCACTCACTTTCAACTAATACCATTCAAACACAAAATGAAACACAACGCTCAATCCTCTCTTCACAAATTGAAACTCTGTTGCATACACAACATAGCATTACAGAAAGTCCGTTACCAACACATAACACATCAACAACCACTCATGTGACACCTTTAACTAGTTTACATACACCCAAACGCAAACACACAATACACTCACAATTAGCACAAAACACGAACAACACATTACCCACTCGAGTGCAACCTATGCGCCGAATTAAACAACAAACATTTACACAATAAGCATAATACTATTTCAAAATACATATGTTTTTTTACAGCTACTTCAAATTTATTTTATATAGGTGTATGTATTACTAGAACTAATCGTTACTTGTTTTGTCTGCGTTTGTAACAATTAGGTTATTGTGTTTCTTAAGAAATTGTGTAGTTTTTATGTTAGTTGTGGTTTTTTCTTAAAGTTAGTTAGTTAGTATGTTGATTAGTATTAGTGCAAACTTGAAAAAATCAACACCAAAGAACAAAATAAAACACGAGCTAACATAATCAACATACTAACTAACTTTAAAAAAACCTATAATAAACATAAAAACTATAAAACCAAAAGAAAACGATTTCCGATTTTCTCCTGATACAGGGTACCTATGTCATAAATATTATTAATATTTTGTTAATTTCCGGATAGACCGGAAGTAACTTGGTGTATTTATTATACTCGATTAAAAGAGTCGCATATCCTCTACTGCACTGTACAGTTTTACTTCTTCATCTTTGTTAGCAAAAAAGTTGTTTCTTTTTAATGTTTAACTTCAAACATTTCTTCCCCTATTGGAAATAAAGAAATAAATGTAGCGTCAATAGCTTTTCATGAACTATGTGTATAACATTTCAAAAAATAAAAAAATGCTTGGAACAGTTTTTGAGAAAATGGACTTTTTATTTTTGGTCAATTTTGGGCACCAATCAATTGACTTTGGCTATAATTTCCAATTTAAAAATTTTAAGCAAGTTAAATGGTTCTTGAGCTACACCCTAAAAAGTAAAAACTTGGAGAATTGCTATATTGGCCGCCATCTTGAATTTAGAAACAAACGAAAAACGACATTTTACTTGTAACCATGTCTACTAACTTTTCACCAAGGGAAATTAGTTTGGGTTACAATTTGAATGTTTGCTCCCAAAATAACGCCCCTAATAGTTTGGGCCCCTTTGGGCCGATTTTGATGAGAAGCTTGTTTTACCGATGAAGTTTTCTTATAGGCCTTAGTTTTAATTCAGGTTCCACAGCCATAACGTACGCACACACCCACACACCCGCGCATCCACAGACATACATTTTAGATGGTGGTGTTGGACTCAGGCGGACTCAAAACGTTGAAATTCATCAAAATCTCGAGTTCGATTTATTTTTCGATTACATTTCTTTCCCTATGTGTATACTTAAAATCCGTTGAGCGGTTCGGAAGATATTGATGTTTATAGCTTTTGTGCGAGGTATTACACTTCTATCATTAAATGCAGTTTCTTTCTCATTTGCTACTCCACTATAACTGGTCAGAACCACAACTTGTTTTATTTTGATGAGAAAATTTGCTCTGCTCTATTGAGATTAAAACAACCTGTTACATGAAATAGTTACGGTTTCTAAAATATTTTCCTCGGATTTGGTCTCATAAGTGTCCTACCAGGAGCTATCAGGCGCAGAAAATTGTAAACGTGCTAAGCAAAAAGTTTTGAGAAAGACAAAATGTGCGAATTACCTAAGAAATTGGCTTACTTCTACAGAAGGAGAATAATTAAGGTGCTTCATCTTCTTTTGCGGCGGAATGTAGTTCACATGCCGAAAACGCATAAGTTGAAAATAAATAATAATAGTAATAATAAGGTCATTTATTGAGCATACGATACATAAAATGAGGTTAACAATAATAACAATACCATGACAACATACTAAGCAACACATACACAATGTAAAAGTGCTTCGTTTTTAATTCAAAATTACACGGTTAATAGTTATTCAAAATTAGTGAAAGTTATCTAATTTAACATTTAGAAGCTATACAGAAGTGTATGGAAATATAAATTACCAGTGTAATCCAAAATTTTCAGTAATGAATAAATATGACAGATGCAAAATTTACATGAAATGCATCGTTTTTATAAACAAATAGGTACAAATAGAAATATTTGAAGGTAAGAATTTTCGAATAGTAAATATTTATGACGTTTTTATATTGCACATCTCACACATTACACTTACACTAACACAACATGTAGGAAAATATTCGCGTATGTGAATATTTGGGGAGTGACGCCCTCACGTGATCCTAGTCATCCCTTTTTATTTATGAAAATGGAGCAAACAGAAATAATCTTCGGAAAACAGCCGCTGCCTGAGGATCGTCAGGGCACGTCTAGAGCCACCGCTGGACGTTGCAGTATGCGAGTTGGTAGTGATGGGGAGGTGATCAGGCGGTCGCCCATCGGGCAACCCGAAACAAGTACAGCCGATAGAAAATTAAGAAGAAGAACCAAAAAACATACTCAAGATGAAGAAGAGACCTTTGTACCTGCTTCTTAAACGCTATCGGATGGGACCAGTTCAATGGAGTCTTCCAGACGGTACGGTGGATGAAATGGACCGAAGAGATGAATCGATTCATCTTCCGTACGTATACCTACAAGCAACGAAGATTGAAACAGACAAAACGATGTATAGGGACAAGATTCACAGCAAAATACTCACATCTTTCACATTTAACACAACAACGCATAGCAAACCAACACAGGCTAGTTATCAAAAACAGCCTTCTTTCAGTAGAAACACAAGAACAAATTAAACACGAAGTAGAAAGGTTTTTAAACATAAACAATATTATCACCCAACAAAACACTTTAGGTACCTACACCTAATAACAATCATCCACGTATGACAAAACAAAGCATATTAGATACACAAGATAACGATGAAAGTAGATATAACTCCCAACACTTAAATTAAAAATTTAAAATGAATTTGATACCTACTGCATTTACAGAATTCACAAACAGATCCATCACATATAGGTAGTTATAGAATACTCAAACAAAAAGACACTAACATGTTACACAAAATCACTCAAATAATAAACACTGATATTTTACCAAATTATATCACCAACAATCACTACATCACTGTGAGGTGCACAGTAGTGAGAGGATGCCCCCAAGGTGGGGTGCTGTCACCACTTCTGTGGAACTTAACTGAAAACAGCCTGCTCTGTCGTCTCAACAACAGCGGCTACTATACGCTGGGTTATGCGGATGATATATCTATCCTAATAACCGGCAAGTTTGAGGCTACTCTGTGCAGTCTTATGCAAGCAGCCCTCAGAGTAACCGAAGAATGGTGTAAGGAACACTCCCTGTCCATAAACCCGACATAAACGGAGGTAGTTCTATTCACAAGGAAAAGGAAGATTCAGGGCCTTCGAGCTCCTCTACTCTTCCAAAAACACCTCCAGTTTTCAGAGTCAGTGAAGTATCTAGGTATTACACTTGACAACAAACTGAACTGGAGCAAACACATCCAGCTTAAAGCGGAGAAAACAAATAGGGCCTTCTGGCAATGTCGCCGCGCAATGGGAAGACTTTGGGGCCCGTCCCCAAAGGCTGTCCTGTGGCTGTACACCGCTGTGATTAGACCTATGTTTTGTTACGGAGCAATTGTCTGGTGGCCTAGAACCAGACTCTCCACAACCATAGCACTTCTTAACCATGTGCAATGACTAGCGTGCCTCTCGTGCACGGGCGCAATGCGAACGACCCCCACAGCCGTCATGGAAGCCCTCCTGGGTCTGCCTCCACTGGATCTCCACGTGAGGGAGCAGGCCACGGTGGCAGCCTTGCGTCTGAAAAATAAGGGGTTGTTGAACAGCAGAGGTATTGATGTGGGCCACTCCCGAATTCTGGGCGAGGCATTCAAACGGCTGCCTACACTAGAAGGACGGTCTGACTCACTCATCCCTCGATTTATACTAGGGAAAAACTACCGCATCTTCTTTGATGCGGAAGTGGCATCCCAACCAGACATATCCATCTTTACAGACGGATCTAAAACAATGGAAGGAACAGGCACAGGAATTTATTCCAAAGAACTGAGCCTCCATATCAGCCAACCACTAGGCAAAATTTCCACTGTCTTTCAGGCAGAATTAGCAGGAATAACGCTTAGTGCAAGTATAATTCTTATGCACAGCATAAAGAATAAAAGTATCAGGATTTCCAGTGACAGCAGAGCCGCTCTGCAGTCACTAGGTCAACACAAAATTACCTCTAGGCTGGTTTCCGAGTGTCACCAAATACTAGAGCAAGTGGCAAACAGCAATACCCTCGAGCTTGTATGGGTTAAAGGGCATGCTGGAACAACAGGCAATGAAAAAGCCGATAAGTTAGCCCGACTGGCCTCAAAACAACAGTTTTATGGTTCAGAGCCGGCTCTCCCACTTACAGTATCAACTGTAAATAAGTTAATAACTCAAGATACCCAAGCCCAGCATAAGGTTAGGTGGAACTTGATGTCAGAATGCCGTCACGCGGAGAGGCCTTTAGAGGACCATCTCGTAGTCTGGCGCACAGGGCTATCTAGAAAGAACCTGCGGCTACTTGTGGGCATACTTTCTGGGCACTGTAAACTTAACAAGCACATGCACCGCATGGGCTTGGTGGAATCACCATCCTGTAGAGGATGCTACACAGAAAATGAGACGGCGCAACACATACTTTGTGAGTGTCCCGTACTTGTCGAATTAAGACGATCCATGTTGGGGGACTCCCGGCCGGACATGGCTAAGATTAGAGCCGCTTCCCCGTCCAGCATCCTCAGGTTTATCTCACGTGTGGGATGGCTTGAGTGATGATGCGGGGTCGAACGACTCTAATCAGGGAGGCAGCACAAAGGGCCCGGATAGGTGGCCTATGTGCGAGTGGACTTTTGACCACCCTCCCATCGTAATCCAGAATCCTGAATCCACTACATCACTACATCAATTACACCTAATTGTGTACGGTGACGCTGTTGCAGCTAGTACAAGCTGTAACGGCTCCAAGGTCATAATATCAACACAACACCACATCACAAAGGAAACAACACATCTGACTTGGGAAAAGCGTCTAATGAATCGTGTAGATGAAATTAGACGTGACTTGGTCGAATTATGCAATACATATGTACAAGGCACAACCTCTTCTAAACTAACACGGCAGGTACACAACAGGAGAGAGTGAGCAACCTTCGTCACGGTTGAAATTGTTGGGGTGTTTAAAGATCTCAATGCCCTCGCGGTTTTTCCTTTGGTAGAAGAAGGAGGAATGAGATAGAGACTTGGCTTCTTGTTGGGGGTTGGATAAGATCTGTGACAGCCTATTAGACGAATTGTAGTCGCTTATCTATAGCTTCAAAAGTAGTGGCCCCAAGACAGTGCCTAGAGGTACTCCATATATTATTGCTCTTCTGTCGCTTTCTGTCTCGTTGTAAAGTACGTACTGTTGCTTATTATTTAAGTATTATCTCAGTAATGATAGTGCCACACCCTTTATACCATAACACTCGTTTCGAGCAGAGATTATTGTGTGGAACTGTGTCGAACGCTTTCGTCAGATCAAGAAATACAGCTGCGTCGCACAATAATTTGTCGAAGCATTCTTTTATGTGAATAACCAATTTAGCTATAACGGTACCTAAACCAAACTGATTATTATCATTAACTAATTGACTTACCGAGTTGTTTCTGAATTATTTTTTCAAAATCTTTAGATATATCTATTGCTTATTAGTGCAATCGGTCTGTAGTTAGTTATCAACTCTCGACTCCCTTTTTTGTATACATCTGAATATGTTTTAAATAGGTAGGAAAAGTATTCTTTGTGTAGCAGATTTTTGAAATCGATTTCATCAAAGATATTGCGCGTCATCCAAGGTTTCTTTTTATTAAAATTATTTTTTTCTGTTTTTTAAGGAATGTCGAATTATTGATTTATGTGAAACAATTGTTTCTGTAAAATCCTATGTCACTGATTACGTACGCCAGACCATCTAGGTTTTTTCTGACCTTAAAATGATTGCGATTGGCGTTTGTGAACTTTCCTCAGTTTATATGTAGAATAGTAGGAAAAGGATCTGAATCTGATGTTGCATTGGGGAATTCAGAATCACCGGCAAAACCTGTTGTCGCTAAATTTAACAAAAAAGTGATTCATGCCAAGCATTGACTAAAGAGTTTATTCCTGAATCAACGATGCAAGTGTCGGAATTATTGGAGATGCTGGGTAAGGCTAACTATACATTGCTTTAGTCCATATTCACACATCAAATTTTTGTACTGTTCCAAAATATTGCATATTATAAGGGTGTCAATATTAATGTCACCTGCAAATATTTCTATGTTATTTTTACAGTGCTAACCCAAGTATATACTTAGAGTGTAGAAAAACACATGCACATGAACATTGCTGAAGGGTGGTCTGCATACCGGGTGAGTCAATTAACCTGGAATTTGAAATATCTTGAAAAGTAGGTACGCATTGTATAGAAAAATTTGCCGAAGCAAAACTTGAATATCTTCGAGGGGGAAATTCGTTAGTACTAAGTTACACCCCCACCCTTACCTCCTGTATACGGGACGAACGGCAAATTTGAAATCTTAAATAGGAATTTAGTACATACTAACGAATTTCCACCACGGAGATATCATGTTTTGATTCGGCAAATTTTCTATACAATGCGTATTTTTCGAGATATTTCAAATTCCAGGTTAAACGACTCACCCGGTATAAAAGACAATCCTGCTTTAGTACCATCCACACAAAATTCGGTTCTAATAAACGAGAAATTGTTGACAGTTAATTTTAGTATTGTGTCAACGATTTTTTCACGTAGGTACACAATAGTACCATCATTATTTTATTTATACAGTTCGAATTATAGAAGTATATTATATATCAATAAAGATGAAAAAAACTTAATATTTTTGGTCTTCCACCTTTCGCTTAAAATTATAATATCGAAATTTACACTTAAAAACTTCTAAAAAAATGTCTATTACCCTCAAAGCATATTACCACAGAATTACTTATCTGTGATATTACGTTGTTGTAATTCTTGATATTATGGAAGAATACAGATACATCTTTAATGATTGGTTACTTCAATCATTAGTAAAAATAAAAATACTTTATAATAATAATAATCAAATAGTATGGACCAAAATATAAAACAGTAATTTGTAAAAAAAAAGAAAAAAAATTAGAAAGGTTGAAAGTAACAAAAAGGAAAAAATTTAAAAAAATGTGGTATGCTCAAAAAGACGAAATTCAATCATGCCAAATGAAGAGACTTTTTGCGACTGTTCTACCACATTTAATTTCAAGAATCTTACTCTACTGTCTGCGCATTAGGAACTGGCAGAGATGAAATTTAAAGTTTTCAAGAGATAAAACCTTCAACGAGTCTGGTAAAGTGTTATAAAAAACTATTTTAGAATTCGCGTCATTTGAGTGCTTTAATAGATCCTATTAAAGCACTCAAATGACGTCATTTGCGTGCTTTAATAGACATTTGGGTGTTTTAATAAAACCGGTACAATTTAATTTTACTAAGTTGGTATTTACTATTTACCGAATTAATTCATAGCAAATACTGCAGTTAACCTTTAAATAAATTTTAAATTGACAATTTGAAAAGTAGTAGTTCCAATCTAAAAAATTCCCTAGATTTTGATAATGTCAAATATTTATTTAAAGTTGCTTGCAAAAGGCGCAAATTCTAAAAAATAGTATAAAAAACTCATTCATAAGGCTTTATGGCACTCATCATTAAGAAAACTCGTGGCTGCGCCACTCGTTTTCTAAACTTTGATTCGTGCCATAAAACTTACCTTATGAAACTTGTTTTTTAATATACTATTTTAGAATTCGCGTCATTTGCGTGCTTTAATAGAAATTTGGCTGTTTTAATAGAACTGGTATAATTTAATTTTACTAAGTTGGTATTACCGAGTTAATTCAAAGCAAATACTGTAAGTAACTTTTAAGTATACTTTTTTTAGCTGTGTGGTATGGTTAATATTAGCTGTTTTTTGATCTTCAACCTGCCTTATAACTGTAAGTAACTGTAACTTTAAATAAATTTTGAATTGAAAAGTAGTAGTTCCAATCTCTAAATATTCTCTAGATTTTGACAATGTTAAATATTTATTTAAAATTGTTTGCGAAAGGCGCAAATTCTAAAAAATAGTGTAAAAAACTCATTCATAAGGCTTTTATGGCACTCATCCTTAAGAAAGCTCGTGGCTGCGCCACTCGTTTTCTAAACTTTCATTCGTGCCATAAAACTTGTTTGTAATGTACTATTACAGTCCAGTCAAATTAGATAAAAAAAGGGGGTTTATGAAAAAGTGATGCTAACTTTACGGGACTTTTTCAGGGTTGTTTGGGAAGTTAAGGAGAGCTTAAATCCAAGTTTTCGTATACCCACACCCCGTGGGATTTTTTTAAGGGGGGGGGTAAAAGGTAAAAATTTTGATTTCGCTATAACTCCGCAGCAATTGATCGTACAGAAAAAATAAAAAAAGGGTTTTGTAGGTTTGTTGAAGCTCTACAAGTTTCCTTTGGACGACTTTTCCCGAAAATTAATATTTAACGATTTATCGTAAAAAAACAGTAAAAAAAAGTAAACTTTTTTGGTCAACAAATAGAACTTGTTCATGTATGAGAGAGTTGTAGAACAAAATCACCGTGTCAGATTTTTCGATCGGTTGAAAAATAAAGTCGAAGGGGGCGTCTGAAGGTGCGCTATCTATTGGCGCCCCTCCGGCAAAGGCGCGGCGGCTCGACGCTGCGGTACGCGCTCGGATCTCGGCGCGTTTGTCGCTTATATCTCTGTGCCAATGAATCGAAATGAAAAATAAACTTTTTTTTCGATTTTGTTAGTTTTTTCAAGCTCTACAACTTTCTCATACATGAACAAGTTCTATTTGTTGACCAAAAAAGTTTACTTTTTTTTACTGTTTTTTTACGATAAATCGTTAAATATTAATTTTCGGGAAAAGTCGTCCAAAGGAAACTTGTAGAGCTTCAACAAACCTACAAAACGCTTTTTTATTTTTTCTGTACGATCAATTGCTGCCGAGTTATAGCGAAATCAAAATTTTTACCTTTTCCTCCCCTTTAAAAAAATCCCACGGGGTGTGGGTATACGAAAACTCTTCCCAAACAACTCTGAAAAAGTCCCGTAAAGTTAGCATCACTTTTTCACCAAAAGTCTAATTTGACTGGCCTATGAAAAACTGGCATTTGTGTATTGGTATATGTAACGTTTACGGGTTTACGTATGAACAACGTCAGCAATTATATTATATTTTATCTAATTCCGTTAATAAAAGTGATAGTTGACGTTGTTGTTTAAAATTAGGTAACGTGATCTTTTTCAAAACTGTCTCATCACAGTTATGTAAAGTAGTTATGTAATAATATTACACAACTGACAATTTGAAACTATAGTAATTGGTTAATTATTGTCAAAATTCGATGTTTGTTTCCATAGTAACCATGAACTTAAAACTACTTCATTTCAGATTAATGTTCTCATTAAAAAATCAAAAGGTAGATAAAATTACGGAATTAGATAAAGTTTTGTACTTAACCTTAACACGTTATGAAAAAGTCTAATTTTATTTGACTCATGTAATTTGCAAAACTCGCTCGCTTCGCTCGCTCGATTTGGCAAATATTACATTTCGTCAAATAAAGTTAGTCTTTTCATAACTGGTTACGTAAATAACTATTAGATATTTTACAAGTTTACAAGTGATTAAAAAGTTTTAATTATTTACTACAATTTTGACGTCTTAGGTTTTTCCTCTAGGTTACTTCACTTTAGCCATAATTTTATTATGTAATTATGTAAAATTATCTGGGAATTTGATCATAATTGTTTAGAAGAGAAGAAGGTTAAGAATTGACTGTACTGTAGTAGTTCGGAAATAAAATAAAACTCAAAATAATTGATTACGACGTTCATAATACGGAAGATCAGTGTCAAAATGTCACAATGTCAAAACTCATATTTGGAATGCAAGTTATGATAAATTCACCACACAATTCAGTGAGGGTAGTCCAGAAATGTTATGTCAAGCGAGCAAAGACATAACCGTATCGAAGAGTGGGAAACGGCGCTTGAGTAGCCTCAGGAGATTCGAATTAAATGATTGAAGACTTGTTGCTGGGAAGGTGGGTCATTGCAAACGCGCCGAACTGATACCTTCCCATGTCATTCTACAACCCATGAAGATCGCATTGAATATCGACGACAAATTGTAATTTTGCAATTACCTGGAAAGCTAGTACGAAGATAATTTCTTGTTGCGAGTGAAAAACTCTTCATTTGAAAGATGAGGTAATCGAATTATCAAAACGATTTTTTAATTAAATATGTTGAATAAGATGAGCGTCACTAGGAAATGTCAAGAAAAGCAAACTGTGTTGGGACATATTTGTTTGTTTTGCGGCCAAGATCTTGGGATAGCTAACATTTTAGAGAACCTGTCCTGAATACTATAGTCATTTCCTTTCTGATAGACTCGGAAAACACTCCCTATGGATTGGCAGAATGCTGGAGAGTATTTTCCACCAATTCATAAGGATATAGTTGAAGTTCTGATGATGACGCAAAGGGGCGAAGAACTCTATCAGCGGCATTAGTTGATAGGATAGAACACGGACTTTTGTGTTTATTTCGTCGAATACGTTTTGGAATCTTATCCTGCTCGGCCAGGTGCGTTACCTAAAGCCAATGTTGGTCAGATTAACTATTGATGTGTACAGTTGGATGCAACAAAAACATTTTGTGTTCATACATTGCTTTAGTTTTTTTGTGATTCCTTTCCAAAAGGTTATCCTAACACAGTGCACTGTGTTCCTTTTCAGACGCATCCCAAAACAACTGCAATTCAACGAAGATAAAATCCTTCATACGGTAATGGAAGAAAAGTGTACTGTCGAAATACGGCTCTCGAATGGTAGGTATGCAGGCACCGGTCCTGCGGAGAGGTCTTGTGGAGGAGATTTACTCAGAAATAATCGACGGGTACCGTTCTGTATGCCTCAACCTCAACGTTTTCTGATCCTTGCGAACCAAATACTTAAGCTTTGGAATTTGTATAATAAGAACGCATAGTCGCAAGTGTTAAAAATACGATTTTTGCGTTTTGTACGTCTAGAGCGAAAATACTTCGAAAGCAATAGTGTGCTTTTGGGTTGCACGTTTTACACCGCGAAGATTATGAACGTTCCGGCCCAGCAAAAACTCCAGAGATAATTGATGTCGAATTTATTAGGCAGCGAAACTGAGTAATCTGCTTGGTACCGATTTGGCTTGTAAAATTACTGTTAGTCTTATTATAATTGTTTTTTTTGTTGAATGTGATGTCAGTTTTACTTGAATGTTCATTGTGAATTGTTCGTATAATTACAGTTATTCGTAGTTTATAGATCTGTTTAGATTAAATATTGATTGACGAGTGTAGTGTGCCCAAACACGTTCAACACAATAAAGATTATTATTATTATTATTATTAATGGCGGAAGATTGTGAGCAAAGTTGAATTCTGTCCAATAAAGTGAAATGCGTGAATGGTTAGTGATAATTTGTTTTCTAACAAAAATCCTGCCTATATAGCTTTCGTGTCGTTTTGTGACTGTTCACAAAATATGGCTTCACGATTATAATACTCCAAAATCAAAAAGGCGGAAAGTTGTTTTCATCGATCAAGAGGTGATTTTATGAGATGCAAGCTTACAACGAGGCAAATTGTCACGATGATTTTGGGCAAATTAAAGGAATCAGTTATTGATAACAAGCGGAAATGGGACGTAAAAAGTGCTCTTTCATTACGATAACACTCATTCTCAAACGGATAGCATTTTTCAGTAGGAACTGTGATTCTAGGTTGAGTACTATTCGCCAAATCCAGTATCGTGGGGCTTTCAAATATTTCCAAAGTTTAATTTATGTCGCACGAAAAAATTATTGCTGCAGTTGTACAACATTTTGATCCAAGTGTGTTGATAGCCTTCATTTCGAGTCTCACCTCTCGTCAAGTGATCCGTCACTATATTTTTATCTCCTATTCGATTTAGTAGAAATTGATATCGTGCCTGTTTAAAAATTATATCTTACGCTTCAAAACTTTCTCTACAGGAATTTAAAAGGCAGTTATATTTCATAGTCCCTCGTATTTTTACATAACAGTTTCATTTGCGAAATGCAAAGCAGGTAAGAGGAATTTCACGTATCTACTAATTGTATAAAACTTCATTTGCTACATCCCGGTTGATACGAAATTGCAGTACTTTACGAATATTTGAATCCTATTTGCGTGTCATATTAGTGTGGGATAGAAACCAATGAATATGAAATGGGAAGAGATTTTTTGTATTTTCTAATTTAGTTAAATGGGGTTGTCGTCGTTATGCGAAGTATGGATTCGTTATGGAAACAAAACGTGCTCATTCTTTCTAATTAACTCCTCAAAGCAGAACCATAAATCATGCAAAAATTAAATACTGAGCAATTCGTTTTTTGCGATGACATGTAAAGTGTGAGACCCCACGTTGAAGCGTACGACTGCCCCAGTGAGCAGCTTAGTGCTTACGCCCTAATGAGGAACCCCGTTCCTACAACTCCGTCGGGGTGGTAGAGTCCACCGACCCCTCTTGTCGTTCTTTGTTCTGGACATTGTTTCATATATTATATGCCCCCTGCTAGCACAAATTCGTTTGTAATTGTTGTGCGACAGTTTAGACAGATGGTTTAGATTTATTAGAATTTTTATATTAATTCTATTTACCCTTCACGTTTGTTTAAAGGTGGTTTACCTCATACCTGCACTTGTAATGGGGGAAGTTCTATAAAGAGCGAAATTCCATAACAAAGCTTTAGCAACACGGTAAAGTCAATCAATACCTGTGTATATGTGATTTAGAATCGGTCCCCTCTTTAGTGTGTTCCAATTTCAATAAAGTTTAATTGTTTCCTGTGACGGGATGCATACTCTTGATATTTTATCTTTATGAAGCACAAGGTTCGAAGGGATTTTCATCACAGATTTGATTCGTCAATTTTGATTACTTTACTAACGCTGCTTCTTTTTAACGAGAACCTTTTGTTATACTTAATAAAAATGAAACATAATACGAAATTCTAAAGGCGACTTTAGCTTCGTCACTGTTAGAAAGATTGAATATATTTGAAAATCCATTTACTTCTGTTCGTAATAAATTAAGATGTAAATCTGACATTTACGTCGGATATTTTTCGTTTCAGTTTCAGAAGAAGAGTGTGCGGTCAGTATACAATAAAATGATTATCTCTACCGTGTAGAAAGTTTTCTTACAGACGAATGAGGGGATTTTCTTTTGTATGTTATTAATATTTTCTGGTCGAATAAGTCTTTTAAAGCTTTACGTTTCTGACATTGTCAATAGACAATAAGATTACGTTTTGTGAAGTAGTCGACAGGTGGACAAAACGAATCTAATCAAATACTGACAACTGCACTACTTGTGGCTCATTTGTCGGCTGAATAAATTCACCATTTCGATATGTCACTCTCCTTTTTTACTTAAATGCCCAAACCGGGGTTCAAAGTTTGTGGACTACTTGTCATAGGTTTAATTAAAAATGTTTATTTGTGTGTCATTTCCTCGTAACTGTATCTTTCCGACAGAACTGGGAGGTATATTTTAAAAGTATCAAAAGGTGCGAATTCTTATAGAATTCTAATTTCGACCAAATTCAAATCTGATGAAAATTGCATATGTCCGCAGTAAAACGATTTTTTCTTCAAACGTCAATAAAAGATGACATTTTTAACTTCAACCGACAACGTTAAAGTTTTACTTTATCGCCGGCGGAGGCAAAAGACTTTTGCCTCGGCCTGATGTAATTTTTATTGACGTTTGACGCTTGAAGAAAAATTGACGTTTGACGTTTGAAGAAAAAGTAGTAGGTATATTTTATGCGGAGCAAAGTGACTTTTTGTGGCTCATCTGTATTTGCCGGACTCACTACGCTCGTCCTTCAAACCTACAGATTCACCATAAAAAGTGTCACTTTAGCTTCTTATAAAATAAAATATACTATTTTTTTACTTTTTTCTCCCGCATTTTGTTGTGATTTACAAATCGTGCGTCACCTTCTCGGCTCCCATCTCCCTTGAAAACAATGACTCATTTGTGCCGAATCCCGGGTGTTTGTGTCTGAGGCTGGGGGGGTATGAAATTTGCAATTTGAGAACAGGTTTTTATGATGAATGCAAAAGTGCCATAAAAATAGGTGTTCCCATTTAGCCCCCCTCCCCCCCCCCCCTCCCCCTCACATGGGAGGGAGGGTGATATTTTTACGTATCATGACTGAGTAGGTTTCAAAAAATAAAGCAACACGTGTTTTTTATTTTTGTAATCGGATGTGTCGTTGTTAAAGTTATCGAAATTCGGTTTTCGCCATTGGATTGCATTCAGGCCAAGGACGAAAATGCTGATATTACCTTTGATGACTTCACTTCCGGTATAAGCTAAAATGGCGGCACTCATTTTTTTTATAAAATAAAGTTGCATTTTTTTTATGTAGTTTAAAAGAGTATTTTTTTCGGAATTCAGCAATTTATTTAATATTTATTAATACATTTATTTTTTGAAAAAAGTGTTAATACGAGGGAAGTCTCGTGGAAGTCATGGCCAACAAGTTTGTGTCATAAACTCATAACTCACAAATTAGAGCTTAAATAAAAAACTGTATTATTGAGGCCATAATTATCTACAACATATTTATTCTAAAGTCAACAATAATAGATCTATAGGCACTAAACAAATAAACGAAGAGATGATGTTTTTGAGATATCTAGTAGACATGCATTTTTTTAAACAGCCGAAATCTCATAAATTGAGCTGGTACAACTCCAATTCTTTCCCGATGTAATCGTCCGTCTATCTCTGCTAGTTTCCAAGATCCCATACTAAACCTCGGAAAAAACTCACTCTGTACTTTCTCAGTAAAAAAATTCTTGGTCATTATGGCTGTATAGTTGTGTTGGATTTTCTTCGGAAGAGAATAATATTGCACTGGTTATAATATTTATAATAAATCTTCTCTAACTGGTTATAATATTTATAATAAATCTTCTCTATAACATTACTTAACGAATTCTATATAATTAATACTTAATAATGAATCTCTCTGACCAATACTTATAACAAATAACAATCATAAATCAACAATACTCTAAGATTAAACATAGATATAACTAATAACTAATTTATTTGTAATAGTAAAGTTCATTTGATAATTAATATACAATAATAGTTAATGGCAAACACGATATAAATGAATAACAATAATATCTAACAGATATGGTATCTAACACCTCCCTCCTTAAGATTGATTTATGGTGATAAATCAATTAGTTCATATTAATTGTTGGTGTACGTGATACGGATCTTCTAGCAGATGGTTGAATTACTAACGGAGTTTCACTATTGCACGATCGCACCCTTAATTCTAGTGCTTCATTATCTTCAGTTTCCAAAATTTGAGAAAGTTGATTTGTTGTAAGAGGTACACCTGAAATATTTGTATTGAAAATCCTTGGACAGCATCTGGCCAAAGTATGGCAATTTTCTTCTTTATTCCGAGAAAAGCAGCATAAAATCTTCTTAAATATTTGTAAACATCCAAACGTTTTTAACAATTTATAAGTTATAAATAGTCCTAAAATTGATCCTAATAATGAAAAGAAAACAGAGTACCAATGAGGTTTGTAATTTGGTATTTTTTCATTTAATTGTTGTTGTAGAATATCATCTAATTGTCCCAATTTGTGAGATGCTAACCTCAATTCGTCTAGTTTTACATTAGTCAATCTAATTGGTTGTAACTGTATTGATTGAAGTGTTAAATTGTGTTCTTTCAAATTACAGCAATCATCTTCGATGATATCTAAATTTGGAATTTGGTGATAATAATTTGATATTATTTCATTGTTAGCTTCCAAAATATTGGTAGGGGTATAACCTTTACATCCCTTGTTTAATTTTAATATACCCGTTTTTTCGACTTTAATATCTTCTATTGCAGCAGATGGACAGGTGATTGTTAAACGAATAGCATTAGATAAGATGAAAATCCAGCTATTATCTTGTAATGGTTGCCAAATTTCCATATCCGCATGAATAGTTTTCGTCCTACAGGATTCGGGAATTTCCTTGCGAATTGTAGTTAACAATAATGTTTCGCAAATAGGTTTTTCAATGGTTCTTGTAACGCTTAATTTATGACAGATGTAATATTCGGTGAACACTTTAGTACATTGATCCAGATTCAGCAATTGAGCATAGTAAACCTTCGTATTACTCATAAGTAGGTAAGGAGAAGATGGATCGATGTAGGAATAATATTGAGATAGGTTATGAGGCATTGGAAGTGGTAAGGTTTGATAAAGATTATAAAATATTTCATCTACAATTGGTATTTTGATTGCAAATATCACAATATGATTTATATATACACTGTGTCCAAGATAAGGAGGGCCACTATGGGGATTTCGGAAACGGTAAGAGATAGAGTTTCGGTTAAATGGGAGAAAAGTTGGGCAATTTTGAGTTTAGTACAATGAAATTTTTAAACTGACGAAATTCCGAACCGTTCCGAAGTTATGCGACAAAAAGCGAATTTTCAGGATTTCGTTTTTGACAAATTGTTACTTTGTCGTTGATGTTAACTAAAAAGTAAAAGAACCTTCTACAGGTACTTTTTAACGTTCTTTAACCTGGCATACAGCAAATTGGAATCCGACGTTTCGTTTTCGAGCAACCATCATCAACTTCGTTTTTTTAAATACGGTCCTGATTTTTTTATGCACAATATTAGAAGAGCTTTTTATTCTGCATTCAAGCATGTATCACACTTTATGGTTTAATTGCGATTTCATACTTACTTTACGATTAGCAGAAAAAATCCTAAGTACGAACCTGTATCTCCCCTCAATAACATTCAAACTGAATTTTATTTATAAATGGACTTTTACTAACTGTGCTTTCCTCATCAAATTAATGAAATGACACAGAATTTTCAATTTTGAACACAAATTTTCTAACCAAGTACATAATTACAAACAATCAACAACACATCATAAATGAACAGAAAACATTTGATGAAACGAAAATTTAAACATGACATATCAATAATGAGAAAAAAATTATAATAAATGCTCGCAAAGCCCTCTTTCGTACTCCAATCGTCAATAGCATCTTCTAACTGTAGTATCCAAAGCATTCTTTAACATTGCAGGTGTTACAGTTTGGAATGTGTTAAGTACAAACTTTCGGAGTTCTTCTATTCTATCTTTGTAAACATAATTTCTTATGTACCCCCAAAGAAAAAAATTCGGCGGGGTTATTTCGGAAGAATGAGCTGGCCAAGGTGTTTCAGAATTGATGCTTAAAACTCTTTCGGCAAACCTATTTGAAAGGTAATCCTTAACCACCCGTGAATTGTGCGCAAGTGCACCATCCTGCTGAAACCAACAATTGCGTATTACGGCTTAGGGTAAAATATCAAGAGCACCTTCCAAAGTAGAATCTAGTAAATTTAAGTACAATAGTAAAATAAGTATAAAATCGCAATTAAACCATAAAGTATGATACATGCTTGAATGCAGAATAAAAAGCTCTTCTAATATTGTGCATAAAAAAATCAGGACCGTATTTAAAAAAACGAAGTTGATGATGGTTGCTCGAAAACGAAACGTCGGATTCCAATTTGCTGTATGCCAGGTTAAAGAACGTTAAAAAGTACCTGTAGAAGGTTCTTTTATTTTTTAGTTAACATCAACGACAAAGTAACAATTTGTCAAAAACGAAATCCTGAAAATTCGCTTTTTGTCGTATAACTTCGGAACGGTTCGGAATTTCGTCAGTTTAAAAATTTCATTGTACTAAACTCAAAATTGCCCAACTTTTCTCCCATTTAACCGAAACTCTATCTCTTACCGTTTCCGAAATCCCCATAGTGGCCCTCCTTATCTTGGACACAGTGTATAACATCTAAAGTGCTGATTTCAAAGTATTTGTGGATTGACGAGTAAGATAATGAAATAGGTAATTGTTGACCTTCTTTTAAAACGATACGAGCTAATTCCTTCATTAATGACAAAGGTGAAATAACTTGAGGTTGTAATATATTGTACATTATCCAAACTTATGGAATTTATAAAAAAAATCATAATATTTCTCTAAGATTGTAATCTAATATAAATAAATCTAATGTTTTAATCTGAAACAAAAGGTTTCAATAAATTAACATGATACGTTATTAGTTTATTGCCTTTTTGTACTTGAACTGTTTGATTATCAAATATTTTTGTTATTTTATACGGTCCTAAGAAATTTGGACTAAGTTTTTTATTTAATCCTGGATTAACAGCTTTATTTACTATATACACTAGGTCATCAATATTATAGTGATGAGTATTAATTTTGTTATCATAATAAATCTTAGATTTTTTCTTTGATTGTATTAAATTTTCTCTTGCAATTTTTTGAGATAAATTTAATTTTTGTTTTAAGTTAATGATATAATCATCATAATTATAATTTAAAGTTGGTTCCTGAGTTATACTGTTTGGTAAAAAGGGTTTATATCCGAATAATATTTCGTGAGGCGAAAAACCTGTTGATTTGTGAATATGTGTATTATAAGAAAACATGGCAAATGGTATAAATTCATCCCAATTATTTTGTTTGTCATTTATATAATGTTTTAAATAGTCTTTCAATGTTAAATGTGACCTCTCTAAAGCTCCATTGCTTTGAGGGTGATAAGGAGATGAAAATACGTGTTTTGTTTGGAACAGTTTCATTAAATTTTTAATTAAGTTTGAAGTAAAATCGGTGCCTTGATCAGACAAAATCTTTTTTGGAATACCAAATAAAGTTATAAATTTTGATAATTCTTGTGCAACAGTTTCAGCTTCGTGATTCTGGATTGCTACTGCATACGAAAATTTTGTAAGATCATCTTGCATTGTAAGAATAAACCTATTGTTATTTAAAGTTTGTGGAAGTGGACCCACGATATCTATAGCTAATCTTTCAAAAGGTAATGTAGACGTTGAAGTAATTTCCATTGGTGCTTTAGATGGTTTAAAATTTGTTTTCATCTTTTGACAAGATTGACAATTTTTTATAAAATTTTTTATATCCTTTTTCATAGATTCCCATTTGTAAAATTCTTTTATTCTCCTGTAAGTTCTTATAAATCCGGAATGACCTGCTAATTTGGAATCATGATTATCTTTAAGAATTTGTAATATTTCGTCTTGATTTTTAGGATTTATCCTTCCCCTAACCAAAAGTATCGGATGAAAATTTGTATCCTTGAACAAATAATGTATCATTTCACATACCATTTCCTTTTTATGTTTTTATTATTTATGGTTGGGTCGTGAATATAAATTTTATCAGTGTTGGATTTTCTAATTAAATCTGTTCTAATATTCCTTAAACAATAAAATATATCCTTATATTCTATTCTATCAAAATGAAATTGTTTAACAATGCTAATATAAATGGATTTGTTGTCTCCTTTTAATTTAACAAATGAATGTAAATCATCGGGTTCTGAAACATTGGAAAAATCGTAAGAGTCTTTTAAGGAGTGACTCAATAAATTTGATTCGTGCAAATCTTTAGAATATAAAAGAATATTAGGAAAGTGACAAAACTTATCAGACGGTGCTGATTCTATTTTAGGAATATTCTGAGTTTCATAATGATATCTTATGAAATTTTCAAATACATCATCTTTTCTTACAATATTAATTTTTTCTATATTTTGAATAATTGGATCATGGCTTGATATTAAATTAGTAATATGTGATGTACAGTCCCTTACACATAATTTTATTTCAATTCCACTGTTTTCAAAAATATAATGTATCATTGCCTTTATTTCTGACCAATCCAATTTATCTAAACCACATGATATTTTTGGCATAGCTAATTTTGAAATTTGATTCGTTACACAAAACTTTTTTAATTTGACCAACGTTGCAAATACATTGCTATAGGTTGGTTTATCAAAATAATTGATTTTAGTAACCATGTAAATTATATAACGTTGCGCAATTTTAAAACTAAGAATTTTTAAAAGTTCAGGAGATTGTAATTTTAAAGAATCTATGTTATTGAACCTAGATTTAAATTCTTTAGCAATTCCTTTCCCGCAATTTAGATCTTTACTTACACAATGAGCCAAACTATAATCTTCAGATATTTCGAACAAATTTTCATTAATCTCAGTAATTTTAGGATTTGAAACGATATTTTTTTTCTTTCTTTCCATGAATTCTCGATATGATATGTTTACTATATCTGACCTTTGAACTTGATTTTCATTAATTTGAATTCTACTTAAAGCATCCGCATTTGAATTTTGTTTACCAGGTTTGTAAATAATTTCATAGTCGTACTCCAATAATTTAAGTCTCCATCTGACCAATCTACTACCTGCATCCTTACAATTAAATAAAAATGTGAGGGGTCTATGATCTGTGACAATTATAAATTTCCTACCATATAAATAAGGCCTGAAATGTTTAACACTCCATACAATACTAAGGAGTTCCTTTTCAATGACAGGATATGCTAACTCGTGACTATTAAGAGTTCGAGAAGCAAACGCTATAGGTAAGTCAGAACCTATTTTTCCTTGACTTAACACTGAACCTATTGCGAAATTAGATGCGTCAGTTGTCAAAATGAATTCTCTAGTGAAATCTGGATACCTCAATAAAGGTTCTTTAGTTAAAACACTTCTAAAAGTATCAAATGATTGTTGCTGACTACTTGTCCAATTAAAAGGTGTATCTTTTTTTAAGAGTAAAGTTAAAGGTTTAGCTAAATCTGCGAATCCCTGAATAAATTTCCTATAATAACCAATTAAGCCTAAAAATATTTTAATAGATTTTTGATCTATTGGAACTGGAAAATTTTTTATTACTTTAACCTTGTCTGGATTAGGACTTACTCCTGTGTTACTGATAACATGACCTAAATACGAAACTTCATGTTTTAAAAATTCACACTTATCTGGCTGTAACTTAAGGTTATTTATTTTTAATCTATTAAAGACATTTTTTAATTTGGATGTATGTTGTTGTAATGAGGAAGCATATATAACTATATCGTCAAGATAAACAAAACATTCTAACCCTTGTAACCCACTTAGAACAGAATTCATAAGTCTTTGAAATACAGCAGGAGCTGTTTTCATTCCAAAGGGTAACCTAGTAAATTCATAGTGTCCCAAAGGTGTTGTAAATGCTGTTTTAGGCTGATCATCCCTTTTTACAGGAATCTGGTGATACCCTGATGCTAAATCTAACGTTGTAAAGTAATTCGAATGTCCCAATTGATCTAAAATGTCATCTATATTTGGTAAAGGATAAGCATCTCCTATAGTAACATTATTAAGCTTCCTATAATCTATAACTAATCTCCATTTTCGTTCCCCAGAAGCATCCATTTTTTAGGAACCACCCATAAAGGAGATGACCAAGGAGAGGTAGAAGGTTTAATAATTCCTTGATCTAACATTTTCTTTACTTGTTTATTCACCTCTAATTTATGCACCTCTGGATAACGATAAGTTTTTGTAAAAATAGGAGTTGGATCGTTAATATTAATTTCGTATTCAATAGCTGACGTACAAGTAAGCTGATCATTAGGTAAATAAAGTATATCGTTATATTGAAAACAGACATCTAAAATTGAATTTTGTTCCTCATTATTCAGATGATCTAATCTGAGATTTTGCCTTAATAATTCTATTCGACTTGAATTTGATGAAATTTTATTAACGTTCTCTGATTCTACACGTAATATTTTTAAATTTTGTGGAATAACATCCAAGACTAACGAAATTGGTTCAACTTCTTGATCTGTTATTCTAGTATTTAGTACAGTTGCGATTACCTTGTTATTTTCATTAACCTTTACAATTGCCTTTGATAAATACACGCCCTTCTGTAATTGAATGTCAGGAATGATACCTTCTTTTATTTCAGGGTTGTCTACATTTAATTCTATAATAGTTTCTGTTCTAGCTTTAAGTTTAATTTTATTATAATTAATAATTGGATTTTTGTTTAACATCGAATTTTCTGAATGTTCTGTAAATAATTTGATAGGTTCAAAGATAGATTTTAATATAATTTCTTTACTTTCAAAATTAATTTTTGCAAATTGTTGCTGCAAAAAGTCTTGTCCTAACAAGCCGTCAAAAGGAACGTTTGTTGCTTGATTTAAAACATGAAATTTAGCAATCAATGTTTGATTATTAAATTCTAAAGGAATACTGGAACTTCCCACCGTTTCTACAGGGTTATTTTGAGAAAGTCCATGTAAAATAATTTTTTCCTTAGAATTAAAATATGTATCTGGTGTAAGTTTATTTGCTTTTATTAACGAAGCACTTGCACCAGTATCAATTAAAAATTTAAAAGATTTATCATAATTTTTAGAATTTGGAGATAAAGTTTTTATAAAGTGTAGATTATCATTAGAAATGATGAGATCCATCGCCGTGGATTGTTGCGAGTTTAAATTAAGCGATGTTTTATTTGAGTTTAAATTTTGTTGAGTTTGATTCTGAATTTGATTTTGCTCCTTCATTTTATTTTTAAATTGTAACTTAAGACACTCATTCATTAAGTGACCTGGTTTTTTACAATAATTACAGGATTTAAACTGTGAATTATTACTACTGACTGAATTTTTGTTTTGTACCATATGAATTGTTTTATATGAATCTTTATTCTGTTGTTGAGACCTACATTCTGAAGCATAATGATTATTCCGTTTACAAATTTTACAAAATTTTGGTTTGTTGAATTTGTTTAAATTTATAGCACGTTCTTCTGAAATTGCCGCAGTGAAAGCTGCATTTAAACTATCGAAATCTTTCCATCTCAACATTTGGGATATTGCCGGTATGGAATGAAATACAAAACGACTTAATGTAATTTCTTCAATAGCTTGTATTTTACCTTGTAATAGAGAAATATCCTCATTTTGTAATTTAACTGAAGCAAGGGCTCTAGAATTTAATATTTCTAATCTTTGGAAAAAATCGTGAACTGACTCATTAAAATGTTGTTTACAATTATTTAATTCTTCCATTACTTGTGAATAATGTTTTTTATCTTGATATAAATCTTTAAGTTTTGCTTTTAAAGAATCCCAATCGGAGAAGGTTCGACAAGCTAATTGCTCCTTCGCCCGACCAGAAATCTTTGCTAAAATAAAATATAATAGAGGAATTTTTTGATCATCAGAAGCTAACTCGTTAGCGTTATTACAATTGGCTATAAACTGCCCTATTTCATACCTATTGCCCGTAAATTCGTTAGGTATTAATTTACATATAAAATCAATTGAGAATTTGCAATTATTATTAGAATTTTGACTTGATGAACTCACATTTAAAGGAGTATTTTCGTTATTATTTTGAGAATTAGGATAATTTGGAGAAGTCATTATAAGTAATAAATTTTACCGAACAATTAGTGAAACCAGAAAAATGCACTCACCCCTTCCTTAAAACGTTCTTTTTCTTCTTTGGAAATTAATTCACCAACCAATTTCGAACCTCGGATCTGATGCAGTTTGATGATTTTCTTTTTCTTAAAATCCCGCGTTGTCCTAAGTTACCAATCGATTGTTGAGAAGATCCTACCGTCGACTGCGCCAAATTTATGTTGGATTTTCTTCGGAAGAGAATAATATTGCACTGGTTATAATATTTATAATAAATCTTCTCTAACTGGTTATAATATTTATAATAAATCTTCTCTATAACATTACTTAACGAATTCTATATAATTAATACTTAATAATGAATCTCTCTGACCAATACTTATAACAAATAACAATCATAAATCAACAATACTCTAAGATTAAACATAGATATAACTAATAACTTATTTATTTGTAATAGTAAAGTTCATTTGATAATTAATATACAATAATAGTTAATGGCAAACACGATATAAATGAATAACAATAATATCTAACAGATATGGTATCTAACAGTTGATTTGGATCATTTATTATTTACAATTCATCAGTTGTGCATCCCGATAATGTTAGAATGTTAATTACATGTTGCGGATGATTTCACATTATTGGACAAGTATGCAAAATTTCCAATTATTATTATTCGAAGTTTTTCAAGGATTCCTCAGCTAAATATATTTATAAAAGTTAAGAATTTGTATTTTCCTTGATCTTTCGATATAGTTGTCAACATTACCTTGCATAAATATCTTAATAATACCTAAACATATTAGCGATGTAACTGATTTTTAGAATTTTAAATTAAGAAATCGGCTTATGTCTTCACTCTTCAGAGTGACTAAGATTCACGATAGTTAGCTTCTATTACCTACATCTAAAAAAAGAGCGGTTGCATAGCAATGAATGGTCACTTTTTCATTTTTTGACCATTTGGATAATCAAATTTTCGAGATAAAATTATGATGTGCTGCTCGTCGCGGTATAATACGTCACGCGTTACGAATTAGGTATTATAATCGGTTTCAATGGGGGTTGCCGCGCAGAATTCATCAATTCCATAATAATTACAAAAGCGTATAATGGAGTGAATGATGAAATGAATGTAGTTAGACAAGAATCCCAAGTTTAAAAGTTTTGAAAGTTGTACGCATTTTGGGGTTTATTTCCAATTGGTTTGGTGGCAGTGGCAGAACGCATCTTACACCCAATGTTTCCTCAATTGTTTTCTTATATTGTAAAAATGAGACAACACTAACGCAGTTGAATAACTTCGTTCAATGAAAAATAGGAGTGATGTCTTGGAAGGTTTATTTAAATTCCACCTACATCCGTAGTTAGAATAGTGTAAATAACAAGCGGTCACATCATATCAAACACTGTTAATACATTCGTCAGTTAATTTAGTACCGGTAAACTTTATATAACACTTATTCATTGTTGTTATTGTTTCACTCTTACAATAACATCTCTAAACTGGTTTCCAGTTAGGCAAGGCTGCCAATTTGATATAAATGTATATTAGTCACACTTAAGTTCCATCATGAATGTTGTGAATATCATAAAGAAATTTGGCGGTTTATTGTGTCAAACATAAATAAATAAAACGACAAATTCTACATGGTTAATGCAGTTGCGACTTGCGACTGTCACGTAATAAATTTATAAACAAATCACAATTGAAATTAAATCATAAATTTTTAAGTCATCGTTTTTCATTGCTTATCATTAATAGTATTAAAAAACATTGATAAAATTATATGTGCTTCGTATCAAGTGAGTGTGCAAAACTATTTAAATTAATATAGAATGATTACTCTATCTATCCTCCTGAGTGCTTTGTGTGCTGTGATATCTGCAACAGATACGTTACAAGCTAGTAAGTAAGCCTTAGGCAATTCTTAATACCTATATTAAATTTAGGAACTGCCATCGAATAACAAATAAATAGATATTGTGTAGAAATACAATATTGCTCAACGTTTACTTATTTTGATTTATTATTGAATACCCATCAAATATTGCCAAAAAATTTGTTGTGGCAAATACTCAAATTTTTTAAATCGTAAGTAATCTTATTTTTAAAGTGATCTATTTTGTGTCATGTATCCATGTTTAGTTCAAAGGTTGGAATTGTGTTATGTTAATCCACAAAGGTTAAACTGTGGTGGGCTTGTAACTTGAATAGTGATTGCTCTTACCTATAATGTCATAACAGTTCAATGTCATTAAAAACATTATTAGCTTATAATTTCGCTGCTAAAACTGGGTTTTTCTTTTTAATTGGTTACGCCGATTGTAGGTAGGTATAGTTTGTCTCAATTTATATCGTCTTGAATTTATTTTATTTTATTTATTCATGTTACGGGCCGAGATCTAGGAACAGCGAATTTCCAAGCACCTCTACGCGCATCAACAGCTTTGGTTATTAGCACTACCCTTACTATTATAGAATTTTGCCTGACTAAGGGAATTTAACCCTTAATCAGGATCTTTATCGTGCCGAACATCGCATCGACACGGGACCTACGATTTTACTTCCTATCCGAGAAGTAGGCGTGTTTCAGTTTTTCCCCGCTTTAGAAAAACGGCTACCTTGGCCGGGTTTGAACCCCATAAAAGGATTTATTTTCAAATCTGCATTGTTAGTAGATACACACGTTGTAAATGCCTACCTGCCCACTCAGGGTTGGGTTAGGTATGCGTCACCCAGACCCAGTGCTATAACAATTCAAATTAATAATTACTAATTAGTATCAGTCGTTAAGAATTCTCGTTGTTTAAGTATAATACGAGTAGGTAATTTGTATATCGTATAATTTAGTTTAAAACTCGTAATTTATTTAAAATAAAACGGATGCCTTGAAAAGAAATTGCTATATTAATATTTTTACCTTAGTCCGCCTCTGATGCCCTGTCATAAAATACCTAGAGGTCCGCTTTGTTATGTCAATCAGGTAGACATTTACAACGTGTTTATCTACTAACAATGCAGATTTGAAAATAAATCCTTTTATGAGATAAATTTCAAGACGATATAAATTGAGACAAACCATACCATATATGTAGTCATGTTAACTTCTAAAGGATGTTTTAGTCCTCTTCTGTGTAACTTCCGTAGGTGAGTTAATTTATGTTTTCTATCCGACTACTGCCAATTATCAATGTATTATAGCACTGTCACGTTTTCAGAAAGTTTTTAAATTTTGAATAGCTCAGTTCATCAGATATGATGATGTATTTTGCAAAATATGCAACAGCGGTTTGTTGAAAGGTATGTCCAAAATTGGTCGATTTAATTTATCTTACATTATTTGTTTCAAACTATATTGAATTAACTAACATCTAATTAGGAAACTTCATTGCTCACTGAAATTGAATGGAAAAAGTAAAAATCAGTTCTGTTTCTTTACCATGCTATGAGTGTGAAGGTGAACGTTATAAGTTAAGCACAGATTCATTAATAAGCATCGATACATCAAAGTTTTACATTTTCTCTTATGTATAACATAAGAACTTGATTAAGGTACGTTACATTCCTATTGCTTCATTACGTATTTGAAAAAAATCGTTTAATAGCATATTAAAAAACAAGTTTCATAAGACGATAAGACCAATCTTGAAGCACGAATTCAAGTTTAAAAAACGAGTTATTTTAAAAATGAGAGCTTTAAGATCTTATAAAACGTGGTTTTTATACTATTTTTTGTAATTTGCCCTTTTTATTCCACTTTTAAACAAAATTTTTGACTATCCGAATTGGGGATTTTTGTGGTGGTTGGTAATTACTTAATTTTGAAATTGAAATTTTTTGCTTTATCCAAATTCTGCCACAAAACACGAATATGGAATATAGTCAAAATAATCTTGTATGTGCGCCCTCTGAAATACGTGAACTTGCAAAAAATACGTGTTAAAGAATCAAAATTGAGGCAAATTACAAAAAGAACTTTAAAACTTGATCCCCTTTATTTTAAATCATTGCTTTTATAATTATTCTATGAAAGTGACCTCTCTACCAAGCTAGTTAAGAAGCTAAATAACACTAAAACTTAACTATATTTTTTGCTAAAGTTCTAGTTTGCCAAAATTTCAATGAGAATAATTGTGTGAATCAGAATACTGTTAAATCGAATAAAAAACTTCTAAATCTTTTAGTCTTTAATCCCAATTTCAAAAATATTTAATTAAAGGTGACTAGTTTCGACCTGAACTCAGGTCATTATCAAATCTTAAAAAGTTAAATGACAAAGGGTAAGGAACAACTTGCTTTAAGACCCGCTTGGCGAAGTTGACAGTAAAATCGTAATAAATAGGTATAAGAATATCTCCATGCAGATATAAAATCATAAATCTGCTGTAGGTACTATTCATATTAGCGCAATTGTCGTGATTAAGACGCAGCATCTGTCACTACTGTCATTGTTTGAAATTATTATTTATGCGTTTTTTATAATAGCTATTTATGATATGGGTGTTTTACTTTTAACACAAATGTTACACAAAGTTTTTTGTATAACTGTTCTATTTTGATAATAAAATAGAAAAATTTAATACATATTTCTATAAACTGACATTTTGACGTCTCTTGTCAGTTAATTATTTTTTGACGTTTCAACAATTATTACCGCATTTGCTGTGAAGTGGGCGTGTTAGGTGACGTCGTATTACCACAGAATAAAACACAAGTGATACAGAAGTGACACTCTCTGTCGGCACCTTTCAAGTTATGTTGCCGGTACAAGGCGGTCTCCTCGGCGCAACCACGCCCGTTGTAGTGTGATCCTCTTTGTCTGTTGCATTAGGAAGGCTAGTAAAAAGAGGAGTGGTTTGTAGTCTTTCTCATTATTTTCAAAATTTGAAATTGTATGAAAAAATGTCATAAACGAAAAATATTTGTCATACACCGGGCACCGCTAGGTACATACGCTCAAATGTATAATGTATTAATGCGCGTGCAACACGTATTTAGCAGAGTGTCGCTTCTGGTTCACTTGTGTTTTATTCTGTGGTATTACCGTAGTTACCAACAAACAATATTGAATACAGCTCTATTATTGACCAGTGTTAAAATAGTTATTTATGCATCAAGGGCGTAAAGAAGCTTTTATGGCCCGAAGCCTTATTTCAAGCCCGAGCCGTAGCGAGGGCTAGAAAAAGGCTGTAGGGCCATAAAAGCAAGTTACGCCAGAAATGCATACACTATTTTATGCACAGATTAAGTCTATCTCAAATAATTAACCGCTTGAAATACGTTGCTATAGATACATATTAAAATACGTTGCTATATTAAAATACGTTGCCATAGTAAAAGCAGTAAAAAAGGGCATCCATTTTAATTTTGTTCAAAAACTGTATTATTTCCTGGACCTCTTTATAGCTACCGCTCGGGCTTGAAATAAGGCTTCGGGCCATAAAAGCTTCTTACGCCCTTGATGCATAATAACTATTAACACTAGTGTTAAAAGTGTTTTTAACACGCTACTCTGTAAACGTCATCTTTTAACACTCTTGACAGCCGTTAAAAATGTCACTTTTAATGACAGTTGTACAAAAAAACAGTTTTGACTCTATCAATAAAATAAGTACATAGTATGCATAATTTATCTAGTTTAAAATATAAAAAACCTGCAATAATTTTCCACTTTCTTTGACATTTTATGGAAATTTATGTGGAGACATCTGCCGATAAAAATATTAACTAAAAGATACTTTGCTGATTTAATCAAGACTAAACGTCGCCTAAATCTTAGTTCGTGTAATTTTAAGAACGACCAAACTATAATATACTTGTTTCACACGTTGTTGATCGATTTGATAACCGTAGCTATATGATAAATTAGCTCTGGATTGCTTTGTGTATCTGTTTGTACACAGAAATAATTTAAGATTTATTTTATTATAGGGACATCTACTACAAGGCAGTTGTCATTCACACTGCCTCCACCCGAAAATTCTCAGTCTTCTCCTTTTCCAGAAGTATGCGGAAATCAGTCCATAGAATTTCCTTTAAGAATAAAGGGTGGAAGGGAAGCAAGCTTGAGTGACTTTCCATGGATGGCAAGGATAAGGCATCGTAATGCAAATGGTTCATATAACTATGGCTGTGCCGGATTTTTAATTTCAGAGTATTTTGTACTGACCGCTGCTCATTGTATTGTCTCAAAGTCATTGAAGAGCATAGGACCAATGTAAGTATTCTTCATCACAAGCACCGCAGTTGATGTTGTTATAATTATTTTTAGAGTAGAAGTACAGCTAGGGGAGCATAATACTGAAACAAATCCAGATTGTGAAAAACTTGGTGATAAAGAATGGTGTGCAGATGAACCTCAATTTATCAAAACTGGGGAGCCTCAAGTACATCCCGGATACTATGATAACAATCAATATCATAATGACATCGCTTTGTTACCTCTAAAAGAAGCTGCACAATTTACAAGTAGGTTAATCTGGCACTCTAATACAATTATGAATAAATATGTACCTATTTTAGAATTCGTTTATCCCATTTGTTTAGCAACAAAACTCTCACAAGAAAACGAAATGTGGTTGGCAGGATGGGGAAAAACAGAAAACCGTATGTCTAGATTTTTATTTGACATTTATTGAAGTACCTACAAGTTTTAGAGACATTTAGCACAATAAAACTGAAGGCTCTGGTGCGACGTGCTAGTAAAAGTAACTGTATACAGTTATACAGGGGTGTAAATCGTAGAATTTTGTACTCCCAAATTTGTGCAGGTGGTGAAGAAGGTGTAGATTCTTGCTCAGGGGATTCTGGAGGTCCACTTATGGTCGAAATAGGTTTAAACACTTGGTACGCAGAGGGTATCGTCAGCTTTGGTTTTGGCTGTGGTGTGCAGGATTGGCCTGCGATATATACCAACATTCCCTACTATATTCCATGGATTACGGGAATTATGAAGGATTATATGAAAAAACAAGTAGAAACTTTGCAAATTACCCGTTATTAGTTTTACAATTAATTAGTGCATTCCTTAAAATAATATTTTATTTGGTTGTTTTAGAATATGGACTCTTATCGATGATAAGTGTTTCTTTATTCATTAAATGTATCATGTATCCCTCTAATCACTTGTAAGTACCATTTAAGATGCATGTGATATACCATAATGTTATTATAAGACCTAAATTTTCACATTGAAAGGTGCTTACGTTGTTATTAAAAGATGGTAAAAACAATTGACGTGAAGATTTATTGACATTAACTATATCTATGGACAGGTTTTCGTAAACCGAGTGAAAAAAGTTCGTATTACACAAGCACTAACACAACAATCAAGCAACAGATATTAAGGCGAACAATAACTTAGTTTTTAGGCAAATGAAACATTCATTTTACTTCTCGAGTACGAAGTAAAAGGGAAGGTATTGGTCCGGGGGCCGGCCACCTTTTTTGCAATCAATTAATATACTTTTTATACTTCGTGAGCGGCTTTATTTTAACGAGACGCCAAACTTTTTCCTCTGCGAAAATTTTCGCAAATGGGTCTTACGGGGTGCGCCGGGGTAAAACACGAAGTATAAAAAGTATATTAATTCTAATTGATTGCAAAAAAGGTGGCCGGCTCCCGGACTATATTGTACTTATTAGTGCTCCAAAAAAATTGACCTATGCAAATTTTTACATATCTTTGTGTTTCTGAATACGTAGATTCAAAATATGAAAAAAAATTCCGTCTGTCGTCTGTAGTCTGTCCGTACACATTCCCTGCAACGCTGTATACTCAGAAACTATTAAAGGTATCGAAATGCGGTTTTCGCCAATCTATTGTCACACTTATTCATAGCAAACTGGATGACAACGAGTATGTATATGCAATATTCTTTGATCTAAGCAAGGCATTCGATAGCATAGACCTTCCACTCTTATGTCAAAAAATGGACCATATGGGTATCAGAGGAGTAATCAACGATTGGATACTATCTTTTTCAACAAATAGAAGGTTTTCTATAAAAATAGGCGATGTAACATCGCGACAATTCCACTTAAATAAAGGAACTCCGCAAGGCAGCATATTAGGACCACTCCTATTTTTAATATTCGTGAACGATCTACCAGATCATATTTTTGACGGACATGTGTTTATGTATGCTGACGATACATCTATAATTGTAGCTGACAAGTGTGTGTTAAAAGTACATAAAAAAATCATTTCGGTTCTAAATCAATTCAAAAATTGGTGTGATAAGAATAAAATGGCCATTAACTATAATAAAACGGTATGTGTAGAATTTCATAGCAAATGGAAGGCGTCAACACAGATGAATATAAATTTCGAAGGTTCAGAAATAAAGATTAGCGACAGCTCAGTTTTTCTAGGGTCAGTTTTAGACAAACACTTGAGCTGGAACGACAATATTGATAAAATATGTATAAACTAAATCAAAGTTATTTTTTAATCTCAAACTTGAGAAAAATCTTAAACAACAAAAAATTACTAACTGTTTACTATAGTACAGCTTACACATACATTAACTATCTTCTAATATATAAAATTCTCGTGTCACAGTTTTCGTTGCCATACTCCTCCGAAACGGCTTGACCGATTTTGATGAAATTTTTTGTGCTTATCCGGTATCTAGGAGAATCGGACAACATCTATTTTTCATCCCCCTAAATGTTAGGGGTAGTCCACCCCTAAATTTTTTTTTTATTTTTTAAATAAAATTTTTAATTTTTATTTTTTTACTAGGAAATTATTTATATGGCAAAACAACGTTTGCCGGGTCAGCTAGTATTTCATATAGATACAGGCGGTGTTTCAACTTCATAATTGAACACCGGAGAAGTTTCCTGATGTTAATAATACTATATTTAACCAATTAACATTAAAATATAGATCAAAACTAATATACCAGTACAAAAATTTTTAAAATCCGTCAATAAATGACTGAGAAATAAGTTATTAAAGTTAAAATTTAGCGCGGAACGACAGTAGTGTGACGTCATTTTACCTAATCGAGTTAATTAGAGGCAATACATTATTTGTATTGTAGGAGGATTTTTTAGCATCAGTCATCTTGTAATATTATACTATGGGGCCAAAGTACAAATTGGCATAAAGTATTTGTCTTACAAAAACGGATCCTACGATTGGTTTGTAACTTAAATTATCTAGAGTCATGCAGAAGTTATTTCGCAAAATATAAAGTACTAACGGTAACAAGTATATATCTGTTAAAGTTACTTTCATATATACACGAAAATAAGAACCATTTGACTTACCATAGTGACATACATAGTCACTTTACTAGAGGGAAAAATAAAATCTATTTGTACACGAAACCTAAACACGCCCTCTGTATGAAGTCACCCATTATTGCGGGTAGTGTCCTCTACAATATTCTTCCGGAACCGTTTATTAACTGTACGTCTAAAGCAATTATAGTTTACTCAATTCAGGAATTTAGAGATTGTATTACAAAAGAAAATAAAAAGAAATACTAGAATACGAAATACTATACTGTAAGACATTGATTCCTCGGGTTGAGGCTAACTTTATATTTATTTATTTATTTATTTTACCTATTTACATGTATTGTCTATTTTTATGTATATTGTCGACATTTTAATATTTACATATATGTAATTAGGATAATGGGTATCTAAGTTTTAGACAAATGTAAGAACTAAATGTTTTGTACATGCTTTTAGAAATAAAAAAAAAAAAAAATAAATTGCATTCGGGCCAAGGACGAAAATGCTGATATTACCTTTGATGACGTCAGTTCCGATATAAGCTAAAATGGCGGTACTCATTTTTTTTAAAGAAAAAGTTGCAGTTTTTTAGTACGAGGGAAGTCTCGTGGCAATACATGCCAGAATTTTTTTATAGTGTGGTTATGTCATTATTATAATATGATTTTGCGATATGTATTTCCACGGGGGTAATCCTTGCCAGTTGGAGAAAAACAATTATAGTGAATTTTCAAATTTCAAATATAGAAAATAATGCGGCAGAAACGGGCGTTTGCTTAAGAATAATTTACTCTTTGTTGTTCAGCCATTGGATTGCAATCACCAATAAAGCAGCCAACTGGTACCTAATAAAAACTTCTAGCTTAAGGGAATTAACAGCAATTTATAGTAGCACTCAATAAAGACGAAAGTATAGGCACAGATAACTGTGGTATAGGTATCAAAATTTGGTAGAACTACACCAAGGTTTATTAAGTGAATTTAATAAACCTTGAAACTACACTAAATATAACATATATTATTGAAAGATATGAGAGTGCGTATATAGAAAGTAGATAGTGGCGCGATGGTTAAGGATGTCGTAAGGAATAGAAAATCTCAATTTACGAAAAAACTATCGCACTTAGGTATAGGGTAAAATTAATAAAGTTTGCACTAAAATTTACCGGGGATTCCAAATATGCAATAATAAAAATATGGTGTGCTATTTAAAAAAATGAAGAAAAATTAGTCTGAAAATGTCGATGTTTGGAGCAAAAAAAAGTAAGTGAACGTCCTGTATGAAATAATTTAATGTTCCGTCACGGTTGAATACTCTGATTCAACCCAAGTCCACCACCGAACTTACGTAAAAACAAAAATAAGACGTTAAAAAAATACAAGCGTAGGTATTGTGATATTTAGAGTAAGTTAGGCGATTAATCCTCCCCACTATGGGGATTGTGGTTGCGCGGGCCTCAACGCCCAACCACGGCAATGGGACGGGCAGTCCGTCCGTTCCGATACTTGTGAATAAATGTTACCAATTATATCTGTACTTTTATTATACCCAAGAGATATTACAATTGGCGACGAGGTGAAGCCTAGGCCATTAGTGTAAATATAGGCAAGTGTTGCAAATGAAGTAACGAAGTACTGATGTGAAATTCATGGAAGGGTTGATATTGAGCAAAAAATATGTATTAATTAATAACTTGGCAACGCCGTGTATTAATACAAAAATAATGTACGACTAAAAAGTTCACCCAAGGCCCCTACAGTTGCACTTAAAAAAAGTGGGTCATTCCATTTAAAAAAATATACGTTTTATGCACCACACTTTTTGGAGACACCCTGTATGTGTCTAACTAATTTGCAAATGTGCTTCTTCCAACCTAATTGCCATTCCGTATATTTATTTTTTAGTAAATTTAACAATGAAGCCGTACTTGAATAACGGGCTACTAAATGGACACCCTGTATATACTAAACGAGATCGGCTGATTGAACATGGAAAAGTGTAGAGCTCTTCATCTGGTCAATTTCACTCACCGCCTGTTAAATGATCGCAGAGTTAATTCAGCTATTGAGGATGAATTCAAATGGAGGTCTGGAATTCACAATCAAAACACCTCCGTTACAACTTTACAACACAGCAACACTTAATCTTACACTATTACACTATTAAATTTTACTCACTATTTTATATTTTATGTAGTTGTCAAAAGATGATTCTGAGGTTGAGTTTGAATAGCACTTCCTGCTAGACTTCGCCTACAGGATCATCAATCAAGATTTCTTCTTTATATATCTTCAATAAACTCCTCATTATATGGTCATTTATTTGATTACCAAATCATGTTTTTGTTTAGTGGCTATAGCTCTGTTATTATTGATTTTAGTAAAAAAGGAAATAGTTTGTAGATAATAATTCAGTTTAATCAAATGTGTTATTTAAGCTGTAATTTTTGAGTTAAGACACAAACTTGTGTTTTTTTAAATGGAAACCATAGTTGGCCATGTCTTTATAAAAAAGTTCCTTTTCTGACTATTGTGACATTTTTATCACTTTTGCCGAATGTCTGATTGAATTGAGTTAACAATTTTGAGATAGAACACCATATTGTAAATCACAAATAGGTTAGATACTATCAAATGAGTACATGAAGTAAATGAAGAACATAAAAATGAAATATAAAAAATTTAATAAAAAAATAAAAACAATTCAAATAGTAAGTACTAAATGGAACTAACTGATGAAATAGAGCAGAACAAATTCTTTTTTCCATGCATAAAGTGACAGTACACTTGGAAATGGAACAACTCCAACGGCCCCTCATGTGGCACACTGTGCATCGGAGTTACTTGTTCAATTTCTTAGGCAAGTGACCATCCTCCTGATTTCTAATACTTCCAGGTAATCCAGCCGAAGGCCCGTTAGAACTTTTACCATAATAACTCCATGCATTACTACAGCAACATTGATCATATGGGTGAATAAAACCCACCACCATTTCTTTCCACCGATAGTTATGTGGTAATTATTCACCGATTGATCAACTAAGTCAACTCCTCTCATGTATTTTGGAATAAAAACAGCGATTGGGCAACATCGATTTTCTGCTTTAGAGTAGTCGACCACCTTTTAACACTTTGCAAGGGACAACAACATTGTTATCAGTCCACTGCACAAATAATAGTTCTTATGTGGAATCGTATTTGTGCGTAAACGTCCCACGTTGCTGTTTTTGCATAATTTTTGTGTCAGTTAAAGGGCATTTTTTGTCCTATTATCACGAATAGTACCTGTAGCTCTGAAGCCTTGTGTCTTCAATATTTTTAACAAACTGTAATTGTCGAAAAAACCATGTGATCCGAGGGCACTGTAGACATTGCATCTGAAACTAATTAGTTTTATTCCAACGTCCTCATAAAGACTTATAGAGTCATTCCCGTGGCAATTTATTATAACCACTTATTAGTTATAGAATTCCGATAAATTGCTTGATGCCCGCTTTAGACACAAAAAAAAAGTGATAATTTTTTTGAGAAGAGTAGCGGTTTCATTTAGTATATGGTCAAAAACATGATCATCAAATAATGTTTCAAATATTTCAACTGGTCGTTCTTTTCCTTCTAGCTGCGAACTTAGAATAATCCGGTAATCATTATAACCTGTAGTAGACGTCATCTTCATGTCACCAATATCATCACTCCATGTGGGTTCTTCTTTGCCTTGGTTTGATTTTTTCCTTTCTTCAATCCATTTTTTCCGCAAATTTTCCAGTGGGAGATTATCTTCATCCTCATAAAGAGAATATCAACCAGAACACTACAAAAAACGCAGAAAATAAAATATTGACAAATGTTCTTGGCGCGACACGGTTGGCCGAGTGTGTAGTAGGCTGCACCGCTGCAGTTGATAAGATTGGCGTGGAATTTTTTAGTGAGTTTTGCTATGTGCTGCTCGATTGTGGGTATGCCTAGTTCGTGATGTAGCTGCTGGTTGGTAATAAACCAGGGAGCATTGACTGCAGTTCTGAGGACCTTGTTTTGGAGTACCTGTATTTTGTGAAGATTTGTCTTAGATGTGTTGCCCCATATAACACACCCGTATAGGATTAACGGACGTATTAGTGCTGTATACAGAATAATGGAGCATTGAGTACGCAACGAGGATTTGCGGTTTAGGAGTGGGTAGAGGTGGATTAGTCTTGTGTACCCTTCGTTTAGTTTTTTGTGGACGTGGTATTTCCAGTTGAGCTTGGTATCAAGGTACATACCTAGGTATTTAACGGGCTCGTCTTTGGCGTTCCATTGTATGGAATGGTCATTTATTGTGACAGCTGGTGGGTGGTGGATTTGTCTTAATGTGAAGATTTATGTGGCACATTTAGCGTAATTGATAGATAGGTTCCATTTCTTGAACCATCTGCTGAGGATAGTGCTTGCTTTTTGTAGTTCGGAGATGGCAGTTTCCAGGCATTCGTCTTTGGCTAAGACGACTGTGTCATCTGCGTATAGTGCTAGATCAGCGTTAATGTTGGGGAGGTCCCGCATGTAGATATTGATAGATAGATAGATATATTTATTTGTGTTGTGAATAAATTACATATACAGAGCGGTAACATGTAAATATTGTACACACGTCAGTTTCTTAAAGCACACAGTGAGTGTGTGACATATCATAGTACCAAATCAGGTACAGTCTTTGAAGCAACAGTCGCTTAATGAGAAAAAAGCTTTGTTGATCAGATAATTCTTAATGTTTGATTTGAATTGTTTCATCGGGAGATCTTTTATTTTATTCGGCAACTTATTAAAGAAGATTGGCGCGTAATAATTGATGGGTGATCTTGTCTTGTTTATCCGGTGAAAATCAGTTTTAAAATTATTACGGAATCTAGTTTCATAATGGTGGTTTGGAGTCTTATAATCCTTGTTTAGTTTTGCATATAAAAGGATTTCTAGACTGAAGAGTGAAGGTAGTGTAAGGATCTTTAAACTTTTGAGGCTGTCAATTGAACATTTTCTATATTCCACGTTGTTCACGATACGCACTGCTCGTCTTTGTAATTTAAAAACTCGCTTTGCAGCTGGGCTATGACCCCAACACAGTAGGGCGTACGACATCACGTTATGTATTAACGCATAATAAGCTGATAGTAGCGTGCTCTTAGATACAGTTCCTTTTAAGCAATTTAAGATAAAGATATTTTTGCTTAGTTTTTTTGATAATTCATCCACATGGGGATTCCATGTTAGTTCGGCATCCAAATAGACCCCCAGGAATTTTACCTTTACGGGGTTTCCCTCTGGCTTTTCTTTTTTTAATGTAAAAACCATTTCTTCGGTTTTGGTTTCATTGAGCTTCAGTTTGTTTGATATAAACCATTCCCGCGCCTTTGTCCGCGAGGACTCAAGTTTGTTTTGCAGAGTTTTTAATTCAACGTCATCCCTTATCAGGGTAGTATCGTCGGCATACTGTACGAAGTCAGTGACTGGGTCACAGTTCTATTGAAGAGGATTGGGCCTAGGATACTGCCCTGAGACACCCCTGCGTGGATGTTTCTGGTAGCAGATAATGATAAACGGACTTTGACTGCGAACGTGCGATTTTCAAGGAAGGAGAACAGTATGGATTTGATGTAGTTGGGTATTTGAAGTAGAGATATTTTGCATTTCAGGCCGTTGGTCCACACCCGATCAAAGGTTTGCGCTATGTCTATGAATAGGGTTACTGTATATTGTTTGGATTCGTATCCTCTTTCGATGGTTTCAATTACGCGTTGTAATTGGTGGCAAGTGGAGTGGCCTTCTTTGAAACTGAATTGGTAGGTTGGTAGGATATTAAATCTTTGTGCTTCGTCTTTAAGCCGGGAGTGAATCACTTTTTCTAGTAGTTTCGAAAAGGCCGGTAGTAAGCTGATGGGTCTGCAGCTGCTGATATCTTTCTTGTCCTTCCCCGGTTTGGGGAACATGAGTATAATTGCATGTTTCCATATGTTTGGGAAGTATCCTGTGCGTAGGCATGCGTTCAGGACGGTTGTCAGGTATGCGATTGCTTTCTTGGTAAGTCTTTTTAATATGATATTGGGTATTATAGTCGTAGCGGTACATCTAAATGTCTGTCAAATTGTGCGGGAAGTGTGAAATTAGGTACACTTATTAATTACATCAAAATAAACGATTTGATCCGCATCACCCCTATTTTCAACCGTTAGTTTTCAAAAGTGCCCCGTATTTAGTTTTTTCCATCCCCTAACGATAACTCCTTTGTTTACAACTTAAAAAATAATTATCGTAATAAAAGTTTTAGGAATGCTTATAAGGAACATTTTATATAAGGATAAAATTTTCACAAATATCAACCCTTATCGAGATATGTGGAAAAAACTGATTTTTGCAGTTTCATTACAAAATCGGTCATAGTTTTCTTGTTTATCGTTTCTGAGAAAAATTATCCAAGTAAAAGATGTAGATATTAATATGATCAATATTTTATGTATATATAATATTTTCACAGAAAGCAACCCTTAACAAGTTATTTCGATATTTATGAAAGTAAGCAACCCTTAAGTATGAAATCGCTCATATCTTTTTTATTTGTAACTTATGAGGAAAAACATGTGAATAAATATTATAGAAAATTATCTTTTAGGCATTTTATGTCGATATGAAAATTTCTCAAAAGTCAACCCTTAATGAGATATATCGAAAAAACCAGAAACTGTCAATTTTCACATAAAATCGAGCATAACTTTTCTATATTTCACTATACTACAGTGATATTATTGTTATATAATTCGGTAGGTATATAGATGTAGAAAATATAAGTAAGGGGTAATTTTTTTACAAAAACTCACCTTTAGCGAGATATTTTGAAAAAAACAAACTTTCGGCCCTTTTTAGAAAAGTCTTCGTAACTTTTCCAATTACGATTGTTAATATTATTTCTCGCGGTTAATAATAGCCAATTACAGTGTGTTTCATGAAATCATAGTGATTTTGCACCATATCACATTGGTGGGGGAATTTTCAACGTACAAAGTGTAAGGTTTATTCGCGGTAATATAATTAAAAAGAAACAATCTAATTGTACCCAAAATGCAAACATAGGTCGATTTTTATATCAAGGAAGACATATTTTGATGTTATTTTCTTGGGGGTGGTTCTCACCTCCAGCGCTTCACAGGGGGTGACATTGAAATTTCGGTGCGGCGTACATCGTTTCGCTCGGGTGTTGCACCTCCTTTTTATAGTCTTCTATTTGGTTGTTCTCACTGAAATACGAGTCGGTGAGATAATACTAACTTGCTGTTGAAGTACTTACCTTTTATTTTCGCATGTAAAATGTCTAAAGGAGATGCGACAGCCGAGCGAAACCATACGCCGCGACGCCCGCGACGTAACGATTTCGCACACTTAAACCAAATGTGTTTAAATAAATATTTCAGTATTTCAATGTCACCCCCTGTAAAGCGCTGGAGGTGAGAACCACCCCCAAGAAAATAACATCAAAATATGTCTTCCTTGAAATAAAAATCGACCTATGTATGCATTTTGGGTACAATTAGATTGTTTCTTTTTAATTATTACCGCGAATAAACCTTACACTTTGTACGTTGAAAATTCCCGCACCAGTGTGATATGGTGCAAAATCACTATGATTTCATGAAACACACTGTAATTGGCTATTATTAACCGCGAAGAAATAATATTAACAATCGTAATTGGAAAAGTTACGAAGACTTTTCTAAAAAGGGCCGAAAGTTTGTTTTTTTCAAAATATCTCGCTAAGGGTGAGTTTTTGTAAAAAAATTACCCCTTACTTATATTTTCTACATCTATATACCTACCGAATTATATAACAATAATATCACTGTAGTGAAATACAGAAAAGTTATGCTCGATTTTATGTGAAAATTGACAGTTTCTGGTTTTTTCGATATATCTCGTTAAGGGTTGACTTTTGAGAAATTTTCATACCAACATAAAATGCCTAAAAGATAATTTTCTATAATATTTATTCACATGTTTTTCCTCATAAGTTACAAATAAAAAAGATACGAGCGATTTCATACTTAAGGGTTGCTTACTTTCAGAAATATCGAAATAACTTGTTAAGGGTTGCTTTCTGTAAAAATATTATATATACCTAAAATATTGATCATATTAAGATCTATATCTTTTACTTGAATAATTTTTCTGAGAAACGATAAACAAGAAAACTATGACCGATTTTGTAATGAAACTGCAAAAATCAGTCTTTTCCACATATCTCGATAAAGGTTGATATTTGTGAAAAGTTTATTCTTATATAAAATGTTCCTTATGAGAATTCCTAAAACTTTTATTAATATAATTTTTTCTAAAAGTTGTAAATAAAGGAGTTATCGTTAGGGGATGGAAAAAACTAAATACGGGGCACTTTTGAAAACTAAGGGTTGAAAATAGGGGTGCTGCGGGTCAAATCGTTTATTTTGATCTAATTAATAAGTGTACCTAATTTCACACTTCCCGCACAATTTGACAGACATTTGCGATTTTCCCGATGTACCGCTACGACTATTAGGTCGTTGCCTGGCGATTTCTTGGTTGACAGGGTTTTCATAAATGTGGCGATTTCTTTGGGTGTAGTTGGTTTGAAGTTTACTTCGGGGATTGGTTGGTGTGTTTTAATATAGTTGGTCACTATATTGTTGAAAACCGGGTCGCATATTTTCTTGAGATGCTCCGCGAAGGCTTCGCTTTTTTCAGCGTCGGAGTCATCATTTGAGTGCCCGTGGATATTGGAGGTATTTCGTGAGGTTGGCGCAGAATCCGTTTGGTTGTTCTCCACAGGCCTGGGTCTCCTGGTTTGAGATCGTTTATGTGTTTTTGGTAAGAGTGGATTCTGTGTTCCTCGAGTTGGTTTTTAATACGATGGGTTAAATTGTTTACGATCTTTTTTGTCGCAGGGTTTCTAATTCTTTGCCATTCTCTTCTTAGCAAGTTCTTTTGCTTGATTTGGTCGATTATGTTTTTGGGCAGTGGGTAAACATTTGTTCGTTTTCTGTTTGCGTTCTGTTTTGTTGCTTTTTGGACGCTGTCGGTGATGCCTTCTGTTATGTGCGCAATTGTTTCGTCTATTTGGGTTGGAGATTGAAGCTTGTTCGGGAGCTTAAGCCGTTTGTCGAGGAGCTCGTCGTAAAGTTCCCAGTTAACTTTCCCGTTAATTAGTCTGGGCTCTGATGTGAATTTGGCGGGCGATATTAAAAATGAAATAATAACTGGCAAATGGTCCGAGTCTAGCTCTGTGAGCACTTGCTGTACTGCTTGTTTGTTGAAGTTCTTGCGAGCGAGAATGTCTAGGATATCGGGCTGGTGGTCGTCTCTGTGGGTTCGTCGGGAGCTTCAACATAGAAGGCGTAGGTCGATGTCAGGTCGTAGAGTTTGGTGCCGGCGGAGTTTGTTGCTCTACATCCCCAAATCGTATTTTTGGAGTTTAGGTCGCCTATAAGCAGCGTTGGATCGTTAGTGGCGAAAATTGTAGCGATGTCTTGCCCTATCAGTTTTTTGTTGGGCTGTTTATAGGCGCATATAATGTTTACGGTAGTTCCGTCCTGGGCTTTGATTTTGATTCCGACTGTTTCGAGATTGATTGTGTTAGTTGGGTGTGCTCATGGTGTATGATGTTTCTTTTAATAATGATTGCCACTCCACCTGAAGCCACGTTAGCGTTTCTGTCGGCGCGATAGATTTGGTATCCCGCTATCTTGATTTTTTCGGGGGGACTGAGATGCGTTTCTGAGACACATGCTATGTCGATGGTGTGTCTAGTTAGGAATGACTTGAGTAGGTTTAGTTGAGTTTTGATGCCGTTTGCGTTCCAATTGAGGATTTTTATTTGAGAGATTGTGTTGATTTTGAGGTGCATTGAGAAGAGAGGGTAGGAGATTGGATAAAATGAATTGTTTGATTTGTTCTATGTAGGGTTGAATTAGGTTTAAGAGGGTTGTTAGTAGTGCGTTGAGTAGTGATGTGGTTTTGGGAGTGGAAGTGTTTGTTTTGGGTTGCGTCGTGGGGTTTGTTTGTGGTGTGTTTCTTGTGAATTGGGGAAAATTTTCCATGTTGTTCTCGGGTGGGTGGTTGTTTTGGGTTCTTGTTGCGTTGTTAGGTGTGTTACGGTGTAGTCTTCCTGGGTTATTAGAGTGATTTTGAGGTTAGTTGAGTTTAGGGAGGTGGTGAATTCGGCCTTGGTGATTTCTTTTATGTCATTTATTACTTCTTTGTGGTTTAATGGACCGTGCAGAAAAATAGGTGGTATTTTGATTTTGGGTGGCTCTTTGGTTTGGCTTTCCTCGTCTTCGGCTGGTGGTTCTAGTTGGCTAGGTAGGTAGTACCTATTTTTTTCGATTAGCGATGTGTCGGCGGTTCTTTTTAACGTGGACATGGCTATTGCAGCCGTCACTCTCTTACAGGGGGTGAGAGCGTTAAAAGTTATTAGGGCTAATAAGTTAAGTAAAGTTTTACCAGAAAGTAGGTGCAATAGAGAATGTTGTTTGTTAACGGTTATCACTGAGACCAGTCGTTGATAAAGCGCACTCCCGTTATCGAGACGCGATAAATGCGAGCACGTCAACAATAACAGAGCTATAGGCAATAAACAAAAAACGAAAAAATGATTTTTTTGAGATATTTTTTCAAAACACGAAAGGCTCATTAAATTGATCCGGTAAAACTGCAGTTCATTCCCCACTTAATCGTCCCTCTATCTCCGCTAGTTTCAAAGAACTCGACCAGTATTTAATTAAAAAAATTATTGGGTACCTATTATAGCTGTGTAGACGTTTTTGATTATTTATTATGTATTTATATCTCATCAGTTGTGCATCTCAAGAATGTTAGAATGTTAATTACATCTTACGGACGATTTCACATTATAGGACAAGTATACAAAATTTCCAATTATTAATGGTATTTTTTCAAGGATTCTTCGGCTAAATATATTTATAAAAGTTACGGATTTGTATTTTCCTTGATATCTCCATATAGTTGTTAATGTTATCTTTAAAAACCATAAATATCTTAATAATACCTAAACATACAACTAGCGTAGCCATGTAACTGATTTTTAGAATTTTAAATTAAGAAATCCAAATGTTGCATAATAGTATATTAAAAAACAAGTTTCATAAGGTACGTTTTATGGCACGAATCAAAGTTTAATGATGAGTGCCATAAAAGCCTTATGAATGAGTTTTTTATACTATTTTTTAGAATTTGCGCCTTTTGCAAGCAATTTTAAATAAATATTTGACATTATCAAAATCTAGGGAATTTTTTAGAGATTGGAACTACCTACTACTTTTCAAATTGTCAATTTAAAATTTATTTAAAGGTTAACTACGGTATTTGCTATGAATTAATTCGGTAAATACCAACTTAGTAAAATTAAATTGTACCGGTTTTATTAAAACACCCAAATGTCTATTAAAGCACGCAAATGACGTCATTTGAGTGCTTTAATAGGATCTATTAAAGCACTCAAATGACGCGAATTCTAAAAAAATATATTTGGCTTACGTCTTCAGAGCGATTTAAGATTCTTAGCTTCTAATACATTAGCTGAAAAAAGAGCGGTTGCAATGAATTGTCATTTTTTCATGTTTTCACCACTCAATTCAAGATCAAACTTATGATATCCTGTTCCTCGCGGTATGAGATGTCACGTGTTATGCATATTAAAATCGGTTTCAAAAGGCGTTTCTGCGAAGAATTCATCATTTTCATATGTAGGTATACACCGTGCATGAATGCTCAAATGAATGTAGTTAGACGGGAATAACAAGAATCCCAAGTTTAAAAGTTTTGAAAGTTCTATGGTTTTCGGGGGTTATTTCCAATTGATTTGGTGGCGGTGGCAGAACGCATCTTACATCAAATGTTTCCCCAATTGTTTTATATACAGGGTTTTTCAACGAAATTTTCTAACAAAATCAAAATTTGAAAAACCGGCGATACTCGTCTATAATAATATCGAGGGGGACACTTTTTGACATTAGCTTGAGATTTCATACTTTAACCTCCTGGGTTCCACAAACATACCCTTAATTTTTTAAATGGCAACATGGGTCATTTGAAAGGTCATTTTACATCTTGCATTACTGCGTTTAAAATTTTAAAATCGTTCAATTGGTTTGTGAGATATTTTAATTTAAAGTTTTAGAGAACTGATATAATTTGTCGTTATAATAATATAATATAAAAATATTATTGACTTTTTAATTTATTTTAAGTTTTATTTTCGTGTAAATAAAAAAAAGTTTAATACAATGAATTTCGTATCAAATTACCTTTCCTATAAAATTAAATAAAAAAATAAAGAACAAACATTGTGAAGCAAATTATATCAGTTCTCTAAAATTTTAAATTAAAATATCTCACAAACCAATTGAACGATTTTAAAATTTTAAACGCAGTAATGCAAGATATAAAATGACCTTTCAAATGACGTATCACATGACCCATGTTGCCATTTAAAAAAATTAAGGGTATGTTTGTGGGACTCAGGGGGTTAAGGTATGAAATCTCAAGCTTATGTCAAAAAGTGCCCCCTTCGATATTATTATAGACGGGTATCGCCGACTTTTCAAATTTTGATTTTGTTAGAAGTTATAAAGGGTGGCTACTCTTCGTTGAAAAACCCTGTATAATGAAATTAAGACAACACTAACGCAGTTGAATAACTTTGTTCAATGAAAAATGGGAGTGACGTCTTAGAAGGTTTATTTAAATTCCACCTACACCCGTAGTTAGAATAGTGTAAATAATAAGCAGTCACATCAAGCACGGTTACATTCGTCAGTTAATTTAGTACCGGTAAACTTTATATACCAACACACTTACTCATTGTTGTTATTGTTTCACTTTTACAATAACATCGTTAAACTGGCTTCCACTTAGGCACGGCCGTCAGTTTGTTATATATTATTTACACTTAGTTTCATCATGATTGTTGTAAAAGGAATTGCATGTAACATAAAGAAATTTGGCGGTTTATTGTGTCAAAAATAAATAAATAAAACTACATTCCGGATGTAACAAATTCTACATGGTTAATATAGTTGCGACTGTCACGCAGTACATATACATAATTGAAATTAAATCATAAAGTCACCGTATTTCATTGCTTATCATTAATAGCATTAAAAACATTGATAAAATTATATGTGCTTCGTATCAAGTGAGTGTGCAAAACAATATTTAAATTAATAGAGAATGATTGCTCTATGTATCTTCCTGAGTGCTTTGTGTGCTGTGATATCTGCAACAGATACATTACAAGCTAGTAAGTAGGCCTTCGGTCATTCTTAATAATATGTTGAATTTAGGATTTGCCACGCCATGTATTACACCGAATAACGAATATGGACATTGTGTAGAAATACAACATTGCTCAACGTTTACTTATTTTGATTTATTTAATCCCCATTCTTATAATTATGATTTCGTGGTTGCGTCTAAATGTGGACCTCAAAATGAACATCAAACATTGCCAAAAATTTGTTGTGGCAAATACACAAATTTTTTAAATCGTAAGTAACCTTATCCTTAAAGTGATCTATTTTGTGTGATGTATCCATGTTTAATTGTTTAGTTCAAAGTTCGGAATTAGGTTATGTTAATCCTCAAAAGTTAAACTGTGGGGGGCTTGTAACTTGAATTGTGATTGCTCTTACCTATAAAGTCATAACAGTTCAACGTCATTAAAAACATATTACCTAGCTTATAATTTCGCTGCTAAAACTGGGTTTTTCTTTTTAATTGTCTACGTCGATTGTACACATACCATTTTATTAATGTTAGCTTCTAAAGGATGTTTAGTGTTCTTCTGTGTAATTTCCGTAGGTGAGTTTATTTATGTTTTCTATGCAATTACCTACTGTCCATTATCAAGCACATTATAGTTCAAGTCACGTTTTCCATTGTACTACGCACATACGAAATGTAACGTCTTTGTGTACGGACACGTGTTGTGTTATTTTGCGCATATCAGAAAGTTTTTAAATTTTGAATTGCTCAGTTCATCAGATTTGATGATGTATTTTGCAAAATATGCAACAGCGGTTTGCTGAAAGGTGTGTCCAGAATTGGTCGATTTAATTCATCTTACATTATCTTTTTCCAACTATCTTGGATGTAATTAGGAAGCTTCATTGCTCACACAGTACCTAGAAATTGAAATAAAAAAGTAAAAATCAGTTCTGCTCTTCACAAGGTTACAAATGTGAACGTTATAAGTTCAGTAGAGGTTCATAAATAATCATCGAAACAACGTTTTACTTTTCTCTTATACATAATAACAGCTCGTTTTGTTTCATTTTAAATCACTTATTGCTTGTATAATTATTCTATGAAAGTGGCCCCCTACCAAGCCAGTTAAGGACCCAAATAATACTGCACCTTAACTACTTAGTCATATTTTTTGATAAAGTTCTTGTCGCCAAAAGTTCAATGAAAATAATTGTGTGAATCTGAATACGGTTTACAATAAAACTAACCTTAGGTATAATTTGTGTCAACAAAATCGTTTATGAAATAAATTTAAAACTGTACTGCAGAGCAAGGTGATGCTTTATACGTTGAAACTATATCGACATCTTATGCAAAAGAGGATAAGTCACAAAACATTGATTTCATATGGCCGAAGAAGGAAAATGTTGCATTCTCAGATCAATCTGTCAATCTTTTTGGGTCACCTCCATCAAATGGAAAACGATTTGGAACTGTTAGTAATTTAACCTATATTGTTCACGAGACCAAAAAAGTTACAAATAATAATAATTCAATGCATGGTTCATCATTCAAATAATACGTCAAGTGATTTTGAACTTCAACCTGTCCGTAGACCATCCAGTGGATGTAGTGTTACTGAATATTCAGGCAGTATCTACCCATAAACTAGCACAAATTGAAGAAATTTTTTGCCTCCCACTGATATTTGTTGTGTTATTGAGACATTTCATGTACGTAATTGTAGTATAGTGATGTATTTCTGTAGATCTTCAAACATATAAGATGGTACAGCTACATATTATCGAAATCGATTAAATAAAGGGTGGTAATTTTGCGGTCCCAAGAATTGTCACTCTAAGCCCAAGAATTATTATTTCTACCCCAAGAATTATTTTTTCGACCCCAGATTTTTAATTATTTTGGTCCCAAGATTTCTGATCCCAAGAATTATTATATTAGCCCCCAAAATTATTATTTTAACCCACAGAATCATTCTTTTGGCCCCAAGAATTTATTGATTTTACACCATGATTTTATTTATTTCATTCAATAATTGAAAAAAAATATACTAAACCTACCTCTAACCTAAGCGTCTGAGTGGCATATACGTTTAGGTTGGCATTTTTTTTTAGTTTCAAATACTGTTTAGTATCATATTCCCGTTTTTGTATCAAATGAAAAAAATATATACTAAACCTACCTCTAACCTACGCGCCTGAGTGCCAATATACGTTTAGGGTGGCATTTTTTTTTAGTTTCAAATACTTCTATAAAATAAGTAAATAAATAAAATCTTGGGGTAAAATAAAAAAAATCTTGGGGTGAAATAAATAAAACCTTGGGGTAAAATGAATAAAATCATGGGGTAAAATGAATAAAATCTTGGGACCAAAATAATTAAAAAGCTAAGGTAGAAAAAATAATTCTTGGGGTATAAATATTAATTCTTGGGGTGAGAATGACAATTCCTAGGATGCACTAAATAATATCTCTTAAATATATCGCCACTGTACATCGATTTCACCAAATTTTGTGTTATAATACACATTACATTGTATGGACTGATTTGGAAATTTAGTCGCAGAAACGGTATTATTGTTTGTTAGTGGCCACCCTCGGGCGATTTCAACTTGTTTATGAATGTTGGGCATTTTAATATGGACTTCAAAACAAATAAAATAGTAGTAGTACTTTAGACAAAATTTTACTAAACAAATGTGTGGATGTAGGTATAATATTTTGTGACAGATTGCCTTTTCTGTTTTCTGATCACAGGTATGTTGTCATAACCAGTAAATCCATCAGTAGATTTGGAGATACATTTTCCACTCTCACAATACTTTAATTTGCCACTCCAATTCATGTTTTCCGAAGGGGTGAGTTAATAGTATCGTTCAAAAGATTAGACAGGATTTACCATATCCAAAAAAGTATGTGATGTTTAGATCTCGTTATTTAGCACAATACCAACAATACATTGATGATGTAAATAGTTCTTGTAATATCAAAAATATAGCAGTATGGTGTATTATATCTACGCTTAACAATAACGAAAAGCAACATACAAATGTTACATTTTCAACACCTTAAACAATAATTTACCATCCCCAAATAATTGCTAATATGTTTAATAACAATATTTATTGTATCAACGCTTCCCTTAACATGACGACACTACGATCTGTAAAAAACAAAAACAAAGGTTTAAGCAATGTTACAATTTTGATTTTAGCATTTATCAAAGATTATCCTTCCCCCTAGACAGCTCATCAAAAGCGGATACTTTGATTTAAAATTTTTCGTTTTTGAGAGGTCCACTAGGGGGATCTGCAGTTGACTATAATCGTCCAAGATAATTTAGAAAGTGTCAATACATTGTGTTATTCATTTGACCAACAAATTTGGTCGTTTGTCAGTTCGCGCTTTTTATTGTTTACTATTTGCTGTGGGTTAAGAATAGACATACTGTGAAATTCTTAGTAAGTGCAGTGAAAGTTAGGACGTCTTTTTGAGTTTGGAACATACCTTCAACAAAACGAGCGATGCTCCTATCGGATACATCAAAAAGTACACTTTTACTGGTAGATATACAAATATAGTCGGTTTATTCTTAAATTACGATGGATAGGGAACTCCTTAAAATTGCTGTAGCCAATGATAAAATGGGTTTCACTTGCAAATAAAAGAATAAATGTCATATACAAAACGTTTCAAGCGAAAGTAGTAGGTACATATGACTACAGCATTATGATGGAATTTCCTTTACACTCCCTGATTACCTGCAATTCTATTGTATTCCTAAACCCTGACAGAATAAAGCAGAAGTTCTACAACATTTTTTTAAATTAGCGTTATTCCATAAACGTATTATGTCTTGAAATACGAAAAAAATGTAGAACTTTTGCTTTATTCGGTTTGGGTTTAGGAATTGAATAAACATGCAGGTAAACAAGTGAGACACAATTTACCATTGGCTACAGCAATTTGAAGGCGTTTCTTGTCCGTAGTAATTTAAAAATAAACCGACTATACATTATGTAGCTGTCTATGGGGGAAGGATAGTCTTTGACATTACTATAGTAATTAAGGTAACTAGGGCGTTATGTTCATAATGCCGGTGGTGCCTTCATAACTTTATGTCATACTTGCAAGAAGTTGATTAAGATGATTAAAACCGATGATAACAATAAAATCAGTATAGACTCACATTTAACATCCTTGATGAGGCATAATTTTACATTTGCGAGCGTTATAAGCAGGCGTTATAAAAAATAACGCCCGTTGCTATGTAAAATCCGGTTGTCATGTAAAGAGGCGTTATTTAGTCATTAATGTTTCTTGTTTCAGCAGTTGTTATGGTGAAATAATAAGGTAGTATGAAGTATGACATAAAAGTCTATAATAGTATGTGTGCATTTCATATTAGTGAAACAGAACTCCTGGATTTCTCAAATTCCATAAATAAAAAATATTCTTCAGATTCAGACTATATATATCTACCTACCCCTTAACTACGGTCTAATTTACGTTTACCGATTATAATAAACCCTGTTACGCGTTTGGTCAACATGTCATTCTCTGAAGCTCGAAGGAACTGAAAACATTAAAGGTTTATCCTATTCATAAAAAAAGTAGTACTCAATACGAGGTCAATCTAAACTGTTTGAATATTATGCAGTGTTGGAACACGACATTATAAGCAATAAAAAGCATAGCTTTCTTAATGGCAAATCAACGTTTTGTTATCGATATCCTAGATAAAAAGCAAAAGTGTACTAGCGATTATAGCAAAGCCTTCGATCACTCGTTATTATTACATTATTACAGAAATTGCACATTTGCGGTATATGGAGTATTGTTAGGTCCGTTAAGCTGGCACAACCCCTATAGCACAATCAGTTGAAACGTACCACATAATTTAGTACTCATTTATTACTAATTAATTACCCAAAAGTCAAATTTATTACTGTTGATTTTAAAAAAAAAGTGGTTGTGCCAGCTTAACCGTTAAGCTAGCACAACCCAAAAAAAAAACTATTAAGTAGCTAACACCACACTAATAATTGATTACTAATTAATTACTAATTAATTACTCACTATTTACCAAGGACTTAACCATATTTAAGCTCTCAAGCCCCGCGCAGTCCAAAATTAGACGCGCACAGTAATGTGGGGTAACCTACCTCCGCCAAATCGATATTCGTTATTTTAAACATTTTTCCAATGATATGTGAACGTACTGTAAGACAACTAAGTGTTTGTAATTTGTAAATTAATGAAGGTGCAGCCGGATATCGGATATTGTTTTTTATGCTATGAATGAATTATACCAGCCCTACCAGATAAAAGGCAGCTTGCGATGCACCAATCAAAATACATCGACATTAATTGAAAATCAATCGTAACATAATGTTTGAACATAGGTTAGAAATTGATTACTCCAGCACAATCAGTTCAAATTAATTTTTACATGTATTAATCGATGTATTAATGCCTTAATATAAATTATATATTTATAAATTTATAAATTCCTAAGTTATATTAAAGCATTAATACATCGATTAATACATGTAAAAATTAATTTGAACTGATTGTGCTGGAATAATCAATTTCTAACCTATGTTCAAACATTATGTTACGATTGATTTTCAATTAATGTCGATGTATTTTGATTGGTGCATCGCAAGCTGCCTTTTATCTGGTAGGGCTGGTATAATTCATTCATAGCATAAAAAACAATATCCGATATCCGGCTGCACCTTCATTAATTTACAAATTACAAACACTTAGTTGTCTTACAGTACGTTCACATATCATTGGAAAAATGTTTAAAATAACGAATATCGATTTGGCGGAGGTAGGTTACCGCACATTACTGTGCGCGTCTAATTTTGGACTGCGCGGGGCTTGAGAGCTTAAATATGGTTAAGTCCTTGGTAAATGGTGAGTAATTAATTAGTAATTAATTAGTAATCAATTATTAGTGTGGTGTTAGCTACTTAATAGTTTTTTTTTTTTGGGTTGTGCTAGCTTAACGGTTAAGCTGGCACAACCACTTTTTTTTTTTAAAATCAACAGTAATAAATTTGACTTTTGGGTAATTAATTAGTAATAAATGAGTACTAAATTATGTGGTACGTTTCAACTGATTGTGCTATAGGGGTTGTGCCAGCTTAACGGACCTAGTGTTGTTGCAAATTGGATATTCTCCTACCTGTCTGATGGATGTCAACAGGCAGAAATTAAATTAAAAAATCAGAAGATAATTTCAAAATATTTATTTTCGTCATTGTCTGTAAATGTCGGAGTTCTTCAAGAATCCATTTTGATACCATTATTTTCATTTGAATCCAATTTTTGGTTAACAAATTAGTAAATTCTTTTGTAATCATTCTTTTTAATAGCGAAAATAAACATTCTCCGCTAGTGCGACCATTAGATAAAAGAATAATCCATTATTACTCTTTTATTCTTGCTTTAAGCCCAGAATACTTTCCACCCATATTTGCTGACTGTCATAGCTCTACCTTTTACTGGAATATTAAGGCTTTACAAAAAGTTCAATTTGCTACATATAGCTATACAGGGTGACCCAGGGCTGTGTGATTGGTCCATAACTTTTTTGCTATTCAAGATATCGACATGCGGTTTTCACTGACAAGTAAGCACACTTATACTGCACATTATAAAAATATTTTGATTATATACAGAATGTTCCTATACAGGGTGGTAAACCAAAGTTATGTTTTTTTAAATGGAACACCCTATGTATTTCTACATTATTAGTTTTTACATGAAAAAATAATGGCACTTTGTATAGGTCACTATGGGTCTAGCTCTCTCCGTTTCGGCGTTATTCAACGTTTTGTTCGAAAAAAGACTCATATTTGATGGGTCACTGCCCAGTAGGCCATGGATATTTTTCGAAAAACTTGCCACAGAAAATTTTAGAATAACTTGGAATTTTAATAAATAGTCGACTTTTGGTCCATGCATGCACTTTTTTTTTATAAATGGAACACCCTGTATTTCTGTTCACGATTCGATTAAGTTTTTTATAAGCTTTCCACTGATATACAATTTGTATGGTCAATTCTGAATAGTTACTGAGATTTTCCGGAAAAACTATTGTAATTATGAAGAAGTAGATTTTTGCAATTAGGCTGCTGTCGGCGAATATCGCAAGTGTTTAGATATCTTGCAACACGAGTAAAACATCCACTTGAGTTTCTTCATCAATCCTCCCTACCAATATCTCTTTTTTCCATATTTAATGTTGCCAGATTCTTCAAATCGATTTCTAAGTTTTGAAAAGAAATGACTTGTGGTACTCTCGTATCGGGAGATTTTTGATGGTATATTCTACTGGCTAACAAAACATTTCGATCGACTTCACCAATACAGTAACAAGGGCGTCGCCAAGGGGGGGCCAGAGGGCCATCGCCTCCCCTGGGAAAAAGAAAAAAGGCAAGTTATTAAAAATAAAAATAAATTTTGTACGAAATCTTGAAAAAACGCCAGAGCCACGAACTCCCAATAGTGCTTGCTCCCCCCTCTGGGAAAATTTTCTGGCGACACCCTTGTACAGTAAACCATATTGATTAATTCTTGATGTGTGAAATTCATTTTAGTCGAGCAAAAATGTGCAACAGTAACAATGTAGATTATCACACTAGCATCTAAATTAACTTTCATATCACTTGCGATATTCGCTGACAGCAGCCTACTTGCAAAAAACCACTTCTTCATAATTACAATAGTTTTTCCGGAAAATCTCAGTAACTATTCAGAATTGACCATACAAATTGTATATCAGTGGAAAGCTTATAAAAAACTTAATCGACTCGTGAACAGAAATGCAGGGTGTTCCATTTATAAAAAAAGAGTTATTCGACTTTCTGCGTTTCCGCACACCCTGTATAGTGTGTGCATGCATGGACCAAAAGTCGACTATTTATTAAAATTCCAAGTTATTCTAAAATTTTCTGTGGCAAGTTTTTCGAAAAATACCCATGGCCTACTGGGCAGTGACCCATCAAATATGAGTCTTTTTTCGAACAAAACGTTGAATAACGCCGAAACGCAGAGAGCTAGACCCATAGTGACCTATACAAAGTGCCATTATTTTTTCATGTAAAAACTAATAATGTAGAAATATATAGGGTGTTCCATTTAAAAAAACATAACTTTGGTTTACCACCCTGTATAGGAACATTCTGTATATAATCAAAATATTTTTATAATGTGCAGTATAAGTGTGCTTACTTGTCGGTGAAAACCGCATGTCGATATCTTGAATAGCAAAAAAGTTATGGCCCAATCACACCGCCCTGGGTCACCCTGTATATTGAGCCTTATGCTCCTTTCAAGGCAAACATTGCAAAAATCTCTCAATGGGTTTTGGGTCTTTTACGTACCGAACCATGAAAGTCAGTTGATTAATTGTTATTGTGAGACCCCCGACATTTTATTGTCACCACGAAACCCAAGTCTTCTGCAATCCGAAAGCTCCACAACTGCAACACTGTGCATTATATCGGGAAAGCAATCCACTGTCCTCTTGGCCGGTTGTGTTTGCGACATAATAATAAAAAACAATAAAATTGGCTTTCTTTGCTTAATGCTAGAAGACTTGCATACCTACACTTAATTTGGATTTAGAAGGAGAGCAAAAATTTTAGTTTCTGGCAAACTATATCATACCTACATATTTTATTTTCCATGTAATATTATCCCGATTCCTTCAAATCGATTCATCAAAGCCCTTCGAGTTTAATGACATGGATGTATGTACATGGGTTTACACAGTTTTTTCCTCAAAATATCTACTACTTCGACCTCCCAATACCCCGAATAGTTATAGCAGTACAAAATACTTTCTAAAACTATCTAAAGTATTTCTCTAAATCTCTATAAAGTATAAAATACATATACATATATACATTATACATACAATAAATTACAAATTTTGAATAAGGTGGTGGCTGTACATGTACTTACTGTATAGTTTAAGATTTCACACGTAGCAATTGATTTTGGTGAACGATTTGATAACCGTAGCTGTTTCATAAATTAGCTGTGGATTGTTTTCTGCACATGTTTGTACACAGAAATAATACAAGATTTATTTTATTATAGGGATATCTACTACAACGCAGTTGCCATTCACACTATCTCCGTCCGAACATCCTCAGCCTTCTCCTTTTCCAGAAATATGCGGAAATCAGTCTATAGTATTTCCTTCAAGGATACTGGGTGGAAGTGAGGCAACCTTGAGTGACTTTCCATGGATGGCAAGGATAAGGCATCGTAGTGCAAGTGGTTTATATAACTACGGCTGTGCCGGATTTTTAATTTCAGAATATTTTGTACTGACCGCTGCTCATTGTATTGTCTCAAAATCATTGGCGAGCATAGGACCAATGTAAGTATTCTCCATTACAAGCACTGCAATTAAGATTGTTGTAATTATTTTTAGAGTAGAAGTACAGCTAGGTGAGCATAATACTGAAACAAATCCAGATTGTGAAAGGCGTAATAATCAGACATGGTGTGCGGATCTACCTCAATTTATCAAAACTGGAAAGCCTAAAGTCCATCCAGAGTACTCTGATAACAATCAATTTCATAATGACATCGCTTTGTTACCTCTAAAAGAAGCTGCACAATTTACAAGTAGGCTAATCTGGCACTCTAATACAATTATGAAAAATATGTATTTTAGAATTCGTTTATCCCATTTGTTTAGCAACAGAACTTTCGCAAGAAAATGAAATGTGGTTGGCTGGATGGGGAAAAACAGAAAACCGTATGTCTAAACATTTTATTTAAAATTTATTGAAGTATAGGTTTTAGAGTCATCTAGCACAATAAAACTGAAGGTTTTGGTGCGACGTGCGATTAAAAATTACTGTGTACCGTTATACAGGGGTATAAACCGTAGAATTTTGTACTCCCAAATTTGTGCAGGTGGTGAAGCAGGCGTGGATTCTTGCTTAGGGGATTCTGGAGGTCCACTTATGGTCCAAATAGGTTTAAATACTTGGTACGCAGAGGGTATCGTCAGCTTTGGTTTTGGCTGCGGTTTAAAGGATTGGCCTGCGATATATACCAACATTCCCTACTATATTCCATGGATTACGCGAGTTATGAAGCATTATGTGAAAAAACACGTAGAAGCCGTGCAAATTATCCGTTATTAGTTTTATAATTAGTGCACTCTTTAATATAATACTTTAATTTGTTGTTTTAGATGGACTCTTATCTATGATAAGATAAGTTATTCTTTATTGAATAAAGGAGTGCCATATTTATTCCATTTTTTTTCTTCCCCATGAAAAGGACCTTCTAGATCAGGGGTTCCCAAAGTTTTTCTTAGGCGGGCCAATTTAATATTACCAAAATTTTTGGTGGGCCAAAAAAACGGAATAAAATCAAAACAATAACCACCATTTTTGAAAACAGACACAGTCTGTTGGTATATAAGACACGTAATTTGATTTTTTTGTTTAATTACAAAATATAAAATACCCTTTTTTTTTGAAATGTTCGTTTCTCTTGTGGCATTTTGCGCTTTTTTGAATTTTTATTTTTTTTTCCATTTTCTACAATACAAAATATCTTTATGCATATTTAAATGACTTAAACAAAATTGAAATTATTACCTGTAACTAAAAATAATAAAGGTTTTATTATTTCAACAGGTAGCAGTGTAGCACCGATATAGATAGCAGAGCACATGTAAACACTACTGCGTTGTCGTCTCAAATAGAAATAGAACTGCGCAAAAAACGCATTTCGTTCATGTACGGCACAGCGCACATCGTTGAGAAAAACGATAAATTCGTTACTGACTCCTTGAAATTGTGTGTGGCATTAGATGCGCCAGTTCTGTATATATTTTATTTGTAATATTTATTATTTATTTTACTATTTACTTATTTATTTTTTAATAAAAATATAATATAACTTATCGATATCGCGGGCCGCATTCACAGGCTTTGCGGGCCGCATTTGGCCCGCGGGCCGCACTTTGGGAACCCCTGTTCTAGATTAACTAAGGTGGGGGTATTGTTCAGGAAAAATCCTAAAACACGCCACCATTGACCTTTAGAACGGCACATTTTGATGTCAAATTGGAGTTGGCCAGGTCAACAAAAACAAAAATAAAACGAATTTCGGCCATGCTATCTCATAGAAAAGTGAAAGACGCTTCAAATGAGGGGTCACGCGACGCCCTTTTCCTATTTAAAATCTTAAGTTAGGGGTTACTGGGACTAGGGGGTTGATTTGTCATTTTCAAGTTTGTCGTCAAAAGTTGTCCCCCCAAAAATCAAGAATCGACCTGTCTGAGCATTTTTTTAAGAAACTATAGTCTAAGTGTCACAAAACACGCGCGTTTTCTGTTCAATGTCCCACCCTGTATATGCGCATATTTACGGATAAATCATTGCATAATTATATTCCTTTCTTTACATATGAGAGTGCGTATATAAAGAGAGGTAGGAAAATCATTTTAATTGAAGAATAGAAAATGATTGCCTGGCGCCATCGCTATTTATATGAAGTTTGCGGATGTGCTGAAGAAAATTATAATGTGTATGGGGGCAAGACGTGGATAAACATCGATCACAGGCATAGTGTTAGTCCAGAATGGACGGATTTATGAATAAAAAAGCATAGAAACGCATTTGTAAACTCACCACTGGTAACAGCCCCTAAGAGCTCGTGGTCTGCATTTTTTTCCATATAGTGCAGGAGGTAAAATAGTTTGTTGATTGCGCAAAAATAACTTTCTTTTCCCTTCATCTGATCCAGCAGGACATCTGCTACTACTACAGTTAATCCTGCCCAACAAAGTCTATTCTATTCCTGATCACGCCTTCTTCGATTTTAACCTCTCTTACGGAAATAAACCGAAAGGCGGGCGCAACAAACTCCTAACCAAGAATGGTTTGTATCCATCTAAAATCGATCAACCTTCTAGTTTGATCTATCCTTAAATATGTAGGATTTGAGCAAGACAAGTCGAGGTATTGGTTGACCACTTCCTCCTTCTACATTTTGGGGGATGCATAGAGACCGCTAGATTTCCTAATCGACTCGCGCTGTCCCCGGTGTTATCTTCATTATACGTGGGTCACCACCATAGTCCTATATGTTGAAAATGTCACGATGCAGGAAAGATCGTGGGTAGGCGATTTTAGTCAGCGCTGGATGGCCAAATGAAGGTTGTAGCCGAGAAGAGCTCTGCTGTCCTCTTCACCAATCTGAGGCATGAACCAGCGATGCACCATAACATCTTCTGAAACTAGATACCGTGGTGGGTGGAATTAAAATACTCTAAGTCATTTTTAACCTCTATGTGACACCTGACGACACCCCTTAGCAGGAGAAGTGTACTCATCAAAACAAGGTATGGTTGTATACCTACCATGTCCTACTATTTCTCCGTCTGTAATCACGCTCCGGAAACACATGTCAGGAGACCACAGGTTATCCAATACAAAATCCTAGGGATGGAAGTGGGCGTCTCCTGGTTTATCATAAACGGCAAGTTACACCGAAACCTGAACATTTTCTGGATCAAGGAGTACCTATATCCAAGAAGCGGTAGGCTGCACACCATCCAAACTACCTAATCAGGTAACTGGATAACTACCACGAAGAGGACCAAGCGATGAGGTTGTGTGAAATATAGCAGTTATATATCTTTGAAACATAAGAAGTTAGATTTAATAAACTTAAGCTAGAAAATATAAATAACCATGTGAGTGCAAATGTCCTAATCCTGAGTTCAATGTTAAAGAAATATAAACGCCTGTAGTAGTTGAAGGGGGAAACGGCGGAACCCCGAAGCCGGACAGAAAATCTGCAATGGATCTTAATCAATGTTACCGAAAGCCAAAGCCGTGTAAATGTCAACGAAATATAGTTGTTTTTTGGTTGTGTAATGACCGATTTCGATGACATTCTTCGCATATAGGACGAGTGTCGCGTGTTAAGGAACCTAAAATCCGGTGACATTTAAACAGCTTTGAAGACAAAAATTGAAGCGAATTTATGAAAGAACCCAAAGATGTCACCAGGTAAATGTACTAAAGATTACATATAAATACAGGTCCGGATTAAAGAGTTGAGGGGCCCAGGGCTCTTTACGTAAAAGGGACCCCTTTTAAACTCATCGACATTATTTTACACGATAAACATTAAAATAATATGAATATAAAGTAAGTAAATAAATGTACAAGTAAATATTTTAAATAATCAAATACATTAATTTATTTCTTTTTCCTAAAAACTTTTTTAAATGGGGGCCCCCTATCAAACGGGCCCTGGGCTGTAGCTCCCCCCTTAATCCAGCCCTGTCTTACCAAAACTAATTAATAAAATTTATCTACGATGTTGCATTACGGTGCGAAGACAAGGGGCCAAAAGGTAATCAATTCGTATGTAAATAAAACTTAAGATGACGTTAATTTATGAAGTTAATCTGGCCTATCTAAGGGCATACGCAAGGGGGGCATCCCCCCCCCCCCCCCGGCCGCAAAACGAATTGTGCTAAATATTGGGAAAGGTAGTAGGAATTACAACGTAAAAACAAAGAGTACAAACATCCACACATCCGTAAAAAACGCCATACACTTCTATTAAGTGGTAGTACCATACGAGTGGTAGAACTCGCTTATCCCAATGACGTCCAGCGTTTCCAGATTTTATAAATTGCTCATAGCCAATTTTAACTCAAAAGTAACAATTTAATAAAGTAACCAGAAATCGCCAATTTATTACCACTTTAAAAATATACACAACATTAGTTATTTAGCTAATAAGAAACACCCTTTTACATTTACACCATTGAGGTATTTTCCCATTTAACGCGCAAAAGATTAAAATTTATTACTGGTCATATAATAATTTAAGGAGCTTATTGAAGAAATTAAGCATTTCCTGGTCTTTCTTCTAAGTAAATATTTTGTAACCAAGGGGAATTATATGATTTTTAAGAAATGCTTAAATGTATTGAAAAGAATTGTGGGATAACAAATGAAAAACGTTTCCAAACAATTTTATTTTTTGCTCCCCCTAGTCAAAAAGCTGCGTACACCCTTGGGCCTATCATCTATGTCTGCAAATTATAGTTTCTTTTCAAGGTCCAGTTCATCCGATTAGATTTTAACGGATTATGTCTTCTACGTAAAGTATGAATTTTTTAATAAATGAAAAATTTACCTACCCCTACTTAACGATTGCAAGGAAGAATTTGTCATCAGTTGAAGAAATTACGGTTTTCCTTATCACCCACTTTTAAGCATATATGCGACTTAATGTATTTCAAAGCATGAATAAATAACGCTTAATTACGATCCCAACATTTTAAAGTATAATTTCCATACTTAAGACAATTTGGAATTATTATTCTAAATATTATTTATACCAGCGTTTCTCAACCTTTTTCACGTGCGACCCAACAAATTCGACAGAATTGTTAACGCGACCCACATATTTATTGTAATAAAATAAAAATGTTTTCTTTTTTAGTGTTACTATTTTTTTGTTTTAAATTTTATTTTTTTTATTATTTATGGATGCAAATTGAAATGAAAAAAAATAATAATTTTGTTTGTTTCGTGTTAAAAACACAAAACAACCTATTTATATAACAAATAATTGAAAAGATGAGGTTAGGATTAATAGTGAAATGGAAAAAATCATTTTAAGTTTACATATTTATTTAAATTTTTAATGAAATAAAGAAATAATATTATAATTAAATACGCATGTTGTTGATGTTGCTCAAAGTTACACTATACAGCACGGAACAAACCATAGACCTCATGAATTCATGATGATAAACATGAAATCTATAATCTGAGGTCTATAATAAAATTCTACATATATGATAAAATGATGATATCAATAATAATAAAATATTTCCTGTACGAAATCATTTGCAATTTAATTTTTTTCACTCCTCCCGCGTTTTTCGCGACCATAAATATTTTAACGCGACCCAAGGGTTGAGAAACGCTGATTTATACAACAATACATATTATTTAAATTTTTTATATCCGGCAAACCTAGGTAGATCGCATTGAAAATGATCTGAAGTTTATACAGACGCATTTTAATAATATATTTACCATCAAAAAGCAATGCGAGTGTCAATATATTCAAGAATCCGTGACGTCATGTTCATTCGAATTTTCCAATCTCGGTTAACTTATTTACAAAGATATATCACCCAATAGCTTATACTGGTTATCCTATCATATTTATGTGAGACGTCAAGGAATACTGGTATATCGGTTAGTGTAGATAGTTGTGTTAACCGTCAATACTAAATAAAAAATGTTAAATAGTTTCAGTGCGCTGGTGGTAGTGTTTTTATGGTTATTTGTAAATGCATATGGGCGTATGTATTATATTTTTTAAAAATCTTTACTTGAGGTCGTTGTCTTCACTGTTAATTTCGTAGATACGTAAAAACTAAAAATATTTAACTTATATTCGTTGTCTTAATGCTAGAGATTGATAATTAGTGATCAGAAGGTCATATCACTTACAACGAAAATTGATAAATTGTATCTGTCTTAATTTGGTTCTTTTTTATTTTGTGAGCATTAAACAAATTTTTAATTATTGTTTTGTTGGGTTTTTAAAATTAACCAAAAAGAAACCCGTAAAGGTCAAGGAAAATATAAACAACTCGTTTTTTATGTTTGCATTACATTCTAATCATTCAGGTTTTTCCACAAAGCCTTGATTTAATTTTGTGTCGGGGATCATTTTGTAAAAAAATACGTTATTTTAAATAAGTAGAACTGCCGTTGATGCAAATAACTACGTAAATCGTATAACAGTTTTTTTAGAACTGACGAACAAACAACTATTTTTGCGAATTTCGCCTTAAGTGCATGACGTGCTGGAAATAAAAAGGTAGTTATCGCTAAATGGTTTTCCCCTAACGCCTAATGTTAGAAATCCTAACCAAAATGTTACTAGTTCAGTCAATCTGTCGATGGAGTGATGAAAAAACTGCCCCAAGGGTAAAAGTTGTTTTAATCGTTGAAGAATGACGTACTTAAGCTGCCTTCGCGATGGGCATGTGCTACCGTGGCGGCGTGGCGCGTCTTTTTGAAAACTCAAAAAAAGTGCTAAAAAATTTTGAAATGCATTTTTCTCGAAATGTATGCATTTCACAGAAAAATCGATTGATGACAAAATGTAGAGGACGTTGAGATCTACAATTAATGTCATTGGGGCAATGCTGTACAGCAAGAAATGCACACGGTAGGTGGCGCTGAAGTTCCAAAAAAAGTGTTTTCCACTTTTTCGCCATGTAAATATTTTTTTAATGCAAAAATTTAAATGGAAAAGTTGTTCCTTTTAATTTTATGAACAACTTATATTTAAACAATTTTTTTATACAACTTACCGTTTAAATGCTGCAGCTCGCAGAAGTATGAAAATTCCAATAATACGGTTGCACGCAATATGAGTACACATCTGAGGTGCACGTTTTAATGAAGATTCAATTATTAATATTATTCATAACATTGTAACCATTTTAATTGGTTATTAAGATGTAGTATAAAAAATTACCATTAGCAGCACAGTGCTGTATACGAAGCGTTATATTGCACTATAACTTTTAAACGGTAAGTTGTATAAAAAAATTGTTTGAATAAAAGTTGTTCGTAAAATTAAAAGAAACAACTTTTCTATTTAAATTTTTGCATTAAAAAAATATTTACATGGCGAAAAAGTGGAAAAACACTTTTTTTGGAACTTCAGCGCCACCTACCATGTGCGTTTCTTGCTGTACAGCATTGTCCCAATGACATTAATATTGTAGATCTCAACGTCCTATACATTTTGTCATCAATCGATTTTTCTGTGAAATGCATACATTTCGAGAAAAATGCATTTCAAAATTTTTTGGTACTTTTTTGAGTTTTCAAAAAGACGCGCCAATGTAGCACATGCCCATCGCGAAGGCAGCTTAAGTACGTCATTCTTCAACGATTAAAACAATTTTTACCCTTGGGGCAGTTTTTTCATTCAAACTATTTTTTTTTACGACAGATTGACTGAACTATACGGGATTTGAGATGTTTTGTGCAACAGTGAAATGTGGCTTATAATAATTAAGGGGTCATTCACAAAATACGTTCACGTTAGGGGGGAGGGGGTTAAATTTTTAGCGATTTTTGGGAACGTATTTTGTGAACGATACCTTTCGATTAACATTTTGATTTGGCTCCATTCCACGTAGGTAATTGTCAAATGTGCAGCTTTTGAACTGCGTTTCATAAATGTACAGGGTGTACGACTAAGAAAGGAGACCGGCCATAACTCAGAATTTGAGATAGAACAGTGAAATAAAAAAATCTTATAATAAATGTGATCAAGAGAAAATGCTGGAAATTATTTTCCATTTCCTACCATTGCCGCCACTGATTTCAATTTGAAATTCCCATTTTTTGGGCAATTTTCCTCAGTAAGGTATTTAAAAAAATATGTTCATTGTAAACGAGTGATCAATATGTAAAACTTTGTTTCATGAATTTTTACAATTGCTGCCAAAATAAAGAGAGGGGAACTAAATTACGTGTTACTGGAAAAAATCGTGTAACTTGGAAACGGGTAGCTTGAATTTGTCAAGATTGGTCTCGATGTAAAGAGAATACTTGATGTTACCAAAAAAATTCAAAACCACAACAATTTCTTATCTCCGTCTACCAACTTGTTGAAGGAACAAAACGGTCGACTTTTCTAAAAAAATTCAAATGGTACGAAATATGTTTTCCATTGCTATTGGAAGAAAAATCAATAAGGGAGTAATTTTAAAAAAATTATGTCAATAGCTCTTATAGTACCGAAGATATAGTCAAAAATGTGGTAATATACGAGGCAATTTCAGGTATAAACAAATCGGACGCTTAAAATAAAATCTTTATGTCAAAGCTGTAAACGAGATAACAAAGTGACATTAAGTGTATTTCGGTTGTTGTATTATAAGCAAAAATGCTAATTTCCAATGGAGAAGCATTGCAGCATATTTTGACTGCATGCAAAATGCAACTGTTCAACTGTTGCAGGACCACTGAAATTGTGAAAGAAATTAAAGTTGTCATAGCCTACTTTATTTATATTAAGCTTACGATTGGTTTATACCTCAAATTACCTCGTATATTACCACATTTTTGACTATATCTTCGGTACTATAAGAGCGATTGACATATTTTTACTTCCCGAGTACGAAGTAAAAGGGAAGTATTGTATTAGTTTTCCAAAAAAAAAATTTGACCTATGGAAATTTTTACATATCTTTGCGTTTCCGAATACGTAGATTCAAAATATGCAAAAAAAAATTTTCCGTCTGTCGTCTGTAGTCTGTAGTCTGTAGTCTGTAGTCTGTAGTCTGTACGTACACATTCCTTGCAACGCTCTAAACTCAGAAACTATTAAAGTTATCGAAATGCGGTTTTCGCCAATCGATTACATTCGGGCCAAGGACGAAAATGCTGTTATTACCTTTGATGACGTCACTTCCGGTATAAGCTAAAATGGCGGCACTCATTTTTTTTATAAGATAAAGTTGCAGTTTTTTTATGTAGTTTAAAAGAGAATTTTTTTTTGAATTCAGCAACATATATTGTGCTATACTTATTTTTTGAAAAAAGTGTTAAAAAAAATAATTATTAAAAAATGACTGCAACGCTCGATACTCAGAAACTATTAAAGTTATCGAAATGCGGTTTTCGCCAATCGATTGCATTCGGGCCAAGAACGAAAATGCTGATATTACCTTTGATTACGTCACTTCCGGTGTAAGCTAAAATGACGGCACTCATTTTTACTTCCCGAGTACGAAGTAAAAGGGAAGTATTGTATTAGTTTTCCAAAAAAAAAAATTTGACCTATGGAAATTTTTACATATCTTTGCGTTTCCGAATACGTAGATTCAAAATATGCAAAAAAAAATTTTCCGTCTGTCGTCTGTAGTCTGTAGTCTGTACGTACACATTCCTTGCAACGCTCTAAACTCAGAAACTATTAAAGTTATCGAAATGCGGTTTTCGCCAATCGATTACATTCGGGCCAAGGACGAAAATGCTGTTATTACCTTTGATGACGTCACTTCCGGTATAAGCTAAAATGGCGGCACTCATTTTTTTTATAAGATAAAGTTGCAGTTTTTTTTATGTAGTTTAAAAGAGAATTTTTTTTTGAATTCAGCAATATATATTGTGCTATACTTATTTTTTGAAAAAAGTGTTAAAAAAAATAATTATTAAAAAATGACTGCAACGCTCGATACTCAGAAACTATTAAAGTTATCGAAATGCGGTTTTCGCTAATGAATTACATTCGGGTCAAGGACGAAAATGCTGATATTACCTTTGATGACGTCACTTCCGGTGTAAGCTAAAATGGCGGCACTCATTTTTTTTATAAGATAAAGTTGCAGTTTTTTTATGTAGTTTAAAAGAGTATTTTTTTCTGAATTCAGCCATATATATTGTGCTATACTTATTTTTTGAAAAATGTGTTAAAAAATCATTTTTAAAAAATGACTGCAACGCTCTATACTCAGAAACTATTAAAGTTATCGAAATGCGGTTTTCGCCAATCGATTGCATTCGGGCCAAGAACGAAAATGCTGATATTACCTTTGATTACGCCACTTCCGGTGTAAGCTAAAATGGCGGCACTCATTTTTTTATAAGATAAAATTGCAGTTTTTTATGTAGTTTAAGAATATTTTTTTCTGAATTCAGTAGTATTTATTTTTTGAAAAAAGTGTTAATACGAGGGAAGTCTCGTGGCAACTTGCCAGAATTTTTTTATAAGATAAAATTGCAGTTTTTTATGTACCTAGTTTAAGAGTATTTTTTTCTGAATTCAGTAGTATTTATTTTTTGAAAAAAGTGTTAATACGAGGGAAGTCTCGTGGCAACTTGCCAGAATTTTTTTTTAATTACTCCCTTATTGATTTTTCTTCCAATAGCAGTGAAAAACATATTTGTTACCATTTGAATTTTTTTAGAAAAGTCGACCGTTTTGTTCCTTCAACAAGTTGCGCCCTCAATTGGTAGACGGCGATAAGAAATTGTTGTGGTTTTGGATTTTTTTGGTACTATCAAGTATTCTATTTACATCGAGACCAATCTTGACAAATTCAAGCAACCCGTTTCGAAGTTACACGATTTTTTCCAGTAACACGTAATTTAGTTCCCCTCACTTTATTTTGACAGCAATCGTAAAAATTCATTAAACAAAGTTTTACATATTGATCACTAGTTTACAAGGAATATATTTTTTAAATACATTATTGAGGAAAATTGTCCATAAAATGGGAATTTCAAATTGAAATCAGTGAAACGTAATCTGGCGGCAATGGTAAGAAATTGAAAATAATTTTCAGCATTTTTTCTTGGCCACATTTATTATACTTAAGATTTGTTATTTCACTATTCTATCTCAAATAGTTTCGGAGTTATGGCCGGCCTCCTTTCTTAGTTCTACACCCTGTACATTATCATTTATCAGCGTTGCAAAAGTTTTAGAATTTATATGTACAGGGTAGACCTTTTTAAGAGATACACGCGAATATCTCGAAAAGGAGAATTTTTTTCAAAAAATGTTTCAGATGAAAGTTTTGTGACTTTGAGGGGGAAAGATGATGACATTATCAATTTAATTGTACATATATGGCGCCACTTTTTCTGTTCAAATGAAAGTTGTAGCTGGCAATAAGACGAATACAGTGATTTTTGGATTTTTGTAATCGAATCATTTTTCACTGAGTTACGGTGTTCCAAAAATTTATAAAGTAAGTAAAAGTTTCCACAATTCCACCTCCCATAGTGTACGTATTTTGTAACTCCACACCACTCTGCATTTTTCTCCCCTCTCTGTGTTGTTTCTATCCGTTATCTGGACCGGTTCTGTTTGATAGTCAACCAGGTCTAGGCTGATTGACACGCATTTTCCCCTGCTTAGCATTACCCAGGATGACCGACGTGGACGTGACGAGGTTTTCATCCCTTTGGGGTGCTTGATAGCGTGAGTCCCCTTGCCTCTTACTATTCGGAGTACTTGATTAGTACGAGAGGTGCAGAATTACAAAATACGTATACTAAATGGGGGTGGAAACTTTACTTAATCTATACATTTTGGAACACCGCACCGTACCTCACTAAAAAATGATCCGATGAAAAAAACAAAAAACTGTTGTATTCGTCTTATTGCCAGCCACAACTTTCATTTGGAAAGAAAAATCAACTCCCATTTAAAAAAATGACCGCCATGATGAAATCTCTAAAGTGGCACCATCTACAATTAAATTGATAATGTCATCATCTTTCCCCCTCAAAGCCACAAAACATTCATCTGAAACGTTTTTTGAAAAAATTCTCGTTTTCGAGATATTCGCGTGTATCACTTAAAATGGTCTACCCTGTATAGTCATGGAAGGGGTGATGAAAGTTGTCTATAAGAAGTTTAATGCGGGAAAAAATGTTGAACAAGTAATTCAAATAATTTTTTATTTTAAATGTAACCCGACACGTTTCGACACTTATCAAGAGTAACAGCAAAGAGTATCTTACTCTTTGGTAACAGATTAATTTGAAGAAAGTTTTTTTTCTCTCTGCACTCTGTGTTGAATGCATTTTTACTTTCCCGTGCATATACACTCGTGTATTTTATGAAATTAAAAACTAAGGCTCAAACTACGGGCGTTATTTTGGGAGTTAACATTCAAATTTTAACCTAATCTATTTTTCCTTGGTGAAAAGTTAGTATACATGGTTACAAGTAAAACGCCGTTTTTTGTTTGTTGCTAAATTCAAAATGACGGACAATATAGCAATTATACAAGTTTTTGTCTTTTTAGAGTCTACCTCAAGAACCGTTAACTTACTTAATTAAAATTTGAAAATTGAAAATTGTAGCCAAAAGATGACCAGAACTTTTGCTTATAATTGATAAAGTACAAAAATGTAGCCAATACGTGCCCAAAATTGGCCAAAAATTATAAATTGATTTCCTCAAAATCTGCTACAAGCATTTTTTATTTTTTGAAATGTTATAGGTACATATAGTTCATGAAAAACTATTGGCACTACATTTATTTCTCTATTTCCTATAGGGGAAGGGGGGTGAATTATTGAAGTTGAAAATTTAAAAAATATATAACTTTTTTGTTAACAATGATTGTATAGTGAAGTAGAGGACATACAACTCTTTTAATCGAGTATAATAAGTATGCCAATGTACTTCCGGTCTATCCGGAAATTGAGAAAATATTTATGACATACCCTGTATGTTATTTCAGGAGAAAATCAAAAATCGTTTTCTGATTGCAACTACACTACACACTATATATTTCTTCTTTTCTATTTTGAGTTATTACGTAAAAACTATTTTATTTTGAGTTATTACCCAAAAAAAACTATTCTATTTAATACGTCATTGTAGTAAACACGGGAAAGTTTTGTGTCAATTTAGTGGTCATGTAATTTGATATTACTGCTGATAGCCTGTTGCTATGCACTGATTCGATAATGAATACCATGTATACCCTGGTATACCCGGTATTTTTAATACTTCATCGGTGGCCGTTAACTAATGTGTAGGGTGGGGGCCGAATCGTACAGTCGTACACGTTATTGCTTTCAAATTAAACTTTTCCCTGAATGGTACTTTAGGGAAAGACGTATTTATAGGTGTACCTTTATCTTTTGTGTTGTGTCCTTTATCGTCAAGTGCCGAAATATGTTGCGACCACAGTAAATTCAGAGTGGTTCAACGGGTAATTTATTACATTATGTCAGCCCTTTTTTTGTTTTTTTTTATAAGCGCGGATACCCGTTTCAAGACCTTGGTCAATCGGCACGGAGTAATGTGACACTTCTGTTTCCTTCTGGTCTTGTGTATACCGGGTGTAGAATAGGGCGATGCACCATAGGTATTTCAATGTAAAAATCTTAATTGCCTACCTAATTATTTTAGACAAAAAGTCTATTTAACTTTTTGGTAGAGACAAACATTCTAAATCTACTGATTGACTTTTATGTTGAATTGTTCAGAAAGTAAATATTTAGGCAAATAAAACTTACACAATACAACTAAAATCGTAAAATTAATAATACTAAATAAATAAATAACTCCATAACATGTTTGAATCTTGCTGCAACGGCGCCGGCGCTCAAATTAAATAAAATGCGCTACAATGAAGCTCATTGACAGACAAACAACCGTTGTTTTTACGCAATGAATTTTACGTCAGCCCTTCCACGGCACCACTATTATTTTGCCAAAGTATCACTTTTAATTTTCAATTCTTCTTCATGTTATATGAAGTAAAATAAAAACAATCAACATGTACGGATGTAGATTTCTTTAATCTACAAAAAAGTTAAACAGCCCTTTAATCTAAAATAATTAGGGAAGCAAGTAATTGAATATTAAGATTTTTACATTGATACCGTTACCCATATTTCTTCTGTTTGGATTGTGCTTACTCCCCCCACTCCTCAGCTCGTTTATATTCTTTAGGTTAATAGTCTATCTACACATTATGGAGAGCGCGAGAAAGTAACAAACGTTTACTGTATCCTACAGCAGAAGTATTTTAAGGCAGCCAAATGATTTTCGTTATATTGAATTCTCCACACTGTTTGATCTAGATAGCGTTTGTCATTTTAAAATAGCTTGGCAATGAAGGCGACGTCTGGGTCGTGGAAGAAAACGCACTGGCAATTCAGGAACAGGTAGATCATTCGGAAGCATGTGCAGAGAAATTTGAGAATTGGTATCTATTAGTGATAGAGCAGTGCGATACATTGTTAAAAAATAGCTGGGGACCAAACGTTAGAATAACTAAAACGACAATAAGGCCTCGCAAAACACGGTAGCCATCATTCAGTCGAATGATTTTTGCCTTTCGAGACTTGTGCGAAACTGTGTGTCGTCATTACATGCTTGATATGTTTCATCGTACCTCCACTATACTCTTCAAGAAGCAGTTTCGACACCCATCTTCCTCAAACTTTTCACTGGGACATATTAACAAGAATTACACAATATGTCACGCCCAGAAAATAGAAGAATACCAACCCGACAGTGTTGCTCACTACGGCAACAAAAGTATGCTGAATATTCCGGACCACGCCTGCTTTTATGGTTAATCTGGAAATTCCACAATTTTATAAAGTGAAAGGAGATGGGTATTTTAACCCTACTGTATTGCGATGGTCAGAGCTATATCAGTGCTCTACTATTGGAGATCTAAAGATTAGTAAAGGTGTTTGGGTTCTGGACCATGACCCTCTAACAAAGGTTATTCAAATTTTGTAATGAACGACGAAACGTTAGTACTCTATTGAGAATCTCAAACAAAACAAGAAAACCTTGTACAGATGAGGACTAAACGATGTCATTTCTCATTTTTTCGACAAATTACCGAAATATTTTTATTTGAGATAATATCGTATTATGAAGAGGCGTGTCATATCTGAGAAATAAAGATATTGTTTATTCTCTGTCTGTCATAGGTTAATCATATTATAAATGCGACACATGATTTATTATTTATACCATAATGTTATATTCATTAACTATGGACCAATCAGCGATTCCCGCGCCAATATGTCACTATGAAGAAATATGTGTAACCAGTCTATGAACTGGGGTGTATTTTGAAGCAGATAATGTCATTAAATGAACGAAATGATTGGGAAAAATGTACTTCCAAGATTTCTAAGAGTTTCATGGTCTGTTAGTCTAAAGACGAAATTTACGTTGTGCGTCCTCTTTTTTTAGGACATGTTCATCTCGAGCTTTTTTAGGAATTTGATGCAGATAAATATCCTTGTTAGTCACATTCCTCGAAATATATTATATTATTCCTTATTTGAAAACATTTTTCATCATTTAATTTTATTTTTGGAAATAATGATCTTTGACTGCAACTTTTTACTACAGAATGTAACACAAATCGTCTTTTTCAGATCGCTTCTTGGTGCAAAAATTGAAGCTATAGGTGTGCAATTACATTAGTTAGTTGTTTCACTTTTATACCAGCTCCCATGTCATCTCGCGCCATGGTTATTTTTTTAAAAATGTTGCGCCTTCTTAACATAACTTGACCCATTGCTTGTAACATCATTTCATGAATTTAATTCGGTAAATTAGCCATTAATTTTAAAAGTATTATCTACTCAATTTAATGAAATGAAATGTCATTGCCATTAAAATAATACGTAATAATTTGTGCCATAAAGAAAATGAAAATTATTTCTCCACCATTTATAAAAGAGGGGCTTTTAGCACAACAAAAACTTGTATAAATTAAAATTGAAGGCTTTTAGTTAAGACGGTATAGCTTCTGTTAAATTAAAAAGCCGGTGTGTTTTGCCATAAGTGTTCTTGCAAATTTCTAAGTGAATGAAAATAGTTAATTATCATAAACTTAACTTATTATGTTTAAAAACTAAAAATTTATCTCGGGTTATAGAAAGTGTATCATACAACGGAAGGCTACATCAGTCTCGTAGAACTAACAAAATCTACAAAAAGAACTGTGAATAACAACGCTTTTTTATTTTGGTCGTTGCGATGGCCATATGAATATCTTTATTATTATTATTATTATTATTAGTATTATTTAAAAACAGATGATTTGTTTTATGAATAGTACATTGTGTTTGTGTATCGAGTAAGAAAAACGTAACATTCCCGGGCGATGTGAATATTGTTGGGGGAGGCGTCAGCCGAGCCCAGCAACACAGAGTCGGGGAATGTTGCTTTTCCTACGAGGTACACATACTATTTTTCCGCCGATTGTTAAAAAACAGACTGAAAACATGGAAATTCTAAAAATTATTTTATGAAAAAAAGAATAAGCGATGCCTTGAAAGAACTCCATGGAGAAGTACATTTCTTTACAGTACAGAGTACAGAAATGAATATTTCCTTACAGTAATCGTTGGCTGCCTAGCAACGATTATATGCACCGGAATCTTGTCCTTTTCCTTTCAAAATTCTGTCAGAAATGTCACAATTTTGAAAGGAAAAGGTCAAGATTTCGGTGCATGTAGTCGTTGCTAGGCAGCCAACGATTACTGTAAGGAAATATTCATTTCTGTACTGTAAAGAAATGTTCATTTCCTTACAGTAATTATTAGCACATTCAACAAGGTAATGACAACACATTTAACAAGTCTATTTAATTATTTCGTTCTATTAATAGTTATTGTTACATTACATATTATTACTAGTGTTAATTATTGAGGGGATATTGGTATTAACATTAGTATTGGAATTGCAAATCGCGTCGTCTGATAACTACAATGTTGATACTTCTCCATGGATACCGACGTTCGTTATTTTCAAGGCATCGCTTATTCTTTTCTTCATAAAATAATTTTTAGAATTTCCATGTTTTCAGTCTGTTTTTTAACAATCGGCGGAAAAATAGTATGTGTACCTCGTAGGAAAAGCAACATTCCCCGACTCTGTGTTGCTGGGCTCGGCTGGCGCCTCGATACACAATATACTATTTTCCTATTTTGTGGATATCTTAGTTCTCAAAGAATGATGACATAAAATTTTCCCCATCGGTATTGATCCGATCACTTGTGCTCATCTTTGCACAAATTTTCTCTTTTAACAGAAAATCTTATTTCAGGTATGATCAATGATCATCTCTGATTTGTTCTTTTGCGGATGTTATTAATAACGTAACATTGGGTGCGTTCAGAAGATTGAAACAGTTGCAAAACTGTTGAGCTACTGATCACTGATCGTTTGGTGATACAGATGGTGTCTGCTGAACGGGTTTGACGTTCGGAACATAGATAGCGTGTCACGTGACCTTACACAATTTTTAAAGTAGAATAAAGTTACAAATACAGTGTTGTCATAATAGACTGAGAGGTAGCGACCGATTTGGTCAAGTCATTTCCAGATGAGGAACTGTTTTTTTTCACATTCGATACACTACTCGAAGATACGAAGGTAAGCCTGGCACCTTGGACCGACCGGATTTGGGGGTGGTGGGCGTTTGAAGTAAAATGGAAGATGTCCGACTTTACCCAACAGCCAGATGTTCGATTTTGGTCTTATTTAATTCGTGGTCATGTACTGTAGGAAATGACAATGCCAGACGCTTTAGTGCGCACGGACCCATTGCCAAACCTCAATAACCTACCCTCATCGCATGAAAGCGCTTCGTATACATATTTTAACTATATCTTGAAAAATATGCAATATTCGAGTAAATATGAAGAGACCTTTTGTGGACGAATCTTCCTAGGATCTGATACACGATTTCAACTTGTGTTTACGTCCCCTTCAAATGAGGGTCGCCATATTGCTTTACAACACGTTGCGCTCAAGTAGCAGGGAAATGGTTTGATGGAACAATTGGCGTCCACTCCCTAAACATGTTGAGTAGCTCTAACTGAGCGGAATGCGTTCAGCAGACAACCAATCAACAGTTGCACAACAGTTGCGTCTGCTGAACGTACCCGTTGACGTTATTTAACTTTGATATTTTCCTCTTTCACTGGAAGGAGAACAGTGGTCCTAAACAGCAGTACATTTTCATCTACATTTTGTGCGTTCAAATACTCTAAAAATCTGAAGCAGTGAAACCAAGATTTTTTTCTGGGAGTGTTTTAACTTTAGTCGGTCTTTATGTAGGTATATACAAAATCTATGCAATTCGCTTGGACAATAACGTTTTTTATTTGTCAAATAAAAAGTAACCAATAACTACAAACTACAAAACCTACTAATCAGGTGGACATTATAACTTAATTTAGAGTTTTCGTGGCTTCTCGGCTAATTTGTCTAATATTTCTTCAGGGGTAGGAGTCACATCTCTGTACAAAAGCAAGAGTGTTAAACTATTTAGTCTGCTTCCAGATGCAGAATTTTTTATGTCATTTTTTAGATTGCGTAGCACGGAAAAAGTTTGTTCATTTTACGCGGTAGATGCAGGTAGAACTGCAGTATAGATAACAATACCCTGATATTGTGTAAATTAATCAGTATTTCAAGGCAGCTAAAACAGTTTTTGGTATTTGGTCCCTTTCAACCTAACCAGTGCCCTGTACCAGAATTTGAGTTCGACTTTGAACTCATCAAGATTGCCTGTTACGTCACCTCTATAGAAGGAAAGTAAATTTTCAAAGTCTTTTATAGTGGCATCTGTAAGACTGGATGGATCTGTCGCCTTGGAATGGTGGAATCTTGTGCTTTGAAAAGCTTTCCTTCACATTTATTTAAAAACCATCCTGAAATGGGATGCAGATTGAAATACAGTAGTAATCTTCAGCACTACTTGGTTTGTGTAATTGTAGTGGGCGGATTATTTATGAAAAAGTCGAATTTTTCTGCTTTTAACATACACAACGTTTCGCAATAAAAATAGGTAGGCTTTTTCAAGTCAAAAAATATGAATAATTAACAATTAAAAGGTATAATATAAACATTAATTAAATTACATGTGTAAGAGCTAAGAAGGTAAAAAAATAAAATAGAAGAAATTCTAGAATATTTTACTTGGCATATAAAAAAACCATTATTCTTATAATTTTCGACAGGTGTTTTCACAACTTCAGAAGTTGTACTAATGAGAATCGAATGTTGAATTGCACCTTTATTAACCTAATGAAGGCTTAAAATGAAAATGATTGATATATTCGATATATGTATTTGAAAATGGACTAGACGTAATAACGATTTGCATAAATATTTATGATTTCTTTTAGAAGCGACCGGTTCTGGATACCATTTTCTTGGCAAACAAGTTTCCTGTAAAAACAATTTATGTGTTGTTGCACTGCAGCCTTGCACAGTACTTTATTTATATATGGTCTAACATCCCTCAAATGAATTAATAAACAAAATTTGCAAATATTCCCAGGGAAGGTTTGATACCACTTACGGAACAAATACGAGAACTGAGCAGAGCACCCTGTGCGATGGTTGTTGAACAGTTAATCCAAGTAAAATCCAACTGGGAGCAATCAATTTCTGTTTAAAACAAGTATCAAAAGGCGCAAATTCTTATAGAATTTTAATTTCAACCAACTTCAAATCTGTAACTAATTATGGCACATACTATATACAATATACAGGGTGTCTCACGGTGACCGTCGGTTAGAAGTATATCAAGAACTGTAAAAGCTAGAAATTTGAAATTTTGCACATGTGACATGGAGTGTTTAATCTATTAAATAAAAATATTTTCCAAATGGGAGCACTTCCGGAAATACCGGAAGTGAGCATCAACTTCTTTATTTTAAATACAAACCAGGCAATTTTTTTTCACATTCTGATGTGTCATAAAATATTTAGTAAGTATGCTTAAAATAATCGGCGTATCAATTTTGATTGTTGAGAAAAAAATTTTTTTTCACTGAAAAATGTCAAAATCTTGTTTAGGAAATAAAATTGAAAGTCGAAAGTGGTAAAAGTTAGGGAAATGGGATTTTTGGTGCTCAATGTCAAAAGATTGAGACACAATTATCTGTAATGGATAATAAAAAATTGTCCGCGGTTACGTATCTATTTGACGTTATTTCCAGACTTAAGAAAAACTTTAAAAAGTCTCTTTTTTTAAATGGAATGCCTATTTAATTATCGGCCCATTCGATGCAGAAATAAATTTCCTTTAAATTGATATACCATGTTTCTATATCTAAAATCAATGATTACAGAGTTATTTACATTTTTCTAATTAAATTTATAATGACATACTTTACAAAACATGGTTGGCTTTGAATATTTTCAAAAAATTTTTATTCAATTGTTTCTTATGATGACAGTAGTTGTCAGTTAGCTATTAGTTTGAAAGTTTACGCTACATTTACGTTTGTTATCAGTGCTATCTGTTTTAATTTTTATTTTTGCGCTTAATATTTGTTTTTAATTGGGAAATATGGAATACACAAACGGCATGGGCGCCGGAAAGGGGGGGCAAGGTAGGGCACTTGCCCCCCCCTAGAAAATGAATGTTTTGTTTCTACTTCTACCTACCTAGTACCTAGCGTTCGTAAAATATTAGAATTTTCATTTAAAATCATAGAGCTTAACATTTTAACAAATTACAAAACTGAATACGAATACTAAATATTTTATAACACTCTGAGATATTATATTAATTTCATGATTTCGCATAAATCATGATAACGCTGAAGAATGCTGCGTGTTCAGATTGATGCGACTTGAGACCACTGACCTGTATCTTAAAGGACTGAGCATTCTAATGATCCCCTCCACTATTTTTGAAGCAAATTGAAAACTGGTATTTTAAGGTGCCAATTAGTAATTTAGGTTTGTTGTGTTGGTGATTATTGGTAACACTGTAACTAATGTTTTTATTTACATAAACATAACCTTGTTTCATACGTAGTATAAACTACGTTTATGCATTGCATTAAAATACAATTTTTAATAATTTACGTTTTTAAATAATTATGAGCCTGTAATTATACTACTTTTCACCAGATATTAAGCATATAGGTTAGAACAAGCTAAACTGTAACAGCTGATACCAGTACTACCAACACATTATAAACACCGAGCTACCATCATTATATAACTAACGCACTAGTTGGCACCTGAAGTAACTAATATTTAGGTGGGGCTTGTTTGCTTCAATGTTGTATTGAAGAATGCTCAGTCCTTTATGATACAGGTCAGTGCTTGAGACGCTCACATTTCCGTCATTTTGTATACATAAACACATTTAAAGGAACTTGATTGTTTTTGTTTAGCTTGACCTAATGAAAAAGTAATTAATAGATTTTCTCAAAACAGAAGAAAACTCTTATTACTTTTTTCCGATTAGAAAAATAACGCAAAAGTTTATTTTTTAACACCGCATATGTATACATTTTTAAAAATAAAGGTGTAAAACTTTTAATCTATTTTACTTTGCCCCCCTCTATATTTGACTCTTCCGGCGCCCATGACAAACGGTGATATTTTAAATTTGTTTTACATTCATGGCGAGTCTGCTCGTATTACTTTTCGGACCTGCAGAACCTTTAACTATTGAATAAAGAATCACTCAACACTTTAACGAAAGATATCCGCATTTACCTACAATGACAGAACGAAAAATCAGGATGATTGAAAAGAATTTTCTAAATTTGGGCGAAGTAAATGCGCCACGAAGTTTGGCAAAGCCAATTGTTCCCAATAACGCTGCAGAAACCAATGTATTGGGATATTTCAATTTTTTCCCTGAAAGTTCTGTTCGTTCGGCGGAAAAAAACCTTGGATAGTCAAGAAGTTGCATGGATAGAATTTTAAATAATCATAAAAGCATAAGAAACATTTGAATACAAATTTTTGGAAAATTTTCAAAGCCAACCATGTTTTGTAAAGTATGTAATTATAAATTTAATTAGAAAAATGTAAATAACTCTGTAATCATTGATTTTAGGTATAGGAACATGGTATATCAATTTAAAGGACATTTATTTCTGCATCGAATGGGCCGATAATTAAATAGGCATTCCATTTAAAAAAATAGGCTTTTTAAAGTTTTTCTTAAGTCTGGAAATAACGTCAAATAGATACTTAACCGCGGGCAATTTTTTATTATCCATTACAGATAATTGTGTCTCAATCATTTGACATTGAGCACCTAAAATCCCATTTCCCTAACTTTTACCACTTTCGACTTTCAATTTTATTTCCTAAACAAGATTTTAACATTTTTCAGTGAAAAAAATTTTTTTTCTCAACAACCAAAATTGATACGCCGATTATTTTAAGCATACTTACTAAACACTTTATGACACATCAGAATGTGAAAAAAAATTGCCTGGTTTGTATTTAAAATAAAGAAGTTGATGCTCACTTCCGGTATTTCCGGAAGTGCTGCCATTTGGAAAATATTTTTATTTAATAGATTAAACACTCCATGTCGCATGTGCAAAATTTCAAATTTCTAGCTTTTACAGTTCTTGATATACTTCTAACCGACGGTCACCGTGAGACACCCTGTATATGTGTATAACTACCCCCTCTCCCCACCTCAGACACAACCACGCCGGATTCTGCACAAATGAGTCATTGTTTTTCTTTCCACCCTTAAGGGAGATGGGAGTGGAGAGGGTGTCGGATAATTTGTAAATCACGAAAAAATGTTAGAGGAAGAAAAGTAAAAAAAGATCGTTTTTCTGCGGACGTGCAATTTTCCCCCTTTTCACTCCCAAAAAAGGGGTTGCAGTTGGGGGTGAAATTTGCAATTCCAGAATAGTTTTTTATGGAGAATCCAAAAGTAAAAAAATAGGTGTTCCCATTTAAGTTTTGAAAACTCACCCCCGCTCCACCCCACAGGAGGGGCGAGGGTGATATTTACGTCAATAGGTTTCAACAAATAAAGGATACGCATTTTTTTCTTTTTGTAATTGGACGTGTCGTTCTCGAGATATTAAAGGGTGTATATTTTGACTTTAATGGCGTCCCGACGGCGAACGGGTGATCCGATCAAAAAATTTACCAGCGATTTGGGTTCAGTGTAGAATTTCCTATAAGATGACACCACTTCCAGCTTTCTAAACCCTGTAACATCGACCAACGCACAGACACACAGACACACAGACACACAGACATCCGGACGAATTTAGTAACCAACTTTTTGAAGTTGGTTGAAAAAACGACTTCCTGAAATATTTGTTACAGGGCCCTCTTTGACTATTTAATAACCTTCTTCTAGGAAAATCATCGTTAATCTTCACAAATTTTCCTTCGGATAAGCTTATTTGTTCAGTAATTGTCCGAGGCTCAAGAAATGTAATATTAGCCATTTTGTTCGCCGTATTTCAGTCTGTGTCTATGGTACCATCTATCGTCTTATTTACATTACGGTAATTTATTCAGTAGGATTGCGAAGCTTATACTAAAAAATTCATTTTTGCGAGGTCACTTGGTAAAAAAAGGTAGAGCTAAAAGAACAGATTCCTTATAACAAGCCAATGCCACATATCACTCAAATTCACTTATATTATGCACACAAATAGTTAATGTATTTACACAGTTTCGTCAACGAATTAGAGGGGTATTGCAGGAACATTGCAACACTAATGTAGACGACGCGACGGCATAATTGTGATATTTTGACATTTGACGTAATAGTTATTTACATAATAGTCGGGAAAATCTCGCATTACTGAAGAGGAGCTAAATTGAAATACGAGGCATTGAAAGACGAAATTTACAAATTTTAGAAAAATTTTTTCAAGTTTGTCAATTTTGTTGGTAGATAAGTTACAAACTATATTTTGTGTCTTGTAAAGTCTGTACTTGTCCGGAAAATTTAATTTTCCTGCGCGTAAATAAGCACGAAAATGTTGTTGCCAAGACGATATTTCCAGAAAAAACAAGTATCAAAAGGCGCAAATTCTTATAGAATTTTAATTTCAACCAACTTCAAATCTGTAACTAATTATGGCATATACAATATATATGTATATAACTACCCCCCCTCCCCACCTTAGACATAACTACGCCGGATACTGCACAAATGAGTAATTGTTTTTCTTTCCACCCTTAAGGGAGATGGGAGTGGAGAGGGTGACAGACAATTTGTAAATCACGAAAAAATGTTAGAGGAAAAAAAAGTAAAAAAGATCGTTTTTCTGCGGACGTGCAATTTTCCCCCTTTCCACCCCCAAAAAAGGGGTTGAAGTTGGGGGTGAAATTTGCAATTTGAGTATCGTTTTTTATGGAGAATGCAAAAGTTATAAAAAATAGGTGTTCCCATTTAAGTTTTGAAAACTCACCCCGCTCCACCCCACAGGAGTGGTGAGGGTGATGTTTACATATCATGACTCAATAGGTTTCAACAAATAAAGGAAACGTATTTTTTTCTTTTTGTAATTGGACGTGTCGTTCTCGAGATATTAAAGGGTGTATATTTTGACTTTAATGGCGTCCCGACGGCGAACGGGTGATCCGATCAAAAAATTTACCAGCGATTTGGAATCAGTGTAGAATTTCCTATAAGATGACACCACTTCCAGCTTTCTAAACCCTGTAACATCGACCAACGCACAGACACACAGACACACAGACACACAGACATCCGGACGAATTTAGTAACCAACTTTTTGAAGTTGGTTGAAAATTAAATTATATAAACCTACTTGTTTGAATTAGTCATACTTCACGTTAAGTTGTCTTTGTTAACTATTTACGTTTAAATTTAGTTCTCTACTAAAAACCGGACATATCATCGTCATTATTATCTACTTTTGATCTCACTATTTCAAGTGGTGTTTAGGTTATAAGTTAACGTCATTTTGGTTCCAGTTTATTGAAAAACCTTTATTTGTCATTCAAATTCACCGGCAAACAGGCTCATGTTGAGCGGCAACTAAAATTTGTCGTTTTAATCATTTTGACATCATTTTGGAATCAGCATATTAAAAATTTGGAGTGTTTTTTTTTAATTTAAATTGATTAGCGGAAAAACGAATGGTGTTGTTTTTTGATGGTCAGCAATTACAATTTTTTTCTTCTTGTTTTAATTTTTGTCACATAAGAGAAAGATATAACATGTACAGTTAAAATCAGTAATATTCCTAGAGGATTCATAATCGTAATTGCTTGTAATTTTATGAATAAAGAATTTTGTTCATACGGAAATGCGATTTTTGCATATCGCTTATCTTTCTAATGATTATAATTACATTATTGTTTTATTTTATTTTTTTATGCTAGCAGCTAGCATCATAAACGGCTCTTTTGATAACTAGAAATCGTTCATAATTTCCAGTTTTATTGCACCCGTGCAATAAAACTACCATAGAAACAACGACGTCATCTTTACCTGATCTGACATATGCGGTATTTATACACGACACATAGCAACAATCGTATCCAACGAAACGATATCGTCATCACATCCAACATTCATGCAAGTAGTCTGTTTAAAAATAAAATTTTTCAAATTTATGATGCTAGCATAAAAAAATAGCGTATAGTATACAATTCGTTATAATCTTGGTGTTAATTGAACTCGGGAAATTTAGCGTGACTCGCTCGCTGCGCTCACTCGTACGTTAAATACTGTCTCGTGCAATAAACACCAAGATTATAAACTTGTTGTATAATATACTATTATGTGTTATCTAATTTTCAGAACGGTGTACAACTCCGAACAATGAAAACGCACAATGTATCTCAATTTACGACTGCAATGTATTGTATCACTCAATAACCAGTAAGGATCCGTCCGTTATAAGATTTTTAAGACAGTCTCAATGCGGATATAACGATGTTCCGTACGTCTGCTGTGGTAGTGTATCTACATACAAAAATCCCTCTCGTCCACAAACACCTAAGCCACCTGTCAACACCGGTGGTAGGCCTTCAAATCTGTTACCTAGCCGCACAACTTGCGGATTTCAGGTAAGTTTTAAATTGGGTTTGGGTTCACACTAAATTTATATGTGTAGGAAGGATCAAAAGTATTGGGAGGAGTGCAAACCACACATTCTGAATTCCCATGGATGGCGTTAATGGAATACAGAAAAAATGTCGGAGGGAGCAAGACATTTTCGTGCGGCGGTGCTCTAATTAGTAATAGATATGTTTTAACAGCTGCTCATTGTGTAACTGGAAAAATTACTGAACAAGTTGGTCCATTGTAAGGTTGATCCTAATTAGTTTACTCTAAATAAATGCTGTTATTGTAGAGTTAGTGTGCGATTGGGAGAATGGAGTACGGATACGTTGCAGGATTGTGTCAGCGTTGAGGGTTTTGAAATTTGTAATGACGAGCCACTTAACGTAGCAGTTGAAAGTTTCGTTGCCCACAGTAGTTATGATGATTCATCAATTAATAGGTATCACGATATTGCCATAGTGCGACTAGCACGAAATGTGCAGTTCACAGGTTCGGATTTTTTAAGTACGTTATTAATTTATTGCTTAACATTTGTTTTTAGAATTTATTCAACCTATTTGTCTGCCCACACCTTCACAAAGGGCAAATGTTGGTAATCAACTTTGGGTGTCTGGTTGGGGTCGTACCGAATACGCAAATTCAAGCCCGGTAAAATTGAAGGTTAAATTACCCATAGTTTCAAATTCACAATGTTCCAATACCTTCAGAAGAGCCGGGGTCCAATTGTCAAATTCCCAATTATGCGCTGGTGGAGAACGTAATAAAGATTCGTGTAATGGCGATAGTGGTGGCCCACTAATGCAGGTTATGAATTCTGATTCAAATCCACAATGGTACATAGAAGGAATTGTTTCATTTGGTACACGGTGTGGAACTGAAAACTGGCCAGGAATTTATACGAGAGTAGTCGACTACTTAGGATGGATAAATAATAATTTGGCACGCTAGTTTTAATAACTCTAGGAACCAATGCAAATTGTAACTTATTGTTTACTTTTTACTGCAGAAAGGTGTTGATAGCTTTTTTGAAAATTCTATAAAAAAGTTTTTTTTAACGTATTAAATGTGTAAATATGACTAATCCCTTTATTGAGTAGTTTTAATTTAATAAATTATTAAGAATTTTTCTTTAAACAATAACAATCTTTGATGTCGACGATTTATAGACATACTTACAAAATATACTTTTGGTATAAAGATAATAAAGTTATTTTAAATCGTATCATAATTTTACTTGATATATTATTAGTGTTGAAATCGTCACGATTGCTAGTATAGTGGCGAACTTAGTGACTCCATAATGCTTAAAAGTGCTGTGCTCTTGTTTCTTGCTTCATCTTATGCGCTAGAAAGTATAATTCACAGAAAGAAAAGGAAAGAGTTATAGTTAATCTGTTTTAGATAACACTTGTTATCACGACCTTAACTGTATTCCTCTGTCTGAATGTGAGGAAATCAAAAATTTCATCAACTTTGATAATTATACAAACTATGCTAGAACCTTTTCCTGTGGATATTTCCATGAACCGTACGTTTGTTGCAATAGTATGTTATTTACATTTTGAGAACAATATCTTTTCTAATACGTATGATAGGAAACTGTATAACTCCAAATGGAGGTTTTGGCCGTGCCGTATTACTACAAGATTGTCCCAATTTAGAACAAAATACCCTTCCCCATAATAAAAACAAAGCAAAATTTCTAAAAGATTCCTTTCTTAATGAAACCCACGTGTGTTGCAATAAAAACGAAAATGAGTATAAAACAGTATTACCAGCTCCAATTGGTAAGAACCATAATTCAAATTTTAATTATCGTACCTATCTTTGTTAGATGAACCGACCGAGAACAGTGTTTCATGTATCACTCCTAACGGAGAAAAGGCTGAATGTAGTCATATTTCTTCGTGTTCTGCGTACATTAAAGTGGCAAGTAAAACAAACCAATATTTTGGTTTTATAAACGATTCATTTTGTGGCTACTGGGAGTCACCTATGGTTTGTTGCGGAAGTGTTTCTTCTTATAAAGAGAATTACGTGTCAAACCTCCCACATGAAAATGTATGTGGCATATGGAATCCTTCGACCAATGAAGACATACCACCATGGGTGGGAATGATAGAAGTTTCAAACTCACGTGAAATATGCGTCGGTGCCTTAATTAACTATCAATATGTAATATCCACCTCGATTTGTACAGGTCGTGATGCGAAAAGGCTGTAAGTATCGTTTTTGATAATTTTATAATGCATGTTTAAAATGTATTTGGTTTTAATTGTTTTACAAAAATGGATAGTGAAGCTTTCAAAATGACCATCTTACGATAAACCAAAAAGTTTGAGTGTGTTAGGCCTATACATTCCGAACAGTATCCTCGTCATTTTGTTGTTGCATTTGCTATTATTTTCGTTTTGTCTATCTGTCCATACCTACCTGCTAGAAAGATGAACATTTTTGTAGTAGACTGAAAAGTTGTTTAATAACTTAAACGTTGCTGGAAGAACTGGTAAAAGTTAATTACAAAAATTATAATTTTTGTAATCGCGTTGGGAGACAAAGGGGTGTTACGGGTTATCAAAAAGATTCCCTAGAATTGAAAACCGTCAACCATGACTTATGTATTAGAACTTTAAAAGTTCGTAATTGCCTATCGAAGCATTACGGTCTACATTTTTCCAAAAAAGAAACTTGTAAATAGAAATGTCCAATATGGCGGATAATCTTAAACCAAAATATGGTAGAGAGTTATTAGGATAAGTAACCAAAGGAATCCGGGTGGGAAGTTTGACAACAATTTGTTAATGAGTGTGTGAAGCAACTCTTATCCTCATCAAAAGATTGGCGCGCTTTCTATGCTCTTTAGCTCACAGTACTATATTGTTCTATTTTTTGTTATGTCGTTTTGAGACTAAATAAATATATTTACAAACATTGCTTTAGGTACTTATCTCTATGGTTTCTGAGTTTCTTTTCATTCGCGTTTTTCAGTTTCGCAGTCTCGAATTCCATGTCATCAATATCCCCATCGTTTATAAGGACACTTGCAAATACCCAAACTTAATTTTTGATGTCCAATCAGAAACTAATTCCTCACTCTTCGATGTAACGTTGAAATTCACCAGTTCAGTCGGACGATTCGTCTCCCACTTTCTAATCTGGCACATGCTCTCGATGCACGTTTCACTAATTTTTCATCCTCTACCCCACACCAACATTTTGTACACAGTGGTTTAGCTCTGATTTCAGTCTTCTTGCAAGGTTTTTGAGGTAATTGCTGTTTTTGCGTTTCTTACCTAAAAAAAACATAGGTAGAAGTTTCAATTCTTGCGACCACAGTTACATAAATTGCAATAGTTTGATTCAGTAGGGGAGCAAACAGTTTGGGGTCGTCTTATTTATATTTTTGTCTAAGTTATATACAAATAAAAATCGATTATGTACTAATGCTGTAATCAATCTCGTCTACATTTTTACGGCATTACTTGTTTGAATTTCAAACGAATTATTGCAATGTCAAAGCCTGCTATACATTTGGTTGCTATTTAAGGTAATTGTTAGTAACTTCTCTGATTTAAATTGACTTAGAAAGGGTGGTAAATTGGTAACCGTCCCAGGTGGCGTAAGCTCTACTAGGTCTGCCACTGGTGTGGGTTTTTCACCTTCTTTTTACAGTGAACCGTAATGACAAAGCCCTAAACAAGCTGCAGTACAGTACAATATTGCACAAGTAGGTCTACTAAAAATCTGTTGATGCACAAACTCATAAACTTGGTCATAACTTTCGTTGGTCTAGTCAACCAGGATTTATTTAATGCATTCATCATAGGATGTTGCGATATCTAGCACGCTTACCTACCTAAAGTGCGATTAAAAGTTACATTAACAAATTGTGTTTTAGGAATATAAAATTTGGACAATGCATTACACACGACAGCAGAAAATCTGAATGTCATTTTAAAGTAAAGCAAGTAAAATTATTTCCCTTGCACAATTATTTGCATTCTGAAGATACTGGAATTGTGTTACTAAAATTAGCAAGAACAACCACAAAGTTTAGTAAGTATAAACTATAAATATTATTTTAAGAAAAAAAATGTGCAACCAGAAGTTATTTTCTACGCCATTGCTAAAAATCGGCATATAGATTTGTCAGAATCACAGAAACGTACTGCTCGAATAATCCTTAGATCACAATTAATACCGAATCTCAAGAAGACTTTAGTGTAACATGAAAATGCCTTGTGATTTGCGATGTTGAAAATCCAATGTTACACATATGTTACTAGAGTAACGTCTGAGAAGATGGTGAAAAAAGAAGTAAACTGTGTAGAAGCAGTGAAACCATAAAATGTGACAGACGAAAAAATGACTATGAAGCTACGAAGAAATCATTTCTACTGTCCATGTTAGGTTTTTAATACGAAGAAAACGTAGAAGCTATGTGTAAATCAAAATGAAACCTCTAAAGGAAAATAAACTTCGTATTCCATTGTAACCTATGAGCATAGGTAGAAGTATTGCCAAAGAAATTCAATATGTGAAGTGTGCAGGTAAACATGTGACTAAACAATGTAATAAAGGACGAAGTACAAAACCGCAATGTGCCAACAGTATAAAGAGACCCATCTAATTTCTAATCATGGTTTGTAGCCAAACCGCTCCAAGAAAGACGAAACAAAGAAGCACCCGAAATGAAGCTACTCGAAACATACGCGATAAGTCAACAGCATGAAGTCATATACGTAAGCTATCACACGTTCTCACTCACACCATAAAATTCATCTCTACTAATCTGTTAATGCCAACATTAGTAGTGAAACTAAATCGAAAATAAAACAACTGTTTTAGCAGTTCTCCGATAGAAATAAAGAATTAGAAATAATGATGGAATAAAGAATGGTAGCAGAGCAGCAGACAGGGAAACAAGATTCACCAGATCAAACTACATTTAATTACATTAGTCATCACTTACAAGATAAACTCAAAAATCCCCATGAATAATTTTTTAATGACTGTAATGTTCAATTGAATTAATGCGATAAATCATTCATTCATTCATAAAATCTAAGGAAAAGCCAAAAGTACATATTGCTCTCATAAGAAGCTCATCATTTCGTAATACCAAATGGGCTCGAAGCGATGGACCATGCGGAACATCTTGCTACACTTTGTTTTACCAAATGACAAAAACTAAATCATGACATTGATAGACTTTTACTTCAAATGAAGTACGAAAGGAAGTTAGTTTCATGAACATTAGATTGGCCACTGGCTGTCCACTTTGCTGATGATGCAGCGACACTAGCGGTTGGCAATGGTACTGAAGAAGCAACTAGAAATGTACAACAGCAAAGTCGAAAGGCCGATTTAGGACTAGAGGATAAAAATAAAACATCGGCACGCGTGGACTTTCTTTACAAAAATGATGAACATACACCAATAAACATCAATCTTACATCATACAGCAACACTGCAAAATACCTTATTGTGAATCTGAACATCCAACTGAAATGGAAAACGTAAGTATTAAAATAAAATTTCGGTAATAAAAGTGCTCCAAATCCAAAAGATAATACCATTTTTGGGAAAACTTACCATTGATGTTAAAACAAAAGATTGCTGATAAACGAAAGTTACAGACAATGTACCAAAGAACTCGTGCTTTAGAACTTTGAATCATTACTGAACAACAATTCATATAATATGACGAACTATGACATTGCAACAGAAATCGAACGCACCTATTGGACCGAAAGACTTACTCTCTATAGACCAAAGTGATGTCCAAAAATAAATTTAACACTAGAAAAGCCTGCGGCTCTGATCTGATTGGTGGCAAAAAGATCTTTCCGAAAAAATGTACGGTTCATAAATGTGGTCTCAAGAAGAGGATACTTCTTTATGGCCTTTATACGGTTGACCTCGGTGCCAACCAATACGTTACAATCTCAATATACATAGATGATACCGTGATCTTGTCATCGCACAAAGGTCCAGTCATCGCTTCACAGGCACAAAATGTGTATAATTTAAATATTGATATTATTTTTAGAACAGAAGGTATTAATCATATTGTGAGTTGGGCATTGTCATGGATAAATCGTTGGCTTCAGCTTGAAAAAACCTTTCATTAAGCTTTTTTAATATTGGTCATTGACCAATCCTACCAATTGCGAAAAATAGTCGAACATCTTTGCTGCGCGAGACTGAATACGAAAAAGTAGGAGACTCTGCCCAAAAATAGTACACAAGGAAAATATTGTAACCTTTTCGAATCTCTACAAAGATATAATCTCGAGGACAAAAAATTTATGATCGTTTAAAATGGTGACTTTAATACTGAATATTTTCCAGATAGAATTCCAATCTGTTTACCACAAGATCAACTTGCAGTACGACAAAGGGTAAACTTGATGGGTTTAGAAAGATCGAGTTACTCAGAGTGGACTGGAAACGACATATCCGGATCCGCTTTATTCAACGATGACTGCAATTTTGAAGCAGATTTGAAGTATTTATGTTTTAAAAGCGAGAATATGCATTTTGTACCTTACCAATACATTTTGAGCAAATTTGATGACAATCAATGGTATTTAGAAGGCATATTTAATTGGAAAGAGTGGAATGGCTCACCTTCTAGAAATATGTACGCCATTTATGTGTATAAATTTACATCCTGGATTAAAAGTAATATTTCTTAAAATACAATTTATAAATTGCATAACATTTTAGTTAAATATGGTTATTATTATGTAGTATAACATTATATATTTGTTCAATGCATGTTTAGTATATAAATTCCTGGTAAAATGTACCCTCAAGGCATTCTTATTTTTGCTTTAGGTTTAGAGGACGAAGTACGCGTTCGGATTTTTTATATTAGGTATCTATTTCTAGACGTTATATTCTTTTAATTATAGACAAGTACATAATAATATTGTTAAAAATATTAATTATGACATATTTTCATTATATTATGAAGATTATAATAAATATAGTTCTGTCTAAATCATTGCATTTTCTTTATTTATGGCGTGTGCTACCTATGTGTTTTCTCTATAGTAGGAGAGCTAGTGAACCATTTGACTAACCCGTTTGGCACAAAGCTAGAAACTTTATAAATGATGATTTAATATCATTCAATGAAGAAAATACCGGTCTGGCAGGCATATCGCGGTTGCGTCATCATCCCTTAAATTTTTGAAAATGTAAAAAAAAATTGTTTTTTAGTCGACTCGCACAAGGCTACAATTTTAAGATGTTGTAATTTACATATGTTTAAGTGTAAAAAAAAATTGCCAGACTATTTTGAGGGTTGCAAGTATGTGCCAGAACACAGCAAAGTTGTCATCGGGGTGGTGTAGTCCTGGCGGTACGTCTAAATGTCTGTCAAATTGTGCGGGAAGTGTGAAATTAGGTACACTTATTAATTAGATCAAACTAAAGGATTTGACCCGCAGCACCCCTATTTTCAACCCTTAGTTTTCAAAAGTGCCCCGTATTTAGTTTTTTCAATCCCCTAACGATAACTCTTTTGTTTACAACTTTTAGAAAGAATTATATTAATAAAAGTTTTAGCAATTCTTATAAGAAACATTTTATATAAGGATAACATTTTCACAAATATCAACCCTTATCGAGATATCTGGAAAAAACTGATTTTTGCAGTCTCATTACAAAATCGGTCATAGTATTCTTGTTTATGGTTTCTCAGAAAAATTATTCAAGTAAAAGATGTAGATATTAATATGATAAATACTTTAGGTATATATAATATTTTCACAGAAAGCAACCCTTAACAAGTTATTTCGATATTTCTGAAAGCAAGCAACCCTTAAGTACGAAATCGCTCGTATCTTTTTATTTGTAACTTATGAGAAAAAACATGTACATAAATATTATAGAAAATTATATGTTGGGTATTTTATGTCAGTATGAAAATTTCTCAAAAGTCAACCCTTAACGAGATATATCGAAAAAACCAGAAACTTTTCTATATTTCACTAAAGTAACATTATTGTTATATAATTCGGTAGGTATATGGATGTGGAAAATATAAGTAAGGGGTAATTTTTTTACAAAACCTCACCCTTAGCGAGATTTTTGAAAAAACAAACTTTCACCCCTTTTTAGAAAAGTTTTCGTAACTTTTTCAATTACGATTGTTAATAATAGCCAATTACAGTGTATAATAAATTGTATACATTTCACCACCCCCAAGAAAATAACATCAAAATATGTCTTCCTTGATATAAAAATCGACCGTTGTTTGCATTTTTCTTAATGACTTTTTATTAATGTACAATTAGATTGTTTCTTTTTAATTATATTACCGCGAATAAACCTTATTTTGTACGTTGAAAATTTCCCCACCAGTGTGATGGTGCAAAATCACTATGATGATTTCATGAAATATATTGTAATTGGCTATTATTAACCGTGAAAAAATAATATTAACAATCGTAATTGAAAAAGTCACGAAAACTTTTCTAAAAAGGGGTGAAAGTTTGTTTTTCTCAAAATATCTCGCTAAGGGTGAGGTTTTGTAAAAAAATTACCCCTTACTTATATTTTCCACATCCATATACCTACCGAATTATATAACAATAATGTTACTTTAATGAAATATAGAAAAGTTTATGGTTTTTTCCATATATCTCGTTAAGGGTTCACTTTTGAGAAATTTTCATACTGACATAAAATACCCAACAGATAATTTTCTATAATATTTATGTACATGTTTTTTCTCTTAAGTTACAAATAAAAAAGATACGAGCGATTTCATACTTAAGGGTTGCTTGCTTTCAGAAATATCGAAATAACTTGTTAAGGGTTGCTTTCTGTGAAAATATTATATATACCTAAAGTATTTATCATATTAATATCTACATCTTTTACTTGAATAATTTTTCTGAGAAACCATAAACAAGAATACTATGACCGATTTTGTAATGAGACTGCAAAAATCAGTTTTTTCCAGATATCTCGATAAGGGTTGATATTTGTGAAAATGTTATCCTTATATAAAATGTTTCTTATAAGAATTCCTAAAACTTTTATTAATATAATTTTTTCTAAAAGTTGTAAACAAAAGAGTTATCGTTAGGGGATTGAAAAAACTAAATACGGGGCACTTTTGAAAACTAAGGGTTGAAAATAGTGGTGATGCGGGTCAAATCCTTTAGTTTGATCTAATTAATAAGTGTACCTAATTTCACACTTCCCGCACAATTTGACAGACATTTAGACGTACCGCCAGGACTACACCACCCCGATGACAACTTTGCTGTGTTCTGGCACATACTTGCAACCCTCAAAATAGTCTGGCAATTTTTTTTTACACTTAAACATATGTAAATTACAACATCTTAAAATTGTAGCCTTGTGCGAGTCGACTAAAAAACAATTTTTTTTTACATTTTCAAAAATTTAAGGGATGATGACGCAACCGCGATATGCCTGCCAGACCGGTATTTTCTTCATTGACTGATATTAAATCATCATTTATAAAGTTTCTAGCTTTGTGCCAAACGGGTTAGTCAAATGGTTCACTAGCTCTTAGACTATAAGTCATGCATATTAATGTAATTTTGGCACGATTTTCGTACTGTAATGCTTTAATGTATAGTTAGCTTGTCTAAACTACAAAATTTATACCTACTTATTAACAATACACCTTGTTTTATAGTAGAACAACATTGCTTAATAAATTTTTCCACATGATTATCTTTAGGTACATGAGTAAAAATATATTCGGCTTCCGTCTAGAACAACTGACTTTCCATTCGCCTAAATCGTCTTGAAAATGGTATTTTCCTGTCTTGACAAGAAAAGGAAACAGGGATTTTGAAAGATTTTGGATTGTTAATACCACAGACACACCGACGCTGACGCTAATTGCTGAAATGTCAAAACTTTTACAAATTTAGGAATAATAATTCTGTTTCACTGTTTTTAAACTATTATATTTACAGACAGCTTCAAATTAACTCGGCACTATTTTTGTTATTACTGATTTTACAAAATGGGTTAAATTAGCAAACTAATAGTGTTTTTACCGCTGATTAATATGCAATTAATAAAAAAACAATTGAATAACGCATTTTCGAGAAAATTACAAATTTAGTACCTATTTTTGTTAATAGAACACTCCGTATATTTTTATTGTAATCGAAAGAGAAATGAATCACAATACTTAAGATCAGTGTAGTTGATCCTCTGTTTTATTCTGGATCGCTTACGGGAGCAAGATATATTAACCTTGTGTTAGAAGTTTTGACAGAATATCTAAATGATGTTAATTTAAAAGATTGCCAAATCATTTTATTTCCAGCAAGATGGAGCTCCAGCTCATAATTTCCGTGAAGTGGGAGCAATGCGGCACAGACTTTTTGAAGACCGCTAGTCCGCTGGATGGCAACAAAAGGTCCCATTAAGTAGCCACCTCGTTCACCAGACTTGTCGCCTTTGGAGTTTTTCTTTTGGGGGTACACAAGATAGCTAATGGCTAATGGCATTAGCTATCTTGCGTTTTATTGACTTACACATAATTGTTTGTTCCTTTATAAATTGTATGTTTAATGTATTAGGTTAATTAAAAATTGTAATAGTGTATAGTTAGTGGATGATGTCGTTGTTTTCTACGAAAACATGAACAAAAAAGAACCTTTATTTATTTTGCGTCCTGATCAAGGCAACGCCAAAATTCTGCCGAAACTTCGACAATTAGAATAAACCTGATGGTTTTTGGTTATCCTAACTCCTACAGAAGGCCTTGTTTATAAGGAAATCCAAACCCTATATAACACTAACCTCACTTTATCAAATGTTTTAAATGTTATAAATTAATATAAATCCATTTTGTTGTTAATCGGTACTTGAAAAGTCATTACATTTGGTGAAACGTCGTATAATATGTTTTATCAATAAAAAAATAAGAAGAAATTTGGCAATCAATCACCCCTTTACCCAAGTATTATTTCATTTTATATTTCAATCAACGATTAATTAATTAGTAGAAACGAATCATAATTTAAACTAATATTTGTAGATGTTCTAGAAAATATAACTGGTAAGGAAGTATTCAGATACAGAAAGAATGGTAGTTGTGGAAAACTAACAAATCAGTAGGTTAATATAAACTCTTTAAGAACAAAAGAGTTTCTCCAGAGGATGTCGGAGACCTTCTAGTGAAGTGCTGATTGGTAAAGGTTAGAGATACGACAGTGTGTACTTCTATAATGTGCCGACGTTTCGACTAGGATAGGTCTAGTCTTTCTCGAGGCTCGGAAGAGTCACTGTCTTTAAGTTTTTAAAACTTTAAGCTGAAATGTTGTACCACAATGTGCTCCGTACACTCCTTTCCGTTTAAAAATAGTGGTCAGCTACCTGTCTTCGAGTTTTCCATTATCCCGGAGGTGGTACCTGGCAATGGTAGGCAGAAAAATCCCTTAACCTGCTAAAATCCTTGCACCATAAAATTGAGAGTCGTAAGCAAAATTGTTAACCCTTAGGCAGTTTCCCAGGAAAAATTTGTAAGGAATTGGACGTCGGCGTCGGTTCTGTGTTTTGGTATTGTTGCATGATTAATGATTTGAGTGCACAATAGGGCGGAACGATAAAAAATATTTTTCAAATCTTAATTGGAATGCTAGGCGATGACAGAAGTGAACTTTGACGCTATTGATTATACCCACCTATATAATTGGCAACCAGATAGTCACAGAACTCCCATTGACAAAAAGTATACCGGACGCAGATTTTAAAGAAATGGTTGTTAATATTCTCGATAACATCGAAATTTTTAATTTTCCATGCCAGGCTGTCGAAAGACAAATTAAGATGGTAACTGAGGCGTCTGGGTTCTGGGTCAGTATGTGGAAACATTGCCAGGGACGGGTTAATTCGAGCAAAAATTGCTTCTAGAAAATCTATACCACAAATGGAGACAAAGAAAGATTTTACTAAGTAAGCTTTTCCATTTAGAATAAAGGGGGGTTGGGGAGGGTGGAATCAGGCTTGCAACCACCTCCTCGTGGGGATTCTGGGTTGTTCTTTTTTAATTAATAAAAGACAAGCGAAGCGCTACAATAAAAATAGCAATATTTTTACATTTTTCCCCCATTTTAAAATGAATAAGGAACCTGAAGAACTTAATATTTTTCAACAATTTCAGGTATCTTTAATTAACTGGGTGTATCAATTTCATGTACAACAAACGGCTGCTGTCTGAAGTTTGTTCTGTAAATTCTATACTTAATGAAAATGTTGTTCTTTAAATAAAGGTATCTTTTTAATTCATAAAATGTCCCTATAACTAAAACTTGATCCATAAACGATTATGACATTTATATTGTTTACCTACTCACGTAGAAAAGTGCAGCTGTTTGTAAAACAAGTAGCGTAAGTCTTAGATGACCTGTTAGGTACGTACATAAGTTTAGAAAAAGGATAATATACCTATTTTACTAAATCCACTAAGTAACCAAATCAGGAGACTTTAATAAAAATAAAGATGCAAAAACTGGTAGGAATTCTTGTTGAAGGTTACATATGGTAAAAATTTAACATTAATTAAATCAATGGTTATAAATTATTTCGTTTCTCAATAACTGTAAATCAGTTTTTCCTGTATTCACACGACTGCGAAGATTAGGTTTGGGAAGTGGTGAACAAAATTTCTTATTAGAAAAAGGGAAGGGGGGTGGAATTAAAGTACATTAGTGATATACCTTTTGGAGAACTGCGCGTCAGGTAGGTAGGTACAGCAAAGTAAGTGAGGATGGACCAATTTAACAAATAAGTAGGTATTTGTTAAGATAGAAAGTTTTGTGGTACTTAGATCTAGATTAAGTGTTCCTGTTCTTGTCGCTCTTGGGTAAGGTCAATGTGGTTTCTTGGCATCCTTGACAATAATATTCAGCTGAAAAAAAATTTCGAGAGGTCGGAGAGTACTGTCTCAAAATGCGTTTACTTATTTCTTGACACTTCATGTAAGTACGTAATTTTAGCATACAAAAGCTGGTTCAGATATTCATCGGCCTTAGGTATTGAAAATTATGGTGGAAGTGAGGATGACGTCACAAAACACTTTACCTAAACGTTGGAAAATAGTCTATTAAGAAACTAAATGCGATCCGTCAGTTAAAATGTGACGTCGATATCATTTTAAAACCACAAACCAGTCTATAGAGTACAGGATGAACCTATTTCTCTTTGTCTTTACATCAACTGCGCTTGCAACATTCATTACCGCAAACCGCAAAATAGCAGTAGGAAGTACCTTTTCAAATAAATGTAAATATGTAAACACTAAAAAACATTATCATCACTGCAGGGAAATTTTTCATTGGATTATCGCTTATTTATGTTAGTCAGTATTCAGTAATGATTAAAATACGACAAAGTTCGCGATTGTGTCGACTCAAACATTAAGATGTTCCCAGTTACAGTGTTTTTGCTACAATTTTTTATAACCTCTGTATTCACAAGTAAGTACAACTGCTTATTACATTTAGTAATCTTTAAACACAAATCGATCACACTTAAATTTTGGTAAATTGAGTTCAAGTTCGGTCAAACAGGTATTTCATAATGATTTCAAGTACCTAATTTCTACTAATAAATTATCGATTTTAATAAGAAGGGAATGAATGTACACGTTTTCTAAAGAAAGTGGTGTTGATCTTTATTGGCATTACACATCGGATAAGAATGTTAATTGAAATTGTAATAGGGGATTAACCAAATTAACCAAATAAATGATAACTAACACAGATCATATCTTCTACTAGATCACATAAGTCGTTTGGCAAGGTCTTCGAATTATGTATTATATGTAAGGTAGAAACATAAACGTCTCTTCCAGTTACAATACTTAACTTTCAACTTTTATTTGAATTCTCAACTTTTCAATCAAATCAATCTACCTATTTAATTAATTTACATAACACAATTTAACCAATAATTATGAACGCGGTCAATCGATAGAAACATGAAACTGCGTTGCAAATTATTAACGATCGGGTAGGTGAATGCGAAAATAGAACAAGTGTGGAAGCAAGCCTTTAAAGCTTTTAACGGCGCTAGTGGTTTAAAAGCACTCTACACGCGTGTCATACGCTATTTTTTACACAATTGCATCATAATTCGAGAAATAGAACTGAAATCGGTATTTCAAATCAGAATTTTAATTTTGAATTTGTATCATTTCGGAAAGTAGCCTATGCAATGACGTCATGTTGATATGGAGATTGGTTAGCATTATTGTTGTTTACGTTGCTATATAAAGCTTATCAAACGAAATTTCCGATGCACGTCATAAATTTGATGAAGTCGTTGTAATGCAGCATTGCCAAGCAATATATTTGAAACTATCAGGAAATTATCGTAACTACTATCAGCAGAAAGAAACTAAACTATCACTAATAGTTTAATTGTACTGAAGAATTACTACAAAACATTGAGGTTAGATTACCAAATTCTTGGACCAAACGTAAAATCTAAAAGAAACAGGATTCAGTTTGGCATCGTTGGATTTGATTACCAACCTTACAATAAAAATGCTGATATTACTTTTGATGACGTCACTTCCGGTATAACCTAAAATGGCGGCACTCATTTTTTTATAAGATTAAAGTTGCAGTTTTTTAATGTAGTTTAAAAGAGTATTTTTTTCTGAATTCAGCAATATATATTATGCTACCTATATATGTACTTATTTTTTGAAAAAGTGTTAAAGAAATTGTTAAAAAATTACTGCAACGCTCTATACTCAGAAACTATTAAAATTATCGAAATGCGGTTTTCGCGAATCGATTGCATTCGGGTCAAGGACGAAAATGGCGATATTACCTTTCATGACGTCACTTCCGGTATAAGCTAAAATGGCGGCACTCATTTTTTTTCAAAGAAAAAGTTGCAGTTTTTTGGTGCGAGGGAAGTCTCGTGGCAATACATGCCAGAATTTTTTTTTGTTATTTTGTTTTATATCGTCAATAGAACCGTTTAACCAAGGCTACATTGACATGCCATAAATATTTTTAATGTTTTGTTAAATTTCTGGCTATACCGGAAGTAAATTGATGTACTTATTATATTCGATTAAAAGGGTCATAAGCCCTCTACTTCACTGTAAAATTATATTTCTTCATCTTTGTTAGCAAGAAAAGTTATGAATTTTTATAATGTTCAACATCATACATTCATCCCCCTACTCCTAGGGGAAATGAAGAAATAAGTTAAGTGGCAATAGTTTTTCACAAACTATATAACATATAGGCGTCAATAAATTGGCTACGTTAAATTTTTGTTCTTTATTTTCCATAGGGGAAGGGGATGAATGTTTGAACTTGAAAATTTTAAATTTTCATAAATCTTTTGCTAACAAAGATGAAGAAATAAAATTGTACAGTGGAGTAGACTAGTAGACGACATACAACTCTTTTAATCGAGTGTAATAAGTATACCAATTTACTTTCGGCCTAGCAGAAAATTAACAAAATATGAAAAATATTTATGGTAAACCCTGTATATTATTTCAGAGGAAAATCAGAAATCGTTTTCTGATTACAACTATACTACACACTATATATTTCTTTTTTTTTCTATCTGGAAGTTATCAAAATATTAAAAATATTTATGACATACCCTGTATATTATTTCAGGAGTAAATCAGAAATCGTTTTCTGATTACAACTATACTACACACTATTTATTTATTTTTTATTTTTTTGAGTTATTACGCAAAAACTATTTTATTTTGACTTTATTACGCGAAGCAATTTTATTTAATACGTCATAGTAATAAACACGGGAAAGTTGTCACTGGTCATTTTTTTCCATTATATTTAGTAAGCAATGGTTTAATGGAACACAAAGGAAGGTTTGAGCAGATGAGATAAAATCAGAACGGAGAGTTCCAGGGCCAGAGTCAGTAAGATAAAGACGAGTTCCGGGGTAGGACCGTGTCAATGTTGAAAAACATGAGATAAAGGCCTGCCTCCATATTCTTCGATTTAACCTACCTTGCATCTCTTAACAGTCCCAATATAGGTTTTCCTTGTACAAGCAATAGATAAAAATAAATTAATGAAGCTAAAAAACAAACTTTTTATTGTATTTTCGTGAATCAATTTTAAAAAAATACTAATACGATTACAAAATATGTTTTCGTTGGTATAATTTAGTGCATTCCTTTCAAAAATGTATCTCACCACTTTTCAATAAATTTGTTTTTATTTTCGTTCAATTTTGATCGTACATCACTTCGGAACAAGATGGTTTGTATATTTCTTCTTTCGTCTTGCAATATTATTTCGTTTTCCGTTACGTCTCGAATTTTCAACACTATTTTTTAGTATCTGAATTCAAAATATTGAATATCATTTTCCTTCTGCTTCTCTAAGTGGATTTGTTATTTTTTTACAATAAGTTAACGGACTTTCGGCTAAAAGACTCGCTCGTGGCGTTTGTAAATGTAACTTATCAGAAGGAACGTTTTCCATTTCTTCGGCCTGTAAAAACAATAACTTCCTTTTCCTTAAAAAATCTACTCTCATTGTGTTCGGATTCAGGACCGATATCGTCATAGGTGGAATTTAATGGAGTTTTCACCACACTTTTCCTTTCTGGGGGTTATCCGTGCGAAATAGACTCCACTTTCTCGCAAAGTCATCTACCGAAAAATTGACACAACCTCGTCAGATATGTTTAAAATCTCGTCGACATAGTGTCGATATATATTCTTTATATATCAATTTTGGGGAAACAAATCCATGGTCGCGATGGAAAATCAGTAAATTTTATGATTTTGAATTCACTGAGAATCATGCTGAAAATATCGAAGATCACCACTCGATTTACTTCTTTGTCTGCTAACGCCGTTCATAAAAGTTCAAATGTTGTTTCAAAAACTCTCATTTTCGATCTCACCACTGCACTTCTCTACCCGCTATACTAAAATGTAATGACGCACCCAATTGTATCATGGGAAATATTAAAATAGGTACCTAGTTTTTTTAAAAAGTGTAGGTAATCATCACTATTTAACTTTTGAGATCAAATAAAGCAAACGCCAGTGTTGAGTGATTTGAAGAAAATCGATGGATTAATAAAAAACAGCGTCAACTTTCAGTTTCAAGTGTTATAGAACTTTGTGGTATTCGCGTAGGATTGCTTCGCAACCTATTTACTCATTTCCTAACATCCTCTTTGTTACGCTATGACAAGGAAATGACTGTGAATTTCTGAAGATGTTTTCATCTTTTTTTAATTCCTCGATAAAGTACATAAACTTTTTGTAAATTTATCTTATCATCATTTCATGTTATTAATTGGGCAATACGAAAAACTCAATTCATCAACATGAGAATATCGGTGTTAACATTTTTATTTGGAATCCATCGTCCCGAAACGCAGAAAATTGATATTACATACCTGAGGATATACTTCCAGCATTGCTTTTAATATTTTTGAAGATTACATGGTGATAATTGGTTAATTGATATAATATCTACTTTGCACATCAAGAGTAGGAATAACTAAAATTGAGTAGATACCACTTTTGTTGTCTCTTTATTGTTTAATATTTAAAGAAATACGAAAAATGAATGACAATAATTAATTATCGAACAAACATACAAAACGTTTTAGAAATTTCTGATTTAATCAATATATCTTTTGACAATGCGTAACCAGAGCTGGGAAGTATTTCAAAATTTAAATACTTTCAAGTATTTAAATACTTATATTTAAGATACTTTTTGAAAATAGTATTTATATTTGAAATTTTGAATACTTTTGAAAAGTATTTAGTATCTTGTATTTAAAAAAAAGTATTTAAATACTTCTAAAATATTTAAATACTTTTGGAAGTATTTAAATACTTTTTAAATATTTAAATACTTTTGGAAGTATTTAAATACTTTTAAAATATTTAAATACTTTAATGACCTTACATGACCTCATCTCATCCAAGGCTAAAAAAATATATTAAAAATATTTCAATAGTGGTATTTAATACTTTTGATATTTAAATACTTGTCATATTTAAATACTAAAGTATTTAAATACTTTAACTAAGTATTTAAATATTTTAACTAAGTATTTAAATATTTTTAGTATTTAAATACTTTCAGAAAGTATTTATTATTCAAACAGTATTTAAATACTTTTGGATTTTTTATTTAAATACTTTTCCCTCAAAAAAGTATTTACTATTTAAATACTTTATTGATAGTAAAAGTATTTTGTATTTAATATTTAAATACTTTTAAAAAGTATCTTTCCCAGCTCTGTGCGTAACACAACTTTCTGAATATTCTTAAGAAAATTACCCATGAATCGTTCATTTTGTCGATAGAGTGGGGTGCTTTGAAAAATTACGTTGTCACATATAGCTTTTGGTTTAAAAACGGGTTTGAGAATAAAAAGAAAAAACCATCCAACTTGTTATCTTTGGAACCATAGTTATCAACAGTTTTTTAAATAAGTAAAATTTAATAGCTGCTCTATTTGTATTTAGGCCAAGAACACCTCGTATCATTTCATAAGGAGTCCTTATCTAAAACTGGTTTAGATACAGATTATTGCAATGGTCAATTTATTAGTTGTCATATCAAAAGATAAATACTTAATTTACAAAACAATGATAATCACAAGTTAAAAATGAATCAGAGGATGTAATGAAATAATTATCCTTAATTAGTTACTCATATTTGATATTTACACATTTAACAATTACTGATAATGGCGTACCCTATTTTTGAAATATATGAAATAATATTCACGTTAAATTACGGCCGACGTTTAATAAAACACAATGAACTAAGAACTTCAACGACCTGCTCAGTTTTTTTGTAAAAATGATTGTACTATACGAGATGTTATCTAAATTCCAAAAAAATTATAAAGGGGTATATTTCCCAATAACCACAATTACGGTACATGTCCCATTGTTTTTACAATCTCTTTTCACTTCTGATTTTGATTAAAAGGGGTTGGGTTATGGATGGATGCTCTAAACTCCTTCATTTCTTTTCATGCAGGTTTTCGTTTTCGACTTCATCTTTTTCTATCACTGATGCAGCGTTTCAACAGCTCGTGATTGGTTATGCTGGTACTACCTCCTTCTTGAATTACTTTTTGCTCTATGAAGTACGTCAGCATTATTTTCAGTTTTTAGTAAACTACAAAACCCTTTTCTGAAAATTTGTAAAAATTATTCAGGATTTGTTAGGAGACAACAAAGAGGTGCGAGGAGTTATCAAATTTAATTTAAAAAAAGATGCGCTAAAAATTCACCCGATTAGTATCTGGTAACCTAGATGGCCATTTGATTGGTCCGTTCGCGCCATGGATTGGGCTGAGATAATTTGAACAAATTCTGGAAGTATCTTGCTCAAAATACTGCAAATTTCTTCAAGTTTTCAACTGAATATCATCGAAGTTTCTATTAAAAATACTATTGTCATTGAATTTGCGTGCATTTATCCATGAAATTTCAAAACTGAAGCTTGCATCAGTCCCGTGACTGTCCAAACTACTCATTCCGGCTATGATATTTATAAGTTTTCAAGTACATATAAATCTTTCGATTTCGCGTATCGAGTTATGGTTATCGGTGACGAAGATGTGATGTAACATAACAATGAGAGGATGAAACTAGAGATGACTTTTCACCGCCAACTTCATAGGGTCCCTTTCATAGAGGTGAAAGTTTGTGTCGCTCTTTGTCGACCCTCTTAAGAACCACCAAATCTTCCATGTTAAAGCTGGGTAGTGTCGCTCCCACATACTTCCGTTGGTCGTTATCATTCTTGGCAGTGTATGTGCTGCTCTCTCCTGTACAATTTTTATGTCGGGTGACGTTGCATTTACTGCTAAATCATTTAACAATGCTGTTACAACTGAAATGGAACTTTCTTGGCCTAAGAGTAACTGCAAAGGAGTGCGCATTCTGTTGGCCTTTTCTTGGCCGTGTTCCCCCAACTGAATCTTCCATATCTTTTCAGACCAGGAACATGGATTAGGTCTGCACACTGGGAAAACTTGCAATGCACGCGCTATCTGCACCACTTCTCACATTTGGGAAGAAATAAAGTAATTAAATGAAATGTACAACAAGTATAGGAAGTGAATTAAGTAGCCGTAGGAACGAGCCGATCCCGTTCAATTTCTATCGCCCACTACTGCTCTGCGGTGCCTGCCGTGATTACAAAATAATCTTGCAGTTCGTTTTGGGGACATACAAAATAATCACGTAAAAGGGTGTATTATTTGACACTGATGTAGGAAGATAAGCCTAAGGCCAACCAAGTATACCCGTGGTCCCACACTGAAGGGAAATAATCAAAATATGGGGCAACGTATTATACCACGGAGGGTTAAATAAATTCCTTGAATTGTGGGCAAATATCTGGTTGTTACCAATACAATCAACAAAACATTAGTAGCTCACATTTTCCTAAAGTTGTGGCAAAGCAAAAAGCGTTGCACTAGGCATGATGACAGTAACAAGGAATCGCCAAAATTAAGTAATATTATGTAATGAAGTAGGATTCGTGGATTATTAAAAACGTATTTATTTTTGTATTATGAGTACGATTGATAGTTTATTTTGAAAATAAAATCACATAATACGGCCATCCGCCATGATAGAATGAACGCCAATCACAGCGAATTACGTCACGCCTGTGTAAACAACGTAACTATCATCTTGTTTGGTTTACAAATTCAACAATAATTGTACCATATTGAAGTATTAGTGTTTTTATAACGATTATTAGCTTCCTATTTTCGTGATAAATACTTCATTATAACAAGATACGCAAATGCAAACATGGAACAAGGCTTTACTAAGGCAAACAGCTCAAATTTGCCAAATTTGTTGATGTTGGGAGCGTTTCTCGCGATGGAAATTTGTGCACAGTGAAAGGAAAAATTAATAAAGTATCAAAATGACTATATTTGTGGTTACATAGAAAGTTCATGCATAAACTAGTGTTAAAATAGGTACAAAGAAAAGTCATGTGATACTTTTCTGAAAGAACTTGTAGTTGCTGATGCAGATATCGTAAAAGTAGAAGGAAGAAGAGACTAGGCACCATCATGAAAGCTCCCTTTGGCATGAATTAAGACGTGGGAGAGTAACGGTATCAAGAGCATACGAATTTAACAAGTGAAAAACCAATGATGGCACTCTCATTGCATTAATAATGGGTGGAATTAATACTCCCGGGCACCTTCAGTTATGAAAAGTGGTCGAATGCTGGAAGATGAGGTGACGAAAACTGTTACTACCAGGCAGTAAAAAAATTAAAAAATGTGCTTTAATGATGAGAAAAACTACCCCATGATAGCAGGATCACTCGATGGGATCTGTGAAGATCACATAATTGAAATTAAGTGTCCCATGAGTGCAAATCTTTTAAAAATTACGTATGTAATAACCAGCCAACTCCAAAGTTGTATGTGTAGATGCAACGGCAAATGTAGGTATATTTAACAGACCTTGCCATTTCGAATTGTTTTCCTGTGTGGTACGTAAATATAAATAGCTTGCTAGGAGTTCTTTTGAATGTGTTATCACAGTGAGGCACCACACACCACTTATACACACCAGAATTCATTATTTTGAAAAAAACAAGACCGAATTTTCGCAATAGCACAAATGTTTACTTTGTGTTTACAAAGAAGTGACGTCATAAGCGACGCCATGACAGTAGTGGGCGTTTTTGGCGCATAATGTCAGATATAAAATTAATGTTGAATATTTTTATATAAAACCATTATATTATGCAGAGTTTGCAGAGATATGATATATTTCTGAAAGAATAGCCATTCCCAAACATTATAGAACGGTTTTTCAAAATCAGTCATCATCCCTAATTTTATTTATGATGCTGCCAACTTGTAGAATTATTTTACCCTAGAATATTACCTTTAATGACAATCCGAAAAATCAGTATTACATTGGTACTGTTTTTACGTCATATGTCACGTGCAACGCTTTTAGGATTGCCGTGACTATTATAGTACAATAGTATACCTATATCTAATATAATATTTCATAGTACCATTGAATATTCAATAAACTGTAAAATGGTATTTGCATTATTTTTGTTTTATTGATACGTGTTATTAAATTTAGGTCGAAATTCGACATGCTTAACGCCAAACCAAGAACGTGCAAGATGTATTCCGGTAACGAGCTGTAACGTAATTATACGTGCCATTCGATCAGATGATCCCGATGTAATTAAGTTTATTCAAAAATCGCAATGTGGTTATGACCTTGAACCTTTGGTTTGTTGCGGTACAATGGGTACTGGGCGACATGCTTTGATGGATAATTTTAATAGTAATAGTTCAATATTTTATTCAAAAATTTTTTCAAACGTAAAAATCAATAGTACTATATAAATAACTCAAGTTTTGAATTTAAAATTTATTGTTGCAATATCCTCTGAGTTCTGCACTCAGTAGGAATTCGATTAAATATTTGAAACTTACTATTTTATTTAGGTCCAAATTCACCATGTATAACACCTAACAAAGAAAATGCAAGATGTATTCCAGTTAAAAGTTGTAACGTAATAACGAATGCTCTTCTGACTGGTGACACAGAAGCAATTAAATTTGCGAAACAATCACAGTGCGGTTATGGTTCAGAACCTTTGGTTTGTTGCGGTACTATGGGCCTTCCAATAATTGAGCAGCATGTACTGGAAGATCGTGCAAATAGTGATAGTTTAGTATTTTATATGATATTTTCACAAATCTATGTTTCATCTGTGAATGTCACCACTATCATTGCATGAACATTTGTATATTTCCAAAAAATTGCAGTATGATAGAATGACTAATGATGTATTTTTGTATAGATCGAAATTCACCTTGCATAACACCTAACAGAGAGAATGCGAGATGTATTCCAGTACACAATTGTCCTGTAGTACTAAATGCCCTTCAGTCTGGAAACAACGAGGGAGTAAACTTCGCACAAAAATCACAATGCGGTTACGACTCAGTGCCTTTGGTTTGTTGTGGTACAAAAGGGGTTCAAGTGGTTGATATATTTGATCATCGTTTATTAGCGGATTGGCAAACTTGTGGAATTGAAAAATCCAATGACAGAATTATCGGAGGAAGCAATACTGATATTGATGAATTTCCTTGGTTGGCCCTATTACGATATACAGAAACCACATTTGGAGAGGATGCAGGTTTCAAATGTGGTGGATCATTAATCAATCGTCGTTATGTACTAACCGCAGCACACTGCATATCTGTGTCCTCAAACCAAGGACTAAGTTTGTACGTTTTGTTTATATACTTCAATTAAAACTTTGTCTAAGTAATGTTACCTTGTAGAAGTGGTGTGAGACTGGGAGAATGGAGACAGTCAACAGGGCGTGATTGTGTAGGTAAAAAGGGACTTCAAAAGTGTTCTGATCCACCTATCGATATAAATATACAGAGAAGTCTACCACATCCACGGTACAACACAAGAACTAGAGATAATGATATTGGATTAATTAGACTTCAACGTAATGTTAATTTCAATGGTAAATATTTCGTATTTCATTACATAAACTTTGTTCAATTCGGTTTTAGATTTCGTCCATCCTATTTGTATACCACCACCAAATGGGGAACTTCCCAATGTTGGAACTAGCATGGTAGTTGCAGGGTGGGGTGCGACAGAGAATAGTAAGTATAGGTAAAAACAAAATAATTATATAACCTTGACTTTGTAGACGACACTTCTGACGTAAAACAAAAAGCTTCTGTTCCGTTAGTTGCTTCATCAGACTGCTCTAAGAAATTTGGAAGACGTGGGTATATTTCAGACAATCAATTTTGTGCTGGAGGAGTTGAAGGAAAGGATTCTTGCCAAGGGGATTCGGGAGGACCAATTATGCGTTTCAAAATAGGAACTTCCGACATACAGTGGATTCAAGAAGGTGTTATTTCATGGGGAGTAAGTTGTGGACTAGCAAACTATCCTGGAGTTTATACGCGGGTGTCTAAATATTCAACTTGGATTGTTGACAACATGTCTAATTTCTAATTTTTAATATTAATACTGAAGTAAATGGTTTTTATTACAATTATCTTGTGTGAATTTGGTTTTCACTTTAGGACAGTATTAATATGACAATTGCGATAATAATGTATGGTTATGATTATGAATATGTTTGAAGACTTAAAAAGTGGAAACCAAATATTTATGAACATATTAGGTATCATTTAGTGTAATTCTAGCCAGGGCAAGATGTCAAAGAACGGAAGATATTGCACACATTGTTAAATTGCAACAAAGCGCGTTATTTTGACAACTGTTTATTTAGCAGCAGATTATATACCTAATTATACAACCTAGTAAGGGTACAACGACATTCTACTTAAGAAAATATTACCTACTAACGTGTTAGCAAGTTTGTTGCCTATTTTTAGACGAATGTACATAAACAAAATAAACGTGTTACATACCTACTCATTTTCTGGAATACCTTGCAAAGCAAACTATCGGTGGTCTGTAAGTAGTCCTCCTGTAGTCTTTAGATGAATTGTGTTCATCGCAAGAAAAAAATCTTTCAGGCAGCGTGTTTATGAGTTTTTCCCCTCGTCGTTTTTAGGGCATTCGATCCAGGTTAAAACCTCTTTCTTTTTTTCCCTTACCACTATTACTTGAATTGAAAGGAAGCGGGGAGGGGAGTCGAGAATCGTTTCCATTGTAGCAGTAACTAGTCTTTATATTTTGCCCTGTTTTGCCACTTTAATATTGGTTTCAATTGTGGTCGGTCACCACACTATACGTACTAGGTCTTAGTATGCAAGTTCTCCACCCTGTATATAGAGAACCCAGGGCTGTGTGATTGGTCCATAACTTTTTTGCTATTCAAGATATCGACATGCGGTTTTCACCGCCAAGTAAGCACACTTATACTGTACGTTATTAAAATATTTTGATTATATAAAGGATGTTCCTATACAGGGTAGTAAATCAAAGTTATGTTTTTTTAAATGGGACACCCTGTATGTTTCTACATTATTAGTTTTTACATGAAAAAATAATGGCACTTTGTATAGATCACTATGGGTTTAGCTCTCTCCGTTTCGGCGTTATTCAACGTTTTGTTCGAAAAAAGGCTCATATTTGATGGATCACTGCCCAGTGGGTCATGGATTTTTTTCGACAAACTTACCACAGAAAATTTTAACTTGGAATTTTAATAAATAGTCGACTTTTGGTCCATGCATGTACATGTACACAGTATACAGGGTGTGCTGAAACGGAAAAAGTCGAATAACTTTTTTGTATAAATGGAACGCCTTGTATTTCTGTGCACGAGTCGATTAAGTTTTTTTATAAGCTTTCCACTGATATGCAATTTAGGTCAATTCTGAATAGTTACTGAAATTTTCCGAAAAAACTATTGTAATTATGAAGATGTTGTTGATATAATACCTTGTATAATTTTGATATATGCACCAGCATAGTAGCTGTGACGCCTCTTTGATAATTTGTCAATATCTTGATCCTAGCTTAACTTGGGGTAAAGGAAGTAAATAAGACACGAAGCCTCCACTTGTAACAATGTAAAAAAAGTTAAAGTCGAAACGTTGAAAAAATTTAATTTGTTAACACGATGAGACGATGAAGATGAATTTTTAAATTTTTTTTTTTTGTAGATAAGGTGCACGCACCTAACACGTGGGGCAATGCAAACCTCACAAATTGAAATTTTGACTGTAGTAGAATAGGAATACCAGAGTTTACATAACATAAGGTAAACAACTGGGAACATTACATCCTGGGTGTTGGAAAGATCAAGCGATTAACAAATAAATTTTGACAATTTTTGAAATTTATGACGCAACATGTTTCAAAACCATACATTATCAAGCGAAAACACACTTAAACGATCTAAAACAATAGTTAATATTAGATAGATATAAAATTACTTAACCTAGAAAACTCACCTAACAAATTAACTTAAACAAAATGAGACATGATAGGTGGTAGTAACGTTCTAACGTTTGTTTTAGATCGTTTAAGTGTGTTTTCGCTTGATAATGAAGCCAGTATGGCTTTGAAACATGTTGCGTCATAAATTTCAAAAATTGTCAAAATTTATTTGTTAATCGCTTGATCTTTCCAACACCCAGGATGTAATGTTCCCAGTTGTTTACCTTATGTTATGTAAACTCTGGTATTCCTATTCTACTACAGTCAAAATTTCAATTTGTGAGATTTGCATTGCCCCACGTGTTAGGTGCTTGCACCTTATCTACAAAAAAAAATTTAAAAATTCATCTTCATCGTCTCATCGTGTTAACAAATTAAATTTTTTCAACGTTTCAACTTTAAATTTTATTACATTGTTACAAGTGGAGGCTTCGTGTCTTATTTACTTCCTTTTCCTGTATATCACCACTTGTTTTGAGATGAACCTCTGCCTCAAGAATTCTTAACTTGGGGTCCAAGGTGTTTAACCCACATTATTGCTATTTTTCTTTTCTGGAGTTGATCGCCATTCTTCGCCCAGTCTGATGCCATCTTTAAATCGTTATTATTATAATATAACTAAATGATAATCCTTAGTTATTATAAATTCAAAACCCGACAGACTTATAAAATAGCCCACAACGGTACCTGCCCATTAGATTATATGTAGTACAGCCAATTTGCAACTGTAGGTAATAATTACCAAGACTTTCGTCTTATTTTATTTCCGAATCCTATCCTTGCAATTAATGGTACCTACTTACAACAAAATTTATTGTATTTTTGTTTATACACGGTGATTCATTAAGAATGTCCAATCTCTGAATTGTAGATTCCAGACCTCAAAATATGATGATCTGCCCAACATGCCTTATACAAATATTGCTAGTTTCCGAGATACTGGGTGTTTAAAGTTTAAATATGAATTTTGATTTTCGCAATAACAATTAATTAATTAATTAATGTGATTGAAAATAATAGACAAGGGTTATTTGATATGAAGAGATCTTTGCGAAAACAGATCATAAAGTGTATTGAAGTAAATGGTGGAAATTTTTGAACATTTACTTTGAAGTTTTTTATTTTTGTTTTTTCATTAATTAATTTTAATTAATTGGCTATCCTCATGCAAAAAAAGGTAAAACTGCCAATTTTCAAAAAGAAATTGTGAAAAAATGGAAAGTTATTGCGAAAATCAAAATTCATATTTAAACTTTAAACACCCGGTATCTCGGAAACTAGCAATATTTGTATAAGGCATGATGGGCAGAATCATTACATTTTGAGGTCTGGAATCTACAATTCAGAGATTGGACATTCTTAATGAATCACCCTGTATATGCCATGATCTAGCTTAATATACGTAAAAAGAATTCCTATCTGATAAGTGATAAGGGAAACATTTCAAAACAAATGTGACTTGGATTGGAATCTATTATACGAATCAATAAAAATTTAACGTAATCCCTTTTACAATGGAAAGTGGTTCACAAGTTTACATTTTTTTTTTATTGGTGTCCTATTTTAGCCTTTTAAACCACGCCCCATCGTGTTTAAATCACACTTTTTAAAACGCGCGTGTTTTAAAGTTGTCATGCCAGCATCAACAAATTTGAAAAAGGGGAATTCTATTGGTTATTGATCTGACAGGAGTACTTTGGTACGTTAAATAAAATGACAGATTGGATCACCAATTTGAAAAACGTGAATTTTATTGATTATTGATCTGACAGGAATACTTTGTTACGTCATAAAGTATTCGTGGATAACTGGTCTTTAAAACACTTGCTCTATTTCAAGCACTCGGCTGCGCCGTCGTGCTTGAAAACTCGCGCGTGTTTTAAAGACCTGTTTATCCACTTATACTTTAATATACTATTATGAATAAATTCCTTTTAGGTACTAACGAAATAACGCTTAAAGCTGTTATACCTAGCTAACTTACAATAATGACGCACACAGTTTAAAAATGTATCTACTTCAAAACAATACTTGGTTAAGGGTTATTTTACCGATCAATTTAAGGGACTTTATTTATCCTAACCACTCAGTAACATTCTCCTTATTAAATATTCCTTAAACTTTATTTACCAAATTATATAAATTTGCCCTGAAGAAGAAAATTACCTATGATCCTGGAAAACCTTTGTTTCCTCTGTCGGAATCATCAGATAATGTTTCCTTTCTTCCAACAAACTACTTTTTAATGTAAAATGTAAAATTAATTTAAAATTACTAACCTGAAAACTTTAAACAAGCCAAACATACGAACGGGATTACCTACATATTAATTTCTATAAATCCGTTCCCAAAAATTAAACATAAAAAAAAGAAATTTCAGCTGCACAAAAAACTAAAACCAAATCGTGATAATAGTGAATTGAAACAAGAATGCAAAATATAAACGAAGATATCAATGTCGGATACAAGAATTACTGACGCGAAACTGAAACAAATATACAGCAAAAATAAAGAACAAAAATCGTTTTTCGGATAAAGGTAATCGTATGTTGTACAGGGTGGTTCAAATTGGAAACTTTCTTATGGCAACACCTTTTATTTTAAGAGATAGAAAAAAAAGGACCAAGGTGTCTGGAGCTCAATTTTAATGAGAACATCACTGGCGCAAACAGAATTCAGCTATCTTTAATCGTTTGGACGCTAGGGGGCGTTTCTCGAATTTGGTCGATTTCTTTAATGCTCCATAACTTTCTTATTATTAAAGATAATTGATTTTGGCAAAATCTTCCTTAGAGCACTTTTTTACGTAGAATCCATCGCGATAGATAGTTTTTATACAGGGTGTTTGGTTTTTTGTGTACGACCCTAAACTACATTTTTTCATACGGACCACCCTATATATTTTTGGGTCTTTGAAAAGAGAGTGAAATTTCCTAAATTTTGATGTATCACTTGTTATATTTATGTTGAACATTATTCGCAATATTGCATCTTATACATTGTAATTTCAAATTAAAAATATTTGGAGTTAATCAAAATTTTCAGATAACTAAGACATTATCGTTTTAAATCATACTGTCGTCTTTTGTTAACAAGGGAAACCTAGCTGTCTACAAACAAAATATTTTAATGTAGGTATAAATAATATTTAACAGAAATATAACAAGTGATACATCAAAATTTAGGAAATTTCGCTCTCTTTTCAAAAACCCAAAAATATATAGGGTGGTCCGTATGAGAAAATGTAGTTTATGTTTAGGGTTGCACACAAAAAACCAAACACCATGTATAAAAATTGTTTATCGCGATGGATTCTACGCAAAAAAGTGCTCTAAGAAAGATTTTTCCAAAATCACCTATCTTTAAAAATAAGAAAGTTATGGAGCGTTAAAGAAACTGTATTTAAATTAAACTGCGTGTGGAATTACTATAAAATAATTCTGTTAGTTTGAAGTAAAATTTTAAATAAATGAAGGTATCACTCCTTGCATTTATGACATTCCATTGATTTACACCACGTAATATTGATATTGAGGAAGGAGGTTAAAATGAGAATTTTATGGTCTAAATTTGGAATGAGTCAAAAAATTACCATTTTTTGTCAAGGAATGCCTCCGATTTGGTATATTCCGCATTCATTGGAAAGTTGCGTGGGATTTATTTCTAAAAGTTTAATTCAACATATAGGTCAAATCAGATTCATGTTACAAACATCTTTTAAAAACCACATAAAAATTCCATGGAGTTTTTTGAAATTTTAATGAGAATAGAAGCAATAATTGGTTGTAACATATTCAATAATCGTTAGTAATCTGTGCGATATAATATAAATTCTTAGAAATGACTTGTCAAAATAAATACTACATAAAGAAATTAATTAAAATCGTCCCTCTTTGTTGATTTCCGCAAATAAATGATTAAGAAACAATAAAGTAATTTTAATTTTCTTTGTCCACGAGTACCGTATAATACCTATACCTATAATCAGAGCCGGTCTTAGGGTTTGCGGGGCTGTGTGCAAAAATAAAAGCGGGGCCAAGAAAAATAACTTTTATTTACTCATTATAAATGTACAGGGTGTACACTGTACAACTAAGAAAGGAGACCGGCCATAACTCGGAAACTATTTGAGATAGAGATAGAAGAGTGAAATAAAAATCCAACAATAAATGTGGCCAAGAGAAAATGATGGAATTATTTTCAATTTCCTACCATTGCCACCAGATGGCGTTTCACTGATTTCAATTTGAAATTCCCATTTTTTGGGCAATTTTCCTCAGTAAGGTATTTAAAAAAATATATTCATTGTAAACTAGTGATGAATGTGCAAAACTTTGTTTAATGAATTTTTACAATTGCTGTCAAAATAAAGGGAGGGAGAACTAAATTACGTGTTACTAGAAAAAAGCGTGTAACTTCGAAACGGATTGCTTGAATTTGTCAAGATTGGTCTCGATGTAAAGAGAATGCTTGATATTACCAAAAAAATCCAAAGCCACACCAATTTCTTATCTCCGTCTACCAATAGAGTTGTTGAAGAAACAAAACGGTCGACTTTTCTAAAAAAATTCAAATGGCACCAAATATTTTTTTCACTGCTATTGAAAGGAAAATTAATAAGGCAGTAATTTAAAAAAAAGTTATCTCAATAGCTCTTATAGCACCGAAGATATAGTCACAAATGTGGTAATATAAGAGGCAATTTTTGAGGTATAAACACCATTTAATAAAAACATAACTATAAAAATTATATTACAGAAAATTCAAAATTTACGCAGCTATGTTAAGAGAAACAAAAAAAAAACCTAGCGCGGGGCTGGCCTAACCGCGGGGCCGTGTGCAGTGCACACTTTGCCCCCCCATATATCCGGCTCTGCCTATAATAAAATATATAGTCGTTATATGTCTCGGCAGACAATACTAATAGCATTCATTACACACTCATTTTCATTAATCACTGTTAATATTGTCATTAGCAACAGGAGTAATTAATATTACACACTGTTATTTTATATATTGTCATGGTAACTGTCCAATACAGTCAATCAAGAGTGTCAGTTATCATAGTATCCAATCAAGGTTGTCGGTTTGTAGAGGTGAATTTTCACATGGGTATTATTGACAGATCAAAATGTCCGTGTCCGTGAAATATAAGTATTTGAATTAAATTAAAAATATTTGTAATCGTGGACAAAGCGTAATATAATTGTATCCAGGAGAGTTGGCGTGCACGTCATTACTTGTAATTGTATGTATTAAGATTAAAATTTGAAGTCAAGAAATAATGACGTCGGGAATGAAATCTGCCAAATCGTAACAAGGCAGTGTTGCAAATAATACTTTAATTACCCACAGGTAGTTGCCTGTGCTACTTTAAAATTGTCATAGTAATAGTTTACGTGCTTAATTAATCCATTACGTATAAAACGTATCTTAAAAAATTAGTTAGAGCTTGGTAAAGCTAAATGCGGAATTCTAATAAGTGCAATAAACATATTAACGTCTGCTGCGATTGAACTCGTTCTCTGGGCGGTACGTTTGGCACTAATGTTATATTGGATTGTCAAAAGATGCAGTTTTGTGGTTAAAAATATTGCAATTTTCGTAAATTCGTTCTAATAAGAACTGTTTTTAATAATTTGATAATTTGAACAAAATAACTATAAAGGACGAGTAAATAAAAGGGCAAAACAACAACGAAAAGAAATAATACGAGACGGCGTAAACTAAAAGAAATCGATGAGGTTATAAATTATGAATAAATTTGACAGATTCAAGTCAAATCAGAATCCATGCAATATTAAGTTGAAGCGTTGATTGAAATCAGCTGTTGGACATACGAACATACTCACTTCTCTCTTATTTGCACTGACGATCGCCTATACGTATGTCTTTACTTAAAACACATGCAAACTGTATTGCCATCTTTATCATAAACATGTATTAAGCTTTAATGATGGTTTAAAGGAATGTCGTGGATTCATTCGGAAACCTATGACGTGAACGCCAACTCTCGTGGATCCAACTTTATACAACTCGCATATAAGGGCTATTAATCACTGGAACGATTTGCTTCACTCACCTGCGGCTCGTTTCGCAAAAATTCGTTCTCGTGATTAATAGCCTCTCTTATATGCTCGTTGTATAATATACTATCTATTAAATTCACTCTGCGAAACTTTGCAAAATTCCGTGTGAAAAAAAATTTGCCATAAACTGACTACTTAAAGTTGGGGCAAAGCAAAAAGCGTTGCACGTCACGAGTATGATACATGTCTAGTACAGTGTTGCCATATGGATTAAAACGAAATAGAATAAAATACAAAATGGAAGACAATAAATGACAGATGTCCTTGGTTGCAGCATTGTAATTTTATTTATGATGCTGCCAACTTATAGAATTATTTTACCCTAGAATATTACCTTTAATGACAATTTTTATTACGTACGTTGGTACTGTTTTACGTCATATGTCACGTGCAACGCTTTTAGGATTGCCGTGACTTTATGTCAATTTTGATTATAATTGTTACCATTGAATAAAATGGATTTTTATTCAATGGCGTTACTAACAGTACTAAATGTGGACTCGTACCTTCTTATTATTAAATCAATGTCTAATTTAATGAGATTACGTGTGTAATATACAATTTGCTTGCAACAAGAACGATTGCGGCCTTTGGGAATCCACTTATAGGTGCACTACACCAAGTATATTTTTGAAAGTTTGTCTTACGTTCGTACAATTTCCAGCAATTCAAATCTTTACAGTGCAGAAAATGTGAATAATTTGCATGTTAGAATTATGAAACTGAAAAAATGTTCCACTGCGTGACATCTGTAAAGTCAGCAGTGCAAAGATTTCATGGTGTGATCATTAATAGTTATTTGCATTACAAGTGGCGGTAAGTGAACTTTTTTATTCGAGGTGGGAGTTTGTGCACCGAAGCGGAGTTGAATTGCACAACACAAACCCACCGAGAATAAAAAAGAAACTTACCTACGCGTTATGCATTACGTTTTTCTCTGACTATATGTAATGAACTGGCAAGTTACAGATCATAGAAGTCTATTCTTTTTTAGTCTATTGAAATTAACTACAAGCAAGTGGTATATATAAAGAAGGTTACATACTCCCCAAGTCCTGTTGACCTGCGGCATGACGTGAATCTTCTTTCTTACTCCATTATGTAGTCGTTTGGAGAGGGATCTCCTTTGAGAACAACTGGTATAAGGTACCCTATCCCTGGTGGTGCAAGTTGCTCAAAAAGTAGAAAGTGGTGAAGCAACCTGTACAACAATGCAAGGAAGAACAAAGACAAATTTCATGCAATACAAGAAGGATATTAGGAATCGTTCGAAAGCAGCAAGCAACAAATTGCGAAAGACCTGTACCACAATTCAGTCACCTCCAAAAGAGGGAATGGTTCCTATACGAACAACCTTTCGGAGACAACTAAGATGGTAGACATTCACTTTTCCGAAGCTATCATTGTGTAATATCCTAACAATGGTTTTTCTTCCCACAGTAGTTGATCCGATTATGGGCGTGTCGAGGTCACCTGAATTATATGGTAGAATACTAGCTCCTCTACAATGGAGTTAGATGTCAGTGATGCTCGCCCAGTGAACATTTGTACGTGCTGGGTCGTTTTCAGATACATACCAAAACAATCGAGGGAAATAAATATTGTGTTTATTCACAAACATGCCGAATGTGATTATTCTGCGTCAAATCAGTCTAATGTCATTTGTCCTTAATCGTTAATATGTCAATGTGATTCTCGCTGTACACTAATCAACACGAGTACACAGCAGAAAGATTTAAAAAATCCACCGGATTGAGAGATCCACCATCAGAGCATTCATAGACATAGAAGGGACCTTTAATAAAGTAACCTTTGAAACAGTAGGAACTATTTTACGCCAACATAGTCTAATGGAGGTTGTACGAGGCTTGATTGTATAACTGATGAAATTGGAGACGGCATCAGTGTTGGTGATAAACCATTGACGTGCACAGTAGTGAAAGGATGCCTCCAAAGTGAGGTGCCGCCACCCCTAATGTGAAACATTTCTGTCGTCTCTCAGATTAACAGATCCCTTGGCAAATATGAAAGTAGTCAGTGAAGTATGTATACACTTCGCTTGACAATAAACTGAACTGGAGTAAACGAATATCCATCTCAAAGTGTAAAATGCAATTATGGCTTTTAATGGTAATGTCGCCGTGATATTGACAGGAAACATCACATCTTTTTTGATACAGAAGAGCCATTGAGGAATACAATGGGTTGAACCAGAGTCAGTAGATTAACAGAATACCGCAACCTCCGCCATGTTTAGTCCTTTCCGCGCTTCACTCACTACACGCTCAGTAAAGTAGATGATGTTTTGACTAAATTTTTCGGAATATAATAAAACATAATACAGTTAACGGCACAACAACACGGCATTTTATTAAAAATTACGCACTTTCTATCTTATGTATATGGACTAAACATGGCCGCCAGGGCGGTATTTGTCGCGTCAAAGGCTTGCGGTACTCTGTTAATCTACTGACTCTGGGTTGAACAAGCGCATTGGTATTTACTCCAAAGAACTAAACTCTATATCACTAAACCAGGCAAACTTTCAACTGTATTCCAGTCAGAACAGGTAGCAATAACTCTTACTGTTAGGAAAGTTCTTAGGGATAGCGTAGAAAACAAATTACTTAGAATCGCAAGTGACAGCAGAGATGGCCTCTAGACACTAGGCACTGTAATAGGCCGCTTTTTTTATGTCGCCACACACTAGAACAGGTGGCAAACGGCAACACCTCTGAGTTAGTACGGGTTAAAGGATATACTGGAATAAAAGGTAATGAGAAAATTGCTTAATTTGACTTGCCTCAATGCAAGTGTTTTGAAGGTCCAGAGACCACTCTTCCACTTACAATATTAAAACTGTAAACAACATAATATCTCAAGACACACAAGCTCAGTACACAGTTAGATGCAACTTGATTTTAGACTGTTGTCATACGAGAATGACCGTTAAGGGCAATCTTGAATTTACCAAAATTCTTTTACGAGGTTTCCACCTGTTAATTACCATACATGTCATTAACATAGAATTCTCCAACAAAATAAAATTAAAATGACGAGTAAACTGGCACACAACTTTCCCGTGTGTACTACCACAGATAATCTGTGGTATGACGTATTATTAAATAAAATAGTTTTTGCGTAATAACTCAAAATAAAAAGTTTTTGCCTAATAACTCACAAAAATAAAAAAAGTTGATATATACTAGTGTGTAGTATAGTTGTAATCAGAAAACGATTTCTGATTTTCTCCTGAAATAATATACAGGGTATATCATAAATATTTTTCATATTTTGTTAATTTCCTGTTAGGCTGGAAGTAAATTGATATACTTATATTATACTCGATTAAAAAAGTTGTACGTCCTCTACTTCACTGTACAATTTTACTTTTTCATCTTTGTTGGCAAAAAAGTTACAAAGATTTCAAATTTTCAACTTCAAACTTTCATCCCCCTTCTACCCTATGGGAAATAAAGGAATAAAAATGTAGTACCAATAGTTTTTCATGAACTATGTGTATAACATTTCAAAAAATAAAAAAAAAGCTCGAAGCAGATTTTGAGAAAATCGATTTTTAATTTTTGACTAATTTTGGGCACCAATAAATTGGCTACGTTTAATTTTTGTTCCTTACTAATTATAAGTAACAGTTCTAGCCATCCTTTGGCTATAATTTCCAATTTTCAAATTTTAATTAAGTTAAGCGGTTCTTGAGCTACACCCTAAAAAGTAAAAACTTGGAGAATTGCTATATTGGCCGCCATTTTGAATTTAGAAACAAACGAAAAACGACGTTTTACTTATAACCATATCTACTAACTTTTCACCAAGACAAATTGGTTTGGGCTAAAATTTGAATGTTGGCTCCCAAAATAACGCCCTCAGTTTGTGCCCCTTTAGGCGGATTTTGATGAGAAGCTTGTTTTATCGATGAAGTTTTTTATAGGCCTTAGTTTTAAATTTCATCAAAATCGGTTTAGTAGTTTAGGCTCCACTTCTTCAATCAACGTCCACAGCCATAACTTACGCACGCACCCACGCACACACCCACCCACGCACTCACGCAACCACAGACAAACATTTTTCAAAGATGGTGGTTTTGGACTCACACTCAGGGGGACTCCAAACGTCAAGATTCATCAACATATCGAGTTCGATTTTTTTTCGATTACCTACTTACATTACTTTCCCTATGTGTATATGCACTGGAAAGTAAAAAAAACGTAAATTTGGGTATTTTTACTACAATCTACATTGCATTTATTGGTTGAAATGTGCTAAAAGTTATTTCAATAAACATAATTATGACTAATATAATATCGGTTCAAAGTTAGTGTTTGCTAATACAGCGTAAGTTGTTTATGTTTACCCTACCACAACGTCGTGCATTAACTAAAACTCCTACACTACAATCAGTGTTGAAGTATACACTGCTAGTAATGTTTGTTCGGACAGTTTTTCTTATTACAGTTGCATTTCCTGCAATATTACATGCTGCAGGTACGTAAGGAAGTGTTTTAAAATAATAAAATGAGTAGTTTTGTTTACTTATAAGGAAGTATAAAATAGACATTAACGTTAATTAGCACTTCCAACTACCTGTTTAATATGTATGTTTAGAAAATACCTGTATTTTATTTTTCAGATTTACCTCGGGGGGCGACATGTACAACTCCAAATGGTGAAACGGCACGATGTCTTTCCTTGAACTCCTGCAAAGTTATTTTAGACGCTCTTTTGTCACGTAATGAGACAATTACACAATTTGCTAAAGAATCTCAGTGTGGCTATGATTCGGAACCGTTAGTGTGCTGTGGAACTATTGCATATAAGAGCCGTAAGATTACATACTTTACTACAAATACGTTCATCTTCATTCATATAAGTTTCTTATGTTAAGATAGTTGCTTCAAAGCGTTACCCAAAACCCACTTTATTAACTTGCGATTTAGATTGTAATAGCGTTTCCAAAGAATCATCTTAAATGAGGTCGATCGATGAACGTACAACAATTTTCCTGTCAATTTCAGTTTTTCTGTGTTCATAAAAATTGAAGGAATATCTTTTAGTTTTGCTGATCTTTACTGTACTGCCATTAATTGTAGGAAATACATATTGTTTTTCTTCATATAAAACAGTCACATAATTTACTAAAAAATTGCATGCATTTTTGTAGCAAGAGGTTCATCGTGTCGTACTCCTAATCAAGAAAATGCAAATTGTGTACCTTTATCTTCATGTCCTGTTATTGACAATGCAATTAAAACAAGAGACAGAATTGCGACCGATTTTGCAAGGGAGTCTCAATGTGGATACGATAATGAGCCTTTAGTATGTTGTGGTTCGACAGCTCGCCCCTCGAAAGACCGGCTCACGACTCACAAGTTATTACCAGGAATTGATGTATGCGGTTTTGAAAAGGGTACAAATCGAGTCTATGGTGGAGAAATTACTGATAAAGACGAATTACCTTGGATGACATTACTACGGTATAAAAATAAAGATGGAACCGACGCTGGTTTCAAATGTGGAGGTACTCTTATTAATCACCGATACGTGCTTACAGCAGCACACTGTCTTATATTAAATATTTACTCCGGATTTAACGTGTACGTTTAATTACTATTCATGCATTCTAATTTTTCCTTAACATTTACACACAATTTAGAGACTCGGTCCGATTAGGTGAATGGAGAATTTCAACCGAAAGGGACTGTGAAGAAGATTTAGCGAATCCAGAATGTACCGATCCTGTAGTAGATGTTCAAACTGCAGAAACAATTCCGCACAAAAATTACGATAGGAGAACTGGGAAACATGATATCGCTTTGGTGCGTTTAGCAAAAAGCGTTCAATTTACAGGTAATTTTAGTATGGTTCTAATTATTCACATAAAAATAAATATTTACAGAGTACATTAAACCTATATGCATACCACATCCTACACTACCTGAACCACCGGATGGCACAGAATTATTGATAGCTGGATGGGGTCAAACAGAAAACAGTAATTAAATAAACATCTGCAATTAGTTGGTAAAAACGACTGTTCTTTCAGGTTCTAGTTCAGATTATAAATTAAAAGCCTTAGTTCCGATAGTGTCTCGCGAAGCATGTTCTGCCAGAATACGTCAACGAGGACCTATTACTGATGTTCAAATCTGTGCCGGAGGATCGCAGGGAAAAGATTCGTGCCAAGGTGATTCTGGGGGACCTCTTTTATGGCAATTCCCTGAAATAATTAACGACAGAAGACAGTTTTATCAAGAAGGTGTAGTTGCTTGGGGTGTTGCATGTGGTGTACAAGGTTTTCCGGCTGTTTACACAAGAGTGGCTAAGTATGCCACATGGATAACTGATAATCTAAAACCTTAATTTCGTTTGCACATAATTCTATAAACTTTAGTAGGTAATTATGTAATAAAAACTATGTAAATTGCCTTTTTTTAAAATTATGAATACGAATTAAGGTACCTATACGTACTTCTGCCTGCTTACTAATATTCAATGGAGTTGGAAAAAGATCTTTCGGGTATTAGTTATGATTATATTGCAGTTTACATAGTGACAAAGATACGATATGAGGGGGTACAAAGATCATTTCAATTTAATCTCCTTTTGACATAAACAAGGTTATTGTAATTACATCGAAATAAACATTGGGATATTTTAATATTTATATATGATTTCCATCGATAATGGGGTCCGAGAGATATATTGCATTACTATCGCAACTAGCAAGAAATATTACTTCTGGGAGTTAAGAAATAGTTACACAGAAATTCTGGTAACAAATGACGAGTATACGACAACTTGTTTTCCTTCACGAATTTCCATAGATGGAATGTCGCAAAAATAATATATAAAATTATTTTGTGGCATTATTAATTTCAAATTTCCCATTTTAATTGCTTATCAAACGTGCGTAAGTGGTCGTAGTTGAGAAATATGTAAAATTTCTAAAATCCCATTATGTCAATAACTATTGTGATATTCTTCTTGTGTTATTTGTTATTTATTTACTTATTTGTGGTAATTATACAAAATTGTAATTACACTCGTTAAAAAGGATAACTATAAAAGTATCACTTTTAATTAATTAATTAATTGTGTCCCAAAATTAATTATTGATTGTTTATAAAAATTAAGAGAACGTTTATAATAGGTACTCATCATAGTTATAAAACGCCTTATAAAGCAAAAACTTTTTTATGGTTCTTCTAAATTTTTTTTTAACGGTAATAGCTTTATCGCTGATCGTTAACCATACAGGGTGACTCAGGGCTGTGTGATTGGTCCATAACTTTTTTGCTATTCAAGATATCGGCATGCGGTTTTCACCGCCAAGTAAGCACATTTATACTGCACATCATAAAAATATTTTGATTATATAAAGAATGTTCCTATATAGAGTGGTAAACCAAAGTTATGTTTTTTTAAATGGGACACTCTCATCTGTATTTCTACAATTATTAGTTTTTACATGAAAAAATAATGGGACTTTGTATAGGTGACTATGGGTTTAACTCTCTCCGTTTCGACGTTATTCAACGTTTTTTTCGAAAAAAGGCTCATATTAGATGGATGTTTTTCGACAAACTGGCCACAGAAAATTTTAGAATAACTTGGAATTTTAATAAATAGTCGACTTTTGGTCCATGCATGCACACACTATACGGGATGTGCTGAAACGCAAAAAGTCGAATAACTCTTTTTTTTATAAATGGAACATCCTATATTTCTGTTCACGAGTCGATTAAGTTTTTAATAAGCTTTCCACTGATATGCAGTTTGTATGGTCAATTTTGAATAGTTATTGAGATTTTCTGGAAAAGCTATTGTAATTATGAAGTTGTTGATTTTTGCAAGTAGGCTGCTGTCAGCGAATATCGCAAGTGATATGACAGTTAATTTAGATTTCTTGTAACACGAGTAAAACATTCACTTGAGTTTCTTCATCAATCCTTCCTCCAAACATCCCCTTCTTTCCATATTTAATGCTACCAGATTCTTCAAATCGGTCTCTAAGATTTTGAAAAGAAATGACTCGTGGTACTCTCGCATCGGGATATTTTTGATGGTAGGTATATTCTTCTGGCAAGGCCACCTTGCTTCTGGCTAACAAAACATTTCGATCGGCTTCACCAATACAGTATACCATATTGATCAATTCTTGATGTGTGAAATTAATTTTAGAGCAAAAATTGTACAACAGTAACAATGTAGATTATCACACTAGCATCTAAATTAACTGTCATATCACTTGCAATATTCGCCGACAGCAGCCTATTTGCAAAAATCAACAACTTCTTCATAATTACAGTAGTTTTTCCGGAAAATCTCAGTAACTATTCAGAATTGACGATACAAATTTCCTTAAATTTCTTATTATTATATTTGAGTAAGTACTATTATAACGTTTCGTCATTAAATTAGGTAGGTTTTTCAAATCTCAAAATAAAAATTATGAATAATCAACAATCAACAATGTTACAAACATTAAATAAAATACATATATTTCGAATGTATTTTATTTACTGTTTGTTATTTTATTGTTAATTATTCATATTTATATTTTGAGATTTGAAAAAGCCTGCCTAATTGTATGCTGAAACGTTATAATAGTACCATTGAATAAGTAAGAGATAGTACTCAAATAAAATAAGAAGAAATTTAAGGAAAAATACTTGGCATTAAAAAACCCTTATTCGTATAATAAATTAATGAGGGTGGCAGAATTTTGTAAAAGTTATTTCAATGTTTTCAATCATTCTTTTTGAAAATATGAAATTTCTCCGATACCACTTCCAGGAAATTTCGAAATGAGCTTTTTGACACGAAATTACTCTGGAGATCTTGTTCTAGGCACATTGAACATAAAAATGCCGCAAAACACTTCCTTCACCCTTCTTACTTGTCGTAAACCACCATCGCAAAGCACCTCTCATTTGTATCGAGGTGAAAATGTAGTTGAAAATTTGGCTAAAATGAGCAAATCGGATTCCTAGAAAGGTATTTTTTCCGACGAAGTCAAGGAATTGTCAAGATCTGAAAGTAACCATTGCGTACTTTATGCTGTATTACACTAATTAATTATTTATTTCTGTTATTAATTTACATACGTACTTGTTAATTTGACTTTATGTTTAAACTATTACTGTTCATATATAATTTAAATAAATAAAATATTTTAATATTTTTTGTGGTCTGGTGACGAATGATTAAAAACGCGACACCGACGCCACTGGTAATCCTTTCAGTCGCTATTGCGTTAACGAGTGCGGCCGATTGCATGAACATTCATGCGCGACACGAGGCATTCTTTGGCCACGCGGACTGTACATAGTACATAGCGCCGACGCCGCCCTTAAAACTATTTCTTAACCGCAGCTATGGAACATTTATTGGATCTACGGCCGTATAAAACATTCTAAAATTTCCACTCGATACAATCATGTTTCATCGAAAAAAGTGTATGGATGGTTAGTCTCAAAACGCAAACAAGCTAAAAAATCTATTAGCCATTGGTAACATTAATGTCGCCACACACTAGAACAGGTGGCAAACAGTCACACCTCCGAGTTAGTAAGGGTTAAAGGACATTCTGGAACAAAAGGTAATGACAAAAGAAATTCCTTAATTTGACTTGCTTCAATGCAAGTATTTGGTAGGTCCAGAGCCGACTCTTCTACTTACAGTACTAAAACTGTAAACAACATAATAACTCAAGATACACAAGCTTAGCACACAGCTAGATGGAACTTGATTTTAGACAATCTTGCACTTGCCTGAATTATTTTACAACGTTTTCAGCTGTTAATTACATAATGTATGTACTGTTCTCTGTTCTGAATGTAATTAGTATGAAATTCTCTAAGAAGATAAAAAATACGCGAGTTTGGGTATTTTTACTACAAGTAAATTACAGTTATTGTATTTAAATTATCATATGACAGTTTCGGTTCAAAATTAAAGCGTTTGCTAAAACAGCGTTTATGGTTATCCCTACCACAACGTCGTGCACTAATTACACAGCAAACTAAAACTCCTACTTACAATTACAATCAGTGTTTAAGTGTACACTGCCAGTAATGTTGGGTCGTACATTTTTTTTAATTACAGTTATATTTCCTGCAATATTACGTGCTGCAGGTACGTAAGAAAGTGTCTTAAAATGCTAGTTTTGTTTACTTATAATGAAGTAAAAATAGACATTAACGTTAATTAGCAATTCCAACTACCTGTATTTTATTTTCCAGATTTACGTCGGGGGGCGACATGTACAACTCCAAATGGTGAAACGGCACGATGTCTTTCCTTGAACTCCTGCAAAATCATTTTAGACGCTCTTTTGATACGTAATGTGACAATTACACAATTTGTTAAAGATTCTCAGTGTGGCTATGATTCGGAACCGTTGGTGTGCTGTGGAACTATTCCATATAAGAGCCGTAAGATTACATATTTTATGAGTTATGACAAATACATTTATTCGTATAGTATAAGCAAAGAGTATTCTCTTTGGTATAAGCAAAGACTATATAATGTATAATCTTTGATATAAGTTTCTTATATACGAGGAAGTTACAGGGAGTTGCTTCAAAACGCACTTTATTTAGACCTGCGATTTAGATTGTAACAGCGTTTCCAAAGAATCACCTTAAAATGAGATCGAAAAACGGGCAACAATTTTGCTGTCAATTTTTTCGTTTCTGTCTACATAAGCGTAAAAATTAAAGGAATATCTGTTGTTTTTGTACTAAAACACATGGTCTTCCCTACACTGATGATATGTCCCTTACATGTAAAGGGATGTATTATTTTACATGTTGGTCTTCTATAAATTCGGAATGTGCAAAATTTTCGTCGTAGCTCATTTTTAATGTACTACCCATTAATTGTAGGAAACATATTATAGTGTAGGCTATTTCTTCACATCAAACAGTCACAAATTTACTAAATAATTACATGAATTTTTGTAGCAAGAGGTTCATCGTGTCGAACTCCTAATCAAGAAAATGCAAATTGTGTACCTTTATCTTCATGTCCCGTTATTGGCAATGCAATTAAAACAAGAGACAGAATTGCGACCAATTTTGCAAGGGAGTCTCAATGTGGATACGATAATGAAGCTTTAGTATGTTGTGGTTCGACAGCTCGCCCTTTAAAAGACAGGCTCACGACTCACAGGTTATTACCAGGAATTGATGTATGCGGTTTTGAAAAGGGTACAAATCGAGTCTACGGTGGAGAAATTACTGATAAAGACGAATTACCTTGGATGACATTACTACGGTATAAAAATAAAGATGGAACCGACGCTGGTTTCAAATGTGGAGGTACTCTTATTAATCACCGATACGTGCTTACAGCAGCACACTGTCTTCTAATAAATATTAACTACGGATTTGATATGTACGTTTACCTAATTACTATTGATGCATTCTAATTTTCCCTTAACATTGACACACGATTTAGAGACTCGGTCCGATTAGGTGAATGGAGAATTTCAACCGAATGGGACTGCGAAGAACATTTAGTGAATCCAGAATGTACCGATCCTGTAGTAGATGTTCAAATTGCAGAAACAATTCCCCATAATAATTACGATAGGAGAACTGGAAAACATGATATTGCTTTGGTGCGTTTAGCAAAAAGCGTTCAATTTACAGGTAATTTTATAATGGTTCTAATTATTCACATAAAAATAAATATTTACAGAGTACATTAAACCTATATGCATACCACATCCTACACTACCTGAACCACCGGATGGCACAGATTTATTGGTAGCTGGATGGGGTCAAACAGAAAACAGTAATTAAATAAACATCTGCAATTAGTTGGTAAAAACGACTATTCTTTCAGGTTCTAGTTCAGATTATAAATTAAAAGCGCTAGTTCCGATAGTGTCTCGCGAAACATGTTCTGCCAGAATACGTCAACGAGGACCTATTACTGATGTTCAAATCTGTGCCGGGGGATCCCAGGGGAAAGACTCGTGCTTTGGCGACTCTGGAGGACCTCTTTTAGGGCAATTCCCCGAAATAATTAACGACAGAAGGCAGTTTTATCAAGAAGGTGTAGTTGCGTGGGGTGTTGCTTGTGGTATACAAGGTTTTCCGGCTGTTTACACAAGAGTGGCTAAGTATACCACATGGATAACTGATAATTTGAAACCTTAATTTCGTTTACACGTAATTCAATTTGTAGGTAATTATATCATAAAAACTATGTGAAAACCTAGGCTTCTACTAACATTTGCGTAGTAAGAATTTTACACATTCGATGAGGTGGGTAGAAAGATCTTTCGGCTGTTGTAATATAGTGCTAATTGTTATGTTCATAGAGTAATAAAGATACGATCTAATAATAATAATAGTAATACTTATTCGTCCAACGATCGACGTAATGAGGGGGTACCGAAAAAATCGAACATCACAAAAGGTCATCTCAATTTAATCTCCTTAAAAGTTGTCTTTTGACAAACAAGGTTATTGTAATTATATGTACATTCAGATAAAGATTGGGATATTTGTACATATATGATTTCCATCGATACTAAAGTCCTAGAGATACATTACTATCTCAACTGGTGAAAACGAGTAAGAAATATTACTTCTGCGAGCTAGGAAATAGTTACACAGAGATTCTGATAGGGTAAATCATTAAATACCTAGTCATAAATAAACTAGAGCTTTTTAGTTTCTTTAACAAATTAACAGCATTACCTATATCTTACTTAATGGAGATATGACAACATATAATTTTTCCCGGAATCAAATTCCAAAAATATAGTGCTATGCTTGGTGTTTTCCAAGTATCAAATCTTGGAGTATTATATTTTCTACGGTGTCCACCAGAATAAACAGTACCGAAACTTAGGGTGCTATGGGGTTGCTCACGTAACATTCATTTGTCAATTAATTAATTAATTTAATTGGTTTAATTCTCATTCGTTGACTTATCAATGTTATATACTGCAGTTGAATTTGAATTAAAAATGTTCCTAATTATTCGCTCTTTACCGATTATTTAAGAATTAAAAGTGTTCTTAGTGTACTCCTATGGATGGAACGAACGAGGTGATTTCTCCTGGAGACCTTCTAGCAGAGTTAGTTTGCTGGTAAGGTTAATGAGACGTCAAGGTCTCCAATATTACCAGGAGAAATCACCTCGTTCGTTTCATCCATCATTTGAAGCAGTGGGGTTTGTTACGCGTTGGGTTACATTTAAAATAAAAAATTTCGTAGGATTATTTGTTTTTATTATTAAAAATTGCTTATGGAATTCCACAAACTATTTAAAGAAAATTGTGGTTGATCATGATCAGATTATGGATGAGTCGAAGGTCACCTGAATGATCACCTCAATTATACGGCATGATACCAGTCCCTCTGCAATGCAGTTAGATCTTTAATTATTTGTTAAAGCAATGGAGTTCGATGTCATTGATGCTCATCTAGTGAAAATTTGTGCGTGCTGTATCGTTTTCAGATAGGTACATATCAAAACAATCGAGGGAAATAAATATTGCGTTTATTCACAAACACGACGGAAGTGATTACTCCGCATCTAAATGGCATCGTCCACTTGTCCTTAATTGTTAATATGTTAATGTGATTCTCGCTATACCCTAATCAACATGAGTCCAAATTGAGAGATCCACCATCAGAGCAATACATTGATAAAAGAAACTTCGTAGCAGTAGAAATTACTTTACTCCGACATACCGTAACGGAGGTTGTACGATTGTGTAACTGATGACATTGAGGACAACATCAGCGTTGGTGACAAAACATTGACGGGCACAGTAGTGAAATAATGCCTCCAAGGTGAGGTGCTGTCACCCCTAATATGAAACATATCTGTCGTCGGTAAATTTAGAGTTATTCTGTGCAACGGTCTCATGCAATTTGTTCTCACGACCAAGGTAGTCGGTGAAGTATCTATGTATTACGCTTGACAATTCAATGGGTTTAACATTTACTGCAAGGAACTGAACTTCTATATCACTAAACCATCAGGCAAACTTCCAACTGTAATCCAGACAGAACAGGTAAGAATAACGCTTAGTGTAAGGCAAGTTCTTAGGAATAGCATAGGGAACAAATTACATAGAATCGCAAGTGACAAAAGAGATAACCTCTATACACTAGGCACTGCAAGAAAACCTCTAGACCGCTTTTTTAATGTCGCCACACGCTAGAACAGGTGACAAACAGCAACACTTCCGAGATAGTATGGATTAAAGGACATCCTGGAACAAAAGAGGATTGCTTAATTTGACTTGCCTCAATGCAAGTGTAATTCAAAGTCCAGAGTCTACCCTTCCACTTGCAGTACTAAAACTGTAAACAACATAATAAGTCAAGACACACAAGCTCAGCACATGAGCACACACAGTTACATGGAACTTCATTTTAGACTGTTCCCATGCGAGAGTGACCTTGCACTTGCCTGAATACTTTTACAAGGTTTCCACCTGTTAATTACCATGAATGTCATGGAATTTTACAGCAAAATAAAAAATACGCCAATTTGGGTATTTTTACTACAAGTACCTACATTTAATTTTAAGATGTTCAACAAACACTTGAAATTATGTTCAATATTTTCAAATAAAATTATTTTGGAAATTAATATTTGGTCATTTCAAGTGTTTGTTGCAAATCTTAGAATGAATTTCCAACAAGTAAGGACCAAAACAATTGTATACATTGTATACATTTCGGTTTAGAGTAGGTACACCGTAGGTAAGTTGTTTATTTATGGTTATCCCTACCACAACATCGTGCACTAACTAAAACCTGTGCTAAAACCGTTGAAAACTCCTACAATCAGTGTTGAAGACGTTGAAGTGAAAACTGCTAGTAATGTTGGCTCGGACAGTTTTACTTATTACAGTTATATTTCCTGCAATATTACATGCTGCAGGTACGTAAGAAATAATTTTCTTAATTGTTTACTTATAATAAAGTACAAAATAGGCATTAACGTTAATTTACAAATCCAATTATCTCTTTAATATGTACTTACCTATGTTTAGAAAATACTTGTATTTTATTTTCCAGATTTACGTCGGGGGGCGACATGTACAACTCCAAATAGCCAAACGGCACCTTGTCTTTCCTTGAACTCCTGCAAAATTATCTCAGACGCTCTTTTGTTACGTAATGTGACAATTACACAATTTGCTAAAGAATCTCAGTGTGGTTATGATTCGGAACCGTTAGTGTGCTGTGGAACTATTCCATATAAGAGCCGTAAGATTACATAAATTACGACAAATGCATTCATTTGTATAAGTTTCTTTATACGAGGAAGTTACAGGGAGTTGCTTCAAAACGTTACTCAAAATCCACTTAACTTGAGATTTAGATTGTAACAGCGTTTCCAAACAATCACCTTGAATGAGATCGATCGAAGAATGAACAACAATTTTCCTGTCAAGTGTCAGTTTCTGAATTTCTGTGTTTATAAGCGTAAAAATTAAAGGAATATCTGTTGCTTTGTTATAAAAGACATACATGGTCTTCACTACTGATGATAGATCACTTCTATCGATCCCCCTTACATAATATACTAAGAGGAGCATTATTTTACATGTTGGTCTTGTGCAAATTCGAAATGTACAAAATTCTCGTAATAGCTAACAATGCCATTAATTGTAGGAAATACATTATTGTATAGGCTTTTTCTTCATATCAAACAGTCACATGATTTACCAAAAAATTACATGCATTTTTTTAGTAAGAGGTCCATCGTGTCGTACTCCTAATCAAGAAAATGCAAATTGTGTACCTTTATCTTCATGCTCTGTTACTGACAATGCAATTAAAACAAGAGACAGAATTGCGACCGATTTTGCAAGGCTGTCTCAATGTGGATACGAAAGTGAGCCTTATGTGTGTTGCGGTTCGACAGCTCGCCCCTTAAAAGACCGACTCACAACTCACAGATTATTACCAGAAATTGATGTATGCGGTTTTCAAAAGGGTAAAAATCGATTATACCGTGGAGAAATTACAGATACAGACGAATTACCTTGGATGACATTACTACGGTATAAAAATAAAGATGGAACCGACGCTGGTTTTAAATGTGGAGGTACTCTTATTAATCACCGATATGTGCTTACAGCAGCACACTGTCTTATAATAAATATTTACTCCGGATTTGACGTGTACGTTTAATTACTATTCATGCATTCTAATTTTTGCTTAATATTGACGCACAATTTAGAGACTCGGTCCGATTAGGTGAATGGAGAATTTCAACCGAAAGGGACTGCGAAGAACATTTAGTAAATTCAGAATGTACCGATCCTGTAGTAGATGTTCAAATTGCAGAAACGGTTCCTCACAATAATTACGTTAGGAGAACTGGAAAACATGATATTGCTTTGGTGCGTTTAGCAAAAAGCGTTCAATTTACAGGTAATTTTATAATGGTTCTAATTATTCACATAAAAATATATATTTACAGAGTACATTAAACCTATATGCATACCACATCACACACTGCCTGAGCCACCGGATGGCACAGTTTTAGTGGTAGCCGGATGGGGTCAAACAGAAAACAGTAATTAAATAAACATCTGCAATTAGTTGGTAAAAACGACTGCTCTTTCAGGTTCTAATTCAGATTATAAATTAAAAGGCCTAGTTCCGATAGTGCCTCGCGAAACATGTTCTGCCAAATTTCGTCAATATAGACCTATTACTGATGTTCATATTTGTGCCGGAGGATCCCAGGGGAGAGATTCGTGCTATGGCGATTCTGGAGGACCTCTGTTAGGGCAATTCCATGAAATAATTAACGGCAGAGGGCAGTTTTACCAAGAGGGTGTAGTTGCTTGGAGTGTTGCATGTGGTGTACAAGGTTTTCCGACTGTTTATACGAGAGTGGCTAAGTATTCCACATGGATAACTGATAATCTAAAACCTTAACTTCGTTTACACGTAATTCAATAAACCTTTGTAGGTAATTATGTAATAAAAACTATGTTAGAGATAGTCTTCTACAAATTGCCTTTTTTTAACATTATGAATACGAATTAGGGTATCTACTTCCGCTTACTAACATTCAATTGAGTGGGAAGAGGGATATTTCGGGTGATATATTGCTATGTTCACAGAGTGATAAAGATACGATATGAGGGGCTACCGAGAAAATTGAACATCACAAAGGTCATCTCAATTTGATCTCATTAAAAGTTATCTTTTAACATAAACAAGGTTATTTTAATTACATCGAAACAAAGAATTGGATATTTATATATGATTTCCAGCGATAATGAGGTCCGTGAGATACATTACTAAGTATCGCAACTGGTGAAAACAAGTAAGAAATATTACTTCTGCGAGCTAGGAAATTCTGGTAGGTAATTATAAACGTCACAAATGACGAGTATACGAAAACTTGTTTGCCTTCACGAATATTATATTGTATAGTTTGAAAGTCGAAAAAATATATAAAATAATTTTGTGGATATTATTAATTTTAAATTTCCCACTTATGTAATTGTTTATCAAACGTACGTAAGTGGCCGTAGTTGAGGAGAAATATGTAAAATTTCTAAGCATAAAATCCCAGTACATAATATGTCAATAACTATTGTGATAATGTACGTTACGCTTTTTGTGCTATTTGTTACTTTTGCTGTTGTTTTTCCGAATGGTGCGTATGTATTTCTATATATGTATAAGATATTAAATTAAGAATACGTAGAAAGATAAACATTTTTATCCATAAATAGTGATGAATATTCATTAGTTACAAAGTAGTCATTTTAAAAGTTTCGTACATTATCGGATATAATTATACATATAACAAACAACATTTTGGTATCTCACAAACGAGCAACGGGGATTATTGTACATACGTAGGTATTAATTCGTATACAATACAATCATGAATTTCCATAAAAATAAATTAATGCGCGATGGTTTTTACTGAAAGTTAACTTTTTGTGTGCAAAATAAGTTATTAAAGAGTAGGTAATATTTATTTCATTGCCAATGGGGTGTTTTATACAATGAAAATAACAATAAAAAAAGTAGAAACTCTACGTCAACGACTTTTATATATGCTTTAGGTTTAGATACTTCCACAGCTCATCAAGTGAAATGAACTGCTTGTGGATTTAGAATTTCATCTTGTTGTAGGTTGAGCTATTCCAACGGTTAATGGTGTCGGTTACAATCGAAGGTTTGAGGTCAATTTTAGGTCAACATTTTGAATTTCATGTAATTCAGTTTCTTTCTTGTCAAAAGGTTGCCGGATTCTTTAAACTTTCTTTTTCGATGAAAACCATATTCTTTTTGAATAGCGTAATTCATCTTTAATGAGGTATTCTCCATTCAACTAACGACATTCAGACGTAAAAACGTAGATAGCTTTTCTCAAATTGGCCGTTTTTTCATACTAATCAATACCACTGGATTGAGGTATTTAAGAGTATAATATAGGTATAGTCACGGCAATCCTAAAAGCGTTGCACGTGACATATGACGTAAAAACAGTACCAATGTAATACAAATTTTTCGGATTGTCATTAAAGGTAATATTCTAGGGTAAAATAATTCTACGAGTTGGCAGCATCATAAATAAAATGACAATGTTGCAACCAAGGACATCTGTCATTTATTGTCTTCCATTTCGTATTTTATTCTATTTCGTTTTAATCCTTATGACAACACTGTTGACATGTATATAATACTCGTGACGTGCAACGCTTTTTGCTTTGCCCCAACTTTATTCCGATTTTTCGAATTTGCTTACTTTTCTGTCCTAAATTACACTCTCACTGGATAGTTCCAATAGTATAAAGAATGTCTGTCAACATTGTAGTAACATGACGTCATAAATTTTGTGACGTGCATTGGAAAACTCGTTGTAACACCTATATGTATGTATGTATGTGAATGTGTACTATAGTTGTACCCATGAGAATTGGCTCTCACGTCATAGGTTTCCGATTGAATGCGCGACATTTCTTTAAACAACCATTAAAGCTTAACCACAAAACAGCATGTTTTGACCATCCAATATAACATTAGTGCCAAACGTACCGCCCAGAGAACGAGTTCAATCGCAGCAGACGTTAATATTTTTATTGCACTTATTAGAATTCCGCATTTAGCTTTAATAAGCTCTAATTCATTTTTTAAGATACGTTTTATACATAATGGATTAATTAACCACGTACAGTATTACTACGATAATTTATTTTAAAATAGCATAAGCAACTACCTGTGGGTAATTAAAGTATTATTTGCAACACTGCCTTGTTACGATTTGGCTTATTTCATTCCTGACGTCATTATTTCTTAAATATGTAAAAGACGCTCCATTGACTTCAAATTTTAATCTTAATACATACAAATATTACAAATTACAAGTAATAGCGTGCACGCCAACTCTCCTGGATACAACTATATGAGTCATCCAGCGTGCAATGTAAGCGGTATCGCATCGCATTATTTAATAATAATAATGGTTGAAGCGATCTCTGTAACGGCGGCAGATGGAAATCTAAAAATTGCTCAAAAGCACCTGTATTGAGATCCATGAGACACGTACTTCACCTTTTTTCAATAAGTGTTCCAAATTAAAGGATGGCATTGTAATGTACCCCCCTGGCACTCTATCTAACTTAACATTACGAAGAAGCTAACTTCACCCATTACGTTAATAAACTCAAAAGGAGCGGGAAACCCTAAACATGGCCTACCAAATTTAAACTTTCCCTCCAAAACAAACCAACCCCAAAATGACACAAGCTCGTGATCGTCTAACAGGCCCTCTATCGTGTAATAGGTTCGAATACACTGGTCGTGAACTATGATCGGGAAGGAGAATCAAAACTACCATTAACTGTACCAAAATAATTCATTTATTGACAGTTACTCGACGATTCGGAGGAGAAAAAGTGCGAACACTAAAAAAACTCCTCCTTTGACATAATTACATACATGGCATCAATTCAAATACAAAATTATAGCAACAAGACTAATAAATAATATCAAGACAAAACATTTACAATCAATAAATTTCATTGTGGATACTCTTCAATCATCTTTAAATACTTTATGCAGCAGTTGTAAATAGTACAATAAATAACCAAATTAAACAAAGAAAATCAAATCAAATACATTGCATATTAAAATAAAAGGGTCAAGAGGGTTTAAATAGATAGAAATGTCCACAAGTTACAAAAGGGTTCAACTTCAGGTAAAAATACACAAAGGGTACAGTTAGGTCCGGTTTCGAGTACAATAGAGCCATCTTTTCTGTTTATCCACAAATATTTAATACATTATGTTCAATTTGAACCCATTTGTAATGTCCCTCAATTAATCATAAAACACATAAATAAATAGGAGAAATCATCATAAAAATTGCTAACTACACACATAATCATAATAATATCGAAGTCAGATCAGCCGTGGGTATTCCCCATTTGCGACTGTCTGTTTTTAGGTATTCATATTTTGTTGTTTTGTTTTGTTTTTGCTAACTACACACATTAGATTAAATGTCGGAAACGCCATAAGTTCAAACACATATTTAATATGAAAACAAATGAATATAACTTAGATAGTTCTACCATACACACGCGACCACATAATAATAAACAAACGCTTCCAATGTGAGTTTCAAATTAATTGAAAAACACGTTGTAAAGCGAGGCAATGCAAAAGTCAGGGTAAGACCAATTTATAATAACATACAATGCAATTCAAATAGACAGATATAATCATATTAATCAAAAAGATATCACCTGCAGCTGAAGTACCAAAAATGGAGTCACCATAAATAAAACAAATGAAAACGATGTTAACTACTTCACGGTTTTAAATCAGATGATGCTGAAAATTAAGATTAAGCCGCCTTACACCAACTCCTCCGCCAGAGGGACCTACTGTAAAACAAAAATATCGACGTTGCCACTACTTTTCAGCTTTTTGTACATGTTGTCGGATCTCTAAAATATAGGTAAATCAACTGTGGACACTACAGCATTTTACATCTTTATACATATACAGAGTGTTTAAAAAATACGTTCGAATATTTGGCCCACTTATAGATCTCATCAGTACAAACAAAAAAGTCAAAATAAACATAAGTCCAAAAATCAGCCGTTTCCTAATTACAGCCTGTTTTTCAAATTAAAATAATTGTATGGCAAAGCCATTTTTTTTTTTTTTGCATTTGGGGGTATTTAAAGACATTAGTTTATTCAAATCCTGTGAATAATTTAGATGAGTTGCGAGAACGAATTGAACATGCCTGCCAGACTGTTCGTATAAATCCGGGACTCTTTGAGAGAGTGCGGCGTTCACTTTTACGGAGATGTGAAATGTGTATACAAATGGAAGGAGGACATTTTGAACATCTTCTTTAAGAATCATTAATTTGTAATAATTAAAATGTATTTATACTGATATTTGTTCATGTTCTAGTAGAAACCTCGTTGAAATACTCCTACTGAGTGTAAATTATTTTAATTTGAAAAACAGGCTGTAATTAGGAAACGGCTGATTTTTGGACTTATGTTTATTTTGACTTTTTTGTTTGTACTGATGAGATGTATAAGTGGGCCAAATATTCGAACGTATTTTTTAAACACCCTGTATAAAAATGAATTGACGTTTGTATGTCTCATAAAAACTCGAGAACGGCTGAATCGATTTGACTAATTTTGGTTTTAAAATATTTGTAGAAGTACAAGGAAGGTTTAAAAGGTGAGACATAAGTCCTAGGAGTTTAGCGCTTCGCCCCTATGGGTTTCAAAGTCACCGTGTTTTTGTTATGGAGGTTTGTATTAGTAAAGATTAGTAAACATTGTGAACAAAATTACTGTGAAACTTAAAAGCTTTGGAAGTTCAGGCAACTTTTATTGGCGGTACGAAGTTCGCCGGGTCTGCTAGTATTTTATAAAAATTGCTCTACAAATTATTCTTATTGCTTCGCAAAGTGCAGTATGTGGCGCAATTTGGCTTTGCAATTCCGTTTTCTTAAATTCTTAAATTGAACACTGCAGTCTTCTGTTTCCATGAAAATGTAGGATGCGATATGGAATGTGATTAAAAGCTGTTTCAGTCCTGTTGTTGCTAAAGTCTCTTGATTTGTTGTACCTTCATGCGTCCTTCTCAACTACTGCGAAAATACATAATATACAGGGAGTCCCACTGCTCCGTAATCGGTCGATAACTCAATGTGGGTTGAAGATACAGAAAAAAGTTTCAAATAAAGGAAGCTTTGATTTGAATTGCGCATCTTTTAAAAATATTCTTATAAAGTCGGATTCACCGGTTTTTAGGTATGACTCATCGCTACAAATCGTATGCATCAATGCAGACGCTCCGTATGTCGTGACTAATAAATAATTCCTACTGTCAATTTTTGTGTAATCTGTCAATTCAGTTCGATCAGCTGTTTCATCGCACGAACATACGTTTCATTGCTTGCACATAATATAAACGGAACGACATACGTTTCTCAATTGCATTTTACTGATACTTTTATTTACAGAAACAGAAAACTATGTCACGTCGATTATCATACTTTACTGCAATGAGTCATACCTAAAACCCGGTGAATCCGACTATATCTATAGTATGTTGCATTTTCACGTGGCAGGACAATGTCACTTTTTTTAAATGGCACACTCTGTATTTTTTCTCTTCATGTATCGACTAACTATATTTATATCACGCCTGAAATTTATTTTGATATTGGATGTATGGTTGCCAAGTTATTAATTTATTATTTTGTCAAAATTTGGTACAATTCAAGGTCGGACTATAATATTCATAACTAAGTTACTCTTCAAAAAAGAAAAAAATTATTTGACGAATAATATTACCCTAATGTCGTGTTACTCTACAAAAAAAACTAAGTGATTAACTTTATACCGAGTGTTTAAAATGAGAATTCAAACTTTGTGAACTTTAAATAGAATTTATACGAATATTTTAAATGGAACATATTTTTATTCCCCATCAGATTCTCGACAAAAAACCCTATTCAAAGGTGTATTATTTCCTGGTATTATTTTTTGTACTTTTGTTAATATTTACGATTTTTAAAATTTCACGTAAAAAAATGTGTGAAAAGTAATTTTTGTTTAATTATTATTACAAAACACCTTTAAATAGTTGGTATCAACGCAAAAGAACAAAACTCAAGTCCTGTGACTTGATGTAAACAAAATGGGCATATGACACTACGCCGAATGCCCACAACGCCGACACGCTTTTTTGATGGTCCGTATCGCCGACTAGGGACACTACGCCGACAGTGCCCACATCGTCGACAAGTGTACAAGGGATACTAAGCCGAACGTGACCACAACGCCGACTATTAGAAAAAAATGTAATAGGGACACTACCCCGACAGTACCCACATCGTCGACAAGTGTACAAAGGACACAACGCCGACTATGTCCACATCGCCGACGGACTCTACGTCGACAGTGCCCACATCATCGACAAGTGTACAAGAGACACAACGCCGAATTTTTCTCTGTGGACACAACGGACACAAGTATTACTGTCAAATTAGGAATTAGGACATTAATGTTTGTTGTTTTGATAAGTTTAGAAATTCGTAAATCTCTACAATGGAATTATGTATTTATAGATTTTTTTAAAATTTTGAATTAATAAGGTTGGATATGGTTTAAACGTTAAAACATTAGCTAACGTAATATCATTATTTTTAAACTTATTTGCGTAATTAAATGTTGCACTTGACTATGAAAAAGTATCAATTGAAAAAAAATATACTAAACCTGCAAATAACCTAGGCGCTCTAGTGGCAATCTACGTTTAAGTTTAGCATTACTTTTATTTCCAAACGTTGTATATTTATATATTTATTCACAGCCATCTATAATTATTTTTCGGGGGTTTTTCTTCCGGGGGTCTTTTTTCCGGGGGTTCCCTTGTACACGTGTCGACGATGTGAGCATTGTCGACGTAGTGACCGTCGGCGATGTGAGCATGGTCGGCGTTGTGTCCCTTGTACACTTGTTGACGATGTGGGCACCGTCGACGTAGTGTCCGTCGGCGATGTGGACATAGTCGGCGTTGTGTCCTTTATACACTTGTCGACGATGTGGGTACTGTCGGCGTAGTGTCCCGATTAATTTTATTTCTAATAGTCGGTGTTGTGGTCACGTTCGGCTTAGTGTCACTTGTACAGTTGTCGGCGATGTGAGCACAGTCGGCGTAGTGTCCCGGCCCCAACAAAATCAATCATAACCTTAAATTAATGTGTACAAAAAATAATTGTACAAAATTACGGTTTTTACAAAATGCCTACGACATTATATTGACAGAATTAATTTACACGTCTGTGACTTCTTTTTTCTGTGCCTAAGAGTATATTTTTACCAACATGGTGGAAGCGAAACATTTAGTATACCTACCTATTTTGATTCTGCAGGTGTGTTTGTAGATGCAGTTTACAATGATGAAATTTTTTAAATACACCTTTTTAAAGAGACTCCAAATACTGCATTTACGTTTATTAACACAATGTCATGTTTCAGATGTAGGCGATCGTTGTATTACTCCTAACGGTGAATTGGCAACTTGCGTACCTATAAATTCATGTTCCCGCATTTTAGAATCGTTGCTTTCTTTAAGTGTAGAGGCAGCAGAATTTGCCCTAGAATCACAATGTACAAATACAAATACCAATGAAACATTAATATGTTGCGGTAACGCCACCTCACTGGACTCAAGTATCGAATTTTCGGTCGGAAAACTAATTCCTAACAGAAGTGTATGTGGACTTGAAAATAACGGTAACAGGATATATGGTGGTGAACAGGCAACATTAGAAGAATTTCCTTGGATGGCTCTCTTAGGATATATAAGAAATCATTCGAACGAAATTTCGTTTAGATGTGGAGGAAGTGTAATAAATAACAGATACGTTTTAACTGCCGCTCATTGTATACGGGTTAAGCCAGCGCTTGGAATCAGTTTGTATGTTTGTATTGTAGTTTATGGTGTGCAATTAAAATTTTCTAGGCACCTGGTGCGATTAGGAGAATGGAATCTGACATCTGATGAGGACTGTTACATGTTCGATGAATGTACAGATCCTATTATTGATTTACAAATTGAGAAGCAAATCCCACATCCTCTATATAGCGCTCGAACCAGCGAGAATGACATAGGCTTGTTGAGGTTAAAGAAGAACTTTAAATATAGTGGTAAGAAGTACCTAACTCACTAGAAACACTTGCCCTATAGTTATACATATTTGGTTCCAGACTATATACAACCTATCTGTTTACCTTTTAATAGAGGTCACAGACGTTTCACAAATAAACGTTTGGTAGTATCTGGATGGGGCGCAACAGAAAAAGGTATTCTCCAAATTCTTCTTAAGTTATATAGATTATCTCTGATATATAGGTGCAACATCTGACGTAAAGCTTAAATTAGAGGTACCGATAATTTCGCAGGATGAGTGCCAAAGAAAACTTGGACAACGAGGGAAGATAACACAAAATCAAATATGTGCCGGTGGAGAAGAAGGAAAAGATGCGTGTCAGGGAGATTCTGGCGGGCCTTTAATGAGTAGCTGGGAATTGACGAATATGACTTATACGCAATGGTATTTAGAGGGTATTGTGTCATGGGGAAGTAAATGCGGTGTAATAGGAATGCCAGGAATTTATACGCGCGTTTCGGAGTATTTAATTTGGATTCTTGACAACCTCGAAGACTTTTGATGCAAATTTTAATTAACCCTTAACTAATTATTTAATTTATAATTAACTAAATAAAGTAGAACCGGCATTATACACCAAACACGCATTACTGTGCTAACGGTGATTATACTTGTATTTCATACCGACCAACTTTGTTTTAAGTATTGTAGAACCTTAGTTATGAAAAGATATAAACCTCGATCGATATTTTCTATGCTTAATTAATAGCAGTCATGGCATAGAGATGAACACTTTCGGGAAGGATGTTTCAAAATAATTACAAAAACTTTTAAGAGGTTATTTTTTATCGAAAATTAAGAGCTTTTTCATACTAAACTGTTTCCTCTGAGATCCTTTTTCCGAGTACTTGATATTCCAAGAAGGGTAAGAAAAAATTCCCAAAATGTAAACATCCAGATAAGTAACATTTGGTGGATGTTATGGACTAATGAAAAGGTAACTTATGAGTGATGCTACACTTCTCTCGTATTATTAAGGTACGTTTTCGTAAGGACACGTCTCTGCGACTTGTTGGGCCGACATGTCTGCCGACCGACATGACGAAAAATTGACTGGTGTTTATGTTGCCATTTGTTTGCAACAGACATGTTGAATTATTTACAATTATGACACTACTTTGTTCAGACTGGGCAATTTCGGGAAATGCAAAAATCAACGAGTCGGCTGTTTACGTAGCAACAAATGACATCCAACTCGGCGTGTTGCGATAACTTTTACAACCGACTTCGACATGTCGTTCAACTACCCCGACATCAAATGTATTTCGTTTACGTTAATACAGACAAGTCGGCCCACAAGTCGGCCGACATGTTGTGTCCTTACGAAAACGTACATTTAGAAGATGATAATAATAAGCTGTAACGGTAAGTTACAAAACCAGTCTTACCTTTGTCCAACTTTCGAATGTTTGTTATCTCCCAATGTTGAGTTTTTTTATTGGCTGAAGCTTAGACCATATAAGAATGGACTGCTAATGCAACTTTTAAAAACGCACCGATGTGCAAAAGAGTGAAAGTATAATCGTGTCCTTTACTATTACCACGCTACTAAAGCAATAAAAGGCCGCATGCGTTATAAAATGTAAATACGCCCTCATGCTTTATTTGTTTCATGTTAAAATCAATTTATACAACAAGAGGGTTTTAATCACCAAGAAAAGAAGACCACAAATTAGTGATTAGGTATATTGTAAACTTCGTTCGTTAACCGAATTCAATATTCCGTCCGTCGCTCGGTCCGTGCGTCCGTCCTCCGTCGCATGGCAAAGTTAAACAATGTATTCATGTGAAATTTTACGCTGATTTCAGATCTACAATTCAGCTTTTCGATATCTCTAATAGTTTTTTATATGTATAGTGAGGACCAAAAGTTTGGAATAATGGATTTTTTTCGTTTCCAGTCAGAATATCAAAAAACTATTGGACACGTTAAATTGATTTTGGTAATGGAAAACATTTTCTGATAGTTTTTAAAGTTCCTACCCCCACCCCTTCTGCGCAGTGACGTCATTATTTTTTTTAATGATAACACCCCACTTTCTTAACGGCTTTCAATAAATGCAAGGGGCAGCAGCACTACAGGAAAAGCTCATCTTTTAAAATCATAAGGAGCAACGGTGTAGGTATTTTTGAAACATCAAGATAAAAAAAACTACTTTATTGCAGTTTCATTTTTATTCATAGAAGACAAAATTTTGGAAAAACATCTAAACTGCATAAAATGTATTTCTTTGTTTGTAATAGAGTACGACATACGAAATATTACCATCTATTCTATGTTGTGAATGATGATTTAACGAAATAACTGATATGCTAACACGCTAACAGCGACAGCCTAGGAAAAGACTAAACAAACCATTTTTTCCGGTCAGTATTGTCACAGACTGTGGTATCGTGTATAGTCACGTAATTTTGATATAAATCTGCATACACTATACACTATACAGACAGGTAAACTGAGCCAGTCATAACATAATTAAACATCTGCATCATAAACATACAGAATTATTTACTTCTGGATCGGTCCTGATCTGATATTTCTGAAAATTTTTAAATTCTCACTTTCATGGCGTGAAACAGATAGATATAGACCTATTCCTAACATTTTTACGTGTAAAATTAATGTGTCTCACTTTCCCAAATCCCAATTTTGTTCATAGTCATGTTCACGTGCCAGTGAAGTGCATGGGGGCCATGCCCCCACGCAATCTGCCTACATGGGGGCACGCGCCCCGCTGCCCCCACGAAGTCGGCGCCACTGATCACCGAGTTGTATTCGGCATGACATTTCCACGAAACAAAATTTCATCTTCAGATTTTACACAATTTTTTTAATTTATCACGTAGTCTTAGACTGTCAAAACCTTAGTTACAGCGATAATTTGAGAACCATAGATTGATACTAAATTGTCAGTGTAATTCATTCCTAATAATTGATAGAATGATTCAAAATTGTGCAAACTGGTTGAAATTTTCTGAGTGGAATTGTCAATGTAATCCATTACTGTGTGAAATGCGAAAAATTTTGTTTACATATGCGTGACCTATGTGATTAGCGTTCATTGTATCATGGCAGATAGCCGTATTTGTGATTTTATTTTCAAAATAAACTGCCAATCGTACTCATAATACAAAAATTAATACTTTTTTATAATGCACGAACCCTACTTCATTACATAAATTACTTACTTAATTTTGGGGGTCCTTTGTTATCGTCCTCATACCCAATAAGCAGTCTCCTACATCTCTTAGTCTTAATTTCTAAAATGTAAATTTTGAATCCTTTATAAATGCTATAATAGTAGCATGTTGCAACTGTGACTGTGAGGTATGTACGAAAGTACAAATGATTCAACAGATTACTTAAGTGCCAAGTTCCTCAACAACCTCCCATATGCTGTACGTGAGTACTGGTACCTAATCTGAGTGTTCCAGATTTAGAAACATAATAAAAAAGCACTACGCGAATCAAGTGGCACAATAATAATAATAATAATAATAATAATAATAATAATAATAATATGTAATACTAAATAAAGCAAAACATCATAAACCCTATAAGTACAAACTAATTGACTCACAACGCACTGCTTTAAAAAAAAATAAATAAAAAAGAGAAAAAAAAATTATTAGATAACATAAGTAACTACTTGTAACTTTAGTTTCGCAAAAGCATTTAGTTCCTTTCCATTATTATCTAACTTATGTTTGCAACTAACCAATAACACCATGGTTTTCCCGATCACATATTATTAAGTTTCTTTTTTATTTAGGTAAGTAGTTAGTTATTATGTTATTCAATTGGATGTACCTATAGGTTGAGGAAAATAAAGATCTTAAAAAAAAAGATTCAATATTTGTTTAAATATTGATTATCAGGCTTAAGTTTTGCGCTGAAAACAAATTTAATGATAGGTACTTGGACTCAGTTGTGTGGCCTTAGGCACATTCTCATAAGTGGAATGTTGATGGCATTTTAATAGTAGGATGACTCAATTGTGTATATGCGTATGTGTTTTTGTAACGTTAGTGCTTCAAAATTCTGACGCCGCAGGCAAGTAAATTTTCTTTATTTTGAGATTTTTATTGTAAAATACAAACGCAAGGCAGCGCCAGAGAATAATATCAATTATGTATAAGATAAATTTAGTGAAGGTTAGCCTCGTGGTGACCTTTCTTTTGTTAATAACGGGAATTACCAACTAAGTATTCAATGCAACGGAATGACTGTGCTTACATGAAGTTATTTTATGACATGAACATCAAAACTTGCTGGTCTAGGAAGTAACATATGTATTTTAAACGAAACGTTTACCATAGTAGCAATTTGGCAATGAACCTCTAAAAGAATACTGTCTTGTAGAATCTCTCGCACAAAAACATGTTGGGTTGCATATATTGCTAATATGATCATATTTATCCACGACTATCGTATAATGTACCCATTATACGTCTGTTGTGCTGGACCTTAATATCACTAGCACTACCGTGAATAATGAGTCATAATGACAGCATCTGACAGCAGTGTTCTCAAAGGAATAATGACTGAGTCATTACTCACTGCTGTCAGATGCTTCCTTGATTCAGCTATAATATTATATTGTTTTGTTACAAACAATCGGTTTTTAAAATTTTATCGTGTAAACCACTAAATATTAAAATGACAATGGAAATAATACGGTTTTTGAACAAAATTAAAATGGATACCCTTGTTTACTGCTTTTACTATGGCAACGTATCCCAAAAAAGAAATTATATTCTTAGTATGCTTAGCCGCCCCTATCCTCTTTCACTTCTCCTCTGCACCTCCTCTCTTGCATATCCTCCCCTTCCATATCTCTCCTTATTCTCCTGACCGTATTTTATTTTGTCTCTCTTCACCTCTGCAACAATTTTGCAATATAAAACCCCCTCTACCCCTAACCATCCCTTCCATGTATCTCATCGGTAGCTTCCCAGCCTATATTCTTATCTCCTCCCATTTCACCTCTTCTCGCACTATATAGCCCGTAGTCTCCCTTTTCAAACCAAGTACCCACTTCCAGTATCTATCCTGTACCCTTTCCAATACTTCTCGTTCCTTCCATCCATATTTCCTCCCCGTACATAAAACACACTTTTCACCAGTTTATCAAACAGCAACTCCCTTCTTATCACCACCTCGCCCAAACAGATCTTTCCCCCAGCCCCGATACATGCCCAAATATTTTGTCCCCTTCGTGCTACTCCCACCCCCTTTTTGAAATACAACTATTTTAGGCACGATTATTTCCAGATCTCATTTTTCGCGGAACTCCTTCACTGTCTTCATCATTTCTTTCATCTCTACCCCTGTTTTTGCCATCACCACCACATTATCTGCATATGACAGTGTCCATACCTTGCATCCCCCTCCGCTCTGTTTCTCCCTAATCTTTCTACCAACCCCTCTATATAAATCGAAAATGGGCTTGGGCTAAGTGGGGATCTCTGTGACCCTGTCTCAATCCTTTTGTAGCCTCAAACACCTCACTGCATTTTCCTCCACCTTTATCCTGCATCTAGTCACTTCGTACATTTCCTCTATTGTCTCCACCAGATCTTCCCTTATCCCTTTCTTGTACAACTGAACTTCCATGTATGGAAGAAAAATTCTCCAATGGGCAGCTAAAATAGGTACAAAAATTATTTTCTACTACCACTCGCTCTCTTGAGAGACAGTAGTTAAAACTTTTTGCAGAAATGTATAGGGGGCCAATAATTTCTCATTGATTCATGTAACCTGATTTCCTTAATAAAAAATTAGCATAAGTTGGACCATCGCTATTACATCGATAATAACAAACCTACAATTCGCGTCAGTAAGGACAACCACGGAGCCTGACATAAAAACACAACCAAAAGGGCGCGCCCAAAAGGACGTGAGTGATGTAGGTGAGGCAAGTTGGCGCCAGGACATAAGCCGCAAAACGACATGAGCGAGGGCAATGTGGGGGTAACAATAAAAATAGAAACTTGTAAATTTAGAAAAAATAAAATATGAATGATTATTGTACAATGTATCAAAAAATATGGAGAAGGAGTAATGGGTGGAAGAGAGGATAATGAAGATGGTAAAAGCGACGGTGAATGAAAGTAAAAAAGGGCGAGGGGGAAGAGAGAGGCGTTGGAGTCAGTGGTAAAAAGGTTAAAGAGAGAGCAGGGAGGGTCGGATAGAACAAAGCGGGGACATTGGAGGTATATGGGGGATAAGGCGATAAAGAACTGTAGAAAAGTATTAAATCGAATATGGAGGGGGACGGGTTTTCGGAGGAGTAGGGAGAGGTTGTAGTGTGCCCGGTGTATAAGGGAAGTGTGAGGAAAGTGGGGGGGGGGGGGGGGAGTGACAACGTGGGTTAAAAGTTATATACAATGATTATGCAGGAACGTCTGGAGAAGGAGTTAGAGGAGAAGGAAGCGATAGAGGACTGGCAGGCGTTTATATAATAAAACAGGCCAATCTTGAAGAGCATGATGATAAGGTGTACGGACATCGGAATAGCTTTCGACAACGTAAATAGGGGAATAGTATGGGAAAAGATGAAAAGAAAAGGGTCAGGATACTATTTTAGCAGCTGTTTGTTTGCTTAAGGGTAACCTTAGATTTTTTTAGAGGACTTTTCAACATGTAAAGATACACCTCCGTTTTTCATGAATCCTGGGTGCAATTGTCAATAAAAATTCTCCGAAAATGTCTTGAAAAATCCGGCACGAAATGCTCTAGCGTGGAAAGTCCATGAGAATACCTCCTTTGCACCTCTTGAATTAAGCCAAGTTCTATAAGTCAGAGTGTTTTTAAAGTATTTTTTATTGTCGAGATTTTAACTAAAAATAAACAAGTATCAAAAGGCGCAAATTCTTATAGAATTTTAATTTCAACCAACTTCAAATCTGTAACAAATTATGGCATATACTATATACAATATATATGTATATAACTACCCCCCTCCCCACCTCAGGCACAACCACGCCGGATTCTGCACAAATGAGTCATTGTTTTTCTTTCCACCCTTAAGGGAGAAGAGAGTGGAGAGGGTGACGGACAATTTGTAAATCACGAAAAAATGTTAGAGGAAAAAAAAGTAAAAAAAGATTGTTTTTTTGCGGACGTGCAATTTTCCCCCTTTCCACCCCCAAAAAAGGGGTTGCAGTTGGGAGTGAAATTTGCAATCGAGTATCGTTTTTTATGGAGAATCCAAAAGTAATAAAAAATAGGTGTTCCCATTTAAGTTTTAAAAACTCACCCCCGCTCCACCCCACAGGGGGGGGAGGGTGATGTTTACGTATCATGACTCAATAGGTTTCAACAAATAAAGGAAACGTATTTTTTTCTTTTTGTAATTGGACGTGTCGTTCTCGAGATATTAAAGGGTGTAAAAAAAATTAAAAATTTCCATGGATTCAAAAAAACAAATAAACTTTTCGTTATACGATGCTGATAAGGCAAGGTTTTTTCAAAAAACCAATTTTGAGAATTAAAAATTAATAGGTTCCTCAGCTCTATACATTGCGAAATCACTGTCACACCATAAATAATATTTCTCCTGCAGGTATCCGTATCATCTCTAAACTTGAATGCATTTCGAAACTTGAATGCATTTTTTAAAAAAGGAGAAAATTATAGATAATTACTAATTACCGGCTGATATCGCTATTATTCATTTTTTCAAAAAGCTAAAATGTTTCATTGTAACAGAGATAATTAAGTTCTTAACTTGAACATCACGGTATCTTATTAGATCGTATTTATCTAATAGGAAACACTACGGTAGATGTAATTCTTTAACATCTTGGATACGAAGTGTTCCATCAGAAGGTGTGTTTAGGGGTTCAACTTTGTTAATTAAAAGTTACTGTACTTATTATTATTATTATTAGTTATTACTATCACCAAAATTTTAGAAATATGTACCTATTTGTTGCAGATAGGGGCACGCAATGTATAACTCCAAATCAAGAGGCAGCTCTGTGCACACCGGTAACTTCTTGTCACATAATTAGAGACGCTATAACAACTCAAAATAAAAGTGCAATAGACTTTGCCAAAAAATCGCAATGTGGTTATGATACTGAACCATTAGTGTGTTGTGGAACGTCAGCTTACTCATCTGAACCGTCTTATTTCGGTTTTTTTACTAAGTCACCTCCTACGTCTCCACCCAAAAGAATACTACCAAGTTTATCATCTGTATCTTCTAACAGTTTACCTGACAGATCGATATGTGGTATCGAAAGAGAAACGCAGAGGCTAATAGGTGCTACGACGGCAGGAATAGACGAATTTCCTTGGATGGGTTTAATTAGATACAATAATGAACGAGGCGTTGATGTAGGCTTTAAATGTGGAGCAACACTGATAAACAATCGATACCTTCTAACGGCAGCTCACTGCATTTTAACGTCTCCAGAACCGATTACAGTGTAAGTGTATGCTCATTAATTTATTATTGAATATAGAGCTTTGTCTTATTATACTCGTTGGGATGAAAGTTCTCTTTTTTAATACTTTAACGCTAATTACTAAATTAAAAATAATCATTAATAGCGCATGAGGTGATGATTATAATTTTAGTGTTAGCGTACGACTAGGAGAGTGGAAGCTTTCAACACAGATGGATTGCATTTATAATATCGCCATCAGTACTTGTTCTGATCCCGTAGTTGACGTGAATATTGACCAACAAATCCCTCATCCTTATTTTAGTTCAAGTAATGGAAATAACGATATTGGTCTTCTACGATTGGAAACAAATGTGAATTATACAGGCAAGGAAATGTAAGGGTTGTGTTATTAAGTAAAGAAACAAAATTTTAGATTTTATACGTCCAATTTGCTTACCTCCACTTAATTTTCCACCGCCTCCAGTTGGAACCATTATGACTGTTTGTGGATGGGGTGCGACAGAGGAGGGTATATGAAAGATCAAGTCGGTTTGTTAAAGTTACTTACATATATTTTTACAGGATCACAGTCAGATACTAAATCAAAAATTGAAATTCCGCTTATTTCAAACTCAGATTGCGAAAAAACAGTATCGAAATTCACTCGTATTACTCCAAATCAAGTTTGCGCTGGTGGCGTTGAGGGGAAAGACGCTTGTAAAGGCGATTCTGGTGGTCCACTTATGAGAGTATACGTTGATGATACTTCGCAATGGTATCAGGAAGGTGTTGTTTCTAGAGGTAGAGGGTGTGGCAAGATAGGCTTCCCTGGAGTTTACACAAGAGTTGCTCGATACGTTAACTGGATTTCAAATATAATTGCAGAAGGATAGTAATGTGCATGTTTGTAATATAGCCAATTCTATCAATTAGTTATTTTTTCTAGTAATTGTATAGATGTAAGTATCACATAATGTGTGCATAAAGGCTTATCTGCATTTGTGTGAATTAACTGAAAGTTGTGCAATAGTGACGGAACCAATTTTACCGTTTTCATTTCAAATTACCCTAAGCTTTCTCTTTAGCTGGCAAGTTTGAAAAGTTTCAGGGGGTACTTCTTCCAAATGACAGTTTTAAGTGCGCTATACATACTTCAATTTTAAAATTTTATAGAAGAAAGTACCCGAACAAAATTAGTGACCAAACTAGAGGGCATATTTTTAAAAATTATTGGACGAAACCGGAAAGTTGGGATTTAAAACGTCAGTTTGTCGCTTCACGCAATATCCCAAAATTTACAATCATTGTAGACACAGAAAACAAGCCATATAATAATGATGTAAAATTAGGAATATAATGCAAAAAACTGATGTACCTATCCAATATCTCTTCCTCAATTTACATTCAGAATCTTAGAAATTGTGATAGGTACGTAATGCTTTAAAAAACTGGAGGCTTTGTATCTCAGGGTTGTTGAACGGAAAAGGCACTGAGGTGGGCCACTCTTGAATTCTGGGCGAGGCAGTCAAGCGACTACCTATATTAGAAGGACGATCTGACTCAGTCATCCCTCTTTCTTCTTATCCCGTTTTCTCATCACCCTGTGCGTCTTGCCGCCTTTCACACAATCTCCTTCGAATCTTGTCTGTCGTGAACTTTGGATCTCCATCACTAGCTCCCAGCCTTTCCAGAACCCCAGTAACCTGATCCCACTATCTGATCCTTGGGTGCTCTCTAGCTCTGCCACCCGTTGGTCTCTTCACCATATCTTCTCCGACTCCCATGATATGGCTCAACCAGCTTATTCGCTGTGATTTCACAAATTTCACTACATCTTCTCCTCTACACATTTGCGATATCAGTCAAAGCAGGCCTTATCAAGGTCCCGTATATCTTTAACTTTGTTTGCCTTGACAGCTTCTTGTCCCTTAACGTAGCTTTGTTTGCGTAATATGCCTTGTTGCCTATCTGTACTCTTCTTTTTGTTTGTTCTCCTCCGTTTTTTTCTAGCTGTACGCCTAGGTAAACAAAACATGATGAGGTATTGTATCACAAAGGGATTAATAGTTTAAGAAAATTTTTGGTTGGTTGGTCACCCTGCGTTGTTGTCGTCCATTGTTATTCATTTCCTTCACTTGCTATCACGTCTTGTTCCATAATTTTACTCATCCCCCCATCATCCATTGCCCTTCAGGCCATCCAGGGTTCCTCGCTGCGAGGTTTTAATTCATTTATACGATTTTTTGTTGATTGGTTATGCTTTGTTAGAATATTATTTTATCCTATTCCTTAAGTAGCGTTTTCCTACACTTTCGCCGGTCGCCGACGACTACGACTGAGTAGCCGCGACGGATTCGTCAAGACATCTCCAATGCATTTTAAACCTGCCTGTTTTCCTACCTGCTACCTAGTCGTTACGACCAGCGACCGGTCGCTGTTCGTCGGGTAGCGAGTCGCCGGACCCGTCCGAGAGCGGTGCCGCGACTGATTCGTCGACGAAAGTTAATTGTTTTTGCATTTTGCTCGGCATTGCTGTAAATTATAAGAAGTTGTAAAAATAATATTTGGCAGGTGGTTTTGTATTAAAATTGCCTGAAATCCTTCCAACCGTCTATTTTTTAACATAGCTAATTCTTTGTTCCTATGTTTTTCAGATTCTAAAGTTAAAAGGAGAAGGAGATTTCCTTCATGCACCTGATAACTTAATAACATTCAAAGTAATGACTTTTACAGAAATATTCATTTTTCTTGTGGCTAGAACAGATCACCTTGAGCGACGATCACTTAAATGGCGCGGGCTAGTAAAACGGGTTTGACGAATTAGGTCGCGGCGATTACCAGTCGCGGCGACTCAGTCGCAGTCGTCGGCGACCGGCGAAAGTGTAGGAAAACGCTACTTAACCTAAGTTACGCTACGCTAGATTAGTCTCTATAATTACCTACTATCTATATTTAATTAATGACATTTATGTAATCTCGCTTGAAAATGGAAACAGTTAGTTCTCGAAACATGTCGCACAAGTTATATTAATCGTCCATCACAATCGTGCACAAGTTATTTTAATCGTCCATCAATATCGTTCCTGATTAATTATACCGGGAGTTCGTTCTCAAAGTCGAACATAGGGATTTAACATGGTATTGAACGTTTTTGCCAATTGTTGCTCGCCTATTTAACTTAGAGGCAAGGTAATGGCATCAACAGAAAGAGAAAATTATTGCGATTCAAATAATGCTACTGGGAGGACTAAAGTACGATTTATTCTTTTAAAATACTAACTTAAAGTATGACACTTTTGCATTGTAGTATATTAAAATTAACGGCAAAGAAATCTCCAACTGTTTTGAAATTAGCGTCACCATGAAAGGTGTTCACCATAAAAACCCTTTCTTCGTTGGTATAGGTATTTATTATTAGATAAATAAACTTTAATACGTGGTTTAACGTCAAATTCGTATTGACAAACCAACAGTACAAAAAACAATTGCTGTAAAATTTTAAAATCAAGGGAATGCTATTTACACAATTTCATACTTTAAGTTAGTATTTTAAAAGAATAAATCGCACTTTTAGTCTTGCCTGTAGCATTATTTGAATCGCAATAATTTTCTCTTTCTGTTGATGCCATTACCTTGCCTCTAAGTTAAATAGGCGAGCAACAATTGGCAAAAACGTTCAATACCATGTTAAATCCCTATGTTCGACTTTGAGAACGAACTCCCGGTATATCAAGGGAAGGTTGGAAGTTTTATTTTCTTATAGGTAAACAAAGCTGCCCACCTCTTCGAAAGTTTTACCTTGAGATCTGGTTTATTTGTTCTGCGTTGTATTCCGTTTTCCCGTTGCTAGCCTTCATTCCCCTTTGAGTTATATTACCTTGTGTTTTTGTTTTTTTATGAGTCTATACAGTATATTTTTGATTCATTTTTTCTGTTACATGTTTCTATCTCCTGCATTTTTCGTCATCCATTTGTTCTTTTTGTTCTTGTACATCTTATCAGCTTCTCTAAAGCATTTTTTGCACTCTCCCAAATCTTCTTTGCGCCGTCTTTAGCCTAAATCCCCCCCACTCCTTCCTTCCTTACTCTCAAATTCAGAGCGTGATAGACAATTTTTAGAACCAACATCACTCCGTTTTTCGTGAATCCTGGGCGCAAATCTCAACAAAAATTCCCCGAAATATCTGGAAAAATCCGGGACGAAATACTCTAGCGGGAAAATTCTGCGAGAAAAGCTTATTTTCTTCTTCTTTTTTTTTTAATTAAAACCTCGATAATATAAAATACTTTAAAAACACTCTGACTTAGAGGACTTGGCTTAATTCAAGAGGTGCAAAACGCAAAGGAGGAATTTTCTCATGGACTTTCCCCGCTAGAGCATTTCCTCCCGGATTTTTCAAGACATTTCGGGAGAATTTTTATTGAGATTTGCGCCCAGGATTCAAAAACAACGGAGGAGTATTTTTACATGTTGAAAAGTCCTCTAAAAAAATCTAACGTTACCCTTAAATAAATACGGTGGTGAAATTTATGCGGTTTGAAATGGAAATATGTACCAAAATATCGGACAGGACAGCAACAAATAAAACTACAGCAGAAAATGTTTCAAAGCAAATTAATGAAAGAAGCGTAAATAAAGAGATGTTTTGTAACAGCACTGCAATTTCCATTGATTTTATCATAGTACGTATACGCAAAGAACGTAATATACGTTCTGTGATAGTAGTAAGTAACTGTTTTTATACGCTTAGGTCAATGTTATTTCTTGTGACGTTATCAGAATATAGGACGGGCGCTAACGTAAACATGACGTACATTTATGACGTATATTTATATAACGAGAGTGGCGCTGTGAAGAGTTGGTGGCACAGATCCAAACTAACACTTTCACAGATCCAATATTTGTCGGGAATTTATAATATTGCACCGTTTGTCTATAGTGTATAAAGTCAATGGTATTACCAACCAGAATATAATAGAAAGAGAGCTAAAGTAATGCGCTTTTTCGTAGGTATGTACGTTGGGTTGCATATCACTTTATGTTTACATTTTTGTCCTAAAAGTAGTTTCAGGCTATTGAAAGACGGAGATAAAAGAATTCGTTTTTCTAAAAGGTCTTACAACGTTGCCATAACTAGTTTAGTGTTTTCAAAGATGCAGTAGGTAACATTATCATTGAGTGTTAATGCCTTATTATTAAGCAGGTATATTTGAAACCAAAACAATACGTCCGCAAACAAGTTATCGTTGAAGCAAGAAAATCAAATGAATGTACCAAAAATAAAAACGGTAAAATTTTACAGGGAACTATTTTTTTTCGAGTTGCATTACATCTTTAGTTCTCTACTAGGGAGCCGACCAGTAGCGCTCTAAAGCGGCGGACTAACTTTTATCATGACGGTGTTTTTAAAGGACATTGCTTCTCTTACCTATTATATGCTCTTTGGTTTCGGGTAGTCTCAAAGATGTTGTAAATTTTATAACATCTTTGGGTAGTCTATCCAATTCCAGAGCCGAACTTAAAACTAAATTATTCCTAATAGAAAGGTATGTAATTAAATTAATGTGTTTCTCGAGAAATCTAATCAGGATAGACTGCAATTAGAAGAAATAATTAGATGCAAATACTTTAGATGGCATTTATTTGGTAGGTAATGTTGTTGTGATGACGCGCAACGGAACTTCGGTAATGCACTTAAAATATTCCTTAAAATATGACAAACTGTTTCTGTCATGTATAATACGTTTCGCACAAATAGTTTTGCGGTAATTTATTTTATTAACTAAATTTATACATTAAAAGGGGTTAATAAGACCCTCTTTTATGGCTGTTTCAACAATACAAGTTTGAGTTAAGACTACTGTTTCTCTGACGTTACTTCCGCTAATGTTCTTCTCCTTGCATTTCTTGATAACAACATTCAGTTCATCCGTTCCCAATTTCTTTTCGAAAATATCTTCGATTCTGTCCCATAATATCACTCCATCGTCACCCAACATCTTATATTCCTTCCAATAGCATTCTGAATACTTATTATAATTGTCATTACTTATATCATGAATACCTTTTCCTGTAAGTGGTTCTATCTCTTTCCGGTCTAAGTGTAATTTATTAACACAAATTTCGTCTTCTGGTTCCCAACCTGCATAAACTTGTGCCTAAAAATGAAACGCTCGTATAGATAATAATAAGACTAAGACAACTGCTGTAATGTAAGTAAAGATAAAACAGATATAAACCGGATATATTAAGATAAGTACCTACTTATTAAATTGAGTCAGACTTACCAATAAGGCCAAGCACAAAATACCAAAACTGATGAATGTTCTCATTATTACTTAATGATTAAGGAACGTCCTGTTGATTCGGGTTTTATACTTTTAAGTTATCGATGTTTATTACAAGTAGGCAAATATCGATACTTTATCATAATTGTATAACCTTTCAACTGTTTTTGTTGAAACTTTTCCATCTTATATTTTTGGAAATATCGCCGGTTTATATCGGAAAAAACTCGATAATGTGAGGTAATTGGTGTTTGTTTTCTACTTAATTATTTTTTTTAGCAAGAAATGAGAGATAATAAAATTATGAAACATAATAATAATAAGATTATTATTTCATTATCTAAACTTTTCGTTTATCGCTCCCGCATTATTAGTTATTTGTACAACTAGAGAAGACAATCGACTTTCTTTGAAATTGAGCTCAAAGAGCGAAAGTCTTAAAATACTTACTTTCTTTTGATAGTTTTACACACTTTTTTCTAAAACTGCAAATAACAAAAAAAATATCCATATGAATGTTAATTTATTAGTATATTAAAGTATAAATGGATAAACAGGTCTTTAAAACACGCGCGAGTTTGCAAGCATGACGGCGTAGCGTGAGTGCTTGAAATAGAGCAAGTGTTTAAAAGACCAATTAATCCACGAATATTTTACGCTATTTTTTTTATTGGTTCACATTGAAATCAAATACTGGTATTAAAATGGAAATACGAACTAATAATGTGAAATGGTTCATGGTTGAATTCGTAATGTGAAATCAGTATACCTTTCGTTGTCATGAAAATGAGAAAAACGGAAATTAATTTGGTAAAAATCTAAATAAAGATGACCAGACGATTGCGCAAAGATGTGGTCTACAGAAAAAAACGCCTCCATAAGAGCACTTCTGTGCCAAGAGTGATTACAGTCCGATAATAACTCAAGAACTAGTTTTATAAAAAATGATCACATCCGAATGTGATGCAAGTGGCATCGTAAATGCATCTACTTTTACATAATCGCAGACGTAGGTATCTAAGTTGAAAAATCGAATAAAAATTTTCACAGCACTGAAATATGAAATTTTTTCAGTGACGCGAACTTTAAGCAGCTGTGCGCTATTTACGACGTACCTATTCAGTTTTTGCCGGTGATTGGTAAGATTATATGTTTTTTTGAGCAACTTATAATTACCCTAGTATAGTCTTAGTGGCACATCGCTTATTTGCGCGCGCGGTGGTCCATTCGGCCAGTGCAGTGCAGAGAATTTGAAATCCACAAAAATTATACAAGACTATATTTTCAACAGCGTTCAATCGGTTGAATGGAGTTTACGTCGAATTTCCAGTCGTAAATAGAATTATCTTTTCTGCGTTAGATTGTAGGGGTTAGAAATATAAATATCAATAGTTTATTCAATTGATACTAGGGAAAAACTACCACATCTTCTTTGATGTGGAAGTGGCATCCCAACCAGACATATTCATCTTCACGGATGGATCTTAAACAATGGAAGGAACAGGTACAGGTATTTATTCCCAAGAACTGAACTTCCATATCAGCCAGCCACTAGGCAAGATTTCGAGGGCATGCTGAAATAATAGATAATGAAAAAGCAGATAAGTTAGCCCGACTAACCTCAAACAACTGTTTTATGGTCCAACGTTGGCTCTTTCACTTACAGCATCAACTGTAAACAACTTAATGACCCAAGACACCCAAGCCCAGCACAGGGTTGGGTGGAACTTGATGTCAGAGGACCATCTCGTAGCCTGGCGCGCTTCTGTACAGGGCTATCCAGAGGAAACCTGCGGCATTCTATGTGGGCACTGCAAACTTAACAAGCACATGCACCGTATGGGCTTGGTAGATTCACCATCCTGTAAAGGATGCTACACAGACGACGAGACGGCGCAACAGATACTGTGTGAATGTCCCGTACTTGTCAAATTAAGACGATCCATGTTGGGACAATCCTCGCCGGACATGGCTAAGATTAGCGCCGTTTCCCGTCCAGCATCCTCAGGTTTATCTCACGTGTGGGATGGCTTGAGTGACGTTGCGGGGTCGAACGACTCTAATCAGGGAGGTAGCACAATGGGCCCGAATAGGTGGCCTAGGTGCGCGTGGACTTTCCCACCTTCCCATCGAAATCCAGACTCGAGAAATCTCAGGATGTGCGAGGTCTAAGTCTAACTAACAAACTCACTTACGTAACACCTCACAGTATTGATTGATTCCATTGTTGGAAAAGCTCTAAATGGGGTGCGTGGTAATACCAAATAATCCAGAAAGGGGATTAATAAAAACAAAAACTCGCAACCTTCCCCATGGTATGTTTTCTTTAATTGTTGAAGCTATGAATTGGTTTGATGAAGGCAATTCACTTGTGAAGATGGTACAATAAATTAGTATTTGTAATGCGACATGTTTCGACAACTTAAATTGTTGTCATCTTCAGGCTAAATATCTATAATATACGTGATAACTAAGAATAACAAACTTAAGTATACTTACATTAAATTTAAGGTAAAATTCGATAGTGAGCAATTGAAATGGTGATAAAAGTAAAGAAAAAGAAGAATAACCCCCAAAGGGTTCATCGCTGGAAAAGAATAGGGTTAGCAAGCGCGTAATAAGGAAACCACAAACTTACCTAATATTTTATAATTGAAGGATGGAAATTATTAAAATAGGGATAGAGGACCACATGTTAATCGTCCAGATATCATTGAAAATACCGGTTTAGTGGAACACAAACCAAGCTAAAACGCAATAAATCAACTAGAAAATTTAATTAAATACTTACGGGAAAAAGAAAAACTCTAAGACAAGTTAAATCAAAACCACGAGGTGGTGAACGTTATTAAGACAAAATGAAAATGGAGGCCCGTGCGCAAACGGTTAGAAAATACGACAATACAAGGCAGAAAACGGGGGTGACCTTGAAACCGAAACGAAAAGAATAAAGCTGAAATACGAGGGCAAATAATTATGGGGTCACTCTTTTAATCCAAGTACTAATTATGATATCCTCCATATTTGTGACAAAGGTGTCAGACTCAATCTTCTGGAAACGAAAGAAATTATTAAGAATTACAATAAGTGTCCCAAAGGATCTCTTAATGAAATCCTAAACATTAATAAAAATCTCCTTATTTTAAATTAACTTTTGTACTTTTCGTATCTCCCCCATAATTATTTGCCCTCGTATTTCAGCTCCATTTTCATTTTGTCTTAATAACGTTCACCACCTCGTGGTTTTGATTTAACTTGTCTTAGAGTTTTTCTTTTTCCCGTAAGTATTTAATTAAATTTTCTAGTTGATTTATTGCGTTTTAGCTTGGTTTGTGTTCCACTAAACCGGTATTTTCAATGATATCTGGACGATTAACATGTGGTCCTCTATCCCTATTTTAATAATTTCCATCCTTCAATTATAAAATATTAGGTAAGTTTGTGGTTTCCTTATTACGCGCTTGCTAACCCTACTCTTTTCCAGCGATGAACCCTTTGGGGGTTATTCTTCTTTTTCTTTAATTTTGTCACCATTTCAATTGCTCACTATCGAATTTTACCTTAAATTTAATGTAAGTATACTTAAGTTTGTTATTCTTAGTTATCACGTATATTATAGATATTTAGCCTGAAGATGACAACAATTTAAGTTGTCGAAACATGTCGCATTATAAATACTAATTTATTGTACCATCTTCACAAGTGAATTGCCTTCATCAAACCAATTCATAGCTTCAACAATTAAAGAAAACATACCATGGGGAAGGTTGCGAGTTTTTGTTTTTATTAATCCCCTTTCTGGATTATTTGGTATTACCTCACAGTATGTTCTCGCACATAAATTGGTTTACGTATTATGGAGGCTGCAAAAAGGTACTTAGGGTCTGAACTAAATAAAGGGAGAATTGGCGAAATGCAGAGACGAGGGAGTTCAACTGTTGAACTGTGGGTATATAAACAAATGTTTAATTCCGAATTTAATTTAGGTTTCAATATTCTGTCTGCTCATACGTGTGATAAATTTGGTTTGCAACTCAAACAAGATCGCCAAGACGAGGAAATGGCATCTATCCGCCTTCAATATAAAGATCGTCGTCATGACGCTGGCATGAGGTATGAGAAAAATGAGAAAACAACAACTACAACAAACTGTCAACAGATAAAGTGATTATGGTTGCCTTACAATGTCTTCCCACCCCTTATCTATCTAATAATCAAGGCCTTTTTAGTCTCTGATTTATTTATGATTCCATCCACAAAAAAACGTTTATTGTATCTGTCTCAATTTGAAAACAATTGACCACCAGCTTTTGTGGGATGGTCACACTCACATGAGTTGATTGAGAAACAAGCAACCACGGCTTGGGACTGGTGGTGGTTAATCTACTTCACAGGTGCAACGGGTGTATCAGACGTCAAAAATTTTGAAAGATTGTACACCAAACTTCAGTCACCGTATAAAAAACGAAATAATGCAAGGCAAGCGTTTCTGGTTTCAAATGTGATGTGGTGCGTACTCGCAACCATATGTTATTAAAGTAACTTTAATGAAAACGTTTGTATGAGTTTAAATGTACCTATCTAATAAATTAGCGAGAGTTCAGTTTTCATATGTTTTCATTTTAAGAATACATTTTTTGTTGCAAAGTTTCTTTAATTTTCTCCGTTTTTTTGTATTAATGTATTTACTTACGACTTTTATTTTGTGTTTTACTTGTACAAAACTATGAAGTAAAAAGTCGTAAGTCCCAAAATCATAGCTAATGTAAATCATTTCTTCATAATAACTAATTGTAAGTCCAAAGAGTGTAGGTATATCAATCCTTGTTAAGACCCATTGAAACTTGATGATTTGCAACAGCGTACGCAACTAACGCTTCACATTCAGAAACAGTTCCTAAAAAGCTTGATTCTATTGGTTGCGATTCAATGAAACATTCCAAAAATCTAACGAAATAGCACACGTTTTATCGAAGTGTACAGCATGAAAACTTGACGTGAAGCGACTTCCAAAAGAAAGAAACTGCGATAAAAATACGAGACGTTAAACAAATATTAAAATCAAACATATTTGGGTTTATATCGTCAATATGATCTCCCAGACACTAAAATGAATTAGAACTTGATAAAGGTTGAGCAGAAGAATACCTCCCACTTAAAAATTTCATAACATATCTGACGGATGAAGGCGTATGTATAGAAAGAAAATACGATATGGCTAAAGGCTCCAAATTCTATTAATTTTATTAAGGATTCGAAATTGAACTTGTATTTGTTTGAGACCTGAGCAGGTTTGAAAAAGTTCATTTCTTTTGAAAGTGTATGCAACAAAAGTTTCTGGTACGCTTATAATAGTGTTGGAGAGAGGCTCCTAGGATCGCTGATGATTAATCTGGTGCTCATTATCATGTAACCGGCGCGGCGGCAAGATTGGAAGGTGCAGAAGCTGAGAGCTCTCCAATTTTATAATAGGTATTTGCAAAGCGAAAAATGTTTGGAATAGTATAAGCTACACATAACACCAGCACTGTAGATAATCGTTTGGGACGTGTCAGTGAGCATCTTAAAATAAAATTTAACGTAAAACAGGTATTTCTCTGAAAGTTGCTGATACGACGGACAATCCATTATTATTGAGAATGAAGAAATTAGGCAGACCTTAGAAAACAAAAAATGTAGCCTCAGTAACTTGACATTTGCTAATTTATCTTAAATAGTATTTGAAAAATATAGTTTTAAGTTTTGCAAGTGTAGTGAAAAAATGGAATTAACACGAAAACATTTTCGCTTATTATGACTTTAAGAAAGATTTAAGTGCGTATGACTACGAAGAAAGTTTGAAATCAACATTTGGCGATCAGTCCTCTTCCTTGGCAACAATTCACTGATGTTACAAGGAATGTCGAAAGTGAAAGAAATACAGTTGATCACCAGAAAGGCCCAGGCCCTTCGAATAACGCTGTGAAAGAGAAAAACATTACTGCCGTGAAGAAGATTATGAAAGCAGATAACAGAACTAGTTACACCGTAATTGACGCTCAACTAGGGATTGAATTTTCATCTGGAAACACAATAATACACGACCACCTTCATCTAAAGAAGTCGTAAGTCGTATTGTACGCAATCATCTTACAGGTTTTCAAAAAGCAGATCGAGTACGACTTTGCCACCAAAGTCCAACATTGCTTAAGAATAGTGGACATCAAATTTTGTCGAAAATTGTAACAGGCGATCGAAACTTTCATACCATTTTTCGACATGCCAACTCGACAAGAGAGACGTATATCGATCCATGAAAACGGGTCCACACCAACAATAATCAGAAAGGAGCGAGTATTGAAGAAAGTAATGTACGCTATGTTCTTTAGAAGTGCCGGTCTAGTGGAAGCTATTAAGCTAGAGGAGCAGGCTGTCACAGCTAAATGGTACATCGAATACTGTTTGCCCCAAGTGTTTAATAAAGTGCCGAAGAAGGAAATTATGCTAAATCACGATAATGCTTCTTCCCCACACTGCAGAGCTAACTCGGCAGTACTTGGATGCAAATAAGATTAATGTAATCGAATTCCCTCTCTACACATGGCCGGATCTGGCAATGTACGACTTTCGGCTGCTTTTTGGACTAACAAATAACTTACAAATTTTCTTATGGGGAAGGTTTAGTGATTACTATTTCGAAACTTACGAAGTTTTCCCAGAGGAAGATCGATCCCTTCCTGCTGTTCGGTGTTATTTTAATATTTTAATAGTATTCCTAAAGCTGCTTCGCTTGTAGAATTTAAGCAATAGAAGGAAAGAATGGCTAAGTGCATTACAGCAAAAGGCCAGTTTCAACATATCTAAATAAAATTTTGAAAAGTTACACTTTTTTCTCTCAATAATATTGGTTTGGCCTACGTTTGGCCCTCGTATTAACAGCACACGGTTAAATGCAGCGACAGTGGAAATCATCTATTTACCGCCTATTGTATTTCAGAATTTTTCTTTATTTCTACTTTACAAGCGTTTACTTGAACCATTCACTCAAGGCTTGAACGAAGAAACTGACTCTAGAATTCCCAATTTATTGCTTTTTTGCATGGATTTTATACATACATAGTACCCTTACCAAGTACTACTACCTTACCGTAGTGTTGGTTGCATACTATTTATAAAAATGACATCATTCCAAACAGGCATTCCTTTCTTCTTCAAAACTTTACTTACAAGTAAAGGAATTTACATTACAATTGAATCTACTTTACATAACAAACGAAATTCCTTTGTTATAAATTAAATATAAAATTAAATTAATATGGGACGTGATACGTCACTGGAAAGACCGGTTTAAGTCGAACTTTTATCATTATAGTTACGTTGAAGAGTGCGAAAGGTTATCCAACGAAAGGTTTAGTGTAGTTACGTTTTGTTAATACGGCAACTTTTATAGTGTCTGTTAAGTACGATGACTGTTTGGATACTTACCCTTTTAATTTTTCAAATATGTGCAGCAGGTAGGTGCTTATTGTTATTATGATCTGTTTAACAATTACGTCTTCTATGAGTAGAACTCAATTCGGATTGTGTTACACCTAATGGCGAACAAGCAAAATGTATACCTATCAATTCATGTGCTGTTATTAAACAAGCGGTAACGTATTTAAACCCAGAAGCGATCCAGTTCGCTCGAGAATCGCAGTGTGGTCACGAAAATGGTCCCCTAGTTTGTTGTGGAAAATTTGGACGCAGAACCACCCCATCTCCGTTATCAACACCGGCACCTGTTACTGAAATTCTAAACGAGGAAAATATTTCCCTTTCGCCTTTGGATGATCAATATTTGCCTGATGGTACCTTATGCGGAATTCAAATTATTAAACAAAGAGATAACAGAATAGTTGGTGGAAACATATCAGATATACATGAATTTCCATGGATGGTAGCACTAAAATATAGCAAGCCCGATGGAAGTGACGTTGGATTTCGGTGCGGCGGGACGCTAATTAGCAGTAAATACGTTTTAACGGCCGCTCAATGCTTGAATATTAAAGGATACGATCTGTAAGTAAGCGTGTATAAAAAAGGATTTATCAAACGAATTGAAATAGGATTGAAGCACGACTTGGTGAATGGAAAATATCATCACATGCGGACTGCGTCCAAGATACAGAATCAACGGAAGTGTGTTCCGATCCAATCATAGATTTGAAAATAGTCTCAAAAATAGCGCATCCTTTTTTCAGTCTGAGAAGTGGAAATAATGATATTGCTCTTCTTAGATTAGAGAAAAAAGTAAAGTTTACAGGTAAATAAGGTACGAAATGATTAATTGATTGTTAACCATTATAATTTAGATTCTATACGTCCTATATGTTTGCCACCCCCCGAACTTCCAACACCAAAGGACGGCACATTTATGGATATATCTGGTTGGGGCATTACAGAAACGGGTAATTTTAGTCACTTTAGTCAATTATGCTTAAAAATAGTAACGGCTTATTCCAGGCAGGCAATCTGATTACAAATTAAAGGCACAAGTACCTGTCTTGTCTAATGAGGAGTGTAAAAAGGTATTTACCGATTATTCACATATAAACCCAAATCAGGCTTGCGCAGGAGGAAAGGATGGAAAAGATGCATGTCATGGTGATTCTGGAGGACCGTTAATGACTACCTTTAAAAAGAAGGATGTGCTAGATGAAGATCAATGGTATCAAGAAGGGATAATATACAGGGGAATTGGTTGTGGTAGAAAAGGAGTACCTAGTTTATATACAAGAATATCACGATACTCAAGATGGATATTAAATACAATACACTCCAATGTGTAGAAGAAATTGTAGTTTCTATCATTTAGCTATTAGTATTGTGCCATATTCAAAAATTAGTGATCAATATGAAATTAAGTAACTGCTTATTTGTAATAAACATTGTGAAATTACTAAAACAATATAAAACGTATTTATAACTACAGTAGTTGTAATAATTTTTCTGTCAATGTCCTATTATTCAATAGCATATGCGATTACTGACTACGTATATATATATATATAATTTGGAAATACCGGGCGTCATTTGTAGTAGCATAAATAAGATGAAGGCAAGTAGGTAGGTATCTCTTCTTACGTCAAAGTATGTTTTCCCTGAAAATGAAGTAATGCAAAGAAATAAAATTCCCACTCTTCTAAGCCATTTTCGTCTACATTCCATGCATCCATTCGTACGTACAGTCGAGCTTCTTATGCGCATGAACGATGGGATTTCCCATGGAGTTCTCCAGAAATAAAAATTTTATCGTTATTTAAATAAAAGTAGGTACCAATTAAGATTACGTATTTAAATATGTTGAAATTATATACGTCATGTAAAACCCGTCAATTAATTAATTATTAATGTTGCTTCTGCGATGACCTTAGATCATGATAATGTCATAAACACACAACTGGTTTTGTAGCGTGATTCCCAAAAAGGTTAGTTTTGTACATGCCTGTACAATGTATAGCCGAATAATATACTTGTTATTTTTAGTGCACCTTGATATTATTTTAGGGGAAAGTAAGTAGATCTATTTTTTCTATTTTGTACTTTGCTAGCAAGCAATATTTTATTATTGCGGTAGAGTTTACCAAAACAAATAAATCCATATTTTTCACCAGATAGAGTTCTGTTAATCTGATTATTAGGTAAAAATAGGAAGCTAAAGGTCATTAATAAGACATTTAATGTATCTTTTAGTAAAAGTTTTGTTTTTACAGTAACTATATGAGGGCGCCATTGTGGTGTTATTGAGGTACCTACCTATAATACTTAGGTACGTTAAACTACAATTTTAAGTTTAAATATTTATGAATGATTTGTGATCTCAAGCGTATTAGGTACATGTGCTGATACGCATTCGTTACTTAAAGATAAGGTGAGGAAATTTGCGTTGGAGGGTTTATTGCTCAGTTTTATTATCTGGCGACTTCGATTTTTAGAAAAAATATTAAGCAAAAATAACAAATCATCCACTACATACATAACCATCTCGTATTTAAAGAGAACCTTCAGAAGGTTAGCGGATCTAATGGGAAATAGTAGAAAAAATGCATTTCTAATAGAAAACCTCTATAATTATGTTGCCTATACCGTATGTAAAAGGTGTACGAATAGCAGTGTTGGAACTTTTGACGGAGATTGCCGCCATGTTGGAAATACCACAGTCAAGTGTCAATGTTTTTCTTAATCAGTAAGGTTTCCCATTTCATCATGGAAAGACTGACGCACAAGAACGTTTACAAATTGTTAAAATATTTTACCAAAATCAAGAGTCGACCCACTCTACGCACCGTGCTTTATGTGCAGTGCACGATACACCTACAGACGGTATGCTAAAACGCACCGGCTGACGTCATCTGCGATGCAAACTCACGTATACTGTTTATAAAGCATGCAAATTGTGGACGTAAAGTGGGAAATTGTGAAGATTTAGCTTGAGCAATTACATTTATTTCTACATCCATATACCTACCGAATTATATAACAATAATGTCACTGTATTAAAAAATAGAGTTTCTGGTTTTTTTGATAGATCACGTTAAGGGTTGACTTTTGAGAAATTTTCATACCGACATAAAATGCTTAAAAGATAATTTTCTATAATATTTATTCACATATTTATCCTCATAAGTTACAAATAAAAAAGATACGAGCGATTTCATACTTAAGGGTTGCTTACTTTCAGAAATATCGAACTAACTTGTTAAGGGTTGCTTTCTGTGAAAATACTATATACAGGGTTTTTCAACGAAAAGGAGCCACCCTTTATAACTTCTAACAGAATCAAAATTTGAAAAATCGGCGATACCCGTCTATAATAATATCGAGGGGGACACTTTTTGACATAAGTTTGAGATTTCATACCTTAACCCCCTGGGTCCCACAAACATACCCTTAATTTTTTTAAATGGCAACATGGGTCATGTGATACGTCATTTGAAAGGTCTTTTGATATCTTGCATTACTGCGTTTAAAATTTTAAAATCGTTCAATTCGTTTGTGAGATATTTTAATTTAAAGTTTTAGAGAACTGATATAATTTGTCGTTATAATAATGCAATATAAAAGTATTACTGACTTTTTAATTTATTTTAAGTTTTATTTCCATGTAAATAAAAAAAAGTTTAATACAATGAATTTCGTATCAATTTATCTTGACTATAAAAGCAAAAAAATAAATAAAAAACAACCATTTTGAAGAAAATTATATCAGTTCTCTAAAACTTTAAATTAAAATATCTCACAAACGAATTGAACGATTTTAAAATTTTAAACGCAGTAATGCAAGATATCAAAAGACCTTTCAAATGACGTATCACATGACCCATGTTGCCATTTAAAAAAATTAAGGGTATGTTTGTGGGACCCAGGGGGTTAAGGTATGAAATCTCAAACTTATGTCAAAAAGTGTCCCCCTCGATATTATTATAGACGGGTATCGCCGATTTTTCAAATTTTGATTCTGTTAGAAGTTATAAAGGGTGGCTCCTTTTCGTTGAAAAACCCTGTATATCTAAAATATTGATCATATTAATATCTACATCTTTTACTTGAATAATTTTTCTGAGAAACGATAAACAAGAAAACTATGACCGATTTTGTAATCAAACTGCAAAAATCAGTTTTTTCCATATATTTCGATAAGGGTTGATATTTGTGAAAATTTTATTCTTATATAAAATGTTCCTTATAAGAATTGCTAAAACCTTTATTAATATATTTTTTTCGAAAAGTTGTAAACAAAGGAGTTATCGTTAGGGGATGGAAAAAACTAAATACGGGGCACTTTTGAAAACTAAGGGTTGAAAATAAAGGTGCTGCGGATCAAATCATTTATGCCTCGTCAACGCCTTTGATACAAATAATGATCATACCGTCTGTAAGTGTATCGTGGTGCAGTGTTTGGTAGACATAATCGCCCAAGTGAATTAATGATTCGTCGTATTGTTGAACGTTTCGAAGCAAGTTACACTTTACATCCCCAAAGGCCACCGATTCGTAGAAGAACTGCACGTTCTGCAGAAAATATCGCAGCTGTACAAGCCAGTGCGGATGAATATTCTTCGATATCGGCCAGACGACACGCAGCGGTTGGCGGTTGGGCCTATTCACAATGTCAACGTGGCATATTTTGCGTAAGGATTTGGGCCGACATCCTTACAAACTGATGCTGACACAAGAATTAAAGCCTGCCGACCATCGGGTGCGTCATCAGTTTGCTGATTGGACTCTGGAGCAAATCGAAGCCGACGAAGATTTTCGATGAAAATCATCTTCAACGACGAAGCCCATTTCTGACTCAGCGGGTAAGTCAACAAAAAAATATGTGCTATTGAGAAGAAAACAATATTCGACAGGAGGAGGAGAGAGAAACAATTATACCCCCCAAAAAGTTACTGTTTGGTGTGGTTTGTGGGCTGGCTGCATTATCGGGCCGCACTACCTTCAAAAGGACAAGACGAACGTGTTACCGTCAACGGGGAACGTTATCGAATCATGTTAACGTGCCGCTTGCCACACAGCGGCTGAAACAATTGATTTATTGAGGACGAGGTTTGGTCATCGGATTATCTCTCGCCATACCCTACGCAATTGGCCGCCGCGTTCGTGTTACTTGACGCTCCTAGACTTCTTTCTTTGGAGTTATTTAAAATCGGTCGTGTTTGCCAATAACCCCACAACAATCGAGCAGCTGAAAGAAAACATAACACGCGAAATTCAAGCAATACAACCGGATATGTTGACACGAGTCATGACAAATTGTACCCATCGTATACACGTCTGCAGGGCATCAAGAGGGGGACATTTAAATGATGTTTTATTCAAAAATATTCAAATATGTAATATCCTTTGAAGAAAAATAGTATATTATACACTAAGGTAGAGAAGACTATGATTATGAGGGAAATAAAGGCGGGAGGTCAACAATGGTCTTCTCTACCGTGGTGTATATACTATTTTTTTCACTACTAGGTATTTATTTACACAAATATGAAGAAATTAAACATCTTAATATATGTATAATAGTCGAAGTGAATACGAAGTTATACGATTAGATGCGACATGTTGCGGGAAATAGCTGATCATAAATGTCATATGTTAAAATGCAAAATGTTTTAAGTAAAATTAACAACATTGGAAATCGTCAACATTAAAATTTACACTTACCTAGAACAATAAATCCGCTTGAAAATGGGATCACCTGTTTCCCGCAACATGTCGCATCTAATCGTATAACTTCATATTCACTTCGATTATTATACATATGGAGGCTGTAAGGTGTTTAATTTCTTCAATTTATTACCCTCTTTGTGTGCCCGGACGTCATCACGATTACACTAATATATTAATTTATTTATAAATTTTCATTTAAAATAAGCACTTTTAAATCTTAAAACATACTTTGTCTTACAAGTGTCAAATAGAAGTTAATTCATAATGGCGCGGAACTATTCATTTTTGAATACACGTCATAACTTGATATTAAATTTATATATTAAAGAAATGTTTTTCATGCACTAAATATTACTAAATGAAATTTCTCCATCATACTAAATAGTGTATGCACATTAGTTACTTCAACAATGTGACAGATTTATTAAAAAATGTGTATTTGTTCATTATTAACTAGTAGTGAATAATGAAAAATTATTTTTCTTCAAACGTCAAGAAATTATGCCATTATTCGACCGAATAGTAGGCGCCAAAGTTTGACATTTATCGCAAGAGCAGATTTTACTTTTACTTTTCCGCCGCCGGAGGGAAAAGTGTTGTCATAGCAACACTTTTCCGCCGCCGGAGGTAAAACAATGTGATTCTCATGCGTTACCAAGGAAACAGCACTTTACCTTACTTATTCGTCCTATTCGTGAAAACAAATACCTATTTGACAATGACGTTTAATTTAACGAACGCCGCTAATAATATCCCTTAAAACCATTTAAAAATAAATGTTTTGCGTAAATTTGCGGAAGTTTGAAGAAAAAATAGCATATTTTATTTGGCGGAGAAGTTACTTTTCATGGCTTGCCTTCTATTAGCCGCCTCACTTCGTTCGGCGACTAAACACAGGCGCGCCATGAAAAGTTGTACTTCTCCGCCACATAAAATAATATACTATTACCTCTAACTCGATATTTCATAGTCGCCTATGACATCAAAAATTCTATGCTGTTTCTGCTAGTAGTGAAAAATAGTATATTATACACCAAGGTGGTGAAGACTGTTATTATTGACCGAGCACCAAGATTATTTCGCGAGGGGCTTTGCCCCGAGCGGAATAAGGTGCGAGGTCTATAAATGTCTTCACCACCGTGGTGTATATACAATTTTTTCCACTACTAGTCAAATTTAAGACACAAATTAAAAATAAAAAAATTTCTTGTAAAAATCAAGTAGGTAGCACAGGAATGCAAATTCCCATTATTAACCTAGGTTAATAATATAATAAATTATTGACCACTAGGTAGAGAAATTAAACTTCTCAGTTGTCTAGGATACGCAATAATTGTCAACTTCACAGCTAGTAGTGGAAAAAAATTATTGTTCTAACTTAAAAAGTTCATTTTTTATTCACAATTAAAGTTCTACCACTTCTATTGGTACACCCGTTAGATACACATTTAATTACTGTTCGACGCCCTAATATTTTGGCGATAACCTGCATTTCCAAATATCTAATTAAATATCCCAGTAATCCCCCCCCCCCCCCCCCCCCCATAACGTATACATAAATATTAATTCATCTTGTAGTGCAGACAGTAGTCATCTCGTGCAAAAAAATCTCGTTCTGCTGTAAGCCAAATGTACATACATATCTACCTATGCGTATAATATACCTATTGGAAGAAATTATTCCTAAAACGTTAACGCATTCATTATTAAAAACTAAGAAAAGAACGGGGGCTCAATCTCCATACAACGAGCATCCCCCACTTAGTGTATATTTTATTGCAGAGTTAGAACTTATTCCTCTATTATTTATTTATTTATATAATAATTATATACAAAATGTTATTTTACTAAATTTTGAGAAAATCTTCAATAGTTTAACGAATATGAATTTAGTATTTTTACAAATTTTCTAATAATAAAATACAAACAAAGGGAATTTAAAACATTTTACTTTACGCACTTTTTTATACATTTTGTATTTGGATCCTTGTAATTTTTGTCCTTTGTCAAAGAGTTGTCATGTTATTGCAGTAAAATATACGGATACGTCTGTAGAGCGTTGAAAATTAAAAACAATGAATTCATGTGTAACTGAGAAAATAATATTTGAAAGACGTGAAAAAAGGCTTGTTGCCGCGGCCTTTAAACGGATATAGATGCATATTTCGATTCAGATTCCAGTTTTTTTGAAATGTGCGAAATTTACATAACACGTTTAATTAAAGTTTAAGTTACCTACTTTGATTTTAGTACCTACTAATATGGCGCAACTAATTTTTTATGGTTATGATTATTTAGTAGCATTGCTTTTTATAACATTCACTTAAGTGAAATTAATTATCATATTTGATATTATATTATATTACTATATATTATATGTATAATATCATATTTGATATTATATTATATTACTATACTTATATTATATGTATAATATTATAATGATATTGAATACGATTTTTGAAAGAAATTTATAATAGCTTTTGATTCATATCTATAATGGCTTATTTAATTTTTACATTTTTTATTTATACCTATTGTTAATTACTTCTAATACTCATCATATTTTATTATTTTAACTGAAGGTAATTACAACAGTGGGTACCTATAGCGAACATGTTAAGAATAATATGTTACTATATTTGATATTTAGGGTACCTACAATGCAGTAGTGCTTACCAGCGTAAGGCCTGAAACTTTCTCCCTAAATGCGCAGAGCGGCTGAGTGGGATAGCATTCGGAGAGAAAAGACAACTTATCCAAAATTGAAATTTTATTTTAAAAGAACATAGAAACGTCTAGGTCTATGCTATATGAAGTGGTTGTGCGCGTATAATCAAGACGTGCATCCCGTGAATATCAAGTTGATGTTAAAAATCTCCACTTGTATGGGCGGCTGTTTACTGTTTACTGAATAGAACAATATTGCATAAGGATTTAGGTATTATCTTCGACAACATACTAACATTTATACATCTAGTTAACTCTATTGTGAATCATTCTAAACACAACGTTTTGTTATTCGTACCAGGGCTAATTTTACAAGTACGGTAACTATAAAATGTCTGTTAGTGAGTAATTTGAAACTCTTTACATAAAAAAGCATAAGAATGATATTGAAAGTGTTCAACGGCACTTCTACGTGAGATGTTTGCTATATCATCACACAATGTTAAAAGAAAGCCTATTTTAGTATTGCATATTTTTTCAATTTCAATTATTTATTGTATTTATTACATATTTGTACAGTTTATTTTATAATAACACCAGAAGACTTCGCGCGCGAATGCGCGCCCGCGGTTCTTCGGCGTTTCGCGTCTTGCTATCAGTAAACATGTGCCACTGTAGCGACTGAGCTGTCTTTGCCGTTGTATTCGAAAAATTACACAATTTCGAAGTCTCATGTCTACTTTAATGCATGAGACTAAAGTATATCTTCTTGAATGCGAATTTGTTACGGACGGATAGGACACCCGTTCATTCGCAATTATTATAAATGTATATGATTGACTGCTCATTACTTCACAGTAGCATTGGTTGTTTGTATCAACTACAACGTGTTTAAATTAGTCTACATTCAATTTGCCAATAAGTTATAACTAGCATTTTTGGAAAATGTGCATCTTTTGAATATTAGATAAAAAGTCTTAATAACTACAAAACCTCTAAAGATAGGTATACGGATACCTATAGTTTATCGATGCGTAAATTAAGGTAGTTCCTCCGCGGAACGATTTGCGACAGAATTTGTTCAAACTTGGCGTATACGTTATTAAATACGTTATCCAAACATCTGTGGAGTTTAAATGAGGTTTACCGTCCCGAAGTCGAGATATTTACACTTAAAATTGGCATAATTGACATATAACCCATATACAAAAAACACCGCCCACGTAGCACATATCTTTCAAAGGCGTCCCAAAGACATTCTAAGGACTTCTATATGTCCACATAAGTTCCCAGGACATCCGAAAGACATTCTGAGATCTTCTGAATTTCCGCATAAGGCCACAGGACATCCCTTGCAGATCTCGTGTTATGTGGGCACTGACACATTATCAATTGTACTGTCAAAACTAAATGTCAGAATTTAATGAAAAACTAAAGAATGCTAGAGAGGGATTATACGAATATTGTGAAAACATTTGAGAATTGTTTACCGTCTACTTTGAAGATATAGCCTTGAGAAACATGACGTTTTTGGTATTATTAGATATGTTTAGGCAAGCGAATGATTGTATACGCAATCTGTTCCATGACAACGCGGACAGTCCGAACAAAAAGTGTACTTCCACTGGCGTGACAAAAATGGTTAATAATAGAAGTTACTATGGTTACATGGGACGAAACTTTTGGTTGAGATTGTCGCGGATTAACTACCTTAAATCGCCTTCCAAATATGTAAAAATATACAGGGTGTTCCATTTGAAAAAAATGAATTTTTGGGTGTTTGAAGTTTTTTAACTTTGCCACCAATTTTGAACGCCCTGTATAATACGTGATAGGTTTGCAAATGTATTTTGTAAACCCTTGTGGTTTTACTTCATGTTTGTAAAGTATGAATGTCTTGCATTCAAAGAAGAGCAAAAGGTGGGCTATTAAACATCCCTCCACAAAATGCAAATTAAAAAAAAAATGATAATATCTCAAAAACAGTTGAAGATAGGTATAGGATAATGTAATACAGTGTAACGCAGAATCGATTGTATAATCCAAAAATGCAATATACAGGGTGTTCCATTTAAAATAAGAAGATGAATGGCGATTTCCGGTCCTTCCGGAAGTTGTACAACATCGACAATATTTTAGAACAAAAGAAGACTATGGGTTATTCTTAACCTGAAAGTTTCAAATTCATAAGTAGTAAGAGACCCCAGAAACTTCTAATGAACGGGTTCCGTGATATACCCTGTATACGTATATCGTGTCTCATCATACATTGTGACACTTTTTGGGCTAGATGATGCTTTAACCTCTAGTATTGGGTATGCAATGATGGTGATGGTGGTGTCTTGGGATTTCACTTATGCTTATAACTTTCCGACAGTTAAAAACTGTTTAGTTGCTACTAAATTATCTAAAAATCTGAGAAAATAAGAGTTCAGGCAGGAAAGAGAGCGGTGAAGTATGTGGAAGAGGTCAGGAAGAGGAATGAAAGTGTAATGGTGAATGAGTGTATGAGAGAGATGAGGAAAAAAAGGATAAGGTATGGACAGGAGGAAAGGGGAATGTTTTACCAGAGAGTGGGTTATGCGAGGGCGGAGATAGAAAGAAGAAGGGAGCAAGGAAGGGATATGGTGGAAGAGTTGGTAAGAAGAGATAAGGAAACTGATTGGATCCATCGTGGTGTTAATCAGGACTCTAAATCGGGTGGAACGTAGAATTTGGGAAAATAACTTCACAAAACCTTCCCCATAGACAAAAATTGTATTTAAGTTAAAGTTGAAATTGATTAAAGTTGTAAAAATTGAAAGGTAAAAATTTGAAGGTTAATTACTACATGTTTCGACAATGTTACAAATTGTCATCTTCAGGCTAAAATAATGGTGGTAACTAGCATAAAACTAACAAATTCAATAAATACTTACTTAAATTTACGTACAGTGTGACTTATTTAGATTGGAAACACACATGTAAAATCTGAAGTTATTTACCGATTTTAACCAATTTTTTTTTAAATGTCAAATAATGAAACATCTTCGGGACAAAATTTTAAATGTTTATTCCAATTTTCAGGGCATACTACGATAACTTTTTCGTACTGAAAATGGAGAATTGTTATTAGCGATTTGTTTATAAAAAAAATATCTACGCCACTGGATTCAGAATGTTTCCAAATATCTGTCACCAAAATTTTACAAAAATATATTTATTAATAACAAAGTTATGACAACTTAAAGTTCGAAAACTTTCTACGCTAATAGTTACAAAACAACACTCTGTATCAATAGATGGCCATTGAAATTATGTTAATAATTCATAAATTAAACTATTTAAACCATCAGTGGAGAAAAAAATATTTAAAGTAACGTAATATTTAATAAAAGTAACGGAATCGCGCGATTGAGTAAATAATAAGAGCTAACATTTCCATTTAAATCTTAGTTACCATGGAAATTATGTTACTGTTTAACTTAACAGTTATGATAGATTTTTATTAAATATTACGTTACTTTAAATATTTTTTTCTCCACTGATGGTTTAAATAGTTTAATTTAAGAATTATTAACATAATTTCCATGGCCATCTATTGATACAGAGTGTTGTTTGGTAACTGTTAGCTTAGAAAGTTTTCGAACTTTAAGTTGTCATAACTTTGTTATTAATAAATATATTTTTGTAAAATTTTGGTGACAGCTATTTGGAAGCATTCTGACTCCAGTGACGTAGATATTTTTTTTATAAACAAATCGCTAATAACAATTTTTCATTGCAAGTACGAAAAAGTTATCGTAGTATGCCCTGAAAATTGGAATAAACATTTAAAATTTTGTCCCGAAGTAGATGTTTCATTATTTGACATTTAAAAAAAAAATTGGTTAAAATCGGTAAATAACTTCAGATTTTACATGTGTGTTTCCAATCTAAATAAGTCACACTGTACGTAAATTTAAGTAAGTATTTATTGAATTTGTTAGTTTTATGCTAGTTACCACCATTATTTTGGCCTGAAGATGACAATTTGTAACATTGTCGAAACATGTAGTAATTAACCTTCAAATTTTTACCTTTCAATTTTTACAACTTTAATCAATTTCAACTTTAACTTAAATACAATTTTTGTCTATGGGGAAGGTTTTGTGAAGTTATTTTCCCAAATTCAAGAGATAAGGATGTGCAATACCAGGAAAGGAGAACGAGGATAGCTGAGGGGAGGTATAATGAGGGATATCGGGAGATTGTGGTAGAAGGCAAGGCCGAGTGCCTGTGGGATTGAAAGAAAAAAGAATCGTGGCGAGATTTAGGTACGGGAATGAGGAGAATGAAAATAGATATTGGTGGGAGGACGAACAAAGGGTTTGTAGAATGTGCTGGGAAGAGAGGGAAAGTATGTGGCATATGATGAGGGAATGTAGGAAGATAAGAGAAGAGAGGAGAGAGAAAGATGATTCTGGGAGAGAAGGGGGTAGGAGTGGGGTGGATGAAGGAGGTGTTAGAGAGGAGGGGAAGAGTGAAACGAAGGGGACAGGAGTAAAAAAAGTTTTGGAGTGGTAATTTTTAGTAGGTAGTATGTTTGGGCGTTTTTTGGTGGGGACTTTATGTATATGATATTATGTTATTTATTATGTTTAGTTTGTGGTTATGGAGCGGGAATAAGAATCCTTTCTATATTTTTACGAAACCCATGAATTGATTGATACTACTAAATTATACATTTCATAATAAAAGATTCCATGATTCCTACAAAGCAAACATGAAATATTTCAAAATTTCTCAATTGATAGCTTAGGATGAACTTGAGTTTAAACTCTTAAAAAATTTTGATGGCCCTTCTCTGGGCAAACATTTAATCTTCGAGAATGTTAAATTTGATAATAAGTACACGTGTTCACTTCGCAGTACCTATATACAGGTTGTCCATTTAGTAGCCCGTTCTTCAAGTACGGCTTTATTGTTAAATTTACTAAAAAATAAATATACGAGATGGCAATTAGGTTGGATGAAGCAAATTTGCAAATTAGTTAGACACATACAGGGTGTCTCCAAAAAATATGGTGCATAAAAACGTATCTATATTTTTTAAATGGAATGACCCACTTTTTTTAAGCGCAAATGTAGGGGCCTTGGGTGGACTTTTTAGTCGTACCTACATTATTTTTGTATTAATACGCGACGTTGCAAAGTTATTAATTAATACATATTTTTTTGCTAAATATCAACCCTTCCATTATACGCTTGTATTTTTCTAACGTCTTGTTTTTGTTTTTACGTAAGTTCGGTGGTGGACTTGGGTTGAATCAGAGTATTCAACCGTAATGAAACAAAAAATTATTTCATACAGGATGTTCATTTTTTCTTGCTCCAAACATTGACATTTTCAAACTAATTTTTCTTCATTTTTTTAAATAGCACGCCCTATTTATTATTGCATATTTGGAATCCCCGGTAAATTTTACGACTTTATTAAGCTTACCCTATACCTAAGTGCGATAGTTTTTTCGTAAATTGAGATTGTCTATTCCTTACGGGATTACCCAACAAAACATCTAAGAAGGGTTGCGGAGGTGGACTCTCTCTAGAAGATAGAAGGAAGTAATCCGCCTTGCTACTGCTTTATAAAATACGCAACGACAGGATTGACTGCCCCCAGCTTTTGAACTGCATTTACCAAAACCCAACCATATAAGACAAAAAACGATGTTTTACATCCCACTGGCCCGTACCGAAACACGAATGCGCTCACCACTGCTAAGAGCTTGCCAACTTGCAAACAAGTTTGATAACATAGAATTTGGAGAGATAAACGAAAGTAATTTTAGAATGTTAAATTTTGACAGTTAATCAGTACGTTTGGTCTTGACTGTACTATTATGTATTCTAAATAATTGGATTTGGTAAGGGAGAGGGGTATCATAATTAGGTTGTGTAGAAACACATGTATACATTTAAGTACCTAATTTATATGCAGCCGATCTATAGTTAATTATAGTCTTACTTACTCTCTCATACAGGGTGGTTTGGCTTGCAATGTCCAGACCATGTTTTCTAAACTACTAACATTAGGAAAAAACATTTAAATTGAAAGTTATTGAGTAGGTATTACGTATTATATATTATAGGGCAAAAAAAATTTTTTTGTTGAGCCATTTATGGCGAACAAAAATTTTTTTTTTTAAATAGCGACAATTTATTTTATAATTTCAAAAATAGAAAATTTTTCTGAATTCAACAATGTATAAATTTCAAATTTTGACATGAATTTATTTAAATAACAATAGAAGAAATATTTGATTTCTTTAACATAGGATGGTATGAAAACAATACGGCACATCATCTGTCAACAAATTTTTCATGTTTTAAGTACCAAAAAAAACATAATAAATTGATTTATTTTGTCATTATTCGATCACTATGGTATTGAATTTCACAATTAACGAAAAGGCGATATGTTATTAAGACATTAAACTATTGTTTATTTAAATAAATTTCATATCAAAATTTGAAATTTATACATCGTTGAATTCAGAAAAATTTTCTCTTTTTGAAATTAGTAAGGTGGGGCAAGTGCGACCCAAAAAGTGATAAGTGTAACTTCTCATCGCTGTAACTCCAATAATATTTGCCAACGAAAGTTTTTCTTTTGGTAGTACAGTACCTTGGGGCATACTCAGCATAACACATTATATTTGATTCGATAAAGTAATGTTGGATCAATGATTTTAAATTTTTTTATATTCGATCACCGTGGACGCACTTGCCCCGGTAAAGTGGGGTAAGAGCGGCTAGGATATTTTTCTCCGAATACAATTCTGTGAATAACAAACGGGGCTAGTGCAATATAACTTGAAATATATTCTTTACTATGCACCAAACCAAAAACCATTAATTTGCAAGATATGGAAATGAGTAACTTTTAACTGCCGAAGTATTTATCCGAAATTAATCAAATAAGAGTTTGGAAAACAACAAAGCTGTTTTATTAAAAGGCAAACAAAGTATGAACATAACATTATAAGTAACAAAAAATAAAAATATAAGTAGCTAATACAGTCAAACATAAAAAGTAACAAATACGAAAATCAGTTATAATAAGTAAATACTAAAAGCAAAAAAATATATTTATTAAATTTCTTTATAATTCAGAAACTTTAACGGACTCTGGAAAAACATATTTTTGGAAATCACCACGTGGTATCAGCTTCGGTTGTGGCAGCTTTTCTATAATATCTGACAGCAAAATTAAGCATTTGTCTTTGTCGTTTTCATCCAGTCGATATTCAGATGCATTTTTCAACTTACGTAAACATGTCACATCAGCTTGATCGTCTAAAACTTCTGTTACGAGACATACATATTTGTATGATTTCTTCTTCTCATAAAAATGTGATAAAACGAAGTCACCATGTTGAATTGTTAGGTTTTGATTTTTATCATTATTTACTGTTTCATTATTTGCCTTGGTTAGTAGATTTTTTGAGAATTCGGCATTAAAATCTCTATTTTCCTTTTCCATTTCAGTATCTGACAAATCATCGAACTCGCTTATTCTGTCATTACTAGAATCACTCATTCAAGAATCTAAGTTACTTTCGTGTGAACTTATTGTACGTGTTTTCTTCTTTTGGTAACGTTTTGTCTTTTTTTGAACAATTGTTTTTTTTTGAAACTTTCTTTTCATGTATTTTTTGTTGAAAATGGGCAACTCTTTCTGTGTTATAACCTCTGCTCCTAAGCAAACTCGCTTCCTTGGTTGCTTTGTAGGGACCTGATCTCGTTTGATAAATTTTAGTAAGAGCTCTTGAAAACCAGCTCCGGTTTTATATGACTTATTGTCCTCTTGCAACTGAACATTTACTATTGGGGACGCGCCTTTTGAACCGTCTTGATCTCGGTTTAGAATTTTAGGATTTTGATCTGACAGATAAGTCGGAATCTGAGAGTCAGTCAAATTGTTATCTTGCGCACTGGATGTTGAAGGCATCATTTGATGATCAATGTCTTGCACACTAGATGTTGAGGGTAAACTTTCCTCGCCAATTTTCTGGGTTTGAGAAGATTTCCATCTCTGAAAAGCAATTGGATGGAATAATTCTACGGGTACGACATATCTGTTAGTTGGACAAATTCCAGCTTTTACAAATCCATTTATTATTATTTCTGGCTTAGTGTTGGTCCATATTTCGCCAATCAACTGTGAGAATATACGCTTCGGAATCTTTACACCTACGTTTTTTCGTTGCCACTCTACCAACTTAGCATCCCAACGAGTTTTAAGAGACTTAAACACGCTTAAGTCCAGAGGTTGAAGCAGATGGCTGGTATGCGGCGGAAGTTTTAAAATGGTAATCTGATGTTCTATAGCATGTTTAATGAAGCTCTTTTCAAAATAGTTTTTGAAAACAGTACTTTCCATCCACCCGTTAGTAGTTGCCGCATATGTGGTATTAGGAAATGCAGTGGAAGGTGGTGCTACCCATTGATTCCATACATGCTTACCCTTAAAAATTATAAGCGGAGGTGCCTTGTCGCCAATTGCATTACAGCACATTAAAACAGTAGTATTTTGTTTCCCGGGACCACTAGTTGTACGAGTTGATGGATGTCCTCTTTGGCCAACAATTTTTGTTTTGGAAGGATCGGAACAGAAACTGCTCTCGTCCAAATTCCAAATTTGAGATGGCTTATCCTCCAATTCTAATAGGCAACAATACGAAATCTCAGAAATCAATGTAGTAGACATCATCACACGAAGATTTCAAAAAAAGTTTTGCCGTGAAAAATTTTACGGCGATCCGAATAGTAGTTTGTCCGTAATTAAATTATTAATTTGCCTTAAAATCGGCGAGCGCCGATCACATGCCGAACGTTTCCGAGTTTCCCGATGGCACAGTGACGTCACAACCCATACAGGACCTGTTGATTCTGGCTTGCGGAGTTGTTTTTTTACGATTTTCAACTGTTTCCACGGAATATAAACACTAGGTGAGTGGTTTTTTTAATTACAAAATTTGTTGGTGAATTGAAAACAAAAGGACACTTGAATATCTTGCACACAAAACTATTTCTGTGGCCATATATAAGTGGTCGATTTGCAGACCGGATCAACGCCGCCGGTTAATACAAAATCATTATTAATTATTTCTTGTGTTTATCATCATCATATTATTCGGTTTTATCACTTTAAGAACATAAGTCGGTATGCCTAAAAATTAGAAAAATAAGTTCACCGATTTCTTAATGCTGTTTTATCACAGAATGTAGATGCTGTTTACTAGGTCAGGTTAAGGAAAGAAAAGTTGTTTTGCACTTCAACAAAACAATTCTTGTGTTTGGTATACCTCGGATCTGGAAATTTGCAGATAATTTGCTTAATATCAAACCTTATAAATGCCACAAACCACGTTCTTACTCGTTTTTATTGTTTGAAGAATATAAGATGATAAATACGATAACACAGTCAATAATTATATTTTATGACCATTTTCTTCTAAAACGTAAGCACAAGAAATAAAAAACACACGGTGTAATGAGAAACGTAGTAAACAAACCGACGCAATGTTTACGTTTAGCTACGCCGGTCCCAGAACCTCGAGATATTTATAAAAGTTCCCCAATGGTATTTTGGGAGACATATTTTAATCCTAGTTTAGAGCGTTAATTACTTTATTACGTTATCAAACAATAATTATGTTACTAAGATGTTCCACTGGATATTATGATGAGCAAGAAAGGTTAGGACGGGTGTCTCCCGGTCACGATTTCTCACTACCCAAAGAAATATACTTGACATTAAATAACATCCTTTAAAACCAACAATATAATTGTTTATAAAATGGTAAAATACAACGAAAAACTACATAAATACAAGATAAAAACGACTAAAAACACTGGTCTCCATATGCTCCGTACATTGCCGTGTGGGACGTGACGTCACAGGACCTTAGAGCATCGTCGGAAACGTTCGGGCTGTGCTCGGGTCCAGCTGATAACGAAGCGACTTTAAAGCGCTATTGCTAAGGAACGGCTGGTCGTAGAAGACTATTTCTTGGGGGGAAATGATTCATTATGATTCCTCTATGAGAAAAAATGGTTTCCAAAAAATCGTATATAGTTTGTCCCACGAGAGCTCGAGTGTGATTCATTAGTTATTGGTGTGTGAATTAACGCAAATAATTAGGTTGTCTTTGTCATACTTACAAAAAGTACCTAATGGAAAAGAGAGAGAATATAAAAATTATATCTTCTAACATTGTCATTGTAAATTACGTAAACGTACGTTGAGTTTGTATCTTAGTGTCAGCTGTTAGCTGTCAAATTGATTGTTATTGTTAACCTATATTTGCTTTATGATGTCGCTTAGCAATAAATCGTTAAAAATTCAATCGCAGATTATGCTATGAACGTACTCAAGTATTTTGAAAACGAACGCGATCGCGCTGGATCAAATTTACCGTTAACATGAATAGTTCAGGTAAATAAGAGGACACTAAATTTATATTTTGGTACATTTGGGGTTAGAAGATTAAAATGCCCTATAGAAGATAGCTAAGACAAACGTTTTAATTTATATCGTTCGGATAGTTTTTAGGTATGAGTCACACTCGAGCTCTCGTGGGACAAACTATATTTCCCCATTCCTTTACTGTCTTTTCAAGCAAGTCGAAATAGTCATATATTAAAAACGGATCAACATTTTTCTTTCTAGCAAATTCGACACTTTGGGGAGTTTTTAGGGGAAGATTAAGTCTACGTTTAAAGTTTAAAAACCAATCTTCGCCGGGAATTCCATTTTTAAACTGAGTTTTAACTCTGACATAATCGGCGACGATTTGTATTATTTCTTTTCTAGTCAGGCCAAACCCCCATTTCTACAAACAACGAATACAGTCAGCTAGTGATGCCTCTTCTGTCGGAGTAAAATCTGTTCTCCTACCATAACTTGAACTTAATTTACCTCTTCGCCCTTTAACATGATCAGAAAGAGTATTTTTAAGTATTTTGTATATCTGGCTAGCCTTATAGATTGTTAACGAACCACTTTTAACAAGGTCTACTGCCATTTTAAGAATCTCTTGAGAATATCCCGATCCTGTATTACTTCTACGTATATAATTGCGAACCATTGTTCTCCTGAAAAGGAAGGAAACAAGATTTTTGATTAGAAAAAATTCTAAAACGGGGCAAGTGTGTTATATTGACTGCACTTGCTCCGCAAAAATAATCGCACTTGCCCCGGCAATTAAAATGGCCGGGGTAAGTGCGACTTAAGCACAAAAATTGATTTTATGTAAACAAGAAGAAAAATATCAAGTTCAATTTATTTCCCAATTTCCCAATTAAAATATAATTAGAATATACAATATACAACAAAAATATGCAAGGAGACTTGCACATTACCTCCGTGGAGGCGTGGGGAAAAATTAAATTTAATGCAATAAATAGTTGAATAGTGAGTGCACGGTTACCAGTTCTCATTAAAAAATTCTGTTAAGGAGTAGAAAGAATTTTCTATTAGAATTTTTTTAGGGATTTATTGAATGTATGATCATTAGTTGATGTTTTTATATTTTGTGGTAGATGGTTAAAAATTTTTATTCCAGTATATAATGGTCCGTTTCGAGTGTAATCAAGTTTATAATTTCGAAGTACCAGTTTGTCCTTTTTCCTAGTGTTGTAATCATGTATGTCATTTAACGATAAGAGATTAATTTTGTTTTTATATGTTAATTTAGCAACTTTTGAAATGTAGAGATTTGTTATAGTGAAAAGGTTGTAATTTTTGAAATATTCTCTGCACGATTGCTGAGGATGTAATTTAAAAAGTGCTCGAATAGCCCTTTTTTGTAATATGAAGACACTATTTGCTTGACCTGAGTTACCCCACAGTTCAATTCCATAGTTGATATGGCATTGAAAGTATGAGTGGTAGACTACTCTGGCTGTCTCAAAATTTACTTTATTTCTTATAATCTCAATTGCAAAGATAGCCCTGCATAATCTACCCCTCATAAATTCAATGTGTTCTTTCCAACTCAGCATGCTGTCCATCCAGACTCCTAGAAACTTGGCGGTAGTTACATTATTTATTTTTTCATTGTTAATTTTAATGTTCATTAGGTCATTCTGATTTCTAAATTTTAGGATATGTGTTTTGTTGGAGTTTAAACAAAGTCTATTTGAGATGCACCAGTCATTCACAATTGCTATAGCTTGGGCAGTTTCGTGCTCGAGTGATTTAAAGTCTGAATTATTTGTGATTATGCTGGCGTCATCTGCAAACAGAATTATATTAACATTAGGATAAATCCACGCCAAATCATTTATATATATATTAAACAGAACTGGCCCCAGTATGGACCTTTGAGGAACGCCTTGTGTCAATTGCATTTTATTTGAACATACTTTGTTGGAGAACGAATGGTTACTTTGTATTTGAACCATTTGGTATCTGTTAGTTAAATATGATTTGAACCATTCGTTCGCCAAACCTCGAACTCCATAGAACTCTAATTTCCGAAGAATAACGAATAAAACGCTAAAACCTATATACTCACCAAAAATCACCACAATAACGTCGTAAATTTTGAAGGTGTTGGACGATTATAAAATCACTACTCACTCGTTTCAAAACCGTAATTATCGGCAAACTTTTGCACGTGTCTCTTCACAGCCATTAAAGAACTGAACACCATTAGCCGATAAAATAGGAAAGTACATGTTAGTTAGATGTCCTAATCATAGAGGCCAGTGGAATATATGCAAAAATGTCAAATATAATCCCAGAAATTGCACTTGCCCCGCAGACGATCTTACCCTTTATTATAAAAAAATTGTCGCTATTTAAAAAAAATTTTTGGTCAAAAATGGCTCAACAAAAATTTTTTTTGCCCTACTATACATATACATAAGGCTAGTCGTCCATTGAAACCGTATTCGTCCGAGTTATTAGTCGGCCGAATAACGGCCGATTTTAGACGTCCGATTGTATAGAATACGTAATACTCATTAACTTTCAATTTAAATGTTTTTTCCTAATGTTGTTACTTTAGCTGTATATTAATCTGTTTTTAGTTTTTTCTTTTTGATTTTGATTTTGATCATACGCGTATGAAAATTGTTGTTTATGTACTTATCAAATTCCTAGAAGTAGGTACTACTTAAAGGACATCATTTGCACAACCTACAAAAGTGAATGAAAACAAAACATTTGTCTTAACAAATCTCTCCTTACTTACTTACGGTAAACGGTATGGGTGAGTTCCTCTGGTAACAACACCTATGCCTATTAAATTATTATTAAATTAAATGTTTGTCAGATACCTACATGAACTTCCGACTTTTACGATACGAGTGGAATGCGCTAGTGTTGATCTGATGATGTTATCTAGGGGCCGAAATGTCAAAGTGCAAATCTGGCGATGCCACGTTGATTCTCTGATTACAAGAAATTAACTCTAATATTAAGAGAGTTGCCCATTTAATCCCATCGAAATGTGAACATACCGTACTTGTTCCACCGTTAGATCTGTTCCTCCTTCCACAACTTTTGCATTAACATATTTGCTCTGGATAGTATTTTGGAACCCGTGTAAAAATTTGTGTAACAAGTATGTATTTCATTACAGACAGAGGGGATTCTTGTACAACTCCTAATGGTGAACAGGCTATATGTACAGCAATTCGAGAATGTAAGGTTATGTCTGATGCTCTTGCAACAGGAAATAGTACTGCAATTGCGTTTGCCCAAAAATCCCAATGTGGATATGACTCGTCACCTTTAGTATGTTGTGGAAAAGATGCCTATCCTACTCCAAAAGTACCAGATATATTCAATATATTTACAAGGCTCCCGAACACGATTACGCCGGCACCTACTATGAATCGACAAGTTATTTTAGAAGACTTTAACACAAATGCATTACCAGATCGATCTGTATGCGGGTTAGAAAAAGAAGCAAAAAGGGTTATTGGAGGAACTATAACCGATTTGGATGAATTCCCATGGATGGCCGCTTTGGAATTTAAGACAAAACGAAATGGAAAAGATGCAGGAGTGAGATGTGGCGGCTCGCTTATAAATAACAGATACATTTTAACTGCGGCCCACTGCGTTTTGGATAAAGAATTTGAATTGTCTGTTTTAATAAAGTTCTTTCTTTACGTTTTCTTCATGAATATATTTTAGAACGGGAGTTCGATTAGGAGAATGGAAAATATCTGGAGATCCAGATTGCATTGACGGGGTTGCAATTTCAGAATGTTCATCTGTATTAAGAATGAAAGTGAGGGAACAGCTTCCCCATCCTTATTACAGTAACAAAGCAAAAAATAACGACATTGCCTTGTTACGTCTGGAAAGTGACATCAAATTCACAGGTAAAATTCTCGATGATTTTTTACTTTATTTTTAAACTGTTTATATTTAGATTACATTCGACCGATATGTCTACCACCTGTAAACCTACCAAACCCTCCGCCTAATACACCGCTTACTGTTGCTGGATGGGGAGCAACTGAGAATGGTGCTTTGAAATGGCCTTTAAATACGATACATAGATTAAAATTACTTGTTTATAGGAACGTCATCCGATTTAAAGCTGAAGGTGGAAGTTCCGTTGTTAACAAATGACGAATGTAATAGACAATTAAGTTCGTCCAAACCGATTAGTTCAAATCAGTTATGTGCGGGAGGAGAAGAAGGAAGGGATTCATGCCAAGGAGATTCTGGCGGCCCCTTAATGAGAACATACCAAGATTCAAAAACTTTACAATCACAATGGTACCAAGAGGGTGTGGTATCATGGGGCGTAGGTTGTGCCCGTGCAGGTTACCCCGCTATATATACACGAGTTTCACGATATATTAATTGGATTCTGAACAATATTTCAGAAAATAGCTAAAGTAAATAAGTACGTTACAGAGATGTGCCGTTAGAAAGGCAAAGAATGAAATAGGATTGAGAACAATCTCCTACTTTTACGAAAGTTTGCGTTAAAATTCTGTCTCAACGTGTTTTTTCCTATACTTTAGTTTAAACGACTTGAAATGGTTTTTGATCATTTTTCATATTATAGGCTTACCTTTTTTGTTTCTTGTTCTGGCGATTTTATACATCGGCCATGCACCGCTAATTCCAAGAGACCTACTGGCCAAGGTGTGGATGCCTGTATTTGCAAAATAATGTTGATAAAGAATTTTGGTATTCACATTCATGGAAAACAAAGCGCTTTTTTCATTCAAAATACTTCAGCATACCTGAACGTCATTCAAATCGAAGAGAACGCAGGAGAATCGCTTTTGGATTTAAGCATATACTTGTAACGTGCAAAATTCAGCTTAACTATATTAGATAAGTATTATTTAAAATATATTAGCTAGTTTAGTTTTTACTTAATGTCGATTGTTCTTTAACTTTGTAAATACTGATTCACATTTAGATTGACTACAAGCTCAGAAGTTGTGGTGTATGTACCTACCTACTAAGATTAAATCATATAGGTTCTTGAATAATTGTTTTAGGACTTTTGACCACAGCATCTTGAAAAGTGTGAACCATTCTTTACAAATAAAGATGTGCCATATACCATGTATAAATCTCGAAAACTCTGTTTTCCTTGCCTTGTGACATCTGCATGCGCAAATTATAATAAAACCACGGTACTAGTCTCTGTGATTCTTTGGTATAATATTATAAATAACAAAAAACCTAAAATGTTGTCATGCTTTTCCGTTTTCCACTGGACCAGTATAACGTTTTCCCAAAGAACTGGTAGGTGATAAATGAATAACTCACACACACAATATGGTCTTGGTAAATAATAGCTGGAGCTAATGATAAAGCTATTCCGTTCATTATTTTCAGAGAAAAACGTCGTCCATACAACTTGAATACCACACCACACAGCTAGTTTTATTTCCCATAATCACGCAGCTCTGTCTATTCATATTCAAGTAAATGCGAATTTAGTAACTGAACATGGTAATGTTTGCGAATATTCCGATGCCAGTTTATTCGGCAAGTGGTCTCCGTTTTGCATAGTCCGCGAGGTTATGTTGTGTTTATATACACATTGAACTCTATACTGTATTCTTACATCATGCTCTATAGCTGTGCTCTATAGTAACTGGAAACGACGCAACGGTAAAACAGGCGAGGCATTTTTGTAGAGTATGCAACCCGCAACTTGGTAGTATCACCGTCTTTGTTTTGCATACATAAAACCCATTAAAGGATGTTTCAAAAGTAACGATATTTATTGTTATTAATAGAAAAATGGGACATAGATATGTAGAAATGATGTATTTTTTCTATTAGATAATATCAAGGAGTAAATGTAGCAAAAATTTAAAACCATTTGTAATGACAAACCATAAATTTTAAAGCATTTAAGATCGCATGTTAAATTTACTATTTAAGGATATTTCATTACGTAAGGTAGGTATTTTATTTTTATATTTGTTACAAAATTAGTAGAATTACTTCATATTATTGTAGTAAAACTACCCCTCTCACCACTCACGATCTCCTGCATTTTTAATAGGTACCAATTTGACGTTTGCAATTTTTAGGTCTTCGGTTTCATTTTAAACACAATTACACAACATCTGATGCCTGTACCAAACCACTTTGCTTGTAACTGTAACTTTCACTTAAGTGTTAGTTTATACAATATTTCCTAGGCCAGGCAAATTTAACATGTTTTAGAGTTCTAACCTAATGTAAATGAAATCACCGGGAGTTTTTGCCCCCCCCCCCCCCCACACACACACAGAAGGGGAAGTCCAGGAGTCCTCCTGCGTAATATGTGCAAACTTTTCTATAAAGTTATGACTATGAGTTACGCTTTCCGAATCCCCCCCCCCCCCCCCGTTAGATACGCCCACGATACGGACACATTATTACGAATCTCTCCTAAAAATCTTCACAAGACCCTTCAAATTTTATTTTTATGATTCTGATTATAGGTACACACTATGACATATATTGCAATTATGAGGGACATTTTGCGGGACATTCTCTCTGCGGGTTTCTAAATTTCAAAACGGGACAATCCCGCCTAATGCGGGACGAATGGTCACATTATTCTAACCTAAGAAAGTGAACATCATTTCTTTTATCGTTATCGATTACATTTTTACACCCAAATGCAGGACAACAAATTACCATTATGATTTATATAATTTGAACACTTCACAAATTATGAACTTCAGCTGCTTAAAATAAAAAAAAATAAACCGATTAATTCAATAAGATTAAAAATAACCACATTTGACAACATGAGCAAAACAAAGGTTAGAGATGCTACCAGCACAGTCCGTCCTTTTCTCTTGCCCCTGCCTCAACCGTGTCTATACGTTTGCAAGCCTTGCGTCCGTTCCAGTTAGTACAGAGTTCAATGTTATATACATGAAGATCTTCATAACGCATTTTTGGTCAACTAATTTTTTGAAGATTTATTGAAATATTTAATGATTGTTGAGTTCCCAAACCAAGAATATTAGTCCATTTCGTTTAGAGTGACATAAAAATTTATTTTTTTAGTAGCACAAACTGATTTGGAAGTGCGCTCTAAAATGATGCATTGGAATTACGTCTGAATGCTTTTCCCTCCAGAATCGTTAACAAAAATCATGGATTGCAATGACCTTAATCATCTCTTCATTTATTAAAGTACAAGTTTTGCAGTTGTCTGACAATATTGTTCGATTTTTCAATTGAAGAATTACTTACCTGTTATAGCTCGTTTTCTTGATGAAGATGCTGCAAATAAGAAAAGAGTGAAACGCAAGACGACGAAAAGAAGATTATGGGTGCATCCAAGCTTATTAGCGAGGAAGTGGAAGGCGAAGACTACATTTGAAACAAAAACGTAGGTATTCACACTATGAGTGCAAGTCAGTTCCAGTCCCATCACGTTCCGGTTGAATCGAAACTTGAGCGGTGGTGATAGTATGAATATGCTCATTGTTTCTTTTGTAAGAATCTTTTACCAAACCTGGGCCAAGAGCGAACCTTGCCGGCACTATAGTGTGAATCGACCCTAAATTGCGGTCACATCGTTTAGTGTAATATTTCACTCAGTGAAGCGTTATGGCTACCTTGATTTTTTAATGTAAAAAATCGACTACTTGTAGTCTACTACATACTTGAAACTTTACTTCTTTGTTCTTATAGATTAGGGTAGAACAATTCGTAATAAAAAAAACCAACCACGTAAACCCGTAGTGGAGCTTAGTCTACAATGAAACCGAACGATTATTTTGTTTAAAGCCGTCAGAACTTCTGTAGCGCTGCTGTCAGTGGTGGATTAACCATTAAGCACAATAAGCACGTGCTTAGGGCACCAGGGACAAAGGGGCACCTGAGAATGTTGTGTAACAGGCCTCAGATCGTAGACAGTGACTCTCATCACCATACAACTTCTTCTTTGTTTCGTCATTAGTGTGTATTTTTGTGTTGGCGGTTTGAACATTCGCACTCTCTATCAGGTGTGCTATTATTAGAACATTTTAATAACCTACAATTTATAACGGGTCTACCAAAAAGTTCTGTCCGTTTATGGAATAAAACAAAATATAAATTTTCTTACCATCAATAAACTTTATTGAATAATTGCCATTATTATTATGTTCTAATTAAAATGTTTCAAACTTGTTGTAATAGAAACGGAGACAACTTTCCGGTACACCTAATATATTTACTCGCAAATGGCCACGGAGATAGAGTACAAAAGGAAATATTTCTCATTTCTTTTAGAACGAGATGAAACGTGTTCAGTTAAGTGGTGCGCAAAAACGAAAACTGTCCAAAGAGAAACAGACAAAGACTTTAGACATAGTCTCCAAAACGGTAATTTATTAATATCTGCAGTGGGGCACTAATGTTTTTAAGTGCTTAGGGCACCTGAAGGTGTTAATCCGGCCCTGGCTGCTGTGGCAAATCCAAATTCGAGAATGGTTCTCAATTATGCTATAAGAATGATATTTCCTAAAGAACAGGAAGAATCGTTGTGTGCAGGGCCGGTGCTGAGGTCTTTGGCCCCTGCCTGCCATTTCCACTGAAGCACCCCCCCCCCAAACTATGCGCACATCCAATCATCGAGAAATTATCAACAATTTCAGCAAATTCTCACTCATCCAAATCTGGTACCAAAATAATCACCTACAATTCAAATTCTCTTTTAGTAAAATAAAAACTTTAAATAAGGAAAAAATTTGAAAATAACTAAAAAATGTAATTATAATTATAAGAATTGGTATGTAATAGACATTGTTAATACATTTTCAAAAGTTTCAAAATTTTTGCTTAGGGATTACTCTGAACGCTGAATCGATGTAAAATATTTTCAAATCGCAGCACTTCAGGAAATGCCGAAGTAGCTAGTAACTTCAATATTTTAAACGTCAACGCTTATTTTTTTCCACTTTTGGATTCTACGTGAAATTTCAATTACAAACAAAGCCCTTGTGGCGGCGCCCCTTCTGCAGCGGCGCCCGCCTGTGCCGCATCCCTTGCAGGCCCGTTTCCGCCGGCCCTGGTTGTGTGATTACCTGATTACGTTAAGAACTACAATAAACTGGCGTTTGGATTAAATATGTGCAAGGTTAGGCAGTTGGCATGTGAAATGGTTTTTAAAAATAACATTGTCATGCCGGAATCTTGGAAAAGTAACAAGAACGTGAGCAAGTCTCATTGTCTGCATTTTAAGGAGAAATTCCACATTAAGTTTAAGTGAGCGTAAAATGTGCTCATCATCTAGAGATACTTCTTAAACCAACTCTATTGGGGATAGATGTTTTTCAATTTAGAGGAAGTGTATAAAAGATACCCATCGGTTGCAGAAGAAATCTTCATTTATAGGTATAACTTGGAAGAGGCGGGTACCACAACAGTGCAGCGTCTCCAAAAAGTAGTGGCACAGAAAGGGGTTAAACATTTGAATCAATGCACAAGTGCGGAAAGAGGACTATTGACTACTACATGTGTCATTATTCGCCCAAATGGATCGTTTGTGCCACCAGGAATTGTGCTCCCTCGCAAAAAGTTTAATATTCTGATGTAAAACGCGGCACCATCGGGAACATTGGGGCCAACTAATCCAAGTGGCTGAATAACAACAGAACGTTTATTGAGGTTTTAAACCATTTTACATCTAAATATAAATCATTTTTATTAATACTTGACAACCATGAGTTGCCATGTATCTTTAGAAGTAGCTACAAGCAACAAGTGGCTTCTAAATCAAACCGCAATTCCTATTACTTTGTATCAAATCGCAATGTGTTGGTGTGGCTCATTGAAAATCGATGATTCCTGAGAAAAATATATGATTTTATGATAAAATAGTATCATTGTATACTACTCTCCCCTAAATGATTATTTTATGTTAGTTATTTATGACGCTCATGAAATTTTCTTTGTGAGATTTCAGCTTTATCGATGAATCACGCTTTGCAAGACCGAAGATCATAAACAACGAGGAGACAAATTCCAGTATAGTTTGTAGGAACGTTCAATGTCGGTGATGACACCATTCGTTTGCACCTTCATCAGCTAGGAAAGGCGTGCAAGTTAAGCAAATGGGTCCCACATGAATCATTATCAAACGATAACAAATTCAGTCACCTTGGCAAACATTTTCCGCAACAACTGTTAACCTGCGTTGAAAAGTGGATATTAGGGTTCGTATCATTGGTTGTCGCTTAATGATTCGGTACCACACACTCCTAAAGCTTGCACCCAAACAAGATTTCATTGTGTGTTTGGTGAACAGCGACTGGAATAGTCCATTACGAATTTTTGGAAAGAAGTCAAACCATCACTGCGAACTTATATTGTGAATAACTTCAGCGACTACAAGCAGCACTCATCCAAAAACATCCATCTTTAGTCAATGGGAAGAAAGTGCTATTCTTACAAGATAACGCCAGACCACATACCGCAATATTCACTTGGGACAATATTTCTGAACTTGACTGGGAAACGTTTCCCACCCACCATATTCTCCTGACATTTCACCACCTTTTTTTGTCTCTTGACAACTGCATGCACCAAGCCGTATCAACTTTTCCCCTATAAGAGCTTCAGTCCTTATTTCTCAAGACCTACCTTGGCGCATACAGAACTGTACCCGTAGGTAGTCTGTGCGCAATTGCCAAACATCCTCCGCTTCACCTAATTCTCCAGTCAATTTACTGCGTAAGACTCCTACGCAGGACCGGCACCTGCAACCTATCTGAAGCGCATTGCCGCTTCTGATGACGACCTTTGTCGTACGTGCGGCGTTTCCGACACCCTGGCCTGGCCCATCATATTCTCGTTTGTCGAAAGTATGATGTTGCCCGTGCTCCTCTGTTGGTAAGAATCGCCCCTTACCCTGATGGATAGTCTTTGGTACTACATATTTTATTTATAATTTCATGTCTATTACCTACATGTCTAACTGTATTCTTACTTTTAATAAATATGAATCAAAAACTATAAATTATACACTGCTTCCATTAAAATCGTATTCAAAAAAGTTCCTCTTTTGGGGTTGTTGAGGGGTAAGTTTGAGTTTATTATTGTTCTTTATTGATCATGATCATACATTCACCTCTAAATATACATTTAAGACGACCGACGGTAATTAGTGCTTTACCTTGTAGTACTGTTTACAATCATTCATTCGTCATTAATCACAATCACTCGGTAATCTTTTATACATTAAGACACAAATCCTAGATAACAGAGATAAAAAGGTTTATTGTTTATTGATCCTCATTGATTGGTATAATCGGAGTCTGGAGTCAGCCCATTATACTGCATCGTAAGTTAGCAGGAATTTCCTATGCTAATTACACCGCACCCGACGGAGTATTCCTTAATTCTGCAGATTAATTAGTTCCTTTGAACGCCGACCAAAGGGCTAATTACCACTGTAGTTTTGAGAGTACGTGTCATTAAGTGGTATTTAACGTAGCTATTCCGTACTCACTTAATATTAATAGAGAAGACATATATAGAATATTGAACACAATTAAATCTCAAGCGATTGGAGCGGATGGCATTTCCTTAAAAATGTTACAATTGGTGTTACCATACTGTATAGATGGATTGGTTAATATAATTAATACCTCCATTAGCACAGGAATTGTTCCAAAAATATGGAAAACTGCAATAATAAGACCTCTTCCTAAAATCTCTGTTGCTACCCAGCTATCTCAAATAAGACCACTTAGCATACTTCCGACAATGTCAAAGATTGTCGAAAAATTTATAGCCGAACAACTAAGTCAATACTTAGAAGATAATTCTTTAGTACCTACCGTTCAGTCTGGGTTTAGGAAAAAACACAGTACTCAAACTGCTCTGCTTAAGGTCACAAATGATATACATATGGCTCTCGATAATTCTCAGATTACATTCCTCATACTTCTCGATCAGAGTAAAGCATTTGATCAAGTTGACCCAGAATTATTAACGGCAATGTTACAACACATAGGCTTTAATCATTCAGCATTAGCGTGGATGCACAATTATCTTCAAGGTCGTACTCAAGCAGTCTTATTGAAAAATGAGATGTCCAATTTTGGCCATACCCTTAAAGGTGTACCTCAGGGAAGTATTTTGGGGCCAATTCTCTTTACAATCTACACACGAGATATACTATCGTCTCTAAATCACTGCAAGGTACATTTATATGCAGACGATGTACAACTTTATACATCATGTGATGTGAATGAAATCACCCAAAACATAGATAAAATCAACGAGGATCTTAGCAGTCTAAATCTATGGTGCAGACGAAATGGGTTATCCCTGAATCCAAACAAGACCGTTGCACTCTGTATCAGCAATAAAATTAAAAGGGCCAGTATTGACATACATTCACATGTTTTAAGGATAAATGGAACACCCATTAAGTGGGTTACACATGCCAAGAATTTGGGAATTATCATCGATGAGGACTTAAACTTTCACAATCATGTGAATAGGGTATATGGCTTAGGTTACTCAAGACTAAAAGCTGTATATCATTTAAAGCATTTACCTGCGGATATAAAACTTAAGCTGATACAGTCCCTCATCTACCCTATTATTGAATATTGTAGCACGGTGTATTACAATACATTGACTCAACATGATAAAAACAAAATCCAGAGGCTGCAAAATGGATGTTTGCGATTTGTATTTCACATACCTTTTAGGGATCATATTAGTCCATATCTCCGAAGTAACAATCTACTAAATATAGAGGGACGATTTAGCTATTTGCTATGCGTTTTTCTGTATAAAGTTTACAAACATCGGTCACCAGGATACTTATTAGATAGCTTAGAAAAGCGTTCGGACACACATACTGTTCACTTGCGTACTGATAGCTTCACGATACCCAAATTTAGAACTAGTAAATTTAGAGGTAGCTTTCGATACATGTTGGTTTCCACGCTTAACAAGATCTCAAATTATTTGGCGTATCCATTATGCGATTTTAAAAAAGCGATACTGGATATGTGTTTTGAACGAGCAACGTCAATGTAAAAATAACAAATTAATATTATGTTACCTACTTTTTCTTTCTTTTTGTTTTGTTTTCGTTTTTATTATTATTTTGTTTTTTATTATTGTGATAATGATTATATTATCTGTCTTTAGAACTATGATCAACAATAAGAATATATAAATTAAGTTACATAGTGTTTAGACTAAGGCTGATAATAGATTGAGTATTGCAAATGGTGTCATTTAAGAATCAGTTAAAACAATTAGATATTAGTAACTTGTTTAACGTACGACTACTACAGTCAATATGTTTCATTAGGTTACACAAAATTATTAATATGGTGGATTAATTCATTATACATATAATAAGAAAATAAGTCATTTAGTTATTAATTATTATATTACCTTACCTGCATGTTACAGTGATTACTGGAAGGGTGGAAGATCGCTACTAAGCGAACCCTATTCCATTTGTGATGTTAATATTTCACAATAAAGCATTATTATTATTATTATTATTATTATTACTTAAACATTTGTATTTGACCTACCCTGGAATTGCTAGACTGGTTATACCCGATAGAATTCCGCTAAACAGGGTTCTGTTATTCAAGGTAGTAATATTTGTGATCTTTACTGTTAGCAAAGGTAACCTTTAAATTTTAATTAAGTACCGTCTTATAATTTTCCGGGTTTATGTAGCCGTAACCTGAAAGGTGAAGTAGGATTAATAAAGAAAGGGAATTTTCAGGATTCATTGAAACGGTTTATTACAACAACTGGCTGGACACCATCTTAACTATTAACGACAATAAGCTGTCTTTAGCTTTGCGCACACGCTGGATACTCATAATAGCAAATTTGTTACAGATTGAACAGCCTGACGACCGAGGAGGCCACCGGACAGAATTTAAATTATTTATTTTGTTTACTTGGAATACTGTTTTATTTAATTACATGTACATAAGTAATTATTTTTCATTACATTTTTCAACCTGTTTGCAACTACATATATCATCTCTTATAGCGGCTGCTTCTTGTACTCTGTTTCCTCAATTAACTGTGGTAACAGTCTTGTTACTGTCTAACAGCTTGACAAATAATGCACTTCTTCATGTCTAACAAAACATTTGGTTTTTCTTGGTGAACAGTTGCCAGTCTCATTCAGATCCTTTGTTGATCATCCATTTTCATCAGTGTTAGTTTACCTATAAAATGAAAAAAAGGAATAAAGACAAACTTAGTTAAATGAAAAGTACTTTTCTCAATGAAATTTCGTTCCCACAAGAAAAAAAGCCAAATAAATATACTAATGAAAGTAAATTTGTTGTTTGAAGTAAGTGGTTTTCTGAATGCAGTTATAGAAGAGTCCTGTAAAACTTTTAGTACTGATTTTCCTTAACAAATGGCTATCAGGCAACTTCACAAACCATCTTAATGAATTCCTTAAAAACATATATTTAGCCACCAAAATGATGAGAATGACTACCAAAGGAGGAGGAGCAGAAATATAAGCACCAGAAAATCGGTGCGGACATTTTGGAAAATGGCGTCCGGTTAACCTCGAAAACCATCTTAATCGATTCCTTGTCCTTAAAAATATATATCTAGACACCTAAATAATGAATATGACTGTCACAGGAGCAGAAATATATGCACAATTAAATTCGTGTCGGCCATTTTATAAAATGGCGTCTAAAAAACCTGGTGCAGAATATGGTGATGTTTACCCAATTTTTTTTTTACTCTCCTATGTCCTTTACTCAATTCTGTTGGTTAGATAAATCAATAGTACAATTTTTACAGGACTCCAGTACAGTACTGTATTATGACTACTCGTGACAAACATAATCACCCATTGAACTAGCTTGCGACATTGTTGCCACTGATCACAGCAATACAAGTGGATTTAGCGTTTTGGCAGGGGGCGACATTGACACGTGCCGAATGAGGAGCCTGCATATGCATACGTCCGGCTCTAATTGGTGAAATAGGAAAAACTATTTCCAACTAGTGCCGCGACTGAGGAACGTCTGGATTATTCGGGTTTTGTAAGTTATCGTTGTTCATTACAAGTAGGAAAATTTCGATACTTTATCATAATTGTATAACCTTTCAACTTAATTATTTCAACTACTAGTATTTTTGATAAAACTGTTCTATTTTATGTTTTTGGAAATATTACCGGTTTATATCGCAATAAAACTCGATAGTGCATACAAATTGGCGGTAATTGGTTTTCTACTTAATTAGCAAGAAATGAGAGATATTATTATGAAACATAATAATAATAAGATTATTGTTTCATTAACTAAACATTTCCTTAATCGCCCATGTATTATTAATTAATTATTTGTCCAACTACATAAGAAAATTGTGGCTTTTATGAACTTGAGCTCAAAGAGCGAGAGTTTTAAAACACTTTCTTTTCGTGGTTTTACACCCCCCTTTTCAAAATCTGCAAATAGTCAGTAACATACGTCGGTGGCTCAAAATACATTTCAAATTTGTTCCTTCCCTTTTTTGGTATACGCTTTAAATTGCGATAGCACAATAAACAAATTAGAGGTGAAATAATACACGACCTTCCCCTTCAATTGTATTTGATTAACATGTAAGATGTAATTTAATCACTAACGTGATTGATTGACATGTGTTGGCGACATGTTTCGAGAAAAAACTTTCTCATTTTCAAGCCCAAAAAACAAACGTGAACTTAACTTCTAGTAACATGGGTTATCTAAAGGGGTCCAATATTTGTGGTAAAATTTATAGGTTAACAATTTTGAACCACTAACTATTAAATTAAAATTTTTGGTCTTAATTAAAAGGGTTCTCACAAAGAGAAACCCGCAGTTGTACTTGAAGAGCCAGGGAAAAGGGGGATGTAAATGGATAAAATTATGGGAGAAGTTAAATGACCGCAAGTGAAAAGTGAAATGACACTTTTTCACTTGCGGTCATTTAACTTCTCCCATAATTTTATCCATTTACATCCCCCTTTTCCCTGGCTCTTCAAGTACAACTGCGGGTTTCTCTTTGTGAGAACCCTTTTAATTAAGACCAAAAATTTTAATTTAATAGTTAGTGGTTCAAAATTGTTAACCTATAAATTTTACCACAAATATTGGACCCCTTTAGATAACCCATGTTACTAGAAGTTAAGTTCACGTTTGTTTTTTGGGCTTGAAAATGAGAAAGTTTTTTCTCGAAACATGTCGCCAACACATGTCAATCAATCACGTTAGTGATTAAATTACATCTTACATGTTAATCAAATACAATTGAAGGGGAAGGTCGTGTATTTATTTCACCTCTATATATCCACCCCTTAGTGTTCATCGGATTGTACATTATGAATAAACAAATTATTTAGCTAGATGCATATATCCATGACCTAGGGACAATCTTTGGTGGTCGGGATAGTACATGCATCCATTCCCATTAGAGCTTGAAATTCATATGAGCTGAACAGCCGATGGGATTTCCCATGGAATTTTCCAAAAATACAATCACAGATAAGTAACTTATCTGTGATACAATGTTCATCGTTATTTTTTATAAAATAAAAATACCAATTACGTATTTAAATAATTATGTTAACATTATATAAGTCAAGTAAAACTCGTTAATTGATTATTAATTTTGCTTCTGTAACTAGCTTTGTAGCGTGATTCCCAAAGAAGTTAGTTTTGTAGTTGCCTGTACAATGTATAGCCGAATAATATACTTGATATTTTTAGTGCAGCTTCACATTATTTTAGGGAAAAGTAAGTAGATCTATATTTTTTTATTTTCTACTTTGCTAGCAAACAACATTTTATCTTTGCAGTAGAGTTTATCAAAAAATAATTTGTTTTGATATTTGATGTGCGGTTGCCAAATTATTAATTGTTCTGTCAAAATTTTGTACAATTCAAGGCCGGACTATAATATTCATAACTAAGTTATTCTTCAAAAAAGGAAAAATTTATTTCATGAATAATACAGGGTTATTACAAAAGAAACAGACATTTTCAATAGCCTCTAAAAAGTCAGACTGGTGTATTTGAATATAGTAAGTGACATAGGTTTATAGGGAATTTCTTAAAGTTTATGTTGGTACAACTGTTAGGTTGGTACTGCTGTTACAACTAAGAACGACCAGTCTAGCAAAATGGCCGCTACTAAAGTGGAGAAAGCTTATTGTGTTCTTGAATTAGCCAAAACAAACTCTATTACTGTTGTGCAGCGTCATTTCAGAACAAAATACGGTAAAACACCACCAACAAGGCAATCAATCTATGACTGGTATAAACGTTTCGAAATAGTGGATATCTGTGTAAAAGAAAGTTGACCGTCACATGCTTAATAGCGTGTGGCAAGAATTCGACTACCGTGTTGATATCTGTCGTGTTACCAATGGTGCACACATTGAACATTTGTAAAAATTTTAAATAAAAACTTAATAATTTCTTCTTTATAATCATATAAGTAATAATCTTAACTTTTCAAAAATAAACTTTCTATAAGCTATCCAATCTGTCAATTTCTTTTGTAATAACCCTGTATTACCCTAATGTCGTATTACTCAACAAATTTTATACCGAGTGATTAAAATGAGACTTGAAAATTTGTGAACTTTAAATAGAATTTATACGAATATTTTAAATAGAACACAATGTATTTTTATTTACCACCAGATTCTCCACAAAAAAACCCTATTCAACGGTGTATTATTTCCTGGTATTATTTTTTGTACTTTTGTTAATATTTACGATTTTTTAAATTTCACGTAAGAAAAATTTGTTAAAAGTAATTACGTATCGACTCCTTGCGTTCCCCATGATATTTCATACTCTCTCGGTGTCGGTGTACAACTATTGAAGATAGTTTTGTTAACGATTTTACATTTTTGGCCGACGATGTTAAAATCGTTATTTATGCACCAATTTCGTTGGGGAAAAGACAAAGCACTTCAATTCGATACCCAATAAATGAATTTAACACAGTTTTTTCTGACCACGTGCAATTTTGATCATACGCGTATCAAAATAGTTACTAATGTATCAAGCTCCTAGAAGAACATCATTTGCACAACCTACCAACGTGTATCAAAAATATTTACTTTAAAAATCTATCCTTATATATTACATAGACTAACAGTATGTACCTACATGAATTCACAGTCTCATCACAACTGTCCCAACCACATGATACATAGACAATCATTCATTTTGTTATAGTTTTCATATATAGGTATTCACTTTTAGAGATTATTTTGGTAATATTACTTAATAAGTCATTTAGGAGCACTTACGTTAATGTACTTGTTCGACCGTTACTATAGATAGATCTATTGTGATTCATCCCCTTCCATAACGGTTGAATCAACAGATTTGGCTATAGAGAGTATTTATCAACACAGATAAAAAGTTGTCTAACATGGATGTATTTAATTACAGAGAAAGGGGATTCTTGTACAACTCCCAATGACGAACAGGGTACATGTACAGCAATTCAAGATTGTAAGGTTATATTTGATGCTATTGTAACACGAAATAGTACTGCTATTGAGTTTGCCCGACAATCACAATGCGGATATGAGTCTTCACCTTTAGTATGTTGTGGAAAAGTTTCCTATCCTACAATGTTACTGGACACGATTACGCCGGCACCTACTTTGGATCATCAAGTTATATTAAAAGACTTTAATACAAACGCATTGCCAGATCGATCTGTATGCGGGTTAGAAAAAGAAGTAAAAAGGATTCTTGGAGGAACTATAACCGAATTGAATGAATTACCATGGATGGCCGCTTTAGAATTTAAGTCAAAACGAAACGGAAAAGATGCAGGAGTGAGATGTGGCGGCTCTCTTATAAATAACAGATACGTTTTAACTGCGGCCCACTGCATTTTGGATAAAGAATTTGAATTGTCTGTTTTAATAAAGTCCTTTCTTTACCTTTTCTTCATGAATATATTTTAGGACAGGAGTTCGGTTGGGAGAATGGCGAATATCTACAGATCCAGATTGCAATGAAGCGCCATTTCCAGAATGTTCTTCTGTATTAAGATTGAAAGTGAAGGAACAACTTCCCCATCTTTATTACAACCATAAAACAAAAAATAACGACATTGCCTTGCTACGACTAGAAAATGACATAAAATTCACAGGTAAAATGCTCAACGATTTTTTTACTTTATTCTTAATCAGTTTTTATTCAGATTACATTCGACCGATATGCCTACCACCTGCAAACCTACGACCCCCTGCGCCTAATACACGGCTTACTGTTGCTGGTTGGGGAGCAACTGAAAATGGTACTATTTTAGTCTTTAAATACAATACATAGATTTAAATTACTTGTTTATAGGAACGACATCCGATATAAAACTGAAGGTGGATGTTCCGTTGCTAACAATTGAAGAATGTAATAGAAAATTAAGTTCGTCCAATCCGATTAGTTCAAATCAGTTATGTGCTGGAGGAGTAGAAGGAGAGAATTCATGCCAAGGAGATTCTGGCGGCCCCTTAATGAGAACATACCAAGATTCAACAACGGTACAATCACAATGGTACCAAGAGGGTGTGCTATCATGGGGCGTAGGTTGTGCACGTACAGGTTACCCTGTTACATACACACGAGTTTCCCGATATATTACTTGGATTCTAAACAACATCTCCAAAAATAGTTCAAGCAAATGAGTACGTTACAGAGATGTGCGTCTTTGTCCCTTTTTGTTTAGGTATTATTCTAGCGATTTTACGCATTTAACAGAGATCGGCCACGGCTGCTATTTTCAAAACATCTAGGTACTGGACAAGGTGTCGATGCATGCATTTGCTATATGTTGATATTTAAAGAATTTTGGTATTCACAGTCATGGTATTCACAATGCATTTTTTTTCAAAATACTTCAGCATACCTGTACGTCATTCAAATCGAAGACAACGCAGAAGGAAATTCATTTCTTCAGTTTTTGTCAATATTTCGGAGATAACGTGATCGCTTGATTGAAGCATACTTGTACCTAACGTATATTAAGCTTGTTTAATTAGGTACTTAAGTATTCTTTAATATTAGGGTAGGTACGATTGTTCTTTAACTTACTGATTTACATTTAAATTGACTACAAGGTTAGATATTGTGGTGTATGTATTAAGTAACATAGCTTCTTGAATAATTGTTTAGAGCTTTTGACTACAGCATCTTAAAAAGTATGAACCATGCTTTAAAAATAAAGATGTGCCATGTATAAACGTTAACGTCGATAACTCTATTTTCCTTGTCTTGTGACATCTGCATGCGCAAATTGTAATAAACCTACGGGTAAGTACTAGTCTCTGTGATTCTTCGGGGGTATAGTATTATGAATAACAAAAAACATTGACAATATCAAGGTTTGGCGCTTCCCACTAGACCTGACGTTTTTCCAAAGCCACTGGGAGCGATAAGTGAATAACTCACCCATCTCGATATGCTCTTGGTAAATAATAGCTACAGCTACTATGGTAATGCTACTCCGCTCATTATCTTCCAAGAAAAACAACCTGAATACCACACCATACAGATAGTTTTACTTCCTATAATCCCGCAGTTCTTTCTATCAATATTCCGATGCTAGTTTGTTGCGCAAGTATACTGCGTTTCCATAGTCCGTAAGGTTAAATTATATTTTTGAATTATGTACATAGATCTTTATAAAAAATTCAATGTAGTGAAGTTATCAGACCGTTCAACTGCTGCGTATAACAAATAGACTTTTATTGAATTCATTGCGACACTAAATTTCTAAGGGGTTTCTTTTTCTCCCCGCGTGGAACACTAATTTGTACCTTAGCAATTTCATTTGCTCCAAAAGTTTACGAACGCAAATAGTTACTACTTATGAAGAAACTGGTACACCTACACATGAAAATTTTTTGCCAACTAATTATTTGTTTTTTTGAAGCTTTCTAAAAATTGTTTCAGATATTTAATGTATGTTGAGTTCCCATACCAAAAATATCAATCCGTTTCGTTTATGAACCTTCAAAACCTTCACAATAATGACAAAATCCTCGTGCAGTAACCGTAAGGAATTTCCCGAAGGAGTTTATGACATGGGCAACTTTTCCACCAGATTGGGCGATATTATATTCAATTTCTCTAAATGGAAATCTCAGTATTGCAAGAAGAGACATAGTTTTAGTTTCAGTTTGAAGGCAAGACGTTCCCTAACGAATTGACGCCCTTGGCCCTCTAAATAAGTAGGTATGAGTTTTTGTTCTGGAGTAACTTATAACCGTTGACGTCACAATGGCCATACTACCATTACCAACTCATTGAAGAATGGGGGCCTCCAATGGTATTTCATTCCTGCACATAGTCCTCACTTTTAGAGGTCTATCCGAAGCGTCTACCAATAAATACAGCAGCTCCATCAAGAAATATGGAAAAGATGGAGCAAGGAATATATGTACCTATCTACACTGCAGTAACGCCTCAAGTGATAGGCACTCAACGTGATTTGAACTGAAAGGTTGCAGTTTAAGTTCTCATTAAAGGCACAACCTTCCACCTTTACGTTGGAAATTGGGTCGTGATAGAAAGATGCCTGAAGATTGCAAACAATTATTATTTTTGTTTAAGTGTGCATAGTGTAAATAAGGCATCATTAATTCGTTAGCCTTAATTATTGTGAATTCCTTCAGATTCAGTCCCGGAAACAATCAGGGGTTCCAAAATAAATATTTCAACGTATGTCTTGTTTTATTTATGCTCAAAATTTGATGGTTGACACACAAATTAGGGTGCCATATCGACAATTCAAAATTTCTAGACGCCCACCTCAACAGCGTACAAGTTGATTAACTGTAGTTCAGGTGATTTTTACCCGTATAATAAGCAAAAGCACCCTCTGCTGCAGCAACATTCATGGTTTCCGTGGAATTGCCGAGGAAAGAATAAGTTAAGAGATACCTACTTGCTGGACGATGCGCTAGCGGACACCACAATCTTGTGTTTGTCGGTTTCGGTCAAGTGTTTCGGTACATTTCATTACTATACTATGTAAATCGTGATATTTCGGTACGCAATTTTTTGGGACAAATCTAACAATCTAACCCGATTTTCAAAATTAAACACTCCCGCACTTTAGAATTTGAAAATGAGCTGCTAATTTTCTGAACTGTGGGCTTGAAATAGTAATTGTTTATTAAAATATGGAGCCATTCATTAACAATGGAAGTCCCTGTGAAACTATGAACAATGAAAAATACACATCATCTACCTACAGTAATACATTAAAAAGGTCAACAAATGAAAAGTAGTTTGTAATACCGTAAACAAATCTATTCTTTCACTACGTACATGGTAATTTCTAAATTTTGGAACCGTCACAAATGGTAATAGTTATTTACATATGAGTATGGTAAATCAAGGTTTACGTTAACCAGTGAGATGTTTAGCTGAGGCAAGAATTTTGAAACGAGTAACATAATCTGATACTGGGCAGGCCATAGATTCATTTCTTAAGAGCAAGAAAGTAAATAAATGGGATGTAAGACTAACGCTTTACACAAGATGGGAATTCCTTTACGGGTATCTATCAGCACAAGAAAGGTAGTTATGGAATTTCCATTTCATCGTCGTTGGAACTATCCACTAAAACTAGTTTCTCTTTTCCAAGTGTGTAAGATAGGTGAGAATCGTTTAATATAGTACATTCATCTGACGTGGTTTAATATTCGGTTCTTTAAATTTTTTACCGGGGTTTCCCTTTTCATTTAAAATGTCTAAAGAGAACACGGGTTCATTACCTATTCCAAATTTCCTCAGATACAACAATTCAACCATTTAAAACCACTTGTGTCTTATTGTATTTCTCGACTTCCGTTGCACCTGTGAGATGTTCCAGCAAATTACCCGTAACAATGGCCACCCACAGATTTATAGAAAAGCTTTACTGGTTTCTGGTTTTTAAGACACTGTGGAGGCCTTTCTTGAGATGAATAGTAACCTATGTAAAGAATAAACTTATCAATAACCATAAATGTCTGGGAAATCAATTTTATGAAGTCCATGCTTTTTCAGAAATGTACATTTCATTCCGCCTCACATATCCTCTCGTATCAGCACCTGTTTCAAACTTTATAAATAGTTGCTTACGAAGAAGTTTTCTCACTAAGGCGTTGCCTCTGGTGTGTGTTGGTTCGGTGCCGATTAGATTACCCCCACCTCCTGTACAGAAATTAAACATCAACATTCAAGTGCCGGATTTAGGGTACTTGCGGCCCTAGGCCAAATTAACCCGAGCGACCCCCGTCCAGGCCGCCCCTTAGGTGGAAAATTGAAATGTACCTTAATTTCAATCTCACGTTAAAATAATTGAGTAGTTGGGTTAAGCATAAAGTTACATCACATTCCTAGAACTTTCCACAATCCACCTGCATTCTGCAGCCTCCTATACCCTGGCAAGCGTTAATATTTTTTTTGATATGTACGTTGGTTATTTTAATTAGATTGTATTGTATACAAAAGTAATGTATTCGATTTACAGTTGCGGTAATTATTAATTTTAGAAAATAAAAATTCAATTTTTTTACTAAAAAAATGTTTTTTTTTACAAAACGCTGCGGCCCCCTTTTGCTTGCGGCCCTAGGCCGCGGCCTAATCGGCCTAGTGGTAAATCCGGCACTGTAAACATTCATTAAGATTAAAACAAGTTGGCTAAATTGACTCGTTTTATTCTTTTTTCGCTGTATTTTATATACTACATACAGCTTTTGTTTGAGACATTTTCTGTCTCCTCTCACGCATCTACCCTCTACTCTATCCCTCACACGTTTAGATATGATCATAGGGAATGCATGGGTATGTTTTTTATTCTGAAAGAGCGACATTGCAATTTAATTGTCTTACTAATTTGAGAGATTCAGAATGTCGTACCTCGACCTTAGTTAAGCTGATATACTGCAAAGTATTGAAAGTGATACGATACGTCCTCAGGAAATGAACTACCGAATGAGAACTTTTAATTATTTCTAAAACTCGAATTAGGCAAATTCAAGGAATTTCCCTACTGAAGGTGTACGCTGAAGGGGAAGGGATTCTAGACTTTTGTTTTCCTTATTAATTTGCCAAAAGCTATTCCAAAATCTATTCAACATACATGTTAGTACCAAAGAGTATTACTCTTTGTTAGTACTTTGAAATGTTTGTAACTTCAGATTGGCTGTCCGTAGACGGCTCTGCTAACACTGTTGCCGATTTATCAAGGAAAGTTGCGTAAAAATACGTACAATGTTCCCAATGTGAACATAAATGATGAATGGAAAAGAATTCGTACTGGTTGAATATTATAGCGCAAGTATGAAGTTGATGTATTTGATCCATTGATCCAAACAGAATCTGATAAATGAGGGGGTCCATGCATGCTTTTTGTGATTTTTGGGCGGTCATTCATACTTGTGTACTGTACAAACTCTCAAGTGCATAGTATATTCTAATCAGCCGTCAAGAATTCTTTAGAAATTTTGTGAAGAAAAGGTGAACGGTTTACGACAAAGCGCCACAATGACGAAAAGTTGAAAACAAAATCAAAAGTACGATGGAGGTATAATATTAACAAAAAAATTAATTTATGCTAAAGGTATAAAAAACCGTCCGTGGAAAATACACGGGAAAGAGTAAGAAGTTGTTTTCTTTTATAATAGCTCTAAGTTTTTCACTGTTTTTTCCAAATATAGACGTTTTTTTTATTCAACAAGGCGATCAGAATAACTAGATAGATGTAATTTTTGAAGAGAAAACATGCTACAGCAAATTTTTTATCTCTTATTAAACTAGGACATTAAAATTCCACACATTGCAATGTCGTAGTTAATTAATAATGTTACTACCTATGTATGTAAAAAGTGGTTTTGTTTATATTCTTATAGCTTAACTGAATTTACTCTCGTCATTAGCCATGACCTCCAATTTATATTCAAGGCAACAAGAAGTTCAAAGGTGAGACAATGGGAGAATTAAATCATAATTATATCAGTAAAGGTTCTATATTAGCATACATTTTACTAATTACTTCCAAATCGCATTTTTCTTAAATGAATATACCAGTGGCGTACGCATACTATAGCCTTGGGAGGGGATATAAAAAGTGCGGTGTGATCTTGTAATAAACATTTGTTTTACAGAATGTTATAAAATAAATATTTTTAATATCTTATATTGTAGGTGGAGTAAGAAATACTGAAGACCATTCACGGAGCGTATTTCGACTCTTTATTTGAAGTTTTTGCCAAAAGTTCGAAGGCTATTTTCCATTGTGAATCATATAAATTAACGATGTTTTTATGATGCATTTAAGGCTGCGTTTCGAAACACTAGCGATTTTGTTTAGTAGCGGGGATTGCTGAAATTACAACATACTTGATTGAGGTGATTTTGATTTGAACTAAAAAATAGACTACTCGCGCATAGATGGGGTCTGTATTTTTTAAAAACCAAACTGTAACTGAACGGAGAAGTTTGAACAAGGACGAAAAAGCAACACAAATATCACATTACACCAACACCATTGTACATGATTCATGAATTACTATTTGCTTGGTTTGCTTTTTAAAAATTACATTCCTCGAACTTATGATAATACTGTTACGAAAATTTTATAATTTTGCAGTATATCTTAATATGTCCATTTTTAACGATTTAATTTTTTTGTTTGACAATTACAGTTCTTTTGCTATAAAAATAGGTACTTAAATATAACGAAAAATTTTACGAAAAACAATTATGTATTACTATTACCACATTACATATACAGAGTGTTCGAAAGTATGGAATATCGTACCTATATATATCTTTGTAAATATCCATTTTATGGAAAAATGTTTCAAATAAATGTTATTTGAAATTTAATTTCTCATCACATGGCATGTTTTACTTCTTTGATTTTTTTAAAACAAAAGCGCAACACAAAAATTATTATTTTTTAATGACATAAGATATATCTTTAGCCAACTTATTATTTGATAAAGTGTTTCATTCTGTTTTCAGGAATATAAAATATTAATATCCTTGCATCGGAAAAATTTTGAGAAAACCGCGAAAACTGCGTGTTCAACAATGCTCATTAATCTAGTGCCTCACAGAACCTATTTTGTAAATGGGCCCGGTGGGCCCCGGTGCAGGAGCGCAGAGGTTTTGGGGCGCACGAAGTTGGGCGCAACAAAATTGTTTCACAAACTTAATATTAATAAAAAGCTTGAGTAACGTTTAGTTTACGGTATGATTAATGGATGTCTTTTGTACGTTTTAGGCAAAATAATCGACTAATTTCGTAGTTGTACAGTGTACTTGTATGAGCGCTTGAAGCGCTCTTCCTCCTAAAATATAGCATTCAGAAAACTGCGGAAGACAGCGGCCACGGCACCCCTAGGCCAGTGACAACCTGTTCTGCTGAACGGGAGTTTCAGCTCTGAAAAGAATAAAGTGTATGACGGGTTCTACACTTGGACAATCTAAACTAAACAATTTGATGGTTCTTTTCACTGAAACTGATATAACACTTTATAACTTTTAGAATCTTTATTTATTCTTCTAAATCAATTTGATCGCCTTCAAAGTACTCCCCTCCCGATACAGTACACGTACGCCGTTTTTTCCAATCCCCGAAACAATTGTTGAAGTGGATTTTCGGAATCGTCTTCAAAGTGCGCAGTGATTCGGTTCTTATCTTCTCAATCGTGTCGAAACGGTGTCTTCGGAGCGAATAGCCAGAAGTCAAGAGTTGAATTTTTGACGAAATGGTCTCGAAGGTCCAATGCAGTGTGAGATGGTGCATTATCGTGGTGCAAAAACCAAGAATTGGCTGCCCATAATTCTGGCCTCTTTTTGCGAATAGCTTCACGTAAACGTTGCATAACGCTTAAATAATATTCCTTGTTAACAGTTTGGCCCGGTGCCGGCGCGGCGGAAGGAATTTATAATGCACCACACCACGATAATCGATGAAAACTGTTAACACGACCCTGATTTTTGAACGACTTTGGGACGATCTTTTCGGTCTTGATTGATCTTTTGCAAGGTATTCGCTTGATTGGTCGGTTGTTTTCGGGTCGTATGCATAGATCTCATCTCCAGTTGTGATGCATTTCATTTTATCGTTTATCCTCATAGTCAGAAAGCATTGTTTCACAGACTTCAACGCGACGCTGTCTTTCCAAAAAATGAAGTTTTTTGCCACCAAACGAGATTTCACTTTTCTCAGGCACAAAACATCTTTCGAAATGGTCTGGACTGATCCAAATGAAATCTTAACAGTATCAGCGAAGTCTCTAATTGTCCATCGACGATTCTTGAGCACCGAATCTTATATTTTCTTTACGTGTTGTTCATCGATCGACCTTGATGGTCGTCCAGTGCGATTTTGTCTACAGCAGCTTCTCTGCCTTCTTTGAATTGTTTGTATCACATGTAAACATTTTTTTGTGACATAGCCTAGTCAGTAAAGGCCTTCTCCAACATTCTCAACATTTCTGCGGCATAAATTTCACTCCGCAAACAAAATTTAATGCAACTTCTTTGTTCAACAAAATCAGGCATTGTAAAAATCGCTAAATTAACACAAAACACGTGCGCAACTATTGACAAATGCAGATATCGGCATGAAATTTGACACACAGGTGTCAGTGACAGTAGGTAACTTTTGGGGTTTGTAAACGGGGGGGGGGGGGGGGGGGTCTCTCGGGACCAGAGCCCATCACATGCTTAGCGCGGGCCTGGTGCCTCATGACCCTTTTATGCGCATCTAGTTATTGAAACAATTAAATAATTACTTAAATAATTAATTTAAATTTAATTAAAAGCGAAAGCGAAAAGCGAGTGAAGTTTATTGTGATAGTCATAAATCTAGACACCTAATGATTGCTTTTAATTGTCGAAACAATTTATTGATTGCGCCTTAGAACTGTCACGGTAGTACATGCACTTGAAGTAAAAGGTTACTTTATTTACTGGTTTACATCCATTTATGAGTGAAATCGCTTTTGAAGTAAACAGAAATGGCGCATTCTTCCGAAAGGCAACGTACGACATTTTAATGATGCTGGGATATGGAGATAAAAAGAGGACGCAGACGGAAGTTTGCAATTTGTTTAACAATTTGTTTCCCGAATTTTACATTACGCAATCAACAGCTGTAAGTAAAATTTGGCACAAATTTCAAGGTACGGGCTCTGTCAAAGATTTACCAAAAACTGCCAAAGCTGCAGCTTTAAATAATGAAGAAAGTAAAAACGTGATGTTGGCCATCGCGGAAAATCCACATGTTTCCGTTAATTATGCAAAATTGTAATACAAGCAAATCCACTGTACACAACGTCCTAAAAAAGGAAAAGTGGCACCCATACAAAGCGTGTGTATTTCAAGAGTTATTTACAGACGACTTGGATCGCAGGTTGGAATTTTGTGAAGAAATAATCCACCAACTTGAAATGAATGCAAATTTTTACAAAAATATCGCCTGTTTACTGATTAGACAACGTTTTGTTTAAACGGTACAGTTAATAACCAAACACACGATACTGGCCTTCAACGCTTCAACAAATCCTTATTGGTATATGGAAGGATACACCCAGTACAAGCAGAAAGTTAATATGTGAGCAGGGATGATGAGAAGCCAGATTTTAGGACATTATTTTGAGGGCAATTTAACGGCCGAGGTTTATCTAAATTTTCTACGATTTGAGGCAATTCCTGCATTAGATGTTTTATACCCAAATGAAGGCGACCGTATATACCCCACGACGGAATATAATATGGTTCCAGCAAGACGGGACCTCCACATTTTGGGATTAATGTCCGCCACTACTTTAATGATATCTTTCCAAATCGTTGGATGGGCAGAAGAGGTCCAGTACAATGGGCAGCTCAGTCACCAGATTTAACTCCGCCGGATTTCTTCCTTTGGGCCGACCTTAAAAGTAAGGTTTACGTAAATCGCCCGGGAGACATAAAATCGCATTGGTGTAGAGATGAGGGCCATCACACCTGAAGCTGTTTCAAATGCGATTGATGAATTTCAAAACAGAATTTGTCACTGCTAGGCTGTGAACAGTGCTCAATTTGAACATTTATGGTAGTTTCCTTTTTTTGTTGTGTCCAGGTTAATTACTAACTTAAAATGAACTTGTTTAAAATGAGCATTGTTGAACGTTGTTGAAATAACCTACACGCAGTTTTTCGCGGTTATTAATCGCATATATACGATATTCCACACTTTTCGGACACCCTGTATGTAATACAACGTTTATTAAGAAAAATTGAAATACAAAAAACAGCCTACGTTAAATAAATACGAAGTGAAGACGAGACACTTTATTTGAGACGTTTCTGTGCCTTTCAAACTCCTCTCAAAAAATGTGCGAGTCGAACTCGCGTGGAGAGGTTTGCGTATAATCCGTTTTCCGTGTAAGACTTAGAATTTTCGTTTAGATTATCCTATAAACTTACTATGAGTAAGGTTCTAATATATTCCCTATTTTTTCTTCAAAATTTTCGACTCAGTAGTTTCGAAGATAGGAAGGCATTTGCTTTTATCTATAATTTAAGCTAGGTATACATTTTAAAGTTATAAAAAATATATTTGTATTTCTTATAACGAGTCCTTTCATTTGATATGTCACATGATTTTTTGTAAAATGAGTGAAGAAAGCATAACTTTCTTCTCTTGTACAAATAACTATTAACTTTCTAGTTTTCCCCCCAAAATTGAGATTTATTTATTTATGCTAACTATACGTCCATCTTGAGATCATCAAACTCTATAATATATGTACCAAATTTCAACTTTTTTAGTCCAGTAGATTTTACGTTTTATAAAATGTGTTCAAAAAATGTTACTGTAGTAATAATATAGTAAACATGCAAGAACGTAAACACAATAAATATTTGGTTCCACTAACCACATCCGATTTTGAATTATGCGCCTTCTCTCAATTTGAAGACGAAAGTAGTGGCACCTTATACCGCGAAGCTAAACTAAAATTGAAATATGTAATAAGAAATTTGCAGCTTTCTTGGAAAATCTTATGAATGTCAGATCGAAAAAGGTCTACGTATTTCGACCTACATATGAAAATAACAATAATAACAAACAAATTGTTGTATTAGGGTGAAAGCCGAAAGTTCAAACTATAGCGTGTGACCTTTTTTTGCTACTAAAAAGTTATTTATCTTTGTTAAATTCATCGTCAAAGGTATGCCCCTAAAGTGTACAAATTTACGAGAATTCAAGATTTTTTTTCGACGTCATTTTAATTGCTTTGACAAAAATAAAATAGGACATCTGGTAGCCCGTATATTAAACATTAACTTACATAATTTTATTGGCTATTTTTAATAAGGGTTTGTACAAATAGGTAGAAACAGTAACCCTCTGAACAAACGGTCAATTTTAGGCAACCAATCATACTCATTTCGTGCCCTTAAGGCGTAAAAGCTAAAGAGGCGACAAAACAAATGATTCAGAAATAATGATCCCTCAAAAGAAAGGACTAGCACATGCACTCAACAGCCCGAAAAGATTACCATCACAACTGTCCACGCTCATGTGGTTGTAGTTGTCGTTACCACTTCTCTACTTACACCAGACTGACGCAGGCGAACCAACAACTCTGAAACCCCTTTCGAGGGCGAACATAATGAATTAATGACTTTCAAGAAAGCGTGCTGAGCGCATGTGAGAGAAATTATTATTATTACATGATTAGAGATTAGCCGATATATATATCTATATGTAAACATTTTATAAGATGATCAATAACCTTACTTACTGACTTACCTAACCAAAATTAGGTGGGTAGTGAAGAATTTCCATCCGCACAAATCCCAAGGGATGGATGGAATTCTCCCTGCTCTACTACAACAAGGTCTCGACCTGGAAGCCACCACACTCTGTACGTTACTAAGGGCAAGTGTTGCCCCAGGATACATACGCTTATACGTATTAACATATGGCATGGAGGGACGTAGAAGTCGTGTTCATACCGAAACCTGGGCGAGATTCACACCCTCAAGCCAAGACGTTTAGACCTATCAGTCTAACGTCGTTTCGTGAACTCGTCATCCACAGAGTAGTGGACATAGCCGAAAGGGCGATCTCCTGTAAGGAGGTGGCTCTAGGCGCTCTTTTAGACATAGAGTGGGCGTTCGATAATGCCTCTCTAGAATCAATCAAAACTGCTATTGAATGCAAGGTAGTGCAACCTACCGTGCGTAGGTGGATACACACCATGCTAAAACATAGGAACGTTACAACTTCGCTTATAACGATTCGGAAGTGGTCAGGGCCGCACGAGGATGTCCACCGGGGGGGGGGGGGGGGGGGGGGGTCTCTCGTCTATTGTGATGCCTGGTAGTGGACGGGAATGGTGAGGAGAAGAGCGTCTATCTGTTAATCCAACAAAAACGAACCTCATTCTCTTCTCGCGAAGAAAAGGGCCGACAAAGCTGAAGGACATAGCAATGTATGGAACCAAATTACAGGTAGTGGGAGATGGCAAATACTTGGGCATAACGCTAGACCAAGGGCTGACCTTCAAATAACATCTACAGAAGACAGCGAACAAAGCTATACAAGTCCTTGTGGGCCTGTAGGCCAGGGTTCGGAAGCAGGTGGGGCTTATCTCCAATTATGACACACTGGATATACACCAGAATGATCAGACCGATCATTACGAATCCTTCACTAGTGTGGTGGTATAAAACATTCACCCAGAAGAACATTCAGAAACTTAGCAAGGTGCAGCTTAGGGCTTGCCTTGGAATTACGGGGGAAATGATAACGACCCCTACTGCAGCAATGGAGACCCTCTTGAACCTACCGCCACTAAACCTAGTAATTAGGGCAGAGGCGTTCAGAGGGCCATACCGGCTGGGAGTTAACGGCGAGGAGGGATCATCAAGGGCGGAGTACTCGCTCATTTTTGACGAAGTTTCTAAAGATTAAAGCCTTAGTATGGTAACTGAGAGGATACGCAACAAAACAGTTTGGCCCACCGAGCTGTTTAAGACAACGATCCCCACTCGGCACGACTGGGAGAATAATTCCAGTAAAGCAACGCTGAATGGAATCGTGTATTACACAGACGGATAGAAAACCACTAAGGGCACTGGCTCTGGAATATACGGGAGCAACGGACGGCGCTACAGAATTTCTGTAAGTCTAGGACAACAAGTGACCGTGTTCCAAGCCGAGGTATATGCAATCCTGGCAGCGCCTGCTCAGCTACTAAAAGAGAACCTTATCAAAAGGAAAATCTTTATAGTTACAGACAGCAAAGCAGCGATTGCAGCAGTAGATTGATTTGTGGTAAATACAGATCTAGTTCTTGAATGAACACAAATGCTAAACGCACTAGGTAAGTGCAACTCAGTCACACTAGTGTGGGCACCTGGGCACGCGGAAATCGCAGGTAATCAGGTAAACCATTTATAGGACCCGAACTGGTTTGTGGGATTACCTATAACACAGTCAAAAAGGAGATTCAGGCAATACTTACGAAAGAGCATTGCAGACATTGGTCGAAAATCCCAGAAGTTACAGATTCATATATTTTATTTCTATGAAATTAATTTAAGATGTATTGCAAAATGTTACGTTTCATTTTGTGGAAAGATTAACTGTACAAACATACCTATACGTAATACCTTCGATGATCAATTCTAGAAAATGTTTGAATTGTTAATGTAGATACGCTACATACCGGGTGCTGATCCGGCCGCTCGGTAATAGCATTTTACTTGTAAAATCTTGTCTTTGCAATTTCCTGCTCCCCTAATTGTTTTAGGGCCAAAACATAAGAGTACAAACATTTTCAAAACTAAAAATACTACCTGAATGGTATATTCTTTCCGACCAAAATTGTACTGTAAGAAAGAAAATGAAGAATTAAATGTTGAATTAGAGTTTGCAAAAATCACATTGCCATGCTTTTAAAATAATTGCGTTATGAACAAGTGTAGAATCTTGACGTTTTCATTAGTACTGGAAGTTGCCATGACCACCGTCATGGCAATGCGATTTTTGCAAATTTCTTATTCAATATTTAATTCTTCATTTTCCTTTTTACAGTACAATTTTGGTCTGAAAGAATACCTATACCATTCAGTTAAGTAGTACTTTTAGTTTTGAAAATTTTTGTACTCTTATGTTTTGGCCCTAAAACAATTAGGGGAGCAGGAAATTGCATAGACAAGATTTTACATGTAAAATGCTATTACCGAGCGGCCGTATCAGCACCCGGTATAAATCCCGAAATATAAGCATATTGCGATGCATCCGTGCGAATCTGTAAACAATGAAAGTAATGAGAAAGAGAGCCAAACTAAATTCCTGTATTCCAGAGAAAGAGAACCAGTACTGAATTTACAATATTGTTCAGGGGTAGAGGTGCGATTAGGCTTTGCTGCTCCCTCTTTAAAAAATTGAAAGTAATAAAACGAGAACAGTGAACCTCAAAACCTCAATTAAGTAATATGAATTCAATCGTGAACTTAATATTTTGTATTAATAAAAGCTATTCATTCTGTTTTCTTTATTTATAGAATTACAGAATATCTGAGAATAATAATTAAAATATGTTACAGTTTACGGTTTATTGCGATATTTAACAAACTTTAAAAAAAGATGATACTAAATTGGTCTGGATGTCTGTGTGTCTGTGCGTTGCACAATGTTTCAGGGTTTAGAAAGGTGGAAGTGGTGTCCCCTTATAGGAAATTCTTTGCTGATTCCAAATCTCTGGTAGATTTTTTGATCGGATCACCCGTTCGCCGCCGGGACGCCGTTAAAGTCAAAATATATACGCTGTATCCAAGATGCTATCTCTCTTATTATTGGAGCTACAAGCATGATTAAATGGGCAAACTAATGTCATTTTTTCCGCTGATTACAATGGTAACAACAGAACACCAATTATTGAACGTTGCGTTATAGAGATGTGTATTTACAAAAACAAAATTTTTTTAAATCGACCTCCGTGTATATTTTTACACATTTCGAAATAAAATTTAATTTTGAACAAACAATTGTTCATACATAAATGTAACAAAATTTAAGTAGTCTATGGATGAGACGTCAGATAAATTAAATCTGTCAATAGTTGTTTCTCAATATCTCTATCACCCTTACTTTGAAGATATAAGAATGTATATAAGATTTAAACTAAGTACTTTATACTTTACTAAAAATGCACGTATAGCCTAACGAGATTTGATTGAGGTGTAGAACGCCCATGAATTATTTTCGAAGTAGATATAGTGCGGCATCGATTACAAAAGAAAAGATTCTGGTGTAGTCTTTTTCTAATTCTCTTGTAATTAGTTATTAGCAGAGGTTTCAATTGAAGAAAGTTCTATTTACATAAAGTAATTTTTCATGTTAATGGGTGAACATTTTATAGCAATACAATTTCAAACAGTTACAATAGAAAATAACACCAAAGTTAATATATGAAAAATAATCCAATAAATCGTATGATGGTACAGGCAAATGATTTTAATAATTTTAATTGGTTTGATTTATTTAATGCTTCATATTCTTCCTTCAAGCATAAACTAAAGGTCCACTCTTTAATGAATTAAATATACTGTTACATTATAAGTAGGAATAAATGCATAAAGGGTATTAATATAATAATTATTAATTTGATTTCGTTTGCTGTGTTGCTGTGTTTTACACACATTGTGCTTACTATTGTTATTGTTAACTAATTCTTAATGGGGTTATGTATATTGTTGTTTTTCTTTACCTAGTTACTTTATTTGATTTTATATTTGATTTTAAATTAAGTTACAGTGTGTCCCCGGATAGGTGAACCGACTCTTGTGAAAGATAAAAAATTTTCGATATAAAATTTCATTGTTTGGGGTTCGGCCCTGCTTAGTTAAAGACTAATTTCTGGCATAATTTTAGTTTTCTAAAATCATGTATGCCTTGGATCTTTTCAAAAATCTGATTTTTGGTTCTAGTAAACTACCTTTGTTAGTGAAGATATAACAAAATTTGATTAACAAAAGTTGTTTAGAATCATGAAAGAGTCCTACTTCTAGAATTTCAAGCACCTAGGCCAACGTTGATGTTTTGGCAATTTACAATAATGTTTATCTGATAGTTTAATATTATTTATCCCCGGATAGGTGATATGATTCTTGTACTCTAAATAAACAAAATAAATAAAAGAATTTCTTTAACACAGTTTATTACTATGAATATTACAAGATAACACTTACATGATTGCCAAAATGCCAAAACATCAACGTTGGCCTAGGTGCTTGAAATTCTAGAATTGGGACTCTTTCATGATTCTAAACAACTTTTGTTAATCAAATTTTGTTATATCTTCACTAACAAAGGTAGTTTACTAGAACCAAAAATCAGATTTTTGAAAAGATCCAAGGCATACATGATTTTAGAAAACTATAAAATTATGCCAGAAATTAGTCTTTAACTAAGCAGGGCCGAACCCCAAACAATGAAATTTTATATCGAAAATTTTTTATCTTTCACAAGAGTCGTTTCACCTATCCGGGGACACACTGTATATGTGAATTGTAATTAAGTTATATGTGAATTGTAATAGGGGTTAATAAACTAAACTAAACTAAACTAAACTAAATTAGGCAAATTATAAACTCTCAACCTCCCCTTGGAATTATATTTAATAACAACGGAGTGTGTTTATTAAATTGATATTAAATTACTACATGTTTCGAGATACTCCCATTCCATTATCAAGCAAAATCATTGGAAATGTCCATTAAAAACAGTTGTATAAAATAATTACATATCTAAAAATTAACGATATAAATTACAGTATAAAAACTTAGATTTAAGACTCACCTAATTAGCGACAAATGAGAAGTAACAAAATCGAGTTTAAATGATAGGTTAAGAACTGTTCTAACTGAACTACTTAGTTTAAATCGACGTTAAATTGATAAAATTAAAAGGGACCTCCAATGAGGTTTTACAACTTTTTCTCCGGTAGGTAGTAATTTGAGAAAAAGTTGTAAAAAACATTTTTTACTAGCAGGATGTAATTGCATATTTGAACGTAGTTTTTAGTTCTGATTAACTTTTTTTAATAACAATTTTCGATATTGTCAAAAATAAAGGTACATACTTTACTCTTGAGCAAAATTCATATTTTTTGACAAACCGCGTACACGACTGAAAAAATTTAATATCTGATGATTGTATTTTAGATTTTAGAACATGCAGAGCTTTTTATAAAGAATAACTTTTTTTCGTAAAATTAATAATAAAAAAGTTTCCCATATGTTGCCAACTTAACTAGACACACTGTATATTATATCTACCTATATGAAACAAATATGAATGTTTTGTACTTCTATAATTACGTGCCTATATAAAATACATTTTGTATAAGAAATTTTAAACTTAACTATCTTATATGGAGAAATTAACCTACCCCCTTGAAGATTATTTCTTATACTTTGCGTTATACTTACATTAGTTTTATAATTTGTCGTATTATGGAATACATTATCTATAATAATTTGTGATCCACTTGCATTAATAAATCACATATTCTTTATTTTGTAGTTAAGTATATCATGTTGTGTTGCCTGACGAATTTCTCTTTTGAACTTCGATAGCTCTTAACACTTGTAGCAAAGGAGTTAAAAAAATACAATTTTGAATTTTAACGGCAATTTCTCCATTACTTTTCCCTTGTATATTTGTCGCTTTACATGTTTGAATAACAGTAGAGATATTTTTAATTCTTTTCAACTTTTTGGGAACTATATTTTCTATCTGCTCCCAATCTATTTCATCATTTTCATTTATTAATTTGTATTCCTTCCAATAACATTCTGTATATGCAAGGTAATCTTTATCTTCAAACGTATGAAGAGCTTTGTTCACGATAGGTTCCATTACTTTTCGATCCAAATTTAGCCTTCTGATGCAAAGGTCATCAATGGGCTCCCATCCCGCCTCTGTTCGATACTGCAAAGAAGAAAAATGAAGATCTGTATTTATTGAAATGAAAATTGCTCACAATGAAAATAGTTATGAATAAAGTAAACGTGTAAAAACGCGCCATATTTAAGTATCAAGGTCTACAATGTTATCAGGCTTGCGTATGACTGATAAACTAATGTTTAAATAATTAGTAACCATCCCTACCATTACTTATAAGATTTTACGGCACAGTAAAATAATACAATATTATCGTCAGTATTCGTGATTTATGAATTATTTAAGCATACAATTTTATGCAGTAATAAAATGAAGATAAGTACATCATAAATGGCGAAGGAAAGGATAGACCATCAACCTTGAGCTTTTATTGAACACAATCATACCAATAGGTATCTTTTTTAAATTTCATTTTCACAATATTGTTCAACATATTATATAATCATAATTGCAAAATTTAGTACAAATTACACGATAAGCGTATGACCAAAATATGTATATAAATAAAACGTAAACATGGCAGAGGCCTGTTATTGTAAGATAATAAACTTTCCCTACCACTGAAATTGCATTGCGTGGTCGGACGACTCTAATAATGTAGGTAGCGGAAAGGTTTCGATCATGAGGCCTACGGTGCGTGCTGACTATGTCCACTCTCTTATTGTCACCCAGATCCAGAATAATTTGTTTTCCTTTAGTGGTAATTATTTAAAATCCGGGGCCATGCACCAAGCCATTTCCACTTTTTCCCTATAAGAGAGTATTACCTGACAATTAAGCGGTAACAAAATGACCGCAAGCCACTAAATTGTATGAAAATTCAAGTGGTGGCGGTCATAAAAAAAGGATCGATATTTATAAGGCTGTGCTAAAGTTAGAAGAGCAGCAAAGGTTTTTTACTGTACTTTAATTAGTATGAGACGGTTTTGTTTCAAATGATCGTTTTTATATTTTTCCCGCATATACCTACTGGTGAGACTTTTGGTATATCTGATATCTGCAAAACTAACAGAGAACTTGATTTAGGAGTAGAAGATCTATTGGTCTATAATTATTTTCTTATTTTTAACTTGTTAGTTTAAACAGTTCATTACTTGACTTTTTTAGTACGGTAGCCGCCAGAATAAACAGTACCGAAACTTCGGGTGCTATGGAGTTGCTTACGTAATATGCATTTATCATTATTGACTTAATTCTGATTAGTTAACATATTAATGTTATACTGCAATTGAATTTGAATTTAAAATGGTTCTAACGAAGGACGCAGAAAGAGTATTCTTAGTAGAACATACGGAAATGGTTGTAATGAAGGTCCAACTCCAAGCTTACAACAAGTGTCAATAAGATATGGACAACAGTAAAGGTTCTTCAAGCAGTCGAAAAACACTGTGCCCCAACGAAAACGCAGGACGTGTTTTTGACTAAGTTGTGTATTCAAATCAATTGTTGGTTATCCATACCGTATTCAAGTTGGACAACGACTTAAAATTTGAAGAATATGCTATCTACACAATTTTACAAGGACTGCACTGCGCATTAATTTGATAGAGATAAACATTGTGAATAGTTTATTTAAAAAATACGTAATTTTATTAAAATCTTGGGTTAACGGAAAATCCAACATTTGTAACTGCTTGAATAATATTTTTAAACAATAAAGAAGCCTTGGAAATTTTGATCGACGCTCCAACATTGACAAAGATGCAAGACAGTGTACAACGTATGATAACGTTATCATCCGGAAATTTTTTAAACATAAATTATAAACTTTTAAATAAAAAAGAGAAGTTATGAACATATTGGTTTTATTTATAATCTGTATTTAGTCATTCTATAAGTTCAAAATTGTTTTTACCTTCTATGCTATATTAATTACAGCGTTTATTGAATTGATTCTGTCATACGGACGATAGTTTGAATTTCCCGCCAAACAAAAAATTTTAAAGGTTGGTAATAATAGATTATCATTTATTCATTGAACTCAGTGAACTCTATGCGAAGCAACAGTTCACTGATTGAACTGTACGCTATACGCAACCGTATAGTTCAATGCATTTATTTAATTCCAATGGTGTAAACTATAAAGAATTAGTCTCTAAATTAGTAATTTATTAAATTTCTAATTTACAAATAAATCTCCCGTTTTATAACAAATTTTACATCTACACTAAGCACAGTAAAGTTATGATAATAACATTTATTGAATAAACTATAAAAACGGCTCAAAATGTCCACCGTTATGTTCACAACACAATTCTACAGACCGTGAAACAAAATAAGCGTGCTTTCATGGAAACATGGGAATAATGGTCTATAGTATCTGTTCAAGTTTCGATAAACTTAATATTCCATTTCTTTAATATTGTTATTTTTCGTGCCTCCCGTCACACATTATCAGACTTTAATGTGTTTAATGGCTAACGGGACAAACAACAATAAGAGCTGCAAAACAATAAAAAAAATGGAAAATTCCTTAAACAGACACTTTATAAATATTCAAGATGGCCTCCGTTTTGAAAAATTCAACGATTAATTTTTTTAATAGAACTATTTATATAGAAACAACAGTTTCAATTTCATATCGTGCAATCGAAGTAAAAGCATTTTGAATTCGCTCAATCATGTTATCTACTGTTCCCCACAAGTAGAAATCTAGCACAGTAAAATTAGGTGATCTAGGTGGCCACGGAAACAAATTACCCCTACCAATCCATTGAGAAACATCCACCGAGCAACCATTATTGGTCTTCTAATGTTTAACCTTTTAACGCTTAACCCGTTGGAACCTAAATCTAAACAAATGTCTATTGGTTATTATACAGAGAGCGTATAAAGTTTCAAAACCTTTTTTTTTCTTTTTTCTCGTAAGAATTTGCGAAAAACGCTTGAACACGTCAAATTGATTTATTTTGAAAGAAGTATTTTGAGACCATTTTCATTTTTCCACCCCCCTCCGTTTTCAAGTAATGACGTCAGAGCCATTTTTTTTAAATACAACCCCCTCCATTTTTTAGTGTATTTGGATAGATCATAGAATTCTTATTTAAGTAATATGTACATTTTAGCTTGCTGGCCAATAGTTTCCGAGATATTAATTTTTGAAAGTAAAAAATGTAGACTGATTATTGGTAATACTGATTGTGCTATTTTGTCCCTAATCAATATTTTTCCGTTATTATTACTTTTGTGACTTGTTTAGTACCTACGTATTAAAAAGAAATCATTGGTCTTTTTTTCTCGATAAGGATTTTGTTTTTGTTGATGATAACCGATTCCCCATTACAAAACAGCGCAATCAGTATTACCACTAATAGTCTACATTTTTTACTTTCAAAAATTAATATCTCGGAAACTATTGGCCAGAAAGCTAAAATGTTCATATTACTTAAATCAGAATTCTATGATCTATCCAAATCCACTAAAAAATGGAGGTGGTTGTATTTAAAAAAAATGGCTCTGACGTCATAACTTGAAAACGGAGGGGGGTGGAAAAATGAAAATGGTCTCAAAATACTTCTTTCAAAACAAATCAATTTGACGTGTTCAAGCGTTTTTCGCAAATTCCTACGGGAAAAAAGAAAAAAAAAGGTTTTGAAACTTTATACGCTCTCTGTATACATATTTATTAAAACATTAAAATACACTATGACTGTATTGCCCTGTGTTCACACTTACAAACTACAGAACAACCCCTCGAGATCTTTTGCTGACATTTCTTAATGTCAATCGTAAATAATTTTTAATAATGCGATAAGGATTAACAATATTCTTTATTATAAACTTGGCATTCACAGGATGCACGTCGTGCTTACACACAAACAACCACTTCATATAGCCTACATTTACTTTGAACAAGTTTTCTTTCCGATGATACTTTATTTCTCTTGCAGCAACCTCCCCAGCTTTTATTCTTCTTAGGTAAGAAATTGCTATACAATCTTTGGATGTGTCTTGAAGAACAAAGATAAATACTTTCGCAGTTTCTTTATTGCTTTTGATTCATTCGTATCATACATTGTTCCCTTGTTTGGTAATAAATCTCAACAGTAATTGTTACATTCCTTAGCTGAAGACGTCTTCCTTATCTCACCAAATGAGAGTTTTTTGCTAGGGTTTAGCTACTGCTTTCTGGTTTTGTTGTTGACATAAAGGCAACACCTTTCGTCATCAGTGATAATGCATGACATAAAATGAGCATAAAGTATGTAAATTTTAAAGGAAAAATACAGTAAAACATGATTTTAAGGTTACACATTTCAAATTTTCGTTTACTTGTATATAAAAACGATTCATAAAATATCTTGCAAAACTGAGACGCATACCTATAAGGTAATTTATTTATTCACGATGCACGTGTGTTTATTTAAAGTTATTTATATATTTTAATGTAGTAAGGTAAATACAAAGTCAAGAACATACTTCAACTACTACGCTGTACCATTTTCTACTCTTTTAAAATTTACATGAAAAATATACAATATGTTAAATTGAAAGATATGTGTGATTGTAAAAATAAATCAAATCTTCAATCATTTCAGCAAAAATTTTGGAGTGTGCATATTTAATTGCACTTTACATGAAACATTTTTATCTGACGACACTGCCTTTAACAACGATGCCAAGGTTCTTTTCGTTTCAATTAAAGCCTGCGTAATATAATGGAAGTCATACTCTATAATTACCTAATAAATGAAACATGCGATTATTAGAATAGGAAACGCACGCAGTGTTTTATTTGGCTTAATTACGTGTAAAGGTTGCGGTTTGTGTCTTATTTTGGTAACCATTGCATCACTCCAATGTCACTGTAATACTACCCAAAATACCATAGGTACCAAACAATCAAACCAAATCCTACTTTAGGTTAAGGCTTTTTATGGAGCAATAATGATATAGGAAAAATTAATTATACCTGGCGTATTTCGGATTAAACCCACTACTTTAAATGAATAATTCTCTGTTCTTCACTCTACTGCGTTAGGTCTGTTTCCTTTACCACTTTTCCATGAATCCTTCCTAGGAAATGTCCGACGTACTTCTAAACTGCACGGTTTTATATCCATACTAACATTTCCTCGAAACCTCCCATATATTGTTGGCAGTGGAAATCCGACAATCATATCTACCTGCCTTTGCAGTTGATTTTCTATGAGCTACGCACAAACGTTCCTCTTCCCTCCTTCAACAGTCATATCTGGGACAGAGGGACGGCCAATAAATTTTTATTTAAACACGAATCGAGCTTTCGCGAACTGTAAACACTAAGCACGACTTATTTTGTTACTAGGTGGCTACTTGTGAAACTTTATGTGGAAATATCTTTGAAAGGTAACTACAGGCATCACAAGTATCGCAATAAATACGCATTTTCACAACTGGTGGAGACCCTTTTTGGCGCCATGTAATATTTTGCTTCAAAAAATTACGAGGACGTATCGACTTTGTGTTAGAAAAGTAATAAAAAACAAATAATCGAAGTAATGGATAGCAACACACAAGTAATCAAGTTGTCCTGAAGTTCTATTTTAGGGCCCCGCTGCCGTTTATTAAATTATACCAAATGCGTTTTTATCAGGAGAGTCAGTTGGAAAGGCACCTAACTTCCATTGCCACGACCTGTTGCAGAGCGTGATATGTTATTTTAATGTAATGCTATATGTTCCAGTATTTTTTACACATTCTAAGGCATCGCGAGGCAAAGTGACAAGCACCCTTGATATTATGGATTAAATACCTTGTAAGGGTGGGTTATGATGATATGATTGAAGTTCACCAAATATATCAAACATGCAGTAGTTTAGCTTTACTGCAGACCTTTACACTTACCCGCATTTGCTATGTAAATTAATTAGTATCAATGGTATCAAATGGTAGTAAAATGGATAAGTTTTTTCCGTTGAATTATTTTTATGATTGTAACATAACCGTTTTTTTTAAATGATGGGAATGGTTCTAAGGAAATATATAATTTGATTTCTAAAAGGTTTTATATCATTTCTATAAAGCTTGATGGCCATTATAAGTATTTTAACTGGAGTTTAAATTAGATCAGAAAGAAAGTAGAAATAAGATTAATTGAGCAGTGTTGCTGCATTTTCTCATGGTAAAGGACAAGCTCAAACTCTGCTGTAAAACGAACTGGAGGCTGGACATATTGTGTTTTAAGTTATTAATCGTAGACATATTGTAATACATATTCAGTATCACTTCCCAGTAACGGTGACTCACTAAAATAATTTGTTAATGGTTAATAAATGTTTTCCATCGGGGCATTTAGAATGGAGTCGATTGCATTAAGAAATGTTACTCAAATATTTACCAAAAAGGGTGAAAATTGTAGGTTTCCGTTAAAAATTCATTTTCAAAACCGGCATTAACTAATAGGGAATGAAAATAAAAAAAATATAATATAATGTTTGTTACTATGTAATTACAAAGTTTAACATTTTTTACTTACTAAATAGTTTAGGTTTACATAATTACAAGTGTAAAACTGAGATAACAATAAATAAATAAAATAATGACAAACAATGGAATAGTGTAACTGAATTTCTGATATACCTACAAGAATGCTTTTCTATATTCGTAGACCAATGGAAAAGGACTTAAGATGCATATTTTTAATTATGTCTGCTTACTTACACAAATATGAATGCAACGCTTCCAAAGTATTTTGCCATGCAAACCAGAAACAGTGGTACGAGTTATCAAACTTGAAGTGGTCAATCATTTTACAAACATGCACAAATACGAGATTCGTCCAGTAAGAAAATACTTATATTTCACATCTTCTAATCCGTTTTCAGGCATATTCTGTAAATTTGATGACTCGATTTGTAACTGAGCAAGGGTGCATCACTTTTCCAAATTGTATCGTCATGGTTCATCACCGCCCAATAAATTCATGACACGCGTGAAAATGCAACACTTTTATATCGTTTCAGCATAGAGATATGCTCTTTGGTTTCAGTCATAAATCATTAAAGACGTTTATTGCAATTATAATTACCTACCTACCTAAATTAAATTTAAAAGAATGCTGAAATGTATTTATTAATTATACGGGTTTAGTCAGTTGAAATTCATTTATAGACTAACTAAGCTTATTGCTAAGAATTAATAATAAATAGGCAATAAAGGTATTACTCTATTATGGTATTACAATACCCAACATCTGATTAATGACGAAAACATGTATGGGACGTTTGAAGTATGAAATCTCTTTACCAAAGCTGTTTTTATTACTTTATTACAGTATTTCAAGATTTACAAAGAGCATTAGGTACCTACCTGTTCTTTTGAAAAGTAATGGGTTTTATGAATGAAGTAGAGTACACTTACCGCCTTGCTTCGAAAAGTTAGTTTTAAGTGAGTACTTAATGACATAGAAACTTGATTTTTCAATTTAAATAATGGGACGTTTTCGAAATGGCATTAGACAAGGTCTAATCGTTTTGATTTTTTTTTCACTGAAAAATTTCAAAATCTTGTTTATAAAATAAAATTGAAAGTCGAAAGTGGTAAAAGTTAGGGAAATGGGATTTTAGGTTCTCAATGTCAAAAAATCGAGACACAATTATCTGTAACGGATAATAGAAAAATGCCCGCGGCTACGTATCTATTGGACGTTATTTCCATACTTAAGAAAAACTTTCAAAAGTCTCTTTTTTCAAATGGAATGCCTATTTAATTATCAGTCCATTCGATGCAGAAATAAATTTCCTTTAAATGGATATACCATGTTCCTATACCTAAAATCAATGATTACAGAGTTATTTACATTTCTATAATTACATAGTTTACAAAACATGGTTGGCTTTGAAAATTTTCAAAAATTTTTTATTCAATTGTTTCTTATGATGACAGTTGTCAGTTAGCTATCAGTTTGAAAGTTTACGCTATATTTACGTTTGTTATAAGTATTGTCTGTTAGAATTTTGATTTTTGCGCTTGATATTTGTTTTTAATTGGGCAATATCGAATACACAAATGCTGATATTCTGAATTTGTTTTACATTCATGGCGAGTCTGCTCGTATTACTCTTCGGACCTGCAGAACCTTTAACCATTGAATAAAGAATCACTCAACACTATAACCAAAGATATTCGCATTTACCTACAATGGCAGAACAAAAAATCAGGATGATTGAAAAGAATTTTCTAAATTTTGGCGAAGTAATGCGCCACGAAATTTGGCAAAGCCAATTGTCCCCAATGACGCTGCAGAGACCAATGTGTTGGGGTATTTTAATGTTTTCCCTGAAAGTTCTATTCGTTTGGCGGAAAGAGACCTTGGATACTCAAGAAGTTCCATAGATAGAATTTTAAATAATCATAAAACATAAACCACAATTGAATAAAAATTTTTTGAAAATTTTCAAAGCCAACCATGTTTTGTAAAGTATGTCATTATAAATTAAATAGAAAAATATTTGTAACTCAGTAATCATTGATTTTAGGTATAGGAACATGGTATATCTATTTAAAGGAAATTTATTTCTGCATCGAATGGACTGATAATTAAATAGGCATTCTATTTGAAAAAAGAGACTTTTTAAAATTTTTCGTAAGCCTGAAAATAACGTCAAATAGATACGCAACCGCGGGAAATTTTTTATTATCCGTTACAGACAATTGTGTCTCAATCTTTTCACATTGAGAACCTAAAATCTCATTTCCCTAACTTTTACCACTTTCAACTTTCAATTTTATTTCCTAAACAAGATTTTGAAATTTTTCAGTGAAAAAAATTTTTTTTTCAACAATCAAAATTGATGCGCCGATTATTTTAAGCATACTTATTAAACATTTTATGACACATCAGAATGTGAAAAAAAATTGCCTGGTTTGTATTTAAAATAAAGATGTTGATGCTCACTTCCGGTATTTCCGGAAGTTCCGCCATTTGGAAAATATTTTTATTTAATAGATTAAACACGGCATGTCGCATGTGCAAAATTTCAAATTTCTGGCTTTTACAGTTCTTGATATACTTCTAACCGACGGTCACCGTGAGACACCCTGCATATCAACGTAATCATAAAATTGTAGTAGGTACGTGTCAATGAAGACTTTTCTTGTGATATTAATAGTGATCTTGCTATTTAACTTCGCGAATAATTATGCGTATTTCTGTTATACTTTGTTAATGATCCTAAGTTAAATAGTTTATAATTAACCCCTACTGTATAAAGTTATTTAATCACTTAATACATTTTAATGTTGTATTAAGTGTAAGCTAATGTAACTGTAATTGTAATTTCTAATGATTTATATCTGAGCCCGTCCAAAAGTGTTGACGTTATATTATAAACATAAAATATTCCTACCCATTTTCAACCAACTTCAAAAAGTTGGTTACTAAATTCGTCCGGATGTCTGTGTGTCTGTGTGTCTGTGCGTTGGTCGATGTTACAGGGTTTAGAAAGCTGGAAGTGGTGTCATCTTATAGGAAATTCTTCACTGATTCCAAATCGCTGGTAAATTTTTTGATCGGATCACCCGTTCGCCTTCGGGAACACATTTTAAGGCGGGTTGCTCCTATAAACATAGTTCCTAAAATTCTTTGTTTCTGAGATACAGGGCGTTAAAGTTTTCTAAAAAATAAAGTTTTTATTTATTTATTTCCAAACTGTGGCAATAATTCAAACCAAAGTTGGCATACAAGATACAAGGACAGAGGGCCACAAGATTGAAGAACAGGGGCGGCTCTCTATAAAGAGCCAAGGAGCCATGGCACCACCTCAACAAATCAGCTAATTATCAGTTCTTTAAAGATAATTAACAACTTTAATTTTGTTCACTAGAACATATATTTTAAAACAAAAAAAGTAATGGATTTGATAATTTACTAAAAACTCTTTGGTGGAATTAACGGTGTCCCACCGTGCCAAATAGAACTTGGCTCGGTTTTCTTGCAAGTGTAGACGTCCGCGGAGAGTGGAGGGGTGGGAGGAGTCTAACTGGTGTAGCGTTTTATACGTGCAACTTGAGCCAGCAGAACTTTGGCTCATGAGCACAATTTTCTGTGATTGTGTGATTGACTTTGCCGTTTCCGTGTTTCATTCGTTATAAGTACAAACAAATTTTTCTATTTTACTTACACCGGACTAATTTCTACGTAAAATAAATACAATAAACAATCTTTTAAGTAAGTACGTAAATTAAACCTTTTTCCATGCATTCTCTGGAAGAGAAGCTTCAAGTAAAGAAATTAGGTAAACCGTTACCGGACTAAATATCATTAAAGAACAAAATGTGTCTGAATGTTATTTTAATTCTAAAGAAAGAACAAGAACATTTAATCGAAATATTTATTTAAAGAATGCATAATTGGATTCGCGGTTGTGTTTAATTAAATTATTATTATTAAAACGCATCAAAAGTGAAAAGCACATAATACAGTAGTTTGTCTACGTACTAAGTTGGGTAGTTGGTTGAGTACATATGGAAAACTTTTTATTAAGTATGTTTTATCCAAAAAATTAATTCCTTATAAAAAGTTCCGCATGTTCTAAAACCCAAAATCCAACCATCAGAGGATTAAAGTCGTATACGAGGTTTATCATAAAAATAATTTTTGTCAAATACCTACCTTCCCTTCATTATTGACCATATCGAAAGTTTTTATTAAGAAAAGATATTTAGGATTAAAAATAATTTTCAAATATATGGAAGAAAAGATTTGTAATTATAAAACCGTTGGGGGGGGGGGGGGGGGGGTCAGTTTGGCACTACCTTCTACGCAGTTTACGAGCCGCCACTGTTGAAGAATATCAATTTTTTTAATCAACCAGTGGCGGAGATATGGGTAATCCCTTCTATTAATTTGATGAATAAAAAGAGCACGGCCCTGAATTAAATATTCGAAATATACTTTTCGATGGAGCATTCAATTCTGAACAAAAAATGTCTCTAGACTTTTTTTCGTTTCTGTTACCGTGCGGCCGAAAACTAGATTTTTGTCATTTATTTCACGAAAAATGTATTTCGGCTGTGTACAAAAATTATGGTTGCCATGGATCTTATGCTCTGTCCATGTATCTTGTGTGTCAATTTTGGTTTGAATATTTCAACAATTCGAAAATAAATAAATAAAACCTTTATTTTTTAGAAAATTGTGACGCACTCTGTATCTCAGAAACAAAGAATTTTAGGACCTATGTATATAGGAGCAACACACCTTAAAATGTGTTTCTCTACAAAATGTCAAAGTTCTGATCATTAAACCTGGGACACCCTGTATACATATAGCAACCGGTACAAAAGGTTGCCCCCAAAAGAACAACAATAATAAAAAAGTAATTTAAATAAGAAACTAAACATTAAGCACGTCTATGAGCAAAATAAAGTCTCTGTAACATAGGTAATGGCCATAGCAGAGGTCCATATTTACAGGCTCTATTTCTGCTAATTGACTCCTTAATAATTTAAAGGCTATAACGTTTTGTAAAAAAGTAGGGGAGGGGTGTTACAAAGACCGGCATTCAGCTTGGGAATGTTTTGTTCACCTTCTCCATTGGTAATAGATAAAAGAACAAAACAGTGTTATTCTGTCTTATTTAGTTGCTTTCAACAGAAATGCAATTGTTTCACCGAAGAGGCATCTTCTTGGTATTTTCCTCAAAAAAGGAGAAAAGATGCTCTTGTAGCCAATAGCTCTGAGTATGTATCGCAATTTTTCATCCACCATGTATGTAAGCGGGTAATCGGGTATTATTCGGTATGCTCATATTTTTTTTGTTTACTCAAAAACGTCTTGGCTATCTATTTAATCTTATTGTAGTGCCAACACACATGACAAATATTAAGCAGTACTAAGGCCAACATTACACTATAAAAGGTCTTTGTCGCAGATTGTTTGTTCACTTTTTACTAAAACAATTCTTTTAAAATGTCAGAGTTAAAATGTATTCAGTATGAAATATCCTATTATACTACGTAAAACTTTTCATAATACAGGGTGATTCACGACTATTCCCTCGGTCTCTTGTGCCTAAACGGTACAAGATATCAGCTTCATTTTTTGGTGACATATGTAAATTGATAACGACTATTTTTTAAAATTATTTTCAATTATACAGGATGCTTCACAAAATTGTAATACCTATATCAAAGTTAGGTTTTTTTAAATGCAACCCCCTGTATTTTATTACATTTTTAGATTATACGTTAAAAAAAATTGGTAAGCGATAGGTATAAGGAACGTTTAATAAAGTTACCTTAGTTTTTAACGTATAATCTAAAAATGTAATAAAATACCGGGGGTTGCATTTAAAAAAACCTAACTTTGATATATTACAATTTTGTGAAGCATCTTGTATAATTGAAAATAATTTTAAAAAATAGTCGTTGTCAATTTACATATGTCACCAAAAAATGAAGCTGATATCTTGTACCGTTTAGGCACAAGAGACCGAGGGAATAGTCGTGAATCACCCTGTATATGTATTTGAAGATCTTTAGCATTGTAATGTCCGTTTAGTGAAGTGTGTCGCTTTGATTTCCAGTGTTAATAGGTATGAATGGTGCCATAATACCACCTGCTGCTGTAGCAGTTTTTGCTTTCAGCGGCCATTATAATTACTTTAGTTGAAAGCAAGAAGAAGCAGAAACGGCGTCATTTGAAGGATATCCTTCACGGTTTGCTCCTATAACTGGAAGTAGAAGATCTAGAAAGTAATCTGAACTATTTATGAATGAACGAAGAAACCTTGAAATATTTGGTTCTGAAGGTCGGACCTTCTGTAGCACGGCACATGGCGCATTTGAGAAACAAATCGAAGCCAAAACTGCTAAATCCAAACTTGCAGGAAAAAACGTCCGGAAAACGTGAAAAATTGTTACACATACGAAGATTCGATATATGATAATTTTGATACGGTATTTCCGACGTAACGAATTTCCCGAGCTGTCGTCTTAAAGGCGTTCTGCAACCGAGGATTCCAAAGCGGTAACAGTGCTAACTAACGATATAGTTAATGGAATAATTCTATTTCCTTAGTACTTAGTTATTAGTTGTTAATTCTTATACCTATAAACCCAAAGTTATACGACACTGGCGCGAAAGAACCGTCGAATCGAGAAGAATAGAATGTTCAGTAGGTTGCCCTGTTACCGTTTTGGAATCCTCGGTTGTAGTACGCCTTTATAAATAATAGTGAAACAAACAAAATACATACACAGGAATTTCCACCGTTTTGTATCCATTTTTCACGTTTCACGGACTTCTTTCCCTGTAAATTTGGATATAGTACCTTGGGGGGGGGGGGGGGGGGGGGATTACTACCTAAATCTAAATATTCGGCAGCAGTGACTAATAATTTCGATTTCAGCCGTTCGTTGACTGGACTACAGGGCCGATAACTAACCCAGAACGAAAACAATACCTTTCAACACAAAAACAAGACAATTGTCTTTTATGAAAGATAATTGTGATAGTATGATCGTGTAATAACCCAACATTTATAAAATTATAACACTATCACGCTTCTTTATCAAATAATGTCTTTGTCAAAGAACTTTTACAGTGCAATGCCGGCCTAATACCTACCTTATTAGTATTTCTAGCCTTCTATAAGTATTACTTAGTACAGTAAATTTAATAAGTCTAATTAAGTATTTTTAGAAAACTGTCTGTACGCCTAGGAAGAAAATTATATTACAAAAACTGTAATTGGCCAAGTGAACATTTTAATTTTTTTAAACAGATTAATAAGAAAGTAGTTTTTTAAACTGCATTTTTATCCATGAAGCTGAACTTCGACGATACAAAACCATGGTGATTAATTATATTATTACAAAGAAAAACAAAATATATAAAGATTCAAGTCAAAGTGTACTTATCAGTATCAATCGAATTTTTAAAGTACCTAATCTTTTTTTATGAATTTGCGAAATTAGTGGATTTAATCGAGTAATTAGAACTTTTAAAATTATATCAGTTAAGGGGCAAAATTTAATTTCACCGGTGCTTAATTAATGAAGGTTTGATGAAAAATTCACGATCCCGTGAACTTAGCCGCGTAATTACATTTTTTTAAACAATTATTTTGGAATGGGTGCAATGTTTGGTTTTGGCGATGTAAAAAGATGCACATTTGCATAGGTAAGTGGTAACTAAGTGTCTATTAGATTAGATGCAATATCCCAAAACATGGTGGCTGCCTTCACACACCTTTATGTTGTTTCTGCTTCATTTTTGGGTTAGCCGAATAAATTTTGCGTTTATTTTCGATCACTATTTTTTCATTTACATCAGAATGCGAAAGCTAGTCAATTACAGCGAAATAGTCTTATCACAGTTGCCATTTCGTTTATAAGTGAATCGTTACGGACGTACTTTATTTAGTGTCTCCGAATACTACTCACTCAATTTTCTAATGAAGCAAAATGGGGACGAGGTTCTACTGCATGAGAATTTAGGAAGAAATATCAACCAGTTAAAAGAAGGTCTACCTTCTGAACATAAAAATTTAAATCAAGTAGAGCAGAATGGCCATCAACATTTCTTCGGTAAATGACAGGATGTTTGGTATTTTATGATATCCTAACGACCCTTTTCGAGGTCATACGTAGGGTTATTTAAACAAGGTACTAGATGGTATCGATGTTATAAATTCTAATAAAGTAACGAAGGTCCAATTTATAAATTTGGAATCTAAAGATGCAAATTAAAAACAGAAAAGTTTATTCACCATTAACCTACTGAATTGCATAAGATAGCGAAATTTTAGAATTGATAAATTTTTATCGGTACTTTTTTATTTATATATTTTTTTTTTCAACCACACCGATCATTGTGGGTAAAAAACACACACAAAAAATAGTTCTTATGCTATATTGTGTAATGTGAAATTCGTAATGTATCAAATATGTAGTAAATCCCAATTTTATGTGAAAAAGAAACGAAATTCATTTTAGCCATAGGAATAAATGAAACGGCCCACACTAATGTTTGCACTCGATTGAATCATCTCTTTCTACTGGAATCCCCCACGTCTTTATATAAAAACAAGAACACTGCGCCAATCTCACCATTAGAAAATATTCAGTTGAACCAACATTTTCATAGTAATTAACGAATTTTAATTAGTACCTACTGTTATGGCACACATCGGTTTCTGGCACATTGCATTAATAGGTAAGTTAGAAAAAGTTCAACGATCAAAGCTTTTGAATTGTTTTTTTTAGTCACGGTAACTTCTACAGTAAGTGCAGCTTATGTCGCTATTAATTGTATTCCACTTATCAAGTGCCCACAATTACTTCGCTTAGTCGAAACAGATCGCGATTCTTTGCAAACTATTAAAGTTCTCAGAAATTCACATTGTGGTTATAATGGAAGAGAACCTAAAGTGTGGTGCATACAAGTGTATCCGTACTGTAAAACACCGAATGGGAAGGCGGGTAAGTGCTGTCTATATTAAATTATAACAACGTAATTAGTGACACACGAGTAGACATACACGTGATTCATTTTTTATAAACAACTTAACAAAAAGGTGAAGGTCCGCTTCAATGTGAAAGTTATAATAAATTTTCTCACAGTAGGTAATTAATAGACACATATTATATTATTTATCAGTGGCGAAAACATTTAATTTTTGACTGTTTCAAAGCTCAGTGGAGGTTTTTAACTAACTCAAGCGGTCATAAACATGACAAAGATGAGGAATTCACATTCCTCTTTACCAAGTTCCTTCATGAAATGTCATTTTGTCCTTGAAAAATGAAGATAATTCAAAATATACTTCCGCAGAACTTCCAAAATTTGACAATAACAGTAGTGATAAGACAATCTTATAATTTTAACCTACGCAGTTATCTAACTGCCTAAATAGTGTTACACTTCTCGACAGCAAATAAACACATTTTTAACTATGTCAATATTTCATTAATAAAATAGGTACTAAGTCAACTGTTTAGAAGTGGCAATACAATTAATGACAAATAACAAACAATTGATTATTAAATTACAATATTCAATTGGAAATAAATACTGCAACATTACGTGCTGTTAAATATTTAGTGTGGAAAATTACTGGGCATATGACGCTACGCCGACTGTGCCCATCGTCGTGTTTAGGTTTTTATCTCAGAAGATTTCGTGAAAGCGGATGCGCCACTTTTGGCGATCCCTCCTGACAATTGCCTATGTGCACCTCTGAGTGCCTCTGTCCCAATTAAGTACTTGGTTTAGAGACGATAGGTTGAAGAGAGGTTACATAGCCACTATTGTCATTGCCTCTGTAATACCAAGGGAGGACCTTCACTGCACCTTGTTAAGTGTCTATATGTCGTTTTGGGCGAAGTCCTTATGCCACCACACCAGTGACCTATACGTTATGATTTAATTGTTATGGCTTAATAATTGTACCTTCCCTACAACCACACAGAGGCTGTGTAGCTTTGTTCGGTATATTCTCCGGATGTGGCTTTAAGATGAGTCCTTGGTTTAACGTAGTATCCAACTATTTTACTTCTCCTCTACTACCTGCAATTTGGCGGCGCACATTGCTATGTTCTTTAGCTTTGTGGGCCCTTGTTTTCGTGAAAAGAATTAGATTTTATGATACGATCTCGCCAAATATGACACGTACCACAATCACTACCTATGTCATTGGATAGTCAACTGTGATATAGACCTTATTTAGTAGCTTGATTAGTCCGTCTACAACCAAACACCACAGTAACGCTGAGAGAACTACCCCTTGCGGGTATTCTTGCACAGATCAGACTGCTACCGTTATTTTAATCAATACCGCAATGAAATTAACTCGTTATTAAGTGGTGGCATCCGTTGATTTTTTTAGACATACAAGAACGAAGTCTTAAAATTATCATAAAACAAAACTTTTAATAACAATCTTCATTAACAAATTAACAAGAACACAACATAGCACAAAAATGCACATAAAATAACCAAATGTATATAAGATCCACCAACTTCTACAGATAATGGCACACGCCTTCGCAGCTCTCTTTTCCATTCGATATTTGCGAAACTGTCACGAATGTTGGTAAATGCATCCAAAAATTCGTTCAATCAATTCTTTTAGTTTTTTAATTTTGTTTTATGATAATTTTAAGACTGCAGCTGTTAAGAGTATTCTCTTTACTTACTTTTACATGTTTAGTTGTAAAATTGTGTACCTACTTCCGATTTTTGACGACATAGCATCGTTTTATCTACGTGCATCATGGATTCGTATTAAAATTCAATTTTCTTTAAAAACCTTAAGTAAATTTCCTCAATAAAGTAATTCGTGCAAACTGTTCTTCAGCTTCCACACGTGTTTTGTTCTGTTACATGTATTCATGTTCTGACACTGGCGCTCTTTTAATCTATTCACGGCCCTTGACCTCTCATTTTCTGTTGGGAATCACTTTAGCTGATTATCGAGTAAACATATCATCTCAAATTATGCTTTTTTAATAGCTCACCCACTTCATGTTCTTCGTTTCATTTCCGTAATTTCTTCATTACCTTTCCTTCATCGCCTTGTTCTGGTAGTAGGTTCATTTTTGTCTTTTTCATCCTGATCGTCTACTAATAATAATGCTGTCCTCAACTCACAAATACCTTTTTTTCTTTATCTTTCTATCCAATAATAATAATAATAATAATAATAATAATAACGTGGCTTTTACAAATTGGGATCAAATACACCGAGGCTTCTCAAACAAATACATTATCTAAAATGTGATCAGCGTTGGTTTTATCAACGTCATTTAATTTAATGAACATAATATGTGTATAGTATTTAGTATGTTCACTTTTTAACAGCAACTTCAAATTTATATTGTATAGATATATGTATTAGTAGGACTAATCGTTACTTGATTTCGATCCGTGCGATTAGTTAACCAGGCTTGGCCTGAGTATCGATAACAATCGAAGTACATAATAATAATAATATGTAATAATAAATTTTAATCATGTGGAACAGAAGGTACATACATTCGTCAAAACTAAATACTTAAAAGATTAAAATTACATGTTGTGTAAATCACTTAAATAAAATTCCTCCCACGAGTAGAAGGCTCTACTTAGGAGAAATGCCTTAAGTCTGTTTTTAAAAGCACTGTACATTAAACATCTTATATGCGGCACCGTTTATTTTACACATTTTAGCATTTTTTTAAGTCACAAAATGACTTGTAGCGTGATCTGTCAGTCTCTTACCAACATTTCTTATCTAATTATGTTGTTCGTTATACGTAATTCTTGGCATATGTGCTAGAGTGAATGTTGAAAATCTGTAATGGAGTAGTATCTGGGAAATAGAACCATTAGAATAGCATCAAAAGTAACGAGACAAGTGAAAATAAAGTTTCCAAATGAAGTATGCATCACAGCGTCCAGAATAAACAAAGAAGAAATATTAAATAATATTAACATATTATGCACAGAATACCACATGAATTAATGATCAGATCACGCTTAAAGAATAGTGGCTATCAGGCAAGGCGTTGTATCCTAAAGTTCCGAAAAAAGATATTCCACAGGGTTTCATGGATAAAAAGAGGAGAGAGAAAGTGTGTTTTGTTTCCCAAAAGGAGGGGCTATATTTCATCAAGAATGGCTAACGTTAAATTGTTTAATTCTTTATGCGCTTTATTGTTGGCATTAAAGCGAATTTGAATTCAAACCACATTAGATTAAACTGATTTGTTTCTAAACATTGCAAATGATTTTTTTGGGGTTTAAGAAGAAGGATCCCAGCAGAATTATGTTGTTTTATTTGGATGATTTACCAAATTGTCAATTACATAAAATAATTTGTGAAGTTTCGCCGATACAATGTCGGCTTCTTCGGACTTGCGATAATTGTGTTTAAAGGAATGTTTTGTGCATATATGATGTAGATGTGTAGTTGAACAATTTGTAATGTGTGTTTTCATGAAGCGAGATTACTGGCATCAAATTGGAATTCATAGCATCAATTAATTCTATAGCAACTAATTCAAAAGTTTTATTCAATTTTATTGATACAAGCAACATCAAACAATAAGTCCGAAGAAACCGACATTGTATCGGCGAAACGTCACCAATTAATTATTTTATGTAATTGACAATTTGGTAAGTCATCCAAATAAAACAGCTTAATTCTGCTGGGATCCTTCTTTTTAAACCCCAAATGTTAGTCAATATTCAATAACCATCGACCTTAATTTTAATTTAAAAATTGCAAATGATATAAAAAATACCTAGGTACCTAATGTACTAGGGAACATATTTCAACATTAATTAACAACATTTTATTTTGGAAATATAATATACAGTCAATTTTGGTATGAGAAAAGGAACGTACCTACGCTGCGTAAAATTTCCCATTCATTAACTTGTACGAAATGGTTATTTAATAAACAGATCAAACATAAATGACTAATAAAGTAATTAAAGCATTTATAAACCACAGAATTACTATTATAATTACCACTCTCTATTTTAAAACAGAGGATAAATAGGAGTTTATGACGCCCTGGATTGTTGTTGGCCTTGTTCGACGAAATATGATTCCAAAACGTGAAAATCGGTAGGGCATGTATGGCAAGCCGTTTTACCATTTATTCAGGGCCGGATTTACGGCGGGGCAAGCGGGGCAGAAGCCCCGGGGCCCCCACAAATTGAGGGCCCCCACAAACTTTGAATTTTCCATTTTTTAATGGTTTTCAAGAAAGTGAAGAGAAATGAAATACCTATATCTAAACATGTAATATTGTATAAAGTAATACAAGTGTACCTATACCACAGAATAAAACACAAGTGATACAGAAGCGACATTCTGCTAAATACGTGTTGCAAATTTTCTTATCGCGTGGACTAACAACTCCGCCTTCTTTGTTGTAGAATATAGTGCGCGCATTGATACATTATACATTTCAGCGTACGTACCTAGCGGTACCCGGTGCGTTGAACTCTTATTGCGAGAATTCTATCGGAATTAGTTTTACGGTGAACCGCTTCTCACATGCGAAAATGTATGGCAAATATTTTTCGTTTATGACATTTTTTTATACGATTTCAAATTTAGATAATAATGAGAAAAACTACAAACCACTCCTCTTTTTACTAAGCCTTGCTAACGCAACAGACAAGGAAGTTTGACTAAAATGGGCGTGGTTGCGATGAGCAGACCGCCTTGTACGGGCAACACAACTTCAAAGGTGGCGACGGAGAGTGTCGCTTCTGTATCACTTGTGTTTTATTCTGTGCCTATACCTAGTTTTCGATCATTGTGACCAGCTTTAGTCTCCTGGAGACAACGGCGTACCTAGAAATTTTGTGGGGGGGGGGGGGGGGGGGGTTAATAAAAAAATGTACTTGAGAAAAAACATAAAGATTAGAAGATATAAAAGAGACTGTCCGATTATAATAGGTAATATTTATTATACTAACGTAACTTTGGGAGGGGTAATTACCCCATTACCCCCCCTCCCCCTTAAATACGAGCTTGTCTGGAGACATTTATTAAAGTTCAGACGGTCCTCCCTCGCACGTCTAAATAACAGTAAAAATTAAAGTTCTCATTCTCGTCACTATTAAGCCTCCACGACATGTCTTTTTAACGTAAAAATAAAATTATCCAAAAATTTATTGAAAGGGGCCCCACTTTTTTCATTGCCCCGGGCCCCCACACTCCTAAATCCGGCTCTGCATTTATTCACTTTAAACCTTAATCTGTTATTTTAATTCAAATCTATTTCCATATCACTTGGGAATGGATAATGAAAATTACGCTAATTTGGTTAAGAAGAATGCAAATTTTATTCTCAATTAAAATTAGATACATATTAATTACGAAAAAAATACATAAAACCTATTGCTCCGTATGGAAAATTTACGAATGTACCTGAACGAAAGTATATTTTTCATTAACCAAAATTGAATTTATCTTTCACAAAAATGATTTTATATATTACAATTTAAGTTCTACTGCAAATATTTATTCATAGTTAAAACAGCTGTTTTGTTATAACAACTTTAAGGTAAACAAAATAATAAATTTTAAGTTTAAATAAGAATTTAAATGCTTAACTTATTTGATGTCAACATAAACTAATTTGTTACGTTAATTTGAAAAGTAAATTCATTTTTCCTTAGGAAAAATGAAATTTAATTGTTAAATAGATATAGATAACTAAATGTTTAGAACTTAACTATTACTCGTTTACTTAGTTAGGTGTTAAGATAACCTAGCCAATTAATTTATCTTTTATCATACCATTTCCTCTATTATTATCTCGAATCTTGGAGTCACTTTTCATGGGATATAAGTTTCTTTTCTCCATTTTTAATTTAATTGTCTTCTTCATGTTTGTTACAATTCAATTTTAATTTCACTTCAATTTCTTATGACATAGAGTATTTCCATTTTAATTTAGAAATTAAAATGTTTTCTTATGTCCTACAGTTGTAATATTAATTTCTATTGAACATGAATTTTTATGTTTTTTGACTTGTTGTTATGATAATTCTATTCGCATTCGTGGTAACTTCCAATTTTAATTCTATTTCAATTTATTATGACATTGGTGTATTTTCATTTTAATTTAAAAAGTAAAAATGTTCTAATGATATACAGGGTGGTCGGAAATTCACTCATCGACGGGTAAGGGTGGTATTGGGGACGTTGCTCTAACGAAATAAATGCAAAAAAAATCTAGTAAAAGATTGGTTTTGAATTAGTTGATAAATGCTTGCTAGATTAATCTTTAATTTTTGTACAAAAATCGTTTAGTTACTGATACAAAAAAAAACATCACCGACTTCCCGAAAAATGTTGCCTAGAAACGTTTAGGAATGAGCCAATAACTATTTACATTTCCGCTTTAGCTCCACGAATTTCTGAAGCAAACCGATCATCCTTCTTTAAGAACTCGCCCAACATAAAAACGTCTACTCGGGGAAGGGTATTCCACTTAGCTTTTAAATAAGTTCCATTTACCATCGTAAAAATTACTTTCGCAACGGCATATTAAATCAAGCTAGCCGACTGACAGCAAACGATACCATACATTTTAATATAAATAATTTTTGTATGTAAATTATTAAGAATGAAAATTGTATTCTTCTTAACGAAAATAGGGTAATTTTCATTATACCAAGTGACATGGAAATAGATTTGAATTAAAATTACATATAACGAGTGCAGTGAATAAATGGTAAAACGGCTTGCCATAATATGCATGAACTATGTTGTCCTTTTGAACGAAAATTGTAAGTTATCATATGCAAATGATTATCAATGTAAGGTTACTCACTTCGAATTATTTTAACTCGTTTGACAAAGAAAAGGAAGTACTTAATCTACCTATGACCTATAGCATCAACAGGCAATCATTTCTCTTGAGAACTAAATCCTAATACAATACCTTCATACACCAAAAACCTTGAAAGAAATGTTATTACACTTTTGCTGTAATTACCTTACTTTAATTCAAATTTACATACTTTTTAAAATAAGTAGCAATCAATGTAAATTCAATTTCATTTCATTTACAGGACGATGTATGGATGTTGCAAAATGCGACGTACTGCAAGATTTAATGGCAAACGTAGATGATTTGGGCAAAGTACAAACGTACATTCAAAATGCCAAATGTAAGGGGATGCGTTCTGAAAATAGCAAAGATCCGATATGCTGCCCTCCCGATAATGATATACGACTTACTGAAAGGCCTAAAATTCTTCCCGATCCTGAAAAAGGGGAATGTGGTCATCAACTCACCTCAAAAGTATTTGGTGGAAAAAATACAGAATTAGATGAATTTCCGTGGGCGGCGCTAATCCAGTATAAATGGAAATCCGTATACAGTACCAATTGTGGTGGCAGCTTGATAAGTAGTAAATATGTAGTAACTGCTGCGCATTGTGTGGATAATGCAGCAGTTAGAAGCGTGGGAAATGTGTAAGTATGAATATTGCTGTGCTAAGCACTATGTAATTCCAAAGCTTTCAGTGCAAATGTCATTCTTGGAGAGTATGACACAAGGAATATTACCGATTGCGTACATTCCCATGAAATTACATCCTGTGCGGACCCACGTTTAGTTGTTCCAGTACAAGAAGTAATTATCCACCCCAATTGGCACAAAAAACCACCTGCAACTGTTAATGGTGACATCGCACTAGTAAGACTTTCTCTTGGAGTAACATTTTCTGACTACATACGACCTATTTGTTTACCTCCCTCGTCAACTGTACTTCGAGATGGTACGCAATTAATGGTCACTGGTTGGGGCCAAACTGAAACAGGTAATACTCCAATTTAAAAGTGAAAACAATCTTATTGACATTTCAATTGCAGAAGATTCCAGTTTCGTTAAGCTTAAAACAGTACTACCTGTAGCAAATAAAGCGGAGTGCGATCGAAAATATAAAAATGATAAGAGACTGTCAGTCGGTGATGCAATGATATGTGTTGGTGGAGAAGAGGGAAGAGACAGCTGCTCGGGAGATTCGGGTGGTCCATTGATGTATGTATCTCAAAATGACGGCGAAGCCACATGGTTTTTAGCAGGGGTAGTTTCCTTCGGTCCAAATCAACCTTGTGGTGTGGAAAATTATCCAGGTCTATACACTTACGTACCTAACTATGTTGACTGGATACAAGCAACTGTCCAAACGTGATCGCAAAAGTAAATTGATCAGGTTGATACCTGATGAAATATTATAAGATAGACTTATGCCAAAGGAGAGAGAATTGGAGAGTGATATAATTTATTAACTAAAATATTATTATGAAAACTTATTGGTGTTACCTATTACACAATTATATTGTGAAATTTAAAATCAATATTGAAACTAGTAGTTTACTGCATTATGCACAGTACGTATCACCTCAGCTTTCATAAGTCCACCAGCAGATTGTGCTATATGCGAGTATATAATCTCTTTGCTTTTCATTTCATCTAAAAAGTCTGCTATTGCTGGACCTTCTCCATTATTTAAAGATTTTGCCTTGCCCACTGTTCGTGGTTTTAAAAACTTTGAATACTTTCGCTCATCCTGTAACCTTAAAACTCCATTCATTTTCAATGAAACATAAATATGCTCTGTTAAGTTTGTACTCCGTACCAAAAAATCCCTTTGAGCAAGACGTTGTAATCTTTCCCTTTCTTCTGATTCTTGAATTATTTGGGGTTGGAAAGAACTTCTAATTGAAAATGGAATTGGACGAATGTTATGTTTACTAGCGGATAACCTGGGACTATCGGCTTTTGTTTTCGATAGTGGTTTTACGGGAAATACTCTTTTGGATGCTTCCAATTTTGCTTTGAGTACTATTTCTTCACGTAAAGCAACTTGCGCAGTTTCGCGAGCTCTACTACTTGCAGTGTCGCTGTACAGTGATCCTTGTCCTTGATTAAAAAGCTTTCCATATTGACATTCCGAATGAGCTGTTGGATACACCAAACGAAAGTCGCCGCTAAATTCCATCTCATGTTTATAGTATTGTGTAAAACTTTTTTCATCGCAGGTACTATCTTTAACTATACCATGCAATAATCTTTCCCGAATCTTTTTTTTGTCTTCCCTTATAACTCTCCTTTTATCACAATGATTCAAATTAAGCATAGTGAACATATCTTGAAGTAACGCTTCTTTAACCTCACAATCCAGGTCAGTGTCTGTATGGAAACTAGGTGAATGGTTAATCTCGAGTATTTGTGGATTTAGTCGATTATCTAATATTATATCAATTCCTAACAACTCGCAGCATGCAGGAATTATGTCATGATGTGGAAAACACGCTGTATAACTGTGCTTAAGCACTGGCCACGCAGCAATGATAGTCTTAATAATTACATCGTCAATTCTGTACCACAAATTCTCAACATCGTGTCCCATTCCACGCAAATATGCGTTAAGCCAAGTTAATTTTCTTTTACTTCCAAATTGATTGTCACAGTTAAACGTACGACTGTGTTTATTAACTGCGTAATTGGTCAAGTGCATAAAGATATTGGTCATGTTAATATTATTTGGTTCTTTATATCTACTAGTAGCAAATCTACATAATCCCTCTTTGTATACATATATTCTGAGAGGATCGCATGAAGTGATCAAAGTATATACTCTTAAATCAAATTTAAATCCATCTACGAGAAAAGGTCGTGATATATACACTTGACAAACCATTCTCTCTGTTGGTTTTATGTCTTTTAAAGTCTTGGTTAGATATATTCCCCTACCTTGACAACCTGCGTCTGGTTTTAAAATATAGGTTTTATTCTTCTTTAATCTATTGTACGTTAAAGCTTCTCCCAAATCGGCCGGTAAGCACCATGACTGCGGGAAGAAATTGTATTCCTTTGGAAAAAGTCGTTGCATTCTATTTAAGTTTCTGGCCAACAAATCTTTCCTGCATATTTCCAACATTCCCGGAAAATGATTTATTCTCTGATAACGTTTCATTTCCTTACATCTTTCAATTGATATAGATAAGTCGGTCCAATTAAAGTTCCAGTTTTCGTTATCTGGAACTTCCTGAAAACCAAACTTGGCAGTAACTCTCCGTACAACATCGTATCTACAGTTAGTTAAACACACAGACACTTTCCGTTTTTTACGTTTTTTTGTAGTGGGAATGAGCTGGGATATTTCCTTTTTGAAATTTTTGTTAAGTACGTCATTATTGTTGACCATTGGTGATTGAGAGTTACAACCCTTCTCTGAACATTGCGAAATATCTGATCCATCTGTACTGTCATGGAAAATTATACTAGATCTTGAATTATCGTCGTGCATAATTGATACGTGAAATGGTAAAGTACCTACTTACATTACATTTTTGTTACTTAGTAAAGAGGAATTTCTAATTTTGATTTAAGGGAATACTAAATAAAGTCAGTATGAGTTGACAGACAACGTAAGCGTTTTGTTGTCATTGTGACACTCTATATAACTAAATGTACATACATCAATCTGCTATATATTTATACTACTTACCATTAAAGTAATAAAGGGAACATACTTGTAAGATTTTGTATTATTTTATGTTTAGCTCTTTTTATTGTATCATAACTTCAGAAATGATATATAAATAAAAGCAAAAGCCGGTAAACCATGTGGATTGGTTCTTTGATTTCTAAACTCCCAAAACTGTGATTTTCAACTTAAGCTAAAGCGATAGGCGGTCCAGATCACATTGTCTACTATATAACCCCCTGTGTCAGTAGTAATTCCATCAACTGAACCAATTTGTTAGGATAAATTACACGGTACATTTTCCATGCAAACATCCGACAACTTGAGGAAAGTTCCAGACGTTTTCAATGTCAATTTTAGTGATTTCAATGTTGGTAACGCGATATGTAGTGACTGCAGATGGACTGCAGTTCATCCCAAAGAAACATAACGGTTTGTTTGACAATTTTTCCGATGATACTCTTTTCCATGCGGAAACTAAATTTTCGCACGCACATACACACATCTGATAGCGCGAATACACGGAGTTCGTTGATTATAATAAAAAATGATCGGCTTGAGATCGGTTATTGCTAACCTTCCATGTGGCAACGCATCCCCTCAGTTCAGCCCTCTCACCTTTGGACATTTAGGTTTTTTGCTGAGGTTGTCTGCTCTTCGACCAGGTGGCTAAGCCAATAACCCCCGCATCCCACAAGTCCTTGGTCACGACGTGACAGTCGGCCAGAGTAGCTGGTCCACGGTAATGTCTTTGGTTGCCCTTGTATTTTAATGGATCCTGAATTTTGACAGTGTAGTAGATGACGATTGTTGCAAATTTTCCAGGCCCTGATGAGCTAAGAGGATTATAAAGAAAATGTTGAAGAATAAGTAGTGGAAAGTATTATTATAATATTAATAATAATCATATTATATTAAAATTTGAATAAGCAGCGAAGATGGAACACTAGCGGTGACAAAATATAAGCTATGGTACTTGACGAAACATCTTCCGCACTTTGAAAATACATCAGCAAGCTTTTCATTTCTATGAAAAATTTATAATAAATACAAAATAATATATTGAAAAACAAGTGTCAAAATGAGACATTTTGCCGTACAAAGACCAGGTTTGCAGACCGAGTCTTACTTTTAGCAATATGCGGTTTTTTTTTTCTTGTAAGATTTGGAAATAAAAAGTTATTAAGTTATTAAGGAGGTCCGCAAAGGGATGAGTACGGCAAAAAGTAATTGTGACACGTGTTTTTCATACTATTTTTTCTATTTCGCATGAATTTACTCTAAAATTTTTAATAAATAAATACATAATAAAATTGTTTTAGTGATACTTTTTAAATTGTTGGCAATTCTGACATTCGACAATTCAAATTTAAAATTTCAAGTTTTTGGTTGACAGTCTTACAAACTTACAAAAAAATTAAATCCCTGTAACAGTACGGAAACAGAACTTCTTTCCGTATCTTTTTCAGTACTGGTATAAAGCTATAACCGTCGTGAAATAGAAAAATATTCTTAATGCATTTTAACCGCTTTGTTGCATAATTTTGAAGCATGCACCGAAGGGGAGCGTTGTTAAACACATACGCAGACTACAGTGACTTTATTCTAAAATAAAGTCACTGTAACGCAGACCAGGTATCGATGCACTGGTTAAGGTGGGAGCCTGGGAGAGTAGCTTCATGGGAGGAAGCGATACTCCGATTCGTCGAAGCGTAGGACCTCGCAAAATCAGTAAGGGAGTAAAGTAAAGCCGGGGAAAATCCCAAAAAGATCGAGATCCAAATCGCTGGAGTGTGTTGGACAGGAAGGAGCTGATTCCAAGGGCCAAGCATTGATTGTCCTTATGGACCAAACTTCCTGGAACAAGATGGGGGCTAGCGGCAACAATCGACCCTACGTCAACTTTACCAGGGTGACGTTCAAACTCCAACCACTGCACTCCAGTATGTCACAACATATTACGGGGGCATCTGAAAAGTTTAAGAGACTCCATTTTAAGCAACGATTATATATAACAATAGAAGGCTGGTATCAAAGGCAAAAACATATGCAAGAATAGAGATTTACCAGACCTTTTAAATGAGGTATCACTTGATACTTAAAGCCATTTGAAACAATGTATCTCCAGTAGGGAAGGGGTGAATCTGACGTTCTATGATATTAGCGCCAAAAAGTGTCCGCCTCAAGTTAAAACTTGACTTGTTTCGGCATTTCATTCTAACACGGCGCATTTCTGAAATATTAAGGGTGGGTCCTTTTGAAAAGAACACGCAGCGTATATTATACCTACTTATTATTATTATCGAAGGTAATTCGCATAATGTTTTGATTTTCAGCCACTCCTCATATAATTGCATTATTTCTTGCTCTTTTGAAAGTTACTGTGCAATTTCAAGGACGACTGTGTTGTATATTGTATTGTGTTCTGTACCTATGAACCTATGTCATGTATTTATGTAGATATTATATTCTTATTACAGTAAAAATTATCCTTTCATTAAAATGCTGAAAAATTGATGGCATTATTATTGAACTAGACTTGCATTATCAATTTGGTGGAGCTTTGAATGATGATGTACTTATGTATTATGGAGAGAGTAAACGAGTTACTTCATAACATACGAATTCATTTCGATTGCGTATCTTAACCCAGTCACTGTTTTTAATAGCTATGACATGAGTTATCTCTGTTTATTTGGCCTAATTAGATGTTAATATTTTGTTTGTTTGGATCATTGCGAATATATTGAAAACTGGATTAATTTCAATCGCGCTCGAAATATTTTTATGCATTTATACAGTTATACAGTTGCATTGAGTTCAGCTACCTTTTGTCGCGCATGCTCAAGATATTGTTTGTGGCACTGTGATGTTAAATCTTAAAGAAACATTTGTTATTTCCATATACATTGCACTGACTTATGGTGAGATTTATATCCTTATGTACACTTATATAATATGTACTTTGAAAATGATTTTTGGAATTGCAGGATTGAAAGATACTTGTTTCTTACCGGGTAATAAAAGAGGAGTGTGTGTTGACCTTAGGCAATGTGCCGAATTACAACAGCGGCAATTGCAAGGCAAAATTTCTTTAGATAGATTTAAGTTGATGAATAAAGCACAATGTCGTTCTTCAAACATATGTTGCCCTAGCAAACATGGAATTTGGGAAAACTCTAAAAGAACGAGGAAGTCGGTGCCGATTTCAAAGGATGAAGACGTAAAGTGCGGAATTCAATATTCTACTAACAGAATATTTGGTGGAACAATGACTGATCTACACGAATTTCCTTGGATGACACTATTAATTTATCAAACAGGTGATGTTGAATTGATTAACTTTTCTTTATTAATTTGTTTGATTTAGAGAAAGGTCCAGGGTTAGCTTGTGGTGGAGTACTAATAAGCCGCAAGTATGTTCTGACGGCAGCTCACTGTGTTACGGGTACATCTGTACGGAAGATTGGCAATCTGTAAGTACGTTAATCGTATGTTTATTACTCCAATATAAAAGGTGGTTTTTGTGTCGTGTAAGATATTTGAAGATTGATCTGAATGTAATAAAATAACACTGCAATGCGTTTGGAAGAATAGGACGTCTTGAGGTGATATTTTGTATCCTAACCATATACAATCCAACGCAAAAATTTGGTAGATACTAAAGTGAACTTAGCAAGATCATTATGAACTAGTATTTAATAAAGTAATGATGTGACAAATATAGGTATACAATATACATAAAGGTATTCGCATTGCTTGACTATTAGGGCGGCAGCCGAGCGTCATTTTAGGTAGTGCAAATGCAAATCATACTACGTTGAAGATCATGTCACATATTAATAGCATAAAAATGGTCGCAAGTTCTGAACCTGTCACGAAAAAAAATTGCAGACAATTCGGATGTGGATAAGTAATTTAATTAAACAATTGAAGTACCATTTTTTTAGCAAAACTATGATTTAAATTGCTTAATTAAAATACTTATCCACGTCCGAATTGTCTGCAATTCTTTTTGTGACATACGCAAGAACATGAATCATTAACCTGAATTGCAGACGCGCTCAAGTGATTTTTAAAAATCTATAAAAATAATGCAACTTCAACCCCGTCTGCAGGGTTATTGCACCTCCGAAACCGTCTGCAAATACCTTTCTGACGACGTTTTTCATTTGTCCTTTCGATTCGTATAAGAATTATACGCGGTCAAATCACTTTAAAACAGTGATTTTTTATGCAGAAAAATAGGGTTGTTTGAACATGTTATCCCCAGGTTCAGAACTTGCGACTATTTTTATGCTATTAATATGTGACATGATCTTCAACGTAGTATGATTTGCAGACGCGCTTCGATCACTACCTAAAATGACGCTGGGCTGCCGCGCTATATGAATATATAAAAAGAAGCTTTTTCCTCACCAGTAATTGGTAAATTTATTTCATAATTATTGTAGCTGATAGTAGAGCTCAATGAACCCATTTAGTACATTTTTGTAATGTTCGCTCAATTTTATAGGCGTATACCAAAAATATAATTAACATTCATTAAACTTCCCTTGTGGTACTCCATAAGTAAGTGTAGGTAGTAATAAATACATATCATTTATTTCAAATTTTCAACCAACTTCAAAAAGTTGGTTACTAAATTCGTCCGGATGTCTGTGTGTCTGTGCGTTGGTCGATGTTACAGGGTTTAGAAAGCTGGAAGTGGTGTCATCTTATAGGAAATTCTTCACTGATTCCAAATCGCTGGTAATTTTTTTGATCGGATTACCCGTTCGCCGTCGGGACGCCATTAAAGTCAAAATATACACCCTTTAATATCTCGAGAACCACACGTCCAATTACAAAAAGAAAAAAATACGTTTCCTTTATTTGTTGAAACCTATTGAGTCGTGATACGTAAACATCACCCTCGCCCCTCCTGTGGGGTGGAGCGGGGGTGAGTTTTGAAAACTTAAATGGGAACACCTATTTTTTATTACTTTTGAATTCTCCATAAAAAACGATACTCAAATTGCAAATTTCACCCCCAACTGCAACCCCTTTTTTGGGGTGGAAATGGGGAAAATTGCACGTCCGCATAAAAACGAACTTTTTTTACTTTTTTTTTCCTCTAACATTTTTTTCGTGATTTACAAATTGCCCGTCACCCTTTCCACTCCCATCTCCCTTAAGGGTGGAAAGAAAAACAATGACTCATTTGTGCAGAATCCGGCGTGGTTGTGTCTGAATTGGGGAGGGGAGTAGTTATATACATAGATATATATTGTATATAGTATATGCCATAATTAGTTACAGATTTGAAGTTTGTTGAAATTAAAATTCTATAAGAATTTGCACCTTTTGATACTTGTTTGTTTTAAATTCAATCCAACGTACGTACATAAAATTGTAAGCGGACAATATGTTTCGATTATTCATACTGTATGTACAGTTGTATAATGAGTTATCTCACAATTTTGTATATCACTAAGGCCCGGATTTATATTTTTTTTAAAACCTGTAATATTTAAATATATATTTTATAAAAAATGGCAAATATTTTCATAAAAACCTGTAATATTTTTTAAATATTTCAAACTGAAACCAAGAAGTTAAACACATTTATTCATCAAATCATCATATTCATAATCAATTAATCATTAAGTTATTTATTACAAGAGGAAAACCTAACCCTTAGCAAGTATAACAGGTATCCATCCTAATCCTTACATTGTTTACTGAACAAACAACTGACCATTTATTTTAAATCCTCCTTTACAGGTGGTATTTTAAAAATACGTATAAATTATGAGTCAGAGAGAAATTCACCAAACATTTTCTGTAACGTTCAATATACGTATCTAAAAAAATAAACGTGACACGTTCTCACCACTAATTGAGATAACCTGGCTCTACCAATGCACCTTGTTTTCATGTTGTAATTCTTACAACCGTTCACAATACAATAGGGCATTTGAAAATCGGCAAAATATTTTACGAAAAATATGAGAAGTGCGAAATATTTTTTTTACTTTCTAATATTTATTAAAATATTTGTGTATTTTTTTGTACTTAAATATTTTTAAAAATATTTCGATATTTAAAAAATGTAAATCCGAGCCCTATATATCACGTTATGCTATTTTGAATGGCATGGTTGTTCTTCGCGGTTCTCTTCCTTGCGGAGTAAAAGAGCTCAACAGCTGTACTATTGCACAAAGCTCGCGATTTTCATTTCTGTGTGCCTTTTTGGATTTTATTTGATCCTAGCAACACATATCAGCAACACACATATTGAGTTGAGTTTCACTCCCTATCATTTGAAATTTATATTGTCAAATTACTAGACGATAGTGTCGCGGGACCCCGATGTGCATTACAGAATGCTGCCTCGTAACTATATAGTAGATACGGTCATTGTTTTTTGTTTATGTTAGTTGCTTAATTTTAATTTCGAGTTACGACCTAGTTGCATTACAGGCATGGAACATCGGCAAGTCAGATTGTGATAAGATATGCTTAGTAAATTTGAATAACTTTTATATTTGTATAGGTACCTACTTTGAAAAAACACCGATTCACAACACACTTATTGCAGTCAATAAAATATGAAGTTCTTGCAATCATTTAACACCAAAAACTATGTTAAAATGTTTTGCTATTTATGAGTGAAACTATCCTGGCAACAAATACAATAATTGTGAACAGCACAAATAGAATTCTAAAGGTTGTTGTTCTTCTGAACATTCTGCATTGTATCAGTAGGTATTAGAAATGTTTGTCGAATGTTTCGATATGGTTGACATTCGTCAAAGTGGTGTAACTAAATCTATCGCATCACCATTCCTTCTGACGTATCATTCAGTGCGACAACTTTCTTTACAAATTACTAAGGTGTTGTAATTTTAGGATAGCAGTACGGCTGGGAGAATATAATATTGACACACCAGTTGATTGTGATAACGACGAAATAGACGAAGATTGTGCACTTCCACATCTTGATATTTTTATTGAGTCATCCATACCCCATCCTAATTATACCGCTGGATCATCTGGTAGATACAACGATATTGCGTTGATTAAATTAAAACAAGCAGTTAACTACACAAGTACTTACAGATTTATAATATTCATTGCTAATCGTCGCTCATTGCAGAAGACGTACAACCTATTTGTTTAGCAAGAACGTCTCAAATGCCAAACTGGAACAATCCCGGAACAAATCTATATATATGTGGTTGGGGACAAACGGAAACAAGGGGTAGAGTTTAGTAACAATGAATACTTTCCTTTGCTAAACCGTGTTGTAGAAACCGGCAGTTCAATAAAGTTAAAAGCTCAAGTACCAGTTGTACGCGACAATATTTGCGCAAAATCATACGCGAGAAGTGGAATCGTATTGAGTAACACACAGATTTGCGCAGGAGGTGGTAACGAAGATTCTTGTAAAGGAGATTCTGGGGGTCCATTAATGTTTGAAGACAACAGTGATCCAACTGAAATTCAATGGTACGCGGTAGCTGTAATTTCCTTTGGTGCTCAACCTTGTGCCACGATAGGTGTACCTGCAGTGTACACTAAATTAACTCCATATTTAGATTGGATTTATACCACCATATCGTCGTAGAATAAGACTTTTTTTATAAATCACTGTTGTTTGCTATTGACTACTTAATTAAATATCAAACTGTGCAGTTTTATCTACAGTTCTTTCAAAATTGATTGTCTGACTAACAGTAGGTTATGACCTACAACTAAAGTAAAGTGTTCACCTTAATGATTGATGGCATCTTAGAGTTTCATTGGCAATTATCATCTCCCAAGAAGGTTCTTCCTTCTATCACTTCACTAAATATAGTCTTTTACGGTTCCACCATTCTTCGTGTTAATTATTAGAAATAAATGATAGTCTTTTGTGAACAAAGTTTAAGGAACATTTAATATTCCATTAATGGGATTTTATCGAGTTATTAGGATAAATAAAGTCCATTAAATGAATTGGTAAAATAACCCTTAACCAAGTGTTGTTTTAAAGTAGATAAATTTGTAAATTATGTGCGTCATTATATTGAACCTGGGATAATAGCATTACTCCGTTAGTAAAAGGAATTTATTCCAAAAAGAAATGTAAACTTGGGAAGCATTTTCCGGTTGTGGAAGAGATGACGTTAAAGTGTTATTCGTAATAGATTCTAATTAAGCTTGAATTCGCGTTTGATTTGAAAGTTATCCCTTATCAGACAGATATTTACAGATTGAGTTATACCGTGGCGTATATAAAGCTAACAGTTTTTTTATACCATCATTTGCAAGGATAGGATTCGGAAATAAAATGAAAGTGAATGGAATTTTATCTACAGTTACCAAGTTACCAATTGACGCCCAACTGAGGGGCCTCTTCTTGTCCGGATTGACTTCACTTCCTCAGATCCCGTGTATCTTGAATGTACTCTGTGGTTTGGTGTATTCAGCATCTCTACGCCATGGCCTTACAAGGCCTCCAGAACCTAAATTCGTAATTTATAATATGTTTCATCTGGTAATGACTTATTTTAAAAGTGTGGTAGTTCTGGAGTTTTATGAGTTGTGTAGGTGGTTTAGGAAATAATAGACAAAGATTGATGACATTTTGAGTTATTTTAGGTCTTCCTTCCCTGTGTCTATTGCTTTCAATTGGTTTGCAACGACAGGCGCATAATTTGGGTTGAGAGTGCCTGATAAAGTTGATTACTTTTATATTTTTTATCTTGCTTCGGTTTGTTTTGGATTTTTCAAAGACAAACCTCTTTTCGAATCTGTTTCATACCGGCAAGGATGTAGTAAATGTCATGCTCTAATATGGCAACTTTTTCTGCAAAACGTACACATTTTTTAAACACCTTGTACTCTGAACAAGAGATAAAATCAAACTGGACAATCAGAATAATTCTTCCGGCAGGATCAAAGAATTCAAATGCAGCTAAATATTCATTCAATTCGAGAGAAACGTGTTGCTGTCTAGATGGAAGAATCTGAAGAGAATATCGAGTAGTATACGAGTATTAATAAATATTGCCTAAGTATATCTATGCTTATTAATATTTCCCGTTCTTGTATAGACTTATCAAGCAAAGTTTAAAACAGGGTGTTTCATTATAATTATAATCTAGTACACATTGGTTAGAACTTCAAAATATTATATAGGTGACAAGTTATTTAACACAAAAATGTAACAGTTTCCTGTTGTAACAATGTTGCGATTTAGTTAGAATTTATTTACTCTATTGATGAAGACAAAAGTGGAAAGTAAAGTAGTCGTAAAGTGTGAAGTGATGTTTCAATTGTGTAGAAGCGTCGATCGGAATTGGGGGTGGACGGTCACCAAGGAAAGCTTAATGGAAATAGATAAAAAGACAAAATTCGATTAAATGTGACATATGGAGGAGAGCATTTAAGAACAAAGGGAAAAAAGGAAAATGTAAAAGTTTCTTTCCAAATATAATATGTTCTTTTTCTTTCCCATTTCTATCTATAATTTATATAAGCTTTGAAACACACAAGACAAATAACCAATTAACGAATAACAGGAAGTAGTTGAAACAGCGGAAGACGTTCTATTCGAATAATATCCCTGGCAGTCGTCATGTCACCCTCAAATAATAGCTTTTTGCATTATTCTTCCGCATATGAATGCTGAAGCTTATAACTTTTTGCGGTCGAAACATTAATATCGCAGAAAAAGAATGCATCACAGATACGGCAAATCTTGCAGGGTTGACAGAAACAATAAGTGAGGTCACATGTCATCTATATCAGACATTTATAACTACAACTAATGCTCTGACTGACATGTTGCGCATTGTTCTTTGTCCATCCTAGCTTTCCCGCTTCAATCAGACAGATCTCTCCGACAGAACAATGCGAGTAACGATGATTGCTGGATGAAAAGAGCTCTCCAGAGTAATGACGCATCTAGACCTGTTAATGACCGATCCCCGATTCTTATTCAATTGTCGAATACGAACAATTATTTTCAACGCTTTATGCGGAAAGGGAAAGCTATTTTTCCTATATGTAGGTATAACCTCGTTACTTCCAAGATGAAACACTACAATGGTAAGATAATTATTACTGCTAAGATAGTAATTGTTTTGTGATTAGTAAAAGTGTGTAAAAGACAGAATTTCCCAAGTTTCCTAGTCTATTTCGTCCCTTGTACAGTGGTGAGTGTCCTTGGCGTACTCAACGTAGTCTATAATTACAGCTCGTGTCCGTGACAACTGTTGAGGGTGCTAAATCTTAACCCTTATAAAATAGTTGCATTTACTTTTGGTAAAACTCTAATAGTTAACAAATCAACAAATCGTATTCCTATTAATTAAAAAGTTAATTAATTAAATTTACTGACTAGAGTTAATATGGTTTTAACTCATTAAACCTTAACATATTATGAAATAGGGGATGAAATATAGTAAGCCCTCCAAGATCTCCGCGATAGACATCTATTAAGCAAACTAATCTTTACTCGGCCGCACTCTGCTACCTACTCATCTCCCTCGTTACGTATGTACCTAATAAAACTTAATTCCCCATGGATAAAAAGTATAGTACCTACAGAAAAAATGAGCTTATAGTTTTTATATGTATAGTGCAGAATCTGTAGCATAGAGAATGGTCTACATGTACTTATACAGGGTGCGAGGAAATAACGGAGTTAAAGTTTATTGCACCCTAGAGCAGAAGTATTTGAACGCAGCGAAATCAATCAACATAAACTGTGATAAATTCCATTATTTTAAGCGGTCTATGAAAAGATAACGCGAATTTCAAACTATTCGTTTTCTTAATGTGCCTGAGCAAACCGTGTCCAACCTTGGCTATGAAGGCGGAAGCGTACCTATGCGCGGAAATCCGAGAATCTCTATGAGAAATGTGTCTAGTGAGATTAGAATTAGTGGTTGGTCAGTGTGACAAATATCTAAAAAGGAGCTGGGGCACAAATCTTACAAACGGCAAAAAAGTATAGCTCCTCACAAACAATATCAAGTACATACTATGCCGCCAACTTCAGATATTGACCGAAAATTAGCGATGGCAATGAATTCGTTTCACGTGCGAGAAGTTGTTCACCGTAGAACAAACGCACACACGTCTAAATGGTTTGATCTGAGCCGCAAAAACTAAATGTCGTGTCGGTATGGTATGGGGTGGAATTTAAGCCAATGGAAAAACACCTTGCGTTTTGGTGGATCAAGCCCGGATCAAGGGGTCAAAATCAACCAGCCGCGATATTGTTGAATCATATGTTCTTGCATGGGCCCAGAAGGACTTCGCTCCGCCCCATAGAGCTAAAGTAATTCGGAGAGGCACACTTCATTGTTTTCATATGAAACTTTTGCAGTTAAACGTATTTTAAGAGATAATAGACTTATCTTTATCTTTGTGTCCTCGCTTCTCATCAGTACACCTCAGAGGCCGTTCTGGTTTTGGTTCACAGTACTGCAAAATAATTGCGTTATTGTTAGTTAGGTATTGTTTTGTTAAATTCCTTTTATTTTCAATAAATTTAAATTGCAAAATTTAGTGTAATAGGAGTAATTTTAAATAGGTATATGTAATAGGAGTGCACTTGAAAAAATCTTAATTTTGTTATTTTTTATTATTTCTCTTCACCACACATAAACATGTTATACATAGTTGAAGATCATTTCTAATGAGAATTTTGAAAAAGTAAAAATCGAATATGATGACGTTCATAAGGAAAACGAAAGTTGACTTTGGCCGTGCACAACTTAGTTTGCCGCCATTTTTTAAATCACCGTGCCCTTTTGCCTATACTCCATGAATGTGATGACCTTAACTTCTACAATGAATAAAATATTGTGGTTTTTCGAAAATCCAAATTTTTTGTTTTCACTCTGTGTACGTAACGGTATCGATTTAAAGTAAAATAAACCGAATTCACTTAATAAACCTTGAAATAAACCTACATTAGTTTTGGGCACACAAATGCGCACGTTTTTCTTCCATTTAACCGGCTTCGCATTTCCAATGGTTTCAAATATCCCCCTGTACAGGGTGGCTCAAATTGAACACTTTCTTATGGCAACATCCTTTATTTTAAGAGTTAGAAAAAAATGGACCAAGGTATCTGCAGCTCAATTTTAATGAGAAAATCACTGGCGCAAATAGAATTCAGCTATCTTTAATCGTTTGGACGCTAGGGGGCGTTTCTCGAATTTGGTCGATTTCTTTAATGCTCCATAACTTTCTTATTTTTAAAGATAGGTGATTTTGGAAAAATCTTTCTTAGAGCACTTTTTTGCGTAGAATCCATCTCAACTCTACTTTATCTTCGCCGATTTCGACATAAGCGTTCTATTCGTTTGCCTACGTAGCAAGTTACGTATAATGAAACTTCTGTATTGCTAGTGAATGTAGGTATTTGTGTTAGTAAGTGAAAGAAAATTAAATAACTTTTCACTTCATACGCACTTACTAGGAATAAATGCCACCAATTACTGCAAGATCCCTCTTTACAAACGTGTTTTACACAACACGTGCAAGCATGCATGATTTTCTATAGGAAAGCAACGATGCAAACTCACCTTGAACAGGGTTCTTCTTAAGCAAATGTAGCGTGCACCTCTTAAGCGCTCGCTCACTCGAGTATTTCATCAGAATTTGCATGCCTGAACGACTGTTGAAACTTCCTTGTTAAATACTCTCGTGCATTAATTTATAGATCTTGAAGTACCGGTATTAAAACTACTTATCTAGCTTTTACTGCAAAGTTATGTTAATATAATGGCGCACTTTATTTCGAACAGTAAAAGAACTCCCAACTTTGTTTCATTCTCTTATGTTCGGTCACAACTACTTTTACTTCTTTGTATTGAGTGTTCACGTTGTTAAATTCCCAGAACACTCTTCTCTGTTTTAGGGTAAAGCTTTCCAGGTCATTAGTTATTAATGATTTTTCCAAACCCCAAAAAGATCATTATAGTGAAACGAAATTGTTTTTCGTAGTTTTATGAAGTAAAAGTTTTACATGAAAATTAATGGTTCAAGTTTATCAGTATTATTAACGTAAACATCATGAATCTTTGTTAACTTGTTAGTGTCCGCAACGGACAATGAAGTTTGTGAAGGATTTAAATCCAAAGAAAACACCAATTTTACATTCAGAAAAGTGAAACACATATTACGTGCTCCGTCAATCAACATGATTACGGCTATAATAGGTGTACTCGTAGTGCCTTTAAAAATTATGTGTAGAGTAATAAAACGTAAAAAGCTGCACTTATAACCGTATTTATTATGTTTAGTGTCGGTATTTATTATTGAAACTATAAAACAAATGTATTTTACCTAATTATATGCGTTTCCCTTGCAGTATCGGTTTTTTATTCTCTCTTTGGCGTTAATATTCAAATTCAAATTCCCCTTATTATTAGAACATAATATTTCAGTCCAATCAACGACACTACTTAATGACGTTGACGTGTAATGGCATTAGAAGCATTATAAGATGGATGAGAAAGCAATTAGCGTCTTGACACTGTATAGGTTGATAGATGATTTAATTTCCAATTCCACGCTAACTTTTCCTTGACATTTAGGTTTCCTTACATAGAAGGCCTTCTGTAGGAGTGATATATAAAAAATTGATGTACCTTAATAAATATAGACGTCCTGATGAAGTCAACACAACAAAGTTGCCGAAACGTCGACTACTAGAATAAGCTGTTCTTTGGTTACATATCCTCACTCCTACAGAAGGCCTTCTATGTAAGGAAACGTAATCATTAAGAAGAAAGAAGAGGAGTATCAAAAAATTCACAGTTTTCCTTGACGTAGGAACGTAGAAGAAACAAGGTCAAAACTGGTGCAGTAAATGGTGCAATAGAAAAAATCAAAAAGAATTGAAGGTTGCATAACCAACAGGCACTCAAATCTCCATACCACTTTCATTCTTTGTATCATAAGTGGTAGCCACCGATATTATTTCCTAGTACATTATCCGCCCTTACACCATAGGCTGCAATTTTGCAAAGGGAAACTAACTTCAATAGGACTAACATGTCCGTATTGTTTTAAAACTATCCGCGGCTGATTTGACCCGAAATGAACAACTGCTTGAACACTTTAATAGTTATTTTTTGATGTAGATATGAATGTGACTATTGGGTGACTATGGAGTGAATTTTTAAATTCGTTCGTATTTACAGTAACTTGGAAACAAGGAATTCATCAGTCATTTTACGGACTGAGTTTTTTCGTATGGCATACCCCTTGAATGTTTCAGCACAGAAGAAATACCTACGGATACAGAAGCGACACTACCCGTCTCGGCAGATACCGATTTGCAATGCCCAAATACTTCCTTTCAAGATGGCCTTTGCACTAAAAGGGTTGGAAACATCACAGGAACCGGCCGAACCGCCGTATCTGGCGCAAAAATTAATAAACATAACAGATTTATAGGAAATTTTATTGTACATATTGGATATTTTTAATAAACCGTATCGCCAAATACTTCCTTTTAAGATGGCCGTCGAACTAAAATGAGCGCTTCAAACATCAAAGAAGCCGCCGTAAGTTCTGCATCCGTAGGTATTTCTTCTGTGGTTTCAGTCCGTCTACTAGTTGCGCAGTAACCAACCGATGATACTGGCAGGATCTTTAATATGAACTTGGCATTCACGCGATGCGCTTCCTACTTATACACATACAACCGCTTCAATTGACTGTTGTTTTAGAGTAAAAATTCAACTTCGAATACTATCCGCAGAAATTTTTTTGTAATACCTTCGAATTAATTGCTTTCCACCCTAACATGACAAATCCTATTTTTGAAATACCTACTTTGATAACATTTTTCTGGAATGCAATATTGAATTAACGGGAGTGAAATTATAATTTTGTATTAATTTAAATACTTATCAAATATAAAATTTGTTAAATATACTTAATCAGAGTCTGTGTAAACATTTTGTTAATTTGCTTTACATTATTCTGATAGATATGCTTTATTAGATTTTTTTACCGCCGAATCTGAATGTTGTAATTGTAAGTTACACATTGCAGCAACAGTAAGTCACGCGTAGAGGTTGTCTTTTTCTCTTCAAATACTCAGCCACTTTGTACATCGAGTGAAACACACACTGCTTTAAATGAGCTGCATCATAATCCCGAAAGTAGAGACAAATCAGTGTGAGTAGCTCATCATAGGTACATTATGCTCCTTAATTATACAGAATGCATTCTGCAGTTAATTAGGTAGTCAGCAATTTGCGTACTTTCACTTATACAACCATGTAGGTATGTAGCTATCCTACAAAAACCCTTTTATTATTCACGAGGTATCATTTTTAACCCTTCGTACTAAAATTATCCGCTTTTGGAAACTCGCTACAGCACAATTTGTTTACGATGTCTTGACATATTATGATAATATAAAGCATCCTAAATTGTGATATAAAACGTTCACTGGTTTTTCGAGCGTATATTAAACATGGCATTGCTTCAAATTTTTTATAACCCATAAACTGAAACAGCGGTAGCGTAACAAAAGCACAACGTGACATAATAATGTAATAAAATGTGTCGAAAAGACACATGCATATCAATTGCGAGAAAGATCTATAAACTTAGTTGCCTTTGTCGAATATTAAAACAGAGCCAAATATTACCATATTAATTTGTTATTAGACATTTAGGTATGCGAGTAAATTAAATACCGTCCTGCAATTATGTGTGGTTGCGAAACGAGATGTATATAGAACAAAGTGAAGTAATATGGTTTTCAGGTTACGTGGCAACGAAAAAGGGTTCGACCATGAAAGGGATAAAATTAAAAAGAGCCTTTTCAAATTTATCAGTTGTTAATTGTGACAAAGGTAACTATGGTGGTTTATTAAGGTTACACCTTCCTCATACACGTAAGGGTGACGTTGACCGAATATATTGATTCCTAAACAGCTAACATTTGAGGTTTCTCGAATAAACACCCTTGTAGAGAATTGGAAGGACTCAAACACTTTTTCATTGAAACACTCATTACAAAAGATATGTATAATAATTTAATCTTTATAACACAAAGACAATAAATTAATTTAGATGTTCAAGACCACCAAAAAGCGTCATTTTGTAAAAAAAAGTTTTAAATACAAAACGTGTTTGTTTCGCACGTGTAATGGCATTAGAAGCATTATAAGACAGATAAGAAAGCAAATGGCGTCTTGACACTGTATAGGTTGATAGATGAATTAATTTCCAAATCCACACAAGAACCTCCCAAGATATACAAGATGTTAAATGGGCACTCTGGTCAAGTTTAACAAAGTTTGAAGACCGCTCAACGAAATTCTGTAACAAAAATTTGGTGATAGTTGACGGTGTTGACCAAATTCTAGCGCTAATCCAGTAATCCTATTCAGCCGATGGCATATTTATAAGTAATAAAATATACTTGGTGCATGGACACACATAAGAAGTGCGAATTCTTTAGCCAAAGTTAGCAGAAGTGTTAGGTTAATTTATGACAGCCTTTCAGAAATTCAATTCCAGTACCTAACAAAACCTGTTACGCAAAGTTAACCTGGAAGCCATCGCAAGTGAAAGAACCCTTGTGGCCGTTCAACGCAACACAAAAGAAACGTACATCTTACAACATTTTGGCGCAGATTGATCAATTTTCTGCTTCAAAACAAAAACAGAAATGCAAACAAGTTACTACATTCAAAGAAATTGCTGTAGGTATATAATGGCCCTTCGAAGATGAATTTAATTAGGAAACATAAAAAGAAATGTAAGCACGCTAGAGGAATGTTCCAATAGATCAGTGATAAAGAATATGTTAAATTACCGAATTATCCTTCATATACCTACAATGAGGTCTATCTTAAATCTTTTCCAAATTAAATTTGCAAACGGTTACAGCTTCAGAAGGTAACTTACATAAATGATTCTAGGTAATATATAAAATTAACTGTAAAGACTGTAACCAAGTGTTTATTAGGTAAACTAAAAGATCACTCAAGATTCCTTTCAAAAAGTACTTGACCCGCCTCAAATACAACCGTTGGGTTAATTCTGCCATTACCCTACATATGCTCGAGAATAATCTCAAAGAAGATTTGCAATAAGAATGAATACGACTGTTATGAAAGTTTAGAAATTCAAATAAATAAGCGCATTCTTGTTAATAATAATGATTCAAGCCCTTTAGGCATATCAATACTTTCACTGTAACTAGTTATGTCACTTCCACTATAATAATTAGTGTAAAATAGCATGTAATTTGCAATTGTATTTAGTTGTTCGATTATGATGATGACAGCATCGCCGTCGAAACGATTAGAATTCAATAAAACTTTACTGTGAATTTTGTGTTTTCAGTGTTGTGTAGAAATTATCGTCAACGGAACGAATTCAATAGAGGACACGTTGTTGGCTTGCGAGAAACGTGAATCGTCTAAACACGAGGATCCAAGGATATCTTTTGTAACTCTTTCTCGAGAACTACCCGAATACCGGAATGGAAAGAACCGGGAACAGATTCAAAGCAAATCAAAAGATTTTTCTCAAGAAATACTAGGTTTTGCAGAAAAGTTGTTCACGAATTATCTAATTCATTCCATGTCGTTCTCCTAATATACTCTGTGTTTAGGGATGCAGGTAGTTGCTGATAATCACAGCGTTCCTGTTGAAACGCATTCTGTTTTGATAGGTTTTTGACTTGTTTGATCCATAGTTTTGTGCCCACGGAGAAAACTATTTGCTTTTAATATATAATTATTGATTTTAGCCTTTATTTAAAAAAAAAGAGAAATTCGCGACTGTCTCTATAACATCAGCATCTTATAGTTTTACCCCTCGTAGGGTGTGTAAGTCTTGGGAATAAACAAAGGTCACTTGGGTCTAAGTTTAGGTAGCAGGATGGATCTTCCATTAGGCATTATAAATAGAGCATCGTCCTGAGTAAAGATGATCCCATATTGCAAGCTCCCTGTTCTTTTGTCATTGATGGAATAACGAAGACACTCGATTTGGGATGTTTGAGTATCCTAGAAAATTATTGCCATAAACTTTCACATCGAGGATTGCACGCGAAACTTTCGAAGAGACGGAGGTAGTAGATATCAGCATTCCGTGCTTTGCATTTTCGACTCAGGGTCGAACTGATGAACAGGTAGGTAAACAAAATTACCTGCGTTTCATCTAAACAACATTCACCGACATTTTTGTTACGGACACTTCTTACAGTTACTGAAGAAAGTGGTTCCAATAGGACCACAGATGTTACAAGGAGAGTTGACGATCTTTCATTACCAATCATTAATGACTTTCAAGAAAGCGTGCTCAGCGCATGTGAGAGAAATTATTATTATTACATAATTAGAGATTAGCCGATATATATGTAAAATATTTTATAAGATGATCAATAAACTTACTTACTTACTTACCATCATTAACACAATCAATATATTCTTGGATGTTCAATGACTGTGGAATCTCCCGAAACCATTTTTTTACTACGTGATATGAAGGGACTTCTGCCTATTTTTATTATTGTTTATATCCCCATAGTTATCTTTGACTTCCTTCTGAAGATATCTTATCGCTGATGCCTACACACAACTCACTCTGTTTTCATAATTGCACAACCAAACAATTAAATCTTATACGCTACAACCGCATTCAAGGCTTTCAATGAAAGACACAGTAAATAATGTTCAACCCTCGTAACCTGAGATCACAAATATTAGGAATAAACAGGGGAAGGGAATGATCTCGCACGCCTATAGGTATACAGGGTGATTCACGACTATTCCCTCGGTCTCTTATGCCTAAAGGGTACAAGATATCAGCTTCATTTTTTGATGACATATGTAAATTGATATCGACTATTTTTTAAAATTATTTTCAATTATACAGGATGCTTCACAAAATTGTAATATATCAAAGTTAGGTTTTTTTAAATGCAACCCCCTGTATTTTATTACATTTTTAGATTATACGTTAAAAACTAAGGTAACTTTATTAAACGTTCCCTATACCTATCGCTGACCAATTTTGAGAAAATTGTGATTTTAAGAAAAATATTCAATTTAAACAACCCCTAATAACACGGAAACCACTTACTTTTAGTAACGCAAATTTATATCGATTTATCTTGACCTTTAAGGCTTTTATTTGCACTACGTAGGATTTCGATTTTTTGTACAGGGTGTTTAGAAAAAGGATTCATATTTTATATTTTTCAAACATCAAAAACTCACTTAACTTAAATGGAACACCCTGTATGTTTTTATTCTATGTTGAATAACTTTTCATTTTCTATCAAAAACTATGAGTTATAGATATGTCTAAAATCAACGATTAAAAAGTTATTAAGATTTTTCTCTAAAATTTGTATGAAAATGGTTTTTGTTTGCATTCTAGTAGGCAATGATTTTTTTATTGTACTTGATAATTAGATATGGGATCATAACTTAATTAAAAATGAAATTAATAACAAGAAGTAATCATTTATGGAAAAAAATGGTATAGTAAATGCTCAATGTGATGACCATTTTCTTCTATGCACAACCGCACTCGATTTTCAAAAGATCTAACGTTTCTCAGGATATCTGGTGTTATAATAGCAAACGCATCCTTTATTGTAATCTTTATGATCAGCAGTGGTAGGTGGAGTGTTGTGGACCCCTCCTTCCAATCCATTTATTGAGGAATTGTCTATCTAAATATTTTTGGAAAAAACATAAACACCATTCTTATCACATTCAACTTCACCAGAATTTATATGGACGAGGCTTTCAACGAAGGTTGAATTTTTATTTATGGAGTCTCGAAAAAGTTGGAGAAGAAGATAAATTCTTTAAATATGTTTTATTTACCGACGAATCCACTTTCCACAACATAACGGCTTGGTAAACCGACATAACTTTCATTACTAAATCGTCACCTGTATCGCACTGTTGACCGCCAAAACCGGTGCAGTCTCAATGTATTTGGGAGAATTTTGATTTTTTGATGGAAACTTGAACGGAGTAAAATTTTTACGGATTTTAGAACAACACTTTTTCGAGTCTTTTTGATGAAGTTTGTTTAGATATTATTATTATTATTATTATTATTAAAACTTTAGTTTACAACGCCCCACCTACCACTGCTGACGACATGAAGATTAGAATAAAGGATGCGTTTGCTACTATAACACCATAACGTTAGAAGATCTTTTGAAAACGAGTGCAGTTATGCATAGGAAAAAAAGACATTTAGGTACTACAGTACTTTTTCCATTGCTTCAATTTCATTTTTAATTAAGTTTTGATCACATATCTAATTATGAACTACAATAAAAAAAATCATGGCCTACTAGAATGCAAACAAAAATCATTTCCATAGAAATTTTAGAGAAAAATCTTAATAACTTTTTAATCGTTGATTTTAGACATATCTATTATTCATAGTTTTTGATAGAAAATGAAAAGTTATTCAAGATAGAATAAAAACATACAGGGTGTTCCATTTAAGTTAAGTGAGTTTTTGATGTTTGAAAAATATAAAATATGAATCCTTTTTCTAAACACCCTGTACAAAAAATCGAAATCCTACGTAGTGCAAATAAAAGCCTTAAAGGTCAAGATGAATCGATATAAATTTGCGTTACTAAAAGTAAGTGGTTTCCGTGTTATTAGGGGTTGTTTAAATTGAATATTTTTCTTAAAATCACAATTTTCTCAAAATTGGTCAGCGATAGGTATAGGGAACGTTTAATAAAGTTACCTTAGTTTTTAACGTATAATCTAAAAATGTAATAAAATACAGGGGGTTGCATTTAAAAAAACCTAACTTTGATATTTTACAATTTTGTGAAGCATCCTGTATAATTGAAAATAATTTTAAAAAATAGTCGTTATCAATTTACATATATCACCAAAAAATGAAGCTGATATCTTGTACCCTTTAGGCACAAGAGACCGAGGGAATAGTCGTGAATCACCCTGTATACGTATAATGTAGAAAATGGAGAGCACCATGGTTTTAGCCTAGGATCATTCACTGATCTTAATTTTACGCACCAGCAACGTCAATGAATGCCTTTTGTTTTGCACATATCATTGTTATACAGTTATAAAATCTTCTAGGTTGTGATTTTTGAAACATTTGTACACAATCAGATAGGACATACCCAAAGATCTGTAGTTACTTTTAACGCCTCCATGATGGCTTCATTTCATGTAAAAAATATCGTTTGATAACGGTATTAAGTTAAAATGAAGTTTAGTAATACAAAGATAAGTTGAGGTGGAGATCAGATAGAGACAGAATTTGAGAGAATGAACCAAGAATATTTCCAAAAAAAAATATTTATTAGAGCACAATGATTACATTTTGGAATTTACCGCTTTCGTTGAGGTTAAATCTGAATATATCTGATATGTTTAATAGTGAAATACGTGTAAGTAGGACTGGTACATGAGAAGGATAATAAGCTTTTTAGGAGGATATCGTTTCCCACCAAATTTATTTTTGGGGAACATCGTTAAAAAGAATTCGGTTTGTAAACAAGTATTTCGCGATATAACGACCAATTACGTGACAGAGTTGACGTACTCATTGTTACGACAATGAATATGATATCAAATTGCAACATCGAGGGTTATTGAAAAAGCTTCGTTCAGTGTAGTTGTTACAGTAACGACGCTGATTATTTCCATCCACGTTGTCCTAACGCCGTATAATAAGACGAAAGCCTACGGGCAGAAAATTGGAGATAAAAATGTACTAATGTAATATGAGGCACATCAAAGGTACACGTACATAAAGGACTCGAACTTTATACATGGGATGTTTTTGAGTAAAAATTCGTTTCCGTTCTTTGAAATTATTTTAGCCGACATACGTCATATGAGCTTCCTGCTGGCCTATAAGGGCATCGAGGTCAGCTCTATAATTCCAATTCTCCCCTAATACTGACGTAATTGGACATCGTCGATGAGCTCTTACAATGCAACAGGATCAAACCTAATATAGTATTAAAAGGGTCGTAAAACGGAAACACGAATAATAAAACATCGCGATAATTTTTTACATCGACACTGGCACCGAATTCATCAATATATTATGCTCAATCATGATACCCTTCCACTGAACCAGAGCTTCGTGAGCATGAATTTAATCATCTGATACAATATCTTATCCGATACAATACACCTTTATGTTTCACCCTCTCTTCTGGTAGAAGCTTTCATTATAAATTTAAACATACGAAAAATTCCAAACTTAAATCTGCGCATTTTCCACACAGCGGGTATTAGATATTCAAATCGAAAAATGAAGGAACTTCCCCATTTCTTATAAACGAGAACTCACAAAACAAAGTTGATCTTGAATAAAAGGGCTATTGAAACTGAACATTTATGCAATGAGAGCTGTCATCCCGGTACGAATCACGCAACTTTTTACTATAATACCGTCAAGATAAAGTACTAAATCAAATTTTAAGACCATCTCGCGATAGCCTTACTTTCATTTTGGGTATTGCCTGTATTTTAGGGGGAATACTGACGAAGTTTATTTACGATAACCTATAACATGTATTACTAATAATTGGGTAGTTATTATTTTTTATTATCTTGTATGTATACGAAATTACTACTAGAATGGGTATTAACTAAGGCAAAATAAATTATATTTTCCAATATTTGAGGCGCTACTTCTTTGCGTTCATCACCACAGAATTATAATTAGGGGCATGATATGATCAAGGCCGTAGACGGAATATTTTTTCGGATCGGGGTTGTGTAAAATTCTATACCGACCGTGTAGACCGAAGCTACAGAAAAAAAACGAGCAAACTGCTGAAGAATTAATAACTGAAAGTATTGAAAAAACTGAGGAAGCAACTGAAGAAACCGACTACGGTACAGTATTCCGTATAATTCCAACTGAAAAGGAATCACTCACACTCTCATTATAGCACTGTAAGTAGATCAGCTATGAGCAACGAAGGTTAATAACAGTAGTGTGACGTTCTCCAGGCTTTCACTTTACCCCCATATCATTATAAATATCAAATATGTATAGAAATATAAATATATTAGCCCAGGAGATTTAGGTTTTAACCTAAAAAAAAATGATGTAAAGCTGAATTTTTGCACATCGATAGTATTGAACCCCCTGAACAACATATCAAAATACCTAAGCTTGCCTATGGGTGCTTCATAGATTTTATGACGTCACAAGATGCGACTTCCGGTAAACACTAAAAAATTCGTATCTCCGTTAATATTGCACCGATTTCGACGATTCTTGGCGCAATCGATAGCTGCGTAGATGCTCTACAATGTACTTTAGAACACTCATTTCCGAAAACGTGACCGTTTTTATAGCATTTCAAGAAATGTCCACTTGAAGGCTTTCCGCGCGCGCTTTTTGGCTAACGTACTTAAAAACTATTAAATGTACGAGATTTTGTCACCAGAACAATTTTATTCCTTCATCTTTTAGCTTTCTATATTGTGCTAGATTTGCATAATATGTTAATTAGTTCCGAAGATATTAAATGAGTACCGTACGAAAACAAATTTTTGTTTATGAAAAATAATTTTACTTTCAATCAGGAGATCGGTAGTACTGCCTCCTCACGCATCCCTCCTCCCCAGAGATAATTATCAGTGGCGTAGCGTGTATGGATGCGATTGATGAATATTTCTGAATATAATATTAAATTGGAAATAATCAAATAATTATTACACTATCATATATTGAATTTTACGGTAAGTAAATAAATGGTTCACAAATTATAGAGGATGCAACGCATCAATCGCATCCATACACGCTACGCCACTGTTTGATAGATCTGCAAATGCTCTTCTAGAACATGCTGTTAATATTATTAATGAATTTAATTGTGGCAAGAAACTTGTAGCTCAAACCTACGATGGTGCAGCTGTTATGGCAGGTGAACATAATGGCCTACAAGCAAAACTGCGTGGACACTTTAAGTCTGCAATTTTCGTTCATTGTTACGCGCACAAACTTAACCTTGTTTTATCACAGTCCGCTAGTTTTATAAAGCAAGTGAGGATATTTTTCACAAACCTTTCTGGATTTTCAAGTTTTTTCTCCAAATCTTCAAAAAGAACTCATGCTTTAGACTTGTTTGTGAAAAAAAGGCTTCCTTCAGTTGCACCAACAAGGTGGCAGTTTCATAGTCGTTTAGTTGAAACTATAAACGAATATAAAGAAGATTTAGAATCTTTATTTAACTCAATAGTGGAAAACGAAGATTTTGAATGGGATCAAGATACAGTCGTTTGTGCTCGAGGTCTCCTAGGTATGCTAACAGACTTTGATTTCAATTTTTTACTAATGATATTTTCTGATATATTTCCACATTCTGACATTTTATTTAAAATATTACAAAGAAAATTAAGCGATATTCAATTTTGTAATAATAAAATCAAAGGATTTGAAGAATATATTGCAAAATTGAGAGACGACTTCCATATATTTTGGAAACGTATGGAGGAATTTACTGAAAATTATCCACAATCTAAGAGAAGACGTCTGGAGAAAATTAACGGTGAAGACAGAAGAGATACGTATAAGCGGTTGTTTAATGAAATTATGGACTTAGAGTAAATATTAATCAAAGGTTCACTCAACATTCAAAATTAAGGTTTATGTGCTTGCTGGATCCGATTCAGTTTTCTAATTTTGCAAATTCGTTTCCCGATGAAATACTGTCAAATCTGAAAGATACTTACCAAGAGCATTTTGATTTAATTCGTTTAAAAAGTGAGCTTAGTGTAATTTATAAAGATCCAGATATGAAAAAAGTTAGTGTGCTAGAACTACATCAATACATGACAAGTTTACAGTTATCTAACATTTTTCCTGAAACTTCTAAGCTCACTGAGTTAATATTAACAGTTCCAGTCACCAGCAGTTCGGCAGAGAGGTCGTTCTCATGTTTAAAAAGAATAAAAAGTTACCTCCGTAATACTCAACACCAAGACAGGCTTTCTTCGCTTGCATTAATGCACATTGAAAGTGCGTTATTAGATAATCTGCGCTCAATTACTTTGTTTGAGCAGGAAGTAATTGAAGTGTTTGCAAGGAAAGACCGTAGAATCGAGCTAAACTTTAAAACCTAAATAGGTATAATGTATAATTTTATGTAACTTTTCGAATATATATTTTTTTATATTTCTTGTAAATCGCATCCCTGTAGCAAAATGTCACGCAACGCCACTGATAATTATCGTAATTACGTATTTGAAAACATATTCCCATGCTCATTTAATTAATTTTTTTTTAATATAAAGCATCAACTAGATCACTACTTTTTGGTACTATACATAGTTGTTTTCATTTTAATTAACTACACTAACTATCTTAACTATATACTACTAACTACAGTATTATTATTATGCATTTAGATTGTAAAACAAAATCCTGATTGTCTAAGTATTATAGTGACTAAGGAGCCTGTATTATAATGAGTACAGTCAATTTAAACACAAAAATATACAAACATTGCAAAAAATCCTATGTTAGGTTTGCTTTTTTTATGGTGTTAGGTTCGGTCCCAGTAGTAAATACTCAATTTTGCAACTTCGAAAAACTTGTGGGAACTGGGGGGGGGGGGGGCACCAAAAACCGCGATTTTTTCGGACTTTTTTCAGTTTTAGCCTCGTAGCTCAAAAACTATGAGTTGTAGTGCAAAGAATACGATTATCTTTTTTAAACTAAACTAAATTTGCTACCATTTGAGCAAACCGGAAGTCTGTAAGTATAATAGTTTTCGAGATACAGCTCTTCAAAAATAGGCAATTTTTCCAAAATCTGTTTTTAACGTCACACTCACGATTCGAGCCAGATATTGCCGCAACGACGTGCCCTACGACCCTTGGCACGGAGGGAAAAATTGTAGGACAGTTTATCACCTTTTATTTAAGCATAGATGCGTTCCTATAGGCCTAACAGTTCTCGAGAAAAAGACGGAAAACCGGAAAACAGTAAAATCCTCCACATATATGTAATAGCGTTAGTATGATTAGAAGACATTTTCTGATTATTCTTATTTAGCCTAGCGAAGGAACGCTCAAAAAGGGCTTGTAGACAGACTTTTTGATCCTAAAGATTTTATTTCTGGAATGTGTTTGGAGGTGTTTGGTGATAATTATACGAAAAGTAGCGTAACAAAATGTGCGGGTTTGTTTGGTTTTCCGTTTACATCTCTTGAACAGGCCATCGTAGTCGGAAATGGCCAATTATAAAATAAAAGCTGATTAAATTTTCTACAAGTTTGCTTCTATTCGTTTTTTCTCTATCTCTATCCGTTGAAGAAAATATTCGCTGTCAAAAATTGACATTTTTTTAAAAATCGTTTTTACACGACGTTTTTCGGCAAATGTTGTGTCCTAGCTCCTAAAGTTATGGGTTTATAGCAAAAAATGGTGGAATAAAAGTTGTAGACCATTAAATTTCCTATAAAATTCATATACAGTTTAATATTTTATCTCAAATAGATTAGATGTTATAGTTATTTAAAAAAAACGTTGAGTTTAAGATGGAATAGAGGACACTAGAGAACAACTAATTTTGTGGGAGGTTTGGAGCTAAATCTGATATGTGAGTATTAAATACAGATTACGTGCATCCTTAGCCAAACAATTTCAGTCTTATGCGCCACCATGTTTAATGGTCTCTAGTCTTTTCTAAATACATTTATGATAGGGTTAATGTTTGACGAAAAGAACAAAAGTATTTTCTCAAGGCAGCTTTTATTTTATAATTGGCCATTTCCCACTACGATCGCCTGTGCAAGAGATACAAAGGGAAAACCAAACGAATCATCAAATTTTGTTACGCTACGGAGTTAGCTCATACGGTAGGGCCGGGGACTTTTCGTGTAATTATCACCAAACACATCCCAGAAATAAAATCTTTAGGATCAAAAAGTCTGTCCACAAGCCCTTTTTGAGCGTTCGTTCGCTAGGCTAAATAAGAATAATCAGAAAATGTCTTCTAATCATACTAACGCTATTAGATACATATATGTGGAGGATTTCACTGTTTTCCGGTTTTCCGTCTTTTTCTCGAGAACTGTTAGGCCCATAGGAATGCATCTATGCTTAAAGAAAAGGTGATAAATTGTCCTACAATTTTTTTCTCCGTGATAAGAGTCGTAGGGCACGTCGTTGTGGCAATATCTGGCTCGAAACATGGACGATACGTTGAAAAACGATTTTGGGAAAAGTTGCCTATTTTTGAAGAGCTGTATCTCGGAAACTATTATACTTACAGACTTCCGGTTAGGCGCAAATTATAGAAAATTTAGTCTAGTTTGAAAAAGATTATCATATTCTTGGCAGTATAACTCGTAGTTTTTGAGCTACGAGGCTAAAACTGAAAAAAGTCAAACGATCACGCGCCAGTCAGATTATGTCTCATGTGAGCAGTGACTTAAATTAATTAAATGAGCATGGGAATATATTTTCAAATAGGTACGTAATTACGATAATTGTCTCTGGGGAGGAGGGATGTGTGAGGAGGCAGTATTACCGATCTCCCGATTGAAAGTAAAATTATTTTTCATAAACAAAAATTTGTTTTTGCACGGTACTCATTTAATATCTTCGGAACTAATCAACATATTATGCAAATCTAGCACAATATAGAAAGCTAAAAGATGAAGGAATAAAATTGTTCTAGTGACAAAATCTCGTACATTTAATAGTTTTTAAGTACGTTAGCCAAAAAGCGCGCGCGGAAAGCCTTCAAGTGGACATTTCTTGAAATGTTATGAAAACGGTCACGTTTTCGGAAATGAGTGTTCTAAAGTACATTGTAGAGCATCTACGCAGCTATCGATTGTGCCAAGAATCCCCGAAATCGGTGCAGTATTAACGGAGATACGAATTTTTTAGTGTTTACCGGAAGTCGCATCTTGTGACGTCATAAAATCTATGAAGCACCCATAGGTAAGTTTAGGTATTTTGATATGTTGTTCAGGGGGTTCAATAATAATAATAATAATAATAATAATAATAAATTTATTCGTCCAGTAAGATCAACTACATGATATAGGGACAAGTCAAATTAACAATTCATTGAGTAGTATTGAAACTGAGATTTAAAAATTCATTTGTAGAATAAAAGGCATTATCATTGAATAACTAATACTTGAAGAAGTGCAACTATATAGGCTTATTTTAAGTACGGACGATATACCCTACGCTTTAAAGCGCTAGTGTAGGCCTCCTATAGTCGGGTACATTAACTACAAGCAGTATAAAAATACAGGATTCTTACAAAACTAGTGGTGCAATGAACCATTGATTACATACTTCAATGCCATGAGTGGAAGTGAAAGTATAGTCGAGTATTTTTGTTTAGAAATTAGAATGAGATAGGATTAGCAACAGGCATAAAGTGCACCTACATAAATACAATGTCGAATCTGAAAAGGTTTATTTGCGTAAACAATGACCAAAAATCCTTTTCTATAACTTCGTCATTTAGTTCTACGATTATGCAGTACCTAATTGACTTTGAGCAAATGTGCGTAGGTACATAACATGAATTATGTGAAAGCATATTATTCATTATTTTGGCAGGGTTAATAATATAAGACCAATTTCTTACGCAAATAAACATTTTCGTTGCGCTTCTTCTTTAATAGTTTTTTATAACATATAATTTTTTGTTTTGCAGTTGTGTGTTTGAATTCATTTCGGATTTACATTTACTTGGAGAATGGAGAGGGTATTTCCAATAAATTGGTAACAAAAACATTAGATTCGGGAGAATTGAACGATGGAAATAACGTTTCAGTTTCGACTGTTTGAGCATTAATTTTTTTCGCTCGTATGTTTTGGTGATTTTGATCGATTTAAAATCATGCCAGGAGAAGATTGTAATGAAGGTTTTTTGGTAGATGCAGCTTCTTCTGTTACTAATTTTCTTTTGCGACAAAGTGATTTTTCATTTCCACAATAATTAATTGGAATTGCAGTTTTAATTAGTCTTTTATGATTTGCATTTACAAAACAGTACAAAATCCATTCTTGAAAACGAATTTTATCAATACGAAATTTAAAAAAAGTTATATCTAGGTATTCTTTTTTTGCGTATTAAAACAGTTTATATAAACACACACGTGACTTGCGACACTCATCGTTAGAATCAAATTTAGATCACTTGTTTATAAACAGGGCTACTAACAATCTGAAAGGCAAAAACCAAATCGTAAAAAATATCCGTAATTCCAAATCAAAGTTCAAAATCAAGGTGAAAATCAAAAACAAAGCAAAGCGCTACCATACAAAAACACAACCGAGAGCAAAGTAAATACAAGTAGGTACTAGTGTAACCGGAATTGATTGTACAAAAGATTTGAATTTGCATGACTTCTTTGAAAATGTTTAAGAAAAGCAGGTAACAATGGGTTAATGTAGTTGTTTACAAGTTCCATGATTCATAACAGGTAGACTTGTTCAAATCTTATTGTTATTAGCGTAAGACAGGATGTAAGCACATGGTAATTGGTATGTACATGTATGCAAACAATAATAGTCGATCAAAGATTAACGGAAGATTTTCGAATTTTTTTGCAAATTATCTGTTTTAGGTACATACTTTAAATAAATAGCTACAAATTTTTTGGGTAGGTACATACTGACAATATAACATTATCAAACTTATTAGATTTTATTAATGGATTTCAAGTAGTATTTGTCCTATTCTATGAAAACTTGAAAACTAGGTAGGTACGTACGTACACCTTTAATCTATTTATATATTTACCTATAATTATGTACGAGTATAAATTTATACATTTGCAAATTTACGTTAGTGTACAACTTGTTACTACTGTTATAGAACAACATTTTTCTATAGCTAATCCGATTTAGGTAGGTACTTTGTCCTAAAGAAAGTATTCATACCCTAGACGCCAGGTAAATAAAAATCTACCTGAGCAGTGTACGATTTGTTCCGTAAAAATAGACGCAAAATAAAATGAGACGAAGGGCGACTTAAGAGCGACTAGCTGGAACGTATATTTCTATATTTTCCCGCAAAACGTTAAAGGCAGCATTTTACAACTTCTAGTTTAGAGGAAAAGGGCAAGGGGGGTAGGGCTGAAATTTTAACATTGAGGTTGCACTTCTTATTAGTTATTCAATGGCATTATCAAGTAACACTTTCTTAATGTGAGCTACGAATTTCAAATAGGAGGAATTTTTTATATGCGTAGGCAATCTATTGTACACTACAGCACCAATATAATAAGGATTAGATTTGAATAGGGTAAGATTATGCTTTTCATACTGTAAATTGTGACCATGCCTTGTAGCGTATAAATGATAATGATTTTGCAATGTAAAATCTTCTAAGTTTTTTTTTTACAAATTTCAACAATTCAAGCAGAAAGATACAGGGAACGGTAAGTATTTTTTGATCTATAAACGTGCTTTTACAGGACTGGTTAAAATGAAGTCCAAACATATTACGTATAGCTCTTTTTTGAATAATAAAAATTCTATCTGAATCCATAGAGCAGAGCAAAGCAGTTTCTAGTTACCTTCTGGCAGACATAAGCTACATGTTCCTTCCAAGAGAGTGACAAATCAATATATACTCCTAAGAGCTTGTGACATTCAATTTGCTGAACAGATTTATTAGTTGACCTTATATACCTTCAATACTATCGATGTGCAAAAATTCAGCTTTACATTATTTTTTTTGAGGTTGGACCCATATTTTGTCTAAAGTGACTGGGCTATATGTAACATGAAAAGGTTACAATAATACCAAATCTTTTATTAATGTAAACATCGCGTCATGATGTTTTTACTGCGATACATAAGTTGCTTCACATCGTCAGGCGGAAGTCTGCAAGGCGAAAGGTGGAACAGTACGTCGTTTTCCCTCAGCATTCTAACTTCATTCCATCCAATTGCATCATTGTTTAACGCAGCCTCGCACATTCCGTTTTCTGAGAAGAATAGGCTCAGAAAAGCCATATCAGCCCCGCCTCCGTCATCCGCGATCCCTGTAGTCAGGTGTGGTAGAGGAATGAAATTCGCTGGCCTTCTCTCTATTTTTGCAAATATTCTGTCTAAATCTGACCATAGTCGTGTTCTGCTGATTTTTAAGTGTGCATTATTTAGGAGTCTGCATCAAATTAGTGTGGGCGAAAAAAGTGAATAAATTTGTTTTATCGCCAACCGGCAATAGACCCATGCATTACCATAGTGATTTTCGAAAGTAAACAAACACTTTATCGTACTGTAAAAATGAAACATTTTACCTGGCGCTAATATTTATCAATATACCCATGACTATATGACGGAAATCGTTTGTCGCTGTCACGGCTATTTTTCTATTTGTTTACTTTGTTATAATAAAATGTAGAGTTATAATTGTTGTACGGCAGATGGGTAATTATTTGGTGAATAAAGGTTATACGTGGCTGCCAATTTTGGAGTTCATAAATTACATTGTTTGTATTTATTCGTCGTAATATAAAAGTTTTGTGGACAACGTTTCGCCAATAATTTGGCTTTATCAAGTCAGAGATTTTGATATTATTTAAATTATATGATTGAGAAAAATTTTTAATTGCATGCAACATGTGCTTAATGTTTGGTTAATGCGAAAACTTTAAGCACATGTTGCATGCAATTAAAAATTTTTCTCAATCATATAATTTAAATAATATCAAAATCTCTGACTTGATAAAGCCAAATTATTGGCGAAACGTTGTCCACAAAACTTTTATATTACGACGAATAAATACAAACAATGTAATTTATGAACTCCAAAATTGGCAGCCACGTATAACCTTTATTCACCAAATAATAAAATGTGATTTAGATTAGAAATTTTTACGGTTGGCGATAAAAGTTTGTATGCACTACGTCAGTAAAGTATCTTGATCGAATTCGCCTGTTACTCGCCTCGCTCTCTTCACTCGCTCGGCTCATAATCTCAGGCGAGTTCGATAAAGTCTCACTTTACTAACTTGGTACATAATAGTTATTTTTAGGCGGCTATTACATAAATAGTTGTTTTACGTATCTTTTGAAAGCCTTAAAGTATAACTTTTTTGTAACATCTGTCATAAACAACTTTACGGCCGCATTTAGGTACTTTACAACCGCTTTTTGTTGTCCAGGTAATGGAGCAAAGCACTCTGTAAGTGACATGAATAATCAAATATATGATTGTATTTGTCAGATAACTGTCACTGTCAAAATTATGAAATTGATTTTTAAATTAAAGTTTATATCTTTTTGTGATAGTCGCCTAAAAAATGTTGTGTGCACCTCGGTTAAAAGTTCTTTTTTAGCCTCATCTGATTTATTAGCCTCGGCTTTCGCCTCGGCTGCAATCATCAGATTCGGCCAAAAAGATCACTTTTACAACCTTGATACACAAATAACTATTATGTTCACTCAACAAAACGAATATAGAATAACTAAAATAATAAATGACCTTTCAGTAAAAATAACTTTATTACAAAAATTTATATATTCCTACTACATAGGTCGCCACAGACCACTAACCAAAAGAAGACCAATGAATGTTAATAATTAATGAGAAACACGGCGACTACAGCGCACCCTTAGCAGCTGGATAAACTATATAATGTCGCGGGAAAATTTTAAATAGAGGGATGTTTCTTAGACAATTTTTTATCTTATATATATTGGTAGATATAAACAAAACGATTAATAAAACATCACTTTTTTATTGTTAAACAATACTATTAAATACAGGATAGCTGGAACTTGATGTTAGACTGTCAATATGCGAGAGAGGTCTTCAGAGGATCATCTCGTTTTTGCACAAGACTATCAAAAGAGGACCTACGGCTACTTGTGGGCATACTTTCTGGGTACCGTAAACTAAGCAAGCACATGCACCACATGGGCTTGGTAGAATCACGATCTTTGTTAGAACTTGTTGATTCGTTTATAATCTGAAAACAATTATTAACATTTCTTACGATAAAAAGTGATAACAGGAATAAAAGTATATAAGAGAAAGGTGGTTAACAGGCATTACATTTCTCTTAAAATATCTTACCATATTGACATAGAATCGGAACAGTGCTTCCCGAAACATGTCGTTAATTCCACAACCGTAGAAATCCTTTACAATAAAGTACAAATAACAAAAAAGGGAAGGTTGAGAGTTTTTATTTCTCTTTTCTTACCATTTTCATGTGAATACAACCAAACGACGAAATTTGTTATTTGATTTTTCTTCCAAAAAAGTTAACCTAAAATTTTATCACTTACAATGAACAAATTAACTTTTCGATGTTACCTTTAGCCTTTGTGACAAAAATACACATATAGGTATATAATATACAAAAATAATCAAAACTGCTTGGTATATAACAACACACAGCATTAAAGATTCAATAACGCATGTAATACTTAAATGTCAATCATATGTCAACAATCAACATTAAATAATTGTACCTGCGACTGCGTCGTTGAACTATAGTTTAAGCAGATGCTCGTGGAGCGCTACTATCGCTGTTCCCATTTTATCGTATGTTTTCGTTCGCCTTTATTTTTAATGGTCTGTGGGTCCATAGAAAATATGATAGTTTTCTTCAATGATTCTCTTCAGTTCTTGTAAATGTAAATACTTTTTTTGTTATTTTCTTTTTTTTCCTTATATAAATCGGAAACTTCAATCAAAAAGATTGTCGGTTTTTCATTTTCTTCCATTCTTTTAAAGAATCACCTATGTTGTACTGAACTAACCCTGTAGGTGTATCGAACCTGTTTCAAATTACTAACTGCGGAATCTCCAATTTTGAAGTCTTAGTGAAACATAATATTTAATTTTAGAAAAATCTTTGAAAAATCTGAAATTGTAATATTATATGTGGCATTGTCTCATGCTTTACAAAGGACAACACAGCATTGGCCAGAAAGAAGGCGGAAAGAAATAACGCAAGACACCTGTGTAGCGAAAACATGCAAGCAGGCACATATAACAAGTTGCGCAGACACTACTATAAGTGACTCATCACATTTTACCCTCAATGAGTAAACTTCCGAAGTTCGTCGCAAGAAAATATCTAGGAATTACCAACAAAAGCAGAATGGCAAGAAATCGTTCTCCTTATCAGTTAAGAGTTATGACTAGACATCGGATTATATGCACTATCAAAATGTCAAAATATGCATGCAAATATGCACTAAAAAAGGGCGAAATATGCATAAAATATGCACAATAAAAAAACATTTGCAATTAGAATTTACGTTTATATTTATAAATTATAATTTATAATTCTTGTGACAGTAAACAATAATATATTTTTTCAGGTTTTCTGCAGCAAACTTGTGACATTTGTTACTTAATATTAATTTATAGGCTGAAAATGACCTTTCAACGTCAACTGACGTTACCGGAGAGAGCTTACAATTTGCCGCCATTTCTGCAGAGACCTCTTCAGACAGAGTTTGTCCGGTGCCGTTGATAAACGCGTCAATTTTCTTTATGCCTTCAAAACCGGGGTTTTTATACAAAACTGCATTTAATTTGCCACGAACCTTTTGCGATAGTGAACTCGGAAGGGCATTACTCTGTTCAATCATTTTTTCTATTATTTCCAAGGACTGGTACACAGGAAAGTTTTTAGTTAAAAGTACCAAAATATGCAATAACGCTATAAAAATAGAATTATGTAATGCATGGGTCCATTTCCCCAGCACCCCCCCACTCCGAATTTCGAAATGAAAATTTGCACACGAATTGTGCTCGTTTTCTGCTCAATTGTGCCCTTAAAATTTCGTTTTGTGCTTCACCCCTTCCAGAGATATCATCAATAAACTTTGGGCGGTGCTGGGGAAATGCGAGCACACCCCACTTCGAATTTCGAAATGAAAATTTGCACACGAATTGTGCTCGTTTTGTGCTCAATTGTGCCCTTAAAATTTCGTTTTGTGCTTCACCCCTTCCAGAGATATCATCAATAAACTTTGGGCGGTGCTGGGGAAATGCGAGCACACCCCACTTCGAATTTCGAAATGAAAATTTGCACACGAATTGTGCTCGTTTTGTGCTCAATTGTGCCCTTAAAATTTCGTTTTGTGCTTCACCCCTTCCAGAGATATCATCAATAAACTTTGGGCGGTGCTGGGGAAATGCGAGCACACCCCACTTCGAATTTCGAAATGAAAATTTGCACACGAATTGTGCTCGTTTTGTGCTCAATTGTGCCCTTAAAATTTCGTTTTGTGCTTCATCCCTTGCGGAGATATCGCCAAAAGTATGGGCGGTGCTGGGGAAATGCGAGCACACCCCACTTCGAATTTCGAAATGAAAATTTGCACACGAATTGTGCTCGTTTTGTGCTCAATTGTGCCCTTAAAATTTCGTTTTGTGCTTCACCCCTTCCAGAGATATCATCAATAAACTTTGGGCGGTGCTGGGGAAATGCGAGCACACCCCACTTCGAATTTCGAAATGAAAATTTGCACACGAATTGTGCTCGTTTTGTGCTCAAATGTGCCCTTAAAATTTCGTTTTGTGCTTCATCCCTTGCGGAGATATCGCCAAAAGCATGGGCGGTGCTGGGGAAATGCGAGCACCCCCCACTCCAAATTTCGAAATGAAAATTTGCACACCAATTGTGCTCATTTTGTTCCGTTATTTCGTTTTGTGCTCTTTTCCTCCTAAAAGATATTAAGAGTGGCAGTGGAAATGGCAGCCCCACTGCGCACAAATTACCATCATTAGTGCTCTCACCTTTCAATAGATATTACGGAAACTTACGGGTGAAGTTGTCGAAATGGAAGCCCTTTCTATCTGGAATTTCTAATTGAAACAGGTCTCAATCTTTTATATATACTATACAGGGTAGACCATTTTAAGTGATACACGCAAATATCTCGAAAAGGAGAATTTTTTCCAAAAAATGTTTCAGACGAAAGTTTTGTGGCTTTGAGGGGGAAAGATGATGACATTATCAATTTAATAGTAGATGGCGCCACTTTAGAGATTTCATCATGGCGGCCATTTTTTTAAATGGGAGTTGATTTTTCTTTCCAAATGAAAGTTGTAGCTAGCAATAAGACGAATACAACAGTTTTTTGTGTTTTTTCATCGCATCATTTTTCAGTGAGGTACGGTGTTCCAAAATGTATAAATTAAGTAAAGTTTCCACCCCCATAGTATACGTATTTTGTAATTCTGCACCTCTCGCACTATTCAAGTACTCCGAATAGTAAGAGGCAAGGGGACTCACGCTAATCAAGCACCCCAAAGGGATGAAAACCCCGTCACGTCCACGTCGTTCATCCTGGGTAATGCTAAGCAAGGGAAAATGCGTGTCAATCAGCCTGGACCTGGTTGACTATCAAACAAAATCGGTCCAGTTAACGGATAGGAACAACACAGAGAGGGGAGAGAAATGCAGAGTGGTGTGGAGTTACAAAATACGTACACTAAGGGGGGTGGAATTGTGGAAACTTTTACCTGTGCTTTTACTTAATTTCTAAACTTTGGAACACCGTACTTAACTCAATGAAAAATGATTAGATTACAAAAAACCAAAAACCATTGTATTCGTCTTATTGCCAGCTACAACTTTCATTTGGAAAGAAAAATCAACTCCCATTTAAGAAAATAGCCGTCATGATGAAATCTCTTAAGTCGCGCCATCACAATTAAATTGATAATGTCGTCATCTTTCCCCCTCAAAGCCACAAAACTTTCACCTGAAACATTTTTTGAAAAAAAATCTCCTTTTCGAGATATTCGCCCTTAAAATGGTCTACCCTGTATTTTGTACTCATTTATGCTGCATACTTTGATACTTCTATTGCCTACCTTTCCCTAAAGTAGACTCTTAAAAGTTTGGGTGAGATACGTTAAGCATTCATTTTCATAAAAGTTAGCTTTTAAAATTCAAGTGCTTAACATTAGTAAGGACGAGACGGCACACCACATACTTTGTGAGTGTCTCGCACTTGTCCAACTGAGACGATCCATATTGGGGGAATCCTGGCCAGACATTTGCACCTTATCCTTCGGTAGGCCTGCTTTTTTGTGATCTACCCAGGCATCATCCGTGCATCTACCCCGTAATAATAATAATGATAATAACAATATCACTAATAATAAAAAATTAGAAAATATTTAATAATAATATAATAATAACAGAAATCTCAAAAACAGAACAAAAACAGATATCTTCTAAGTTAACAATAAAACAAAATATAAACAGGAATTTTCTAAAAAATAAAAAAACAACCAGTCCTTTTGTAAATAAAACCATAATAAAATGAAATATAAAATATAAAATAAACCACCATAAAAACAAATGATCCCTCTACAGTGTAAATAGATGGAATAAATACAGGGTGCCCAGAAATGAAGGTGCCAAACGAAAATCCCAGTTAGTAGACATTATTTTATGTCGATTTAACTTAAATTACCTTAGTCCAAAAATGCTTCTTAAGCGAGGTTATAGATGGTGCCATGAAGTACTTTTTTTTGTAATATCTCAAAAACGTTTCGATCGAAGATGTCCAAACTTTGCACAATGACATTTTGGATTGTATTTTTTTTACATTTATTTTTTTGACATTTTTTGTGTCAAATTCGAATTCTCTAGGGTCTTTTCTAAAAATAATGTGCTCTTGTTTCAAATCGTTAGGATACACCCTTCTCGAGAAAAATAAATTTAAATAAATTACTAATTTATTAATTTATTTAACTAATTACTCTTATATCAAGTTATATAAAAAACAACAAATTTTACAGTAAGTGCTCTAGATGACAGCCACCTGTTTCAATATATATTACAAAAAAAGTATACTTCATGACACCATCTATAAGGAGCTCCAGCTCGCTTAACAAACATTTTTGGAATAGGGATTTCCATTTAAAATTTTAAAGTTACCCCCCGTTCCCGCCCCCGTGGGAGTCCGTGGGAGGCAAGGGTTAACAGCATCAGATGTCCCCCTCAAAACCGTTAACTTTTTATTCGGGACATTTTGTGATCCGACCTAGTGTTATAGAATTGTTGCAGGTGGCGGATTAAAATGGGACACCCGGTATACAGGAAGGAGGAGGTCATGTTTAACACTTGTTGAGTTAATCTTAATACCTTGTTTGTGTCTAAATTGCAATTTAATAATAATGAAGGTTTAATATTTGTGAAAATGTAGAATTGAAATATTAAATACTTTGAAATTGACATTTTACAGAGTGGCTGTATCTTCTAAACTAAAATGTTTACAAAGAAATACAAAGAGACAAAAAAGTTGAAGAATAGACGTTCCAGTGGCGTTCCATATTTTGTTAAAGTATAACCCTAAAAAAAGTTGGAGGGTAAAAGGAGTGTTCATCCCCTCTGAAAATCCATAATAAATAAAAATAATTGAATGCGACTGTTTCCAATTTATTGGTTATCGTCTACTAGTATTTCGTATAAATTTTCATAAATTAAAGTTAAACCGTTTTAGAGCAATGATAAAAAAACTTATTTAAATTTTTATCTAAATCACCCTGTAACTTTTTTTGTGTGCACTTTTGTATATAGGTAAGTGAGGTTCAATCAACCTATTTTTGACCCAAGAATATGTGGTATAATTTATGACCAATCTTTTCGGTCCACCCTGTATACAGAACAATACACGTAAAAAGGAAGAAAAACAAAATAAGCTAAAGCCAAATAAAAAAATAAAAACAAAACGAAGACCGTTTCCCATGAATATCACAAAATAAAATAAAAAAACTAAAAAATAACAAGGTAATATAATATACAGGGTGGCTCAATGAAAAGGTAACAGACGGGTTTCTGGGTAGAAATTTTTTTTGAGAAATTCGAAAATAGCAATTTTTATATTAAGGGGGACAACTTTTTTTCATTATTTACAACCTGAAATGATTTCATCCCTTAGCGCTGTGAGGACAACCCCTATCATTTAGATAGAGATGATGGGGTAAGTGATATGTCATTTGAAAGGTCTTTCTTTTCTGAATTCAGTGCACTAGTTTTTTTTAGTTTTTTTGTTTTTTGTGCGCAATGGGGCTGCCATTTCCACTGCCACCCTTAATATCTGTTAGGAGGAAAAGAGCACAAAACGAAATAACGGCACAAAATGAGCACAATTGGTTTGCAAATTTTCATTTCGAAATTCGGAGTGGGGGGTGCTCGCCCACCGCCCATACTTTTGGCGATATCTCCGCAAGGGATGAAGCACAAAACGAAATTTTAAGGGCACAATTGAGCACAAAACGAGCACAATTCGTGTGCAAATTTTCATTTCGAAATTCGAAGTAGGGTGTGCTCGCATTTCCCCAGCACCGCCCAAAGTTTATTGATGATATCTCTGGAAGGGATGAAGCACAAAACGAAATTTTAAGGGCACAATTGAGCACAAAACGAGCACAATTCGTGTGCAAATTTTCATTTCGAAATTCGAAGTGGGGTGTGCTCGCATTTCCCCAGCACCGCCCAAAGTTTATTGATGATATCTATGGAAGGGGTGAAGCACAAAACGAAATTTTAAGGGCACAATTGAGCACAAAACGAGCACAATTCGTGTGCAAATTTTCATTTCGAAATTCGGAGTGGGGGGTGCTGGGGAAATGGACCCCAAATGCATATAATCCGATGTCTAGTTATGACAAAGATTAACTCGGAAGATCTTGCAACAAATGATGTCAAAATCGCTATTTTACAATAAGGAGTACCAAAACTTGGTACAATGGGAATATAACGGAAGTATCTGATGAAAAAGGTGCTCTTTTTGTAAACAAAAAGGTGGTGGGACGCTAAAAAAATTTTTTTTGCAAATTTTATGTAATATCAAAGAGTATATTAATATATTGTAATGTAATTCAGTGTTTCAGTGTTTAGGCAACCAAAATACAGAGTATGTTAAACGGTGATTGAAAGTCAAATTCGATCTGCTTTGCTCAACAGGGCGATTTTATTTAGACCAACAGCCATTTTTAAAAAAATCTGTCGAAAACAGGTGGTGGAACGCCGTTTCCAAGCGTTCCATGACAAAAAGAGCACTGTAAGACTTATATTATAAGTCATAAAAGAACGAATGAAAGAAAGAATGGGAAGATGACGTGTGTTTACGTTAATAAAATTGTTCTTATTCCCACCTATTATGTCACATCAACGTTAATTTGTGCAGATTACTTATATGACAAATTTAACTCGTATTGCCTGTAGTAAAACTTCAAAACTGGAAGTAATTTGTTCAATGTAAAATTATAGGTACAACAAATGAAGCATTGCTAATTCTCAACTACAGTAGAACGCATTTAAACAATTTTTGTTCCATCGCCATCGTGAGGATTGTTTAGCGAAGTTAATCGGATTTATGAATTAAATTTTTGTAATTTATAATTACAATAACACCACCACGGCTAATGAGAATCTAAAGCTTAAAATATTACAAAACTTGGTACAACCGCCGTATATTTAAGAAGGTAAAATCTCGAATGCTTCTCTAATTGGAAATGATTATTTCCTTAATACCCGTTCTTTTGTTTTAATTGGCCGCTTCTGTAAAATATTCAGATGCTTTTTAATGACAAAAATATGAAATATCTTCACAATTGAGGTAATAAAATTTTAGATATCCTAAAATAAAAATTATGAAGCGGTCGGAAAGTATAATCTGGAGTTAATACAACGTGAGTTCTGTGCAAGTTGATAGCGGTGTTGCTGATAGCAAAGTTAATAGTGAGTTAGGAGGGTTCGTTCTGCAACCCCATGAGCATCGTTACGAGTTTTTAATTCCACTCTTTTTATTACTGGTCCAAAAATGTTACCGAACAACCATTAATACGTGTCACTGCACACATATCCCCACATATACACGTCAATATGCAATGCCTCCCCTTAGCGTAAAGAGAATTCCGATTAGAAAAAGACAAAATATAAGCGTGAGGAAAAGTTTTCGGAGTACTTTGAGATAAAAGGACTATAAAGTAAAATCAACTGTGTTTGGTAGATTTTTGGTTTTTCATCTGCATAAACGACCAGAAATTTCAATAACCGTATAGGCGGATGTGGGACGAAAGTTTATTACTTTTAAAATGAGTTTGCATTCATACATTTTAATATGACTATACTTGACGGTGATTAATATTTAAAAACAATATCGAAGGTGAAATGTTGCGGAAATTTTACTTTATCAGCGGGGATGTGAAAATAAAATATTCATTACTTGAATGGTAGTTCGAACGAAATGAGTTTAAGGTTTTTAATAGCGGTGTAATTAAACTTTATAACAGTAAATGCAATCGATTAAAATTGCTTCTTTCGCGAAAATTAATGCTAAACTAAATAAAGTGAAGCTTAACGCTTTTTTCCCATCACGAAAGAGTCGGAAAACCGTACCTTTTTGAACAGCTCGAGGTGGTTAATTATTATTTGAGGATCTGCTGTGAAAGCAACTGTTTCATATGTTTAAATGCTTTGAGAAAATTTTGTAAATTTTGTTAATAAATAATTAAGTAGGTATATTATTATTTTCTTCGCAGACCTGTAAAATTGCCCCAAAAAATAAGTACCATTTATTTTATGCATGCGCCCCGCGCGAATTTAGTATAATGGGTTACCTTCTAGAAAAAAATTACCATATTTTGCGAGCAATTGTCGTTAGCGATCGACCTCCTATGTTGGTTAATAATATTAGATCAATGCACGCGCAGTCTAAGCGCATTTTTTTCAAACACATACTAAATATTGCACAGAAATAGAAAGTTTTATCTCCATTGAAACATTGCTTAAAGATTACTGGCGGGCACGCGGATGAATACACAAGCAATGGCAGATTATGTCTTACTTAATTAATGCTTAAAATCACTAACAATTTTGAAAACAAAAATTGCAATGTTGAGACCCAATTTAGGAGACAATCGATGAATTTGGAAAAACGGACATGAAACTTAACAAAAAAACAAAAATGAACGAGAGGGAGGTATTCAATATTAAAGATCTCATGTTATTTGATTTATGGTGGAATAAAGGAGATGGAGCCAGCGTAGACAAGGGTGGCTGCACTTATGCATAGGAATTGTAAAGTTAGATATTAGAAATTAATAAATTACAGGAATTACAGGCCCGTCGTAACATAAGTGCCAAGAAATTGAGGATTATTTTGGGACTATTTACAGGACGAAACGGACAGAGCGAAATAAAAAGTTATGATAATCGGGGATTAAAACGTGGATATCTAGAGGGTGCGCATGGAGAAAGTACACTAAATGGTAATTGGTAAATGGTAACGTATTATCATTGATTATACACACTGTATAATCAATGGTATTATTAAATACTGTTTTTCTACGCCCATGCCTGTAAACGTCAAAAATCGCACTGTCAACATTCCTTGTAAATGACATTTAACAATAACATGCACGTAATGAGATCTCATAACATACACGTGCGTTTTGAGAAGAAAACTTAAACTTCTTGGTTGAATCAAATTGCAATCTAATTTTTATCTACGTAAGACTTTATTTGGTCTATTTACACACATTTAGTCAATTGAAAAACATAAAAACTTTTAGCATTTGCGAGATATATTTTGCATTAAAAGAGCGATGCCCCTAAATGCAGGAAGCACATTATGCAATTTCTAAGTAGCATGCTATGGAAATATATGTACGTAGAAAAAGTATAGTACGTTATACGAGTTGTAAGAAGGCCACAGGCCTTGGTGTAAGCCGATTACGGACTCATGAAATTTAAGCACTCGCCGCGCAGCGGCTTCGTGCTCAAACTTTTCATTTCCTGCGTAATTGGTTACTTACAACTCTTATTACGTAATATACTATTATTAAATAATGTCTAATACTTTTTATAAGTATACAGACAGACATAAAATAGGCATAATAGAGTCCAGCCGTCCAGGAGAAAGAATCGCTCATAGATCTAGTATTGCTCCAAGATGTACATGAGAAGAGTACATATTGTAAATCTCAGGCGCGATGGGATCAGATTATTTCTTGGTGAAAATTAAATTGAAGATAATTATAGTGTGAGGGGGAAAGGTACAAAATGGAGATGCAGAAACGGGAGTAGCATTAACGCATAGAACCTACGAGATGGTGGCAATTAAGAAATAATATAATACAACGTTAAATGAAGAAATGCGGGTCACCAATTGGGCGAGGTGGAAAATACAGAAATACTGTGGGCAATGCTTAAAGAGTGGGAAAAACATATGGAGTCGCAAGAGAAAGGAAATGTGAATTGACGACATGGTGGAATGAGTAGATAATCCAAGGAATAATTACGAAAAATACAAACAACAGCGGAAATTAGTAAAAGAAATGGAAAGTTACTAAAACCAGAAAGTGGGAGTAATTTCACAATAAGATTAATAAGAACAGCAGAGGGCGTGCGAAACTCCTCTACAGAACGAAAAAAATCTTAAAAATGACAAAAGGAGATCTCTGTGGTACAACTAGCTAACAGATGACAACAGTATTTTATGCTGGATGGGGATGCCAATAAAACCGATTATGAAGAAGGGGGCACAACAGGAGAAGGAGTTGAATACGAAGAGGTAGTTAAATTTAAATTCCAAATCACTATAGGTTAACTAAGAAACGATAAACCGACGGGAGACCTGATTAAACATAAATGAAAGGAGTATAGCTGGAATTTTTGTTTAAAATTATACAAACTACCTGTTTGCTTTATTTAACGATAAAAGGGAGTCTCAGTCTTCACAGATAATGATATCCTGGACTTCAATGCTGTTCCGCAAATCTTAGTTCTTGCCACATAGTATACCATTCGGCTGTCAGAAAGCTACACCATTCCTGTAATTTCCATGCATATTCCTCATTCGGTGTTTGTACCCTACTATTCACGCCTATCCTATTTTTGAGCCATCAGTGTATATTATTTTAAAATTGCTAATTCTATACATTTAAGTTTTACATTATTAGTGCTGTAAATATATGCAAAGTGCATATTACTTATGTTTATGCCTATGGCCAACTACTAAAAAAATCCGAAAAAAATGGTATCAATGCAATGAAATGGGAATAAGTCAGAAACTATTATAGATAGGGATAGGAACATGTACTTAATGCCGAAATATGCCCATTTTGATTCTCTATCAATTGCAATAGTAAGGTCATTTCATTTAAAAAATTTGAGTTTTTAGTCTTTGAATTTTCCTAAATTTGGAGCCCCATTCATAGGCGAAGTCGTACAACACCAAAAGAAATTGCCTATTCTTCCTCTATGCGGTGCGGTGGTGAAAACTCGAATGCCATTCTTAAAGTACCCGGCATTTTTTTTAAATATGTAAGTGAAAATAACTTAAAAACTATAACTTGTAGATATAGACATGTAGTGTAGGTATCAAGTGAAATTTCACGTAGAATCCGAAAATGCAATAAAAAATATGAGTTGCCATTTAAAATAACGAAGTTACTAGCTACTACCCAGCTACTACCAGCATTTCCATTTTGATAATATTTTACATCGATTCGGCTTTCAGAGTAACCCCTAAATACAAATTTTCAAAAACCTACCTATGAAACTTCACTCGGAAATATCTAACTAATGCTCCCAAAAAACATCCTGTACACTTGTACAGGTATACCTTTTCTTTCCCTTTTATTAATAATAATAATAATAACTTTTATTTCGTAGACAACATTATTTTGTGTAGGACATGTGAAAAATAAACAAACTAACAATTTGTAACATTCAAAAATTCCTGAACACTATAAAAACACTTGTTTGTTAATAATCTAAGGTTAATACCTTGAAAAACAAGTGTCACAATGAGACTTTTTGCCGCACGAAGATCAGGTTTGCAGACCGAGTGAAAGGCAAAGTCTTTTGAAGTATTTTCGAGGTCTTTTCGAATTCTTTTGAAGTCTTTTGAAGTCTTTTCGAAGTCTTTTGAAGCCTTTTGATTACTTTTCGAAGTCTTCTGAAGTCTTTTGAAGTCTTTTCGAGGTCTTTTCGAATTCTTTTGAAGTCTTTTAACGTCTTTTGAAGTCTTTTCGAAGTCTTTTGAAGTCTTTTCGAAGTCTTTTGAAGTCTTTTCGAAGTGTTTTGAAGTGTTTTGAAGTCTTTTCGAAGTGTTTTCAAGTGTTTTGAAGTCTTTTGAAGTCTTTTCGAAGTGTTTTGAAGTCTTTTCGAAGTGTTTTGAAGTGTTTTCGAAGTCCTTTCGAAGTCTTCGAAGTCTTTTGAAGTCTTTTCGAAGGCTTTTGAAGTCTTCGAAGTATTTTGAAGTCGTTTTAAGTCTTTTCAAGGTCCTTTCGAAGATTTTTGAAGACTTTTGAAGTCTCTTCGAGGTCTTTTCGAAACGTTTTGAATTCTTTTGAAGTCTTTTCGAAGTCTTTTGAAGCCTTTTGAAGTCTTGTCGCAGTCTTTTGAAGTCTTTTCGAAATCTTGTGAAGTCTTTTCGAAGTCTTTTCGAAGTGTTTTGAAGTGTTTTGAAGTCTTTTCGAAGCCTTTTGAAGTATTTTGAAGTCTTTTCGAAGTGTTTTGAAGTGTTTTGAAGTCTTTTCGAAGTGTTTTGAAGTGTTTTGAAGTCTTTTCGAAGTGTTTGGAAGTGTTTTGAAGTCTTTTCGAAGTGTTTTGAAGTCTTTTCGAAGTGTTTTGAAGTGTTTTGAAGTCTTTTCGAAGTGTTTTGAAGTGTTTTCGAAGTCTTTTCGAAGTCTTTTGAAGTCTTTTCGAAGTCTTTTGAAGTCTTTTCGAAGTCTTTTGAAGTCTTTTGAAGTCTTTTCGAGGTCTTTTCGAAGTCTTTTGAAGTCTTTTGAAGTCTTTTCGAAGTCTTTTGAAGTCTTTTGAAGTATTTTCAACGTCTTTTGAGGTCTTTTCGAAGTCTTTTCGAAGTCTTTTGAAGCCTTTTGAAGCCTTTTCTAAGTCTTTTGAAGTCTTTTCGAAGTCTTTTGAAGTCTTTTCGAAGTGTTTTGAAGTCTTTTCGAAGTCTTTTGAAGTGTTTTGAAGTCTTTTCGAAGTGTTTTGAAGTCTTTTCGAAGTGTTTTGAAGTCTTTTCGAAGTCTTTTGAAGTGTTTTGAAGTCTTTTCGAAGTGTTTTGAAGTGTTTTGAAGTCTTTTCGAAGTGTTTTGAAGTGTTTTGAAGTCTTTTCGAAGTCTTTTGAAGGTCTTTTGAAGTCTTTTGAAGTCTTTTCGAAGTCTTTTGAAGTCTTTTCGAAGTCTTTTGAAGTGTTTTCGAAGTCCTTTGAAGTCTTTTGAAGTCTTTTCGAAGTGTTTTGAAGTCTTTTCGAAGTCTTTTGAAGTCTTTTGAAGTCTTTTCGAAGTGTTTTGAAGTCTTTTCGAAGGCTTTTGAAGTCTTCGAAGTATTTTGAAGTCGTTTGATGTCTTTTCGAGGTCTTTTCGAAGATTTTTGAAGACTTTTGAAGTCTCTTCGAGGTTTTTTCGAAGTGTTTTGAAGTCTTTTGAAGTCTTTTCGAAGTCGTTTGAAGTATTTTCGAAGTCTTCTGAAGTCTTTTCGAAGTCTTTTGAAGTCTTTTCGAGGCCTTTTGAAGTCTTTTCGAGGTCATTTCAAAGTCTTTTGAAGTCTTGAAGTATTTTCGAGGTATTTTCAAAGTCTTTTCGATGTCTTTTCAAGTATTTTGAAGTCTTTTCGAAGGCTTTTGAAGTCTTCGAAGTATTTTGAAGTCGTTTGATGTCTTTTCGAGGTCTTTTCGAAGATTTTTGATGACTTTTGAAGTCTCTTCGAGGTCTTTTCGAAGTGTTTTGAAGTCTTTTCGAAGTCGATTGAAGTATTTTCGAAGTCTTCTGAAGTCTTTTCGAAGTCTTTTGAAGTCTTTTCGAGGCCTTTTGAGGTCTTTTCGAGGTCATTTCAAAGTATTTTGAAGTCTTGAAGTATTTTCGAGGTATTTTCGATGTCTTTTCAAGTATTTTGAAGTCTTTTCACAGTCTTTTGAAGTCTTTTCGAAGTCTTTTGAAGTCTCTTCGAAGCATTTTGAAGTCTTTTGAAGTCCTTTCGAGGTCTTTTCGAAGCCTTTTGAAGTCTTTTCGAAGTCTTTTGAAGTCTTTTCGAAGTCTTGAAGTCTTTTCTAGGTCACTTCGAAGTCTTTTGAAGTCTTGAAGTCTTTTCGAAGTCTTTTGAGGTCTTTTCGAGGTATTTCGAAGTCTTTTGAAGTCTCTTCGAAGTCTTTTGAAGTCTATTGCAAGTCTTTTGAAGTCTTTTCGAAGTCTTTTGAAGTCTTGAAGTATTTTCGAGGTATTTTCGAAGTCTTTTCGAGGTCTTTTCGATGTATTTTGAAGTCTTTTGAAGTTTTTTGCAGTTTTTGAAGTCTTTTTCGAAGTCTTTTGAAGTCTTTTCCAGGTCTTTTCGATGTCTTTTCAAGTCTTTTGAAGTCTTTTCGCAGTCTTTTGAAGTCTTTTCGAAGTCTTTTGAAGACTTTTCGAAGTCTTTTGAAGTCTTTTCGAAGTCTTTTGAAGTCTTTTCGAAGGCTTATGAAGTCTTCGAAGTATTTTGAAGTTGTTTGATGTCTTTTCGAGGTCTTTTCGAAGATTTTTGAAGACTTTTGAAGTCTCTTCGAGGTCTTTTCGAAGTGTTTTGAAGTCTTTTCGAAGTGTTTTGAAGTGTTTTGCAAGTCTTTTCGAAGTCTTTGGAAGTGTTTTGAAGTCTTTTCGAAGTCTTTTGAAGTCTTGAAGTATTTTCGAGGTATTTTCGAAGTCTTTTCGAGGTCTTTTCGATGTATTTTGAAGTCTTTTGAAGTTTTTTGCAGTTTTTGAAGTCTTTTTCGAAGTCTTTTGAAGTCTTTTCAGGTCTTTTCGATGTCTTTTCAAGTGTTTTGAAGTCTTTTCGCAGTGTTTTGAAGTCTTTTGAAGTCTTTTCGAAGTCTTTTCGAAGTCTTTTGAAGTCTTTTCGAAGTGTTTTGAAGTCTTTTCGAAGGCTTATGAAGTCTTCGAAGTATTTTGAAGTCGTTTGATGTCTTTTCGAGGTCTTTTCGAAGATTTTTGAAGACTTTTGAAGTCTCTTCGAGGTCTTTTCGAAGTGTTTTGAAGTGTTTTGAAGTCTTTTCGAAGCCTTTTGAAGTCTTTTCGAAGTCTTTTGAAGTCTTTTCGAAGTGTTTTGAAGTGTTTTGAAGTCTTTTCGAAGTGTTTTGAAGTGTTTTGAAGTCTTTTCGAGGTCTTTTCGAAGTCTTTTAAGTCTTTTGAAGTCTTTTCGAGGTTTTTTCCAAGTCTTTTGATGTCTTTTGAAGTCTTTTCGAGGTCTTTTGAAGTCTTTTGAAGTCTTTTCGTGGTTTTTTCGAAGTCTTTTGAAGTCTTTTGAAGTCTTTTTGCAGTCTTTCGAAGTCTTTTCGAAGTATTTTACAATTTTTTACTGAATATAATTCACAGCTCTAATTATAAGTGTTGCTATAAGTTCGTAATGAACTGGTTGGCAGCTGTCCATGAAGCAATCCCACAAAATTTGATAGCGTACGATGTGGGAAGGTCGATCAAGTCTAATAATTGTGCAATGTATTCCTTAAATCTTTATCAAACAGCTGTTTAAATACGTGATTTCCACTATAGAGAAGAAAGGATGAAATGATGGTCATCATCTGTATACTTTTCCACTGAACTGAATAATCGTTGCATTTATGCTGTTTGTAGGAGGATTTAACAGACCAAACTCGAGCATTTATTGAAATAAAACGAGCACCATGAATATACGTATTGATTGGGCCAGTTACCGATTAATCAAATTTATGTAAAGGGCAATTCTTTCAATTTCATTAGCTTCGAAAATGTAGGGTTAACGATACTAATTTCCCAAAATCGGTATTCAAATTGAGCTAAATATTCCATAATTTGAGAGAATATTGTATAGAAATGTGTAGAAAGGGGAATAAAGAGCGAAGTGGTTTCTGGCTTGTATTTTAGGTAACTATACCACTGTCCCTCGCCCGATCCCTTTTAACGTGAATTAAAATTTAAGCAATTCAATGCGTAAAGTAAAATCCTCGTCTTTCCTAACTCTAATTACGTGCTTGATTTACCAAAGATGACCGTAGTCCATTTAACAATGTAGTCATTAGATGAGAATTCTCCGTTTAAAGCTTATTAAAGTTAGAGAATTGGTCGTAATTAATTCGGTCATTGAAATCATGCTAAGCTGGACACGACATCGAATTGCTTTTAGATTATCCGCTTGAATTCACTATTCAAAATCAGATTTTACGATGATCTAGCTTTTGTTAAATATGCGTACATTTGAAATTGGGATGATTTGAATTAAATGCAAAATAAGGGTAGTTGAATAAGTTATTTAAATAAAAGATTAAAAAGTGAAACATGCGTTTAACATGAGAGCTTTGTGACAAGATTTTTTTCCGAATAAGGGACAAATTTTCAATTTACTATTAATATAGCCGTTAAAGGGAAAGGGTGCTATAAGAAAGAATCTTCGGTTTATATTCGTGTCTGATCCCTATTAACATTGTTAAGGAAGCTTTGAAAATGTACCAAATGACTTCTTTCCGGAATTTTAGATTATTGTAAATTAGATAATGTTTTTTTTTCTTGTTGATAAATGTAGTGTTATTAAAGACAACCGAGGGTGAGTATAAGAGATATGTCGACTTGAAATTTTTGACTTGATGTCTTCTAGACGAAAAATGTATTGCAATTTAATACCATGTTCCTGTACTTAATTTTATGTAAAATCTACATTTACCATGTCAAGGGAGAAATGCGAACGCATTGCGGAACGAAGCCACACTATCTGCTGACCATCACTAATACTTGCGAGCTAATTACGGACATGAATCTCATTGTAAATTAGAGAGCTCCACTTCGCACCATTATGATACAACCGTTCTAACGAGTAATACTCGTAGTGGGTTAGCTATCTACGATTTTATTCTCTTGCTCCACTTTATTCGTACGTTGGGGTTGGAGTCGAAAGGGTCACAATGAATGACCTCACCGAATAAAATAAATATTGCAGGCAACTAAACCGATTTAACGGTAATGCTTTTAGCGACGATAATTATTGATGAGTCATATTGGGATAATTTATGAAATCCTATCAGTTATCCTTCAAACCCTTATAAAGGGATACAAAAAGCGTGACAAATATTGGGAATTGTAATTAAATCCTTTTATTGAATGACCGGAGTTAACACGATGTTTGTATTTTGTTATATTTGTGGATATTGTGGATTTAGAAACAGCTAATTTCTCAACGCCTAAAAACTAGGCGCAAATTTTCGGGATCTTAAAAACCTCAATCACGAGACGACTATGCGCTCGTTATGTATTTACTTGTTTTATTTTATGGTTAAGAACATTCATTGTAAACATTGGCCCAAGAAAAACAACGCTTAGCGCCACTTATCAACAGTTACCTACATAAACACACCCATTGTGTGTCGGGGCACCACAGATAATTTTTATTTATGCTGGCTATGGACTATCTTTAACAGTTAACTACCCCTTTCTAGGGCATGGCTATCGAACTGCATAGCCTCCTCTCCACGCATTTCTCCATTTTGGAATCAGATTAAGGGGACTTTATGTTGAAACTTGTTGATACTTATCTACTATAAAAGATGAGAGAGTGAGAGAGAGAGTTTATTAATAGTATATTAAAGTATATGTGGATAAACAGGTCTTTAAAACACGCGCGACTTTTCAAGCACGACGGCGTAGCCGGAGTGCTTGAAATAGAGCAAGCGTTTTAAAGACCATCACCTGCATTTTATGCTCCGTGTCATCGTTTGTATGACGTTGCGTGTAAAAGAAAAAGATAGAGATACCCATTCGTTTGGCTTCAGTGTTACTTATGCGCGTTTCCTTTCCAGTTGCGTATAGCGTACAGTTCAATGCTCCTGTTAGATCAATAACCAATAGAATTCACGTTTTTCAAATTGGTGATATTCCCATGGCAACTTTAAAACACGCGCGTTTTGGAAAGTGCGATTTAAACACGCTGGGGCTTGGTTTAAAAGGCTAAAATAGGAAACCAATAAAAAAAATATTTTATTCTCACTAATCATACAATGGCGGTCACAACCACTCTTACTACTAACTTATCGTGTGCGCATGCACAACTGTAAAACTTTAAATAGCGTTGCATAAACCCACCATACAGCTAGGTAATCTTATATTCAATACTTTACGGTTTCAATATTCTAATATCTATTTATGTAAGTCATATAATTATGGTGAATTTATGAAACATTTCACACTGTTTTGGTTAACATTAATAATAAAATAAATATAAATATCTTAAAGGATATAAAAAATGTCATTCATTTTTGAACAAAGTGGTTGTCTAAAAGTTCCCATAACAGACGCGGCATATCCTCTTTGTAGAGCTATACTTAGGCGTTGAAATAGATAGGATTTAGACATTTGTTCACCAGTTTTACTCCTTATCAATCTTTCAATGGAATTGAAAAGGATCTGTACTTGTTTCACTTCTTGTTAGCTGTGACTTTCGCTGCGTATCCACAGTTCTTTGTTGAATGTGACAGGTAGGATGGAGTTACTGTGTCAACTACGGTTGCATCCCAAACAAGATGTTTACCGCTATTCCAAGGGATGTAGGTCACCCCATCAACACGTTTGCCATGTTCCCTGCAAATTCCTTAACGGAATATTAATTGTCTGCAGAGCTCGACAGATAATGTTGTTAATTTCAGTATGTCTAGAGAAACATCACTTATCTAAGTGATCATAACAAGACAATGATATAAGACAAGTCAAAGGAGTGCCGGTTTTACATGTCATTTAGCAGTACGCAGTAAGTAACATTGAGCCTCCCCACCCACCCACCATCACCACCCACCGTGACCCACCCTCACAACAATTTGCATACATAGCAAAACAACTGTCTATCTTTATTTATGGTTGGTACGAGTACAAAAAACACCGCACGTAAACGAAGTGTAGGCCGGAAATTCTGGCAATAAAAATTTTGTTCCATAATTGGAATATTCACATTATTGTTAATCTGCTGGAAAATACTTACATTCTGCAAGGCATTTTTTTTAAATACGTTTTTCTGCAATTTAAGAGGAATGTTTACGAAAATACAAATATTAGTGCTGTATCATCCGGGCCCCATGGATCACAGGGCTGGGTTCCGCGGCGCTCGCGAAACCGTGATAGTTACGCCCCTGATTCACAAACCCCTTGCGTCGGCATAATTAAGTACAAAGGTTATTTACTTAGAAAGTGTTACGGCAAGAATTGAGAATTGTAACACAATTTATACATAGGTAATGCACGGTAAGCTCAGTTATATGGGCAAGTTGGGCGTCGATTAGTAATAATGAGAGAAAGTGAGCTTTATGATGGTGGTTTCAGATATTACAGTTGATAGGGTCAACCATACGGTAAATGGTAAGCGGTACGTTGAAAGGTAGACTATACGTTGAACGGTAAACGGTACGTTGAACGCCAATGAGTTTCAATCACTGACGTCAAGTAGCAACTTGATAACGATTCTCAGATACGATACACAATAAATGTATTAAAACCGCAATTACATACGTTTGGAAGCGTTAGAAATAAGCAGGGGTTTTCTACACAACCAATAATTGAAGAAATTTCACTTATAACGGTTTTATATAACGTTAAATTAAGAAAATTGTGAATATTTCTCACTACAGAAATGATGCGTTCGTACAGATTGAGAACTAGGGAGCAAGTCTTCTTCGATCAGCAAAGGAAACAGCGAGGCTTAAGAAATAAAAAGAGATAGTAGAAAGTGAATGATGTTTAACGAACAGAGATGAGTAGAGACGCCGGAAACGAGGTTCGAGACTATTTACGAGACGAAATATCTCAACCAATCAAAAATAAAGAATTTATGTGTAAAAATCGAAGTGTTGCGCCACCTGTTGCACAATCAGGTAGGGTCGATAATATCGATTACAACTAAGTAACTAAACCATAGAATAGAGACATATCATAACAAAAGGGACGAGGAAATCAGCAATAAACTCTTTTAAAATATATGACTAGTCATCAATTTTAAACTTTTCTCCGTTCAATGGAAAAATACCTCAAGCATGTTAAAGGGTGTTTATTCTTATTAGCTAGGTACTTTCGAAATTTTAACTTTCCCGTTATTTAAGATTATTTTGTTGTATCTTACAATACCCACGATACACATAAACACGGTATGCTGATTATTTGTATCAAAGGCGTTCGCTTAGCGCATGAGGTGAGCGGTACATGTAAATGTCTGTCAAATTGTGCGGGAAGTGCTTTACGCTTTATAAATAGTATACGTGAGTTTGCAATTTTCCTTCGCAGATGACGTCAGCCGGTGCGCATCAGCATACCGTGTTTATGTGTATCGTGACAATACCTATTTATTCTGAAGTCGTCAGTGAAATACACCTTCATTTCTTAATATTAAATGCATTGATTGCGCTATACCTGTAAGCTTCCCATAAATAAACTTCAAGTTTCAGATTTGTCCGGGCCCTACGCACGTGCGTAGCGTGCGTAATGTATAAATCGGCACTGAGTCAAAGCTTGAAGAACTAATATAAACAACGAAAATTTATCTATTGTATTTCCTTAGCAACAATTGTTAATAATAATAATAATAATAATAATAATAATAATAATAATAATAATGTGATTCTGTGAAAACGTTTTTCAAGTTATGTCGTTTGTAATTTACATTTAAGTGTTTGCCTTCAGCTTTTAACCATGTTGATGTAATTTTTTCATTGTTCGCATTTTACCGCTTGATAATGCGTCAGCTGATCCCGAAACATGTCGCAACTTTAATCACTAATCGCTTAATACTTAATTAAAAGCTTAAGGGGGAGGTTGAGAGTTTGTTTTAATCTTATTAAACCACCCCTTTGGAAGTGTGGACTCCTACAAGAATCCTATTATATTTTTGCTATAGTGGACTTTCATCAGTGGGAATACTTCTTCTTCAATGCAATTTCTAACCCTTTGCTGTTGCAAGGAAGTTCAGAGTCTACTAAGCGGCGCTCAATCTGCCACTGATTTCCACCAGATAATGCCACTTTCAGAAAAACTGTTACCTTCAATTCAGAACTCTATCACAGATTCTCAACGCTGGGTGACATTTGTTCCATAATTCTGAAAATTTTTCCAGAATTCCGATATAAAATTAAAAGCTGTGAGTTGATCATTTTATTGGTTATGGGCCTACTTCGTTTGCAAAGGTATTCGTAATTTATACTTCTACAGAACCTTGGAAATTAATATTTCAAGCCTACATATTACAATAGTTCCTGTTGCGAACTACTAATTACTAAACATGCAATTAAAATGTAATAGTTTGTAGTCCTTACCCATTTGACTAACATTCTACATTATTACTACAAAAGTGGATTTTAGATTAATTAAATAACAAAGCGATTGCAGCTGTCAATGTTATATGTTAGCACAGCATGATTTTCCCTTCATCTTTAGTAAAAATTAACGTTACCCTTCACTGCACGTCAAAGAAGAAACGTAGCTTTTAATTAGCTTTTCCCACCGCCACGATTTTATTTTCTTCTCCTAAAATTAAAGTCTCATATAAAAAAACTTTCGTCGAGTACAAAGCACAAAAACTCTCAACGATGTTTATATACTTACCTTAAATGAGAAAGTAGGAAATAAATTTTTAACCACTTCATTATTTGGTATTCATTATTTTTAATTGATTATTTACTTAAAAAGACGTAAAAGTATATCTAAAAGAAATAAAATATCGTGTTCCCGTGTAGCTTTGAAAGCTTTCATTTGATTCCTGCGCTTTCGGTTGGTCAATTACCGATTGTCTCATCTCATCATCGCTATATCCGAGTCCTATTGTCCGAAGACACACTTAGGGGCTTTCGTAACCATAACGACAATCCCAAAAGCATAAAGAAAATAAAATTAATTTAACTAATTCTCCGTTTCAACGTGAAATTTTCTTTCATATAAGAACTGAAAATTATACAAACCAGATTATATTACACATTTATTCCCTAGTAGGTAATTGATTAGTAATGACAAATAATAAAGTTGTCCATACTACATGACTGCTATAATTAACAATTTGTGTAAGTAGTTAAAATTATATTTATCAACGTTTGACATAGAACATTTGTGTTTATTTTATTAGAAATATACGCCATTTCAACAAAAATGCTTTGGGAAGTAAGACAAGAGTCAGAAAATAAAACGTGCTAGGGTCGATTAGGTTGCCACCTCCCCACTCCCAGTAAAGATTTCGTTATGATATTATTACCAAAGAACGTAATATATACACCTTCTTTGTTATTACGTAATAATGCTCTCGATATGCGCTGAAATGCGCCACTGAAAATTAACCGACCCAATCTAGGAGCGCATGAAGCTAGCAGGACTGTACAACCTTTTCTAGATAGTGCCGCGCTTGTACTGTTAAAAACTTTTTGAAAAAACACAGCTTTTTGACTGCACAAATATTGAAATTCCATTTCTTACTTAGTCTTATAATCAAAAATGCAATTATGAACTGTGTACGAGTAAGCAACTGTAATTAATAACTATTTTATAATAAGAAGGATATAGTGTGGTGTTAAACATACAGAGTGACAATTGATAAACGCATAATATGTACAGTACTTACATGAAAGCTATTACAAAATGTTACATGGTCGTTTCAATGACGAATGTTAATAAAATTAAGCAATTTTGTTCAGCATCTTTCAATTCTCTGCAGGGTTTGTACGAGATCCCTAAAACGGGAACCTAGCTTTCGACAAGAGATTCCATTCTTGAACACTTTATATCAGTCTGTTACCTAACCCTATTTTGTGTTAAAATGCAAGTTCACCTAGTTTTCGGTAAATTAAGGCAAGGTATACCCTCTTCACAGTCTCTTATTGCTCTATAGGTATATGGTTGCCTGGCTAACATGTTGATCTCTGAACAAGTTCACAATTTCAGGTTTTGGTAACCATCCAACTAAGCTTAATAGATATTCTTGCGAATTTCATGCGTGTACGACATTTTGAACTTAACTGTTGAAACAATTTGATGTTTAGAAATAATAACAATCTAAGATTTGTTTACCTGCTTCGCAGTAATTAGATGAGAGGTCAAAAGCGTGTAGAAATTTCAGGGCAAACTGTTTCTCAAAACGACGTTATTTGGCCCTGTATACAGGAAACATTCCACCCCGTCAAAATACACTTGCGTGCAATTAGGTCGTACTTACCGTAATGATTCAATAACAGGTACGCTTGATATGTGGTCCAAACTAGTACGTCACTACCGCATATTTCGGAAATCTAAATTTTAAGGAACAAAATCGAAGTTCTGGAAGAGGATGATTTTTTTGACCTACTCAAAATAGAAATTAGCAGAGAAATCCACAATGAACATACGCGGTAGACCTTTATCTTGAAACTTTACGGTGAGACATTCAGTTCGGTTTTTTACTATTTCTTTCTATTATATTACAGCGAAGAGGAAAATTGCTGCATTCAATTACACATGAAATTTAAAAATACGTAAGCCGCGCTCGACGGCAACTTTTAATTAAAAACATAAAAACAATATTCTACGAAGTCAAGTGTTAATTTAAATTTCTAAAGTAGAAAATATAAATATGAAACTGAAACTGTATACGTTCAATTAAATTTTCCTAAAAAAAACTTTTGAAAAGCTCTATTGTCACGAAATTTGCGCTAGGGCTTCAACATTCTTCTTTAGCCTCTAGTAAAATATTTTCTCGTCCATTCTTTACAGTCGAATATAAAAATCTGTGTTGAATATTGTACTTGTTTGAAACGCATACAAAGATGCCTTTAAATTAAATTTTCTTTCTTCTCGGAGTTTCTTGCTTCGTATTAACATCCAAACAAAAAAGAAACATCGATTTTTACGCAGTACTTTTAATTATTCAGGAAGTCATTATCCTTTTTCATTTTAAATCTTAATAAGGTCTTTCGACACAAAAAAATTTCAAATACCCTCCGGATTATGAGTTATATAGTAAAAACTCCAAAACCAGGAAAATAAATTTATTAATTTCGTTTTCATAATATAATTAATTAAAAACGCTTCCGCTTCGTTTTGGATTAAAGCAATTAAGGTTAAGAGTAAATAATTCCTTAAACGCTTTAAACTATGTTTTCGTAAAACACATCCGCAAAAATCTAGAAGTCTACATAACATAAACTTTCGTTACGCCTTTCCGTGTATAACTTCTACTATGATCGAGCAACATTTAAAGGTAATTATGTACTTAAAAGGTAATCGTGTAGAGTATTTTGTCTGAAATAGTATCACTGACGCGTAGAATAACACAACGTAAAAATATAACAAGTAGAAGTAAGTAGGTACCTACAATTATGCAGACTAAGTGTAAAAATAGAGTTTATCCCTGTAGAAAAAATCTCAAAAGATTAGTTCAAAACTATAGAAATGAGAGATACAAAAATGTAACGGTCTTCTGGCACACAATCTACTCCAAGAAACTGCATCTCTTCACCTACTAGTATTAACAGCCGGAATGTTCCTGGACCTAGCGTATAATTTCGGGAATACCACTTACAGGCGGCCCCCCTGGGATTGCCTTCTTACACGACCTCTCAGTGGTCGGGGTTGCTCCAACGTGATAGAGCATCGTCTACTTTATTCATACTCCATGGTTTAAGAAATTCACCACTAGTGTTAACAGGAGGAGATTTCTAGGTTCTTTGCAGTACAGATACTACCCACAGTGCAAAAAAACGTTTCTGAAATGTTTTAGAAACGTATCTCTGAAACATGAAACATCTCGGAAACAGCGACAGAAACGTATCATACACATAACATAGATGTTTAATGTCCGCCTTCAGAAACCTAGATTCGAAACAACACAGAAACGTTACATCGAAACATTTTATATATGTTTCAAGAAACATATCGAAGAGTAATTTATTGAAATGTAGGAAAATGTGTCCTTATAAATGTTTCATACGTGAATATTTGAAATGTCTCATATATGTTTCATTTGAAACATACCTGAGTATAAAAAAATTGAGATGTGGTAGAAACTATGGTACCGAGAGCCCCAACTGCTCTGAGGGGCTCTTTTCCCAGTGCGCACGCCCTGCAGGGCCCAATGTACTCCGGTGGCTTGTTCTCCAGGGCTCCCAAAATTCTCTTAGTGTAGACTCGAAGGACATCGGTGATGCTGAAAAATCGTTTTGCTTCAAGTGGGATTCGAACATCGGTCGCTTGTTTAGGAATTCAGAAAACAGCTACGCAACTACCTGAGCTACAGACTCGCTGGCAAATAAGCCATTTAGATGTGCAATATTACCCATCTACTTATGATGAATAAATCTATTGTAATTTGAATTGTAATTTTGGATAAATATGTAAAACACTCACATTGAAACGTGTATTTTTAGTTTCTTATATGTTTCAAGTGATTAGGTTTATAGTACAACGCTACTAAATACAAGTACCTAACATTAACTTTGAAAGATGACTTCAAACGAAACATCACATTTTTAATGAAGTTTCTAAAATGTTATACGTTATCACTAAAGTTGGGATAGATAGACAAAACGAAAGTTTCAAAAAGGCAGGAAAAAGGCATAAAAAATAATTTTAAAAAAGCATCTAAAAAGACAAAAAAGGAGAAAAATGGCACGGAAAAGCGAAAACTGTCGAGATAAAATCAACACATACATATTCAATTTAAGTATAGACAAACAAATATTTATTTGAAAAAGTAATTACAGTTGATAAATGCTATCTGCTGGTATTCTTTTTCAATAAAGTTTTCTGGCTAATTAAAATACGCTTAACTCGGCATAATAACTAAATGATGCAATTTCAACAAAGACTGTATGTAGGTGCAGCTTGCAGGTAGAAATAATACAATGGGAAATATTTCAAAGTAAGGAAAATGACTCATTCGAGTTATTATTGTAAGAGGCTTAAATATTATAGACAAAGTTTGTATTCAGTTTGTATACCAAATTCCTTTCCCTTTCAAACAATAAATTTGCTTTCTTAGAAATTACCCAGAAAAATATACCTATATAAAATCTAAAAATTAAAAAATACTTACTTACATTTCAAAAAACTTAAAAAAAATTACAGAAAAGGTACTAAATACTTACGCGAAAATATCAAAAAGAAAAGGTAAAAAACGCAATAAAACTAACAGAAACCAAAAAAGGCAGAATAAAGTTTGCATCTAAAACGGATTTTAAATAGGGTCTGCCTTATGTTTGTCCATTTATAAAAAAAGGCATCCTAGCTTTAGTTATCACATTCCAAAAAATATATCACAGAGATATATTTTTGGATACATATCTAAAACGTTCACACCGAAACGTGTATGATGTGTTTCTTACGATATGTTTCAACTGATAAGGTTTCTGGTACAACACTACTAAACACAACTCCGTAACGTTAACTTTGAGATGTGACTATTTTGTTTCAAACGAAACATCACATTTGTAACGTTTCTAAAATGTTATACGTTATCACATTCCAAAAAATACATCACAGAGATGTATTTTTGGATACATATCTAAAACGTTCACACCGAAACGTGTATGATGTGTTTCTTACGATATGTTTCAACTGATGAGGTTTCTGGTACAACACTACTAAACACAACTCCGTAACGTTAACTTTGAGATATGAGGATATGACTATTTTGTTTCAAACGAAACATCACATTTGTAACGTTTCTAAAATGTTATACGTTATCACATTCCAAAAAATACATCACAAAGATGTATTTTTGGATACATATCTAAAACGTTCGTGTTGTAATGTGTATGTTTTGTATTTCATGTAACATATCAATTGAAACGTTTATTAGACATTACCATTTATTCGCTTTCGACAGGAATGTACCAGTAATGTGTCTTAGATGTTTCTTAGGAATGTTTCATTTGTAACCCTTATGCAACATTTAGAAACGTTTCATGGATGTACTGTGTTCAGTGGGTAGTAAATCGCATATAATTTACTCTTCTTTGTTAACTTTATCTAATAGTTGACTATCGTGTTACTTACACAACTGAATTCAATTACCGCTTATTATTATTGTTTGTATTGTTAATGTTAATTATGTCGACCTTGGGAACGTAACGCGAAGGTTTCTTTACCTGTTCTTCCTTCAGCAAGTTCCAGTACATATGGTAGTACATATATGTACATATACTTTACCAAAATTTTAGAGCTTTTATTTTAGTCACTAAATATATATAACCTTCACTTGAACTGCTTGTTTGTATTCCTCCTTCCTGCAACTTCACAAGTCTTGGTAAGTGCCATAATTTAGTTACACAACGTAGGTGAAGATGGACTTGGGCACGTTTTTCGTTTTTGTTAGTGGTGCTAGTGCACATTGTAGGTAAGGGCCAATGGTGCCAGCAAATGGTTCTAGTTCATTCTTCAAAAGAGACGGTATTTAAAACTGGAGCCATAACTTCTTTGATGGTGTAATTGTAATTGCTTGTTACTTTTACGAACGATAATTTAAAAAAATCAAGTTTGAATGCCCTTCGTGTTAGTTATCTACAAACATAAATTGTTTTTTTATTAGTAAATAAGTAATAAGCAATACGATTTGATCTACGGTATAAATCACAGATTTCTCATTTTCAAGCGAAAAAGGTATCGACGCGACGCCGACGTTACTAAACACAATTTATCTGTAAGCATTTGCCTAACAGAAACAACATAAAAGTACCTCTCATTGTAGCAAACGTATTTATGAAGGTTATGAACATCACTTTAATTTACTGTACTTTTCCCATAAAAAAGGCAAATAACAACGTCATAAATTTCTTCTTACTTTGTAATAGTTTGTTAACCTCCACAAGTGAAATACGTTGTTCTGCAGTAAGACTGCAGTGCTGCAATGACGTAGATAGTCGGGACGGGATGCAGCATCGGTTCAGGACTAGAAAGTAGAAAGAGCAGATCCAGTATATACGGCTGCTGACATTCGCGTTTATACAACGTTCTCAGAATTATTCAATCTACGTTTTCCCTATTGGCGTATCTGCATCAGTTTTATGATCACTTTAGCACCCTACAAGTGTTTCTTACTGCTCGAACCCTCGATGTTTTTTTCGTAATTGAACTTCTCATATGCTGTTGTCGCTGTCTTCTGAATGGATATAACATCAGTGAAAGTTCTTTATAACATTTGATTAGATCGTTTTTCCGAGCGTAATTTGAAAATTGAATAAATTTATCAACTTTGTAAAGTGTAAGTAAACATCTTTTATAGGATCAAATAAAGTTTTTAAACTCTGAACCTGAACGAACATTGTAATTGGCACTTGAATCTTAATTTAATACAAGAGTATCATATTTAGTTCATCGATATAATGTTAAGTACGTACTTGCATCTAGACTACCGTATCCTTAGCAACATCTTAAGAAATTAATGCTCTCTAATTATGAAAGTGAACAGGAGCCAGTTCGGATTCAAGGGTTCGCGGTTTACTGTTCTATAGGGCATCTTACCCGAAGCTTTCCGGGTGCATTTATTATAACTAACCACTTACTAATCATAGCCCCTATGGTGATGGACTTTTGTAAACACCTTAATCATTTTGTGGTTTCCTTCGAGTTCTGTTAGACGAGGGATTTCCAATTCACTCATCTAGTTAATTCGTAATATATTGCCTTAGAAGTTTTCGTATTGTACCGTAGTTCATATAGGTCATTAATAATATGATCCGCGCTCTATACGCATGTGAACATATGAGCAAAATAACATAAATAAATACCTACCTTTTTATTTTACACAAAGTGTTATATGATAATCTCGAAGAAGATTCCTTTTCCAAAAATTAATCACTGTTTAATTGTATGGAAATCTATTTATCCGATTGTAATTACTCAAGTACAAATTTATAAAAAATAAATCTCGGCCCACAAAATAAATAAAATAAATATAATAAGATAGGTAGCTATTTTCTGTTTCTACTACAGATTTTGCGAAGATCGTTTGCTGTTAGGAAAACTTTAAATGTGCGCAGCTTAAGTGTAAACAAATCCAAGTAAATGCGTGATAGGTACCGTTGATTGAAGTAAATTTATTCAATCAACGGTGATACCTGAATGCTATTGAAATTCATGTTAATACATCTGTAAGTTGGAAACCGAAAAGTCTCAATCTCGTTAACTTGGGAACTCTTGATGTTTGTATACGATTTTTGTATAAGTGACCCTATTTACCACGAAACCTCAGATCGTTTTTACTACCAAACACATTTCCTACACATTACCCAAGGTGCGTATAGTTGAAACTGAGGTACATGAGAATATTGAAAACTGTAATAGATCCGATGTATGTTAAATTTGAAAACGATTGCTGTTGTACGCATTGACTCGCAAATATTCCTTCTCTTACGGAAATATGGTTTGAACACATCAAGCATTCAATTTCTTAAGATCTCTTAAGATTATACATAATTATCTTCCTCTACATACTCAACCTCTACAGAAGAAAGGAACGCCACAGATAGGTCTCATGGGTGCGCTACCGGCGTAGAACTAGAACATTTTTCCATTCACTTTTATGGCGCTACTTCACCTTGGTGCCCACGCGGCCATCGCCAAAATGGAGGTCACGGCCTTAATTTACAGATCGTTTATAGTAACCTTGGGTAATTTGAAAAGTCGCTTGCGAAGTCTTGAGGCAAGTTATTCCGACAAATCTGGGCAAATAATGTAAGAAATACATAAGCTATTAAACAATCTTACGTGTTTAAGTTTATTTCAACAGGTTAAAATGGAAATATAATTTCCGCATAGTTGGTAAATCAGGCTGTGACAAAATTAAATAAAGTTTCACCCTTAAATTCCCTAGTAGTATCCTCTGTTGTTACCTTAAATGAACTTGGAAAAGGATCTTGAAATAAAATCGTTATCTGAGACTGAGAGAAAGTATCTCAAATTAGGTCCTAAATTACCATCGGTACTCAGACATCCCTTAAAAATTGACGCGAATGTATTTAGCCAACGGTCAATCTGCCGCTTTATTTTAGCATTAAAAATTGATCCGAGCCACAATTTTCTTCAAAAAATGTTCTCTACCATCGTAGTATTTGTGCACAAACGCTAACTGTCATCACATGTGTTTAACCTGTGGACGGAGGAAAATAAATTGTAAATCAAAAGTGCTGATTTGGTTAACAACAAGACAAATCATATACCACAGATTCTGTGCCTTGGCCATCTGTAAGATGGATACTAGTTCGTCCATCGCAACATTTTCTACTGCAGTCTTACTGTGGTTAGTTATAACCGAGGCAAAATTAGTAATTTACACTATGCCATCGATTTACTGACAGTTCACAGCGAAGACACTAAGCCGTGATTGTGAAAAGGCGTGAATTATTCGTTATTTGGACAGGTATATTCTCCCTTAAAAATACTTCCAACAAATGCTGCCTCTTCTCGTTTGTGCAAAATATGATGGGTCTCCTCACTTGAGATAAAGGTTGTCATCAAAAACACCGATACGCATGCGATGATACCCAAATCCCCCGGGCGAGATAATGATGCGAACGTGAATAGGTACGTGATTTTGGTAAAGCCATGATTGGCATTAAGACACATTTTCTATCATTTCCCAAGATCAAGTTTTGATGTGACAACGGACGATCGAAGAGCGAGGAAAGTCGTTTCGAACTAGCTCGTATCAAATGCCTTAAGCCATAGGTTAATGTGCGAAGCGTAGCCTGCGTAGCACAGTAATAAATATCCATTATACCAAATTTAAATCGAGATAAATATAATGATCACCAAATAATACATATAAGTTCTATTCCCAAAAAAATACACTAAACACCAAAAAACGAAACAAACGAAAACAAGAAAGTCTAAAATTACAATGTTTCTAGCTGTTTTAGTAATGATTGCACTTTATATTGCATTCAAATACCAAATAAGTAAATGATCACCAAATCTTGGCGAGTAAATTAATGCGCTTTTAATACCTAAATAAAGCACTATGATGCCATAAAATGTACGTAGACATATTACAACTGTGAGTTTTCATTTAATATCAAGTGTTCATTTTACCTGTACTGCTAATTCATGTTCATTTACTACTACTTTACTATTGGAAAATTGAATTAGTTTACGATCATGAAAAACTCGGACTTTAAACATTTTAGAATATTACCTATAGAGCGAAACTTTAGGAGTTCATTTACTATGTTTGGGTGAACAATGCTTTATCTGCAGTAATTTACTTTTATAGGATATTATTACTATTATTGTTTCTGGGGATGGTCCCAATAGGTTCCCGCACTCCGACCTTTTGGTCTATTGTGCTCCTCGGTGTTGTCTACCCTTCAAGAATACCTGTATCTTTCACAAAGTCCAGGATTTTAGTAAGGCGAATCTTCGTTACTTCCTCTTGTGTAATCTTTTCATTTCCAAGTAGTGAATGCCTCACATTGGCAAATGACGTGATTTCATCTGCCTCACCACAACCCCTGCATGTCGGGCTTTCGGTCAGTCCCATGTTGTGCAGGTGTTTGTTCATGCGACAGTGGCCCGTGACCATTTCTGTCGTAAGTTTTATCTTCGTACTGCTTAACTTTAAGATGTACATAACCCCGTTTGGGGTTTTTAGGAAGATCTTGGAATGACTCTGTCCTGGGATTTTCGACCAATGTCTGCAATGCTCTTTCGTGAGTATTGCTTGAATCTCCTTTTTGGCTGTGTTATAAGTAATCCCACAAGCCGGTTCGGGTCCTATGAATAGTTTTGCGCTTGCCATTCTCGCAAACTCGTCAGTAACCTGGTTACCTGCGATTCCCGCATGCCCAGGTTCCCACACTAGTGTGACTGAGTTGCCCTTCCCTAGTGCGTTTAGCATTTGTGTGCATTCAAAGACTAGCCCTTAATTTACCACATATGAGTCTATTGCTGCAATCGCTGCTTGCTGTCTGTCACTATAAAGATTTCCCTTTTGATAAGGTTCTCTTTTAATAGTTGAGCAGCCACTGTCAGGACTGCATATACCTCGCCTTGGAACACGGTCCCTTGTTGTCCTAGGCTTACAGAAATTGTGCAGCCCCGTCCATTGCTCCCGTGTACTCCAGAGCCAGTGCCATTTGTAGTTTTCGACCCGTCTGTGTAATACACGATTCCATTCAGCTTCGCTTTACTGGAATGGCTCTCCCAGTCGTGCCGAGTGGGGATTGTTGTCTTAATAATAATTATAATAATAATATTTATTTTAGCTGCCTCGGTGGTCTTAAGGTAAGCGTGTTTACCTATTATCCAACAGACATACATTTGTCCATAGTGGAATCTGCTATAACCAACAATTAGGTACATCATAACAAAATCTTATCTAACACACAATGTGAGAAGAGAAACTGAAATTAAAACTAAACTACTATACCTACCCTATTTTTAAGACATATTTGAAACCTTAGTTAATTATTATTAAAGATATCAACATTTACTTTGTTACATAAGTCATACATAGCCATTAACGGTGAGCTTTTATGAAAGTTTGAATTCGGTGTAGGATAATGCTCCCGTATACTCCAGAGCCAGTGCCCTTTGTGGTTTTCGAGCCGTTTGTGTAATACACGATTCCATTCAGCTTCGCTTTACTGGAATGGCTCTCCCAATTAAATATGTGTGACTTTCTCGATGTTATACGTGGCACATTTATACATAACTTACTTAACAATTCCTAATTATCTATAGTACCGTGTAACAGTTTATGTAAATAATTTAGCATGTGGACATCTCTTTTGCGTTTTAACGACTCTAACTTAAATTCACTAAGTAGCCGTGCATAAGGATAATGCCTGTGCAGTGTGCATAAGGATAATGCCTTAAACAGCTTGATGGGACTAACTGTTCATACTAAGGATTTTATCTTTGGAGATTTCGTCAAAAATTAGCGAGTGCCCCGCCCTTGACGATCCCTCCTCACCTTTACTCTCAGCCTATATGCCCCTCTGAGCGCCTCTGCCCTAATTGCTAGGTTTAGTGGCGGTAGGTTCAAGAGGGTCTCCATAGCTGCCGTAGGGGTGGTTATCATTGCCCCCGTAATTCCAAGGCAAGCCCTACGCTGCACCTTGCTAAGTTTCTGTATATGTTCGTCTGGGTAGAGGTTTTATGCCATCACACCAGTGAGCCATACGTAATGATCGGTCTGATCGTTCTGGTGTATATCCAGTGGGTCATCATTGGAGATAAGTCCCACTTGCTTCCGAACGCTCGCCTCCTGGCCCACAAGGACTTTGTGGCTTTGTTCGCTGTTTCTGTAGGTGCGGTTTGAAGGTTAGCCCTTGGTCTAGAGTTATGTCCAAATGTTTGCCTTCTCCCACAACCTTATAGGATAACGACATGTTAAATATTTGGATATCAATTTAAATTATAATATGGTTAAAATTTTGGTGATTATTTACTATTTTTGAGTTAACAATGATTAGTTTGGAGTCATTTGCTTTAATAGGATAACAAAATGTAAAATTTTTGGTGATAATTTCACATTAAAATGTAGTTTTAATTTTGGTGATCATTTACTATATCTGGTAATAAGTTAAAAACAAGCCAATTTAAATGAAGTAAATTATTACATTGTAATAATAAAAATGAAAACACATAATTCGATACTAGCTCAAGCATCAGCTGCTAAAAGCGAGTACTCACGCTGCAGCTACTTACATTTATCACTTTTGAAGATTTTGTTACTCCTACAACCATGCATATGAAACTATTGTCCCTCAGGGTTTATGGGTAAAATTTGATATATGTAACTGAAATCATTTGAAAACAATAATTATCAAATAAAGAAAATGGACCTGGGTCACATGAAATTATAAAAAAACACAAGAAATCTAATTAACCTATCAAACGTTTATTTGCTGCAAATTGGCTTCGCCGGTGAGGATATTTTACACCTCAACTTTATATAAAGCAACGTTACTTACAATACATCCAAGGGCTTCTTTCTCCGGACCTTCAAAATAATGTCGAGTTTGCTCCTTCGGAACTTCAGCCTTTAGTACCTGCCTACCTTAGCTTGTAATCGGGTTCTGCAGTTGCCATCCGTAGATAAAAGGTTTCAAATACTTGTTGTATGTAATTCAAATTTTGTATAACCTACCGTTTAACGACCCTTAAAAGACAAGTAGGTATTATAAAGGAATCCTAAAATTAATAATTATCTGGTTGAATGCGTAAACGAGTTAGGTAGGTTCGCCAATTTATTGTAGAATCGTCGTCAGGTGGTTCAAAGTAGCGTTCATGGTATGTTTATTCGAAAACAGTTTATTCGTAACCGCTGCTGAAATTGAAGGAATTTTTTATAAACCACACCATAGGACTCGTTCTTAACCTAATCTCAAAAAAACTTTGCCATGAGCCAAACCTTGCATTCATCGCTGCTTGAGGAAGAGTCATTGAGATTTGATCTCTGCGAAGGATTTTAGTAACGGCGTCGCATAATGCCAACGAGGAATTAATCTTCTCACTCCACAAACTATGGTCGGTGGAGGTACTAGCTTGACCTGTAAGGAATATTCGCCAGCTCATTGAACTTCCTAATCACGTCGTATACAGATTCAGAATCGTGGAACATTTCACCAGAAAGGAACACAAACTTACCACACCATTTCTGTAAGCATAAAGAAGATTCTCCAAATTCAAATTTAGAAGACATTCCAAGAAATAACTTCATTGGGCAATAGAATAAATACACTACCTTTAATTTTGATTTTGATTTAACGTTTGCTTGTACAGAAACAAATTGGGAACTATGTTATTAGCTCAAAAAATTAAAGAAATGGGCCAATAAATCCTATTAGATACGAAGAGGAAGAAAAGGAATACTTGAAGAATATTTTTAATACTACGGCATCTGTCGTACACAACCGATATTTTTAATTTGTTAAGTATAAGAATGTTTTATATAATTCTGGCTTGAGTAATTAAAGATCTGGAATCAATCAATATCACTTTTATATTGTTACATGACTATGCTTTCTAAGTTCTAGTAAATTGTGGTAATAAGACGTTTATTCCTTCTTGTGTAATTGAACAAAAAAAGGAAGTGTCTGCCAGTGTTTACGAAGTTGAATGGATTCTCTTTTATTACACCTGACAGGACCGCCTTAATATTTTCTTTGAAGTGAAAACGAAAGTAAATTATCCACTGGCTTTTCAAGTATGGTGACTGTTTTATCTCATTGTAGGGGATGTGTTACGAAGATATACCGATCAAAAGGAACCTTTGAGTAATTTATAGTAACGTAAGTTTACTACTACAAGTATGTAAAACAAATTAAGATGAAACAAAAAAGGGTCTATATTTCGTCTGAAATACCTTCCTTCGGGCATTGTTATAAATGCAAATGTCGATTGTCTATCTGCAATTCAAACTCAGACATACAGGTAAAAATACATTAAAATTCCATCTTAGGAATTCTGGGGAACATTTGGAAACACAAAAGACATTCCGTATTAGCTAGTTGCTCTTTAGTCTTTGATCATTTAATATTATTATTCTAACTTCACGAATATGCTACAGCGAGCGAGGGTCTGATTCTACTCTTACTTTGTAACACACATCAGCCTTAAATACGTACTTACTATCTCATCATAAAAAATTCTCCGTTACAATGTGAATATTTGATTAGTTATAAATTCCAACTACATAAGCAGCTTCATTTATTTATTTAAACAACGCAAACTCGAATTCATCGGTTGATAAAAGTAAATATAAAACTCGGGTATCCGGAATATGAAGAGGTTGGCAAATAGAGGCGGTCATCGGTTAAGTAATTGGACCTTCCTTAGCTGCACACACGCCGTCTACGATGGATTTATTAAGGAGTTACTGTTTACTTCATCCCCTGAAACAAATTCCGCAACCCCAACGACGGAAGTTTCCAATTTATTAAGAATTTCCTCTTCACATCTGCTAACCCCTAAATACGATAAAGTAGAACTGATGATTAACCGCACAGATTCTTTATATACTTGCAAAATCCATCAAACCGACATTAGTTCTAAATTAGAAGAGGTAAAATGGATCTTGTTTTAAAAGTTCAAGTTCCGTAAAAAATAAAAGCATCTCAAAAGAAGGTATTAATTCTAAAACGCCTTTTACGTATCTCTGCCACCGATTTGGCCAATCGAACTTTTATCTTCGGTTAGCATTTAGCGATTAAATAAAAAATGCGTTGGTATTATGTATGGGCTGTGGAGACGCACACGATGTCATTCTGACGATACAGGAATATTTTCCACATCATTGTGATAGTAGTTAATTGGATTGGTTTGATTAACACTGTTAAAGATTTCCTGCCAGAGCTTGTGTCTAATAAAATATTGTAGCACAATTTTCATGTTTTTGCATCTTCAATAATTTCATAATTTAGAATTGAAGTTTTTGGCAATGGCATGAAAAGAAAAAATCATAGTGATGATATGCAAAGCTTGAAATATGTTACCTTTCAGTCGAATGTAGTCAGAAACTTATGACATTTTGTGGTGGTAAAATTATATGATGTTGTTATTTATTTAGCGCTATCTTGGTAAATTACAAATATGCCATTACCATTGCATTGAAATTTATGTAATTGTGATTTGAATTTCAAAATTAAATTATGTGATAGAGGAGAGATAGCGATTTTGCTGTTCCAATAACCTTGATACCGTTGATTTATATAATGTTTGTTTATGCCATGGCATTGTGTTTTCTTTGTTCATGTTTATCTTGCTCTATTATTTATGACACGCACTTGTGTATGGTTTATGTACATGTTTACTTTGTTCATTGTTTTGGTATATTATGTTAATCGGTAAAGTTTTTCCTGGTGCTCCTTTTCCTTATCAAAGAGCTGAACCATCATTGCACAAAGTTCGCAATTTCTATGTGCTTTTGTTGTATTTCATTTTATCCTAGCACTACATGTCCGCAACACACATATCCAGTCCCCTTTCACAACGTAGGGGTACTTAGTGTGTCTACGAGTATGATTTTAGATTCATAGTGTTAAATCACTGGACGGTAATTGCTTGGTTCGGCATAACCAAGGCCACCTGCGTAACCAAGGTACATTACACTATGTTTATTTATGTTTACATTAGTTAATTTATTTGAATGACGAATTAACAGTCCCTTAAGGACCGGCCTTGGTACATTGTACTTCATTTCGATAGAGTATTATTTTATTCTCTTTCCCTGTGCAACACGGTGATATTTTTTCTTCAAATACTCCAATTTATTGAATAGCCCTCCAAAAGATATGACAAGTTTTTAATATTTAAGTTGATACTACCTGTTTTTGATATAAGGACATAATAATATTAAAAAAATGGAAATTGTTCGCTTTGCTTTTGCTCATTTTCCTGTACTTTGAATTAATAATTAATAAATATGTACTGTCTTATTAAATTTGCCTGTTGCCTTTATTTATGAACACAGTTCACGTGTAAGAAGCTTTCAATTCTTGTACAAACATTCTCAAGTTTTCAGGTGATTATGTGCATTCAAATCATCTGCTAAAAGAAAAGGATATGGTATTTGCCTATTAACCTGGTCAGAACATTTGAAGTACAGACAGGTAGATATTACATGCAGTAAACTTGAAGGGTTGAGAAACAAGCACCAGATTTGTCAAGGGACTAATGAAATGATGTAGGAGATACATGACTTTAAGGAAGATGGGGTTTTTTCCGCCTATACGATTATGGATATGAATAACATTCCTACATATTTTGTAGCCCTTCAGGCGAAAATGCGATGTAGGTTTAGTGTCTTTTACAACATTAATATTTATTTGAAATAAATTACTCATAAGCATAATAAATAAATCACTAAAATAACAGATAAGTAGGTACATAAAGAAATGCGTCTATTATAAAGTTATTATACAGTTAGCTATGACTCTTGCTTTGGTTGAATATAGTTTTCATATTAGACTCACTCATCACTTCCAATTGATTTTCTGGTTATCCCCTTTTGACTATCCTTTCGTTTTCCCGGCTTTTTTCCTGACAGTGTTTCTTCTCATTATTCTTTTAGTTTCTGATATCAGTTTTTGAATGGAATTTTGGATGCAGCCGCTACTTTTGCAAAGGTGGATTGGCGAGTATAACCACAATTTCCTCCAAATCCGTGCAACCTATGCAGATCGTTAGTGTTTCCTTGGTGTTTGATAACTTGTGTGGCGACCACACATGATCCTGCTACACATTCGCTTACATACTGTGCAACGATTCATTCTCATTGCCCGACCAATGACAACGCGTCGACACCGTCCAGAATCCTTTATAAGGGAACGCTGTTAGCCACGGAAAATCAGTCAGAGTCAGAAGTCATAGCCGCCAACGAAACACCGACCAGTCCGTCTACATCGACCCGTCAGTCTGCATTCCAGAAACAGTCTACCCTCCGGCAACCGACCGAGAAATGTTTGTTGTTTTCACAACTCCCAAAACTTTATTGTTTATTTGGCACGATCACCAAATACCTGATGATCAGATCCAACCGCCAAAACTTGTATGAGCAGTATGAGCACCGCCGACCGTTTTCGAAAATATGACAACACCTTGTGCAGTGCTGAAGTCCTACCCTTTTCGAAAGCATTAGCGTCGAGACTTCTGCAGATTTTTAGTGCTCCATTCCTTTTGTATACAGGACACCCCTTCCAGGTAGCCCAATTTTTTGTGTTATCGCAATTGTCATCATACGGTCATTTACCGTAAATACAAATTTTAGTGGTATTACAACTGTTTGCCAAATGCTCAACTAATCAAACTAAATAATTCTTTAGCTATTGAGCAGGGTGTTACCTTCTCAAAGTTTCTTTTCTTCCATTTAATAAGCAAAAACTGTAGCTTCCTTTTGATCTCTACCTTTATCATTATCTTGAGGCATTACAACTGGTCTTGTGACGCCATTAGAGTGGGAAGCGCCACTTCCTCTTGCATAAAGGGCTGGTAAGCTCGACGATTCCGAACAAAGCATGGCAAAATCAAAACATCAATGAAACCCTATCGAACCACTAGTCTATCCATGGTTACACTGCTTTCAATAGTAGCCACTACCACGCATCCCCGCACCACTCGACAGTCGACACTCCATTATACTTTGAGAAATTATACTCCATTATAGAACAGAAGTGGAAATCGTAATTATGAATCAAATGGAAAAGCACTTTACTGAAAAACAAATTCGAATGTCTGTAATTCAACAAAATAGTTTTATTCGATAATTATAAAGGTAAAGATTGTGAAAATACAATAAATTCTTTAAATTAATATCGTTAATGAAATAGAGGAGTAATATGTAGCAAGATTTTTGTCTTGGAACAGGATTGATTCCTTAAAAATGTGCGATAAAATAGGTAATATTTCTGTAGGTAATTTCTGTGTTCAAAACGCAAATTCGTTTCATAAAATTTAGATAAGCGGTTACAGAGATGACGAGATAAATACCACATAAAACGTCAAAACGTCCTTTACCCAACTTATTATATATACTGTGACCATTAATATGTATTTGGCTTTCCGTTTTATGCCCGACCGACTTCGTAAGCGGTTCTACGTCTTCAGATGTGGATAGCAATTTAATTACGATCTATATGTTATAATTATGGGAATTTATAAAGATTTGCTCGTCCATGTTCGTTATTAAACCACCCGGGATCTTCCCTTATTGCCGCTCTGTTTGATGTTTATTGCGGCATTAACTAATATGAGTATAGCACGCCAAAATTGCTTTGGAACCGTTCTAAATTGCTGAAAATTTATTACACTGAAATTAAAAATAAGGAAAACATGTATACATATAATATGATAGAGAATGGTTAAAAAGGCGTTGTACGTGCATGTGTGTTCGGTCGAAAATGTGTAACTCCATGAATACTTAATAAAATTTATTTTAATCAATAAATCTAATTTACTGGCTGAGTAACTACAAATTGACAGGACAATCACACATTTGCCTTTGTCCGTCGCGTCGTTCGTTGGACCGAATTCGTCAAAGGGTTCGCAAATATTCGCTACACGTCCCTAACACAATTAATTTAAACTTTATTAAGTTGTTTTCAAAAACGAATACGCGCTATTATTGAATGGGGGAGTCCACATACGTTCAATATACACATACAATTCTTATAAAATTGCTACAAGGAAATAATTCGAATAAAAAGTACACTTTACCCACACCTTCACATCTGCCTCAATAATCCTAGTTGGAGATAACAAATCTATAATCATTCAATTTTGATGGTAATTATATTAATGAATAACTGAATAGGACCTGCTGCATATACTTTTTGCGATCATAAAGGGGGTACAATACATCCTGAAAATAAGGATCGTAAACCTAATTAAGCGGGAAACTCATTGTAGATTCTGAACTCCAAAAAAAGCGTATGAAATCGATTATGGTAAGGTGATTCGCAAAAGTACCTAAGTCCAAGAAAAAATAGTACAAATTGTTACAAAAGTTATATTTGCAATTTCATGGACCGAAAAAATGTTTTGCAACGGTAACCTCATTAGCGCTAGCTTTTCAAATTTGTAGCTAATTACTTGTCTAACTGATTATTATGATTTATCGCATTTTTCAATTGCATAAGAAAATAATTAAAGGGTTTCCAGTAAGCAATTAATGTTATGTCTCACATAAAATAACCGGACTTCATACCTCCTTCTGAAAAGTTCACTCAACGGTTAAGGTTAAATGTACCTATTTCATCCATTTAAATCGCGTGTCTCGCATGCATTCCGAGTGCGCACAGAAACATTATTCTATGTGATAATAAGTACGTGAACTCATCTTACGGAAAATGGTTATCAGACGGCTTCTCTTTCCATTTGAAAAATGGTGTCCATGAATGGGCTACGTCAAACTGCCACTTCTCCGATCAGACAAATCCGTGCTTCCTCAAAGGTTTGCTTATTGAACCTAGCCATTCTGTAACATATTTGCGGTTCACATCCTAGATTACATAACATGATGGAGAACCTTACAGCGGTTAAGACGGTTAGGAAGGTATACAAAAACCCGCAAAAAGGCAAATAAAGGGGAAGAAAGGCTGTCGTGCTGGTGGGGGACATATATTAAGGATGACGAATAGACAAAAATACCTTATCTGAAAGTATGTCTGGCGTCAAAAAGAAAAGACGTTCAAAAGTTATTCATTCACAATGAATAAGCCAGGAAGAAGGACAGAAAACCCCCAATCACGAATGAACCAGTAAAACTGGGGGAGGTACTGCGGGTAGTAGAAGCAATAAAACCAAGAAAGGCGCCTGGTCTTGGCCAAAATTAAGGTAGTCAAATTGGTGGTACCGAAAGCACCAATGGTTCTAGAAGAGGACATAAAATATAACTAATCTGTCTTCTCGATGTACGGGCAACACTCTACAAGGGCATAATGCATCAGAGCATAATAAAGGGAAAAGAAAAAATACAAATGGGTGAGAATCAAAGAAATTTATTTTAATTAACAGACCCCAAGTAAATTAAGTTCACAGACTACAACTATGCTGTGGTTTCAAATTGGTTTGTTGGGTTTTCTTTTTAAAGAAAAATCAATGAGGATGAAAAGAATGAAGGAATGACCATGGGTGCTGAATGGTCAATCAATTTTAATTCTAAATTACCAAATTAACCACCTGTTGCGAGATCTCACATCATATTACTTGTAACAAAATTGAGTTGGTACTTACAATGAAAATACAAAATGATCAGGTAATGAATTAATGAACTTGACTTTATAATAAAGGTGAAATGATAATTTCAATTACTATTTTTTTCTTTTAGATTTAGGCTAATAGACCTTAACCTAAGTATTTACGTTTTGGTTCTGCAGTTCTCTTGGTCCTGGGGTGCTGTTCAGCGTAATCTCACTGCGGACAAAATTGGGATGAAGGAATGGTACGATCAGGATGGAAATATAATGAGGGGAACCTGTACTGGCACAGATGGTCACTCGATGAATGAATTGTCGATAATTAGACACAAAAATAAATGAAATCCAAAAAGGCCCTACACGGGGCAAACGAATTACACAAAGGTATTATAAAACAACTAAATACTAACGAGGTGGAGGTGGCCTTAAAGTGGACAACATAAAGTTTGACCGATTCCACGGTTGAAGACCAACAAAAAGCGGGTACTCTAAAATTGAGGAAAGCAATAGGGGAGAAAATTTAACAAGCATTAATTACTTACGGTTGATGAATTGTAGAAAATATAATACATATTGGTTATTAAAATTTATTATTAAGAAAAAATCTGGGTGGTGCTCTTTTCTCTTCTAACAAATCCCCAAACTATAGGGTTGCCCTGACGATTATACAAATCTTGAGCTTAATTTGAAGAAAATTTCGGTGGCTAACTCCGAATTACAATTGGATGATATTAGATTCAAAAACTTCTGTACCTCAAGACACACACGGCAGACCTTACTTTTTGAAAATTAATGGCTTCCCGGAATCCAAAAAAAAATAACGAACAAGTCACAAGACCCAAAACTTTGGGAATATTTGGATTAAAACTGTTGCAAAGCGGAAACCAAAAAAAAGAGCGGGAAAAACTTCAAGCATACGCCGCCAGAGGTCACTGAAAAACAATAACGAACGTGGGTAGTGCAACGAAAAGGGTAAATACAGAATTAGAAGATGATTACAGAGCGAAAGGCGAAGATATGAATGAATCTTAACATGCAAAAGATGAGATGAAAAGCAAAGGCAAATGGTATCACAGTAGAGATCGTAAATGAATCATGATAAAAATGCAGGGGTAAGAAAATTACGTACGGCACTGCCCTATAAAAAAATGTAAATAAACCGCTGAAGTATATATATAATTCAGTAAAATAAACCTATAACTTAACCTCAAAACAAGACATTCCCACCAAAGGTTAAATAAAATTTGATCAAAGAAAAAAGCAAATAAAAATAAATTTAACTATTTAATAAAGATTATAGTCATGTCCTTGCAAGTAAATAATTGGAACTTTCGAAAGTTATTGGGGGGCTAACAAACTTCACTCTAATGAACATGAAGATGTTATTGAAGAAGAAATTGCCAATTATTACTTTTTCTCAATTTTTTCAAAAACCAAACCAGTGATTTGGAATTGTCCCAAAAAGCTATCCGAAACTTTTCTCGTTCACCGACGTTCTAACTAATCTAACTCTTGTAACAATTCATACAATGTTGATGTATCGAATCTAGGAATCCATGTATTATTATTATTATTATTATTATTACTCGATTATACAACGCCAGATCATTTTATAGATAGCATGGAAGCTGTAGTGTTCGAACCCAACGGTACATATTAATTTAAATGGTCTCATCTTATCTTATATGATAATTGCATTATACTGATTAATGTAACAACTTTGTTGGATTCATGCAAATATTTATTTAAAGTTTTAAACGTCAAACATTGTAGGTGACTTATGTAAGGAATGGCCCATTTGGACGCGACCGTTTGAACGCGACCGTTTGAACGCAGGGAAGTTTGAACGCAGGTACTTTTGAACGCAGGGACGTTTGAACGCAGAGACGTTTGAACGCAGAGACGTTTGAACGCAGGGACTTTTGAACGCAGGGACGTTTGAACGCAGAGACCTTCGAACACAAAATTTAAAATTTTTTTAAACTATTACCGTTTAAGTTTAGTTTAGAACACATTAACAAAAACTGAGAACCTATAAATATGTGTTAAAAGTTTGTGTATTTATATATTTAGAAAAGAAAAAAAGAAGACCATTGTAAAAACCTTCGTGTGAGGGCGGACCTCTGTGTACATGGGGGCGAAGCATATTGAATCGTTGTTAGGACCTCTGAAGTTTTTTTTTTTAAACAGGTTCGCGTAGCGAACCTGCCACCTAAAAATACTTTTAATATTAAGACCTAGGTCTTTTTTTTGACCTAATAATAATCAATTAATTAGTGGATTTTAAGGGATGTGGACAAAACAATTAATGGATTTTCAGGGCGGTGGACTAAAGAACTAGTGGACATAGCGGCCAGTGGACGAAATGGAATGGATGAAACGTCACACAATCGATTTTTATAATGTAACAAGTAAAACGCTTACCTACCTAATACATATAATGTGGTTTATAACCACTAGGTGGAGTAAAAACAATTCGTTTCTAAAAACACAAATTTTACAAATTTTTATTTACCTCATATTCTAAATTCTTACCTAAAAACACAAAGAAACAACAATTAAAACTAAGTATTCCACCCACTAATCTACATTTACTTAAAACATTTAACAATCAATTTATTTCTACGTTTACAATCACAACAAAATAATCCAACTTTCACCTATAACCTCCACTCAGGCGAGCATGCGTTTTCTACTCAGCGGTTAATTTAACTTTTAAAAGCCTACATCTTTTTACATACATAAGAAAATGTCAAGAATATAATAAAATAGTAAGGTCTCTGCGTTCAAACGTCCCTGCGTTCAAACATCCCTGCGTTCAAATGGCCTGCGTCCAAACGTCTCTGCGTTCAAAACTCCCTGCGTTCAAACGTCCCTGCGTTCAATCGTCTCTGCGTTCAAACGGTCGCGTTCAAACGGTCGCGTCCAAACGTCCTAGACCCACACTTATGTTGGAGGGATGTCTTGTTTCTTATCTGACTTGTATTAATACAGCTCCGTGCATATGCAGTTACCTCAAAATTCCTATGCTTTTTATTTTCGCGTATTATTGTAGCTATGTCTTGTCTTTAAAGGCAAGAAATCAAATTAATTATTCTTCCTTTTTATTATATAACTAATCGTCAATTTACTACAGATCTTGTAAGCAGTCCCACTGTTAGGTCTTAAGAGAACATGGTAAATGTCTCTACATACGTAAAAACAATTACGAATTAACATAACTAATTTAAGAAAAGGAGGTTCAACAGCAAGCAATTGAAGAACCAGGGTTTGAAGGAATATAAATTGCTGCTAGAGTGTGTTAATTAAAAACTACATTCACATTGAACAGCTAAAATTGTTTCAAATTAAATTTTAAAAACCTCTACACTTCTATTTCACATGGCTTTGATTCCTTCCAAACTTTCCTCCATAAATTAACGGTTTAATAGCATACATAATACATTATTTAAAAAATTAGTACAATGCTGAAATTTAATTTATTGAAAAATAAAACCGTTGATTAAATACATTTAACAATAGTAAAATACAATTAATTTTATAAAAATTAGACGGTAGAACATGATTCGTCCAGAACACTTCAAATTTTCATCCTTCATGACAGTAACGATTATCGACCTACGAGACTCGCATATCCTAAAGCAACCGGCAAAACCCTTTTTCCAATTTGAAATGCCTTTTTCCCCGCTCGTCCCTGTGAACCAAACAATTAATTAATGTTAACTATCCAAACAAAAATAGCACCTAGAATTATCAGGAAACAAAATACACCTTTCTAGTTTTATTCAGTAAAAGATTTGCAATAAGTACTATCTTACTACAATTACAAAAATAATCCTTTTTTACTAAGTATTTGGATCATTAATTTTAACAGTCTAAATTTTTATTAAAAACTTAAATAATTACTTACAATTTTATCGAATCCCTTCCATCTTGGCGCCCCATCTGATAAATCGGTGAATGTGGCTAAAAGCACCAGAACAACGACGAATAAAACTTGTATTTTCATATTGCAAAAAACTTTTTGATTTCTAGCAACAGACTGAGCAGGATTTGGAAATTTTAATCATTTTGTTGCTTGTTATCTCACATAAGATTTCTTCCGTAACGGTTGTGGTTAATATTGGTTATAAAATTCCCAAAGTTATACAACAATTTGTATAATAAGGAAACATATATGGTGATATTTACATGCGTGAATACTGATTTGGGAAACTAATAAATGTGGTCTTCCTATAAAAATATGCGATAAAAATGTTGTAGAAATTAACGTTTCAAACAAACCTTTCAGGGGCGCAGCACGCTTCACTCTCTTCAGATCTGTTGCTTCGTTGGCATTTTGTGCTTTTTTGATTCGTTGAGAGGCTATAGATAACAATTTTTTAAACGTTAAATTATGGGCGTCGTGGGTTTTTTACAACTTGGGACACACTTTTTTTAGAGATATAACAAAACAAACCCTTCAAAGCCCATTTAGATGTAGGTAGGTATGTAAATATTTTTGCCATCACTAATTCGTTAGCAAAATATATCTTTGAGCGTTAAGTTTTTATTACAAATGAATTTAGATAATTACTCCTCATAAGGTTTGACTTTGAGCGCTTGATTACGACGCTGTTGAGTCGGGTTTGATACCCGACGCTGGCACCTGTTGATCCTACAGAAGTCGACCCAGCCTCCCAAAATGAGTCCCTGGAGATTTTCTCTGGAGTAATGACACCCCTACCCTACCCCTATGCATTTTCCAGATATGACCGGACTGCAATTAAGCTGCTGTAAGACACTTAACCCATAATTTGTTTATATGGGCTGTGAACAGTAAGTTCTCAACAAAGCTGAAACCCAAACTTTTACAGCTTTTGCTTAAAATTACATTATTGAAGATTCCCAAATCCTTTCAAATCACACCTTAAACAATCAGCAGTAGTCTCATAGCAGCCATGGTGCCAGAAGTAGATGATGATTGAGGGAATCGAAAGCTATGGGGTAGTCAAAAATAAAGATAGCAGCGGCATTACAATATCTCCCTTAAAGAGGTATGTGCCTGTGTAGAACAAATTTATTATTGTGAATTAAGTATGATATTTGACAAGTAGGTAGTGTTAATGTTTTCGTTTGACTGGTGTTTAGTCTAGTTTAGTTTAGTCTAAAGGCGCAGAAACTCCAACACCATCCAACTGCATATTCTATCTCACTTTCTCTAATACCTTCTGATCGTTCCATCACCTACTCCCTCACCCTCCCCTCAGGCCACCCAATAATTCAATTATAACCACACCGCCATCCTTGAAACATCCACACCCATCCCCCCAGACGTCCAGAAATACCCCCAACACTTCTTCGGCAACCTTAAGATCCATTTCCAACTGCTAATAAGTAAGTTTTAAACTATGGATGGCGTTAAAAGAATTACGGAGCACACGATTCTCCGGTACCTCTCACTACAAGCAAGACTTAGCTTTACTATCGGAGTAAAAATGTAAGGTTCCTGATTTTGAGTAGTCATAATAAAAAAACTGGGGGGGGGGGGGGGGGGGGTGAATTTTTTTCATTTTTGGACAGTAGTAGTTTACTGCTTTTTGTAATCATTCTTAGACAAAATATATTTATGCAAAATTGGTATCCTGGAAAACGGCACGACAAGAGCTACGTGTTCGTAAAAAACCCAATATGACCGCAAAAGAAAATCAAAAGTTAATATGGATAACTGAGAAACAAAAGACGATCGGAGGTTAAAATTAGTATAAACGAGTTCTTCTTAAAAAGGTGTCTTCATAAATTTAGAAATTAAGACATGTAAAATCAACGAAGTTATTATAGATGTTATACAGGGTATACCACGGAACCCGTTCATTAGAAGTTTCCGGGGTCCCTTATTAGTTATGAATTTGAAACTTTCAGGTTAAGGATAACCCATAGCCTTCTTTTGTTCTAAAATATTGTCGATGTTGTACAACTTCCGGAAGGACCGGAAGTCGCCATTCATCTTCTTATTTTAAATGGAACCCCCTGTATATTATTGCATTTTTGGATTATACAATCGATTCTGCGTTAATCTGTATTAGATTATCCTATACCTATCTTCAACTGTTTTTGAGATATTATGATTTTTTTGAAAAATTTGCGCTTTGCGGAGGGATGTTTAATAGCCCACCTTTTGCTCTTCTTTGAACGCAAAACATTCATACTTTACAAACACGAAGTAAAACCATAAGGGTTCACAAAATGCATTTGCAAACCTATCACAGATTATACAGGGCGTTCAAAATTAGTGGCAAAGTTAAAAAACTTCAAACACCAAAAAGTCATTTTTTTCAAATGGAACACCCCGTATATTTTTACATATTTGGAAAGCGATTTAATTTACGCATCGATAAACTATAGGTATCCCTATACCTATCTTTAGCGGTTTTGTAGTTATTAACACTTTTTATCTAATATTGATTAAAACTGCACTCAAAACCTATGCACATTTGAAAGTAGGCTGTGAGTATGCGAAAATAAAATACGGTAATGAACGTCTAACAGGGTTGAGTGCAAGAACAGGCCTCTACTTTTTTTGTAGACACCTGAACTCCCTTCTTTTGAGAACAAGTGTGCAGTTTTAACGTATTTTGAACAATCTTATGTAATTTAATAGTTTGCTCTCAATAAAAGGTATTATTATTATTATACTTCGGTTTTTATCGATACTTAGGCCGAGTCTGGTTAACTAACCGCACGGATCGAAATCAAGTAAGTATTATTATTATTATTATTATTATTATCATTATTAGTATGATTAGACAAACGAATGTTTATCTGGATGTCATGCTCATTAAAGCAAACAGGTGGTAAACAGTAAATAATTTTATAAAATGGAAGCAGTTAACGCATATTCCAATACTGATATTTTGAATTTATTTTATATCCATTAAAGTCATTTTTATTTGTTTGTTGTATAAATAAGATCATTAAATTCGTTTTGCAAAAGTAATTGTTTTTCCTGTTGTCATACTCACAGCCTACTTTCAAATGTGCATAGGTTTTGAGTGCAGTTTTAATCAATATTAGATAAAAAGTGTTAATAACTACAAAACCGCTAAAGATAGGTATAGGGATACCTATAGTTTATCGATGCGTAAATTAAATAGCCTTCCAAATATGTAAAAATATACAGGGTGTTCCATTTGAAAAAAATTACTTTTTGGTGTTTGAAGTTTTTTAACTTTGCCACTAATTTTGAACGCCCTGTATAATCTGTGATAGGTTTGCAAATGCATTTTGTGAACCTTTATGGTTTTACTTCGTGTTTGTAAAGTATGAATGTTTTGCGTTCAAAGAAGAGCAAAAGGTGGGCTATTAAACATCCCTCCGCAAAGCGCAAATTTTTCAAAAAAATCATAATATCTCAAAAACAGTTGAAGATAGGTATAGGATAATCTAATACAATGTTACGCAGAATCGATTGTACAATCCAAAAATGCAATAATATACAGGGGGTTCCATTTAAAATAAGAAGATGAATGGCGACTTCCGGTCCTTCCGGAAGTTGTACAACATCGACAATATTTTAGAACAAAAGAATGCTATGGGTTATCCTTAACCTGAAAGTTTCAAATTCATAACTAATAAGGGACCCCAGAAACTTCTAATGAACGGGTTCCGTGGTATACCCTGTATAAAGAAATAAAATAAAATGTGGAATAAATTGAAAAACAGAAACGTTACCTGCATAAATCATTCCGGTAAATACAAAACAATTTATAGCAACTACTTAGGTTCTAAACATCCAACAATTATAATACAAAGGAAGTGGTCTCATTTTGTAAATGGTCTCATTTTATCTTTTATGATAATTGCATTACGCTTATTTATGTAACAAAGTAACAACTTTGTTGGATACATGCAAATATTTAATTTCATAAAGTATTTTAGAAGAAAGTATGATTATATTTTTTCAAAGTTTTAAAACTTCCAGCATTCATTTAATTACAAAAATGTCTAGTTATAATAACTTATCATCCCAGCACATTTATTTTGTAGGTGACAGGGTTTATATGGGAGGGTCTTGTTTCTGGTCTGATTTGTATTAAAACAGCTCCATGCATATACAATTACTTCGATGCTATTTATTTTCGCCTATTATTGTATGTTTTCTCTTTAAAGCAAATTAATTACATCATTTTACTACGTGTTTCAGATCTTGTAAACACCTACCATAATAGAAGAGGGATAGTAGAACAACCTGTTCGCGCCAATTTTTTTGCCAGTGAAAATAATGTACAGAATGTGCTGCCGTTTGAGGAGAGTAGCGTAATGTAAATGGAGGAGAGTAGCGTAATTTTGTAAACGTACTTATCGTTTTCGTTATTGCCGGCTTTTGCCTCGACGTAATGAATGCATTGTTTGCGTAATGAAAGATTTTATTTTTATAATACCACAAATAATTTATCTGCAATAATACGTATGTTTTAAGTTATTACATCCGGCGCATGATTGCACATTTTGTCACCAGTTATAATTTTTATTTATGCACCTTACTTAACCACAACGACCTAACCAATCGAATTCAATTCAAATCATAGCCAGGTGAATTTAAAAGAAAAGACCCGAAAAATATGGAAAATTTAAAAAAATGTAATTATCTCGGTAGTAGAAGCCGATTGAGATGTAAAGAATCTGTCACGTGATCTCTACAAGGAATGAAAATTAAAATACATAGTCAGCTTATTATTTCCGCTCAAAGGTGCAATTGCACTTAATTGCATTTAGAACTATTCAATCTTTATGTTTGTACAATTTTTAATGATATTTTAAGTTGTACAGCTACATATTTATTAGTTTCTTACAGAGTAAAGATCACGTGACAGGTTCTTTACATCCCAATCGGCTTCTCTTCTACTATAATACAAAACCTAAGAAATACAGGATGACGCAAGAAACACAAACGTTTAAATTCATAACTACCACCACAGATTGAATCACATATTTATACAAAAAAATATAATAAGGAATTTATACCCTTATTTACATTTAAATGAGTACAATTACCTCTGCAACGAGGTGGAATTACTTCGGAATATACGAGGGTTATCCGTAAAATAAGGTCTACAATTTTTTTTCAAAGATAATCTATTTGCTTGGATTACTACATTGTTGGAAAGCCCCTTCCTATCGCAAAAGACAGTCGCCATCGCTTTTCCGGCAGACAATGTTTGTTTAAACCTTCGCGGCTTCGGCGATCCTGAATGCTGCCACTGACGGAACTGTTCTTTTGCTTCTGGTGTCGTACAATGTACAATGGACTCAGATTTCGCCGCCAGTGACAATTGAATTCACAGGCCGCTTGTCGTTACCGTTTCTGATCTTATGAGGACCAATCTTGTGATAATGATAATGTTCTGTCACAATCTTGTCAATAGTGGTCTTTCTCTTTCTGACATCAAGGATAAATTCGCACTCGTCGATTTTCAAGTATTACCCTCTCCACTTTTTGATCACTGACGGACAATTTGTAAATCACGAAAAAATGTTGGAGGAAAAAAAATAAAAAAATATCGTTTTTCTCTCCCTTTCCGCCCCAAAAAAGGGGTTGCAGTTGGGAGTGAAAAAAGCGCAATAAAAAATAGGTGTTCCTATTTAAGTTTTCAAAACTCACCCCCGCTCCACCCGACAGAGGGGCAAGGGTGATGTGTATTGTGTACGTATCATGACGTTTCATAAAATGAAGGAAGCGTGTTTTTTACTTTTTGTAATTGGGTGTGTCGTTCAGTGGCGTACCTAGAATTTTTGCCGCCCGGGGCGGTCTCCAATTTGCCGCCCATTCTAAGTCAATCAAATGGTGGTTTTTATAAATTAATAAACATAAATGAATAGTTGCATTTAATACGAACTGTACGTAGGGAACTTTTTTACTATTGCATGCAATATTTAAATTAGGCAGTAATATAGAAAGCCGCATGAGGCATAAATGCAACCTTTATAAAAATACAAGATACTTTTTAAAGGCCACAAGAAACTTACGGAGGCCGAAGGTTCCCCGCCTATGAGACAAAACCTAATTTACAAAAAAAAATTACCATTAAATATTTTTTATTTTATATTTATAAATGCCTGCGTACATTCCAAGCACCAACATAAACAAAATGCCGTTCGGGCAGCGAGAGTTGGCCACTGCCGCCCGATGCGGACCGCGCCCCCCTAGGTACGCCGATCAGATCAAAAAATTTACCAGAGGTTTGGAATCAGTAAAGAATTTCCTATAAGATGACACCACTTGCAGCTTTCTAAACCCTCTAACATCGACCAACGCAATTGAACAATTCCGATCCGGTTCGCAATTAGCACTATCAGCAAGTTCCATATGTTGTTGTAACATATGCGCGGAAGGAGTATTTAAATTCTTGTGCACTCGAGTTTCTATTACATCCTCCTCTTTCCCTCATTGCCGAAAAGAAATGTTCGAGACTGTTCTGGTTTAGTCCACCAGTAATAAGGAAACGTATTTCTTCATGTCCCCGACCATTATACTTTTTAGGTTTGGCAAACATTTGAGTCACTCCGTTAACAGTTTGCAAAATGCCATCAAAGGGGGGTGCTCTAGATATGCTTCGTTAGATTTTCAATTAATTTTAGTTAGAGTGCTAGACATGTCAAAGTCCTTTTTGAATGCTTGACCTACTGCTATGCCGCTATCGCTTAAAGAATAGTTACATGGTGTGGTAGAATAAATTGCCCTGCTGTTTAAGACATCAACCAAATTATCCATTCCTTCGACAAAATGGGCAGTGGGCAGTGCTGTTTTTGGTTCTTAACGGTAATTTTCAGTGCACTAGACACACTATAACATAAAACCAGAGTGACCAATTTTACGCTAATTTATTGGAATGAATTAGGATTCATATGGCAGTGTGTTGAACGAGTAACGCCCTGCCAATTCTGTTTGTTTTATCCAACTGGTATATTTATCTTATATATTCGAAGGAAATATTGTTTCGAACACTTTTTATCAAATGTGAAGCGTCAAAAAGGCAAAATATTTTTTTATTCGCGAATGTAAATGTTGGTTCATTTTATATCCCTAAGTATACATCTTTTGGTTTGTGGTAGACTGGTCACTATAAACTACTCCCATCACGTAAAACTAAAACCAATTTTCTCCAAATGCGCTAAATTGCTTTTTATGATTTGTTGCAGTGATTTGCTATTCACGCCCTTTTCCGAAAAATAAAATGCTATAGGAAGCTTTCAGTTGGAAAAAATTCTTCTTATCATTAAAACTATAGGTGTTTTCTTTTTGCATCGCTACAGGCTTGGGCAAATGCACCAGTGCCGCAACTAGGGTCGGTGGCACCCGGGGCAGACATGGATTTTGGCACCCCCCTACCTAGTTTGTATATTGTATTTAATGCTATTTTTAAAGAAAGTTTCATTTTGTGAATAGTTTGCAAGCTTAGGAAACGATTGGGTAACAAAAACAAAATATTTTGTGATATTATTATCAATCACATAATGGATTAGTAATCTCATAATAACAAAACTCAAATATTAAAATTACATTTGCGAGCTTTAGATTTAACGTTTTAACGAACGAAGAGTTCCGATTTAATTTGCTTTAACCTTTACCGTTGGTTGAAGAATCAAAGAATGTTTCCTCAATCAACGCCTCTACTCAATCTTGTTTATCTGTGCTTTAACTCAATGGCAGTATTTTATTTATTGCATTTAATGACCCTGTTTATGACAAACCCTTGGATTTTACGATCCAGAATTCCCGAATCCCGAGAAAATAAAATTATTACCTTCCCGCCTAAGATCAGGAAATATCAACGACCTCTGAGGTGATTAGGTGTCATTGGTAGGTACTCGGCTTGAAAATTGTATAATACAATAAATAAAATAGTAATGTCTTATTTCATTAATACATGTACCAGCATTAATTGAAATTTAACTTTACGGTATCGATTTTTGTTTTACTATTTGGCGCCCCCCAGAGTTTAGCACCCGGGGCATGTGCCCCACGTGCCCCCCCCTAGTTGCGGCACTGAAATGCACAATCATCACGTGATTAAAGTGCCTTGCGTCATAAGACATTTCTGCCTCAGGTTAATATAAAACTTAAATAAAGCTTTTAAAACGAATAGGGTTATTTTTATAAAACGAATGGTGTGTATTGACAGAGCTGACTTAAAGCTACCACAGGCTACCACAAAATGCAAAAAGAAAACACCTTATAGCGTATTTTGCGGAGGTATCCCTCCGTGACCTCCGTCGCAATTCTCCCAAATCTTGGCAACCCCGACGGCCCGACAATGTCATATTTACGACTATAATCCATCCAAAGCTTAATTCATAATTGACATTTAATCCAAGAGCAGCATACAAAACTTCTCGCGGTTTGTCACTGAGGATGCTTGTTTTATTGTGCAATGCCAATGCAGAAATCGCGTACCTATTTACGAAAATGGGAGGATATTTGCATCAAACAAACGAATAACAAATCCGCGGGAAATAGTTATTACATCGATTTCAATATTTGGATGCATACTGCATATACAAAAACATAGATAAAAAAATGGTATTTATTTAGGGTGCATTTGTTTATTTTACGGAGTAGAGGGATGAGGTCAACTTATTATGCATTTTGGTAATTAAGACTTAAAAGACAAGTGATTCTGTCAACTGTCATCTATTATAGGAGGTATTTCTAATAGAGGATTCCACATTTCACTATGATAGATAAATACCAATAGTAACATTATAAAACCGGTACGGGTGCTGCTATAATATTTTATCATCCATAAACATAATAAAACTTCAAAAATTTGGTAATGTAACGATTTCGTTATTTTGTAAGTGCAAGCATTGTATTTAATATGCAATGGTGCAAGTAAGCAAAAATCGCGACTGCAGGGTCATGTTTTACAGCACGCCAGTGGAATATTCTCTGTATGATCTAAAGAACCAAGTTTTTACCTATTTTTAATATGACTAACTATACCGCAAGTTTGCGCCATCTTCAAAAGTATAGTTCCAATCACAATTAATAGCATGCATGCCACATCATGGATATAAACCACATTAAAAATATGGCGATCGTGAGACGCGTAGGGATCACAAATATGAACTAATAAAAATTCAAATACGTTGTTTTACTATCCCTCTTTATTATGCACCTACTTTCCCATTTTTACGTCTTAAATGAACATTGTAAATGTCTGAATTTTCACTAAGTGACAAAATGAGATTTCATTGTTGTGATCTTTTCTTTTCTCTATGGTTGTAATGGTTTATTTCCATAGCAACAAACAAGGATTGCTTTGAAAATATCCGACGTCAAATAATTACCAAGTCAAATAAATTCAAAATGAAGATGAATTTTACTGAATTGCAAAAAATCTTGTATATGTATAAACACGTTGCAAAACTCCGTCTTTTTTGCACACGCTCGTGATTCAATTTCACATCTAGTGCAAAAAAACACGTTCATTTTGCAACTTGTTATTTCCATCATTATTTCCAACAGTCTAAATTTTTATTAAAAACAAAAAATTACTTAGGCAAGTACAATTTTCTTGAATCTGGCGCTATCACAGAAATCAGTGAATTTGGCTAAAAGCACCAGAATAACGACTAGTAAAACTAAATCATTTTGTTATTCATCATTACAGGGTGTTAGCGATAACTTTGGCACGAACCATATGGTAGATGGAGCATCCCTAGAGAAGTATTTTGAGTATAATTATTAATTAATAACCCATACCCGGAGATACCTCCTTTCGGATGTTGGGGCCGTTTTTATTGTTGCGCCCGTTGGTAAGGCAGACCTTCGTACACATTTGCGAATGCGTCGCGTTTGAAGAAGATCTGAAAATCTGAAAGACATGATGTTCAAAGGATTTAATCACATCAAGGGTGAAATTAATAAACATGGTTGAACAGCAATAATCGTCAACAAACTAAAAAAAACAATTAACAAGCATCAAAATAAAGCTTTTACTTTCTTATTCAATTAATAAAGATCTGCATCTACTAGCTAGAGATTCAACAAGGATTAATTTAACATATTACCGTATATTACTACTATGCTTGAAAAATAAACGCAATGGTGTTGATACGCGGGCTGAACTAATTTTCATATATGGACAGTGGACGGGACGTTCTCTTCTAAGCTGATGTGTTAAGCTTAGGAAGCATTCAAGTACCCACGCAGATATTCACTGGACATCATAATTAAATTTCGTCATTGCCGGGATTGCCAGTATGGGAATCTTCATTGTAAAGTGTAAAGTGGTTGTGCATCGTCACATAATAGTTACACCACTGAAAACTGTTGCTAAAATTAAAAGATCCGATAATGGAGTCTTGAGGAATTTCCTTCTCGATAGGTTTTTAAGCAGAAAAGATTCCCAAATGCTTTCAAACCGCTCCCTAAGCAATCAGCAGTAGTCTCATAGCAGCCATAATGCCAAAATTAGATTATGGTTAAGGGAATCGAAAACAATATACAGGGTTGGTTTCTCCCAAGTGGGAGACCTTCTTGGGGAGTTGGTTATGTGGGACAGGTTAATGAAAACACGTCATGTGCTTCATTCTAGACCGACGTTTCGACTGAGAAGTGTCCAGTCATCTTCAGGGCTCTAAAGACTTAGTATTTCCAAAAACTAAGTCTTTAGAGCCCTGAAGATGACTGGACACTTCTCAGTCGAAACGTCGGTCTAGAATGAAGCACATGTGTTTTCATTAACCTGTCCCACATAACCAACTCCCCAAGAAGGTCTCCCACTTGGGAGAAACCAACATATTTCAATTAAAAGGAGTACACCCACGTATAAGGGTGTATCAATCTTACGACATTGTTCAGTATATGGCTTATTTCAAGAGATATCAAAAAATGTTGTTAAGGAAAATAATAGACGTCTTTAAGCACCATATTTCTAAATTATGTTGAACTATACAGGGTGTTGCATAACTCCGTTACAAACCAAACACATGATTTTTTAAACGAGAGCCCCTGCATATTATTCCATATTCGGATTGCCCACATTTTTTCGAGTCTTTTGATGTAAGGTTTTGTAACGTTATACAGAGTCCTTTAAAAGTTATGGGCACGTTTATGTTAAAATCGTAGCTAAATCAACGCCCTCTAGCTTATTGTATATTACAGAAAAAGACAATTTCTTGGCTAATCGAGTTTCGTAATATGACGTAATATCTCCTCATTCGATTACATTTCAATTATTTTCTCTCTTTGTGTACAGGGTGGATCGAAACTCGGATCTTTCATTTTCTTTCTTCTTTTAAATGGAACATCCTGTATTTTATTGCATAAATAGAATCTTTGATTATGTAGCTTTAATTTTTGTTAAGCATTTTTTAAATTAAATATTACAAAATAACTCTGTTTTTATAAACTTTAGGTACTTATAGGGAATGCTTAACAAAAATTAAAGCTACGTAATCAAAGATTCTATTTATGCAATAAAATACACGGTGTTCCATTTAAAAGAAGAAAGAAAATGAAAGATCCGAGTTTCGATCCACCCTGTACACAAAGAGAGAAAATAATTGAAATGTAATCGAATGAGGAGATATTACGTCATATTACGAAACTCGATTAGCCAAGAAATTGTCTTTTTCTGTAATGTACAATAAGCTAGAGGGCGTTGATTTAGCTACGATTTTAACATAAACTTGCCCATAACTTTTAAAGGACTCTGTATAACGTAACAAAACCTTATATCAAAAGACTCGAAAAAATGTGGGCAATCCGAATTTGGAATAATATGCAGGGGCTCTCATTTAAAAAATCATGTGTTTGGTTTGTAACGGAGTTATGCAACACCCTGTATAGTTCAACATAATTTAGAAATATGGTCCTTAAAGACATCTATTATTTTCCTTAACAACATTTTTTGATATCTCTTGAAATAAGCCATATACCGAACAATGTCGTAACATTGGTACACCCTGTATGTATAGTCAAACATATTGTAACGCCCTTGCGTTAATTTCCTAATTTATATTTGAAATATTCCTAATTTCCTTTACATTAATAACTAATATTCTTAAAAATTGCTACATTGTAGAGCTTCCGCTCTCATGACGCATTATCTTAGTCCTATGTAATCTAAACCTTCTGAAGTCTCTTTTCGCTACAAAGTATGACTGAAATTCTCTTGTCCGCTACAAAGTATGACTATGTTGCACTGTAGATCTATTCATTTCTTTATCCTTTGTATTAATTCTGCTTATTCCGAACGTCTGCCTTTAGGGTCAAGAGCCCACTTTTCTCTATTCATTTCTTCAGTTAGCTACTCGCTTCGCTTCAATTCACATCGCTTCATTTTCTGTACGATAAGATTTGCATTTACTAAAACTCGAGTTATTATCGGATTTTGTGCTCATCTATCAAAAATTTAGTGAACGTCTTAACTGATGCTTTTAAGAAGTCACTGAAATCCGTATTTTTACATACATATATTTGTACATTAAAGAAAAGTGTACGTGAGTTCCTTAAGACGCTGGATTTAGGATTACTTATCTCCAGCGGTTTTACACCCGTAAAAGCTACCTACCTCTAAATCTTCTACCATTTTCCTGCTTTCTGTGAAATTCCGACTTCGACGACCGACGCTTCGTGGGAAATCAACCATTTCTTCAATCCCCGATCGCCGCTCCGGAAATTCAGTGAATTCCATCTTTACTATATCTACCGTCGCTAAGTGAAAAACCAATTTCAGTTTTTCCCCTTTGTTACTTATTTTGCTCATGATTTGAGTAATAACTTTCAATTTATACTACGTGAACTTTTGTACTTTAATTCTACTTACTCAGTTATTTTTCTACTATTTTATTTAAACGATTCTGTTTAGACATTAACGATTTTATCACTTAAAATTTGCTATATTTGCTATTGCTGTAACGTAACTTTACCTTATTATTTCGTTTGAACTTTCTAAATTAATATAGTCTATTTGCTAATTTAATTTTCTACTTGCTAAATATTAATTTGTTATCGAATTACCTTTAAATTCTCTTGAATTAACTTAACTATTTAAATTTGAACCTAATCTATATTTGGTATCCGATTTTTTGAATCACAGGATAGTACAACTCGTGTAATTATTCATTTCGGCTGGCTGCCAGCGACCCTTGTTTTTATTATTTTGTTTAAGGACTTGGAAAACTGTGCACAGGAGTTCCATCATACGACTCAACTTTAAAAAAGAAAGGTAGGATTTTCAATTTAACCACCGATTACTGTCTATTGCATTTTTAAAGTCGCATCCCTATATCTACATTTGTTTGTTAATTTAACGTCATTTTACTTACAATTTTTGATTGACTTAAAGGTAGTTTAGACCCATGTATTTTGTGCTACAAAATTGAATATTTAATTTATCAAAGTCATATTAATAATCATTCTTGAATTTATAAAAACTGTTCTTTTTTTGTAACATATTTTATTTGAATTATTCATTATAATCACCTTAAATTTATTTACTTTTCTATTTATTGCTGAAACTACCCCGTTCTCTTTCAGATTTGACATAGTTACTATTCTAACTGTTAATACCTTCGTAATTCGGATTAGCAGCCCTATTTTTCTCGAAGAATTACGTGGCGCCCTTTTCTTTACTTATTTTTCCCTATTTTACTACCCCAATTTTTACGTTTTCGCTCATTATCTCTAACCTGCGACCACCTGTCTACTAGTACTGAGCTATTGCGGCCATCGCTCCATTTAATTTCGTTACGACCCAATTCTTGTCGTAACAATATACGAGTAGATAGCAGCCACTATGCTTTTTTTTAATTTTTGTTAACTTTTATTTTATTGCGGTTCTATTGTATACAATGTTTGAACAACAATGTGGTTGGTGCCCACGAAGCTAGTGTAAAATCCACAGTGGGGTTAGTTGACGCATCATCTCCTAAAGTACCTGTGGAAAGCGATATGTCCGATTGAGTTTTCGCACTGAAAACACTGGGCGCTCATCAAATGGAAGTAAAATGATTTAAGTTTGAGACTGAAAGGATCGTTGGCGACTTACAAGAACGATTAGTGAGGTTTTTGTTAACAGACGAAGGCTAAGTACCTACAAGGAATGTCATTCATCAGTTCCGTCCAAAATCCCCACGGCGAGTGAACCTCTGAATCGATTTGTTTATTGCACAGGAAACTGTAGGTAGAGGGTAATGACGAGGAGGCGGTTCCCGTCGTAAAATTGTGCGATTAAATTGAAAAATGGTCACTGCACTTTGAGGGAAAATTAGAGAACCCGTCACCGTGGACACGATCTCCCCGTAATCCGCATACGTATGCAGAGGTTACTTCTTCCCCTCATTTACCCTAGCATCCAAATGCACTACAAAAGTCTATTCCAGACGAACCCCCCCGGAGAACTTTGGCATTGAAAAATTTCATACAAAATGAACGCGGTAACTTCCATTTCGGATCAATTTTACCACCATCTTTCATTCACACTCCATTTCACCGTCACAACTTTAATCTAGATGTAACTATGAACCCTGATGATGACAATAATTATTGTCGAAACATGTAGTCACATGTCATATAATTAATTCAATCGTCATATTTCAACTTTAATCAACTTCAACTTCTTAATTTAAATAAATAAGTATATATCTATGGGGAAGGTTTAGTGACATTTTATTCCTACAATCTGCGTTGTGATGGTTCCCAGGTTCCACCCCATTTAGATATTCGAGTTAACACCTTTGATGGATTCAATCAATTTCCTCGATATTTGATGACACCTCAGGTCAACATCGTGTTCGCCTATTTCTTTGCTTGGACTTTTCAGTGCTAAAATTGGGAACAAATGTTCCAATCATTCTGAAACTGGATCAAAGTCTATCTTCCTGCATTAAATGGAATGCTACACTAAAATGATTACAAAAGGTATTTACTGTCAATTTAGTGGCAAACAAAATTTGGTAAAGATTAAGAACAAAAATAGGGCACAGTGCAATTTCTTTTTATTGGAAGAATGCATCTAACTCTATTCTCACCTATCTCTATGCTCGCCTATCTCTATGCATGCCTTATATTAAACTTTAATTTGTAAAAATCAAGTGATTTAACTCTTTCAGCAACTTTGTTTAATGTTCTATTGAGTTTGCCTCGATTAATAGCAAAATCGTCTAAATATGCCTGAACTTTAATTTAATTTTCCAAGTTTTTTAAGTGTCTCTGTCCTGTCTATCATAAACCGTATTAGAGACCGTTGAAGCGTTTCAGCAATAATATTTCAACAGTGTTTTATCGTTTTCCGTTTAAAAACATTACTATGTACTTTTAAATATCTGTTATGTTATAAGTTCCGTCATCTCTATTAGTAATTGCTTTCGTTTCTTTTTACTTCAAACGTAAGTATCAGCAAAATGAAAATCTTCAATAATAAAACTGTTTCGGTTTCGGTTGATATTTACCGAAAGAAAAACCGTCATTAAATATTCATTACATCTTGTCCAAGTACGCATATAAATTATAAAGTTAGTCCTTTATTCGGGGGCGTATCATTATCATAGCTAAAGCAATTTCGTAACGGCTGTAATATATTTATAGGGCGCTTAGGTTCCTATAATCGGCAATTTTCAATGCTTTCCTCGCTACTCTATAACTTGGACTAAATCCCGCCTTTGGCGACATATAGACGTCGTTATTTTGCATTTCCCCGAGGAGATCAACATGTTGTTAAAGCTTCTAGTTGCTCAGCTTGACTTTAAATCCCAAATATCAGGAAAAATAATTCCGTGTTGTTTAAAATAAATCCCCGTTCGCATTGGAAGTTTATATCTCGCAAGAAGCTCCCGTTTTTGAAATGAAATCTATAAGATGGGCTTATTAGAATGCATAAATCGCGATAGGTCCATTTAAGAACAGACTGATGCCATTCTTAAGACAGATGTACTTTCAGATTGCCTTTAGATAAGAGAAACATCCACTAAACATGATATAAGGCTGAGGGGCGGTCGTTCAAAAACTTAACATATTACTGCTGGAATAACAACACAACCTCATTGGAAGCTTATTGCCATTTTCGATTTATGGATATTACGTGCAAAATTTATGTTTTGTGACGATCGCGTTTCATTTTTCACGTTTATGTTATAGGCAAACGTCCAATCATAGATGAAAGTCGCATATTAACGGTTCAATAAAGTAGAGTCTCTTTCATAACTTCAATTAAACTAAACATACACAATTGCCTTGAATTATTTTCTTAATTAACACTCAGGTCGGTGTAATAATCTCGATAATAGAGTCACTCATCGTTATACGCTACCATGGGTTAAGTAATAAAGGGCAGTTAAAGTGTTTTAGGACCACCTCCAGGATGCTTTGTTAACTTTACCGTTAGTTTGACACCATCACATGCTTAAATTCCATTCGGATCTTTATTGTCATGTTACATATTCTAAGCATAATGGAAGCAGTGCTCGAGAAACTGGAATTGAAAATAAACTTAATGAAACAGAACGACTATGTTAAAATTATAACAGAAAAATTAGAATTTTTAAAAATTAACAAACCTTAGAGAGAAAACTCGAAGATACATGGAGGGAGTTTATTACATGAAAAACACAGAATTAATGTAGTTGGTCCAGCCTTCCAGCAAACAAAGAACGAGCTGGTGGAATGGAAGTCAAACAAATATGGAAAGATAATGAAAAAAGAAATAGAATTAAAGAATAAGAAAATCGAAAAAATTGGCCGCAATTGGGGGGGGGGGGGGGGGGGGGGAAGACTTAAATGAAAGTTTCAAGACCAACAAAAAAGTTTTCTAGAATAAGATAAGAGCACAAAGAGGAAAGAAAAGAGAACAAATAAAATGAGCTAGGGATAAAATAAGAATTACATGGGAAAATGAATTACAACGTAATACTGTGATAGAAGGTACGAAGGAAGATACAGAAGAAATACAAGAAACAATCAACATTGGGAAACTAAAAGAAGCACAATCAAAAATTGAAATGGGAAAACTAGTGGGGAGGGGATGACCATTACATTCCATATTCGATAAGCTTAAGAGAGATATTTTGAGAGTAATGAATACTTTGTATGATAAAAACACGAGGGGAAGTTTGACTTCACCATTATCTTCGGCTGAGTGAAATACAACCAACTAATGTACTTACACTTTGTTTTTTATGTTATTCCGTCGGTTTCGGTGATAGTCAACGACCATTCTCCATGTGTAACATTGATGTGACTACATGTGACTACATGTGACTACACAGATATTTAGTTGCCCAAGCGTTCCAAAACTTCAATTACATTTTTTTGTACCAATTTCCGCCTATTTTTTAGGTTAATTTCTATGTCCCCTGATGTTTCCTCATATGACCGAATGTTAGTAATGTGTTAATAATATTCCGCCAATGTGACTTGAGAGAGAAAAGAAATACAACGGCATTCCAAATTAGGTTGATGCTTGTTCCTGTACTGGCTCCGATATAACAGTTCTGCCATTGCCATGACAACGTCCACTTATTGCTGTGAATCTTCTGAATGCCGAAGCAGAGGCTGCAGGGGCGTAGCGAGCTTAACTCGCGCCCGGGGCACAATACCTTTTTAGTGCCCCCCCCCCCCTCATTCGAAAACCATATAATATTATATGTATGTATTATGTAAAATATACTCGAAAATTAATAAATAAATAAAGTAAAATAAATAATCATAGGCTCAAGGTAGGCTTTAAATTTGAGAACAAAAATGTGGCTTGTCTGTCAGTCACAGTCAGTCAGTCGGTCAGTGAGTTAGAGATTTATTAAGTAAATAGTTTAAAACACAGCAATTTTTTTGTTTTGCGGACCATTTGGCGCCCCTTTGTGAGTAGCGCCCTGGGCATGATGCCCCCTTTGCCCCCCCCCCTCACTACGCCACTGAGTGGCTGTTATGTCACCGACCACTTCTAAGTTAATCGCGCTTGTTGTTAGACGTACAAACATGTATTTGTGCCCACATCGTTTACATGCGCAATTTATTCGCTAAAATGGACATGATTATGTTATTCTTATTCGGGTCAAAGAATAAAACACTTCGGGTAGCTAGTTAAGTATCCCACTACTGTAATTGTTCTACTGCTCGTTTCCTATATCGAATACCTACACGTTGTAGGTACATTTTCTTATGGTACATAGTTTGAACCGCTTTTGTCACTGATTGTTCAGCATCTTCGTCTTAGATTACGCCAATGAAATTTATGTACTGCAATGGAAGGATTTAGCAATCAAAATTCTTGTTTTACATGTGTTTTACGAAAGCATCTCGTATATTGTTCCCTGGTATTTATGAAGTTACATTAATTTGCATTTGCATGTCAAATGGGGTAGATTGTTACAAATTTAAAAAAAGTTAATCAGTACGGATTAAGCGCCAGTAGAATTTAAAGTGCGTATACCTACTTCGTGTTAGTGTTAATTAGAGTGAGTCTTTTAATCCTTCGAACAAGATAATAAGTTTGTTAATAATCACCCAGTGTTATCAACGTGTGGTATTCAAAATGGCAAGGAGCGATATTAAGAAAAGAAAAAGAAAGGAAAAGAAAGCGCAGCAATGTAGTTCATGTAATCCACTGGAGTTGGCACTTTAAAAATCATAAAACCAATTGCACTCGTCGTTATTGAAAATTGCCATCGTCGTTATTAAAAATTGACATTATTGTTGTACCTATACAAGAACGTATTGGTCGTTATGAAGCAATAGCAGGAAGCAAAGAGGAAGATTGCGACGGGAGGACATTCGCCCCGTCGGCAAACGAAATTGAAAGATTGTATTACCTTATACAAAAATTTATTAGATTGTGCGTACATTTTTGTTGGATTTCACATTGAAAATTCGAAGTCTGTAAATTAAACATGTTTTAATTGTTTTACTTTATTATTATAAGAATTGTATAAGTTTTTCTATTATTTGTAGTCAAAAATTACTTAGCCAGGGTAGGATTTTGTTCTTATAGCTTGTATTACCCGTAGATAATCCTAATTGTTTATAAGAGTATTTGGATTTTGATAGGATTGCCAGGTCTTCGGGTTTCACCCGGAGTTTCCGGGTTTCCATTACACACGTCAATTGTCATTTTTTCATTAAATACTCCTCAGCGTCTACAGTCTACACGATATCGAGAATGTGCGGCGTTTGTCGGTTTAGCTTTAGCCACATTATAACAACGAACGGTAATTGCACTTCTTGTCGGCGTCTCTGATGTTGCCGTATCGAATATTTTCTCAAAATCTACTGCGCAGCTTGCCAATATTTGCACCGAAAATTACGGCAAATGTAGGTACTCGATTTAACGTACCGTATTTGGCCACAATTATTATGGACGACCGACGAAGGGCTAAAAGTAAAAAATCGCATAATCAACCACTAAAATTTGGCACCTGGGGAGAAAAAATTTTGTGTACAATTTTTCGAAATTTCCCGAACCTCTTCACCGATACCAAAGAAAAGTATATACTTAGGTAATAGGGGCTGATACGACTCTCCCCGTTTCTTTCCCGCGTGCACCTCTACTCCGGGTTAAGCCTTATTTCAATCTGGCAACCCTAATTTTGGAGTAAATGAAAGAGTAGATAAAACTAACATTTGCTTATATAAATTTCATTCTTTTTATACAGGGAATAAAATATCTCCTATTGAACAAATCATTCCCGTTTGGGTTAATTACGTAGCCCTTTCAGTTGAATGCAGATTCAAATGGAAATACCGTCATCTATTTACCACCCAACGCCAACGTAGTGAAGCAGAAGCGAATTCATATTGCAAGTGTAATAGTATAGGCAATTTAGACTTAAATTTGTCTCGAAACGGAAATAATTATTAGAAAGCTAGTTCCTTCTGAAATATGTTCTTTAGACCCCCGTGTACGTCCCTAGAAAAATTCCAAAAAATCCTGCACCCTTAAATTTTGAATAAACGGCCGAAATGTTGGATTTTGCCAAAAAAACATAACTGAGTAATGGATAATCATAGGTAGGTGCTGTGTTGGCCTGAAATGCACGTTTGTGGATTAAAAGATGTATTGTTTAAAGTTTACTGTAAACATTTAATTAAACGGATAATAATATCGACCAAACAATTGACTTTTTCGAAAAGTACTGCGTGTGGTGTCTCTTGGGAATAACACTAATACTTACGTATTAATTAAACTGATAAATTGACCAAATAAAGAGAATAATTTTACAACGCTAAAATGTAGGTACGCGGCGGGACATTGTCGACTTCCTTCGGCTTAGCTTGGCTTGGCGTCCTCTTGCGGTAGACATGGAATTTTAATTTCCGGTCGCTGATGTCGTTGTTGTCAACCCCCACATTGCGTTACCATTATTATTAATATCCTGATAGTCTTTATTGTAGGACAACGGTTGATAAGGAAACTTACAAGAAGCACCCAGATCGCTACCCAAAGATATGCCAAGTGGAAACTTTGGGAAAAATGTCAAGTATTCGGAGTATGTGCGCAAATAGATGCGACAAGTGGGAGAACATAGTTCTTAAATCGCATTAATAGCGAATGTGACCTGATTGCGGCCGATGCGCAATATCATAAGAACCGTGATGCAAGATTTGCAATCGCCGGTTCAGGTATGCCAGGCGAGCCTTCAGAAAATGTGGTCGGAAGGCCTGTTGACGAGTACAAGTTAGAGGCTTTCAATACACTATGCAACTTCCTGGATGACAACGATGACTGCCAGTAGCCAGTACTTACTGTTCAGTAGCGAGAGTGACAAGTACAGTGAAAAGCGTCTGCGGGAGCTTTTATCAGCACGCTACGGAAATGCCGTTCTTATTTTACTCAGCAGGAAATGTTTCGGAACTGTTGTTTCTTTTAGGGCCGTTGCATCGAGGTTTTAACGGACAATTGGTACGCCGACCGAAAAAAAGACACAAAAGAAGAAAAGAAGAGGATTATATCATCCTCCAAGAAGAGATAAGAGCTCAAGTTTATTATTGTTTGACATATCTATCCTACGAAGAAATATCGAAAGGGGGAGAAAATCAAGTAGGTGAGATGCTCACCCATCTGCTTTCTGGTTTAATGAAACCAGTAAAAGGTTCACCTTGCAAACAGAAGGTGTGCACGTCACAGGATTATGTTGCAGGAGAGCAACTCATCGTGTATTTGTACGGAGGTAAACGTTCAGAGGGGCTTGACAAAACCAGATACTGTCCAGACAGTTGCTAAAAAACCTCCAAACTACGTCATGGTCCATGGATCTTGCGAACCTTCCTCTTACTTCAGCTGCTGCCCGCCAGCATATTCTGCGAGTATATCACCAAATCCAGGCATAGAAGGATAATGTCTTCTCAGCTAAATATTGAGGTTGGACTGTCGAAGAGGGACATTATAAGTCTGTCACATCAACTTTACCCCCGGCGCCAGACAACCTGATGCATCTTGTACGTTGTTGTGGGTACAAAGGAGACTGCTCCCGAAATTGTGAATGTAAGCGAATGTGTAGGAGAGTCGTGCTTCAATCGAATTGTTCCTGATTCCGAAGAAGAAGAAGAATTCGAAGGCAACTGTGCCACCAAGGATCATGTCGAAGCCAAACGTACCAGCGCCACCACCAGTCTATAGAAGCTTATGCAAAACTAAGATGTGTTTAATGGAAGACACAATTCTGTTAGACATATTAAAACCACCTGTTTCTGTATTACGTGTTCGTTTTTTCATTATAAAATGACTTCCGTCAATTTATAAGTTTCCAAACAAATTTTACAATTCATTAGTGAAAAAATTCTGTTTTTGTATGTTTTCAAGCCTGTTTCATTATAAATAGATGAATAAAATTATATCAACTCTCTATTTTTAATTTTTTATTGCAGAAATGAGATCTTCTTCCAACACAGAAACGTTTGACACCAACAGCACCTTCATATGAGTGTCCATTGCTCAGTTATAGCTTTTTTGGAAAAATCCAAAATTTAAGGGTGTTTCCCATGCACGATTTTTTGGGATTTTTCTGGGGAAGTACAGAGGGACCTAAAGAATGTATTTCAGAAGGAATCAGCTTTCTAATCATTATTTCCGTGTCCAATCTTATTTTGCCTATACTATAACTACTGTTTATTATTTATCGCCCAAATCTAGAGCCTGAACACGAAAACCTAAAGTACAATTGCATGCTCTAGAAAACTAAACGCCTGCTACCGGTGGCGTAGTAAAAGAAAGGGATCAAGAAGTAAGGTTCAAAAAATACACCTGATTGGATCACCTGTAAAGATGGGATGGGACCAGGCATATACGAGGGACAGGCCATTATTATTGAGAATGAAGAATTAGGTAAGCGGAGAACAAAAAATGTAGCCTCAGTAAGAGCAACTCTTTACTTGACATTTCCCGCTTAATTTGTTAATTTATCTTAAATAGCACTTGGAAAAGATAGTTTTAAGTTTCGCAAGTGTAGTGAAAAAATGGAATTAACCCGAGAACATTTTTGCAAAATGATTTATTATGACTTTAAAAAAAGTTTAAGTGCGTATGACTGCGTTTGAAATCAACATTTGGCGATCAGCCCCCTTCCTTGGCAACAATTTGCAGATGGTACAAGGTATTCGAACGTGAGAGAACTACAGGAAGGTGCAGCCCCTCCCATTACCGCTGTGACAGAAGAAAACATTGCTGTGAAGAAGATTATGGAAGCAGAACTAGTTACGCCGTAATACAGGCTGAACTCGGGATTGTATCCTCATCCGTGAGAACAATAATACACGACCACCTACACCTGGCAAAAGTTGTAACTCGTTTTTTGTATCTCATCATATAAAAATCAATGTACAAATCATTACAGATTTTCAAAAAGCAGAACGAGTACGAATTTGCTACGAAACTCTAACATTGCTTTAGAATGGTCGGCACCAAATTTTGTCGAAAATTGTACCAGGGGATGAAACTTACATACCATTTTTCGACATACCAACTCCATGAAAACGAGGCCACACTAACAATAATCAGAAAGCAATGAGCAATAAGGAAAGTAATTTACGCTGTGTTTTTTAGCAGTACCCTTCTGGTGAAAGCTATTAAGCTAGAGGAACAGAAGACTGTCACAAGTAAATGGTACCTCGTACACAGTTTGCCGGAAGTGCTTAATAAAATGGCAAAGATGGGAGTTATGCTACATCACGATAATGCTTCATCACACACTAACTCGGCAGTATTTGGCTGCAAACAAAATAAATGTAGTCGAACACCCTCCCTACTCACCGGATCTGACAGTGTGCTGTTTTTTGGGCCAAAAAAGAACATACGAGGAAGAAGGTCTTTTTCTGAGGAAGAGATCGATGCTGCTATTATTTTAATAGCATTCCTAAAGCTGCTTGGCCTGTAGAATTTAAGCAGTGGAAGGAAAGAATGGCTAAGGGCATTATAGTATAGCAGAAGGCAACTACTTTGAACATTTTTTTTTAATTGAATATCTAGATAAAATTTTGACAAAGTTACACTGGTTCTGTTATTCTCAATAATAATGGCTTGATCCGTGACTTAAAATTTTGGGTATCTATAATGCTTCTGCTTTCCTCTCGTCGTCTTGCTAATAATAATAGTCACAGAACATTTTAGTTTTTGTAATGTTGGTTTTGTTTTAGGCCTCGTAACTTTAAATTCTGCGATTAATAAGGTTACACTGATCTACCTATAAGTTATATAGACCGATGATATACCCCAAATGCATCCAATATCACGAAGTTTGTTACCTTATTGTCACGTTTAGCTACTCCCTCGTAAAATTGAAGTTAGATAAAAAATTAGTTGCATTACCACGGATATAATACAAATGGGAAGTAAAAAAGAACATTTAGGAGAAAATTTATCGTTGTTCATAAGATCACGCAGTAATGAACAAATAAGATTTAGGTAATTAGCATATTGCCGTTTTTCTGTAGAGACATCTAATTTAATTTCTGATTAATATCTTCGTGTTTTTCCTTCAACAATTTCTATTAGTAAGCTCGTATCTCTATCTCCTGTTGTTATAAAACGGGATTTATGATCAGCACAAAAAAACCGATAGACTGCTACTGTTCTTTGTCTAACCTCAAACTCCTAGCGGTCACAACGGTTCATTTAGGAAAATTAATTAGCCAATTATAAGGGAGAGCGCCTAGTAAGAAATTATGGGACTGAGTAGTTGGTTCTGCTCTGTCGAATTTCTCCTCTACAGCGATTTGTCAACAAATGAAGTGTCATATTTATTACCCGTTTCGCATCAATACTACTTCACAATTACTTAGAATGAGTTACAAATTCTACATAAATTATTTAATTAGAATAGGTACCGTAGAAACGCGCTAAATACATTTAACATTCAGCAAAGGCTAATATTAATGATCGTCCTCCTTAGAAAATTCGTCTTTGATTACTTTCTTATACTTCCACGAATCAAATAATCCTCTTACTCTTTGACTTTAATTTGCTGGCTATAATTTTTTCTATTCGTTCATTTTTTGTTAATGCTTTTTCAGTCACGTAAAGAAACTGTAAATCCCGTATATCAATATCAGGAATTTTTTGCTGCTTCGACTTAGTTCCATTAGAAGTAATAAATGATGCATCAAAATCATGTCGTTTGTTTACTTACGACAAGATTAAAATTAAGAGCTTTTCTACAAAAAGCTTCTTTAACAGAAAGACCAGAATTATTAAGTACTAAATAAACTTCAGTGGCCTTTATGTAGGTTTTTATCTTTGAAGAGTAAGAAAATGCTAATGTTAAAAAGTAAACAGTATAGTTAAAAGCGTTCTGCATTTTTCAATTTCTCTACACTTCTTTCAAAACGTTTGACGATTTATTTAGTAACTTTAACTAGAGATAGATAGGAATACCGTATACTTAACATGAGACAACCAGGAAAACCGCACTTTGTGTATGGGTTTGGATAATTCCCTTTGATAAGATGTACGTAAAATGTATAAGTAGGCCCCTAAATATCAGAAGTGGTCAGTTAAATCTGTCATCATATCGCAAGCACGATGAAATTTCAAGCACTATTCTTCGTTGTTCTCATTCTTTTTGCAACTTTCTCCGAACGGGCTGAAGCTGCCCCAAGATGGAAAGGTTGGAAAAAAATTGTAAGTAAAGCACAATTTCTATTAGTACAGCTTTGTGTCTTATAAAAGCGTGATTTAATTTGCAAACGAACTGAAAGTACTTATCGATTTGTTAGATGAACCTATAATAGAAAAGAAAACAGAACAAACTACATTTTACTAATTATAGTTTTTGCATTTTATAGGAGCATGCTGGTCGAAGAATATTCCACGCGGCTGAAAGAGCTTTACCTGTCGTTCAAGGATATGCCGGATTAGTGGGGAGGGGATAGGACCAACATGTAACCGTCTCCCTCACGTATGCAGACTCGAATTGAAGTACGCACATCTATATTTACGTTATGTTTTACATGACATCTATTATAAGTATATTCATTATTTTAAGTTTGTAACTTTTGCTAATAAATAGTTAAAATGGGGTGTAATAAAATCGTAGAATTACTGAACTTTTTTTCTTCTATTTTTAAAAATACAGGTACTTACCTACATAAATCACAAATATGTATATACAAATTATACAGGGTGATTTATAGTGAGTGTTATTTTGAACAAAGGTCCTATTTCGCTTAATTACAGAATTGAGTTCGACATTTTGTAATGAGAAGGAGCATATCCATTCCCCTAGTTGCCATTGAAATGATATTAATAATTTATTAAACAGACGCTTCTCAAGTACAAAGCTAATTTAACATTTAATTGTTTCCTGGAAATGTGTAAAGTTAAAAAAAATGAAAACCAGCACTAGTTGCTGAGTAGCCAAGACCACGACATGTCCGCTTCTTCAAGCTACCAATAATGGCAATACCAGACGGATAAATACCAAACCAATAAGCCTTCACACCAGTTACCCCAGTAATCCCCGAAAGTCCAGAAAATAGAGGACCACCTATTCCCCAAACTCCCACTATTCCCCGCAGGACCTTTCGCCAACACCACTCGTCCACCCACCATTAAGATACTCGCCCAACTAAGAAAACATTCATTTAAAGGAAGAAGGAAATGTTATATAGTTGGCAATAAAAACAGTAGAAAAATTAAATTAGTACCTACCTACCTACCTACTGTCAATATATTAAGCTGCAAAAAATCTTACATTAAATGTTATTTGTGAATAAGTATATGTATTCGTTATTTATATAAATACCCACGGTGTAACATATAATTCAAATGTCATATCCGGTCATATCTAGTTGATGTTTAATATACGGCCTGTCATTTTTACTTCCCGAGCACGAAGTAAAAGGGAAGTATTGTATTAGTGTTCCAAAAAAAAATTGACCTACGCAAATTTTTACATATCTGCGTTTCTGAATACGTAAATTAAAAAATTCTGGCAAGTTGCCACGAGACTTCCCTCGTATTGACACTTTTTTCAAAAAATAAATATGAAATGAGTGCCGCCATTTTAGCTTATACCGGAAGTGACGTCATCAAAGGTAATATCAGCATTTTCGTCCTTGGGCCGAATGCAATCGATTGGCGAAAACCGCATTTCGATAACTTTAATAGTTTCTGAGTATCGAGTGTTGCAAGGAATGTGTACGGACAGTACTACAGACTACAGACGGAAAATTTTTTTTTCATATTTTGAATCTACGTATTCAGAAACGTAAAGGTATGTAAAAATTTGCATAGGTCAATTTTTTTTTGGAACACTAATACAATACTTCCCTTTTACTTCGTACTTGGGAAGTAAAAAATGAAAAAAAAAATCCGTCTGTCGTCTGTAGTCTGTCCGTACGCATTTTCTTGCAACGCTCTAAACTCAGAAACTATTAAAGTTATCCAAATGCGGTTTTCGCCAATTGATTGCATTCGGGCCAAGGACGAAAATGCTGATATTACCTTTGATTACGTCACTTCCGGTGTAAGCTAAAATGGCGGCACTCATTTTTTTATAAGATAAAATTGCAGTTTTTTATGTAGTTTAAGAGTATTTTTTTCTGAATTCAGTAGTATTTATTTTTTGAAAAAAGTGTTAATACGAGGGAAGTCTCGTGGCAACTTGCCAGAATTTTTTTTATAAGATAAAGTTGCAGTTTTTTTATGTAGTTTAAAAGAGCATTTTTTCCTGAATTCACCAATTGCGTTATACTTATTTTTTGAAAAAAGTCTTAATACGAGGGAAGTCTCGTGGCAACTTGCCAGAATTTTTAAGAGAGGGTTTATTGATAACGAAATGCTTGACGTTCGCCTTGACGTGGAATTATACAGGGTGTCCCACTGCTCCGTAATCGGTCGATAACTCAATGTGGGTTGAAGATACAGAAAAAAGTTTCAAATAAAAGTTGCTTTGATTTGAATTGCGTATCTTTTAAAAATATTCTTATATCTACAGTATGTTGCATTTTCACGTGGCAGGAAAATGTCACTTTTTTTTAAATGGCACACCCTGTATTTTTTCTCTTAATGTATCGGCCAACCATATTTATATCGCGCCTGAAATTTTTTTTAATATCGGATGTGCGGTTGCCAAGTTATTAATTATTTTGTCAAAATTTGGTATAATTCAAGGTCGGACTATAATATTCATAACTAAGTTATTTTTCAAAAAAGGAAAAATTTATTTCGTGAATAATATTACCCTAATGTCGTGTTACTCAACAAAAAAAAACTAAGTGATTAATTTTATACCGAGTGTTTAAAATGAGAATTCAAACTTTGTGAACTTTAAATAGAATTTATACGAATATTTTAAATGGAACACCCTGTATTTTTATTTACCATCAAATTCTCGACAAAAAACCCTATTCAACGGTGTATTATTTCCTGGTATTATTTTTTGTACTTTTGTAAATATTTACGATTTTTAAATTTCACGTAAAAAAAATTTGTTAAAATTAATTTTTATTTAATTATTATTACCAAATACCGTTTAAATAGTTGTTATCAACGCAAAAGAACAAAACTCAAGTCCTGTGACTATCTTGTTCTAAATAATTAAAGCAAAACAACAGTCAGAGGTGCGTGCGAGAATTGGACTTACTGTACCCTAATAAAGTAGAGGAGGCCCTGTTCCTTGGCCGCCAAGGCCACCGGACCTTACCTTTATGGATTACTATCTTTGGGGAACTGTTAAATCTCAAACAGCTGCCACAACACGAGATGGCATGAAAATTTGAATTCGAGAGGCGTTTCAACCGATTACTCCTATGACTTTAAACAATGTGAGATTATTTCGGGTTGGGCATATTGATCAAAGTGGAAGACATTTTGAACATTTACTTTAATGAGAGATATTGTATTTATTTTCTATTTTAATTTTCGAGAAACACCGTTTATTAAAAATTTGAGAAATACCGTTTACTAAAAATTTTGTTTTAATTATTTAGAAATTAAGATAGGCTTGAGTTTTGTTCTTTTGCGTTGATAACAACTATTTAAACGGTATTTGGTAATAATAATTAAATAAAAATTAATTTTAACAAATTTTTTTACATGAAATTTTAAAAATCGTAAATATTAACAAAAGAACAAAAAATAATACCAGGAAATAATACACCGCTAAATATGGTTTTTTGTCGAGAATTTGATGGTAAATAAAAATACAGGGTGTTCCATTTAAAATATTCGTATAAATTCTATTTAAAGTTCACAAAGTTTGAATTCTCATTTTAAACACTCGGTATAAAATTAATCACTTAGTTTTTTTTTGTAGAGTAACACGACATTAGGGTAATATTATTCACGAAATAAATTTTTCCTTTTTTGAAAAATAACTTAGTTATGAATATTATAGTCCGACCTTGAATTATACCAAATTTTGACAAAATAATTAATAACTTGGCAACCGCACATCCGATATTAAAAAAAATTTCAGGCGCGATATAAATATGGTTGGCCGATACATTAAGAGAAAAAAATACAGGGTGTGCCATTTAAAAAAAGTGACATTTTCCTGCCACGTGAAAATGCAACATACTGTAGATATAAGAATATTTTTAAAAGATACGCAATTCAAATCAAAGCAACTTTTATTTGAAACTTTTTTCTGTATCTTCAACCTACATTGAGTTATCGACCGATTACGGAGCAGTGGGACACCCTGTATGTATATGTACCGCTTTCTTAGATAGAAGATTATGAGATGCTAGAAGACACTCCACTATTCGATAACAAATATGGTACCAGCATGATGGCACCCCGGCTCTTTATAGTAGTGATGTCTACACCTCTGAAATAAGTACTACTTGCAAATGATTATTCGAATTATACACCGTGTCCAAGATAAGAATGCACAGCATGGGGATCTGGAAAACGGTAGAAGATACAGGGTGGCTTAAATTAGAAAAAAGTTGCGCTATTTAGAGTATGTTCACATGCTGGCCGCAAAAGTTCATTATTGTTTATCGTTTCCGAGATTTTAAACAAAATGCGATTTTTGGGTTTTTCTTTTTTCGTAATTCCTTCCTTTGTTTTAAAAGATTTTTAAAAACCAAAGATACTTCTTCATTGTCACTTTTTGAATTCTATTAGATGGCGGTCTCAATTTTTTTATACGACGTTTCGTCTCCGAGGAACCATCATCAACTTTATTTTTTTATATGGCCGCAACCAACGAAACACCCTGTATTCGATAGTATTTTTTATTACGAATTTAACGATGTATTTCACATTATGGTTTTGAAGCTAATTTTTAAGAAAAATTTCAATAAACACAGTCAACCTGTGTCCAGAAAATAACGGTAACCCATTTAAACAGTTATTGCAATTATTTAACTTTAATTAAATAGGTTTAAAAGATTGGAGTTGTTAAATTTGTACATAAAAAAATATTATCAAATACTAAAATTAATCCGAATATTCCTTAAAAAAAATTTGCTTGAAAACCATAATGTGTAATACATCGTTAAATTCGTAATAAAAAATACTATCGAATACAGGGTGTTTCGTTGATTGCGGCCATATAAAAAAATAAAGTTGATGATGGTTCCTCGGAGGCGAAACGTCGTATAAAAAAATTGAGACCGCCATCTAATAGAATTCAAAAAGTGACAATGAAGAAGTATCTTTGGTTTTTAAAAATCTTTTAAAACAAAGGAAGGAATTACGAAAAAAGAAAAACCCAAAAATCGCATTTTGTTTAAAATCTCGGAAACGATAAACAATAATGAACTTTTGCAAACTACATAAGAACATGCCCTAAATTATACAACTTTTCTCTAATTTAACCGCCTTCGTATCTCTTACCGTTTTCAAGATCCCCATGCTGTGCATTCTTATCTTGGACACGGTGTATACGCAGCATCGTACTTACATTCAGACTCAAGAGGCACATTTTGAAGAATATAATACATTACTCACTGGCGCATATGATAGGAACGTGAAAAGATTCATAAAACAATCCAATATTCTTACCAAAGTTTTAATTTCATAACTGAATCTTTAAAAGGTTCGATATTAGATGTTCTAGGAAATATTGGTTGCACAGACATTGTTAACAGTGGAAAAAATTTGTACCGTGTGGAACATGCATACAAGGTAATAATATCCACAAATAGTACTACTAACTATAGTAATGCTACTAAAATTCTACATCTTTTTGCCTTAAATCGCCGCAACGCTTTCTGCTATAGTCGTCTTCTTCCAGAAAACTTGCTAAAGCTTCCTTTTTTATAAAAAACCTACTTTACCAAATTCGGTTAAGCCAAAAGGGTGCAGACTGTTCAACTAAACTTTAGTAGTGGAATTACCCGAATTATGACCATTTTAAGCAGGAAATAGTGGCCAAAAGTTTATTTAGTTAGTATACCTAGTAGTACTCCCGGCATTTGCATCTTTTTGGTAACAGCAAGGAGGTAAAGTCAAAGGCTTAGATACACCGCCATTTTAAGTATTGTGTGTAGTAGGTTATGCAGTTATAAAGATGATATGGGACCATAGTAGGAGTCTGAGCTACTCTCGCTACCAAAAGTTGAGCAAGCAGAAAGAAAGAGTTGTCGTTAATGTCGATAATGCCCAGCAATGGTCTCATGTAAAACTCCGATGCAATGCAACAGTTTCTGTGTACAAGCGCAACAAAACAATCCATTGATCTAAATTGACAAAGCTTTGTATGGGGGTCTACATATGAGTATGGCAAAGCTTTACTTACTATGATATAGAAAGAAGCGAGGAAAGAAGTAATGGACTAGAAATTACAAACACTGAAAACCATTATGTATCAAAATTTGCAATTTGCTGCAACTGATACGCTCTCCAAAAAATGGGAAGTAGAAATCGAGCCATCAGTCGCGATAGAATTGCCTTTATAATGGTTATTATTGATGTCTCTTGGTCTTAAAGATCTCACGGTCCCGGGTATGACTCCAACAACGGTATGGCAGTCATCACTGACGAAAGGACACTCATGAACACCGGCAAAACTTGGGTACAGCTGTAGAAAGGACTTGATGAAGATTCCCATGCATGTTTTGGCAATCACACGAAGCGGAAGGGCTACTTGATGCACAGTAGGATTAAGAGGACACCGGCTCTATCTTCCGGCTCGGAAAGTAGATTTAGAATGAAGTGAAAAAGCCTTTCATAACATCTTCAACAAGACACCAGAACTTATTCAGAAGAAAGCAAGCAGGTAATGGGAAGGATTTATGAACCTGATTGTTGACAAACTTCAAAAAAAGCGTCTGAATGTACATAAAAAATGTGGATACATTGTCAGAGCACCGTTTTCTCATCAGCTTGACCCATTTTGGTTGGCCGATGTTTGCTAGTTCTTGATGCAAATAAAAGCTCCTAAAAAATGGAAAAAGCTGGACGCTCTTAGATCGTCAAAAATGCTGTACAAACAAACCGCAATCGTACTATGTTTGCTAAAAACACCGAAGAAGGTGATACAGTTTACAGCGGTAATGCCTCGGGTCCTGATGTGGAGGATCTTCAATTAGGAACAACACTTTTTTGTTGCAACCTGCTTCCGTGCCACCTAATTTATCTTTCGCTCTGACTTCTGCATACTAAGAGAGTAAGAGAACAGTAACGTATTGTAGAAGAAATAATCTATTATGTTTACCGACAATTTTGAATTCACATCAAATACAGTCTAAAGTTAATTAATAATTCACTAATCTGGAATACTTAAATCGATATTAGTTGGTGAAAGAGCATCGGCTAGTTCTTTTGGAGCATCAACTACCGAACCACAAAATTCAAACTGTCCCACATGACAAACAGCTGCAACTACCGGAATGATGGTCTTAACTAGTTCACAAAATTTATCAAGAGTATTGGTAATTCGTTTTGTAAAACCACCAAGTCCGTTACCAACTGACGCAAACATACTTCCAAATCGTTTTAGCTGGCGTCTCTAAAATTGAAAACTATTAAGAAAAACAAATATTTGAAATAAAATATACTCAAACCAGCCATCCAGGTTCGTTTGATGAATCCGTCTTAGAGTGGTCAGTACTACCGTTGGTGTAATAAGGATTTCTTACACTACGATCAAACCCTGTTGTAACGATGGCATCACTTCTTATACTTGTCTGAACAGGATTACACTCGCAAGCATTAGTCGCAAAACAGAGAATTATTGCTAGACAGTAGAAAGAAACAACCATTTTAATTAAATAAGTACACTATTTGAAGTTTTACTGTACATTGAATTGTTTTACGTATGACAAGATATGATATTTGCTGCTGTACATCCTTATTGATATGGCTAACCACATTGGTTTAACAATGAAAGATAAAAAATACATAACTAAGTAGATTTAACTTCACTTTAAAAAAAAATAGCTACGTCTCAAGGGACAAGGAGTGGATAATGTAGACATAAATTAGTAATATCAGCTTTAAAGTCTACGAACCCTTTTTTCAAGATCCTTAACAAAGCTAATTACTAATTAAATACTAATTTATGTACGAAGGTATAACATTGTATTTTCACAATTTCTCGAGAAGAATTACACAAATAATTGATTAATGTTTACCTTCCAAGACGTACTTACTACGAAATCCACAAATTCTACTACTGAAAGGAAATATTCGTCATTCTTAACCTTTTAAGTTATAACTATCATAACTGAAGCTCTGAGCAGTGAGGTCTCTCTTCGCGATACTCCGTAGATTGGACATGCAACGGAATCGACAAACGGTGAGACCTCTTTTATTCATACTCCGGAGGTTGGACACGAGATGGGTTCGACAGAATACTTCCGAAAGATTGGACGTACAGTGGAAACTGTTTACTATCATCACAAGTGACAGTAGGGCAGTAACATGTGGAGTACCTCAAGGCACTGTCTTAGGGCCACTACTCTTTAAGTTATACATAAACGATCTACTAAACCTACAGTTAAATACTTCCACAATTATTTCATTTGCTGACGATATGGTACTAGTTGCCACAGATACATCTCAGGGCGCTTTATTTAACAAAATTCAGCAAAATATGTCCTACATTAAACACTGGTTAGATTGTAACACCTTGTCACTCAACGTTAACAAAACTCACTTCATGCATTTCTCACTTTACGACAACAAGCATTCAACAGTAAACAACATACTCATTCATGACATTGACTGCAACGTGGCACCTTGTGATTGCAATACAAGCATACATCGAGTCAACAAAATAAACTATCTGGGTGTGATCATCGATTCTCATCTTAGGTGGCACGAACACATTAATTACACAACCAACAAAATTAGATCATTGACCTACCTATTCAATAATTTGAAGAACTGCATGCACTTTAAATCACTAAAAACTATCTATTTTGGATTTGTTCAATCAATACTTCAATACGGCATCTTGGTGTGGGGTGGTGCTGCAAAAAAACATTTAAATAAATTAATAATCACTCAAAAATTACTATTAAAAACAATGTTGCATAAACCCAGGAGATACTGTAGCGAATTAGTTTATCGTCAGTCCGGTGTACACACCGTATTACAACTGTACTTACTACTTAGTCTCTATTCGTGGCTATATGTTTAAAAATAGATACAAACTAAATTTTCATTATCCTAAGCACGAATACAGCACGAGAATCAAAATATCTGGATGCGTGTACAAACCCGATACATCCAAATGTGCAACTCAGTCATATTTTGGATACCATCTACATTTAGTCTATAATTTTCTGCTCAATACTCATAACATCGATATTTTTCAGTTTAACAACATACAGTCATTCATGGCTAGAATAAAAAAAATTACCTCAGCGCTATCACCAGATGATATCGACTCGACACTTTCGGTTGACACTTAGACACTAATTCATGTACCCCGAACTTCTCACTCGTACATTGCCCACTCAAACAGAACAACACAGCAAAGTTAAGCTGTTATAAGCACAAACTGTGAAACAACAAATCAATTTATGACTTAGTTTCACAGTTTGTACATACAATGCACGTTCATCATCATCAATCATCTAAAATAGTATATGTATATTAAGTATTATTTGAAACATTTATTGTACAATTACGTAATTTATCAGTGTCACCAAGATCAGATTGGCAATAAATGGTTATTATTATTATTATTATCTTGAACGTTAAGCACATAGAAGTGAAGGATTTTTTGACGAATGGGCGGCCAATCAACGTATCGCATGGTTGGGTCGTACAAACTGTGAAAGGAGAATGAAGATCTCATAAAGTACCTATGCTGCTGCATTTTTTGAACAAGATTGCTTTACGGTAGCCATAAATTTCATGTGCGATAAAGCCCGTTTAATTCTGTCTTCTTTGCTTTGTTTAACGATGGATATGCCCCAGAATGTCTTTCTTATCCACCATTATTATGGGCATTAGACCATCCTCGATTTAGATGCCATACTTGCACGGAAGAGCATAGATTCTCCGATAGACGACTAACTTGATGAAAACGAATAAAAGATCAATTTTCGCATGGTGTGAGGGCGTCAAATTTTTGTAGTAGCATTACAAAAAGACACTACAGTAGAAGACGGGCACCTTCCCCCCCCCCGTTTTGACGTCACGGGGGGGGGGGGGGGCAAGGCCCACGTGGGGGACGTGTTTTATCCTTAGGGATGACGTAATTTATCTTTAGGGATGATTCTGGATGACGTAATTTATTTTTAGGGTTGATTCTGGATGCTGGCTAACTTTCTGGGTGCCCTTTTGGCTTTCTGGATGCCCTTTTGGCTTTTCTGGATGCTGGATGCCCTTTTGGTTTCTGGTTTCTTAACGCCTTTTTGCCTTTGAATGCCTTTTTGGCTTTTGGTTTCTTAATACCCTTTTGCCTTTCTGTTTTCTTAATGTACTTTTGCTTTTTTTGTTTTCTTAATGCCTTTTTGGCCTTCCAGGTTCCTGACCTTTTTGCCTCTTCGGGTTTCTTAACGCCTTTTTGCCTTTCCAGGATGCTGAATGCCTTTTTGGCTTTTGGTTTCTTAATACCCTTTTGGCTTTCTGGTTTCTTAATGTCCTTTTGCTTTTTTTTGTTTTCTTAATGCCTTTTTGGTCTTCCAGGTTCCTGACCTTTTTGCCTTTTCGGGTTTCTTAACGCCATTTTGCCTTTCCCGGATGCTGAATGCCTTTTTGGCTTTTGGTTTCTTAATACCCTTTTGGCTTTCTGTTTTCTTAATGTCCTTTTTCTGTTTTCTTAATGCCTTTTTGGTCTTCCAGGTTCCTGACCTTTTTGCCTTTTCGGGTTTCTTAACGCCTTTTGGCCTTTCCCGGATGCTGAATGCCTTTTTGGCTTTTGGTTTCTAAATACCCTTTTGGCTTTCTGGTTTCTTAATGTCCTTTTGCTTTTTTCTGTTTTCTTAATGCCTTTTTGGTCTTCCAGGTTCCTGACCTTTTTGCCTTTTCGGGTTTCTTAACGCCATTTTGCCTTTCCCGGATGCTGAATGCCTTTTTGGCTTTTGGTTTCTTAATACCCTTTTGCCTTTCTGTTTTCTTAATGTCCTTTTGCTTTTTCTTAATGCCTTTTTGGTCTTCCAGGTTCCTGACCTTTTTGCCTTTTCGGGTTTCTTAACGCCTTTTGGCCTTTCCCGGATGCTGAATGCCTTTTTGGCTTTTGGTTTCTAAATACCCTTTTGGCTTTCTGGTTTCTTAATGTCCTTTTGCTTTTTTCTGTTTTCTTAATGCCTTTTTGGTCTTCCAGGTTCCTGACCTTTTTGCCTTTTCGGGTTTCTTAACGCCTTTTTGCCTTTCCCGGATGCTGAATGCCTTTTTGCCTTTTGGTTTCTTAATACCCTTTTGGCTTTCTGTTTTCTTAATGTCCTTTTGCTTTTTCTTAATGCCTTTTTGGTCTTCCAGGTTCCTGTCCTTTTTGCCTTTTCGGGTTTTTTAACGCCTTTTTGCCTTTCCCGGATGCTGAATGCCTTTTTGGCTTTTGGTTTCTTAATACCCTTTTGGCTTTCTGGTTTCTTAATGTCCTTTTGCTTTTTCTGTTTTCTTAATGCCTTTTTGGCCTTTCAGGTTCCTAACCTTTTTGCCTTTTCGGGTTTCTTAACGCCTTTTTGCCTTTCCCGGATGCTGAATGCCTTTTTGGCTTTTGGTTTCTTAATACCCTTTTGGCTTTCTGTTTTCTTAATACCCTTTTGGTTTTTCTTAATGCCTTTTTGGCCTTCCAGGTTCCTGACCTTTTTGCCTTTTCGGGTTTCTTAACGCCTTTTTGCCTTTCCCGGATGCTGAATGCCTTTTTGGCTTTTGGTTTCTTAATACCCTTTTGCCTTTCTGTTTTCTTAATGTACTTTTGCTTTTTCTGTTTTCTTAATGCCTTTTTGACCTTCCAGGTTCCTGACCTTTTTGCCTCTTCGGGTTTCTTAACGCCTTTTTGCCTTTCCAGGATGCTGAATGCCTTTTTGGCTTTTGGTTTCTTAATACCCTTTTGGCTTTCTGGATGACTTTCTGAATATGTGTTTTACTTTTTTAATTATGTTTATTGCATAAAGTCCCGCTCAAGTAAACACACAGAGGAGGTGTTGGAAACTTCTACAGTGGAGGATTTCCGTATGGTAACGGTATACATTAGAAAAGCGCATTTACTAAAATTCATTTATTTTTATGATTGTGAAAACATATATTATACAGAAACTTAATTATATTAGCATTTTCAATTAGATTTACAGTAAACAAATTTTCAAAAAAATCTAAGTCGCTAAGTTTAAAGTATAAAAACATTAAACAATAAAGTCCGCAAACGTTTGAATGGTAATCTTGAAGTACTTTGTCGTTGTAACGGTAGAATGTCGAATTCTTTTCCAAAAATCTCAAGTGATATCCCTCCGGTGGGCGACCAAAGGAATCAAAATATTCTCCTCGTCCATTCCCATCAATGTAGATTGTAGCTCAATGTTCTCCAGGCCTGTATGACGGATCGGTGTTTACAATAATGACACAAGGTCTTGGTGCGTGTTTCGGCAATTGATTACAAGCACATACAAGTCGAAATACATTTTTCTGACCCGGAATCAGATGCAGCAACTTGAGAATTTGACCCGTATTCATCCTTGGAATTTGCACATTCCCAATCTTGAAGTAGTAAAACGTTTTCTAAGGCACACATAGGATCCTCAATAGTATGATGCATGCAGCGATAAGCTTGCGCTTCTTTCTTCAAATTTTTAAGCGATGGACATTCATTGTCTTCCAGATTCACGATTGGTTTGTTAAGAAATCCCAGTACCTGGCACTTTTCAATACCTTTCACATAAATTTTGTTGTAAGACTTCAGGACTTTTGTAGCTTCTCGTTCGAAATCTTGGAATGGGACATATCCCGAACTCCAACGAAGACCGTGATGACGTGTCTCGAGATAATTTACAGTTTTCTTTGCATCATGGGATAATGTCGAATAGGATGTTGGTGGTTTAAATAGGAAAACCGCCAGATTACCATCATCCGTAACTACGGCAAACTCTTTAGGAATGAATTTATTGTCATCCCCCCGAAACCCTTGCAAATCCACAAATGCAGCAGCGACCATTCTTCTCGACCGTATAACCGAAACTGAGGCTGCTAAACGGAACAGTATGGAAATGTTCAATTTCGTAATAAGGATATAATTTGTTATGCCTAAGGGCAGGAATTGTTTACAGCAAATAAGGTCTAAGGCTAGAGAAATATTTATTAGATTTGATTAAATAAATAAATAAATCATTTAATGTCTTTTGTCTTTTTGTCTTTTTGGCATTTCTGGATGTCCTTCTGTTGCAAAAATTTTATGCTTTTGTATACATTTTGTCATTTTTGAAACAAAAACATCTTATCTCCTGAATTAGTTTTCTTAGAAGTATGTCCACGAATCAAAACTAAGAAACAAAAATACTTAAGTCGGAATCTATTTCTATTTTCACCTTAAATTGCGAAATGTTTGGAATTCTTTACGTTGTTGCATACTCCCTTTTTTCTGAAAATGTTGTGAGAAAACAATTTTTTTTAAAGTGTCTCTATCAGCCATTTTTTGTAAACAAAAAGGCATGAACTGGAAAGGCAAAAAGGCGTTAAGAAACCCGAAAAGGCAAAAAGGTCAGGAACCTGGAAGACCAAAAAGGCATTAAGAAAACAGAAAAAGGACATTAAGAAAACAGAAAGCCAAAAGGGTATTAAGAAACCAAAAGCCAAAAAGGCATTTAGCATCCGGGAAAGGCAAAAAGGCGTTAAGAAACCCGAAAAGGCAAAAAGGTCAGGAACCTGGAAGACCAAAAAGGCATTAAGAAAACAAAAAAAAGCAAAAGGACATTAAGAAACCAGAAAGCCAAAAGGGTATTAAGAAACCAAAAGCCAAAAAGGCATGAACTGGAAAGGCAAAAAGGCGTTAAGAAACCCGAAGAGGCAAAAAGGTCAGGAACCTGGAAGGCCAAAAAGGCATTAAGAAAACAAAAAAAGCAAAAGTACATTAAGAAAACAGAAAGGCAAAAGGGTATTAAGAAACCAAAAGCCAAAAAGGCATTCAAAGGCAAAAAGGCGTTAAGAAACCAGAAACCAAAAGGGCATCCAGCATCCAGCATCCAGCATCCAGAAAAGCCAAAAGGGCATCCAGAAAGCCAAAAGGGCACCCAGAAAGTTAGCCAGCATCCAGAATCAACCCTAAAAATAAATTACGTCATCCAGAATCATCCCTAAAGATAAATTACGTCATCCCTAAGGATAAAACACGTCCCCCACGTGGGCCTTGCCCCCCCCCACCGTGACGTCAAAACGGGGGGGGGGGGGTGCCCGTCTTCTACTCACTACATAAAGATTAAAAGTAAAAGGGGAGTGTTAAGATAGAATATCAAATGCTACTACCAAAGCTAAGGCAAAGTTACATTTATCTAAACGTAAAAGCCGTTAAACTCCATAAACGGTTAGAGAGGAAACGAAAACAACATTTTACACATCATAATTGTTTATTTGCTTCCTTAAAATAAGCATTAGTCGGTAGAATAATTTACTAAGTTTTATTTCGACGTGTTCTATACCTAATAAAGAAATATCCCTAAACGCTTTGGACTTGCGGAAGTTTTGTAAACATGTTCGATGCATGCTCCCCTCCCCTCATCACAAGTCATTATTTTCGCCTTGTTGAACTTCAGATAATATGGCAAACATTTATGCACTTAGGCCAACACCATACACTACACCTTTTTTCGAATAACACAGATGTTTCGCAATGATCCTGGAAATTGCTTGTCAAAAAACTTTGGAGCAAAATTGAGCGAAAATCTATACAGCTATTTGTCAATTCTAAAATTAGATTAATTTCACTTTAATCAATTTTGACCATTTCAAGGGTAGGAGAAACCCCACTTCCAAGAACAGCTTGATTGTTACTGCAGCACTGGTAATAGCAGATTTAAATGAGAATGAAATATTCACTTGGAATTTTGGAAACCATCAAACTATTCCGATTAGGAATATATTCGAGTAAACATTATGTGACATCATCAACTATTTTATAATAGGTGCCGCATAGACCAGAGCTAGGATGGCTAAAGAATGAGCTGTACAGAATCTTGTGACACTGTATTTAGATTTTCAAAAAATTATTTTTCCGCCGATCGTTCAAAAATTGTGACATTTCTGACAGAATTTTGAAAGGAAAAGGACAAGATTCCGGTGCATATAGTCGTTGCTAGGCAGCCAACGATTACTGTAAGGAAATATTCATTTTTCTACTCCCATACTTTAATCGACTTATTAAGTGTAATTAGATTGTATCGAAATGATATTCATTTCGATACAGATTTTCATTATAAAACGAGTCAATTAGCCAATAGCTGTCAAGCATTTTACTTGATTGCCATAGTTACAGGAGTTTTTGATATTTGTCAAAAATTTTGTTCGTTCTTTTATAATAATTTTTGTTTAATTAACACAGGTCGTAGAAAAAATAGTGTATGCAACTCTCATGTAATGGCTATTAATACACTCGCACAAGATTTATGACACTCGCCAAGGCTCGTGTCATAACTTACCTCGTGCTCGTGTATTAATAGCTATCATTACATGCTCGTTGCATAATATACTATTCTGTACTCTAAAGATTCATTTCTGTACTGTAAAGAAATGTACTTCTCCATGGATACCGACGTTCGTTATATTTTCAAGGCATCGCTTATTCTTTTCTTCATAAAATAATTTTTAGAATTTCCATGTTTTTAGTCTGTTTTTTAACGATCGGCGGAAAAATAGTATGTGTACTATTATCTAAATTGAATTGATCCACAAAATTGCAGTCTCTCAGACTTATAACTTACTCATCGGTCATTATCTATAAGATGAAGCGATCCATAATTGTTGGAATTAATTATACAGGGTGAATGAGACCACCCGTATCAGTCTTTTATTTAAAGAACGGTGAGTCGTAGAGAGGTGGGGTAAAAAAAGTGATTATAAAAGGCATAATAAAGAATCGAATGGTGATATCATTATTTCTCGGAAAAGTCAGCATTCCTCCAGAAGGCCTCCAACTCCAAAATTTTAAATGGCACCATAAGTCAAAAAAGGTATTGTGTGAAAGATTGTTAAAAAAGAAGAAAGTTTTATAGGAAAAATTATTTTATTACTGCCACCCCTTTTAAGTTATATTCGACTAAAGATATTAAATTTGAAATTCATTGTTAACAAAAAAGTTGAAAAGTCGACTTTTAAAATCTAGTTACTTACCAATGTTACATGTGTTCAAAATAACTTCCATTTACTGCTAAGCACTGTTGAGCTCTTCTAGGTACACTATCAGTGGCTTTAATAAGTATTAAGTACTTCTTGAAAGGGGAAGAACACATGTAACATTGGTAACTAGATTTTAAAAGTCGACTTTTCAATGTTTCTTGTTAACAGTGAATATCAAATTTAATAACTTTAGTGGAATATTACTTAAAAGGGGTGGCAGTAATAAAATAATTTTTCCTATAAAACTTTCTTCTTTTTTAACAATCTTTCAAACAATACGTTTTTTGACTTATGGTGCCATTTAAAATTTTGGAGTTGAAGGCCTTCTGGAGGAATGCTGACTTTTCCGAGAAATAATGATATCACCATTCGATTCTTTATTATGCCTTTTATAATCACTTTTTTTACCCCACCTCTCTACGACTCACCGTTCTTTAAATAAAAGACTGATACGGGTGGTCTCATTCACCCTGTATAATGTCAAAATATATGTGCGTGCATTTGGCAAAAAAATTTAATGATACAATTCAATAATTCCAAGAATGGAGATAAAATTAGTGCGGAAATGTTTTACAACCGCAACAATTACTGCCTTATCTAAAGGAAAGAGATTTCGAGAAAAATTCCATGGTTTGGTTAGATAAGTTAAAAATAACTTATCTGTTAGGAATTTCGCCTTTTACCTATTCTATCGGAAATGGTAAAGTTCTTGTCACTAAATGGTATTGTACAGGGTGTACAACTAAGAAAGGAGGACGGCCATTACTCGGAAACTATTTGAGATAGAACAGTGAAATAAAAAATCTTATAATAAATGTGGCCAAGAGAAAATGCTGAAAATTATTTTCAATTTCCTACCATTGCCGCGAGAGGGCGTTTCACTGATTTCAATTTGAAATTCCCATTTTTTGGGCAATTTTCCTCAGTAAGGTATTTAAAGAAATATATTCATTGTAAACTAGTGATCAATATGTAAAACTTTGTTTAATGAATTTTTACGATTGCTGTCAAAATAAAGGGAGGAGGAACTAAATTACGTGTTACTAGAAAAAATTGTGTAACTTCAAAACGGGTTGCTTGAATTTGTCAAGATTGGTCTCGATGTAAAGAAAATGCTTGATATTACCAAAAAAATCAAAAACAACAACAATTTCTTATCTCCGTCTACCGATAGAGGGAACAAAACGGTCGACTTTTCTAAAAAAATTCAAATGGTACCAATTATTTTTTTCCTTGCTATTGGAAGGAACATTAATAAGGGAATAATTAAAAAAAAATTATGTCAATAGCTCTCATAGTACCAAAGTTATAGTCAAAAATGTGATAATATAAGAGACAATTTGAGGTACATATAAACAAATGAAAACGCTTCAAATGAAAACTTTATGTCAAAGCTGTAAACTAGATAACAAAATGACATTTAGTGTATTTCGGTTGTTGTATTATAAGTAAAAATACAATTTTCCAATGGAGAAGCATTGCAGCATATTTTGAATGCATGCAAAATGCAACTGTTGCAGGACCACTAAAATTTTGAAAGAAATTAAAGTTCTCATAGCCTACTTTGTTTATATTAAGCTTACGATTTGTTTATACCTCAAATTGCCTCTTATATTATAACATTTTTGATTATATCTTCGGTACTATAAGAGCTTTTGACATAATTTTTTTTTTAATTATTCCCTTATTATTGTTCCTTCCAATAGCAGTGAAAAAAATATTTGGTACCATTTGAATTTTTTTAGAAAAGTCGACCGTTTTGATCCTTCAACAAGTTGCGCCCTCTAGCGGTAGACGGAGATATTGTTGTGGTTTTGGATTTTTTGGGTAATATCAAGTATTGTCTTTTCATCGAGATCAATCTTGACAAATTCAAGCAACCCGTTTTAAAGTTACACGATTTTTTCTAGTAACACGTAATTTAGTTCCCCCTCTCTTTATTTTGACAGCAATCGTAAAAATTCATTAAACAAAGTTTTACATATTGATCACTAGTTTACAGCGAATATATTTTTTTTTAATACTTTACTGAGGAAAATTGCCCAAAAAATGAGAATTTCAAATTGAAATCAGTGAAACGCCCTCTAGCGGCAATGGTAGGAAATTGAAAATAATTTCCAGCATTTTCTCTTGGCCACATTTATCATAAGATTTTTTATTTCACTGTTCTATCTCAAATAGTTTCTAAGTTATGGCCGGCCTCCTTTCTTAGTTGTACACCCTGTACAGAGTTTTAATTATTAAGGTAACCAAATTTTAGACGGTAATAGAACATATTGTAAACAAGTACAATATACATAATACAATAGGTACTCATGGAAATAGAAAGTTTCATTCCTGTAGAAAAAGTAGGTATGTAGGTACCTGTTTTGGAAACATAAAATTCACTTTTATGAAATACTTTTAGAAAGCAAAGGGGCGACGTGGGAATCTTTTAAATTAATCTTTACTTATGTCCCATCATGATGATTAACTGGATTATTTTCCCATAGAAATTGGTCTATAAATAAAGATTTTCATCATTTCATCATCTTAAAAGTTCGTTCTGTTGACCCATAAAACAGATTTTTAATTTGGCGACCAAAGTTTCAAGCCAAAATATGATAGGCAGTTACTTGGTATAAAGATAGGGATACTGTAGCAAGTTTGACTCAAATCGACCGATTGTCAAAACAACTCTTCACAAAATAATTTATAGGAGAGTTCCCCTTTTAGAAACATACATTCAAAATTTGGAGCATTTGGGGAGAGAGCAATCCGCAGCAAGAAACTTACTGTGTTTAGTGTGGATATTGGTCAGGCGACGTCGTCTTCCCAAGCGAGAATGGCCAAACGGAAACTGTCAATGGCGAATGGTATCGGGCCATGATAGCCGACTTTTTATGGGCTAAATTAGATGACATGGACCTGGACGACATGTGGTTCCAACAATTCGCTGGTTTTTAACAACAAACCAACAACAATTGACCAACTGAAGAACAAAACATTCAAATCATTATTGGTGAGATCCAGCCCGACTTTGCAAAAGAGTCATACAAAATTGAACCTCTTGAATCGCGTCCTGTAAACCAAGCCGCGAGGTCACTTAAAAGATATCATTTTTCAAACATAATGAATGGTATTGAATGTACTTTAATCCGCAATAAAGGTTTCCTTCATATCTCACAGACAACGCTTTTTTTGAATTGTAATGTTCGGACACGCTTAATAAAAAACCCCTTATTGAAGAGCATGCTGCGTCCCTCAAACGGGCCCTATTTAGAGACAATTAGTTGCCCGTTGTCTATGCCCAAGATTATATGGAAAATGGTTCTAAGTCATTTCAATATTGAAAATCTTTACAATTTACTCGTTCCGTTTCCTGATCCGGAGGCCCCTCCACAATTTTTATTGTCTTCAGCTAGCGTGATCATCACGGGACCATATTTCAAAATTAGGTCAGTGGCATGGGATTACAAAACAAACGAAAACTAACATTTGGGTAAATACCACCTCACCTTAGATTATAAATTCTTAGGGTGGCACTAACTTTATAAGTTTTATATTATAGTTCTCCCCTTACTGTAATTCTCCTTATTATTCTTACACCCTTAGATATAATTTATATTGAGCACAAGTACAATAACTGTTTGAAATTCGTAAATGTGTACCTATAAGAGGTTGGAAAACAAATCGTAAGTCCTAATCCAAATAAACCATATGAAATGTACCTCGAGTAAAAAACAATATTCGGAGACAATTTAAAAATCCCCCAGATTTTATAAAAGACACGCGCCCTATGTGTTTCAACCCCGCTTTGCGTAATACTAAAAATCATGTATATTAAACTAGAACTGGAAGACTGATGATGTATGCAAATGTGCAATCTTCGCAAAGGCAGTTGTCATTTATTTTGAAGTGACAGTTAACTTCAGTTCTTTGCAAGCAATGTGTGAACGACAGTGAGGCGCGCTTTTGTCATCGTTATATCCCCCATTATAAATACATTTAACACCTATGTGAGATTTATGGCACAATTTGCATACGTCAGCCTTTTAAACGACATTTCACTTAACCTCCTAAATTCGTATTCACTTTGTTGAAAAGTTCATAAATTAAATACAATACTAAATACTACCTCCCAAGGTGGACATGCTTCACCCTTATCATAACTTTATATATTCCGCAATTTTATACATAAAAATTAACATTTTCATCGTTTTGAGAGCTTCCAAATGTTGACGCAATTTGTGCACCTTCAACTCACTAACGATGGTGAAACATTCTAATGAGAATGAAGTACTGAATTGGGCGTTACCATTGAATAACTCACTCAACGGCGTTACTTAAAAAAATACGTTTACAAATTTACAACTCCTCAATCATTGCCATTTCGTTAATTACACATAATTAAAATCCCCTCTTGATTGAAGTAAAGCGTTTGTTTATTTTGTCACATTAGTAAGGCGATTCCCTTTCGTGTTACTGTGATTTTAGGGGCTGCGCTTTCTAATTTAGTTATCGCTGACGATTACCAAACCTGAAAGGACTCATCTCACTCTCTGGAAAGTAAACACTGCATTGCTATAATTCCATTAAGAAATGAACTGAGCCAAGAGCTTTTGATGGAATAACTGGGCGTGTGTAATTTGTAAGTCAAATAAATGTTATTTTACTCAACATACGAGTAAAGTACACAATGTATCTGTAAAACAACTCATGCGAACGTCTATGCTAATGTTACATATTCATCACAGAAACGCATTATTTTTTACGCATACTTTACCCTGCTAGACTAAGTTATTCATAGATTAAATATGTGTGTGTGTGTTATGTGTATTCAGTATACACATATAAATGAATATGATCGCGTTTGAAATATCTTGATATAAATAAGGATAAAAATGAGGGATACCGCAATTGGTCCTTGAACCGTAAATTCACAAGAATGAGACTTGATTGAATTGTGCACTCCTTTACGCACGTTAGAGCACGGAGATTGCGACTATCTTCTTAAAATAGATCGTTACATTTTAAATCCGCAGAAGTCCACACACGATCTGTCCCTTTTAACTGTAACAAAAAGCATCTCCGCAATTTAAGACTACACAAAATTTAAAACTATTTCTATTCTTGAGAATATGAATTGAGCTCAAGAGGATATGTCTGATTCTGATTATAAGCAAGAGGAATGTAATCCCTAATTTTAGGCATCGCTTCAGAATAATGGGAAAGCTGCTGGCTGAACGACTTCATTTGTGAACTATGCCTAAGATGAGAAAATGGGTACATAAAATAGTCACATTTTTTAGGTTCGTCTTGAGGATTTGCTGAAATTTCAAGGAGATTTTAGGAAAAAAAGTGTTAAATTATGATTACATGCTCGAACACGAACTCAACTATTAACACTCGATGGCGATTGAAACTTCTATTATAACGTGTTACGAATTACATTATTAAATACTATTAAAAAATAACAAATTAACGAATAACAAATTAACATCAATAATACTCTGAAACCCTAAATATCAGTATCACTGATCACGACGTCTTTGTTGGAAAAAAACAGATTTGAAAGAGACTTGAATCACTCATATGTATGGATGTTTGGGTCATTGGGTGTATTATAGGGCACCCAACTGTCAGGAGTCCCGCTTATGAGCTCTTTCATTGAGTTTTATTTGTCTATTTATTTTTTAATCTTCAAGTACACTCCTGGTCGGTATTCTTTTTCCGCCTATGAAAGCTACACATGACAGAAACACCATAATACAGAAGCGACACTCGTTTGATGTTCGTTTGACAAATCCTGGTGACCTTCGCCATTTTATTGTTAGTACTTTACGTGGGAAATTTAAAAACACTTTAGTTTTCAGCATTAATCTACTTCTCTGGATGGCAACGATATTTCGCAAATGTTAACTTAATTTTTAATAGTTTACATTTGCGAAATATCGTTGCCATCCAGAGAAGTAGATTAATGCTGAAAACTAAAGTGTTTTTAAATTTCCCACGTAAAGTACTAACAACAAAATGGCGAAGGTCACCAGGATTTGTCAAACGAACATCAAACGAGTGTCGCTTCTGTAGAAATATGAATTGTCGCTTTTCCAGCGAGTGTACGTTTCAATTTCTGAATCGCGCCGTGTGGTGCCATATCAGATGATAAAGGTTCATTCTCGTTTTCATCTCCATTCCTTCCGAACGAAGTGGCCACTGCTTTTACGAGATGTTTACTAAAAGTCCTGCATCGACGTATGGTATCCAATAGCTTCTCTTCTATAACTCTGACAAAGGTAGCCCACAAAGTTCGGTCCTCTGAACGTTACTATGGAAAATTGCTGTAGATTATCCCCTTGTACAAGAACATCCCAACAACATTGACTGTTTGCACTATGTGGACGATATTGCTTGTGTTCGCTGTCTTTGCAAACAAGAAGCGTGATTTAGAGGCCCCACAGACTTACGACCTGGGCGGGTGATAACAAATTGTCCGTTGCAGTTGACGAAACTAAATGCATGGATTATGCTCGCAAGGTATTCCGAAATCCAACAGTGAATTTATACAGCCAGCCAGTCCGCAGAGTTTTCATGTTTAAATATCTCGGACTGTTCGTAGATGACAACGGTCAAGCATTGCTTGAATACAGTCGACAACTGTAATACTCTGCTTCATGTATTTTACAACTACTCCACTCCTTAAATGGAATCTACCTAAAGGGCCGCTATAGATGACCTTTAACTGTCTAGTGCTTCCGACACGGAGCTATGGTTTGGACATTTGATACGACCAACTTCGGAATTCACACGTGGTTAGGAACTAGTCACGTTTCACCTTAGCATACAGACCGGTACCCATTTATAATCTGTGCGTAATTGCCAAACATCTTCCGCTTTATCTTATTCTGAAGAAAATGTACTTCATAACACTATTTCGCAGGACTACTAAATAGCCGTACTGAAGACATTCTTCTTTTTCGGCCGCTCATCGTGACATTAAACTCTGGTCTTGTACGTGTAGTGTAGCAGCGGATATGGGATCCGAGAAAAGGCGTAACATCTATTCCTTAATCCGGAACTTCCAGTCTTGGCTTTTCCAAGTTCATATACTTGGACGTGCGGCGTGCGGCAGTTCTCATCCCACTGAAATATAAGCAACCTGGAACGCTTACGCTTAACTTACAGCCGAGCCGACAGAAAGGGAATTATTGTAGGGACATTCGGTCTGTGTCTTACTCATTTTTTTTTATTGTATCGTATACGTAATAAAAAACTAGTTTGATTAATCGTAAAACAATGAAAATGCTTCAACAGCTTAACTGTGAATGAGTACAACAAGGACACAATGTCCCTTCGTTTTGCTATCGCACGCTCGGTTTATTTCCTACAGGTTAAATGCACCGTGCGCGTTCCAGGTTGCTTATATTTCAGTGTCTCATCCTTACTTCGTACGTTGGATGTGTATATCATCTGCAGCGTATTAGCGATTCTGATAACGACCTTTGTCCCACGTCCGAAATCCCCGATACCTTGACTCATCGTTTTCTCGCTTGTCGAGAGCATGATGGTGGTGCGAGATCGTCTGTTAGTTGGAGAGAATCGTCCCTTAAAACTCATGTAATTTGCAAAACTCGTTCGCTTCGCTCGCTAGATTTGGCAAATAAAATTAGTCTTTTCATAACTGGTTACGTAAACAGCGTAAATAACTATTACATTACTAAATAAATTGTAAATTGTAATTCTGGTAATGACGATTATTTGTTGTTGTTATTTTTGTATTTAACAATTGACTATATTTTAATTATTACGAATACATTGTGTAATCGAAGTACCAAACCTTATGTATTGTAATAATTTCACGATTAAATGGAAGATGTTGCTCAACGTTCATTAAGGTTTTGGTAATCTTAAGCTTAATACGTTAATTGCTACATTTCTGACAAAGGATTTACTTAATATGTTTGTGGAGTTGTGGAACTAGTACATCTAACGTGAAACGTAAACAGGCGTTTATGACGAGAGCTTTAACATGACGTCAGCATAAATGTGTATACCTTCCCTTTATGCACATCATCAAAATCGGTGTTAATCTGTAATGTGTTTTAGCCTAGTTTGAATACCGATGATGACTTCAATCTGCATAAATGAGAAGTAACACAAACTAAAGTTAACATTAACTCTTATCTCTTACTTAATGTTATTAGGTTACCATAATTACAGCAAAGAGTGTATAATGTACTCTTTGATTGCAAGTTCTTTGAAAACGTCATGTACTTGTACAATAGCAAACCTGTAACGAAAAGTTTAGTAAATTTTCCAGTGAAAAATGAAGGCGATAATTTCACCGTGGGTATAATATAGTTACCTACAATGTTTAGATTAGAAAGCAAATATTTAACTAATTAGGAACATCATTTCTCCCACTGGAGGTGGCAAGCACTTTGATCCACTTACGATTAGTCGTAAACGTGATAATCGGTTGCAATACCTACACCCTTTGCCAGTGCCGCAACTAGACTTTTTGACGCTCGGTGCAAGATTTGTAGATGCGCCCCTATTATAAAACTTAATTGTGCAATTTTTGAACGCCTGTGTAAATATGTATTGACAGATTGTTTTATTTGACAATTTGCACTACGTATTTATAAGCTCGAAAATCTTAATATACTTATTAAAATAAAATGACCAGTAAACTAGCACACAACTTTCCCGTGTTTACTACAATGACATATTAAATAAAATAGTTTTTTCCATAATAACTCAAAATAAAATAGTTTTTGCGTAATAACTCAAAAAAATAAAAAAATTAATGTAGAGTGTGTAGTATACTACATAGTTGTAATCAGAAAACGATTTCTGATTTTCTCCTAAAATAATATACAGGGTTTGTTATAAATATTTTTAATATTTTGTTCATTTCCGGCTAGGCCGGATGTAAATTGGCATACTTATTATACCTACTCAATTAAAAGAGTCGTATGTCCTCTACTTCACTGTACGATTTTATTTCTTCATCTTTGTTAGTAAAAAAGTTATAAATTTTTAAAATTTTCTACTTCAAACATTCACCCTCCTTCCCCTATGGGAAATAAAGAAATAAATATAGTGCCAGTAGTTTTTCATGAACTACATGTATAACATTTCAAAAATTAAAAAAATGCTCGGAGCAGATTTTGAGAAAATCGATTTTTAACTTTTGATGAATTTTAGGTACCAATAAATTGGCTACGTTTAATTTTTGTTCTTTACCAATAAATTACAAGTAAAAGTTCTAGCCATCCTTTGACTACAATTTCCAATTTTCAAATTTTAATTAAGTTAAACGGTTCTTGAGCTACACCCTAAAAAGTAAACACTCGGAGAATTGCTATATTGGTCACCATTTTGAATTTAAAAACAAACCAAAAACGGCGTTTTACTTGCAACCATGTCTACTATATTTTCACGAAGGGAAATTAGATTGGGTTAAAATTTGAATGTTTGCCCTCAAAATAACGCCCCTAATTTGGGCGCCTTTGAACCGATTTTGATGAGAAGCTTGTTTTACCGATGAAGTTTTTAATAGGCCTTAGTTTTAAATTTCATCAAAATCGGTCCAGTAGTTTAGGCTGCACAAGTGCGAGTGAATTGCCTATTTGGCGCCCTAAAAAGAACGCGCCCGGTGCATTCGCACCTTTCGCACCCCCTTAGTTGCGGCTCTGCCCTTTGCTATGAAAAAAGCAGTTTTGTTGAATATGTTATTTGTATACATGGACTCCAAAGTTTCGTCCTCGGCGAAAAGGCAGAGAAAAAAAGCCTTCGACCTTTCGCACATTTTATACAATAACTTGTAAATTTCTAAAAAAATGTTCTCAGATTTGAACGGCGGTATATTAACAGCCATTTGAGATTTAATGGATTTGTTAAAAAATTAAATGACCAGTAAACTGACACAAAACCTTCCCGTGTTTGCTACAATGACCTATTAAATAAAACAGTTTTTTTGCGTTATAACTCAAAATAAAATAGTTTTTGCGTAATATTTTTTAATTCAATATTTCGCCACTTGGTTAATGGCTTCATCAGGAAACTACAAAGAATAGGAAGATAAGGAATCTACTTACAAAAATTAATTTTGTATGTATGTATTTATTTGTCTTATTACTTAACAAAAGATTCTTATTTTCTAACAAAAAACAAACTTGGTACATTTACAAAACAAAACAAAAATAAAAAAGCACTTCCTAAACTTGTCCCCTTCTCTCTACCCTTTCCCTACTCTCCAGCACCCCCTTCATCCACTCCACTCCTTCCCCCTTCACTCCCAAAATCACCTTTCTTTCTCTCTTCTCTTCGTTTAGTTCCTCACACTCCCTCATCATATGCCATATATTTTCCCTCCTTTCCCCACACATTTTACATATCCTTTTCTCGTCCTCCCACCAGTATCTGCTTTCGTTTTCCTCGTTCCCGCATCTGAACCTTGCCACCACTCTTTTTTCCTTTAACTCCATACCACTCACTATATAATCGGCCTTGCCTTCCACCATTATCTCCATATATCCCTCATTATATCTTCCCTCCGCTATCCCCTCTCTCCTTTCCTGACCTTGGACATCTTTGTCTCTTGCTACTAATTCCTCTACCATATCCCTTCCTTCCTCTCTTCTCCTTTCTATCTCCTCCCTCGCATATCCCACTCTCTCATAAAACAACCTCCTCTCCTCTTGCCCATACCTTATCCGTTCTTTTCTTATCTCTCTCATACACTCATTTACCATTACAATTTCATTTCTCTTCCTGACCTCTTCCTCAAAAAATTAATTAAGTTAACGAACACAGTGCCATAAGGACAACAGTGACTATAAATTTGAACATACTATAGTTGTTAGTCATATTACAAAATTCGTTATAATTAATACGACGTGTCTCAGTCGTACTTGAACACACAATAAAATATTTGAACAGAAAGAAGTTACAACCTTCAAAGATAGCAAGTAAGATGGCCGTGGCCAATGAAATTTAACAAAACAAGGTGACCAGGTGATAAGCCATGGGGTTAAAAACAACAAAATAGACAAGAAAATTTACGTTACTAATAAAAAAGAAATTGTGTTTTGGATCTCAGGTACACAATTATTAAGTCCATTAACGGGCAACGGCCACATTTCATTTATAGCTCGCGCAGTACCTACAAGTGCAAGGCCTAGTTTTTAAACTCCACCATCTTTATATATCATGGTCGAGCAGCCGTCATGGGCTTGTCCAACACGTTTGCCCTAATTTAGTCCTTCAATTTTAAAGAACCTAGTATCAATTACGGATGCATCCATAACCGTTAATTCAGTAAACCCAATGTACCTATATGTTCTGTATCTCGTTGTTAAAAAAAACTATTACCTGTGAAAATCTGCTATCGATCAGATGTGTCACAAGACATGTCGACTAAAATTCGTATCTGCCCTTTAACTTATAATATGAAATGATCCCCATATTCAATTCGAAGATTGATTAAATCTTCTTTACTTCTGTGTTATACAAACAATGTTGACCCGTTTTTCTGTTGTGCACTACTCCTTTACCGTATTCAAAAACCGGCATTATGCCCACAGGGACATCTGCTTAGTGCTTGGACTCCTGCTTTATGCCAAGTGGCTTGAAGCATGATTTTTTTTCATGGATACCTTTACATCGGGTAAAAGATCGTATGATAAATGAAGCCAACACGCCTTGTACGTTTCTTTGTGGGAATATAACTCAGTGTAAGGATCAGGTGGAAGTAAATCCTTCGGTTTCTTCGTTCATCGATGGAAGTATCTTGTTCGCTTATAGAGATTTCTTGATTTTCACTTGCATCATTATCGCTCGCTACCTGGGGGAGGGTACCTATAACTCTTTGGGAAGTAACCTTGTGGCATTAAGAAAATGCTGTGACTGTCGATTATCGCCGAGTGATAGCTGGGGTGTTTCTGCTAAAGCTTATAATTATTATAACAATAATTATAACAATATTAATAACAACGTCTGATTTGGGATATTTTTGTAGTGAGAAATGTCAAAGATATGGAAACTGAAGACCTATACAATACATCAAGAGCTAGCTGATTAGAGAAACAGCACTATCTAAACTGTTTTGTATTTAAAATGGGGCAACAAGGAACGAGGGTTTGGAAACTTCTGCCAACGAAATTCGAAATCGCGTAAAGCTATCCTTTACAGATGTTGTAAGTGACTTTGAGTGGTAGAAAGCATGAAAGGTTGTATTTAGAAAAAATTAACAAATAATGGATTTAAAGAAGATATTAAACTTGTTTCGATTTACCATGAAAAGTTGTATTACCCACTCAAATTCAAATGATAGTACATAATATAACTCTACTATTTTATGTACACTTGGGAGTTTATTTTGGCTTTACTTTCTTTTCACAAAAAAATTAATTAAGCTCATACGAAATTGAAACTCTGGTCGCGGTCGATCAAATATTGCAGTCATAGCATTGGAGTAGTTTTTTTACTTATAATTGGGTTAATTCACATAATTTTTTTATACGCTTAATAAATGCAAAGATGTCAGATGTCTTCGATATTGCAAAAATAAGCGGCGTTAGAATAATTTAAATAGCTTTTTTTCAAATTTTAAATCGCGAAGCGTCGAAACTGCACGACAACTCAGCGACAGGTGCCGACTACGGCATGACGTCATATACTGGTGTTTCAGCTAAACTGGTATTTACGAATGATTGTTTGGCGATCATGGAGCCGTCGAAAAGGTGTTACAAGTGGTGTTTTGTGCCTATGTGCACTAATACGACTTTTACAACACCTGAAAAGACATTTTTGACAATGCCTCGAGACGTAAAAATTCGAAAAATGTGGTTCAAAGCAGCTAGAAGAGATTATTCTAAAATAACTTCTTCGGATTTCTACTGCTGCGAGGATCACTTTGATGTAAGATGTAGTTACTTACTAAGCAAACCTAAATGTTTAAGTAATTGACAAAAATAAATATACATGAGACGTGGTAAACGAGTAAAGTAATGCAATATGCAAAATATCTGCGTAGTAAGAGTCTGTCAAGCAAACGAATTTCACATTGTTAGGTTTTATTCAAGCTTTTGCTCCACGAATTTCTGCAGTATTAAATCGATCATCCTTCTTTAAGAACTCGGCCAACATAAAAACATCTACTCGAGGAAGATTATCCGACATAGCTTTCAAATAACCTGCATCCACCATCGTAAGACGCAACGATAACCGACTGACAGTGGGCGTTTCCCAGTACGTGACGTCACTATCTGTTTAAAACTGATTTAGCGCGAACGCTCATGTTTGAACACTTCAATTCTTTTTTTCTCGGAAATGGTACATTTTATTTAACTTTTTTGAACTGCAATAGTTTACAAACACGATTCAAAAGCAGAATCTTATGTTTATTTTGAAATTTATTTTTATGAACTAACCCAATTGCTATTGTATTTTACCGAGTAAATTTGGGTTGTTTAATAAGGATCTGTTGCCTAGCAATTAGACGAGAAAAACTGTCAACCAATTTTTTTTTAGTAAAAAACTATTTGAAATCCCTGGATTACAAAACGAACTTCGAATACCGCAGTAACGAAAGTATAAAAAAATCTGGTCTTATCAAAAAGACAAAATTTGATAATTTCGAAATTTCGACTTTAAAGTCGAGTAAGTATTTCGAAACGTATTTGAGATATCGAAAAATTGGGACCGGATCTTGAATCAGCATAAAATTTCACATAAGATCCATATCTTAACTCGGTTGTAGACAATCCGCATCTCTTGCAACGCACGGACGCACGGACGGAATTTTGATTCCAGTAACGAACGAAGTTCGTTGAAAAGGCAGCATATAAAGGTTGTAAAAGATAAACTACAAATTTTTAATACAGCGTAACCAATCGATAGCTTTCGGTGTTAGTTCATTTAATATTTAATACAGTTTTTCGAGTCAAATTACTAAAGGAAACAGATTAGAATTTAAACAACACAAATTTACTGGGTATAAATACAAACCTCGAGTGTAATTCGGCAGGACAATTTAACGAACACGAAATTTAGAAATCCGTTCGTAACTTTACCAAATCGACTCATTCTTAAAATGACACAATCATCATACAATCAATTATTGGCTGTTGATTTATTTAAAAGAAACCTAATGTCATGGTTTTGTTGTATATGACGCTTCACTATCCCTTGTTATTTTAATTATCTAGTATGGCTACAATTATTTCAATTTTTTAAGTATAAATAGTTTTTGCCTGACGTTTTTCATCTTGTAATAAAAAATCTTTTTCTAAGTACTATTTTAACTGGTTATGGACACAGACACGTTTATTAACTGCGAAATCAAGTGCAACTTTGTGTACGTTTAAACTGTAGCTTTGTTGTGTGTGTGTGCTTAGAAGTGAATTCTGTTTTGCTCAATGGAGTTTGAAAAGGTGAAAATCGATCTTCTTTGTGGATCTGAGAACTGGCCAAACTGGAAAGTGCGCATGATCAGATTGCTAAAGTTGAAGCATAGTCATTCAGCAATATTATCTACCTATCCAGAACAGGCTCCAAGAGTTCCATCAGAAGATGCGTCAGTTTCAGAAATCAATGCTTATGAGATTAAGAAGAGAAAATATGAGGACGAAGATCTGACGGCTCAATTCGTGATAACTGAATCAGTGGTAACAAGTATTCAAGATATGTTGGCAACTTGTGAAACCGCATTTGCAATGTGGTAAAAATTAATCGGTTTGTTCGAACAGCGTTCGGGACAACGACTTGATCTGCTCTACACCAAGTTATTCTGTTATTAGCATAATCCGGATCATGACATCGCCAAGCATTGCAGTGTCATAGAGGAAATCGGCAGAGAAATCAGAAGTGAGGTTGGCGAAATGGACGTTAATCAAATCGTTGAGACTATGGTAGTTAATCGCATTCTCAACACTTTACCAACTGAATACTTTGAATTTAAGGATACACTCTCTGTTGAAGATCGTAAGCTATCCAATCTTGTTGAGCGTCTACGTCTTAAAGAAATCTCTATCAAACAGAAATGTACAAGTTCGAGTGAGGCTTTCTTTTCAAATCAAAAGTGTAAATCAGGCAATAAGTCAAATGTGACATCTCAGAATACCTACCAAAAGGGTGGAAATCAGAATAAAAAATCAAAGAGTGGCAACAATCGCAACATTAAATGTTACGGCTGCAATAAACTTGGTCATTTTGCTTCCAGTTGTCCAATCGAAGAAAATCGGAAAAAGGCGCTTGAATTAATTAAACAGAAAAAGGAAGGCAAGTCTAATCAGCCGAAAGATAATAATCAATCGTCATCTGCTATGTTTGCTGAATGTGTAGTTAGTGAAACGGCATATGTGTGTCAGCAAAATAATTCACCTGGAATTATGTCGGATGATTGGCTGCTTGATTCCGGTGCTACGCGTCATTTATGTCACAAGAAGGAGTGGTTTCATTCCCTTAAGCCACTATTACTCCCAGGATCAGTTCGTGTTGGAGACTCAAAATGTATTCCGGCTGTAGCAGTAGGTGATATAAAGGTTCGGTCACGTATCAAGGGAAAGTGGATTGAAAGATGGCTGTATGATGCATGGTATGTTCCAAAAATCTACAAAAATTTAATCTCGGTCAGTAGATGCACCATGAGTGGTTCTGTCTGCACTCAAGCAGGTAATCGGTGTGAAATCTCTCGGAATGGCAATGTTCATGCTTATGGCATCTGTGTTGGCGGTCTTTATAAAATGGAGTTAGAAGTTGTTATGCCTGAAAATCAATGTGAAGTAAATCTCAGTGAATCAATCCAACTTCAAACATGGCATGAGCGTCTCGGACATCAATCTAAGAGCCATGTGAAGAAACTCCTTAATCTCGAAGGCGTCAAATTTGATGATAATCAGGAATTCTGCGAAGGATGTGTTTATGGTAAGCAGCATCGCAAATCGTATAAATCCAGATCCATTCGTGCTACTGAAGTCGGTGAACTAATCCACACTGACGTTTGTAGTCCAATGGCTGATCCATCATTATCGAATAAGCGTTATTATGTTCAGTTCAAAGACGATTATTCGAAGTTTCGCCAAATCTATCTAATCGCCAAGAAATCGGCAGTTGTTGATAAAACACGTGAATTTATTGCATTCGCCAAATCATCAGGTCACGTGATAAAAACCATTATGTCCGATGGTGGTACTGAATACAACAACTTAAGCTTCAATAATCTGCTAATCGAAAATGGAATAACTCATCGCATGACGTCACCATACACTCCAGAACAGAATGGTTGCGCTGAGCGTGAAAATCGCACTTTATGTGAATCTGCTCGCTCTATGATCCATGCGAAAGGTCTACCGAAGTGGCTGTGGGGTGAAGCTGTTAACACGGCATGTTACATCCTAAATCGCTCTGGTCCAACTCCAATCAACAATCAGACCCCTTATGAGATCTGGTTCGGTCGAAGAGCACCTATTGATCATCTGAGAATCTTCGGTACTGAATGTTATGTTCATGTTCCTAAGCAGTTTCGTCGTAAATGGGATAAGAAAAGCCAGAAGGGCATTCTAGTTGGATATCACAACGATAAAGATGGTTACCGTGTCTATCTCGGTGGTAACGTTGTGAAAATCAGCAATGATGTTGAATTTCAAGGGGAGACGCCAATCGAATTGAAATCTCCTTCAATCAAGTTGTGTCCTGTATCTACTGATTCCATCAATGAAGATGACAATTCTCGTGATGATGAAAGCATTGTCAACGAATCCAATCAAAGCTGTGAATCCGATCAAGACGAAGAAACTGATCAAGATGACAAATCTGTAATCAAATCTAATCCAATTCAAAATCCAGGTCGTAGTCTTCGTGATCGTTGTCAAATCAAGAAACCGTTACGGTATGCTGAGATCAATCATATGGAAGCGTGTGAAGAATTAGTCATGTTAGCTGAACCATATGACTATGGTGAAGCAATCAAATCAGCAGAAGCAGCGCAATGGAGACGTGCAATGCCGGAAGAGATGAAATCGCTTCGTGAAAATCAAACGTGGAAACTTGTTGATCTTCCATCGAAAGTCAAACCAATTAAGAACCGTTGGGTCCTACGTGTGAAAAATAAGGCTGATGGTACAATCGATCGTTTCAAGGCCCGCTTGGTCGCGAAAGGTTATTTGCAGAAACAAGATGTTGACTATCACGAAACTTTTAGCCCGGTTGCTCGGATGGATACCGTTCGCTCCGTAATCAGTGTTGCTGCATCTGAAGGTCTACGTGTTCATCAGTTCCATGTAACAACTGCGTTTCTATATGGTGAACTGAAGGAAGAAATCTACATGGAACAACCTGAAGGGTTCCATGATGGCACAAATCGAGTGTGTAAACTCAGCAGAAGCTTGTATGGTCTTAAGCAAGCTCCCAGGTGCTGGAATAACAAATTCACAAGTGTTATTCAGAAGTATGGTCTCGTTCAAAGCAAATCTGATCCGTGCTTGTTTATCGGTCAATATGATGGTCACAAAATCATTGTTGTGGTCTATGTTGATGATGGTCTGGTCGCATCATCATCAAAGGAAGTTGCTGAGAAGTTTCTTAGTGAACTTAGTCAAAACTTCAAAACCACTTCAGGTGTCGCTTCAAGTTATCTTGGTCTGAGCTTTAAGTATAACAGTCATAAATCCATCACCATCAATCAGCGTGGCTACATTGATCGCTTACTTGTCAAATTTGCGTGGCAAGATCTAAAACCTGCAAGTACTCCCATGCTTAAATCTAGTTTGACGATTGATCCGAAATCTGAGAAGTTGACCAATGTTCCTTATCGTGAAGTAGTTGGTACATTGATGTATCTGGCACTGTCTACTCGACCCGATATCGCTTATGCTACTACTTATTGGTCTAAGTTTGTTGATCATCCAACCAAGGACTGTTGGGTTGGTTTTAAGAGAGTAGTGCGCTATCTTGTTGGTACTAAAGACATCGGCATTACATACCTTCATGGTAATGATCATCTAGACTCTAATCTTGTTGGTTACAGTGACGCTGACTTTGCATCAAGTTTGGATCGTCATTCAACTAGTGGTGTTATGTTCAAACACGCTGGTGCTGCAATCAGTTGGTCAAGTAAAAAGCAGTCGTCTATTGCCCAGTCAACCATGGAAGCTGAATTGGTTGCATGTAATGAAGCTACCAGGCATGCTATTTGGCTCCGTCGGATGTTTAATGAACTGATTGATCGTGATGACATTCCAATTATCAAAATTGATAACAGAAGTGCTATAAAGGTAATTGAAAATCCCGAACAGCATCGCAGCACTAAACACATCGAACTGCGTTACTTGTTTGTTCGTGAAGCTGTACACAATAGCCTGGTTGATGTCAAATATGTGGAAACTACTGATCAAGCTGCAGACATTTTAACTAAGCCCGTCGAACGTCTGCGTCTCAACTATTTGATTCAACTAACTGGTCTTGCGTAATATATGATACAGAGGACGTGTATATCATATCTTTACGTATGCGTTTTCTGTGTAATACGGAATACCTACCTAAGTTTTGCGAAATATCATTTTATACTTTATTTAATCTCAATATTAGTATTTTATAACTAAGGTATTTCTTAACTATGCATTAGTTTTAAGGGGAGTGTTGATTTATTTAAAAGAAACCTAATGTCATGGTTTTGTTGTATATGACGCTTCACTATCCCTTATTATTTTAATTATCTAGTATCTAGTATCTAAGTATAAATAGTTTTTGCCTGACGTTTTTCATCTTGTAATAAATATACTATTTCTAAGTACTTTGGCAAATGTCAAAATTTATACGGCGGGCACGAATACTGCGATAGTTGATTAGAATAATATGAAAGTGAAAAACCACTAGTGCATTATTGTCGCTGTAAAAGTGATAATTGCACTGAGGCTAATGCGATTTTTTTATACATGAGTTAAATATCGTCCTTTTTATATCTTTCTAAGGCGTAGGTGCTACCTTCTTCGAGAAAAACGGTTAGTTACTATTTTTCGTATAACCCGCATTACCTATATCTATTGAAAAGAGACGAAGCATGGTTAGTAAGTTACAGCATAGAACAATAATTGCTATGGTTACAGTAAAAATATCTCCTGAAACTGGAAGAGCCTTATTTAACGAACTACAGTTATTTGTAAGTGGAATTCAACATATTTGCCGCGATGTTAACTACCTACCTTATTTCTGATCAAAACATTACACAGTCAATGCAATCAAATGTAAATAGTCATTCATAACTTCCGAATCGAATTTCAAAATGGAAATGATATGCATAATCCCACCCAATCGTGTCCCAATGGAAATCTAACAATCTTCACGAATCTGACATGTAATGAAACGGCTGACATGTGACTTGTACAACTAAATAACATTCATTTAAACAACGTAACGCTCCACAAAGCGGCCCCGTTTTCGATTTGCATATCGTATGGATTGAACTGCCGCTATTCTAACTTGAACAGCTTCAGATTTATTTCATGTTCTCCCTTGCACACAGATGCGACTTCTATACGGATTCTCTTATTACCTCGTTTTTTTTCTGTATTATAATTTTAATGTCATGTTTATAAAAGAAATTAAAATTATAATTCTTAATACTTCTTAATGTAGTTTGACGCACTCAACATAGAAAATACATGATGCTCTAAAAATATACTATAGATAGGTAATAGAAATTGGAATGCTACACTTATTTTTTCAATAGTGAGTTTACTCTTCTTATTGCCGAAAATTGTTAGAATCTAACCTGAAACTGTGATAAAATACTCACATGCGTTCAAGCACAAACAAAAGCAGGTACACAATGGAAAACAAACAACTTATAAGCACACAGAAATTTTTCTGTAATATCTTGAAAGGTTTCTGAAACATTCCTACATAGCACTATCACAAGAAAGAACCCGTGTTTGGCCGTGGACATACTCTGTAGCACTTTTCAATCATGTGTAAAGACTAGCGTACTTTGCGTGCACGAGCACAATGCTGACAACACTCACAGCCGTTTTGGAGGCCCTTCTGGACCTGTCTCCACTGGGTCTCCACATGAAAGAGCGTGTGATGCTGGCAGCCTTGCGTCTGAAAGGAAAGGGGTTGTTGAATACAGAGGTATGGAGGCGGCACACCGCCGAATTCTAGGAGAGGCATCAAACGACTGCCTATCCTGGAGAAGGAATCGGACTCCCTCGCCCCTCGCTTCGGTTTCCTTTTGGGTTGGTAATTTTTGGAGATTTCGATGATCCACAAGGTGGATTTTAAGTTATTAATAAATTCTTTGGGTTTTGTAAAATACTGAACCCTGAGTGGCACATTTTGGACTTTACAGGTCGCACAACCAAAGATGATTCGGGTTGCGCAGATACATCATTGCGTTCGGGAACAATCGTCAAGTGTAACAGCTTAAAATCACTTACCAGTGGCGGCGTAATTAATCGTTGGTACATGTACAAAATCACACTTAAAGTTTTATGTTATTTTATTGATTTAATAATTTATATACATATACATTGCGAACATGTAGAAATACTTTTTCAATATTAAGAAAATTACGGTTGTATACGTACAATGACATAATATACACTTGAAACAATTTACCTGCGACGCTACTGAAATTCTTGAATTGCCGCGAGTAGAATATTTGAAAACGGACGAATGCGCATCTGACCTCCAAATCATCTTTAATTGCGTGAGCTGTAATTATTAAGTTTCTTCGAGAGAGGATAAAGTTTTAATTAAGAAAACTAGAGATTCTAAAGAATCCCAAGTTTGGGTGTCTATTGGCATTCGAGCAAATATTGATAACACTTTTTCTTTTTAATTTATCGCTTGTTTAGTACATTTTCTCATCCTTTGTCTAAAATTCATGAGCAGAGCGATGTTCCGGATATAGGGAAATGAATAAGCGTAAATTTTATTGAACTGCTTCGTTAACTGTGCGAAGTATTTGTTATAGACAAATGTTAGTAAGTACTAATCTTTGGTTATAGATGCATTGAGTAGATCTGATGACGCACGTGGTACACTTCGGTTAGCCTTGCTCTCATAATTTGAATATTTTGAATGCATATCTTGAATTGAGATCGTGCTGGACCGAGGAATGTCAAAAGTGATCTATAACGATGAACTTGTTGAATTTATTTTCCATGGCTCCTCCTTTGTTTCCATGTGGGAAAGTTTCCACATAGATACCCAATTCGTTCTTGATTTCATAATTGCGGTGCTAGACTGAGCTAACCTGCGAGTCAGAAAGGTTCAGTGGTGGCAACTACGTTTAAAGAGTACGGGGTCCTATCCGACCGATGCGACGTGACTTGTAAATTAATAGGTACACAATGTCCTGTAATAGGCGCCGTCCTGCCATCTTGAGTCCCTCTTTGAGTAACTATGTGCGGGTAGTAAAAGGTTCATAACGTGAGAATTATTTTGTTGTCTCTACATAAATGCTCTTGTAGTCTTGTAGGTTTTTACTCATCAATGTGTTCTATTGACGGAGTACATTTCAATTAGGTTTCCGCGTAAATACTGTACAAAAAGATGATTTTAGTGTTTTGTGAATAATAGCCATTTTTCGGTGCTCAAGAAGCGAAACTTTTGTGACAGAAGTGAGAAAACGATTTTATAAAAAATCCATCCGTTTTTTCATAGCTCATGGTTCGTAGTCAGCAGGCAATAGTTGATACCTACATTGTAAAAGAACGTCTTCAAATCATGCACCAAAATATGATGCGGCGATCTTCGTTTGGTGCTCAACTACGTGGCTCATTCTCTCGTCAATACTCGCAGTTCTGGAGTGTGTTACCCTCGTAAAGCTTACATGTATTAACTTCACAAACGTCAAAGTCAGTATGACAAATTGTATGATGAGTATGACAGGGGACGCCAACTGCAAAAATTATACCATCTTCTAATGACTCAAAATTCAAAAAGGGGCTGGGAGAATAGAATATCAGACGAAAATCAGAATATAAAGAAAATGATGTGAATATGTTAAAGTCGATCATGCCTCTCATATACATATAACCAATGATGAATAGTTATGGAATTTAAGGTGACCAAAATATTTATATAGAATCCGAAAACAAAAAATTATTACTTCAAACCACCCTCAGGTCAGTCTCAATAGACGATTCCCCGAATTTTAAAATTACACAGATTTCCGCACCTGTTAAATTCACTTGTTTTGCTCATCTCCTTATTTAGGCATGGTAACAAACCAAACTCAGCAAACAAAAATCGAAAATGAAGATACAGGAACAAAATTATTTTAGCACTGTAATATCGAATTAAATTAATTTTTTACTGTAGATATTGTACCAGTAAAACATTTGTAAGGTCATTTAAAATACAATTACGATTCGAATTTGAGGAGAACGTCTGGCGGAATATTTCCATTTCGCTTTGTTACGTATTAGTTTGGTGTATAAGGCAGATATTAAATGAATATTCATGAAACGACAATTAAAATATTTTAATGAGCACCGACGCTTTTTAGACAGTTACATCGCTATGTATACAAATGTATGTAGATTGTTTAAGTATTCGCGGTTATGCAAAGGAAAGCATCGCATCTATCAAACTGTTGACACATACTTGAAATGGAAACAATAAAACCATATTAAAATCGCGCTCAAACCCGAATTTCGCAGTCTGAAAGATGCAATAAGTTGGTTAGTATTTTGCGTGTTTCATTTGTGCATTCTTTTAAGAAAGACGTGCCTCAATGATAGGGTTGCCATCCGTCCGGATTTCCCCGGATTTGCCCTAGTTTTGAGGGCGTCCGGGGAGCGTCCGGGCGGGGTTTCATTTGTAGTCCGGGTTTAAAAAGTTTTTTAAGAGTGTTTTTTTTTTACTTAAAGAAATTAAAAATGAGGGATTAGAATAGTTTTTTATAACTTCACGATTTTATTTTGTTGAGTATTTTTTTTATTTAAAGAAATGAAAAATGTGAGACCAAAAAGAGTTTTTTTGTATAATTTTTGTTTCATATAAAAAATAAGAAATTTGAGGCTATCAATCCTTTGTTCTTAAGATTTTGTTTTGATAACAGAGTATAATTATTTTATATTTTAAGAAATAAAAAATGTAAGACTGCTAACAGTTTCTCAAAACTTTGAAAAGATTCTGTGTTCTTTCTTAGAAGAGAAAGAAAATTTAGTTTAAAATTGAATGAAAATACATAAAAAGTTATTTATAACAATTAAAACAACTTTTTATTTTACTGAATAACTTTAAAAAAATCCTGTTGACATGTCCGGGTTTTAAGCTACAAAATCCGGGGTTTTCACGCTTGTTGTCCTGGTTACCAGATTTTAGAGATGGCAACCCTACTCAATGACCATATTTTAAAACTCAAAGAATTTACTTGGTAATATTTTCATAATTATACAGTACAGTATAATATAATTATGACAGTTTCCATTCTGTAGTTCATATCCATATTACTACTTCCTTTGCAGACTGACGTCGCATAAATTTCGAACATTTTCTCCCTTCGATTTACACTCTAATCAAGGGCGTCGGCAAGGGGGGGGGGCAGGAGGGGGCCATGGCCCCCCCTGGCGAACTCTAATAAGCTCGCGGCTCGTTCTGTTTTTGGACTACCAATGTGTTCATTTTTTTTATATACACCTATATCGAAATAAATGTCATTAAAAACTAACTGAACATTTTTTGGCACTCCCCTGGAAAAGTTTCTGGCGACGCCCCTGACTAATAATAATAGTTGTATAGATAACGGCGTTTTCTATTACTGTGATCAAGTATGCTTCCTTAATTAAATGTAGTTTACTTATATGAATTTGTTCATTTTAATCACCAAATATCCTCTAATAAACCTAACTTGAGCTGCAAGAGTTGTCGGTTTTTTCTAAATAGGTACGCTATTGGCGGAAATTTGCTACTTGAATTATTTCATTCTATTGCCCGATGCCCTGTTTCTGTTTCTGAGTGTTCAGGTATTTATTTTGTATTAATGTGTTATTGTTATATGTGTTTAATATTAATTGATTTAATGGATATTATCAAACAGTATTATTTACCGAGATCACAGGGGTATCTTAGAACATTATGGTTTGATAATTGATCAAAATTTAGGAAATTTTACTCTCTTTTCAAAAACCCCAAAATATATAGGATGGTCCGTATGAAAAAATGTAATTTAGGGTGGTACACAAAAAACCAAACGCCCTGTATAAAAATTGTTCATATATAAAAGTGTTCTAAGAAAGATTTTGCCAAAATCACTTATCTTTAATAATAAGAAAGTTACGCAGGATTAAAGAAATCGACTAAATTCGAGAAACGCCCTCTACCATTAGAGATAGCTGAATTCGCTGTTTACGCCAGTGACTTTCTCATTAAAATCGAGTTCAAGGCACCCAGGTCCATTATTTCTATCTCTTAAGATAAAGGATCTTTCCAAAAGAAAGTGCCCAATTTGGTCCACCCGGTACTTGTAATACCACTCCTGAGACTAATTAAATGGCAGGAGCGTTCACCAACCTTGATTTGTTCTTATGGATTGCAAAGTAGGTATAGAGTTTACGCAGCCCAGCCTCAGAATAGTCGGAGTGTGGAGAAATTGAAACAAAGAATAAGAGAAATAATGACGTTAATTACTTCTGAAGCATTAAATGCAATTTGCATAGAATTGTACCTATACTTGGTATGAATAGGTTGTTAGATATTACAACGCTAGCGCTACTATTTCTTTGAGAAACAAAAATTACTTTGACCAACCACCATTTTGTTATGGATACCTAAGTATATACTTACATGAATTGTCTTAAACTTTGTATTATGACGTATTTAAGTAAAAGATTCTTTTGTATTTCAACTTTTTTTCCAAAATATCGCCATTTTAGTATTCTAAGCAAAGATTTGCTAGAATAAATTATTTGCAGTCATTTCTTCTATTTTCTTAAATTGCTTTCATTGTGCTGCATTGGAATGCAATTACTTTTGAACTAACAAATGTACCTACCTATATGTGTACCTATACGTTTCAAGACAATAATCTGATATTTAGGTACATTATTGCATTATTCAAATCATTACGGCATAACTTTCTCGTAATATCAATATCTTAGAAATAAGACAAGCTTGCAAATGAACACCGCTGAGACTCGAAAGTTATAACTGGTGGCATGTGCGCCAAGAAAGCGTAAGATGCTTAAACATCCCCAGAAATTATTCTGCCATGTGCATGTCTAATCCTGATTAGTGCTTGCTGTACAGCTTCTTGTTTAGTAGCGTGTGATTTACCAGGAATTTGAAATAATCTCGAAATTTAAATTAGTAATTCGCTCGTTCTTGCTGTTACATTAGTTTTCGCGTCACTCACTGTGAATTGCTTCATTAAAACTTTACCGTTTCAGACATAAAATTAACACTTGTTAAATTATCTTTGAAATAAACTATTGATATTTATATTTCTAACCCCTACAATCTAACGCAGAAAAGATAATTCTATTTACGACTGGAAATTCGACGTAAACTCCATTGAACGCTGTTGAAAATATGGTCTTGTACTTATAATTTTTGTGGATTTCAAATTCTCTGCACTGCACTGGCGGAATGGACCACCGCGCGCGCAAATAAGCGATGTGCCACGTAGACTATACTATTTTTTTTAGTAGGGCAATTATAAGTTGCTCAAAAAAAACATAAATAATCTTACCAATCACCGGCAAAAACTGAATATAGGTACGTCGTAAATAGCGCACAGCTGCTTAAAGTTCGCGTCACTGAAAAAATTTCATATTTCAGTGCTGTGAAAATTTTTATTCGATTTTTCAACTTAGATACGTCTGCGATTATGTAAAAGATGCCACTTGCATCACATTCGGATGTGATCATTTTTGTAAAACTAGTTCTTGAGTTATTACGGACTGTAATTACTCTTGGCACAGAATGGCTGTTATGGAGGCGTTTTTTTCAACTGTAGACCACATCTTTGCGCAATCGTCTGGTCATCTTTATTTAGATTTTTACCAAATTAATTTCCGTTTTTCTCATTTTCATGACAACGAAAGGTATACTGATTTCACACTACGAATTCAACCATGAACCATTTCACATTATTAGTTCGTATTTCCATTTTAATACCAGTATTTGATTTCAATGTGAACCAATAAAAAAATAGCGTAAAATATTCGTGGATAATTGGTCTTTTAAACACTTGCTCTATTTCAAGCACTCACGCTACGCCGTCGTGCTTGAAAACTCGCGCGTGTTTTAAAGACCTGTTTATCCATTTATACTTTAATATACTAATAAATTAACATTCATATGGATATTTTTTTGGTTATTTGCAGTTTTAGAAAAAACTGTGTGTAAAACCATCAAAAGAAAGTAAGTATTTCAAGACTTTCGCTCTTTCGGCTCAATTTCAAAGAAAGTCGATTGTCTTCTCTAGTTGTACAAATAACTAATAATGCGAGAGCGATAAGGGAAAAGTTTAGATAATGAAATAATAATCTTATTATTATTATGTTTCATAATTATTATCTCTCATTTCTTGCTAATTAAGTAGAAAACAAACACCAATTACCTCACAGTATCGAGTTTTTTCACATATAAACCGGCGATATTTCCAAAAATATAAGATGGAAAAGTTTCAACAAAAACAGTTGAAAGGTTATACAATTATGATAAAGTATCGATGTTTGCCTGCTTGTAATAAACATCGATAACTTAAAAGTATAAAACCCGAATAAACAGGACGTTCCTTAATCATTAATAATGAGAACATTCAACAGTTTTGGTATTTTGTGCTTAGCCCTTTTGGTAAGTCTGACTCAATTTCATAAGTAGGTACTTACTTAATATATCCGGTTTGTATTTGTTTTATATTTACTTACATTGCAGCAGTTGTCTTAGTCTTATTATTATATACCTACACGAGCGTTTCGTTTTTAGGCACAAGTTTATGCAGGTTGGGAACCAGAAGACGAAATTTGTGTTAATAAATTACACTTAGACCGGAAAGAGATAGAACCACTTACAGAGAAAGGTATTCATGATATAAGTAATGACAATTATAATAAGTATTCAGAATGCTATTGGAAGGAATCTAAGATGTTGGGTGACGACGGAGTGATATTATGGGACAGAATCGAAGATATTTTCGAAAAGAAATTGGGAACGGATGAACTGAATGTTGTTATCAAGAAATGCAAGGAGAAGAACATTAGCGGAAGTAACGTCAGAGAAACAGTAGTCTTAACTCAAACTTGTATTGTTGAAACAGCCATAAAAGAGGGTCTTATTAACCCCTTTTAATGTATAAATTTAGTTAATAAAATAAATTACCGCAAAACTATTTGTGCGAAACGTATTATACATGACAGAAACAGTTTGTCATATTTTAAGGAATATTTTAAGTGCATTACCGTAAGTTCCGTTGCGCGTCATATAAATGATTTCTCCTAATTGCGGTCTATCCTGATTAGATTTATTGAGAAACACATTAATTTAATTACATACCTTTCTATTAGGAATAATTTTGTTTTAAGTTCGGCCCTGGAATTGGATAGACTAGATGTTGTAAATATTTTACCAACCTTATTCAAGTGACCAGCCGTTGCACGTCATTATTCGTGTACCAATACTAAAATTATAATTTACTAAGCAACTTTAATAAAATTTGCATTAAAGCCAAAATGTCATCGTAAGTACAGTTGGTATTAAAAGTCATTACTTAATCGTGTAGGGTTAGCGACCATATTTTATCCTTGTCGGACACTTTGCAGTACGTATTTACAATTTAAAACGTAGTGCGAATATAAACTCATAAAATATCTCGACGTTGTCACGTCAAATTTTGTTTACTTTGTTAAATTCACCGGTACGCACTTAATCTATTTTGTTTTAAATTGCCTTACTAAAAACAGTGCTTTTCAGTACTCTTATTTCGTTTATGTCTACATATACATTAAAATAGTTGTTGTATTTTATTATTACATAGGTATACAGTATCTATTTGTTCCTAACCTAAAAATAAGTATAAACTAAACGCCAAACAAAATCCGTTGCACGTCAGCAATCACCTGATAATTGACGCCCCTGCCGTAAATGTAACGGCATAAAAATCGTGAAAATTCGATCTGCAAAAATTAATTTCATCAGAATTTTATGACCGCCACGTTGGTAACATTGCATTGTTTTCAGTAACGTTGCCAATGCCAATTCCTATCGATTTTTTAATGTTTTGTTGTGGTTATGTTTTGAATGTCACAATTTTGAAGTTTTGATTTTGTTTGACTAATTAGTGGTTTATTATTCATTTCATTGACTATTACGGTGAGGTGTTCTAGCAGGCCTGTAGCCAGGGGGTGGTCAGGTGGGGCTCAGCCCCACCTACGGCATCATCTGGCCCCATTTAGCCAATATGGTTTAATGGTTAATATAAATTTAACAATAACATCAACATCTTCAGAAGCATTTCGCGATCTATCCAAACAAAATTGCAGACTTTTTCTATCCTGGCGAGGATAAATAAACCTCTAAGGCTGTAGCAATGGCAGATCAAAGGTTGTCCAATTTGTCACATCCAGCTTTTGAAAAAGAAAGAACACAAAATTGATTTGCACTCCGTAAATTTAATAACTTGAATAAAAATTTCGTTATCAATCCTTTTTTCTTAAGCCCCACCTAGAAAACTGTGTGCCACCTCTGCTACTTCATCCTGGCTACGGGCCTGTGTTCTAGTTTTCTTGTTTGAAATCCACGAACTTCTGGCAACACTGCCCCCAATTTACGTCACTCACATTATATGACGTGCAACGGATTTTGTTTGGCGTTCACTTTAAGCCATTGAACTGTACGCTGTTGCATATAGCGTATAGTTCAATGCTTTAAGCAATCAGTCTGACAACACGTATACTTGACAACGATCATTACTACGTCATTGTTTAGTAAGTTTTAAGCTATGACGTGCAACGGCTGGTGACTTGAACAGGGTATACTAGATATAAATATGGATTTCAGTGGTGGGGGTAGGTTCACTTTGAAACAGAAATCTCGGCCATCTTAGGGGCAAATTGCGCGCGATATTTAAATCTGCATCTGTAATGTACTAATAAAATATTGGTCTTGTATAAAATTTGACATTTTTATACAAGCTCAAAACTCGTTTTCACAATTAAAGCAATATTCATAAAATACAAGATATACCTACAATTTTTACTGTACTTATATCTACTTCAGAATTAAATAATAAAAAAGCGAAGCTTATAAACAGTAATACTGGAGATTTAAAAGCAACTAAGTATTAATTAATCCTAGAAACAACTGTATCGCTTTTGCATAAAACATGATAAAACCGATCACCGCCAAAACACATGGAAACAACAGGTTATATAAACAAAACTGCCACTAACATGGCAGAGTTCAATTTTGTCCCGCGACATCAGCGCCATTGCGGTATCTAGTAGTTATTTACAACATCTTTGAGACTACCCGAAACCAAAGAGCATATAATAGGTAAGAGAAGCAATGTCCTTTAAAAACACCGTCATGATAAAAGTTAGTCCGCCGCTTTAGAGTACAGTGACTCTATACAAACAGTGGCGACAAGCGATGTATCGATTTGTATTGGCCGTGGCATATTTTGCCTCTTAATGTCGGCTTGACTGTGTTTACCTTTGATCAGCGTGTGTTTTTTATTTGGATTTAGCACGTTGCTAGGACACCACCATTGAGTTCGTAGACACACGCCCAAAATTTTGCCTCCTACTGGCGGATGGGTGGAGCTAATCGCTGCTTGTCGTCACTGTTTGAAATAAAGTCACTGTACTTTAGAGCGCTACTGTCGGCCCCCTAGTAGAGAACTAACGATGTATAATGCAACTCGAAAAAAAATAGTTCCCTGTAAAATTTTACCGTTTTTATTTTTGGTACATTCATTTGATTTTCTTGCTTCAACGATAACTTGTTTGCGGAAGTATTGCTTTGCTTTCAAATATACCTTTTTGTATGCAATGCAAATCTGCTTAATAATAATGTTACCTACTGCATCTTTGAAAACACTAAACTAGTTATCTTATGGCAACGTTGTAAGACCTTTTAGAAAAACGAATTCTTTTATCTCCGTCTTTCAATAGCCTGAAACTACTTTTAGGACAAAAATGTAAACATAAAGTGATATGCAACCCAACGTACATACCTACGAAAAAGCACATTACTTTAGCTCTCTTTCTATTATGTTCGGGTTGGTAATTCTTTTTTCTTACCTTAACCTAAATAATTCAGCATGGTCTGTTTAATTATCAATTTATATTCAATTTAATTATGTGCATGAGATTCGTCTTTCCATTGTTTATTGAGACGTCTCATTCTCTTTCACTCAGCATTTCCACTTCAACAACATGTAATTTTAAAAATCTAATTAGGTATTATGGAAGTATAAAGTAGGTACCTATAGGTATTACAACGAGTTCGCCAATGCACGTCATTAACGAAATAAAATGACATACCAAAATAATAATCGTAATCAAGTACGTTATTCATGGTTAAAAAAAGTAATTTTTCAATGTTAGTGTTGGTACTGAAAACCAACGATGCCAAACTCTTTGTTTAATATTCGCGTTGTAAATTTAAGATTATATTATTGTTCTGCTTTCGTTGTTTACGTACATTTATCCGATTTTTCGAATTTGCTTACTTTTCTGTCCTAAATTACACTGTCACTGGATAGTTCCAATAGTACAAGGAATGTCTGTCAACATTGTAGTAAAATGACGTCACAAATTTTGTGACGTGCATTGGAAAACTCGTTGTAAAGTTCGATCCACAAGAGTTGGCGTTCACGTCATAGGTTTCCGAATGAATGCACGACATTCCTTTTAAACAATCATTAAATCTTAATACATGTTTGTGATAAAGATGGCAATACAGTTTGCTTGTGTTTTAAGTAAAGACGTGCGTATAGGTGATCGCCAGTGAAAATAAGAGAGAAGTGAGTATGTCCGTATGTCCAACAGCTGACTTCAATCAACCCTTCAACTTATAATTGTACGGATTCTGATTTGACTTCTATCTGTCAATGTCAAATTTATTAATTATTTATAATCTCATGGAGTCCAATCGCAGCAGACGTTAATATTTTGATTGCACTATTCCGCATTTAGCTTTACTAAGCTGGTAACAAAGACTTTGCTGGTAAGCTCTAACTAATATTTTAAGATACATTTCATACATAATGGATTAATTAAGCACTTAAAATATTACTACTACAATTTTAAAGTAGGTAGTACAAGCAACTACCTGTGGGTAATTAAAGTATTAATTGCAACACTGCCTTGTTACTATTTGGCAGATTTCATTCCTAACGTCATTATTTCTTAAATATGTAAAAGACGCTCAATTGACTTCAAATTTTAATCTTAATACATACAATTACAAGTAATGACGTGCACGCCAACTCTCCTGGATTCAATTATAATACCTATACTTAAACGTTAAGTTCAACCTTTTCATCCAATTTTATTCATAATTATAAGCCTGAAGATGATATTATTATATCGAAACTAGTCGCTATACTATTTACATGTCAACTCATTTATCAACTTTACTTTAATTTCAACAATAAAAACTCATGGGGAAGGTTGCGTGTTATTGATTGATCTCGTCAATTTAATTCTGGTGCTACCCCATTTGGTGATCGCTACTTCTACTTCGTCATTATGGACCCAACATATCTATTCCCAAATCAACTTACAACTTAAACACAGCACACAGACATAGCACAGCTGCAACAAATTAATTAGAAAAAAACCAATATTTTCTGCAATACACCACAGAATTTTATCCGTGGTAATACCAAAGAGTAGGTATTCAAATTTAGATACTCTTTGGTAATACCACGTAATACTCTCTTTATTTCAACGTAATAACTACAAGCGGTGATTGTGACTTCAATCAACGCTACAAGGTTAAACAGAATATAAAAAAACAACAGAAACGTTTGTTTACATTGGTTGGTGAAGCCAGGACAAGGATAGCCTAATTCAGTCCACTGACCTGTATCTTAAAGGACTGAGCATTCTAATGATCCCCTCCACTATTTTTGAAGCAAATTGAAAACTGGTATTTTAAGGTGCCAATTAGTAATTTAGGTTTGTTGTGTTGGTGATTATTGGTAACACTGTAACTAATGTTTTTATTTACATAAACATAACCTTGTTTCATACGTAGTATAAACTACGTTTATGCATTGCAATAAAATACAATTTTTAATAATTTACGTTTTTAAATAATTATGAGCCTGTAATTATACTACTTTTCACCAGATATTAAGCATATAGGTTAGAACAAGCTAAACTGTAACAGCTGATACCAGTACTACCAACACATTATAAACACGCGAGCTACCATCATTATATAACTAACGCACTAGTTGGCACCTGAAGTAACTAATATTTAGGTGGGGCTTGTTTGCTTCAATGTTGTATTGAAGAATGCTCAGTCCTTTATGATACAGGTCAGTGATCTGAAGATGTCCCGTATTCATATTATACAGTATTTGTGCAATGTTTATGGTGTAATAATGTATTTAATATTGTTATAATTTATATTGCTCTTAAATACAGTACGCCACTGAACATGTAGTCTTGTTGTTTTTTCTTCTCTCTTTTTTCCTGCGCACTCTCTTGTCCATGTTGGCTTCATGTTTTAATAACGTTCGTATATGGAAAGGCGTATCTGTTTTTTTATATTCTAAGGGTTAAACAATGTAATTTTTTAGAATTTAAAATTTTTCATGAGCTACCTACCTTACCTTACTGTATATGAAACACCGATATAAAGGTCAGTGATATGAAACCTGATTGGTAGCATGTGATATTTAATATTTAAACGTAAGTACAATAGAACCTCTCATATCCGACCTTCTCACAGCCGGCTCCTCCCGATATCCGACCTCCGTCAGGAGCGGAACTACCATGGTTCCGCGGAACCCGGGCCCGTGATCTATGAGGATCGGACCTTACAGCACTATTTGTACTGCTGAAAAACGTCTTTTCAAACAATTGCATTACAAAGACTTACTCTTTTGGTTTTATGAAGCTATTTAAAATATATTAGTTAAGAATTCGATAATTCGAATACTTCATAGAGTAATAAGTGTATAAAAACTCTAAACCTCCCCTTTACCAAATTTTAATGAAGACGATGATGACGGTAGTTATTTTTTTTTTATAAAGTAGGTACTTCAGCTAAAAAAATATAAAAAATAAAAAAAACCGACTATGACCCGGTCCCGTCATGGTCGGATATGAGAGTAGGGTTGCCAACCGTCCTTTATTTCAAAGGACAGTCCTTTATTTTAAAAGTATGTCCTTTGTCCTTTTGAAAGGTGTCAAAGGACAGAAAATGTCCTTTAAAATCCGAAAATATAAACAAGCGCATTTAGGTAACAAATAAATTTTAAAAAGTGCCATAAGTACCTACACCACATAAATACTACTTTATTTTTAAGCTAAGACTGTAATGTAATCGTTTTATCCTGTACAATGAATAATGGTTTATTGCCCAAAAGTTTGTTTTATTTGAACATTAGGTACCTACTTAAAAAATATTTTGCGAACCAACATTCAATCACAGAAAAGGATTGTGTGGGTAGAATTTTCAATATCTTTTCAAGTGATAAATGGCAATTTATTTTTCAGAAACTTGACTCTGATTTTACCAATCTATTTAAAATAATTTCATTTTTTATGAATATTCATCAACATTTCCTGAGAGTTTTTAGTGTGGTGAATTTAAAGTGGAGTGACGAACGGAAGAGGTGTGGAATTGATTTAATAGAGAACGAATTATGTATGTTTTTAACATGAAGGATAACTGTTCGAAATTGTATGAATCAATTAAAAGCAATGGGGCCTTACTTCGTAATGTCAAAAAAACGAAATAAATACAAAATCAAAAATTTTATTTGGGAGAAGAAAATGGATGTTTTTTAGAAGTGGATCGTAGCACCCAAAAAATTTTCCCAAGGTGTCCTTTATTTCAATAACAGAAAGTTGGCAACCCTATATGAGAGGTTCTACTGTACTAGCAATAGTAAGGAGGGTACTGACACCATGAACATAAAATCTTATAAAGAGAAGAATAAAACACAATTTCACACTGAGACTACTTACCATTTACTGTAGTTTACCTACATTATGAATAATTGAAACAAACAATGCAACTAAAACATTTTATTTGTTCTTTGGTTTATATAACAAATCCAAAGTATATGCGGTAGTAGCTTTCAATACAAAAAAGAGGTTTGAACAGTTAACATCAAAGGTATAAACAGCAAGCCTGTAAAAATCAGAAATTCTTTTTTACAAATATTTGCTTATACAACATACTATGTATTAACATATAATTTTTGAAACTTGGACTTAACATAACTTTTGTCTTAATATTAAAATACTGTAATTACATTTTTAAAATTCGACATTTATAAACTAGATTTCCTTCATTAAGCAAAGGGCAAATTATGTCTAGTGGTAATTTGATAAATGTATTGTGGTCTTGAAAGGCTTCTTCCTCACATGCAGTAAAATTACTACATTTTCGTTTTATATACAACCGCTGATTAAATTCGGTATTATCACAAATATCTAGTTCGTACATATAATTTTTAGTTTCTTCGGGAGGTCCTACATGTTGTATAGCCCAATAAAAATCTTTCGATACATATTTAAAAATCAATTTAAATAATGCATTATGAGCTTGCATTATATAGCAATCATCATCGATATCATCAATAGCATCGTCGCCAAAAGGCCATGTAACATAGCCAACTTCTAAAACGTTATCTTCGTGATTATTTCTTGCATGCTCCATAACGTCTGAAACCTTCCCCTTCCACTTGCATTGATAAAACTTATCAAAAGGACACAAATAAGGGCCATATTTGCAAGTGTTTTCGTGTTGTTTAATATCATTTCCTGATGATACAAATGGACAATCAAAATCGCTATACTTACAACTATAATTTATAAGGCTGGTCATTTTCTCTAAACTAAAATTACGAGTATCAAGTATTCTCTCACGGCAGGTGGGACAGTTGGGGACTTGCGTTTTGCATGTTGCACAGATACTATGTCCAGCAATACATTGATGAATTGGTGGTACCATATACTCGTGACAAACAGGACATTCCAGCTCAAAAAGAAGGCTATGATCAACATCGGGTGAATTAATTTTAGTCGAACTTTTTATATCTGAGCAATCAGTAGTATCTACAAATACTTGTTCATTTGCTGTGAGAGAAATGACGCAAAGCATAGAGCACGGATCACCTAATGCTTTTGTAATTTCATCTGATTTTACATAAACTGCCATATTTTTATCCAAACACATAGAGCTATCAGATTCAACCACTTTCTTTGAAAGGGTTACATTTTCAATAGAATTATGTTTTTTCAATTCAACCTGATATAAATACTGTTTAGCTGCATTTTTGTTACCAATATACCGCACAGAACACCAAAATGCTTTCTCCTTAGAATCACATTTTGCATGAATAAGAAATGTTTCGTTATTATGTAGCAACATATAATTATCTTCATACATATTTACTAAATCCACTTCAAAAACTGGCGACTGTAAAGCAAGAATTTTATGATGTTCTTCGTAATGAGAGAATAATTCATTTGATGGTCCCTGCCAAGCACATGACGCTAAGGGAATGAATGGACAAAAATATTGCTTAAATGTACACGAAGCTTCATGAGTTTCCATATTAACTGACAATATGTTCTCCAAACAACCATAGGGCTTATAACGACAGGGAAAACATAAATATTGAGCTACTATTTCGTAAGTTATATCACGTATAGGATTTTGTTCACTTAACACAGGGCACCGTCCACAAGCTGTTCCTTCTTGGCCCGGATAGATGTAAATTGGCAACTGTGATAAGTATTCCTTGCAAAGAGAGCATCGCAGTTTCTCCAGTACTTCATTTGCAATGGGTAACTTCGACATATTTGAGAATCTAAAAAAATTAACAAATTTAGAATTAAACAAGCTAATATACTCTACTAACAAATTAGTATAGATACATGGTGGAGGAGACACTGCCATTATAGAACAAATTTTAAAATACTTCACAAAAAATAACAAGATTTATTAAACTTCAAACTTTTAACAGTACATAACAATTGAGAAACTTACATGGCGCGCATGATACACAAATCACACATAAATAGATGAATCAAAGATTAGAAAGTTAAAAAGAATATTATACCAGTGAACTCTATACATACTGGAAGGGATACTGATGGTCGATCTCCGTTCAGTATTTGTGTCAGGGGCAGAAGAAAGAGAGGGAAGAAGCGTGAGGGCTTAGCATCGCAGTCTAACGCGTTGTTGATAACGTGAACGCGTAGCCGCTGATCAATTAATAATCTTTTACTTATGTTTGTCACCTATAGGAAAACGTAAAACTACCGCGAATTTCTGTAGAACTTTGTCTGTTGTGTAGTGCACGTTAAAACGGTCGTTAATTGTGTCGCATTTGGATGTAAGAACGTTTATTCGGAGGAATTTTTGTGTATACAGCTATTATTGCACCTCATTTTGATTATTGTGTGACCCAATTATTTTTATCTCCCGAAAACTACTTTCCAAGACTGCAAAAATGGTCAAATAAAGCAACCAGAATTATACTATGTTACAGAATAATTTATATTATAAGGGTTTAAAAATGTATAATAAACTGCGCCTGATTAAATTAAAGAAATGGAGTCATTAACGAATTTTAACAAAGTATGCTGAGCGCACGTTAGATAATTATTTGTATCTGTAGGTATGTGACTACATATTAGGCGATGTAAGTATCTTATTAATTACTCTTATTAGATGATATAATATTTAATAAACCTCACTACTGTACTACTAAAATGTATTTATTAAATTATTATACTTATTTATTGGTTTATTATGCATTATATGTTAATAGATCGCCAATAATATAAAGTAAATCGTGAGATTTCAGTTTTGTGTCATATAGGCTATTGAGTAAGAGAGAGACAACAATCCCTCACATCCACAGGTTGCATACCTTTCAAATTGGCTTCAGCGGATCGACATTGAGTATCCCTTCCAGTATATATAGAGTTCACTGTATTATACATACAGCTTAAGTACCGCAACGTTCGCCATTTTGGGGTTAAAATTTTGGCGGCAATTTCACAATTTTAAATGTTGAAGACCTAGTCACTAGAAAATTTAATGACTTTATGAAGTGTTGGATAAAAACTAAACTAACATTACATACTTCTCAATATTTTACTTAAAAATTATTTGTCATTGTTATTAAAAGGTACAGTTTAATTGAAAGATAAAAAATTTGGGACTTTGCAAAACGACCCTAACATACGTTTTTAAAATATTGACATTTTATTTTTGTCGTGTTAATACTTCATTTAGAATAAAATTGTTATTTAAATCACAGAAAAGGATAAATACAAAAATACAGCAAGTAGTGTGTAAGAAGACGAGCCTGTCTATGGGAAAACTACAAGCGTCAATCAACGCTACAAGTTTATGATGTTTTCCAAATTGCCGCGTTTCAAACCAAGTGTCAAACGTCGAACTTGGTAATAGCAAAGATTATATATTATACAGGGTGAGTTTTTTTTTCATTATTTGTATGGGGATCTCGGAAACCATAAGAGTTACACATTTGCTTAAATGGGGAAAGATTTACTTCTTTGGAAGACTAATCCAGATACGCTTTTGTTGATTTAATAAAATCCATGGCTTACTAGATATTTGTAAAAAAGTAAAATTCTCCAAAATCGTTTCACCCCTTTAATTCGTTTATTTCTAAAGATAGATCAAAATTGTTTCAATACAATTTGTAGATAATGTTGTGCCGAATAACGTCACCGTACTAGTTTTTTAATTTTGCTTGTCATTTTGAGGTTATGAAGCAAAGTTGAATTTTTTTAAATGGAAACAATAGTTGGCTATGACGTATTTTAATAGTACATTTTTTTCTGATTGTAATGATGTAAGGGTTGCATCACTTATTTTAATAAATAAAGGCACAATACACGTTTTCCTATTATTAGGCTTACCAAAAATCACATCCTGCCATGGAAAACAAAAGAAATTTACAGTAAGTGTTCGAAATGTACACAATTATTATCGACACACCTTTAGAATTTTTTGTATTTGGAGGAATAAAAGATGCAGGAGCTGTAGGAAGTTGTTATTAATGCGTTTAGCAAATTAGATGTAAAAGGGGGGTAAAATTGGGAATGCTGTTAACTCCGTGTTGAAAAGGTGTCACAATGTGTGTCGATAATTTCTTTTGTTTTCCATGGCAGGATATGATTTTTTGTAAACCTAATAATAGGATAACGTGTATTGTGCCTTTATTTATCAAAATAAGTGATACAACCCTTACATCATTACAATCAGAAAAAAATACACTATTAAAATACGTCATAGCCAACCATGGTTTCCATTTAAAAAAATTCAACCTTGCTTCATAACCTCAAAATGCTAATCAAAATTAAAAAAACTAGTACGGTGACGATATTCGGCACAAAATTATCTACAAATTGTATTTGAACAATTTTGATCTATCTTTAGAAATAAACGAATTAAAGGGCTGAAACGATTTTGGAGAATTTTACTTTTTTATAAATATCTAGTAAGCCATGCATTTTCTTACATCAACAAAAGCGTATCTGGATTAGTCTTCCAAAGAAGCACATCTTCCCCCATTTAAGCAAATGTGTAACTCTTATGGTTTCCGAGATCCCCATACAAATAATGAAAAAAAACTCACCCTGTATGTATAGTCTTTGGTAATAGTAAACAGTAATTTTCACCGTATGTCAAACACAGATTTGTCATTTTTCCGCCATTTTGGGGTTAAAATTAGCTTTCTCTCTCTAACTCATTGGAACATAAGGTTGCGGTACTTTAGAATATTTAGTGACTTTTAAATACAGCTCGATACAGCTTAGAGACCCTTTAATAAGAGTCTGGCTAAAGCAGCCATTTTCCGTCACAACGTGGCGCCAAATTTGAAAAATTTAGAAATGGCTATACCTCCATGGGTAAGCCTCTACATAAATTGAACTGTTTTGCACGCAAAGTAAAATGTGATGTTCATGAATAAGAATAGAAGTACAATGTACTTAAAAGTTTCCAAGCTGTCAAAGTGAGGAGACTTGACAAACTGTATAACGTCAATAAAGTGCATTTTCGACCATTCACCTCATTGGCCATTCCTCATTGTGACGGGAAATGGCGGCACCAATCAGGAAGTGGCAACGCTTTGGCCAGACTCTTATTAAAGGGCATTGAACTGTACGCTAGGGTCTCTAATACAGCTGAAATTGCAGCACCTGCAGTGGTTTGGGTCAAAAGTAACTCGCCAATGGGGGTAAATTCAATCTACTACAGGCAGTGGCGTACTAGGGGGGCCCTAAAGATGGGGGGCGCCAAAATTGGAGAACATCTTTTTTAAGTAATTTAGCAATTTTATCAACTGAGCGTGATGTGGCTGCTGCTACAGACTTCAACTCTATTATAAAAACCTTTGCATGATCAATCATTTTTAAATTCTTATTATAATTCTATCATAGCCCGGCTATGTACAGATTGTCATTATGCAGTCCATAATTAGTTCTAATTCGGTCTGGATCATGTTCTTAGTTGATTCATGATTCATAATCATTGCCAATGATGATGAATGATTCATTGGTCATATAAGATTAAATTTTGTAGCTCGCTGGCTTGTAACACTGTTGTAATAGTCTTTTCTCTTTATATTTTTTCCAAACCTAACTTTATAATACTACAGTTTTATTTATATTTTTTCTCGTTATAACGTGTTAAAGTAACATACAGATCGTACGGAGAAAGATTGCTTCGGGTGCGCAGGTGAACTTCGTGTATTCGGAAGCGATCGGCATGTAAACTGCTTTTTCCACGTTTAACACTGGCGTTGCTTTTTATGAGGAAATAAAACTCGCAGTGTTTTTAAATTTATATGTTAGTAACAAGTAAGAAAAAATACGTGTACATGTAAAATTAAATCACATATACTCATTTAAGACAAAAATCATTTTTTTTTAATATTCAAGCCAGATGTTACGAATTAAACGGAATTTAGCGGCGACACCACTGGTATCATATGATTGCCAAGCTTGGAAAATTTACAATTATACGAGTGCGCATCCGACCTTGGGGCAATCTTTCTCCGTACGATCTGTACTACTTATTAACAATAAATAAAATTTTATTCTAAACATTAAACTGTGTTTAAATTAAACTAATTTAAGCTTGAACCTTTTTGTGCTAGGGGGCGGCTACCATCTGGTTAGCCCCGGGGGTCAAGTAGCCTTGGTACGCCACTGACTACAGATCGCGCATTTGTATCATGGGTCGCGCGCGTAAGGACTACAAAACCGGCGCATGCCGAGGTGGAATCGAGTTACTAAGGAGCAAATGCGCCAATGTGCGGTATACAAAACAGGTATTTTCAGTTTACGAGGGCTAAAATGACCATTGCGCATCCATGTCTTAGGTTTCCTCAACGCACGCGACCTGTACATAGTTCGTATTGTAAATAGATAGGTACAGCTTAACCAACGAAATTTCCGATGCAGATCATAAATCATAAATCGAGTAACATTTTTATTGTAAAGTTGGTACTCAAAACCAACGATGCCAAACTGAATCCTGTTTCTTTTAAATTCCCGGCGAGGCCAGTAGTTTCTATGTTAAAGATATTGCTTGGCAATGGTAATGGTGCATTATATCGCCGTCATCAAATTTATGACGTGCATCGGAAATTTCATTGGATAAGCTTTGGAAAGCCAAACAAAGTGATGTCAGTGGTGTGCAGGTCATCAGCGTTTCTTGACGTTTTTCTAGTCTTATGGTAAATCTGACTCTGGTTGCGAGGGATAATTGTGTAAGCAAATGCATCTGAAGTACTACATACTCGTGTAGTAAAATATAACAAAAAAAGGAAGAACAAGAAAATAACGTGAAGTTCTCATAACAAGCACGCACGTTATTTTGTCCCTTTGGTAAGATGTATCAGAACAGAGGGCACGTTAAGGTAAAGCGATAACGTGACACTTTACCTTAACGTACCCACTGTGCTGATACATCTTACAAAAGGGACAAAATAACGTGAAGTTCTCATAACATGCACGTTATATTTAACATGACATGATACATATTAGGGCTCATTGTATACATTGTATTCAATATGTAGAAAAAGATAGTCATACACAAGTGCGCGTTTGATTCATCGATCAATCGGGATAAGTTAAACAAATGAACTATACATTCGAAATTCCAAAGCTATTTTTCTATTACACACGGGCACGGATAATTTGTAGTTAAAATTCTTCGTTATTTATTAAGTTCTTTTTGACCATCACTGAACTCTATATAGAGTTCAGTGTTTATCATACGGTTTCAATTTAGTCATTTCTTGAGGAAAACGCTTCGTCACCAATAAAAAGAAAAGGTAGTAACTTGTCGCTGTTAAGAGGCTTCGAAGGTTGTGGAATACATATTTCATTCATTATTCAACTTCCAATAGAATAGAACTCTATAACACCTCCATCAGATAATCTTCCGTTTGCTCCAAAATCGACCAAAATGAATTTATAGTTGGCAATGGCCCTTAAAACGAGACTGTATGTTCCCTTGTAATAGTAAGAACCACTATTTGCTGGTGGAATTATTTATAACAGGGTGTCCTAGTAGCCCGTTCTTCAAGTACGGCTTTATTGTTAAATTTACTAAAAAATAAATATATACGGGATTGCAATTAGGTTGGATGAAGCACATTTGCAAATTATTTAGACACATACAGGGTGTCTCCAAAAAGTACATTATTTTTGTATTAATACACGGCGTTGCCAAGTTATTAATTAATACATATTTTTTTGCTAAATATCAACCCTTTCATTATACGCTTGTATTTTTTTAACGTTTTGTTTTTGTTTTTACGTAAGTTCGGTGGTGGACTTGGGTTGAATCAGAGTATTCAACCGTGACGAAACATTAAATTATTTCATACAGGATGCTCACTTTTTTTGCTCCAAACATCCACATTTTCAAACTAATTTTTCTTCATTTTTTTAAATGGCACACCCTATTTATTATTGCATATTTGGAATCCCCGGTAAATTTTAGTGCAACTTTATTAAGCTTACCCTATACCTAAGTGCGATAGTTTTTTCGTAAATTGAGATTTTCTATTCCTTACGGCATCGGCAGTAGATAGTGGCGCGATGGTTAAGACGCGTGGACGAGCCAACGCATAGGCTGGACACTCGAATCGAGGATGCGATGAAATAAGGTTCTATTTATTTTTTTAAATATGTGCTGTTTACGGACGAATGCACGTTCCATAGAAATGGTTTTGTAAACAGATACAACTTTCACTTTTATGACACGCAAAACTCGCACATTATCCACGTCAACCATTTCCAACATAACTGGAGTCTCAACTTTTAGAGAGGAATCGTATAACTATGTACTTGGTCTTTATTTTTTTGAAAATCCACTAACAGGACAAATCTTTTTAAATTTCTTGACAGAAGACTTTCAAAATTTAACTCAGCATCTTCCTAATTACATTACGGAGATAATGGGGTTGCAGCTGGACGGAACTCCGACTCACTTTTCCATACAAGTCAGACAACAAATTAGTGAATACGTTTATCGTAATGGTGCCACTACTAGTAGACTAAGCGGCAGCGACAGAAAAAGTGGCGTCATTTACTCCCTTCTGCCAATTTTGGCTTAAATAATTTATAATTTTTAGAACTAATTAAAGCTATTTCCAAGTATTACTCGTGGATACCTCGGGCCGTAATCGGTTTTGAAATTGTAACAGATTTAGCTATCTTTGAATGATTTCTTACCGTCTGCCACCTACATAAAATAAAAATTAAAAAAAAATAGTTAGCGGACGTTTATCGGCAGAGTAATTCCATAGATATCAAGTTTGATACACCCCACGATAAAATGTAAATAAAATACGACTCACCGAACAATTTCTTCCCGTCTGCCAGTGCGTCGATATTGTTATTCATGTCTCAGAAGTTGAGAAAAAGCAAGCGGCGGACACTTAGTCCGTCTAGAAGCGTCGAGGCGCTTTATTAAGATTGCATTATATTACATATTTTTTGAACAATTTCTTACCCAAAAAAATTAATATTTTTCAAGATTTTAACACGTATTACGAATGTCTATTCATCGGCAGAAATAACAAACAGGTACGTACCTGAATTACACTATAAATCTTGTGTAAAAAAAAACAATATTTTTGAACAACTAGTTCCCGTCTGCCCATTTCCAAATGGATAGTTTACATAACAATAACCTTAAATATTAATTGGCGGATATTAATGTTGTATAGTATGGCGGCAATTGGGTTTCAAAGTTGCACTTATTCGGATATTGACCATTTTAAAATGGAAAGGGTTAGAAAATCAATTACTTCCCCTCCGCCAATTTCCTAATGGATAGTTTACATAACAATAAGCGTAAATATTAATTGGCGGAAATTAATCTTGTATAGTATAGCGGCAATTGGGTTTCAAAGCCTTAAAAGTGCACTTATTCGGATATCGACCATTTTAAAATGAAAATGGTTAGCAATAAATCAATTCCTTCCCGTCCGCCAATTTCCTAATGGATAGTTTACATAACAATAAGCTTAAATATTAATTGGCGGATATTAATGTTGTATAGTATGGCGGCAATTGGGTTTCAAAGTTGCACTTATTCGGATATTGACCATTTTAAAATGGAAAGGGTTAGCAAATCAATTACTTCCCCTCCGCCAATTTCCTAATGGATAGTTTACATAACAATAAGCTTAAATATTAATTGGCGGAAATTAATTTTGTATAGTATGGCGGCAATTGGGTGTCAAAGCCCTAAAAGTGCACTTATTCGGATATCGACCATTTTAAAATGAAAAGGGTTAGCAATAAATCAATTACTTCCCGTCCGCCAATTTCCAAATGGATAGTTTACATAACAATAATCTTAAATATTAACTGGCAGATATGAATCTTGTATAGTATGGCGGCAATTCTCGCGAAGAAAACGACCGACAAACCTAAAGCCGCTAAAGGACATACCAATGTATGGCACCAAGGTACAGGTAGTGGGACAAGACAAACACCTGGTGATAACGCTAGACCAAGGGCTGACCTTTAAAGAAAGTGAGTAATGAATTCATTACTCACGGGCCATACTCACGTGTTCAATGAATCATATGACTCATGCCTAGTGACATTACATTATTATAAACACTAAAGCTATCTAATCTATTCGTATTCTTATAAAAAACATATTTTTAAAACGATTCATATATCGTTATGATCAAAAAAGATAAGTTAAAATGTGTCTAAATATAATAAGAAACCCTAAAATACCCAATCAAACGTAATAATTTTCAAGCGATTGATGAATGTATTTGTTTAAAAAGCTAGTCGTAGAAAAAGTATAGTATTCTACTCGCATGTAATAGGTATTACTCACTCACACTCGTCTGGCGGCTCATGTGGCAAACTACATCTTCGTAAGTAATAGCTATCATTACAAGCTTGTTGAATAATATACTACTATATGAATTGGTTTGCTAACCCGTTTCATTTTAAAATGGTCGAGCCGTCATAACAATGGCGTTTCCAGCCAACTGGGTTAGGGGGAGTAATTAAAAAAAATATCGAGTATCGGTCCCTTCCAAGACTCGCTCCAGCAGTTTTGGAAAAATTCACCGTCATAAATCGCCGACTAGATTCACCATAACTTAAGTTGTTTGTTATTACCCAATTACCCCTCCTTGAAACCGCCACTGCGTCATAAGTGCACGTTTGAAACGCTATTGCCGCTGTACTATACAAGATTCATATCCACCAATTAATATTTAAGATTATTGTTATGTAAACTTTCCATTAGGAAATTGGCGGGCGGGAAGTAATTGATTTGCTAACCCTTTTCATTTTAAAATGGTCGATAGCGGAATAAGTGCACTTTTAAGGCTTTGAAACGCAATTGCCGCCATACTATACAAAATTAATTTCCGCCAATTAATATTTACGCTTATTGTTATGTAAACTATCCATTAGGAAATTGGCGGACGGGAAGTAATTGATTTGCTAACCCTTTTCATTTTAAAATGGTCGATATCCGAATAAGTGCACTTTTAAGGCTTTGAAACCCAATTGCCGCCATACTATACAAGATTAATTTCCGCCAATTAATATTTAAGCTTATTGTTATGTAAACTATCCATTAGGAAATTGGCGGACGGGAAGTAATTGATTTGCTAGCCCTTTTCATTTTAAAATGGTCGATATCCGAATAAGTGCACTTTTAAGGCTTTGAAACCCAATTGCCGCCATACTATACAAGATTAATTTCTGCCAATTAATATTTAAGCTTATTGTTATGTAAACTATCCATTAGGAAATTGGCGGACGGGAAGTAATTGATTTGCTAACCCTTTTCATTTTAAAATTGTCGATAGCCGAATAAGTGCACTTTTGAAACCCTATTGCCGCCATACTATACAAGATTCATATCCGCCACTTAATATTTAAGATTATTGTTATGTAAACTTTCTATTTGGAAATTGGCAGAAGGGAACTAGTTGTTAAAATATACCAATTTTTTTAACGCGCATTTTCGTTTCTGCCACTATGTTGTAATGTGATCATTCTTCTGCCACCTATTATTTTACAATCTTTTAGTATAAAATTATTCAATTCTTCAATGGCAGATGGTAACAAATTGTTCAACAAATATGTAAAATTATGCAATCTTAATAAAGCGCCTCGACGCTTCTAGACGGACTAAGTGTCCGCCGCTTGCTTTTTCTCAACTTCTGAGACATGAATAACAATATCGACGCACTGGCAGACGGGAAGAAATTGTTCGGTGAGTCGTATTTTATTTACATTTTATCGTGGGGTGTATCAAACTTAATATCTATGGAATTACTCTGCCGATAAACGTCCGCCAACTATTTTTTTTTTAATTTTTATTTTATGTAGGTGGCAGAGGGTAAGAAATCATTCAAAGATAGCTAAATCTGTTACAATTTCAAAACCGATTACGGCCCGAGGTATCCACGAGTAATACTTGGAAATAGCTTTAATTAGTTCTAAAAATTATAAATTATTTAAGCCAAAATTGGCAGAAGGGAGTAAATGACGCCACTTTTTCTGTCACTGCCGCTTAGTCTATAGATAGAACATGATGGAGAGGATTCAAGAGTCTTTTCGCCGCATTACTCCAGCTATCTTGAATGAAGTGATGAAATCTTTCACCAAAAGAGTAGACTTGTGCTTAGTACAAGACGCCAAACATTTTGAACGGTATCCTCGATTCGAGTGTCCGGCCTATGCGTTCCTCGTCCATCGCGCCACCATCTACTGCCGTAAGGAATAGAAAATCTCAATTTACGAAACAACTATCGCACTTAGGTATAGGGTAAGCTTAATAAAGTTGCACTAAAATTTATCGGGGATTCCAAATATGCAATAATAAAAATATGGTGTTATTTAAAAAATGAAGAAAAATTAGTTTGAAAATGTCGATGTTTGGAGCAAAAAAAAGTGAACGTCCTGTATGAAATAATTTAATGTTTCGTCACGGTTTGAATCAGAATACTCTGATTCAACCCAAGTCCACCACCGAACTTACGTAAAAACAAAAACAAAACGTTAAAAAAATACAAGCGTATAATGGAAGGGTTGATATTTAGCAAAAAAATATGTATTAATTAATAACTTGGCAACGCCGTGTATTAATACAAAAATAATGTATGATTGAAAAGTTCACCCAAAGTGGGTCATTCCATTTAAAAAAATATACGATTTATGCACCATACTTTTTGGAGACACCCTGTATGTGTCTAAATAATTTGCAAATGTGCTTCATCCAACCTAATTGCAATTCCGTATATTTATTTTTTAGTAAATTAAACATAAAGCCGTACTTAAAGAACGGGCTACTAAATGGACACCCTGTATAATGTTTCCCGTCTATACTATCAAGGCAGTTGGGAAAATTTCATATTATTTTTCATCACAGTTTGAATTTCCCGCAAAACAAAAAATTTTAAAGATTGGTAATAAAAGATTTAATTCCAGTCGTGTATGTAGCATCAGTCCGTTAATTAATAATTTGTTAATTTACAAATAAATCTCCCGTTTTATGACAAATTTTACATTTACAATAAACACAGTTACGATAATAACATTTGATTGCATCGAGGATTGCATAAACTATAAAAATTGTTCAAAATGTCCACCGTTATGTTCACAACACAATTCCACAACACCTCATATTGTCGAACACTTTTCCATAGTTGCAGGTTGCAGGTGTGCTTCTTTCACAGAGCCGGATATAAGGATAAGGAAATAATTACCTTACAGACTCGTGCCTACGCAGAAACTAAAATAAAATGTTAAAAAATTTTAGAAATACTGGATGTGAATCTAGCTTAAAATTGGTGAAGAAGATTGCTGCGGAAAATGGAATTGAACCTTTATTTCCAGAAAAAGGATCCTTGAAAGTAAAAAGACAATTTGAATATAATTATTTGAAACTCATCGGTCATTTGGATTTTTATATAATTTTAAAAATCTTTGTGCAATTTCGAGTGAAGATTTACCTATTAAAAAACTGTATGGACCTTCACACAATATTAAAGGATGGCAGCAGTTGTGATATAGACACAGAATAAAGCATTGTGCTTTATTCTGTGATATAGATGATGTTGAGCTCTATGAAGAACTGAAATCATTAATTACAATATTTAAAGATAAATGCAATTCTTTGTTGAATATTCTAGAGTATATAGTTAGAAATAAACTTAATTTTGTTTATCCCAATACATTCATTGCTATAAGAATTTTACTCACCCTTCCAGTAACTGTTGCTTCCGCAGAGCGTGGTTTTTCAAAATTAAAACTATCTAAAAGTTAACTGTATCGCAACAGAGACTAGTTGGGCTATCGTTAATTTGAATTGAAAAAAGCATTTGTAACGGGATAGATTTTTCCCAATTTATAGACGATTTTGCTGCGAAAAAAGCACGCAACATTAAATTATATTAAAATATGAAGATTTGTTTTTTTTTGTTTCTCTTAACATAGTTTCGTTAATTTTGAATTTTTTGTGATTTTATTTTTATAATTATTTTTCTTGGCCGCGCATTTATTTTTGCACACAGCCCCGCAAACCCTAAGACCGGCTCTGTTCTTTCAAGTTCCTCAATAATTGCTGCTCGTAGATCGTCAAGTGTATGAAGACAGTTTCGAAAGACGTTTTTAAAGTGGGAACAGCAAATATCTAACGGACTTGTATCTGGAAAACGAGAAGTCATAATACTCTGCTAATTAAACGATTTTCAAATCGATCAAAAATACGTTTCTTATGGTTAGCAAACACTTGATGTGAAATATTAACGTAGAGGTGCTCTTCGATAAACTACTCAAGACAGGATTGTAAAGAATAAGACCACGTTCCATCTTCATCACGTGTAGTACTTTGAAAACGAGCCTTCAAAATAAACACGTCTTGTTCTGGTGTTCTTGTCATGTTCAAGCCTACAAATGCAAAATTAGCCTGATCTGATGTAAACATTATCTCTGTTTAACGTTGATATTACAAAATCGAAAAGTAAATCAAAAACAAGAAGAAAGCACAACAAAGAATCGCCCGGTATATCACCATACTTGGTATTGCTCTGTTTTATTAATAAAGGAACGGCAAGTTTTTGAGTCTTGATCTTCGTTTTTTAAGGGTCTATCACCGGTTGGAATTGAAACTGATATGTGACCCTCTTTTATTTGTAAACGGGTACTAGATTCTGAATCAGTCTCACAGATCATGCAATTTTGGGGAATTAACAGTGAAATAATCAAGTACCTAACTATTATCATGCTAACAAAACCGTCATAATTGAAAATGCAACGTTATTCCACGCTTACCTACCATCTTTTACATGTTTAATGGTTTATGGATTTGTGTGGTAAATTGAGAGGGAAGGTCATTTTGGTTATTTTTTCATTTCATCGTTGTGTACTTATGTATTAATTTATTTTTGATACGAAAACATCAAATGTAAAAATTATCTACGATTGAAATAGAAAACAAATTACAAATAATAAATTGCTTACTGTGCCATCGAAAATTCCTTTTGAAAAAGGGTAACAGAGAATCACAACACCGATCAGAATAATATAGGTATGCGCTAGGGATTCAATTTTAATCTATCAGATACATTGACTGATATCGAGTTTCAGTGATAACAAATTGCGGAAAACCTTTAGACCATATAATAATGGACTGATAATTTATTATTCCCTGTTTACCAAATGTGTAAAAAGCTCACCAACCTGCAGGCGAGAGAGCAGTATTGCGTTACCAATAAGGCTACTCCGAGACGGTAAAGGACACGATTATATTTTCACTCTTTTCACGACGCGACGCGACGGTGCGTTTTTAAACGTTGCATTAGCAATCCATTATTATATGGTCTAACTAAGGGAAAACGTATGATGTATGAATCATAAATTCCAAATACGTAAACAATCATTACTTTATACCTATTAGAAGCAATTGGTTTTAATTGACAAGCAGCAGTTTTCTGTGTAAGAATTTGCGAAGTGCTAAAAACGAAAATTTGGTGGTTGTCATTATCGCATACCCTTGCTAAACAGTTACAGTTTACACAAAAATAAATTTCGGAAAATTTACTTTCAGATAACAATAATCGACTAAACATACAGAATAATCCGAAGATATCCAGCGCACAAGATAGTACCATTATTAATAATGATAAGGAGATATGTTATTTTTTAATCACAACGTTTTTGTTGGAGAGTATTTCATTTAAATCGCATCAACATATTCGACAATTCACTACTATCACAGATAAAATACATCTGTGCTCCCTATCGACTGGCTCGAGCTTAATACTTGAAATTTCGAATAATGCTTTTTCAAGAGTCCAAATGATAAATAACATTAGAGATCCTCCTAAAGGGATTATACGGGACGATTCACAAATTTGAAAGTACTTTTGAAATTTTGATGAGCGCTTTGTTAGTGTCTTTTAGTGCTTCAAAAAGTTTGCCGGCGAAATTTACCAGAAGACATTTTGCTGGTAGGTTCATATTAGTATAAAGCAATGACATTTAGCTTATGTAAATTTTTAGTGCTTGTTAGCACTTCAAGCGTTTTTTTTAAATAACTTGGTTAAACAAGGAAGGAATGTGGCACAAGATGTTTCACCCAACTTTACACTAGCAAAACTAGCACCTTCACGGAAGCAAAGCAAAATTACCGACGCGAAAGAAATTTTCATCTTTGGTTAGTGCTTTGTTATTGGCAAGTAGTGCTCTAAAAATTTTCTAAATAACTTCATCAATGACACGGAAAAGAAGGTTAACATAGAAAATCTACGAAGAAATCTTTCCAATAAGTAGAAAACATTCACAAAGTAGTGCACAAAAGGCTTCAACACTGGTAGGATGTGTGCTGTAGAAAATGTCTATCTATCTATCTACAGGGTGAGTTTTTTTTCATTATTTGTATGGGGATCTCGGAAACCATAAGAGTTACACATTTGCTTAAATGGGGAAAGATTTGCTTCTTTGGAAGACTAATCCAGATTCGCTTTTGTTGATTTAAGAAAATGCATGGCTTACTAGATATTTGTAAAAAAGTAAAATTCTCCAAAATCGTTTCAGCCCTTTAATTCGTTTATTTCTAAAGATAGATAAAAATTGTTTAAATACAGTTTGTAGATAATTTTGTGCCAAATATCGTCACCGTACTAGTTTTTTAATTTTGCTTAGCATTTTGAGGTTATGAAGCAAAGTTGAATTTTTTTAAATGGAAACAATAGTTGGCTATGGCGTATTTTAATAGAGCATTTTTTTCTGATTGTAATGATGTAGGGTTGTATCATTTATTTTGATAAATAAAGGCACAATACACGTTTTCCTATTATTAGGTCTACCAAAAATCACATCCTGCTATGGAAAACAAAAGAAATTTACAGTAAGTGTTCAAAATGTACACAATTATTATCGAAACACCTTTAGACTTTTTTGCATTTGGAGGAATAAATGATGCAGGAGCTGCAAGAAGTTGTTATTAATGCGTTTAGCAGATTAGATGTAAATGGGCGTAAAATTGGGAAAGTGGTGTTGAAAAGGTGTCACAATGTGTGTAGATAATAATTTCTTTTGTTTTCCATGGCAGGATGTGATTTTTTGTAAACCTAATAATAGGAAAACGTGTATTGTGCCTTTATTTATCAAAATAAGTGATACAACCCTTACATTATTACAATCACAAAAAAATGCACTATTAAAATACGTCACAGCCAACCATGGTTTCCATTTAAAAAAATTCAACTTTGCTTCATAACCTCAAAATGTTAAGCAAAATTAAAAAACTAGTACGGTGACGTTATTCGGCACAAAATTATTTACAAATTGTATTTGAACAATTTTTATCTAACTTTAGAAATAAACGAATTAAAGGGCTGAAACGATTTTGGAGAATTTTACTTTTTTACAAATATCTAGTAAGCCATGCATTTTCTTAAGTCAACAAAAGCGTATCTGGATTAGTCTTCCAAAGAAGCAAATCTTTCCCCATTTAAGCAAATGTGTAACTCTTATGGTTTCCGAGATCCCCATACAAATAATGAAAAAAAACTCACCCTGTATATCTTATATTTGCATTTGCATCATTGTGGACAGATATCTAGGAACAGCGGATTTCCAAGCATTAACTACTTTGCTGGAAAAATAGTTTTATTAAAGAAAAAGAAGCGGATAACGTTAATTGAAGTAGAAAAAGGCCGTTTGACTATTTGTAGGGTCCATTTACGTTTCGGTACAATACTTTATGCTTTTGTACAAATTTGCAGAATGGAAGAATGTAAAAATAAAATCAAAACGTTAAAGGTAGGTATTACATTTTGTTTAGTTAGTTTTTTACAATCGGAAGAAGCAATTGTTCAAGAACGTAAAAGGAGGCGCAAATACCTTTTACAAAACGAGTTACCGACCATTACAGACCTCTGTACCTTTCCACCAGTATGAAGTTGACGGTGTAGTTTATTCCAGCAGCCAGTTACTAACGACTCAAAACCCGTTAAAAAAACTACCTAATTGTAATCATACAGTAAAAATAAGCTGCTGGTATTACGAGGCGAAGTAAATAAAAAGTCGCAAACTAAAATTAGGTTCCCCAAAAAAGCATTCCAAATAAGTAATTTATATTGCGTGGCCATACTCTAAAGTGTATATACAGGATGGTTCGTTGGCGCCAACGAGGTACTATCTCTCAGGAAGTTTTTCTTAGTTTTTCGGGATTATTTAGAGAAAAGTAACGAGGAGAAATTGTTGGAAATAATTTCGAAGTTCCTAATTCCTCCGATGTGTTTGGTTATGATGGTTTAAATGAATTTTCGGAAAATAGAAAGTTGGTGAAAATTATATAGATTGGCGGAGATGGAACGCACGTTGTTGAAAACGGAATATGATGTGAATACTAATAAAAGTTCACAGGATTTATCCTACCTTTAATAGATGTTACCAATAACTAACACATTCTTAGCACGGCAGGCTAAGACATTTTGAAAATGGCACCAAGTTGCAGGGAATACCTTGGACAGGGGGAAAAAATAATTGCGAAGAGTGATTCCCTATCTAATATAGGTAATACCCGCGGATCGAGAATGATACGGTTAAATGTAAGTAAAGAATTTAACAGTTGAACATTTGCGTACCTATATGTATATAATGTCTAAATATATATATGGGTAAATTCTACAACAATAATTAATATAATCTATCCAAACGAAATAAATACCTATTCCTAACGGGCAAATGGTCAGGTCAGATCACTACAGTAATTAATTCCGACGGTGGTTAATTACAGCAACAAAGATATCATAAGTGTGTAACTAGAATCAAACCATCATGAGGAAGTCCAGTACTCACGGGGGGGGGGGGGGGGGGGGTTAATCGATTAGGAATAAAAACACACAACCACATAAACGTTTACTTGTAGAATGTTAAAAAAATTTTGCGATTTGTTTATTACAGAACAGGGCGACATGTTTCGGGATACTCTAATTTTAGCATTATCAAGCCAAGTATGTTCGATATTTTTTAAATCTTAAAACAATTAAAACTTAAAAGTTTAAAGAGGGGGGATGGAGATAGACGGTTTAATATTAACACCTCAACCTGGTTCGCAGTATATGGATGAAACAATCACTGGCCTCCTACCAATTAAGTCAGGAGGTGACAATCCAGAAAGTAAGCTTTTTCATCTTTCATCTTTGTGACATTTATCCAACGGGAAACGAATTTTTCATCAAAATTATGTTGTTCATTAGAAGAGGAAACAAAAAGGAAAAGTCAGTGCAAATCGGCTGCGACGTTTTCTTGCGATTTTCTTGCTACCAATTCACGGGGTGAGTGTTCGAAAAGTTGACTGGAGAGTCAAAGCTCCTCAAAATTAAATATCATCTTCATCATCGTCTGCATTAAATTTTGGTAAAGGGAAGGTTGAGCCGGGTTGAGCGTTGTTTTACAATTATTGCTCCTCAAAATGTATCCGGAAGATAACTTCGATGTTGTATACAATTCCATGGATACTGATACTTTTTCAGAAAACATATGAACGCAGGCCAAGATACCTCAGCAATTATTGACAAAGGAATCTTGGAAGGTTCGGTGAGTTTCAATCCAGACCGTTTAAAACTCAGATCTAATAATATTTCTACGTTTATCTGTACGCTTTTGAGTAGCTACTTGAGGCAACTGTAGTATAAGATAAGAGATGTTAGAGGGATATTGGGGAATTACTGAAGTTGTAAGGATTTAATGGGGAGGTGCCAAAAATGCTAGTAATTGCTAGGATCTCTTGGATGTAGATATTTTATTTCTTTAGTATTTCCAGGAAGGGGGTGTAGGAACAATAAGAGGATTTACTGTCGGAAAAGGGATTTTACGTGTTCGCCTGTTCGGCCCTCGGCTGTAGTCTATGACTACTACTTTCCGAGATATGACCTCGACGGTCTTAGTAGAGCATCTTGTCCAATGGACCAATGGTAATACCAAAACAATTTTTTTAATTTACATTACCGCAAATGGCACACGAATGACTCACCCAGTCACCCGGTACGTATACGAACAAAATAAAAATAATGTTTATTTAGATTAGTTTATAAAGTAAACACGTCTATCATTGCTTATTTCTAAACCACCAAAAATACCAATTTATCAAATACCAAATAGGTAGGTACGTACTTCTCTCACCGCTCCCTCTAACACCCTTAAGGTAAAATTGTACATTAGAAAATTACGGAAAATTATAAAAGCAACATGCTTGGCATTTAGACAAGATCACTTTTTTTACTAGTTATTCATAATATACTGTAAAACTAATAATACTGTGGGAAGTGAACAGGATTAAAGATGATCTAATTATAACGGAATTGCAAGATATTACTTCCCGGAAATAAAATTAAGCATTATAAATAGTAAAACCGTTCTCGCCTCGCTACATAGTACACAAAAAAAATAATAACAAGAATACTTGAAACAAACATGATTTTACATATCTACAACTACCTACAACTACACCTTTACCGGTTATATGTGAGGTTATGTTAGGTGTATGTGTATGCAAGTGGTTATTAGAAGTTGTGAATAACTTACCAATCAGCAATTAATAGGAAAATAGGAAACTTCGCCACGAATCGCGGTTCAATCTCACGACAGTTGTTTTTATATGATATTTTTAGAATTTAGCAAATAAACACAAAGGTGGATACAACTTCAAGAAGAAGGTCAACAAATCATTGGTCATTCTGTTTTTTCGCGCTCTCTCTTGCATTACATACGCGCGACTAAACATTCCACTACACTCCTCTCAAGAAGATGTTTCACGTAATCTAACGAATTTGTTGGTATTGAAAGTTGCCTATACTTTAGAATTTCATAATTCATTTACAAGGAACTTGCAAGCGATAATAGCAATGAATAAATAGTGACACTATTTATTCATTGGATAATAAGGAGTTTTTGGATAGAGTGTATTTGGATATCGTATACGGTATACGGTAAAGGTAAATAAATAAATGTGTAAATATGGTACCCTATAGTATTTAAAGCAGCCTAAAAATTTGACGTGTTTGTTATTTTCAGAAATTTGATAGTAAACCGGAAGAATTATAGTACATGAAAATAAAACAGCTGTATTAAACGAAATTTCTCGTACCAATATTACCTTACCAGACTACCAATATTACATTTGTAAATTCCCTAATTAACGTAACGAAAGCTTATACGGTATGCGCTTGGGTTTATCGTATTACGCTAAACGCTAAAGTACTACGATAAGTACTGCTCAAGCGCAGAAGTGAGTCACGTGATTTTAGCGTTTACCGTACAGTGAACTCGTTAGTACAGAGTTCACTCGTTCACTGTTACCGGTTACCGTATTTGCTTTTACGATATCCAAAAACTCCCTAAATAATTCAGTGAACTCTGCCTCCTTTCACACGGGGATACTGTATGCCGGATACTGTATCTCGCATACTCTTTTAACATTGTCGCTTATGGAATCTTTCACACGAATAATATGTAAGACAATCGCCCGCAAATCCCAGTCGCCCGGCGACTTTACGAATTTCGTATACTGACCGGCTGTTGTTTCTTATGGGATCTTTCAGACGAGGATACTTTGTAGAATTCTAGAATTGTAGACGGCAACTTGTCAGTGGTGTTCGAGTTAAAGTTAAAATTGCGCTCACAAACGGAAAATATAGAATGGTAACATTTTATTACTACTGAAAAATTTTAATTATACATACCATTGAATTCAATGATTATACAGTTAAAATGTTGTGTCAAATATTTTTATACACACAACAGGTTTTGAATAAACCACGTAATATAATTAATAACTTATTATAATTAATTTCGAAATTTATAGCCGCCGCCACTCAACTGAAGGCATTCGTGATTTATTTCTTGCAATCACGCCTGCGCAAAAAAGTATGGCAACAGTAGGTATCTCGTAAGTCGCCCGAAAATCTTTCCGCAGGCGACTGTATCTCGGATACAGTATCCGGCATACAGTATCCCCGTGTGAAAGGAGTCTTTAGTATAGAGTTCACTGTAATTGTATTCAATTATTCATTCTTAACGATGAGTGAATTCTTTATTCAATGTTTTTACGAAAATTTAGGCTACATTATGTAGGTACCAGTGCGAAGGCGAACTGCCTCAAACCCGAACCGAAGCTTAAACCCATATACGCACACATGGGGGACCAGATTAGGTACCTACTATTGTTAAACAAGAGGAGACTTGGACCTTGGACTACGCATCTAGTGATTTTAATACGATTATTGACCCCACAAATTACGAGGCTCAGTCAAATGAAAACGAAATTTGTAATGCTAATGGCGTTGGTACATGTATGAAGACATCACAGAAGAAATATCTATGTAGAGTCCCTCGGACTCTAGGGACTCTATAGTATATCTACAGATCCAGAAGCGACACTTACGGCGGTTTCTTTGATGTTTGATGCGCTAGACCGCCATCTTAAAAGCAAGTATTTGAGCGGTGCTGATTACTAAAAATATCCAATACTTTTATAAAATAAAATGTAATACTATATAGTTTTTTATAAATAGTAATTTTTGCGCCAGATTCGGCGGTATCTGTGATGTTTGCAAACTCTTTTTAGTTCATTTTAGTTTGACGGCCATGTGAAAAGGAAGTATTCTCGCATTGCAAATTGGTATCTACCAAGACGGGTAAAAGTATCGCTTCTGCATACATAGGTATTTCTTCTGTGGAAGACAATTACATTTAGAAATAAACACCGCCGGCGACGTTAAGGCAAGCATCCCATCTATCCACGAGGTGACGTATTCCCTTACAAAATTTCCTTGGCTGCTGGAGTAGAAATCCTTTGACCTACTGCGTCGGATGTGAATCGTCGTCCTTTCAAATGGCGTTTCAACGGTCCGAAAATGTGGAAATCGCACGGTTCCATGTCAAGACTGTAGGGAGGATGCTCCAGGACATGTCATCGCGCATCTTCCTCAGTTTCTCCGTCGTCCTGTTGGCCGTATGAGACGTGGCATTGTCGTGAGGTAGGTTTACTCCAGCTGCCAGCATTCCCGGCCGTTTGTTCTTGATTGCCACTCACAAGAACCGTTCCAGAGTTCTGCCGCATCGTTCCACATTAACGGTATTGCCCTTTGGAGTAAACTCCATAAGATGAGGTTCTCGTCGTTCCTCCTTGCCCGTATTTTGGGTCACGAATGCCATTACCTACTCTCACGTCCTTGCTTTAGGAACCGTATACAAGCAACTTCCCGTGAACACGAACAACAACTCCCTTGATTACCTAACATGTGTACGGATGCGTCTTTATGCTCCAACGGTTCCGCACGCGCATATTTCTTGCTGGCTCGTTTTCGTAATCTCGTTTTCATTTAAATGGCCCTCATATTTTCCAGTTAAAATGCATTACGGTTTTTTGTAATGAAAAATGTTCTGCACACATTCATTCAAAGGTTGAAAATGAAAAAAACCACGTCTACAAATTGTTAGAAATATGAGTTGTATAATATTAAACACTGTGTCCAAAGTTCGATACTCACCATTGTGGTATCTTGGAATTGAAAACGGTAGAAGTCGGTAAAATGGAAGAATGTGGAGGCTCTTATCTCATCTGCTCAGACATTCTTTTCTTTTTCCATTAAAATACATTGCTTACAACTCTAACAAGGTATAATGGAAAAATTGAACATCGTTATTTTCTTCACACTTAAATATCTTCCATAGCATTCCTTGTATCAAAAAGCGATTAAGGAAAAAGTTGTTGATAATTTGACTTTTTGCAAGATGTTTTATAGCAATATTTTTTATCTAGATAATTCTCCAGATATGACATACAAAGGCTGTATTTTTTTCAATAGAAACCATATTTGATTTGAATATGATCTTTTTCCTCCTTTCAATGATAAAAGATTTAAGGTAGGTATTTATCTTTTTTAGTTTATGAAAAATTAGAAAAAACGTGTTGTAATATGTACCTACTTCAAAGCTTAATACGTAATGAGAAGATCAGGTTATCTTTTTGGGTGCAAAACAAAAGATTGTACCTATGCCTGTCAATTAAATTGTAACCAGTTGAGAATGCGCAAGCTTGCATTGCCATGATGAATAATATTTTCGACGGCCATTTTGACCACTTTCCCGAAATGTCTACAGGAAAAAAGCAACGGACATCCTGACATCACTTTCGAAAGCCAAATTAATCAAAAATGGTTCACTCTCTAGCCCTTAAACAAGAATACCTTTTTTGTGGGAAAAACTATGGAAATGAGCTTTTCATAAACGATTTTTCTAAAATCATAAAAATAAAACAATTAGGGGTAAGACTGCACAACCCACCCCCTCAAGCTACCTGTTTAAAAATTAATATTTTTGCTTTATTATTAAATCAAATGGGACAATACCCTTAAGTTCTTCTGAGCGGAGTTTTTATAAAATTTTATACCTCATAATGTAATTGATTGGATTTCGTTAGTTGGGGATATACAAAATCAACTGTAAAGACTGTAACCAAGTGTATATTGGGCTAACTAACAAAACACTCAAAATTCGTTTCAAAGAGCACTTGGCTCACCTCAAACACAATCGTTGGACTAAATCCGTTGTTGCCCTATAACGTACCTATACGCCACAAAGTATAGATAATATTTCCTTAGCCCAGCAAGTAAATCCTGTTATCAAAGTTTAGATTACATTCAAGCATTGAATAACTTTCACTCAACGATTCAACCTGCAATGGTGGACTTTCACAACGTCGCCTTATCTCAGCACACAGCTGAATAATGGTTTGAATTTCTGTTAATATTCGAAGGTCCGTAATCTGTTTTAGACCAATGAATTGTTTATAAAGGAAGGTTTATATCATTTTGAAATTAATCCAGTTTTAGGCCAGTCAAAATCGACACAAAAATAGGCTAAATTCGTAAAACTACGAGTAGTTCTGCATTTTTGGTATATTGTTCGGGCCAGTTAGGGTAGTGTATGCGCGAGTTTGCAACTTCGGAATTTGGATTTGCATAACTCGCGAAAAACTGCGTAATTTATGCACTTTTTCCAGCTTTTCGCTCTGCAACTCTTAAAGTATGCAATTTTCGGCATCAACATTCACACAATTTTTAAAGTAGGTACATTAAATTGTCAATAGTAAGAGCGCAATTTCAGCACTGTAAGTTGAATAGACACGGAGATATGGCACTTCGAATTTGGCCCATTTTTCCCAAAAAATGCAATTTATAACTTTTGCCCTTTTTTGTGTCATATATTGGCGAAATAACTCATCCTACGAGAAAATGGGTACCTAGCTATAAAATAAATTTGTAAAAAATTTAATTAGCTTTCATTTAAGCATCAAATGAGATCTGTAAATCTAACAGTTCTATCACAATAACGAAATAACCAAAGGGTGGCAAAGCTGCAGTTTTCATACAACGAACCAAAACTATTCTAATTTCTAATTCCTATATTTTTGCATTGTATCCAAGGGCAAAGCATAGAATTATGTATTGTAATGAAGTAATAGTAGATTATTTTATGTGGAGGAGAAATATTACTTTTCATGGTGTGCACTGTGCCTGTGTTTAAACGCCGAGCGTAGTTAAATTAGGCGGCTATTAGAAGGCAAGCCATGAAAAGTAACTTCTCCAAATAAAATAATTATGCTATTTTTCATACTATTGCATACTTTAAGAGTTGCAGAGCAAAAATTGGAAAAGTGCATAAATTACGCCGTTTTTCGCGAGTTATGTAAATAGCACAACTTTTTCGAAGTTGCAAACTTGTGTATACACTACCGACTACCCTAACTGGCCCAAACATACTAAAAATGCAGAGCTACTCGCAGTTTTACGAATTTATTGTCGATTTTGACTGGCCTAGTTTGGACATTACATGATTTTAACCTATCTGGCACGTACCTAAAATAATGTTTCCGGATGCTTCTACAGAATTATCCTTATTTGTCACAGTTTTTGGTCTAACTGGTTTCACTATCGGCGGGAGTTACTTATACATATGTTTCTTAAAGCCGATTTATTTATAGGTTTTTGGTTTAGAATGTACATTAAATGAACGACAACCTTTTGCATAAAAGCATCTACTAAGTTAAGTCAAATTTGTGTATGCAATTTGAATAAATATAACATAATGGCAGAATGGGAAGAGTACTCCTACATAAATTATAATCGGCATGTCTTAATGGAATTGTCGTATCTGACACACACATTCATATATAGATTAACTTATAAATGTGTAGGGGTGATGACTAGTGCAGGGTAAAAGGTACAAGACAAAGTCAATCTAGAAGACTAATAATTGCAACTAATATAGCGCCTTCACAAGCCCAAATAGAATGGTAATTACTAATCTACTTTAGAGAGATTGAACAATAGAGCTTTTACAATGAGATTAGCAGCGTCTTATTAGCTGTAAAATACAAGTTAGATCCGTGCGTGATTTCCAATTTCCATACAATTAGGAAGCTTGATAGGTTTCAGACTTAATCTTAGTATGAACGATTTTCTTCTTTGAGTTCTTATTATTATATTAAACTTGTTAGACACGTTACATTTACTTGTATCATTCCAAATGGAAAAAAATTAAATAGCTAATTAAGTAGTGAGCATTTGACGACCATTAAGCATTAGAAGTTATTGCAAAGCAAAATATACACTGTGTCCCAATTTCGATGCTCACCATTGGTATCTCGGTTATTAGAAGACGTAGGGCAACGGTTAAATGGGGAAAGTTTTGCAGAATTTAATACTCACGACAAATATCATTTCAAATTTGACCTAACTTTTTTAATTTTTAAAATATTTAGAAAAAACCAAAATTTGTCGATTTTCATTTTCCTCAATAACTCTTTAACGCTTAATCTGACCTCTTTTAAAGTTTTACATTATTCAGATACTTTTTTAAGACAAATTATTTGATATAATCAGAAGCCCCCGATTGTCTTTTGTTTTTAAGTTATTAGTGCTATCTTTTGTTTTTCATATGGCGGCCATATTGGATTTTTGGTTGGTTAGATAGTCTTTAAAAAGAGCTTTTCAACGATGTATAACATGCCTGAAAAATATTTAGTTATAGTTTGTCCCACAAGAGCTCGGGTGTGACTTATTAGTTATTGCTGTGTGAATTAACGCAAATTATATTCGCTTTATATGTCGCTTACCCATAAATCGCAGATAATGTTTATTTTCGTGTTTTAAGGCGCTAAACCTAATACTGGGTGTAAATTCGAGTGAAGTTAAAAACCACTATAGCTAATCAAATATACGAGGAGAGTACAAGTACAAGATCACCTAAGAAATAGATAAAAATGGATGCTGATGAATACACTTCGGAGGACTCCAAAAGAAAGAGGGAAACATAAGGATTATGAAGATATCTTTAAGTACAAGGAGAGCCAGATCACCCCGATAAAGGACAGGTTAGATAAAAAGAAAGATAAGATAGAAGCGTTAATGGATCAATGAGCTGGAAAATAATGTAAAAGAAATTAAAGAAAATGAGAAAAAATATGAACGAGAACTAAAGGAACTTAGGAAAAAGGAAGCCGGAAAATTGGTAGAGCACCTCGATACCCAATCCAAAAAACTATCAAAGGTGGGGGAACGAGAAGGAAAGATGACAATCAAGACAATGAGAAGAAATATGAGTGGAAACGAAAATAAGGGGAGCGACGATAAAATGAAACAGAGAGGAGTAGTGAATGGCAAACTTAATGTAAAGAGAAGAGATGCGAAAGAGGAAAAGAGGAAACAAAACAAAATATAATGAAATAATGAAAATAGGCACATGGAATGTAAGAAGTGTAAAAGATGAAAAAAGAAGGAATGATAAAACAAGAGATCGAAATACTAGGTAAGAATTACAGAAACTAAAAGGTTTAAAACAGATACATAAAGGATTCTGGGTAACACGGACAGGTGTAGAAGAAAGAGAAGGGTTAGGGCTGATAATAGCACCAAATAAGCTTATAGATGTGGTAAAAGGAAACCATGTTAATAAAAGAATTTTAAGTGTAAGAATAAAGTTGAAGGATCAAAAGATATGGACGGTAATAGCACAGTATACGTATACTGTGGTAATAGTAACATTCGGAAGAAATTAAGATGCCAGAAAGGAAGAAAAGGATAAATAGTCCCTACATCGAACTATGGCAAAAAAGTGGATTAAGTGGAACGAAATATTCTGATTTTAATTAATAATAAGCAGAAATGATAAGTCAATGAATTATTTTTAGAATAGAAAATAGAAATAGAAAAACATTTTTCTGTAAAACATGAGGAGAAAATGTTTTTTTTTTCTACTTCGCGACGATTGTAGCTTTATACCCATACTGAAAACGATACGGAAAGAAGCTCTGTTTCCGTACTGTTACACGGATTTAATTTTTTTCAAGACTAACTGTCAACCAAACGGGACCTGGACACTTCGCCGAATGGACATAACGCCGAATGGACACAACGCCGAAACTTGGACACAACGTCGAAACGAATTGTTGGACACATCGCCGAAACTGGACACAACGCCGAAATCAGCCGTTGGACACAACGCCGAAAAAGGACACAACGCCGAAATTAGTACTTGGACATATTACCGAATGTGGACACAACGCCGAAAAGCAAAAATTGGCGCTGCATAGATCGGAAATCGGACGTCGAAGCCGAAGTCTCACAACATCGAAGCAGCTTAATGGACATATCGTCCATTGGACACTACGCCGAAACCTCGCGATGGGATATATAATCGAAATTTCTTTTTAAAATTAATTCAAGTTCTGATTATATACATTATTTATAGTCATATGTATCTCAGAATATTGGAACGAATTGAATATGTTGTGCTACTTAAGCCTGATTTTCATATATGATTGATCCCCGCCTCCCGGCTAATTAAATGCTAAATGGAGTAAATGATAATTTATTATTTTTATCTTGAAGCAATTCTTGCCTTAACCTGTCTGAAAAATCAGGTTCCCAGAAATGTAATAAAGCAGGTAGTATTTAAAACTATTTACCACAAATTTTATTGCTTACATTGCCACATTGGGTTAGTGTTTCAAAAAATCGTAACTCATTCTTAACGATTTTTGAAACACTAACTCTGCTGACGCCTCGATAAAGGCTAGGACAACTAGCCGAAACGTCGACTTAATGAAGTATAAGTATATCGTTTCATTATGTTTCAAGGGAATTATAAGGGTCTTAATTACCGAGGGTAAAGTTTGCGTCCCGAGGGCCTTGCGCCCGAGGGACAGCAATTACCCGAGGTAATTGAGACCTATTAATTCCCGTGATACATAGATAATTTTATTTCTGACCGAGTTTAATAAAATTTGTTCATTTCCGGTATATTTGATTCAGGTATCGTCGATTGCAGTTTTGGTTGTTGCTAGGTTATTGGTTCATAAAAGAACCGTAGAGGGAATTATAGCGTCTTTATATCCCAAGGGAGTTATGACACTCTTTAATTAACGTGCAGGTGCGCATCTTGGTTATTTTATTTATTAACTCGTTTACTGTTCCATTCCGTTCAGTCTTTTGCTAGTATCTTCGTTTCATTCCATGTGTTTACCATGGTGTTTTAATTGCTTTTGTACTGTCCTTCATGTGTGTTTCGGTCTGTACAATTCTTCATTGGTAATCATCTGCAGCCACAATATCTTGCATAATATTTCTCAGGCATTATTTATTAACGAATGCTTGTATCATATATTTATGAGTTTTCTCGTTTCGTTCCACGTTTCCGCCCTACATAATTTTCAACAATTACTTAAATATCCAACTTGAACATTTCTGTTGTTTAGTAATGATTATTTTTAGAAATCTAACGGAAAAATAGTGTCTATCGGCAATCCCTAAAGTACAGCCGGCAGGTATGCAATTCTTAGTATTTCGTAGGGTTGTGGCCAGTGGTCAGGGTCACTTACAACTTCCTAAGTTTACGATATGCCTCCTGCACTTAAAAGGATTAAAGATTTTCTGTCAATCAAAGCCCTGTTATTGTAATCCGCACCATAAATAAAGGTGGCATTTTAAAAATAAAGTATTAGGTGCCGACTGTATTTAATTTGTTACACGTTACACCCGTAAAGTACCTACCTATAGTTTGATTCAAATAAAGTTGGGTATGACTCATCGATGTTAAACTATAATAAAATTACATATTTTTATCTCTCACTCTCAACAGTCTCAACTACATGTATTAGAGAATGATGGCTATAAAAACATAAATCTGCTGTACTCTTCATATTAGCGCAATAAACGTGTGTCGTGATTAAGAAGCAGCATCTGTCACTCCTGTCATTCTTTAAAATTTTTGTTTATGAGTTTCTTATAAAAACAGTGTTGACTCGATCAATAAAATAAGTGGATAGAATCTTCGAATATGTTCGAAAGATAGAATGCATCATTTGTCTAGCCCATTGAACTGTACGCTATACGCAACTGAAAAGGAAACGCGCATAAGTAACACTGAAGCCAAACGACTGGGTATCTCTATCTTTTTCTTTTACACGCAACGTCATACAAACGATGACACGGAGCATAAAATGCTGGTGACAGATAAAAAAAATATATTGCAGCAGTTATCTCTCTCGTCTGCTCTACTACCGCAACAAGCTAGAAGGCAACAGAAGTACCCATTCGCATCTGTCTTTGTCAGCCTTCAACGCCTACAATGCATTGAAATAGCCCGTTTCCCTTCCAGTTGCTTATAGCGTACAGTTCAATGGTCTAGTGTGGTCTAGCCTTAAAATATAAAAAACATAGAATAATTTTCCACTTTCTTTGACATTTTATCGAAATTTATCTAGAGACATCTGCCGAAAAAAATATTAACTAAAAGATACTTTGCCGATTTAATCAAGACTTACGTCGCCTAAATATTAGTTCATGTAATTTTAAGAATGAGTCATACCCATGTTTATTTGAATCAAACTATACAAAGACATTTTCACCATTACACAATTTTATTTCAAGCGACGCTTTGCAGTGTTACTTTGCATTTTTAAGTAGGTACAGTTGGGGCAACAAAAAATGGGACACTATGGTTTTACAAGTTCAATGGGCATATGTACTTTAAGTAGTACCTGACTAAGGGCGGATTGTACGAGAGTGGTTGAACTCATAGTCATATTTGAACTTGGTTTAATCTTTGTAGGACAAAGAAATTTTCTTATTAAACCAAGTTCAAATATGACTATGAGTTCAACCACTCTGGTACAATCCGCCCTAAAAAATTTAAGTATTGTTTAATATCGCGAAGGTCAGGTAATACTTAAAGTAGGTACATATGGCCATTGAACTTGTAAAACCATAGTGTCCCATTTTTTGTTGCCCCAATTGTACATAAATACTTAGGTACCTTACAAATTAAGGTATGCTTATAGTTAAGTACAGCTTAAATACCATAGCAATCATTGTTTCAATAATCGTTGCCATGCCATTTAAGTAATAAGTTCTGCTTAACTTTACGTGTTACTGAATTTTTACGGTGCAAATGGCCATTATAGAGCGTTGATTGAGTGTTTAGTCAATGCTAGAGTGATCTCGTCCTGTCGTTTTCAGTACATATTTGGAATAGTGGAAGATATTACGGTGTCCACAAAGAGACTTGGTGCTATGTATTACACGTGTCTTGCATCAGAAGATGGATTTCTTATTTTTATTGTTGCTTTTATTTTTATTATTGTTTTGATTTTGTCCTGATGAAGCCCCTTACGAAAGTGGGCGAAACGTTGACTTTTTCAACACTGACACGGTCCTACCCCGGCAGTCTCTGCCCTGGCCGTGGAAACTTCCGCTCTGACATTGATTTCTTTATAGAAAAAATAAAACCAACAACGGAAAACGAGATTTAGTACCTATGTATTGAAAATGGCAACACATGTTGCAATAAACATCAATTCATAAAAACCGGCGAAGAGCATAACCATCTACCCGATGTGGAAAAGATTCTTTATTACTTAGATATTCAATGATGGATGCTGCTGCTGCGACTAGCGAAGACGTAAAGTCTATATTATTTATAACTTTATAAGACATACTCCAAGGTAACCATTCTTTTGGTCTTTTTTCGAATATTCTAATGCGTGATTGATAAAGACTCGAATACTTGTTGATACTTTTATTTAAATTCCATCCACTGGAGAGGACATCGCCTATTAGAACAGTTGATCATTCCATCTGTCCATTATTGACCGAATTAAAGTTGAGCAATATGTGCGACTAGTACTAACATAACTGACTCTTCTTGGTACCTACTATAAAATATTAGAAAATAATAAATACCTATGTATATTTATTGCTGTCAAGTGTCAAATGTTGATTTATGTGTTAGCTAGAGTTCACTGTGTGTTAGTCTCCTTTTTTTTAAATATTCTACTAAGTATACATTTTTAATAGTACATTATTATGAATTAGTTCATCTTGATATTGTTTATTTTCTAAGTATTTTTTAAAGTTTTTTTAACAAAAATGTTGTAGGAAAATTCTGACCAATCTTTGAATCGGAAAAGCTTCCTATAAACGTCGCTTACGGTGACTAGGATAAATCGAAAAATGAATCGAACCAATAAACTATTAGTGTGCGTACGGCACTAATTTTTCATATCATTTTCAAAAGAAAACATGTAAGTACTTACCTATTATTAACATTCGATAGTCTGACTACTCATTGAAACAAAATATATTTAAATTTACATCACTTTTGTCATAATTAAGGTAATTGACGTTCGAAAATGGAATATAATGCACTGAATGAAAGCAAAATAGTGTACTGTACATGCTCGTGGAATTTTCTAAATTTCCTAAGTTTGTACAGTCTTTTAATATAAACGGACAAATTAAACGGATAATTAAAATTAATGCAGAAAGAGGTTTCGGCGTAGTGTCCAATCGACGATATGTCCATTAAGCTGTTTCGATATTGTGAAACTTCGGCTTCGACGTCCGATTTCCGATCTATGCAACGTCCATTTTTGTTTTTCGACGTTGTGTCCACATTCGGCAATATGTCCAACTACTCATTTCGGCGTTGTGTCCTTTTTCGGCGTTGTGTCCAACGGCTGATTTCGGCGTTGTGTCCAGTTTCGGCGATGTGTCCAACAATTCGTTTCGACGTTGTGTCCAAGTTTCGGCGTTGTGTCCATTCGGCGTTGTGTCCATTCGGCGTTATGTCCCTGACTCAACCAAACCATTATTATACAATGAACTCTAAAGAAACTGAAAGGGCGACCGCCGTAGATTTGTGTGAGGCACGGTCCCAAGATAGGCAACCCGCTGCCTTGTGGTATCTCCATCCAACGTTTAATTCACTTGTGTCAAATTTCAGCCATCTAGGTCCAGGGGTATGGGCTGGGCGTTGATATGTCAGTCAGGACCTTTAGTTTTATATACGCGTATACCCATGCGTATACCTAGAGTTTACAGCGTTCTGTCAGCAATTAGGAGGGGAGGGGGGGGGGGGGGGTGTTCTGTCAACATTCTCATAAATCCAGAATATAAGTGAGAATAACCTCCTGAAATTTCATGACTGATACTATAACCAAAGATTCTCTTTGCTATAACTACATTGAGCCTTATTTCTTACCCCCTTTGTAAATTTAGGGTAGTACAACCCGACCGGAGTGGGTTGGCAGAAGTAACTTTTATTTTTCAGCAGGTATTAGGGATTCACTGAGTGACTTTTCATGACTTTTGAAATGACAACTCAAAATACGTTGCTGGCTCTCCGTCTATTATGTAGGTACCTATACAAAATTAGTGCACTTTTATTTTTATAACCACGTTGTTTGATACAGAATTTTTCCTGAAAATGCCTAGGTATATTATAGGTAATGTGTTAATTTGAAAAGGACCAACCATTAATTTAATATTTCAGAACTGCGCCGTGTTAGAAAGAAATGCCGAAACACGTCAACTTTTAAACTTTTTGGTGTGAATATCATAAACGTCAGATTCGCCACCTCCCTTCTGGAGATACCTACCCCTTAAATTTTTTCAAATGGCTTTAGGTATCAAATCATACCTCGTTTAAAAGGTCTGGTAAATCTCTATTCAATCATATCTTTTTGTCTTTGATACCAGCCTTCCATTGTTATTTAATCGTTGTTTAGTACAAACTAATGGGATTGAAATAAGATTATGGGCAGGAGTGATATATGTAAGTTGAAACATAAGAAATACTTAAAAACCACGATCCGAGAAGCGGAGAAATGATATGTAAATTACTCACTTAAATCACATCGTATGGCATTTCATAAATGTTTTAGATAATTGCGAAAGTGCGAAAACCGCATTGAATAATTCCCTAGACAAATTAACGCGCACCGTGGTACAAGTACAGTACGCTGTACGTTTATCGCGCGACACGGGGCTTTGATAAATAATAGATTAGGGAGACGATAAATCTTAAACTCCCACAACAACTTGTTAAGTATAAGCTGAAAGTGCACTACTAAACCCATTTTCCTAAAGAAGACCCTTTCGAGCAAGTTTCGCTAAGTCTTAATTAAATCTTTAAGTTTTAAGAAATTGACGTCACTATCGTCGCGTCGATTCAACATAATTAAATAAAAAGTCTGTACCATAATTAGGTATGTGCGTGCGGTTAATTAAAAATTCCTGTCATGTTTTAGTATACCCTTTTTACGAACAAATGAAAATGAATTTAACCAAAGAAATCGCGTAGTGGACAAAATGGTCAAATAACGATCTTTCAGCGAATATAACTGAAGTCACGTTCATCACGCAGATGGGTCTTGCATTCCAAATACAACTGTACCTCGTTATTTTGTTATAGGCACGTTTATGGTTTAATATTTACTTTTGATTTAATAAATCTCCAAAAGGGCGAGCTTTCTATCAAATCAAGGCATTGCTTTTCTTGTCGATTTATTTCCTTTTCGAAATTCATATCGCACATAGTTTTTAAACAAGAAGGTTACAAAAAATAGATAAAAACATGACAAATAAATCATCGCTACCATTATTTAGACAACCATTGCGGTTGACGCCTTAAATTTCCTCATTTATTTTTCTTTTAATATGTATTAAAAGTTAGATTTAGTCGATTTTTGGATTCTTGATTTCAAGTCGAAGTTGGGTAGGTAATTAATAAAGGAAATTTTTATCCTGTGTTCTGCCACAACTGGTCTGCGTCTTAGGGTTACCTCGTACCCGTACCTTTCAATGACTCCCGTCGTTGGGCCCCATTGTTAGATATCGGTGATTTCGATTTTTCACGGATTCTATGCTTATACGTGTCCTGTCATTAATAATTATCAATACATGCACGCTCCACTCCTAATCTCATCGTTACTCAAAAAGCTCCTTCCCTCACATTAAGGAGCTTATCGTAGCAGTTGATGTTGATGGTATTTCAATTAAATCAGAAATCTTATGTTCCACCACACCACAGTCGGGTAGGTGCGGTGACGGTGATGTTCCGAACGTCCATGGTGGACAACTAATAGACAACAAACGGATTTTCCATTATAAGCTTAAATTTTTGACAAAGAAAGTCTCTCTTTCGTGTTCACCTTCGTCCGAAAACGTCAAGAAACGGAGTTCATCCAATCCGCAATCCCTCTTACAGTAGTTAATGTGTTTCGACACTAGCCGCAGATGTATGGTGTAAGAAAATAAAAACAAGAGATAATGGAGCAAAAGAACAGTGGTGTGGTCCATTTCTCGCAAAGGGGTTAGACAGATAAGGCCAATTGTGAACTCACAACCTCCCCTTAGAATTATATTTAATAACAACAGTAAGTTTATTCAATTGCTGTTAAATTGCTACATGTTTCGAGATACTCCGATCCCATTATCAAGCAAAATCGTTGGAAATGTCCGTTGAAAATAGTTGTATAAAATAATTACATACCTATCTAAAAGTTAACGATATAAAATTACAATGTAAAGCTTAGATATAAGACTCACCTAATTGCGACACATAAAAATTAACAAAATCGAGTTTAAATGATAGGTTAAGAACTGATCTAACTGAACTAGTTCAAATCGCCATAAAATTGATACAATTTAAAGGGTCCTCCAGTGAGGAACCCGGGTATTGCCTTAAGGGCCAGGGAAATAGGGGGATGAAAAGGGATGAATAAAGTTATGGGGAAATTAAAGGTGATAGCAAGTGAAGGAAATGAATGAATATGGATCCATATTCATTCATTTCCTTCACTTGCTATCACCTTTAATTTCCCCATAACTTTATTCATCCCTTTTCATCCCCCTATTTCCCTGACCCTTAAGGCTTTACATTGTAATTTTATATCGTTAACTTTTAGATATGTAATTATTTTATACAACTATTTTCAACGGACATTTCCAACGATTTTGCTTGATAATGGGATCGGAGTATCTCGAAACATGTAGCAATTTAACAGCAATTGAATAAACTTACTGTTGTTATTAAATATAATTCTAAGGGGAGGTTGTGAGTTCACAATTGGCCTTGGAGCAAAAGAACTCACTTCCCCTACTACAATATTGCTTAGCTGAGTTTCACCCACAAGAAGGCACGGTTTTACTTTATATTCAAGAGAAATGCGTGTTTCTGTTTTTTCCCGTTTTAACCGCCTACATTAGCACCATTGATTATTAATTTTTGGCAGTATGTAGCCATCATAGGTTATTTCTTCTCCAATATAAGCAACATAATTTGAATATACAAGGTGTCTCAAAATTGACGCCCGTGTTTTTGGGATTTGATTCAGGGGGCTAAAACAAATCGAAAATTGAGAGTTAAAAATTTTTCGTTTGTCTCTCGTTATCGAGTTATTGATAAAAATGTAAATAATAAGTTTTACTGCATGGTCGCTCCAATTAGTTGTGTAACGTAATTAAATTAGGTGGCTATGGCGATGTTGAAAATTTAGGAATCGTGCTGTCATGTTGACAAGTACCATTTCCTTCGGTTTTGGGTGTTTAAAATGGAACGATGCTACTGTAATCGAGATTACGTCAATATGTTGAAAATTTACCACTGCCATTTCTCGATGAAGTTCCATTAGCAGCTAGATTAAATTGTTGGTTCCAACATGATGGTGCATCGGCACATTATGAATACAAGTGAGAAATTTCCTGAATGAAAAATTCCCTGGTGGATTGGAAGAGGTGGACCCGTACCATGGCCTCCTAAACCGCCGGATCTGAATCCGTTGGATTACTTTTTCTGGGGTTATGTGAAAGAACAAGTTTACCGCCAACTAGTTCTCAATCCTGAAGATGTGGTAGCCAGTATTTATGCTGCTGTGGTTTCATTAGACGATAATATGCTACAGCGCGTTCGTGTTTCCATGATAAATCGTGTGAATGTTTGCCTTGAAGTAGGAGACGATCTATTTGAACATTTTTGTGACAACAGATGTGGAAAATATCTTGTTTTCTAATATTATACTTTTTTAAAAAGTTTGAAGTTGAAATGTTAAATATTTATTTTTTATCAATAACTCTATAACGAGGAACAATTTTGAGACACCCTGTATATAATGATTTTCTTTATTTGTGTGCAAGTAACAATAGAACTTCCTGTTGGTTATTATTTTGAGGAGTTCTACGCTTTCTGGGTGTACTTCTTAATGTTAAACTCTGACCGGATGCAGAAGTTGCTGGTGTGCTTCTACCAAATTAAACTTGCCACCAATAAATTCCCATAATAAACTTCCTTACGTCTTTATAGGTGATGAAGCGCTTTTGCCCTTAGAGAAGATTTCTTGAACTTGTATCCATATGACGAAAAATATGGAAAACTTCTTGCATTGTGTGAATAGATTTTCAATTGTATACTTCGTCTGTTGACAAATCTCTTTATTAGTACAGACTAGTTCTATACTGAGATTGGTAACTAGCACTAAGTGAACAGCAAAGTGGTGAAGCAAACGCCTGTTCGCTTGCTAAGGAAGATTGGGTTACTTTTCCACCGCAACTCTTTCTATCTTTTATACGAGTAGGAAAAATCTACTCCTGTTATACAGGGTATGTATATCACGGAACCCGTTCATTAGAAGTTTCTGGAGTCCCTTACTACTTATGAATTTAGAACTTTCAGGTTAAAGATAACCCTTAGCCTTCTTTTGTTCTAAAACTTTGTCGATGTTGTACCACTTCCGGAAGGACCGGAAATCGCCATTCATCTTCTTATTTTAAATGGAACACCCTGTATATTATTGCATTTTTGGATTATACAATTGATTCTGCGTTACACTGTATTAGATTATCCTATAGGTACCTATTTTTGAGATATTATGATTTTTTTTTATTTGCGTTTTGTAGAGGGATGTTTAATAGCCCTCCTTTTGCTCTTCTTTCAATGCAAAACATTCATACTTTACAAACACCAAGTAAAACCATAAGGGTTCACAAAATACATTTGCAAACCTATCACAGATTATACAGGGCGTTCAAAATTAGTGGCAAAGTTAAAAAACTTCAAATACCAAAAAGTCATTTTTTTCAAATCGAACACCCCTATATTTTTACATATTTGGAAGGCGATTTAATTTACGCATCGATAAACTATAGGCATCCCTATACCTATCTTTAGCGGTTTTGTAGTTATTAACACTTTTTATCTAATATTGATTAAAACTGCACTTAAAACCTATGCACATTTGAAAGTAGGCTGTGAGGATGACAACAGGAAAAACAATTACTTTTACAAAACGAATTCAAAGATCTTATTTATACTACAACAAACCAATAAAAATCACTTTAATGGATATAAAATAAATTCAAAATATCAGTATTGGAATATGCGTTAACTGCTTCCATTTTATAAAATTGTTTACTGTTTACGACCCCCTCTTTGCTTTAGTGAGAATGACATTCAGTGATAATTTGATAAACATTGGTTTGTCTAATCATACAGCCTACTTCAAAGACTTCAAACTAAAAGAAATCGTTTGTCTTTGTCTCAACGCCTAATGTTTTTATAATAATTATAGTCAGAATAAAATTTAATAATATTTGTGATTTATAAATTTTTGTTGGAAGCCATCAGCACATTACAAAGAGATAAGATTTAAGATATTATGTTACTGCGCGCATCTGAAACTTCAGAAGAATCACTACCTCTATTATCAGCTCATCTTCGTTTAATGACTCGAGATGCAATTGGATAGGACTTGATTGAAGTGGGCAACGAATTTCTTGAAATGTGACCCAAAACAGTTCCGTAAGTCGTGTGAACATACATACGAAATTATTAGTTTTTGTGCTCCCCAAGTGCCAAATTTTAGTGGTTGATTATGCGACCTTAGGTAAAAAATACGTGTAAAGTTTATTAGAATACATTATATTTCAAGACTCAAAATAGAAACTCAAAAAAACAAAAAAATACTACCAAAAAATTACAATGGACTTGTCTAATCATGCGCACGGCGAAATGGAAACCTGAAAATTCGGTGTGAGACCCGAAGACCTGGCTACCCTGGCGTTAGGGAGAACGCGATATAATTCATTTGTGTATAGGTAAAACATACAAATGAAAAAACTGAAATGCACATCACATTTGAACTACCTTTTTCCTTTTGTATAAATCAATCTTAATAATAGTTAAGGAAGTAAATACAAATTTTGTTAAATAATGTAGGTACAGGATATTACGAGGCTGTTTATAAAAAGGGTACTTACCACTTACCTATACCTACTCTGCGTTACACTACCTACCATAGACAAAGGTTTTGTCTATGCTACCTACCCTACCATATTCGCTATTACTGTGCAAATTCAGTTTCGGTTCATTTTCATATCGATTAAAGACCCGTGTTTATTCAGAAAAATAAAAGAACTCATTCTATAAATTTGGTCAATTTTCTTTGCTTCATGGTTATATAAACTGGCACGCCTGATTCGATTTGCAATCAACGTATGCAGAGTGCATCTCGGAAGACTACTTCAAAGCAAAGCTACCTCGTCGTCTTATTAAGTTACTTCGGCTCGACGAACTTCGAAAAATACTCAAATAAGATATTCGACCAAAACCAATATGGACTAGTATTAGATTACTATTGCTTGAGAAGCATAAAAAATATTACTTTTATGGCCTTTGAATTCGGTAATACGTTTTTATATACATCAAAAACTAAAAATGAACACAATTTTGTTTGTGCATGCATAAGCATATCCTGTATCTAATATCTATAGTATATTTTATATGTATATACTACACATATAAACACATTTTCTATTCAAACGAATATTTTTCCACGGTAACATTTCATGGACCATAATAAAAGTATTATTGATTGCCAATAATTTTATACTTAGTATTTATAATAGAGAATGTGATTATTGATTATAGTACGGACACAAATCAAAATAATAGGTGCATAATACGCAATATTAATAGGATTATTAGAAACATATGAGCAAGCATCCAAGCGTACCGAGAACGAATTTAATGAAATATAATGTATACAGGGTGTCTCCAAAAACACCTTACAACGCTTTGGGTAGACTTATGGGGTAATATTAGACCGATATAACCCAAAATTTACCTCTGTGCAAAAGTGCACCATTTCAGAGTTACAGCTCTTCAAAGTTGGTGTTTGAAAAACGTTTATTTATCATAAATGATAAACCGTTTAAGATAGGAATTTGAATTTTGGAATAATAATTACCCTTATCAAAAGCTATAATTGTACAAATTTTGGGGAAAAAAGACATACAAGAAATGGACCATCCGCATTATCGTTACTATTAACAGTAGAATAATTTTTTAGTTCTTTACTAAAATGTAAAATTCGCTATACCAGGTGAAAGGAAATTTCAAACTTAATAACTTTCGCCTCTTCACATTTTATCGAAAATTATTTGGTTTTCCAGATAAAAGGAAAAATTAACGCTAGGTTTTTCTAATAAAAGTGTTTAATTGCATAATTATTATCTAGTAGCCGTAGACACAGAACCAATCGTCTAAAACTTTCGGATTTGAAAGATTTTTGTGGTTTCGTATGAGGAAAGCGATAAGGGCGATGTAGTATCCACAGTTGGGTTACCTATATTTTAGAGATCCGACAACATGTACAAAAAGCTGAAAAGTAGTGGCAACGTCGATACTTTTGTTTTACTGTAGGTCCCTCTGGCGGAGGAGATTTGGTGTAAGGCGTGCTTCCGAACGTTAACTTTGAAATCATCTGATTTGAAACCGCGAAGTAGTAAAGATCGTTTTCACTTGTTTTAATTTTGTGACTCCATTTTAGTGCTTTCTGCAGGTGAAACGTTTTTGATTAATACATTTATATCTGTCTAATTGAATTGCATTGTGTGTTATTATAAATTGGTCTTACCCTGAATTTGCATTACCTCGCTTTTCAATGGGAGTATTCAATTAATTTGAATCTCACATTGGGAGCGTTCGTTGATTATTTTGATGTCGTGTGTAAAAAAATAGAACTATCTATGTAATGGCCAGTTGTTTCATGTTAAATATGTGTTTGAACTTATGGCATTTCCGACATTTAATCATATATGTGTGTAGTTAGAAAAAATATGAAAACAAAACAAACAAATGACAGAAAAAATATGAATACCTAAAAACAGACAGTCGCAATGAGGAATACTCACGGCTGATTCTGACTTCGATATTATTATTATGTGTGTAGTTAGCAAATGTATTATGATTTTTCCTATTTATTTATGTGTTTTATGATTAATTGAGGGAAATTACAAATGAGTTCAAATTGAACATAATGTGTTAAATATTTGTGGATAAACAGAAAAGGTGGCTCTATTGTACTTAAACCGGACCTAACTGTACCCTTTGTGTATTTTTACCTGAAGTTGGACCCTTTTTGTAACTTGTGTACATGTCTATCTTTTTAAACTCTGGACCCTTTTATTTTAATATGCAATGTTAGTTTGATTGGATTGATTTGTTTAATTTGATTATTTATTGTACTATTTACAACTGCTGCATAAAGTATTTAAATCTGATCGAAGAGTAACAACAATTTATTGTAAATGTTTTGTCTTGATATTATTTAACAGTCTTGCTGCTATAATTTTGTATTTGATTGATGTCATGTATGTAATTATGTCAAAGGAGGAGTTTTTTTAGTGTTTACACTTTTTCTCCTCCGAATCGTCGAGTAACTGCCAATAAATGAATTATTTTGGTACAGTTAATGTTGGTTTTGTTTCTCCTTCCCGATCATAGTTCACGACCAGTATATTCGAACCTATTATACGATAGAGGGCCTGCCAGACGATCACGAGCTTCTGTCATTTTGGGGTTGGTTTGGTTTTAGAGGGAAAGTTTAAATTTTGTAGGCCATGTTTAGGGTTTCCCGCTCCTTTTGAGTTTATTAACATAAAGTGGGCGAAGTTAGCTTCTTCGTAAATTTTAGTTAGTTTAGTTAGGGCCAGGGGGGTACATTACAGCGAAATAAAACGCACTTTGCAGCAAAAAACCCAATTTATTGTTATTCAAAGTAATTCAAAATCAATCGGTCGAACTTTTATTATTTTGTTATTATGTTTACGGCTACTAGATAATATGCAATTAAACACTTTTATTAGAAAAACCTAGCGTTAATTTTTCCTTTTATCTGGAAAACCAAATAATTTTCGATAAAATGTGAAGAGGTGAAAGTTATTAATTTTGAAATTTCCTTTCATCTGGTGCAGCGAATTTTACATTTTAGTAAAGAACTAAAAAATTATTCTACTGTTAACAGTAACGATAATGCGGATGGTCTATTTCTTGTATGTCTTTTTTCCCCAAAAGTTGTACAATTATAGCTTTTGATAAGGGTAATTATTATTCCAAAATTCAAATTCCTATCTTAAACGGTTTATCATTTATGATAAATAAACATTTTTCAAACACCTACTTTGAGGAACTGTAACTCTGAAATGGTGCACTTTTGCATAGAGGTAAATTGGGTTATATCGGTCTAATATTACCCCATAAGTCTACCCTAAAGCGTTGTAAGGTGTTTTTGGAGACACCCTGTATAATAAAACTCTAACTCGGGTTAATCCTGTGCATTGAATATTTTTTGAAAATAATTATTGCTGGCTAGGTAACCGATATAGATTTTATCCTTCAACTAATCAATTGTTCGGCGTGCTGTGTGTGGTGGTTATTGGCATTGTCACGATGAAGAATGATGCGACGTTTTTGGTTTTTTCCAAATTTTATCGATGACTTTTGGCGAACAAATTGTTGTACCTAGACCATTATTCACCTTTAACTGTTCTTCGATCCTCTAAAGAAATGGTTGCGACATGTCCAGTGCAACCGAAATAACATGAGCGAACCACTTATGTGGGATTCGGTTCATCTTGGAAACCCAAACAGTGGATTGCTACTTAGTTTTCGTTTCGTCACCTGTAACGATATTGTAGCCAGATTTTGCAGTTCCTCATCGCTTCAATTTTTTAGGCATTACCTTACACGGCTTACACCAATTAACACGATCCTGTTTTGTAACTTCCGTTAAATTTTGCGGATTCCATCAGGAGCAGATTTTTCTAATAGCTAATTATTATAGCAAAATCGAATGTATTGCACTCGGTTATATGCCAAGGAATGACTCTATCTCGCCGTGCGTCACATGCCGATCTTTTACAATCATGTTGCGCACCGCATCGATGTTTGTTTTGAATTAGAAAAGATTAGATTTTGGTCGACCTTCACGAAATTTATCACTGACAGACGCACGGCTACAACAAAATTGTGCAAGTCAATTATAAACAGTCTTTTCTGATGATTCTTCATCAACGGCGGATCCACGGGGGGGAGCACTCTCTCCTCCATGGAGCTAGACAAATAATGAATATTTCAGTGCAGGTGTAATGGATCTTTTATTTTTACTTTCCCGTGCATATACACACGTGTACAAATACACACAGGGAAAGTAATGTAATCGAAAAAAAATCGATCTCGAGCTTTTGATAAATATAAAAAAACTTCATCGGTAAAACAAGCTTCTCATCAAAGTCGACCCAAAAGAGCCCAAATTAGGTGGGTTATTTTGGGAGCAAACATTCAAATTTTAATCCAAACTAATTTCCATTTCCATTGGTGAAAAGTTAGAAGCTTCAAGTAATACGCCGTTTTTCGTTTGTTTCTAAATTCAAAATGGCGGCCAATACAGCAATTCTCCCTTAGAATATAAATTAACTACAAACGTTTGTTTACATTTGGTTTGTGAAGCAAGGACAAGGATAGTCTAATTCAGTCTTATTTATTGTACTTTGCAATGCAATGTTGTCCAATTATGAACATCACAACTAAAACAGTAATTAAAATCTATAAATATCTATAATGTGAGTTATTGAAAATGATAAACTAAAACATTAAGCGACTGTTAAATGTGTCCAACCTTTATTAATTTACGTTCTTAAATAAAATCTTCCATAGGTACAAAGTCAATTCAATTTGACAACACAGCGATAATTATGCGTGCTGTCAATTATTATAAATTGTCGGGTGAGGCGGCGATCGCAACGACGCCAAGTGTAACTAAGAACATCGGGGTTAAAAGCATAAAAGCACGTAGAGTTTCGTGTGTTTTTCGTTTTCTATTGTTTTATCTTTAAAAAGATAATTACTTGGACCAACTTGGACAAAATATTACGGTTGTTAACGTATTCCACCATGAATCCACCTCCATAAACTACAATTTTAACCCCGACGTTGACGGCCATTGCTAATTTTAAAGCGCCATCTATATTTACTTCCTCACCCGAATACAAGAAGGATTATTTTCTTCTACATTTAATTATTAAAACGGAAAAGGCAATGACGCCGCGATGGTGCTTTGTGTGCAAAAGAAGCATTTTATGGACGTTCAAGGGCAAATAGAAAATATAACCTTAGGTACATAGGTAGTAACGTTCATAGACGTAGAAAGAAATTTTAATGGGGGAAGTGATTATTTACTTAAAATTTGAAGGAGAAGTTTAGATTATTTTCTATTTTAAGGAGAGAAGTGAGTATCTGAAAATACACATATCTACCTTGCATGTCCCGTATTCATATTATACACTATTTGTACAATGTTTATGGTGTACAATAATGTATTTAACATTGTTATAATTCAAGGTTAGTATACTGATCTTGGTTATAATTTACATCATCCTTAAATACAGGACGCTACTGAACATGTACTCTTGTTGTTTTGTCTTCTCTCTTTTTTTCCTGCGCACTCTCTCATTAGTGTTGGCTTCATGTTTTAATACCGTTCGTATATGGAAAGGCGTATCTGTACCTACCTTTCTATAATCTAAGAATTCTCCAAGTTTTTACTTTTTAGGGTCTAGCTCAAGAACCGTTTAACTTAATTAAAATTAAAAAATTGGAAATTATAGCCAAGGGATGGCTAGAACTATTACTTATAAGGCGCGATTCTCACTATACGTAACGTCACCGTCACGTTACCGTTCCGTTACCAACCCAGCAAATATAAATATGTTGTAAGTAATGAACGTATTCATACTTGCCGTCACGGCTATCTTCCGTCGCGGTTCATTACTTACAACATATTTATATTTGCTGGGTTGGTAACGGAACGGTAACGTGACGGTGACGTTACGTATAGTGAGAATCGCGCCTAATTGGTAAAGAACAAAAATTAAACTTAGCCAATTTAATGGCGCCCAAAATTGGTCAAAAATTTAAAGTCGATTTTCTCAAAATCTGCTCCAAGTTTTTCCACTTTTTGAAATGTTATGCATATAGTTCATGAAAAACTATTGGCACTACATTCATTTGTTTATTTCCCATAGGGGAGGGGGGGGGATGAATGTTTGAAGTTGAAAATTTTATATCTTCATAACTTTTTTGCTAACAAAGATGAAGAAATAAAATTGTACAGTGAATTAGAGGACATACGACTCTTTTAATCGACTATAATAATAATAAGTATACCTACCAATTTACTTCCGGCCTAACCGGAAATGAACAAAATATTAAAAATGTTTACGACATACCGTGTATATTATTTCAGGAGAAAATCAGAAATCGTTTGCTGATTACAACTAGGTATTACTACACACTACTTATAAATACAGGGTGTTTTTTTGGGAGCTTTGGTTAGACGTTTCTGGTAAAGTTTTATAGGTAGGTTTATGAAAATTTGTACATAGGGGTTACTCGGAAAGCCGAATCGATGTAAAATATTTTCAAAATGGCAGCACTTCCGGAAATACCGGAAGTAGCTACCAACTTCGTTATTTTAAATTGCAACCCCTATTTTTTATTGCATTTTTGGATTCTACGTGAAATTTCATAACTTTTGATACTAAGATGTCAATATCTACAAGTAATAGTTTTTGAGTTATTTTCATTTATTTAAAAAAAATGGCGGATGCAGACGGTACTTTGAGAATTCATTACCTGAAAACGGTTGTAGCTATGGCAACCGAGTTTTCACCAGCGCTTAAAGGAAGAATAGGGCTTTCTTTTGGTGTACTTAAAAAAAATTTCGGTTGCGTGCGACCTCACCTATGAGGCTCCAAATTTAGGAAAATTCAAACACTAAAAACTCAGTTTTTTTAAATGAAATGACCATTTTCTTATTATTGCATTTGATAGAGAATCAAAATGGGCATATTTTGGTATTACATGTTCCTATCCCGATCTTTAATAGTTTCTGACTTATTCTCATTTCATTGCAATGATACCATTTTTTTCGGATTTTTTAGTAGTTGGCCATGAATGTATGGCAAACGAATTTTGAACAAATTAAGTGATACTAAACCGTCACCTGTTATAGGTTAACATAAGTTTTTCATTAATGGAAAAAAATGGCGCGCAATGGTTTTACATATGTATTAAGATATTTGTAATTTAATTGTTATTTATGGTGAAATGGATAGAATCGCGTCACATGCTTGTCATACATTCATTGAGAGATATCCAGAAAGACCGCGTCCTAGTGAACGAACGTACCATCCGAACACTGGAATGAAATTGTTTGAATTTTGGAAGCTTTGTACCACCTTACCTACAGTAAGAGTTTTACGAATAGCTAATGTTAAGGAACCAGGAATATTTTTTGGGGAACATTGCTTGGTCAGACGAGGCCAAATTTAGTAAAATATTGTTGTTCCTGCAACAGAAGAGCTGCCTCTGCAAGAATATGCTCAATACTGAATCACAAGTCATACAATAATCCACACGAGAACATTTACGAAAAAGAGTTTGTGTTTGGAACATGAAGGCGCTCATTTTGAGCATGTGTTGAAAAAGACAAGGTTTTAAATTGATTTGAAACTAACAGGTGACGGATTGATTGGTTTAAAATTCGTATGCCATAAGGTCATGGCCAACTACTAAAAAAAAACCGAAAAAAATGGTATCATTGCAATGAAATGAGAATAAGTCAGAAACTATTAAAGATAGGGATAGGAACATGTAATACCAAAATATGCCCATTTTGATTCTCTATCAAATGCAATAATAAGAAAATGGTCATTTCATTTAAAAAAACTGAGTTTTTAGTGTTTGAATTTTCCTAAATTTGGAGCCTCATAGGTGACGCCGTACGCAACATAACTTTTTTTTAAGTACACCAAAAGAAAGCCCTTTTCTTCCTCTACGCGCTGGTGAAAACTCGGTTGCTATAGCTACAACCGTTTTCAAGTAATGTATTCTTAAAGTACCGTCTGCATCCGCCATTTTTTTTAGATAAATGAAAGTAACTTAAAAACCATAACTTGTAGATATTGACATGTCTATATCAAAATTTATGAAATTTCACGTAGAATCCAAAAATGCAATAAAAAATAGGGGTTGCTATTTAAAATAACGAAGTTGGTAGCTACTTGCGGCATTTCCGGAAGTGCTGCCATTTTGAAAATATTTTACATCGATTCGGCTTTTTGAGTAACCCCTAAGTACAATTTTTCAAAAATCTACCTATAAAACTTTCCCAGAAACGTCTAACTAAAGCTCCCAAAAAAACACCCTGTATATTTTTTTTATTTCTTTGAGTTATATTACGCAAAAACTATTTTGTTTTGAGTTCGTATGCAAAAACTATTTTATTTAATATAGGTACGTCATTGTAGTAAACACGGGAAAATTGTGTACCAGTTTACTGATCATTTTATTTAATAGTGCTTTACACTAGCAATTATTTTTAATGTTAGAACAAATTAGGTTTCTTTACTGAGCTACAGATCCGTCCCGCCCCCTTTGGAAAAATCCTGGATCCGCCATTGTTCTTCATTACCAAAAAGTGAAGCAAGCGATTCTATCTTTGAGAAAGGATACTAAAGGAGATGCTAGTATAAAGCATCTTTGCTGTATACTGAAAACGGGAGTATTGGGCGGGGCTAAGTGTACTACCAATATGGCTGCCTCACCAGGTCCAGACTACGGAAAATTATAAAAAACAAAAATCATTCTAACCCTCCGCTTAAAAGGTGGCTTTATTTAAAATAAACGGGGGTACACGCGATTCTCGCGTTTTGCGTGCTTTGGGGGGAGGGGGTATCTGTGATTGTAGGTTGTAATAGCTTTTGTTTTAAAATATCACACCTTGTTGAGCTGCTTTAGTTGCTTGAAAAAAGAAAAAAAATTTACATTTTTGTACCTTTTCAGATTTTTGACCCTGTAGGTAGGTATCTGTAATTTAGCAAGTTACTAAAGTAACTAAAATAAAGGATTACATTTACTTACATTTGACGTAAAAATCACAAAAATGGGATGATATTTGGTAAAGATATACGAATACGTTCCTACCTACTTATAGTAAATGTTTACCAATTATTTAAAAAAATGTAAAATGCAAACTTTTTGGAATAGATTTGAAACCAAAAATACATAATGGCCCTTTCACAATGTTAATTACGTCTTTGCACATAGTCTTTGCCCAAAAATTAACGAAAATATAACAAATTCCGTGTGAACTTCATAAGGATAGTTTAGAATGAATTTTGAATGTAAAAGAACTCAATTTGGACACTGGCAACTTTTTGGGAATACGAATGGCCTTAGGGAGAACGTTTTAACATTCATCTTTAACTATAGTAAAACTAAAAATACCATAAAACATAAAATGTACAAATAATAGAAGCTGGTCTAACGTTGCATAACATCTGTTTTATAGAAAGACCTTCTCTACCTTAAACAGTTTCAAATTTTTGTTTATTTCACTAACTAAAGGCCACCATTTACACGTATATGTACAGCAGTAAATATGGATTTTATTCCTCTTAATTACAATATAAGTTGTATATTTAGAAGTATAGTCAAAGTATAGGTATTCTCTTTGGTATAGTGTAACGTAACAATACACTTGCTACCTACTTTCATCAATAGATATTAAGTTAAATATGTAGACAAAAACATTTTTCTCGGTGAAAACATTCGACTATACCGGGTGAGTCATTTAACCTGGAATTTGAAATATCTCGAAAAATACGCATTGTATAGAAAAATGTGCCGAATCAAAACTTGAATATCTTCGAGGGGGAAATTCGTTAGTACTAAATTACACCCTCACCCCCACCCCTGTAGGCGGGGCGGGGGGCAAATTTGAAATCTTAAATAGCAACCCCTATTTTTTATCGCAGATTCAGATTTTACGTCGAAAATTACGTACGATTTGTCCGAAACATTTTTTTCGATTCGCGACAGAGGGCGCTGTAATCGCAAGAAATGGAGCAGAAGTCAAAAACATATAAACACGTATTTAGTAAGATTCGACAGACGAACGCTTGTGTCCAGGTTATTCAAGTCAAGGTCACCATTTCGACTTGATTAGTGAGGGGCAAGGGGATTCACGTTAATCAAGCACTCCAAATACAACATAAAACTATTACGTCCTCGTCGTTGTTCCTGGGTTACGTTAAAAACAGTTTATTCACCAACCCCCCCCCCCACACCCCTGCAGGAGAGGGGAGGGCAACCCTAACATCATTGAATAACCTGTCGAATCTTACTAAATACGTGTTTATCTGTTTTTTGACTTCTTCTCCATTTCTGGCGATTACTGCGCCCTCTGTCGCGAATCGAAAAAAATGTTTCGGACAAATCGTACGTAATTTTCGACGTAAAATCCGAATCTGCGATAAAAAATAGGGGTTGCTATTTAAGATTTCAAATTTGCCCCCCGCCGCGCCTACAGGGGGTGGGGGTGAGGGTGTAATTTAGTACTAACGAATTTCCCCCTCGAAGATATTCAAGTTTTGATTCGGCACATTTTTCTATACAATGCGTATTTTTCGAGATATTTCAAATTCCAGGTTAAATGACTCACCCGGTATATGTTACCTACGACATCGTTCATCGTTCAAAATCTCTAAATTCGAAATAAGCACACAAACATGTACATTTCGAAAGTTACCGAAAGAAGGTATCGGGACACATAAATTAGTCTACGATGAATGCTGTTACTACTTTTTATATCATTTTAACCATGAAAATGTTAACGCGAAGCATAATAGAACCATTTTTCATCATTTGAATAACTTTTCAACTTGAAATAATTAAATTTCCATGTTATCGAGAAAAAGTTTCCGATACTTGTCATTTTGAAAATTTTCGCGAAAATACTTTCTGCATTGTTTTAATGTTCGAAATGGGTTAAGGACCTCGGACAGACAAACTTTGCATGTTTACACAAAATTTTCACCCAAAAATAAGCACAAATAGCGAATTCTATTTTACACGTAATCTCCATAAGGAAACTTTGAACGTATTTTCTAAGTAAAGAAAATATATTTAGACACAAATACCGCTTGAATAAGATGACGGACTTTTATACTAAAATGTTTAAAACTTACTTTGAAAAAAATTAGTGCAGATATTTACGTAGTTTGCGGGGTATCTATAATTGTAGCTGGTAGCATTAATTTGTAGGTTATAAATTTATAATAGCTTTGGTTTTAAAATATCACATCCGCATTCGTCAGGATTCGGCGACTGTCGGAAAAGTGCACAGCAACACAAACATATACACACGTCTCGGTTATTATATAGTGATTAATGACAAAGCACCACACTTAACTGTATTTTGCCCCCAGTGGCGTACCGACACAGTTGGGGGCCTGGGGCGGCACTAGATGAGGGGGCCTATATATATTTTGTCGGCCTGAACTATTGTGAACTACCTACTATACGTCCACGTCAGCCACAGCGGGCGAGTCGATTTGTTTCTCGTGGTGAAGGGGTGACAGCGGACAGACACCAAAATCTTTAACCTAAGTTGAATTCGTAAATAAAATTATACAAATAGAAAACATTTTCACGATTAAAAGTATTTTATTGCAGTAAAACCTCTATAAACCGAAACCATATGGTACAAAATTTGTTTCCGCCTTAAACGGAAATCTGTTTATGGTGGAAAGTTATCTTTATAAAACCAAAATAATTTCTATTTTAGGTATATACAGGGTGTCTCAGGTTTAATAATCAGGACGTTGACATTTTGTAGAAAAACAGATTTTAAGGTGGGTTGCTCCTATATAAACACAGGTCCTAAAATTCTTTGTTTCTGAGATATAGGGCGTTAAATTTGTCTAAAAAATAAAATTTTGATTTATTTATTTCCGGGTTTATTTCCAAACTGTGGAAAATATTCAAACCAAAATTGGCACACAAGATACATGGACAGAGGGTCATAAGATTGAATAACACGAATTTTTTTAATCAACCAGTGGCGGAAATATGGGTAATCCGTTCTACTAATTTGATAAGTAAAAATAGTACGGCTCTGAATTAAATATTCTCAATATCTTTTTCGATAGAACATTCAATTCTTAACAAAAAATGACTTTTGACTTTTTTCGGTTCGGTCAATGTCAAAGTCGTGATCATTCAACTCGGGACACCCTGTATACTAATCATGTACAGTATGTACTTAAAAGTCTGTGTGAAACGGTTGTCGTTAATAAATTAAACTTTTTTAAAACAGTTTTCTATTATTAATTATTTTGCACATTTTTAAAAACTGCTTTTTCCAATTTTTTTAAAACTGGACAAAAGAGTCGTTTCCTGTACTGAAAAAACGGGACTAACACAAACATTGGTAATACGCAGGCTTCCTTCTTACTCTAACTCAGGGTCCACCCGTCCACCTTAGACAGTTTTTAACTGTATTTAGAACAAGTATAAGCAGTTGTCTAACATTCGGGGGCCTATAACGACGTAGGACCTGGGCCGATTTTTATTATTGAAAAAATAAAATAAAGTATTTTCATATTTGGGGGCCTATGGCGATACGGGGCCTGGGGCGGACCGCCCCCACCGCCCCACCCTCGGTACGCCACTGTTTGCCCCTCGAAAATAACGGATCCTGTTCACTTTTCACGAGATCCTCATTAATGTTAATCGTCTTTGAACATCGCAATCTCCTTTTCGGTTTTTCCAATTACGGCCCTACACATTGTTTTTATTTTGTACACTAACTTATGAAATGTTATGCCAGTCGAAACCTTCTTATCCACGCCATCTCTGCTGTTGCATCTACGTAGAGCACAAGACACCATAATACTTTTAATATTTACATTAGTATATATTATATAACTGTAATACACACGCACTTAATAAATATTACACTTTTTACTAACACAATCTGATTGACAGTTTGTTTGACATAAGTGTAGTATCAACATGGCGTACCTATACCACTGACCTGTATCATAAAGGACTGAGCATTCTTCAATACAACATTGAAGCAAACAAGCCCCACCTAAATATTAGTTACTCCAGGTGCCAACTAGTGCGTTAGTTATATAATGATGGTAGCTCGGTGTTTATAATGTGTTGGTAGTACTGGTATCAGCTGTTACAGTTTAGCTCACAAACCACTAACAAATATAGACCCTTTACGTAAATTAGAATGCGCGGACTTAGCAGTGGCGGCTTTTCAGGGGCAGCAGGTTCAGCCCGGCTGTATTAGATAAAATAAAAATGAGAAAAAAAAAGATTACGTTGTTTTTGGTAAATTTATGCGCAAAATACAAAAACAATGTGTGGCATGTTAGTAAATGAATCATTTTTAAAATATTTATAATTAAATTGATACCTATGCATTATCACTAAACATTACAAGTGAAATACTTTCAAATAAATTTTTCTCACATACAGCAAGTACACTGAAAGATATATTAACCTATTACGTTTTGATTAGTAGATTTGTGTATATTAATAAGATTTCTTGTGCATTTTAAAAAGCATTACATTGCAGAGTGTATATTATAAATAACTTAAGATTGAATTATGTCATAATAAAATATAATTCAGAAACAAGACGGAGTAGGTTAGTATCCACTATCCATACGCAACTACAGCTCAACATTTTAAAATCAACTCATGCTGTACTTGGTCATCGGTTTCTATGGCAACGCTCGATAATTTTTGTATGCCTACGCCGTGCATTACTAAGCAGGTACAGATCTCGCAGTTGCTCCGACTTATGGTCTGTACTTGCTACATTAAAACCAGCATACTCGTACTCGGTGTTATTGTTATCATTTATTAGCGTGTAGTATTTCTTGTTTTGGCGTTTTATTATTATAGTATTTTCAACGTTTATATTTTAAATTAGGTATTAAATTTTAATTACCATGGAACAGGTTAGTGACTTAGGTAGTTTGTTTATTATTAGAAAAACCGTTTTCGCGATGGACTCAGGAGGATAAGAAAGAACTTTCATTAATTGAAAGAAAGGCCACAATTATTACAAAAAAGCAAACCCCCCCCCCCCCCCCGCGCTGTACTGTCCCAATTCGATGCGAGCCGCCACTGGGACTTAGTGACGCAGGAAATTTAGTTTGCGATTCCAAACTACTGATGGCGCAAATATCAATTATTTTTACAGTTTGGCGTTGGTGTAATAAAAAGGTTGTGATTTGTGATACTTTATTACCTTTCTAACCTAAGTTTATTACCACGTGTGGATTACTAGGTTAGAAACATTTGCAGAAATTCTTGCATTATGTCATAGATAAAGGAGGTATATGAAATGTAAGGCCCCGTTTGGTGCTATAAGTACTACAGTTTGTATAAAATTTGTTAGACTATTTGTGAAGAAACTTTGACATTGTTGCTAACATAATTATTCTGAATTTATTTTATCTAAAATAACGATGGTGTAAAATTATGTTAAGACATATGTTCTAAATAATTTTACACAAAATAATTTTTGTAACAAGTCGTCAAATATTATGTTTGCAACAATGACATTATTATGCACAAATTTTATACGAAATTTAGTATTGTGTCAAACAATCCTATAAGTTCGGTAATTTGTAATTTAATCAATTTCAAATAAAAGGGGGAAGTTTTAATTCAGTATTTGAGTATTCCAAACACGAGATGGCGATGCAGTTACTGTAACTTTGCAAATATATGCTGGATTACCATCTATAAGAGTAAGTGATTTGTGGTTTAGCTTGTTCTAACCTATATGCTTAATATCTGGTGAAAAGTAGTATAATTACAGACTCATAATTATTTAAAAACGTAAATTATTAAAAATTGTATTTTATTGCAATGCATAAACGTAGTTTATACTACGTATGAAACAAGGTTATGTTTATGTAAATAAAAACACAAAAAACATTAGTTACCAATAATCACCAACACATACACAACAAACCTAAATTACTAATTGGCACCTTAAAATACCGGTTTTCAATTTGCTTCAAAAATAGTGGAGGGGATCATTAGAATGCTCAGTCCTTTAAGATACAGGTCAGTGACCTATACCCACTTTGACCACGTGATGTCGTCTCCCTTAGTATCCTTTCTCAAAGGATTCTAATGATTCTATGCAATGTTATTGCGTAAAAATGAAAACGTTGACGAGTAATTTCTATTATTAAAATAAGTGATACAACCCTTACATCATTACAATAAGAAAAAAATGCACTATTAAAATACGTCATAGCCAACTATTGTTTCCATTTAAAAAAATTCAACTTTGCTTCATAACCTCAAAATGCTATGCAAAATTAAAAAACTAGTACGGTGACGTTATTCGGCACAAAATTATCTACAAATTGTACCTATTTGAACAATTTTTATCTATCTTTAGAAATAAACGAATTAAAGGGCTGAAACGATTTTGGAGAATTTTACTTTTTTGCAAATATCTAGTAAGCCATGCATTTTCTTAAATCAACAAAAGCGTATCTGGATTAGTCTTCCAAAGAAGCAAATCTTTCCCCATTTAAGCAAATGTGTAACTCTCATGGTCTCCGAGATCCCCATACAAATAATGAAAAAAAACCCTGTACCTATAAGCTACAATTTAGTCTGAAGCGGATTCCACTAATTTTTTATTTTGAATGTAACCCAACGCGTTTCGACGCAATGTATCAATTATCAATAAGGCTTAATAGATTCGATTGGGTTTTCAGTGCTCCAAATGGGGTGACATAATTAAGGAATGGTAGTAATCAGTCACTAAACCTTCCCCATAGTTTTTATATTGAAGTTAAAATTGACTAGGAGTTGCTTAACGTTGACACAAAGGGATTAAAATTTAAATATACTACATATGTTTCTACTCAAAAGAGTCATCATCAGGTATCGTAGCATATTATAGGTGTTTTCTTTTTGCATCGCCACAGGGTTAGGTAAAGTTACAATCATCAAGTGATTAAAGTGCCTTGCGTCATGTAGACATTTCTGCCTCAGGTTAATATAAAACTTAAATAAAGCTTTTAAAACGAATAGGGTTATTGAGAACTGAGTCAAATTATTTTTATAAAACAAATGGTGTGTTATTGACAGAGCTGACTTAAGTCTACCACAACGTGCAAAAAGAAAACACCTAATATATTGGTAGGTGAATGAAGTAATGGTGTGCGAGTGAAATGGAAAAAATTTCATTGAAGTTGATAAATCAAAGCCTCATATTAAATGGTTAGGATGGAAAGATGACGGCCAACAAACCATGGGGAAGAAAATTAAATGGGAAACAAAAGACTAACATAACACAAACTGGCACACAAAATGGCAAAAATGAAATTGTAGCAATCAAAATGTATGTTGGTACTTTTTTCTTTTTCTATAAAAGTAACTAAAAAACCAATAAGTTGGTAGTATGATATATGTTGATGTACTTGTTGCACGTATAAGTTGTAATTTCAGAAAGCTATCATTAAATATTTCTTATATTGTTCATTTTACCTGTTGTTTCATTACTACCATCAGCTTCCATAAAAGGTTATGGGCCCAGAACACTTTTGGTAGTAATCTGAGTTTTAAGAATTTTTGTGTATACCGGTTTTTCTGTGTGGGTGTGCATACTTGAAGTGAAAAATAGAAAAAACAACATGGAGGTGATTGTAAACAAATTAAATAATTCCAACTGGAATGTGTGGAAGTTTCAAGCAAAGTTAGTTTTGATGGCGAAGGGGTTATTTGAAATTACCTGTGGTGATGAATTGAAACCTGTCGAAGATGCAGAAAAAATTGCCAAGTGGAAGATAAAGGATGCCCGTGCCCAAGAAGCACTTGTTCTCCGAATGGAAGAAGCCGAAGAAGACATTATTTCTCACGTAATGCAGTGTGGCACCGCTCATGAAATGTGGAACAAGTTAGAGAGCATTTTTGAGAAGAAATCTGAAGTTAGTACGCATCTATTAAATGAGCAATTTTATAACCTTAAGTTCGAAAATGAAACGGTGAATAGTTTCATTTCAAAAGTGTCAAATTTGCAAGCGAGATTAAAACAATCCGGAGAAGATATTCCAGAAAAAATGATCCTAACCAAAATTATTATGTCCCTTCCTGACAAATTTCGTCATTTCCGATCGGCATGGGAGAGTGTCAGCGCCGATAATCAAACATTAAATATTTTGACGGCGCGTCTTTTAATCGAAGAGGAAAGATTAACAAATGATGAGAAATCGGTGGCTCTTGTGACAGTTCAACGAGGGGCAACAGAAAAAGCAGCATGGACCGGGGGCAGTCATATGCCAAAAAGAAGTGGTAACAAAGATAATAGAAAATGTTTTGGTTGTGGAAAGATGGGCCATTTAAAAAGTCAGTGTCGGAATATTGAGTGTAATTATTGTAAAAGAAAGGGTCACTTGATGAAGGATTGCTTCGCAAGGAAACAGAAGATAGAACGGGATAAGCACCAAGAAAATGGGGCCAGTAGAAGTGGAGGAGGCATTGCACTTATAGCAGTTTCGAGTAACGTTCAATCGCAAGTAAATATGGAATGGTTTATGGATAGTGGAGCTTCACAACACATGTGCAAAGACAGAGAGTTTTTTTGCAGTTTGGTGGACCTAGAAGTACCGAAATATGTGAAAATTGGGGATGGAGCAGCTTTGCAAGTAAAAGGTCAAGGTAACATATGTTTATTGTCTTATAATGGTACCAATTTTCAATCTGTAACTTTGCATGATGTTTTCTTTGTACCAGATTTAAAGGTGAATTTATTTTCACAAGGTAAAGCTTTGGACAAGGGTTTGTCATTGTTTTCTGATGCAGAAAAGGCACAGTTTGTAAACAAAGAAAATGTCACTGTAGCTATAGCCATACGATACGAAAAATTATTTAAAATGATGTTTAGGTCTGATCTTTCTGGGCATACATGCCAAAGTCGCATATGTAATACATCTGAGACTGACGCTTGTTATTTTGTAAAAAAGAACTATGACCTTGAATGGTGGCACAAAGCTTTAGGTCATCAGAACGTTAGGTACATAAAAAATATACTAAATCAAAACCAAATTGAAGTAAAACAAACCGAACTGTTTTGTAACTCTTGTGTACAAGCCAAACAATGTAGGGAACCTTTTAAAGTTAGTGAAAACAGGGCAAAAGAACCTGGAGGTATAATACACATGGATCTCTGTGGTCCAATGGAGGAACCTTCTTTTAATAACTCACACTATATGTTTTTGTTGAAGGATGATTATAGTAACTATAGGTTTGTTTATTTTTTAAAGAATAAGTTTGATGTGTATGAAGTTTTGAAAGATTTTCTTGTTTTTTGAAAATCAGACAAATAAGAGGGTTAAGATTCTCAGAAGTGATAATGGTGGGGAGTTTTTAAATTTGTCAGTGGAATCTTTACTAAAAAAGAACGGGATCAAACATGAGTGTACTGTGGCATACACTCCCCAACAAAATAGCAGGGCAGAAAGGGAATTCAGGGCTATAATAGAGTCTGTGAGAGCTATGCTAGCTGAAAGTAACTTACCAAAGGTCTTTTGGGCTGAGGCTGCAAATTCCGCAGTTTTCTTATTGAATAGAACTGGTATGTCCTCCGTTGAAGGAAAGTCCCCTTATGAATTGATTTATAACAGATCTTTTGATTTAAAAATGATTAAGGGCATTTTTGGCAGCAAAGTGTGGGCTTACATACCTAAGGAAAAAAGGCAAAAATTAGACATGAAAAGTAAATCTGGAATATTTGTCGGATACTCGGATAATGTTAAAGGGTACAGGGTATATTACAAAGATAAAAATACAGTAGCTATTGAAAGAGAGATAACCTTTGAAGGAATAGAAAATATAGAAGAAAAATTTGTTTCTCTGGATCTAGGAAGTAACTTGGAGAGTAATGATGAAGTAAAATTACAGGAGGATGAGCCAATTGTAGTGGCACTAGATGTACCGCAGAATATGGAAAGAAATCTAGAGCCAGATTTAGATGAAAACGTAGGCTTGCTGCCTGAACAAACACCAGTGAAGGAGAGAGATCAAAGATTGCGCCCTAAAAGTGTCTTAAAAGTGCCTCAGAATCTAAGCCATGATTATGACTTAAGTTATTTTAGCCTGGACATTGATGAGCCCACATCATACGATGAAGCAATAAATAGTAAACATGCAAGTAGATGGAAAGAAGCAATAAATGAAGAAATGAAGGCCTTGATTGAAAATGACACCTGGCAGCTTGTCGAGAAACCTGAAAAGTGTGAACTAATAGATAGCAAGTGGGTTTTTAAGATAAAAAGGGATAAAGATGGAAAGATATATAAGTTTAAATGTAGGTTAGTTGCAAGGGGGTTTAAACAGAATGTTATGGAAGATGTGTACAGTCCTGTTGTCAGATTAACTACTATTAGAACAATTTTGGCTGTGTGTGTCCAGAAGGGGTGGACAATTTATCAAATGGACGTTTGTAATGCCTTCCTACATGGAGAATTGAAAGAAAATTTATACATGTATTTACCAAAGGGTTGTGAAGTAAATGGTAAAGTTTGCAAACTAAATAAAGCCATTTACGGTTTAAAAAAGGCACCTCTGTATTGGTACAAAAAGTTTGACAATTTTATGTTAGATGAAGGGTTTTATAAAAATAGATGTGACAATTGTTTGTACGTGAAAATAACTAAAGATGTAACTACATATGTATTAATTTTTGTTGATGACATCTTAATTTCCGGGTCTTGTGCAAAAGAAATTAACCACTTAAAATTTAGATTAAGTATGTCTTTTAAGATGAAAGATTTAGGTTTGTTGAGTTATTTTCTAGGTATATCTGTAGAACAAGATATGCAAACTGGTATGATTGTATTAAGTCAAAAACAATATTTAGAAAATATTCTTACTAGATTTGGTATGCTAGATTGTAGACCTGTAGGCACGCCAATAGATTGCAATTTTGATTACGATAGTTTAAAAAGGGAAAAATCAGAAAGTTTCGATATTGAAAAGAAGTGTAGGCAGATCATTGGCTGTATAATGTATGCTATGTTAGGCACTAGGCCAGATTTATGTTCAAGTATTGGGTTGTTGTCTAGATATCAAAATTGTGCAAGTGAAAAATTATTAGTATCATTAAAAAGGATGTTAAGGTACATCAGAGGCTCTCTTAAACTTAAGTTGGTCTTTTGTAGAAACAATAATGATATATTGTCAGGTTTTGCTGACGCAGATTGGGGAGGTGACACTACCGATAGGAAATCAACAAGTGGTTTTTGTCTTTATGTATTTGGAAATATTGTGTCGTGGAATTCAAAGAAACAAAGTACTGTCGCCATCTCAACTACGGAGGCTGAAATTATAGCGTTAAGCTCTTGTATTAGTGAGGCCTGTTGGCTACGAAATTTGTTGTTAGAGTTAAGCTTGGTTAAAGAGTTAACAATTATTATTTATGAAGACAATCAATCTGCAATTCGTTCGTGTAGTTCCCATGAACAGTTAAAAAGAATTAAACACATGGACATTAAGTACCATTTCACAAAAGAAAAAATCATGGAGGGTATTATAGAGCTAAAATATGTTCCGACTGGTGAACAAATTGCAGATATTCTCACTAAACCTCTAAATAAGGTACAATTTGAGAAGTTAAGAAATTTCATGCTTAGTTAAGTATTTTGTTGTATTTTTTGTGAATATTAGTAGATACTAAGTATGTGTTAGTTTCTAAGAAAATTTTGATTGAGGGAGGGTGAAATTGTAGCAATCAAAATGTATGTTGGTACTTTTTTCTTTTTCTATAAAAGTAACTAAAAAACCAATAAGTTGGTAGTATGATATATGTTGATGTACTTGTTGCACGTATAAGTTGTAATTTCAGAAAGCTATCATTAAATATTTCTTATATTGTTCATTTTACCTGTTGTTTCATTACTACCATCAGCTTCCATAAAAAAAAATACAATTTAAATCAAAAAGAGAAAAACAGTGGCAGGGCAAAATGGAAGCCAACTACAAAGCCAAAGACTTTGTGTGTGAATGTTTGTTGAAAAATATAACTACTTACTTATGTACCTACATGGGACTTGCAAATTGAGCATTGTGAAAAATCACGGGTTTTGTGGTCCCATACTTTTTTGTAAAGAATTTGATGCCGTAAAAGTTGTGGCAGTAAAAATTCAGTTTATGTAGGTACATATTATAACAACAAATTATCAATTGATAAGTATCCCAAACTTCATTAAAATCGACCGCATCGATTTTGAGAGTTCATCAGTTCAGCGTTTAAGTGAGGGTGTTCCATTTCAAACAACCCAAAAAAGTCGTTGAAAAAGTTGTGAATTTGAATTTATTTTTTGACCATCCTGTACAAAATAAAAATTCAAATTCCCACCATTAAATCTGAGACGGTGGTGAATATTTGCCGACAAAAATAGTTTTTTCTCCGCAACGGGTAGAAGAGTAAAAAAAATTTAAGGGCAATATAACAGCGACTACAGAGGTTCTAAAAATTTAAAAAGTTAGATCCACAAACTACGGTAATTTGTGGTTAGATCATCCCATTTGAAAAAAAGTAAGTCGTTTGTCCACTTTAGTGTTGGATCACCCTGTATTTCTGTATACATAAAAACAATTTTAAAATTCTTGCTTTCGACATAGTAATCAAAGCTTTCGACCACCAATCACCTTTCAAATCTGTAAGTTTTATACAATAAGAGTTATAGAACTAAGAGGTGTATGAGGAGACAAGGTGCGTGATGAGGGTGCTGGAAGAAAAAGGAGAAAGGTTTTGGACGGGGAAACGATTGAGACAGGGATGACCGTTGAGCCCGAGTCTTTTCTCGCTATACACTGGGGATTTCGAGGAGTTGCGGAGATATAAAAGGGGAGGGCTGGTGATAGGGAGGATAAAAGTGTGGGTGTTGGCATATGCGGACGACGTGGTAGTAATGGCGGACAGTGAGGAAGAGATGAGGGAATTAATGGAGTGATGAAGGGATATTTAGAGAGGAAGGGTTTGAGCGCGAATGTGAGAAAGGAAAAGGTGATGGAATTCCAGAGAAGAGGGAGGAGTAATGTAAAGAAAGGGGGGAGGGGGAGGTGATGTGATAGAAAGTGTGAATGAGTGGAAATGTATAGCCGTCTAGGGTATATTTTTTACGGTACGATAACAATATAAGGATGTGGTGCACATCAGCGAATTGGCAAGTAAGGGAAATAGACTATTGGGGAAAGTGTGGGGAAAGACTATTTGGGAAGGATATGGAAAAGAGAAGATGGATTTTTAACAAGTTGGTAAAGAGTGTGATGGGGTACGGAGCGGAGATATGGGGTTGGAAGGAGTGGGCGAAAATGGAAAAAATACAGGAAAAGTACTGTAGATGGACGTTGGGGTTGGATAGAGAGACGCCAGAGTATATCGTGGGGGTGGAGATGAAAGCGGAAAAAATAAGGATCCAGGCAGGAAAGAGAGCAGTGAAATATGAGATCAAGAAAAGGGCGGAAATTATTGGGGTAAATGAGTGTATGAGAGAGATAAGAAAAGAACGGATAAGGTATGGGCAAGATGAGGGGCGAGGTTGTTTTATGAGAGAGTGGGATATGCGAGGGAGGAGATAGAAAGGAGAAGAGAGGAAGGAAGGGATATGGTAGTTGAATTAGTAACAAGAGATAAAGATGTCCAAGGCCAGGAAAGGGGAGAGGATAGCAGAGGGAAGATACAATGAAAGATATAAGAAGATAATGGTGGAAGTAAAGACCGATTATATATTGGGCGACATGGGTTTAAAGGAGAAAAGAATGGTGGCAAGCTTCAGGTGCGTGAACGAGGAAAACGAAAACAGATACTGGTGGCAGGGTGAGAAAAGCATGTGGAAAATGTGTGGGAAAATATATGGTACAATGATGAGGGAATGTGAGGAGCTAAGGGAAGAGGAGAGAGAATAAGAACGGTGATTTTGGGAGGGAAGGGGTGGAGTGGATGAAGGGAGTGCTGGAGAGGAGGCAAGAATAGGAAGTTTTTATTTTTTGTAAATCTACCCAGTTTTTCATCCCTATTTCCTGCACTTTTTAATTCATAGATACGTACATTTATTTTCTCGTTAGACAGTATTCTAGGTGAGCTCCTTCCAGGTAATAACTTCCATCCCAAAAGGGATTGGAGGTTGAAATTTTTCCCGATGAACAAGGAATTCGCTCTAAGCACGGCTAATACGTTTGTACTGCCCTTTTTGTACACACCGCTCTTCACTTAATGTCAAGTCGAACGATTTGGCAAAGAAGACCATCAACGAACGAATGAAACACTCAACCGAACTTGATTGTTTAGAGAAATAAAAATGGTAACAGATTTCAGTATGTGAACATCAGGAAAAATAATTAAAGTTCTTAATTATTCGCAAAAAAATAGAAGCGCAGTTTATGAGTCGAACTGTATGTCAAAAAATGTCCCTCTGCAAATGGAATGAATGTTTTCAAATTGTTCTAGTAAAGATTATTCAGTCTATTTTGTTTTTTGTACGACAGTTGATGTGGTATGAGGATAATTATTCAAAGAACACAACTGAAGATCAGCTGTGAAGTTTTGTTTAATTCTTTACTTGAAATCTATTCATATAATTTTGAACAATTTATAGAATATATTTACATTCACAATTTAATATTGTACAAAAGTGGTAGGCATGATTTTCCACTTGCTGTTACAAAAATATGTAGTATTTGTACCTAATATAGTTATAACAGAAAAATTGTAGTGTTGTTAATCATTTTAGCAATAACCGAAAATATTAACATAACATTTTGAACAGTTGATCGCAATAAGCAATAGTACTCATCAGTTTTAGACATTTTTTAATTTACATGTCCTGCATGTCCATCGAATATCTATGAAACAATGAAGGTTAATTACTTTTCTTGAATGATGGAATGCTGTAATTAGCTTTACTTGTTTGTAACATTACATTTAGAAGTAGACAAAAACATTGCAGCAGAAGCCTTGTAAAATTATTACAAAAATATACATTTGTTCCATTTCATAAACAAGTAAAGCAAAAAATTCAACAATAACTACAATTTTCAAGAACTTCAAATGCTACAGGCAAATAAAAACCTATATTATAGCAGAAATTAATGACATACGATATTATAAATGCTCTATTTATAAGCACAAAAAGCCATTTTAAAAATTAGCTATCTAATAATAACCTAAGCGTGACACAAAACCATTATCAGTTTTTTGGCATTTTACTTTGCTAGTTTAACTATCTCCTATGCAAATATGTTAAAATTGAACAAGTTCCTTTTCCTTAAAAATATCAATAACTTTTTATTACATGCATTCAACATTTTAATTAATATTATAGTAAGAGTCAGTCGTAAGGTGTAAAGCACCATTCTATAAGATAATGTAAATAGATATGATAGAATGGTACCCACCTAATCAGTTACAGAAATACTAATTTAAATAAGCAACCTGTGACTACCATTTATTTACCTTTAAACTTGGGAAGTATGTAGATAGTAAGTCTACCTTTTTAGTTTATAGACCGACAGTGTCATAGACGGTCAAACATAGTTACCTAACACATTTCATTCAATTTTTTGGAGCTAATTATATTAAATCGTGATGGAAAATCTAAAATAAAACCATCTTGTAGTTTATCTACCATCTCTGGTACATGACTGAATTTAGAATTTATCTATCACCTATATATTACACCACAAGGGACCTGTGCAAACAACTTGTAACCGCACTTCAAGTTTTTTAGCAAGCCAAAGATTTTGAAAAGGAATTCCGTAAGTGTAATTGTAAAATTTTAAACAAAACTTTAATATTTAAGAAAACAGACAATCTAACGGTACTTGTCATGTAAACTGAATAAAGAAAAATTTCCTCGTTTAGGCAACTGTAAAAGAACATTAATTTACAGGATTTTTGTGAAAGTAATTAATCGCCAAGGGTAAATTAGAGTTTTTAGAAGCCACGTAAATAGATATTCAATATCATTGAAAAACATTTCTCCCATAAAGTATGTTGCACAAAAAACGTAAAGATTATGCAACAATATTACTTTTCTGTAAATAATAACAAACCTAAAGGAATAATTAACAATTTCTATTGCTTTTTCCAATTATAAATCTTTAAACGTTTTTAACGAAATCAAATTGAATTTTGAAATCATGTCTTGGTATGTAAAAATTTGAAAATGTTGCAAAAAATTAAAACTTTAGTTTTAGCGGAAGTTAAAGGAAAAAAATTTTTTTTCTGGTGTTGAGATTGTTCGGTAAGCTAAAACTGACAGACGATGAAAAAATCTCATTGAAATCTTGCTTAATTTATGAAAAATAGCACTTTTAGAATTGAGACAATTTCGAAAAACGCCATTTCCTAGTTAAGTAAAAATCACTCAGTATATCTGATAGGGGCTAAATAGGTTTTCAGACTAGCACAAATTATTGCCGTAAAGTTTTTTTAAAAAATCAAAAATTAAAAAAAAATCCATTTGTGCCGACTTTTTGGCGAGCACTGTATATTAGTATCGCTTCTCGGATCATGCATATGCACATGGGTGGCAGCATCATTTTAAAAATATTTTTTTTAGATTGTAGTATTTTTGAGAATAAAAATACATATTTCAACATACCTACACAGGATGTTCCTACACAAGATGGAGGCAGCTGTTTTTTTTTAAGTAACAATCAAGCATTTTTTTAATTAGCCACAGAATAAATTCAAAAATGTATATTTATAGCCAATTGCTTCAAGAGTAGGCATTTGACGTTTTGTTAAAAAGTAGTATGTCTTTGAAAATTCACTATTGACTGAATTGAAAACCTCTCTTGAAAATTGAAAGTATTAAATCAACCAAAATTAGAAATTATACAGAGTGTATCAAACTGTTTAGTGATTTTAATTGCCAAGTTCTCTGTCAAAAATGGATTCAAAATTGATTTCGATTTTGCAATACTGTGGTCAACAAATGTGTTCAATGGGAGTATGTTATTCAATACCTAAAATTCGTTTCTGAAGTAATGTGGGCCAAAAGTCCCTCATAAGATAGAGTTAGTGGTCATCATACCAAGCAGAGTTGTCATTGATATTTCGAATAATAAAAAGGTGATTTATTATGTAATATACCTAATCATTTAGAAGGGTTGGCAAACGTGAAAATGAATTACACAAAGCAAGATTAAACAAATAATAAAACAAACTTTAGTGAACCTTCCAAAATCCTCTAGTTGCAAAGAGAATTTATCTTGCAAATAAGAACATGTTCACGTTGGTGAATTCTACACATTTTTTACATCTAAACATGAGTTCCAAAATATTAAATGCTTAAGTTAAAGTAACATATTCACAATAAAAAATATGAGGAACAATCGATACCTGGCCCTGGAGGAATACCTATAGAGTTAATAAAACATACTCCATTAATATTTGAAGCACTAGCAGAACTATTTACACTCTGTATCAAAGGAAAGGAGGTCCCAGACGAATGGTGAAATACATATATTAATCCTATTCATAAGAACACAAATATGTAGAAAAGATTGTAATAACTACAGGGGAATAAATATAACGCCAGCTGTAAGTAGACTGTACAGGCGGGTACTAAAAGCAAAAATAGAACAAACAATGGAAACAGAAATACAAAAGCGAGTTCAGATCGGGTAGGTCATGTATAGACAATATATTCTGTATAAAGCAGTTAATGGAAAAAACGATAGCATATGGTAGAGAATTACATATTATATTTATAGACCTAAAGAAAGCTTATTGTACTGTGCCAGTGAATAAGTTATGGAGAGCACTGAAAGAAAATGGTAAATAGGTACTATAAAAAATTTATATGAAAAGAATAAAAAGAAAATACTAATCGGACAAAACTACTCAAGTGATTTTACACCACTGAAATATAAGCAACCTGGAACGCTTACGCTTAACTTACAGCCGAGCCGACAGAAAGGGAATTACTGTAGGGTCACTCGGTCTCTGTCTTACTGATTATGTTATTGTATCGTATAAGTAATTTTCCGACAAACGCGAAACTCATAAAACAATCAAAATGCTTCAACAGCTTAACTGTGAATGAGTACAACAAGGAGAAAATGACCCTTCGTTATTGCTATCGCACGCTCGGTTTATTTCCTACAGGTTAAATGCACCGTGCGCGTTCCAGGTTGCTTATATTTCAGTGTTTTACAGTGACTAAGGGACTGACACAAGGTTGCTGCATCTCCCCCACATTTTTTAAAGTGTATATAAATGAAGCATTAAAACAGTGGTCAATGAAATGTTAAAAAATGGGAATACAAGTACTAGAAGAAAATCTGTATAGCATAACGATGGTAAAAAGTTGAGAAGGTTGATTTTTTCAATTACATGCCAGAAAAACTATAATTTAGCTGTTTTATTGCTTCAACATATCACAAAATCTAACGTTTTTACAGTAACAAAAAAAAATCATTAAAACCATAAATGTATAGTTTACTATTTGCCCATGATCAAGTAATATTGGCAGAAGACGAGGACGACATAGACTATATGTCCTGAAAGTTACAAGAGGAATATCAAAAGTGGGGCTTAGAAATAAACTACGACAAGACGAAACACATGGTTGTTGGAGATCCAGGGTAGAACTTACACAGAAAAAGATGTAGATAATTAAAAATGCAAATGAATACCAATACCTTGGAGTTACATTAATATCAGATGGTAGTCAGACGAGTCAGATATAAAAAATAAAACTTGCAAAGGAAAAAAGATTATTAAGCAACTCCATTTCGTGATATAGAACAATAGCACCTCCAATAAAACGAAGAACCATATGTTTAAATCTATGGTAGAACGCTGTACTACCTACAGAACGGAAATATGGTCCTTAAACTAAAATACAAGAAATAAACTCAGTTCAACCGAGATGATGTACTGGAGGAGATGCCGATATACACTATAAGACCACATCAGAGAAATAATGCAGATAGAAGCAACACTGTTAGACCAAATAAAAACTAAACAATATTACAATGGTATGGCCACATGTGGCAAATGGACGAAACAAGATTACAACAAAAGATTTGGGAATGGAGACCTACAACATAGGAGAAAAAAAGGGAGACCAGAAGTTGAAACTTTGGAATAAAGGAAGCAATGCAGAGGCGAGAAGTTGATGAAGATGATTATATGGATCAGAAATCCTGGATATTAAGTTGCGGAAGACAGCCAAGGAGGCTGTACAAAATCGCTTTGATATAATATACAGGGTGAATGAGACCACCCGTATCAGTCTTTTATTTAAAGAACGGTGAGTCGTAGAGAGGTGGGGTAAAAAATGTGATTATAAAAGCCATAATAAAGAATCGACTGGTGATATCATTATTTCTCGGAGAAGTCAGCATTCCTCCAGAAGGCCTCCAACTACAAAATTTTAAATGGCACCATAAGTCGAAAAAGGTATTGCTTAAAAGATTGTTAAAAAAGAAGAAAGTTTTATAGGAAAAATTATTTTATTACTGCCACTCCTTTTAAGTAATATTCGACTAAAGTTATTAAATTTGAAATTCACTGTTAACAAGAAACATTGAAAAGTCGGCTTTTAAAATCTAGTTACCAATGTCACATGTGTTCTTCCCTTTCAAGAAGTACTTATTAAAGCCACTGATAGTGTACCTAGAAGAGCTCAACAGTGCTTAGCAGTAAATCGAAGATATTTTGAACACATGTAACATTGGTAACTAGATTTTAAAAGTCGACTTTTCAATTTTTTTTGTTAACAATGAATTTCAAATTTTAACAACTTTGGTCGAATATTACTTAAAAGGGGTGGTAGTAATAAAATAATTTTTCCTATAAAACTTTCTTCTTTTTTAACAATCTTTTAAACAATACCTTTTTCGACTTATGGTGCCATTTAAAATTTTGGAGTTGGAGGCCTTCTGGAGGAATGCTGACTTTTCCGAGAAATAATGATATCACCATTCGATTCTTTATTATGGCTTTTATAATCACTTTTTTTAACCCACCTCTCTACGACTCACCGTTCTTTAAATAAAAGACTGATACGGGTGGTCTCATTCACCCTGTATACAGTTCTAGTCACCGAAGGAGAGCAACTCAAAAAAAACCTGGTCGAATGCAGTGACTTTTTAAGGATGAGCAACTTTCAAACTTAAACATTAAATACCTTCAAAACAATTGGAAATTGATACATAGACATACATGTTCGAACTAACATTCCAAGCGGTAATTCAAAATGCAGGATACATAAAAAAAACTTTCTGTCATCACTCCATACAAGGTGAAAATTTATTATGAATAAAAATGCTATCATCTAAAAATCCCCATCTAAATAACATTTTTAATAAACACTGTTATGAGGAATAACCCTATATTCCTATCATGTCAATTTCAAAATTAAAGACAATAATTAACTGCATTGAAATGAATAACCATATTTTAAAACAAGCATTTGCTAATCCATCTGCAGTTAGAGTAAGTCAATTCGAACCATAACCCACGAATATGAATTATGCCTAATACCAAATTCAGTGTATGCTTTTAATGTTACACTTAATTACCGCAAAAAAAAAGAATTGTTGAACACAACAATCACAGCTGCACGTTTTTGAGCATTTTTAGACTACTCATTTATACATTACTTGCTTTATTTCAAATATACAATGCAACACAAGGATTTGGTCTCAGTTACATGCCATATTGACAATCTACCATGCTACATTTTTCAATTTTGAATGACAAAATGAATTTTTATTCTATCTCAGAATTTGAGGTTAGACAATATCTGATTAAAGGTAGACTACACTAATTACATATTCCATTAGATTAGAAAATTATGTTATTACTAGTTTTCCATAATACGCTAAGTTCATCCATGTCTTTTTTCCTTCCTTTCAAGTTTAAAACGATCACAACTTGGATGTTTTTTAATGTATAATTTACATTTATATTCTGTAACAGATTTAAAGTCTACCAACAATTTTTGCAATATTTTACCAGAGACAACACAACTGTGTTGCCTGTGATTTTACCAGTTCAAGCCGAAAAATAACTCTCTCAGATGTGAAATAATTCCGATTTTAATGTTTATAACAATGACGGAGTAGTTACATAAGAAAAACAGATGTCGATCACAGTCAGTGTAGTATGTTACTCCCTTGTGATGAGTATGTTCTCCTTTTCAAAAATTCATTGTTACGGTCATTTATGTATTTATAACATTATATAGAAAAACATACTATTGTGACCACTTCATATCTCCATTCAGTCTTTACACAACCATAATAACCATTTTCACAGATGAAAAGTGATTAATTTAGAACATGACATCCATTTCTCTTCATTTTTCTGAAATATTTATTAAGTTGAAACAGTTTTGAAGAGAGAAAAGCTTATGATTCATCCTATAAAATATGAAACAAATAACAATACATAATAATTATTTACAGCTTTGGCAATGATATAAATAAAATAATCATCTAATGTGAATATACATCTCTACAAATAAAAGTTACAAGAGTAACATTTCAAATACTGTTCAAGTGGAATCTATTGGTTTGTATTGTATAGGACATTATTGTCATTAAAATAAAAATTGAAATAAATCTGTGCACTTTTTAAGTGCTAAATATTGTACATAAAATAAATAATAAACTAAGGTGAAGTCAAACATAATTCTGTACAAAACAAGAAATGACATAACAAACTTCCCAATCATATTTTTACAGAGAAGACAAATATTGTTTAAGGGAGTAGCAAAAACAAGTTTAGAACTTCGTCAATCTACATCATATTTTAATAACTCAATGACTACTGAAAATGTTTGAATTTTTGCTTAAATTCACTGTATTTATATAAGAAATGAAACAATTTTTCAAAATTTCAAGATGTGAAATATTACAACATTCAATCAAATTTTTAAAACAAGCCTATGCAATAAAATATGACAAATTCTGTTTTATACCACTATTCCGTTAATAAAAGATATCCTATAATTACTACTATATACTGTACTCATATAGTCATATCACATGTTGACAAGGATGAAGTTGTTATGCCACTATAAAAGAAACATATAAAATTATAAAACCTGCATAATATAATTGTATCCAGGAGAGTTGGCGTGCACGTCATTACTTGTAATTGTATGTATTAAGATTAAAATTTGAAGTCAATTGAGCGTCTTTTAAATATTTAAGAAATAATGACGTCAGGAATGAAATCTGCCAAATCGTAACAAGACAGTGTTGCAATTAATACTTTAATTACCCACAGGTAGTTGCTTGTACTTTATAGTAATATTTTACGCGCTTAATTAATCCATTATGTATGAAATGTATCTTAAAATATTAGTTAGAGCTTACCAGCAAAGTCTTTGTTACCAGCTTAGTAAAGCTAAATGCGGAATAGTGCAATCAAAATATTAACGTCTGCTGCGATTGGACTCGATGAGATTATAAATAATTAATAAATTTGACATTGACATAGAAGTCAAATCAGAATCCGTACAATTATAAGTTGAAGCGTTGATAGACGTCAGCTGTTGGACATACGGACATACTCACTTCTCTCTTATTTTCACTGGCGATCACCTATACGCATGTCTTTACTTAAAACACATGCAAACTGTATTGCCATCTTTATCACAAACATGTATTAAGCTTTAATGATTGTTTAAAAGGAATGCCGTGCATTCATTCGGAAACCTATGACGTGAACGCCAACTCTTGTGGATCGAACTTTACAAACAAAATTCATGCACGTTATTGTCGGGCAGTACCTTTGTTCTTAAATCTACGACGAGCAAGTTCGGACATTCCAACAGGTCCTAAATGTGCTGCTTTTGGAGATACTGCAATTGCTCTAAAAATCGCAGCAACAGTGCCTTTTAAATGCAATTTTTCGTTGGCATTACAATTAATATCCGATTTTGTTTGGAAGCCTGGAACAATTACACTTTCACGATTTTGGGTACTGTTAAAACGATTCTGTATATGATCACTTGCATACTGATGACTAGCAGGATTTAACCACGGATGATTTAGTAAATGAGAAGCCAAAGGTCGTCTTTGTGGTGACAAGTGAAGCATATCTACTAATAAATCTTTAACCGATTGCGAAATACATGACCAATGTTCACCCTATAATAAAGCAAAAGATTATCTATCAGTTGTGTTCAAATTCGCTATTACCGCTAAATCTAATCGGCCACAACTAATTCTTTGTAAAATTCTCTGTGGGCTATCGTTTGGTGCAGTGGAATAAGGACATCGACCAGATAACATAATATACAATATTACACCTAATGACCAGATATCACAAGCCGCATCATATCCTTGCCTTTTCAAAACCTCTGGAGCCACATAATTTGCAGTGTAGCATGGAGTCATTAGCAAACCATTATCAGCTCTTAACTACATCAGTTTGGGCATTAGAAATATATTGCAAAACGTGATCTTTATCTAACCTGCTTAGCAAAACCCATATCACAGATAGTTATGCTTTCAGGAGTACAAGCTTCTGAAGCAAATAATATGTTAGGAGGTTTAAGATCACGATGAACCACACCATTTTCATGTAGAAAGGCCACTGTGTTCACTAAAGTCCTTAAAATTGACGATGCGTCTTTTTCTGTTAATCGACCCTATATATTACGCTTGGAATTAACTTAGGTTAATAAAAAAAAGGTAACACACCTTATTGGCTATATAATCTAATAAATCACCACCTTTTAACAATTGCAGAACAAGGTACACTTTTCCCGCTTCCTCATGTACACCTTTAAGAGATACTATTCCCGGATGATGACCATATCTTAACAAAATTTCTACTTCTTCTCTACAGTCACAATTTGTTCTGTTTATAATCTGTAACGATCAAATTTTTATATTTGAACAATGAAAGACATTATAAACTACCTTCACCGCATAATGATGTCCCGTACTTTTATGTTTTGCTAACTTACAAACACTATAACTACCAGTCCCAAGTACATTCAACAATTCATATTCATCTAAAAAGTTCCCTGTATTTGTCCGCACAGATTTATAAGGAGTTTCCTTATTTTGGGGAACAGCACCATCTAGTAGACCAGGTGCCACAAAGCTAAATCTAAAACAAAATATATAATTGCATTTAAGTGTACATAATTGATGAATACCCTCGAAACAACTCGTGAGCAGTGGCACTTGCCGGGACCCCAGGAGAATCTCGTGGAGTTTTACTCGTGAACTCAGAATCAAAATAATACGCATCATCTGGTCCTGACACCGCTGGTTTAAAAGGAGGTCTAATTTTTTTATTCAACAAAGCTTCCCAATCGATAGTTGCAAAAAATTCATGCTGTTTTAAGTCCTATAATAATTTTAGAAATTAAAAATCAGAATGTAGTGATTCACGTTTCTGGATTGCCATTCTTCCTTGGATTAGTTATAATACAAGTTTATTCCACTCAATTTGGAAGTAAATGGAAATAGAACAGCAGCTCATGACATACATTTTCCTGCAGGCGCAACGAAAATAGTATTTATAATAACAGGTACCTTGCAACTGGAAAATTTAGCAATTTTTGTCTTAATTGTCTTAAAAACACAACAATTTTTTTTATGGAAGTTAAGAGGGGCATTTAAATTGAAAATATTGTTATTAGGTAACCAACATGAATAACAAAACTTCTACTCATTACTAGAAATATCATTTTGGTGATCTTTATAAGGCGATGGAGGAAGAAATAATGAAAAATTCTCATTTTCAAGCGTTTCTTTGCAAACAACTATGTTTTGACTACTTGTAGACAGTAAAGTGTCTTATAGTTTTTTAAAGATAATTAATGTACCTGGAAAATGAGCGTCAGCAGAAGTTCGTACAACAAATAGTTCGCTAGTTACAGCTGTTTGAAGGTATACTCAAAAATTAACATTTTATTAAGAATCGGGATTCTGAATTTCTGATATCTGAACATCTACCCCCATATGCTTTGCTTATAAATGTTATTAAACCAGCTGGACTAACTCCAGTCATTCATTTTACTGTTTGATTACGTTTATAATGTGAATATGTTCTTACACTGCAACACAAACACTTTGGTTTTTGCACTAGCATTTCAGTACAATCTAACACCAAACGTACGTTTGTAAAGTTACCAAAACTATACGGCATATTTCTTGAACAATCTTCGTTACTTGGCCATATAATAACTGCTCTCAAAACACACGTTAATTTATTAATAGTCTCCTTAAAAATAATGCTACAAGTTTTACTGCTAACTGTTCCAAATAAAGCTGCAAGAACAACATATCTTACTCCTAATTTTAATTTCATAAAAGTTATTATTACACATTCTTTCACAGATATTTTTTGCAGTTTCTTAACCCTGAAATATTTTTGCATTTCTTGTAGGGTCTAGGACACAACGTCCACTGGTCACAACGCCCACCGCCTTCTAAACCACCATCTTGGTCACAACGTCCACTTTTCAATTTGGTCATAACGTCCACTCTGGTCACAACGTCCACTTTTAAATTTGGTCATAACCTCCACTCTGGTCACAACCTCCACCGACGCCTTCTGGTCATATCGCCCACCGACGTTGGTCGTAACGTCCACTTTTCTTTTTCCGGTCACAACGCCCACCTTTCAATTTGGTCACAACGTCCACTCTGGTCACAACCCCCACCGACGTACGTCGTAACGTTCACTTTACTTTTTCTGCTCACAACGTCCACTTCTAGTATTGATTATAAGATCTACTTGGTCACAACGTCCACCAATGCACTCGGGCCACATCGGCCGCCGTACAATATACATACAATGCAACTTTTGTGTTATGATAGAGACGTTTAACTTGTACATACATAACAAAGGATTGCTATGCTATGCGGAAAATATACCTACCTACCTTTTAATAAATCTGTTCCCGAAAAAAATCCTCTTACACAGTTATTAATATATGCACTTAATCGTAATAGTGGAATAATGGAATGGTGGAAGAAAGAGATATAGTAGCCAAACTCTTTGTGCAACCTAAACAGCTTGGAACGAGAAAAAGGTGTACGTTGCAAATGTGGTTATTAAGAAAACCGTCCAGATAAAAAGAGCATTTCCCAAACACTTAACTTTCTGTAATTTAGCTATTAAACATTCCAATTTGCAAGCGTCTACTTTCGTCATACTTCATACTTTTAATAGATTTTTTTGCTAAGAAATGATTTACAAAATGGTTATCGCCATTTTTACTGATATAACAATAGAGTATTATTGACCTACAGACTACAGATACTTGAGTTGTCAAGTTACTATAATACCTTACTACTATACAGGGTGTTACAGAATGCCGTGAGGAAAATTTGGTGCAGATTCTACATCTCAAAATACGAAAAAGTCATAAACATGGGTCCGGAAATGCCCCGTTTTCATACTACGAGGTGTTTAAGCTTTTCCGTCTTGAATAATTTATTTTACATTTATCGAAAACCCATTGAGATAGTGAGATGAGTTTTGGACTTTTTGGTAAGTACACGCAAATGTTTCATTAAAGGTCACGTTCACGTGTTTATACAATATGTACCTGCTCAATATGAATCATAAATAACAATAAATCCCGTTGCGAAAGGGTGGTGTAGGTATAATATAAAATTTCGCGCGTTTGTCGGTATACCCTCCAAGTGATTTAGAAATGTCCAGAATTGGCGCCAGCTTCAGTGAACTGATTTTCACAAACAAATTTTCGTAAGCTGTCTAGGAATTACCTGGCTAAGACCGATTGCTCTATACAGGGACAGCCGACAGGGTGTAGAATTCGTCGATGCACCATAGGGATTTCAATGCAAAAATCATTATATTCGAATATTTGCTTCCCTAATTATTTTAGACAAAAAGACTATTTAACTTTTTTGTAGATTAAACAAATCTACATCCGTACATGTTGTTTGTTTTTAGTTTAGATACTGAATATAGCATGAAGAAAAATTGAAAATTAAAAGTGATACTTTGGCAGGGCCGTAGCTAGGCGTTGGCGATAGGTGGGGTTTCGAGGTAAAAAAAATATGAAACTGAACTGAAACATTTTATCTTATGATTAACAAAAGAGTTGTATTAGTGCTACGCTTAAATCTAGGTTTTACATTACAAATGTATGTTACGTGTTTTAGGCAAAATTTATTTATGACATCTTCAGAACTAATGTAAATATCTCTATATATGCACTGATATTAGAACTAATCCGTTTAATCGTTCATTTATCGAATTTCTAAGCCAAGATTTTAGACGCATTAAAGTTGAAAAAGATCTTATTCTGGTGTTACCGTAGAGCAATGCAAAGCTGCTAGTATTTTTGTAAGAGGTCTTTAATAATTAGAAAAAATGACTCATCCGCTTTTAAAAATGCGCCATTGGCCGTTCTTGACTGATTATCACCATTAATCCACTTGTTCTGCCACATATGAAGTTCTGCCGAAAATGAATTGAAATTTTTGGTATGAGTAACTGTAAATAGGAAATTTAGGTTTTCTAATTTCGGCGCCTATATTTATGACAAGCTTTTCTGCATTTTCTGCATTTTTATAAATATTAGGTATTAAAAGATTGGTCACATGTGTCTCTAGATGATTGGATCCATTGTGCTCATGGGTGCCCATACAGTAATTTCCAGAAGGGGGGGGGGGGGGGGGGGGGCGTGCTCGACACATGCTACCGAATGTACATTAAATTTTTGGAGATTTTTTGTCAAATTAGAGGTATAACTAAATATTTTATTTAGTTTTATTTAGTCGTACATGTACCAACAGAAATGACGCGATGTACTGTGTCGAGTGGAAAGTCGTCGAAACCAGGGTCGGACTGGACAGTCGAACTTAAATTAAAGATCCCAATGTCGTAGTAACGGATGTCACCATTGTGTTGGAAGAAATTAAAATGTCAAGCAAATTTTATTCCAAAACCATTTCAGAGGAAAAGCTGGAATACTTATACATATGAGGTGTTTTAATAAAAATATATCAGATCATATAACCCACTATTTTAATAACAATCACTTTCGAAAAATGTTCTAAATCGTATTTAGAAACATGAATCTGAATTTGCAAGAAGAAAAAAAGCAACTCTGCGAATATTTTGAGTGCTGCTAATGAAGCCTGTTCCAGTTTGCTTCCCGTGGAATCAAAAGAAAGGTATGACAAAATCGTTGCTATGCAGTAAAATGTCTTTTTGGATAATTATGAAATAGCACCAAAACGGTGAATTAAGTAAATTCAAATTATGAACAATTTGGTTGGGCGAAAATTTCGTTCGAATCATTTTTAGAGTTTTTAAGATAAGAGAGATACAGAGCAATTCGTCTTAGACGCGGCACTATGTATGAGTATCTACGCCAAATCTAGAACCTCTGCAATTGTTCAGCGGACGATGTGGCCCGAGTGCATTGGTGTACGTTTAATTGTTCTCTTGAATATGCTCAAATCTTTCAACCGAACTTTATTATTATATCCCATTTAACATGTGATACATAATGCTACAAATGAGCTTCTAATTTTTTCCAGAAACTTTTATCTTTCTCTTTTACCTGTCTCAAACAGAAAAGATTCGTCAGAACTGAAAGTAACGCTGTGTGTTCCGGTTATCTTTGCTCACCTGGTAATTTCGCTTAAACGTTAATTGGTAATTTAACAGTAACTTGACAACTCAAGTATCTGTAGGACAATAAGACATATATATTATTGTTATGTCAGTAAAAGATGGCAATGAAGGACGCTTACTCATCTCTTGTGTTGAAAACCATAATAAGCAAAATGTTATGAGAAATGTATTCAGGAACTGAAGCAAATGCAAGAAAAACAAATGAATTCCATCTTTGCGGTTTTTTTTTGTTTTATTGAAAGATCTATACACTGGCACTGCGTAAATCATTTCTTAGCAAAAAAAAATCTATTAAAAGTATGACGAACGTAGACGCTTGCAAATTGGAATGTTTAATAGCTAAATTACAGAAAGTTAAGTGTTTGGGAAATGCTCTTTTTATCTGGACGGTTTTCTTAATAACCACATTTGCAACGTACACCTTTTTCTCGTTCCAAGCTGTTTAGGTTGCACAAAGAGTTTGGCTACTATATCTCTTTCTTCCACCATTCCATTATTCCACTATTACGATTAAGTGCATATTGTGCATATAGAAGTGCATACTGTGTAAGAGGATTTTATTCGGGAACAGATTTGTTAAAAGGTAGGTATCTTTTCCGCATAGCATATAGCAATCCTTTGTTATGTATGTACAAGTTAAACGTCTCTATCAGCATTGTATATTGTACGGCAGCCGATGTGGTCCGAGTGCATTGGTGGAGGTTGTGACCAAGTAGATCTTATAAACAATACTATAGAAGTGGACGTTGTGAGCAGAAAAAGTAAAGTGAACGTTACGACGTACGTCGGTGGGGGTTGTGACCAGAGTGGAAGTTGTGACCAAATTGAAAGGTGGGCGTTGTGACCGGAAAAAGAAAAGTGGACGTTACGACCAACGTCGGTGGGCGATATGACCAGAAGGCGTCGGTGGAGGTTGTGACCAGAGTGGAGGTTATGACCAAATTTAAAAGTGGACGTTGTGACCAGAGTGGACGTTATGACGAAATTGAAAAGTGGACGTTGTGACCAAGATGGCGGTTTAGAAAGCGGTGGGCGTTGTGACCAGTGGACGTTGTGTCCAGGACCCTTTCTTGTACTATACCTTCTAGTAACGCAAAACTATTCAATCCTGTTAAAGAATTCAATTTAGCAGTAGTATCAATCACACTTATAAAAGGTATAAGTAAATCTCCACTTTTGACTTGCACTGCTTTATCACTATATTGTTTTTTAAAATTCGCTAAAGATAGTAAAGCCTCTACAGCACTACTTTCCTTTGCACTTAAGCCTTCTTGGTCTGAACTTATAGCAGGAATTTCAGGTAGACAAATGTCATTCTGCGCTTGTTTGAGTTCATGCCTTTTCAAGTATGTATCTCTTTATGCGAAGTGCATTTCCTTCAGGTTCTGTAACTTTTTCATTTTTACGTAGAGGTAAATTACAGGATGGAACTGCGTCAATTCTTAATCTTGCTCGTTTGTGTTTAACATCTATAATTTAATTTAATTTAGTTTAATTATAAAATAGGTACAGATCTGCTACACACTGCCATTAATTTTAATTACCTGGTAAAAAAAAATCTTTTTTCTTAAAATGTAGAGAACAAACCCTTAAAGACGGGGTTTCCATGCAAGTCTGCGGTCAATTTTTTCAGTATTACCACTTTTGTTGGTTATGTCAACAAGTTTTACATTTTTTTTTGGAAAAGAATGAAAACTTAATCGAGTGTCTCTTCCTAGTTTGCTGTGGCATCCATAAACAGAACAATTAACGTTGCATACTTTTTTCTTTTCTTTAATAATCGGTTCATTCTCCATAATTCAATAGAATAAGACACAAGTTAATAGTAAACACATGCACATTATGCTACTTATACTAGTGTTAATTACTGGCAGCAGGTGGCGCATGCTAATATGTAAACTTAAAGTCACTAAATATTCTAAAGTACCGCAACCTTATGTTCCAATGAGTTAGAGAGAGAAAGCTAATTTTAACCCCAAAATGGCGGAAAAATGACATCTGTGTTTGACATACGATGAAAATTAGTATTTTACTCTTAGACCATTGGTCTAAAATTTAACTATTACTAAGTTTGACGTTTGACACTTGGTTTGAAACGCGGCAATTTGAAAAACATCATAAACTTGTAGTTTTCCCATAGACAGGCTCGTCTTCTTATTCTTACACACTACTTGCTGTATTTTTTAGTTATCCTTTTCTGTGATTTAAATAACGATTCTAAATGAAGTATTAACACGACAAAATAAAATGTCAATTTTAAAAACGTATGTTATTAGGTTCGTGTGGCAAAGTTCCAAATTTTTTATCTTTCAATTAAACTGTACCTTTTAATAACAATGACAACTAATTTTTAAGAAATATATTGATAAGTATCTAATGTGAGTTTAGTTTTTAAGAAACACTTCATAAAGTCATTAAATTTTCTAGCGACTAGGTCTTCAATATTTGAAATTGCCGCCAAAATTTTAACCCCAAAATGGCGAACGTTGCGGTACTTTAGAATATTTAGTGACTTTATGTAAACTAAAGTCACTAAATATTCTAAAGTACCGCAACCTTATGTTCCAATGAGTTAGAGAGAGAAAGCTAATTTTAACCCCAAAATGGCGGAAAAATGACATCTGTGTTTGACATACGATGAAAATTAGTATTTTACTCTTAGACCATTGGTCTAAAATTTTACTATTACTAAGTTTGACGTTTGACACTTGGTTTGAAACGCGGCAATTTGAAAAACATCATAAACTTGTAGTTTTCCCATAGACAGGCTCGTCTTCTTATTCTTACACACTACTTGCTGTATTTTTTAGTTATCCTTTTCTGTGATTTAAATAACGATTCTAAATGAAGTATTAACACGACAAAATAAAATATCAATTTTAAAAACGTATGTTAGGTTCGTGTGGCAAAGTTCCAAATTTTTTATCTTTCAATTAAACTGTACCTTTTAATAACAATGACAACTAATTTTTAAGAAATATATTGATAAGTATCTAATGTGAGTTTAGTTTTTAAGAAACACTTCATAAAGTCATTAAATTTTCTAGCGACTAGGTCTTCAATATTTGAAATTGCCGCCAAAATTTTAACCCCAAAATGGCGAACGTTGCGGTACTTTAGAATATTTAGCGACTTTATGTAAACTGCCAATTGATTTTATTATGCAAAACGAGCAGCGATTGTGTCTTAAAAAAAGGTTTAAATGATTATATCTCTGTCAATATTAATCGTATGGAAATGTTTAAAAAAGAAAATTATTCGTAATTAAATTCTCTACAACTTTTATTTGAAGCATTTTGCGATACGCATGGCCATTCTCGAGATATAAGCGAAATACGCGCGATGCGCGCACGTGTTACCGTTTCGCTGCAAAACAGTCGACATTTAAAAAACATCTATCTAGGCTCCTATTCATCGTAGAGACAAAAATAAAACACCAAAATGTGCGGAATTTTGTCTGCTACAACTTTCTTAACGTGTTTATTTTTGATAAAATTGATACTTTTCAGTTATTTACGAAAACCTATTTTTTGACACTTTTTCACAACTTCGTCAGCCTCCTGCATCTTAACTTACCGCCTCCCAAAGGTCTGACGGTCAATTACTTTATTAACAGTAAGAAGACTACCTATGGTGAAAAATTTATAGTGTATATTTTCACTAGCCAAAAATGCCCATAGCTCCCGTACTATATGTTTATGTGGACAATTGTCAGAGCATCCTCGAGACTTATTGAGAATTTTTAATGAATTTTGCTTATATGGTCACTTTCTAGTGATTCGATTCTCGTCTGTTGTATTCAAGAACGTCTATCTACTTCGGGATTTTTCATATGATTCGGGAGAACCGTGAGGGGTCATGCCATCAAAAAAGATTTTACTGCATCTGTCCATCTGTAACGCCAAAAAAGCGTTATAGTGGTCCCTTTCGGATGCTTTGTACTTGATTTGAGTTTGACCATTGAGTGAACGTTATTCAGAACCCTATTCAGAATCGCGCATTACTTGTGCTACAAGGTTATTTCTTGTCACACATTGTTATTACCAGTTAACCTATTTATTATCTCCGCCATTGAAGTTGAAAAAAGTTCTGAATAATAATGAATCATTATTACTACATATTTCCCAACTCTCCATTTGTCTTATTTGAATCATTTAAATTTTATATCAAAATTTAAAATACGATCACACTTGTACTTTTGAAGCAAAATTTCAGCTAAATAAATAAAATCATAAACAATCAAATATATCTGAAGCAGTTGTTATAGGTTGCAAACTTCATTGTTCTGGTTTTCTTAACCGGTTTCTAAATGGTTTTCCTAACTGAAAATAGAACGGGTTAGTAGTATTCAAGAACGGAAACCGTAATCAATAAAAATGTAAAGAACGAATCCGAAATGAAAGCCGAAACCGTTATTTTCAGCTAACCGAAAAACGTAACTGAACGGTTATTTTTTTCGGTTAGATGCCCTGGTTATTACCTTTTGTTTTATGTACAGTTTTGTAAATTAGATTAAACACCATGCAGTAACAATATTTCAGTCTAATTTTTTGTTCATTATTATGGTAAGAAATGTAGTGGTTCATGTACAATTTCAAATAAAAATATTAATTTGTTTAATTATTACAATAGCTCCACCCTTATGAATTGTGCTTAATGATGAAAGGAAGTAAAATTTCAAGTAGATAAAAATAAGAAAATGTTACACCATAAATACTGCAATTTTTTTGCATTTAAATGTACTTCATAAACAAGTAGCTCCCTTCTCAGGGACAATGCTGTAGAGACGTTTTTGTCAATAACACCAAGAGTTGATATTCATCTACCACTTATTCTAACACCCCCAAATAGAGTAGCTGAATATTCCTTTATACAATGCAGTAGCACTGTTTTATTTCACATTGTTTTTGTGAACTCTGACTAAATTTAAGATACTATTTCAGTATTTCATGAGAATCACTAATAGTGTTTCATCTAAATTATTATAATGCAGGGTATAGTGGATTGTTAAAATGGGGACATAGTGTTAACATGTAAAGATTTTTAGTGCATTATTAAATACCTCAATGCCTCCGGCACCTGCTCCTAATCTATTAACTGGATTCCGTTTAAAAAGTGCACGTAATAAGCTTTGGGCTTCTGGGCTAAGATTTGATGGCATTCCCAATTTAGCCTTTAAAATTTGTGTCATCGTGTCTCTTCGAGTAGCACCTTGAAATGGTAGTGTTCCTGTTAACATCTCATACATTAATACCCCAAATGACCACCAATCAGCTGCAAAAGCATGCCCTTTTCGATTGACAACTTCGGGTGCCATATATTCAACCTAATGCAAAAATGATAATCTAAAAAGGTTACACCCTTTTGTTTTAAACTCCTTACCGTTCCACAAAAGCTATATGCTTTCCCTTCCTCAAGAGGTAATTTTGAAAGACCAAAATCAGTTAATGCGATGTGGCCATCGGAATCTAGCAATATATTTTCAGGTTTCAGGTCTCTATAAATTATACCAAGGGAATGTAAATGATTTAATGCCAATGCGAGTTCTGCCAAATAGAATTTCACATCCTCCTCTGTAAACATAACCTAGATTCATAAATTGGGATAAGCAGAAAGCAATTATTATACTATTAAATTACTTCTTTGCTAAGCCTAGAAAACAAATCGCCGCCTCTAAGGAAATCAAGTATTAAGTATAATTTTCCAGCAGTTTGAAATGCATAATGCAACTTCACAATAAAGGCATGCCCAACGTCCACTAATATATTACGTTCCATTTTAGTTCGATGACGATCTCTCACTTTTAAGGTCGCTTTTTTAACACTTTCATTGCGTATAATGTTCCAGCATCAGCACCTACCACTTTACGAACCAGGAAAACTTTACCAAAGGATCCCTCGCCTAAGACCTTTAAAAGTTCAAATTGGGAAGGATCTGCTTTTTCATGTCCATCTCGTACTACCTATCAAATAAAATATACATTATACTAAAATATTTTAGTGTATTGATCGCATTTACATCTTGCAGTTCAATTTCATGTTCTCGTTCAGTTGAACCATTATTGTCTTCTATTCCACTTACTTCCTCAGCATCTCCTGACTATATAAATACATGATTAGGTATAACATTTAAGAAACTTAACATAATAAAACAGAAAAATATATAGAACTAATTGAAAGGTAATGAAGTTGTTTAGTAAAAGTAATGTACCCAGTGGTTACACAAACCCTATTTGGACAAATTTGAACACAATTTGCTTGTACTCTACATAAAAAATAGATGATCATCTTAAATGTCCCATTTATGACCTTTCAAGTCCCCCGTACATACTTTTAGTCTCTTCAATGTTAGAAATGATGGTGTAAATAGCAATTATTTTCATCACACCATATAGATACTCTCTTTTTAGTAGAACTTCTAATGTATGTCATCAAAAAGAAATTGATTGTATAACATTATTGTTTATGATGGCAACAATCAATTTTGAAGTAGGGGTGAGAACGTGTACACGCGTACACGTGTACACGTATATTTTTTAAGATACGTGTATAAAAACTAATACACGTTACATAAAAAGTTAGGTGAATCTCTGACTCATAATTTTTAAGAACCCAATTAAGTCCAAAAAATTTACACATTTTGTTATTTTTGATTAAAAATAAGTGTTAATGCTTACTTAAAGTACCCAAAGTACCCCAAATGTTCAAATGAAGAAAATATGTTGTATATATTTTAAGGCGCATGTACAAGTGTCGTTTACACGTGTATAGAAAATGCGTAAAAATCCCACCCCTATTTTGAAGTTATCTCTCTCCTACGAGAACTGCACCTCCTCTCCAAAGTGTGAAAAAGTAGTTTTGTTCAATTCTGGATTTATTTACAATTTTATGATGGAAACGTTTTATTGTCAAAAAAAATATTTCTTCAACTTTCTGAAACTATGTCTCTTAACCATTATACTAGAGGATTCAGCAATACTAAGTTCGTTGAACGTCTCTCTGATTAGCCAATATGGTATTTGAAGATGTAATATCTGTATGCACCGTCGTGTTTTAATCGCGTTTTACGTCTAATCTTGGTTAGTCGAATGAGTTCGACACTTGTTAGGCAGATAATCGGGATTAAAACACGACGGTGCATACGGGCATAAGAGAATGAAGACTACAGTATTTAACTTTAAGCAAGCCAATGAAATGAATTTGGAATTACTTAGGTAGTTACTAAGGAAGAGAGGAAGAAGTGGCTAAAACTTTACAACTATGGAAGTCACCGCCACTCTATTAAACTTCCACATATTTACTTTAAAGTATACACAACTGCAGTGGCAACCACAGTTGCGAAGACGTTTCAGTGATGGCTACTTATAGAAACAACATAAAGTCATTTTGACCTTTTGTTTATCAATAATGTTACTACTGTATCTCGAGTTTGAAGCTTAGTACAAAAATAACCATTGGGCCGATTCGAATGGGCTTGGTGTCAAATTAAAGCCTACGTTGTTTGGAGGTAAGAACTTTTTTTAAAAACACACTTAAGGACCATTTCTATGATCGTGGGATGTAAAGTGCCCATTTTTTGGGGTTTGTGACGCCATAGCTAAGTTTAGAGGTACATAAAAACAAAACTACTTGCTCAAGTGATAAGAAATTGTAGCATGTTGTAAATTCGACCTTTTTTAATACGAGTGCAAAATTTTATTATCAAAATTTGATTTTTGTAGACGCGAGAGACCATTTTGTAGCACATTGAATTTTCGGGAATGGTAGGTAAGTCGCAGGACTTAATATCAATAATAATAAAATGAGACGTTTAAAACGCAAAATTTTGTCCTGTTTTTTGAAAATTAGCAGCTGCTAAAATCATTTATCTAGCTCTCGCTCACAATGTAACGTCATCCAAACACAACACATAGACTACATTCTATACACTTCCACAAAACCTACAAGAAAATTATACTGGATAGAACACTTCCCAGAGACACAACAACAATCGGAAATGGTGCAAATATCACTTCTGACAACTTTTATTCTCTTTAACATACTCCCGCTGCATATGTGCCTGTAGCTCATCAGTGTTCAGCCCATCCAATCATTATGCAACTGGTACTGATTTGGTTATTAACCCTCTAAACTTAAACAATTTACACAACATATATAGCGTAAGAATGTTGGTAAGATAATTCACACACCCATGCAAATGAGTGCAGACTCTGCCAGCAAAAATTACTCAAAATAAGTGCCAAATATTGGACACTAGAGACATTAACCAACAACAGAGCCCTATAGTTGGGACCCAATAAAATTAAGATACCATGTAAACATTTTTTAAGTTAAGTATCACCTGAATCATAACAATTGCATTTGTATGTGACAAGTCACACATGAGCTTATATGGTTCCAACTATAGCTACACCACAGTTCATTTCAAAAGTCAAAAAATTGTTAATATTTATGACATAAAAAGCTGATACCAAATACAAAGCAAATCACTTCACACTATCAAGAAAGAGATAAAAGACAAAGAAGAATTGTACGAAGATCTGTACATACAGTAAACGCCAAACAAAATCCGTTGCACGTCAGCAATCAGCTGATAATTGACGTCCCTGCCGTAAATGTAACGGCATAAAAATCGTGAAAATTCGACCTGTAAACATTAATTTCATCAGAATTTTATGATCGCCACGTTGGTAACAATGGATTGTTTTCAGCAACGTTGCCAATGCCAATTCCATAAGGTATCAATTTTGTAATGTTTTGTTGTGGTTATGTTTTGACTGTCACAATTTTGAAGTTTTGATTTCGTTTTTTATTTATTATAACCATTGAATAAATTATTCAATGATTGTTACTAAAGTTACGAGTGAACTCAGAAGTTTTATTTGCGTTACCTTCTTTCAATTACAATCTGGCAACATTGCCCCCAATCTACGTCACTCACATTATATGACGTGCAACGGATTTTGTTTGGCGTTCACTCAAGGCCTCGTGGCCTTGGTTCACTTTAGAATAAAGTGGAAAATGTATTACTCTTCCTACTCTAAGGTAGCCATCACTTTGTATCAGATAAAATGGTTACATTAGCTACAATAATATCTATTATTCTATTCTATTAAACAAAAGTAGCTTAGGCTTTTACATGTCAACGAATGATCAATGTACAGGGTGAACAACTAAGAAAGGAGGTCGGCCATAACTCGGAAACTATTTGAGATAGAACAGTGAAATAAAAAATCTTATAATAAATGTGCCCAAGAGAAAATACTGGAAATTATTTTCAACTTCCTACCATTGCCACGAGAGGGCATTTCACTGATTTTAATTTGAAATTCCCATTTTTTGGGCAATTTTCCTCAGTAAGGTATTTAAAAAAATATATTCATTGTAAACTAGTGATAAATATGTAAAACTATGTTTAATAAATTTTTACGATTGCTGTCAAAATAAAGGGAGGGGGAACTAAATTACGTGTTACTAGAAAAAATCGTGTAACTTCGAAACAGGTTGCTTGAATTTGTCAAGATTGGTCTCGATGTAAAGAGAATGCTTGATATTACCAAAAAATCCAAAACTACAACAATTTCTTATCTCCGTCTACCAATAGAGGGCGCAACTTGTTGAATGAACAACACGGTCGACTTTTCTAAAAAAATTCAAATGGTACCAATATTTTTTTTCACTGCTATTGGAAGGAACATTAATAGGGGAATAATTAAAACAAAAAATTATGTCAATAGGTCTCATAGTACCAAAGTTATAGTCAAAAATGTGGTAATATAAGAGACAATTTGAGGTATAAACAAATGAAAACGCGTAAAATGAAAACTTTATGTCAAAGCTGTAAACTAGATAACAAAATGCCATTAAGTGTATTTCGGTTGTTGTATTATAAGCAAAAATGCAAATTTCCAATGGAGAAGCATTGCAGCATATTTTGAATGCATGCAAAATGCAACTGTTGCAGGACCACTGAAATATTGAAAGAAATTAAAGTTCTCATAGCCTGCTTTATTTATATTAAGCTTACGATTTGTTTATACCTCAAATTGCCTCTTATATTAGCACATTTTTGATTATATCTTCGGTACTATAAGAGCTATTGACATAATTTTTTTTTAAATTACTCCATTATTAATTTTCCTTCCAATAGCAGTGAAAAAAGTATTTGGTACCATTTGAATTTTTTTAGAAAAGTCGACCGTTTTGTTCCTTCAGAGTCAGTAGATTAATCTACTGACTCTGTGTTCCTTCAACAATTTGGGCCCTCTATTGGTAGACGGAGATAAGAAATTTTTGTGGTTTTGAATTTTTTGGTAATATCAAGTATTGTCTTTTCATCGAGACTAATCTTGACAAATTCAAGCAACCCGTTTCGAAGTTACACGATTTTTTCTAGTAACACGTAATTTAGTTCCCCTTCCTTTTATTTTGACAGCAATCGTAAAAATTCATTAAACAAAGTGTTACATTTTTATGCATAAGAGATCTAGGAATAGCTGCCACTGTTTAATTCTTTAAATACTTCTTTATTATGATGTATCATCGTCGAGTTAAATAATTGATTGACAACGTTTCGCCTGCACTAGGCTTTTTCAAGTCTAAAAACATTAAACATAAAAATAAATCATAAAACCCAACTGCCGTAATACTCAGAATTAAAGTTTTACATATTGATCACTAGTTTATAACGAATATATTTTTTTAAATACTTTACTGAGGAAAATTGCCAAAAAAAATGGGCATTTCAAATTGAAATCAGTGAAACGCCCTCTGGCGGCAATGGTAGGAAATTGAAAATAATTTCCAGCATTTTCTCTTGGCCACATTTATCATAAGATGTTTTATTTCACTGTTCTATCTCAAATAGTTTCTGAGTTATGGCCGGCCTCCTTTCTTAGTTGTACACCCTGTACATATAAACATTCCAACAACATAAAGAAAATACAGAGACAGAAGAGAATCTAAAACATGTTTTAGTAGCACCAATTTACTTGGAAACCGAAAACTTTCCCCAAGAAAACTTATGAATTACTAACTGTTCAAAAATTAATTAGTCACGTATTATAATAAAAAATTATATACAAAACTTGATTGAAAAATTATATAAGGACATGAAATAACTGGAAAGAGAGGAATAGAGAAACAACTTGATAATTACAGGAATGCATCACAAGCGAAAGATAACAGCTAAAATATGAATTAGAACATTTTACAAGTTACATTATTTAGGAACTCAATCAAAAATTAGAAACGCAAAGAAAACTGGTAACAACAAGACATTGATGATGGAAATGGAAAACTGGGAAGAAAGGATTAATATGCTAAAACCTAAAAGCAATTTAAGGCATGCGACAGAAGCGAAAATCTATATAAAGAATGAAAGAAAAAGATACAAAAATATATAAAGAAATGTGAAAAGGAAGAAAGAAGCAAAAGAAGCAGAACCAAATTAGATGTAAAAAACTAATAATAAATGAGGAGTAGTGGAAATGAAACAAAAAAAGACAAGTGAGAATAAACAGAGAAATGGAAATGAAAAAATAAGGAAAGTGAAGAACCAAGCACAGAAAAAAAAGGAAAACCAAAGGTACACAAGATAAAGGCATGGAATGTAGGAGGATGGAATGGGAAAGAGGTATAGGTCTTGGATTATCTCGTGAACGACACATCACCGCGTAGCTGCGAGTAGGAGGAGCCATAATTATGAAATTTGGTAGTAAGTGAAGTATAAAAACATCGACTTACTTTGGAAAAGGCGCCAAAATGTAAATAATGTGTTCTCGTTCTCATATGTATATCAACAAATTTCAATTAATTATTGTGTAATTTATTTCATTTACTTACTGTTCAGCCATAATTACGCGTGCTTATTGCTTCATAATGACGGACGATATTTTTAGGAAAGTTGCCTACATAATCATAAAATTTTGACGAATTATAGTTACCTGCGATGTGGTCACGTATCGTTCACGAGATCATCCAAGACCTATAGAACTGATCAAGATAAGGGAAAAAACAGAAACGGATAAGCTCACAACAGACACAAAAATGGTCAATGGTGTGAAGAAATAGGATGAAGTAGAGTGAAAAGTAAAGAGCACCATCGGGAGTGAAATATATAATCAATAAGAAATTAACCTCGAGATTTACAAAAGGTTTAAGAGCTGAATAATCAAATTGAAAATAGAAAAACAGAATGTAATATAATATAGAATATATTACAAAAAGAAACAGAAGACTGCAAGGCAATGGAATAGAAGGAAGAGAAATAACTCAACAAAACAGAGGAGCGAATAGGAAGATATGGAGAAATAACTATGAGTAAAAGATATAATAGATGTTTAACAATAATAATAAACTAATAGAGGAAAATAATTTAAAAAGAATCAGAAACAGTGAAATTTGAAGAGAGAAAATAAACATTAAAGAATATAATCACATGAACATGAACACCCTGGTGAAATCAATTAAATAAAGAAAGACGTTAAGAAAAGAAAATTTTATGGATGTGATTATGATTGTTTCATACAATGTGAGAGAAACTGCAAAATATAGTAATAGCAATACAGACAATAGCATGGGAAGAATTTGGAATAATGATGGAACAAGACAAAGCAGGCAATGCAAAGATACATTGAAAAACTTAAGGAAAGAAAAAACCAATTGGAAACATTAAACCAAAAAAAGTGAAAAAGATCTCTAAAGTGGCTGTGGGTCAGTAAATTAATATGGTGTTATATTTGATTCAAGAATATTATTGAATGTGATTCGCTAGTTTTTAAATTCCACACTCTCACTTCTGAAACTCTCCTACTAGAGTATTCAATAGAGTTACACTTATTATTTCCATAACTTTGAATGTCATGTAATAAAACAGCCACATAAATAATTTGGAATGTTTAACTTGTTTCAGCCAAAGTGTATTTGGATGGTGATAATTACAAGTGTTTAAAATATTCTCGATTCTTTTTAAATGTCTATGAAAAATATAAGTATAAAAAGTCACTTGTAAGTAGCTACCAACAATACAATTTTCTGTTTCCTTCAAAACAGTATTTTCTGTTTTCTATTACAGTTTTTCCCTGTTAACATGATAGGAGCCCAGGGTCGCTAAGTAGCTTTAATAGGAAAACATTATTTTGTTATAATTTTGACTGCATCAATTCCTCTGATTGAAAGACCGTGAAGACTTTTACAGATGGATCAAAACTTATTGGGAACATGAAGAGTTATAGGGCAGTAGATAGTACAGAAATGGATGTCAGGATGGTGACATGGATATGGGATATGGGATATTTTAGGGATGATTATTTCTAACATTTACATTCTTTTTAACTTACCTATTGCAACTGTACTCAATGAGGACTATTAAACTTTTGTTTTTCAAAAATTCTAACCATCTCTTCTAATTGTACAATGTACAGCTACCGACACCATAATATTTTTAAGAAATGAATATGACATGACACTGCTTTCTTATTTTACTATTATTCTAATAAGCTAAAGGTTGTCTTTGTGAAAGAAGGTTTTGCTTGTTTGCATTTTAAGTAAGCAACAAAGGTTTGAATATGTTTGAGGCAAAGCATGGAAAAATGAAAGTACATGTGGTACCACACAGACCTTAATAGGTGATAAATATATAGTTGAAATTATGCTGTTCCCAGATCTCCATCAAGAAACAAAATGAACATAATAACAATAGAGAAATTGCATTGCAATGTATATAATTTAAAAACAAAATGAAAATAATACTTACATTGCTGCACAGACATTTCGAAACTCTGATATTTATACACATAAAGCAAAACATTAGACCTACTTTGACTTAAAATGATTTGTGATACTGATAACTGATAATAATTATGAATGAATAAGATATTATATCAAGCGAAAAGCTCTAAAGAAGTATATGTACAACTTAAAAAGATTGTCTTACAATCGCTCACAATATTGTGTTCTACATTATCTCTATAACTAGCAAATAAAATACAATACTCTCGAATCAACCCACCCGGTATGTTAACGTTAATCATATTAAAGGCAAAAGGCATGCATAGAAAGTGACCAGGGTGGGTGCTGTAGCGTGCAACAACCGTGAGAGTATTAAAACAAATGTTTACGTACAGACACTATTCTTAGGGACCTGGACACTCCAAATGCTGGAAATGAATAAACTTATTGTAAAATATAAAATTTGCCTAAGCGTGCTACAAATAAATGATGGAAAATGCTTAAGAATGGGATATACTTTTACTAACAAAACATTACATTCTACTCACCTCGGTAACGGCGTGTTGCACCTGCCATGGCTCAAAAGAATTTGCTAGCGGCATATTAAATACTTTATTCTAATGCTTATCATCTGTTACTTAATTCGTCTATTAATTTATTTATACGAAACACCTTAAGACAACTGTTGCACATTAAATAAAAATAACATCAATAACTTGCAGAGCGACCAACAAAACAAACAGAAAATTAACTCCATTAAAAATTAAAATCTCTATTATTTGGGTTGCGTTCAAAAACTATGGGAACGTATTGGCAGTGTAGTGTTCGATTAAACCAAGGAGTATATAATAGGTGTTTTCGTTTTGCACGTTGTGGTAGACCTAAGTCAGCTCTGTCAATAACACACCATTCGTTTTATAAAATAATTTGACTCAGTTCTGAATAACCCTATTCGTTTTAAAAGCTTTATTTAAGTTTTAGATTAACCTGAGGCAGAAATGTCTACATGACGCGAGGCGCTTTAATCACGTGATGATTGTAACCTTACCTAACCCTGTGGCGATGCAAAAAGAAAACACCTATTAAGAAGAGAGGCAACGGTATAGGATTTTGTGTAATAGGCGTATATATCTAATAAATCATAAACGGACAATAGTTTCCTTTAGCAGGTAGTTGAAAACAAGATTAAAGATTTGGTTACTTGCTGGGTGCTTCATTAGGTGTTTTCATTTTTCATATTGTGGTACACTTAAGGCACCTCTGTCAATACACACCATTCGTTTTATAAAAATAATTTCACTCAGTTCTCAATACCCTATTCGTTTTAAAAGCTTTATTTAAGTTGAATATTAACCTGAGGCAGAAATGTCTTCTGACGCAAGGCACTTCAATTACGTGATTATTGTGCCTTTACCTAACCCTGTGGCGGTGCAAAAAGAAAACACCTATTGTTGCTATGTTGCCGAATATGCTTTCTGCGATACTTGTGATTTATTTCAGTCAACTAACGAATCAAACATTTTGACGTATTTGTACAATTTAAGTGCATATTAGCACCTCGTGTTTACTTTATTAAAGGTATTAAAAATTAAACCAAAGTATTAGAGTATTCAAAAAGTACAGCTGACAAAAATACTGCTTAACAATTGGAAGAAATCGTTGATGTTATCTGTAAATGGTTCTTTACTTAGATTAAGGTTAGTTCAGTTCCCTGATGTGCAGAGGGATCGACGAAAACATCCTAACGGTCGGGAAACTTTTCGATTACACTTAAATTCTAAGGATTGCGCCTCTTCTTATTATATACTCCTTGATTCAACGAAATAACCAAAAACATAACAGACAACGGTTGTGACAACAGACAACCTGTCTGTGCTATGACCAAGGATTAGGTATAGCACAGACTGCAGCCACTGTCAGAGAATGGTGCTGTTTTGCCATCTTTTATTCATCGATTCATCGATATTTTGAGGTTACGGATGACAGTAGTATTCTGATAGGCATATTTAATTGATTTTTGTCGTCAACAATTTGTAATAGTAATTAATATTTATTTGTGGTTGAATAAGAAATATTTGCTGGGAAATTAAATATTTCCTGATCAATTTGACAATACTGTAAATGTAAACGTCATCAAACGCTGATGACGTGCACGCAACTTTGTTTGGCTTTCCCTATAGTTTCAGTTTTTCTTATGTCCGCTCTTATTACAATCTACAACTACAACGAGCTTCATCTATTATGTTTCTGCTGCTTGATGTAATTTCATATTTTCTTAATCATTTTTTTTCTTACAATTACTTTACTTCTGACGATCATCTTGGAGTTTTTGACTACACTGTTGTCAATCCATGAATCCATACAGAAGACGCTGTAATTTTATATTCTCCTGATACAATATCGCACATAGTATCCCAATAATCCTTTCGCCATATACGAACGCCAGAAATCGAAATTTTTAATTACCCCTACAAACCGGATATTTAGATTTAGGTAGTACCCCAGGTACTAAATCCAAATTTTTAGGAAAAAAATAGACGGGAAACTTGAAAAATTGATAAAAAACGGTGGGAACTCCTGCGCATTTTGCTTTTTTCGCTATTATTTAAAAAACGGTAAGTTATATTGAAACATTTTTAGTATAAAAATTGTACAGCGGAAGATTCTACGTCGGTATAAATCATTACAATTATGATAATTTTGATGCGGTATTTCCAGCGAAAACGAATTTCTGAAACTGTTGTCTTTGTCTTATACGACCGAAGATTCCAAAGCGGCAACAGCGCGGCCTACTGATACGCTCACGCTTTCGCAGCAGAATCGTTTTTCATGTTATAAGGAAATAGAAATAACCAGTGAACTCTATTACAGTTCACTGGAAATAACCGTCTGAATTTGTGTCATTGTATGCCTGGGCTATTAGCCCCTTGAGTTGTTCTACAAATACAGCTCTGATTCGTACATCTGATTGTGGAGATTAATTCATTTTTTTATCATTTAAGTCAGCTTCCTTTTACTGCTTGCACATCATTGAATAAAGAATAGAGAGGAAGGAGAGTATCGTATCATTGCTGCATAAAAATTAGTTACGGAAGTTCAGCCATTTGTACACCACTGTTGAGTCATCTTTGTTTACATTTTGGTCGTGTTGACAGTTCACCATAACCTGCAAAATTTGAAATATTCATTTGTTGATTGTTACAGTCACTGAACTCCAATTAGAGTTGTTAATATGGCAGTTGTTTCTCTCAATTTCTATGTAACAGAAAACATGTTAGTAGCCATTTTGCCACCACTTTGATTTCAAGTTCGAGTTCATATACTCCTTCCTCTCTATTCTTTATTCAATGTTGCACATCTAATATCCTCGCCACAACCCACGAGTGTTTACCGCTACGTCATTAATTTATGAACCTTATCTAACTATCCAATTTGCTTAGGTATAGTACTCGCCAAATCTCATGATCCTGCGCGAACAGACCAAAATATGCTTCTGACGTCACCAACTATAATCAAGTGACTAAACTCTTTAAGCTTAAAGCAGCGAGCACATAGAGAACGGAACGTATCAGCACAGCACGGACCAGCACCGAACGTCACAACACACGCGCACATTGAGAACGGCAACGGCATTCAGCAGTCGAATGAACTTCTTAATAAATACATAATAATGTAAGAATGGATAATTAATTTTAACTTCAATTAATACATAGAAAAATTGCATAAAAAAACATAATGTAATGTAAAAATTGATTACCTGATAATTTTACTTTTTCGGAAATATCTTCCCATGCATTTCCTTTACGCTGATTATCATGATAATATTTATCAGAGGCATCGTACATTATAGTACAGTCAATTTAAACACAAAAATATACAAACATTGCAAAAAATCCTATGTTAGGTTTACTTTTTTCATGGTGTTAGGTTCGGTCCCAGTAGTAAATACTCAATTTTGCAACTTCGAAAAACTTGTGGAAACTGGGGGGGGCACCAAAAACCGCGATTTTTTCGGACTTTTTTCAGTTTTAGCCTCGTAGATCAAAAACTATGAGTTGTAGTGCAAAGAATATGATTATCTTTTTTAAACTGGACTAAATTTTCTACCATTTGAGCCTAACCGGAAGTCTGTAAGTATAATAGTTTCCGAGATACAGCTCTTCAAAAATAGGCATTTTCCCTAAATCTGTTTTTAACGCATCATCCATGATTCGAGCCAGATATTGCCACAACGACGTACCCTACGACCGTTGTCATGCAGGAAAAAATTGTAGGACATTTTATCATCTTTTATTTAAACATAGATGCATTCCTGTAGACCTAACAGTTCTCGAGAAAAAGACGGAAAACCGGAAAACAGTGAAATCGCTACGACTCCACATATATGTAATAGCATTAATATGATTAGAAGACATTTTCTGATTATTCTTATTTAGCCTAGCGAACGAACGCTCAAAAAGGGCTTGTAGACAGACATTTTGATCCTAAAGATTTTATTTCTGGGATGTATGTTTGGTGATGATTATACGAAAAGTAGCGTAACAAAATGTGCGGATTTGTTTGGTTTTCCGTTTACATCTCTTGAACAGGCCATCGTAGTGGGAAATGGCCAATTATAAAAAAAAGCTGATTAAATTTTCTACAAGTTTGCTTCTATGCGTTTTTTCTCTATCTCTATCCGTTGAAGAGATATTCGCTGTCAAGAATTGACATTTTTTTTTAAATCGCTTTTACACGACGTTTTTCGGCAAATGTTGTGTCCTAGCTCCTAAAGTATTGGATTTATAGCAAAAACTTCTGAAATAAAAGTTGTAGACCATAAAATTTCCTATAAAATACATATACCGTTTAATATTTTATCTCAAATAGATTAGATGTTATAGTTATTTAAAAAAAACGTTGAGTTCAAGATGGAATAGAGGGCACTAGAGAACAACTAATTTTGTGGGAGGTTTGGAGCTAAATCTGATATGTGAGTATTAAATACAGATTACCTGCATCCTTAGCCAAAGAATTTCAGTCTTATGCGCCACCATCTTTAATGGTCTCTAGTCTTTTCTAAATACATTTATGATAGGGTTAATGTTTGACGAAAAGAACAAAAGTATTTTCTCAAGGCAGCTTTTATTTTATAATTGGCCATTTCCCATTACGATCGCCTATTCAAGAGATACAAAGGGAAAACTTAACAAATCCGCAAATTTTGTTACGCTACGGAGTTTGCTCATATAGTAGGGCCGGGGACTTTTCGTATAATTATCACCAAACACCTCCAAACACATCTTAGAAATAAAATCATTAGGGTCAAAAAGTCTGTCTACAAGCCCTTTTTGAGGGTTCGTTCGCTAGGCTAAATAAGAAAAATCAGAAAATGTCTTCTAATCATACTAATGCTGTTACATATATGTGGAGGATTTCACTGTTTTCCAGTTTTCCGTCTTTTTCTCGAGAACTGTTAGGCCCGCAGGAATGCATCTATGCTTAAATAAAAGGTGATGAAATGTCCTACAATTTTTTCCTCCGTCACAAGAGCCGTAGGGCACGTCGTTATGGCAATATCTGGCTCGAAACATGGATGATACGTTGAAAAAAGATTTTGGGAAAAATTGCCTATTTTTGAAGAGCTGTATCTCGGAAACTATTATACTTACAGACTTCCGGTTAGGCTCAAATTGTAGCAAATTTAGTCTAGTTTAAAAAAGATAATCGTATTCTTTGCACTATAACTCGTAGTTTTTGAGCTACGAGGCTAAAACTGAAAAAAGTCCGAAAAAATCGCGGTTTTTGGCGCCCCCCCCCCCCCAGTTTCCACAAGTTTTTCGAAGTTGCAAAATTGAGTATTTACTACTGGGACTGAACCTAACAACAAAATAAAGTCAAACCTAATATAGGATTTTTTGCAATGTTCATGTTTAAAATGACTGGACTATTATGGGATATTGCCAAACTAATTCAATCAGATCGATTCTGTTTGTAGTTAGCAATATTGCTACGAACGTTTCTTGCTATGTAACAACTTGTGTTCAAATTTCGTATTTTGTTCACTCTTTTTGTAGCAATACCAGGTGTCAACTTAGCAATTGCATGGTTAAGCGTAGCAACCAAACTTTACTGATTGTTAAGCATTTAGCAAGGTGGTTTACCGTGAAAAAAATCAAATTTAGCCAACATTAATGCCTTTGATATACAATTTGTTTATGAATTAGACCTACAGGAAAACTTAGAGAGAAGGTATAGGTACCAAGTGATTATAAATTCTAAGTAGTGGTATCTATCTAAAATAATTTATACAATTATATTTATAAAATTTGTTTTTTGATTTAAGCTAATCACCAATTCGCCCCACACTTCTTCAGCCTTTTATATTTAAAGGATGAATTTTTCCGCTATTTATAATGGGGTGATTTTTAAGGTGATTAATTATCATTTCCATTTATTCCGCATTTGTTCTTTTACTTCGTTTGTAATTCATTTCAGACATAGCTGACATGTTGATAAACACAAACAAAAATAGCAGATACAAATAACCTAAATGCCAATCGCTTGCTTATTATGGCCAAATATGCGCATGTTCAAGTTGCTAAAGAATAGCAAGATTGCTAAATCGCGTCTGTTAACAATTCTTGCTAAATAAGTAAGAACAGAATGTCCATTTTTGACAGTAAACTAGCAATATTGTTATGAGTTACAACTTAACAATATTGTTAGATAGCAATCTGGCTAGACTATTTTGAAACAGAATCGATCTGAATGATAGTTTCGTCTATTGAGCACATTCTGCACTGTTGCACCTGTCATGAGTGTTTGTGAATCATCTGTAATCCATCCGAGTATCCGACACCGGTAAAGTTGCCCTATCGAGAATATTTGCCGTTGCCGTTCGCTGCAGGTCGTTGCTGTTACGCTCCCTGCTGTTCTGTATGTGAGGTTCCCCATTTGATTCAATGTAAAGCAACTCGATCAGCAGTGCGGTGCTGGTCCGTTCCGTTCCGTTCCGTTCCGTTCTCTATGTGCGCGCTGCTTAACGCGCACTAGCCCGTCACGTTCCCTCACTTTGACGGCCGTCGACGGATTGTTCTCACGTAGCTTATGGAAGGCGACGGAACGGTCAAGTGCGCACTGCATGATTTCATTCAGTGTATTTAATCTTGAACTTTTTTTGACGGTCCGTGTCGTGACGGAACGTGACGGGCTAGTGCGCGTTAAGCTTTAGTTAATAATACCGGGTGATTCTTTAATACTGATGACAGTTTGAATTTCCCGCAAAACAAAAGATTTTGAAGGTTGGTAATAAATAGATTGTCATTAATTTAATTCCAGTGGTGTATGTAGTATCAGTCTCTTAATTAATAATTTGTTTCTAATTTATAAATAAATCTGCCGTTTTACCACAAATTTTACATTTACACTAAGCACAGTTACGATAGTAACATTTTATTGAATAAAGTGTAATAGTATCTGTTGTAAAGTTCGTTGATATTACAGAATGTATAAGTAAATATCAAACAACAAATTAACCACGGCACTGATGTCAAAAAAGAACGAAGAAAATAACTAAAAATATTTCACCGCCAATTCAACACCTTAAAAAACACTAAAATCGTACGCGCGAAATTCAAACTGTCATCAGTATTAAAGAATCACCCGGTATATTATAGTTACACTTGAGTTGCATGTTTGGGCGTCCTTTTCTACAGCTTTCTCACTCCCAGCGGTGCGCAATTCTCGGATCATGGGATTTGGCAAGTAAGTACATACTTTATACGGGTGAGTCATTTAACCTAGAATTTGAAATATGTATCTCGAAAAATACGCATTGTATAGATAAATTTGCCGAATCAAAACTTGAATATCTCCGAGAGGGAAATTCGTTAGTAGTAAATTACACCCCCACCCCCACCCTCTGTAGGCGGGGCGGGCGGCAAATTTGAAATCTTAAATAGGAACCCCTATTTTTATCGCAGATTCGCATTCTACGTCGAAAGTTACGTATGATTTGTCCGAAACATTTTTTTCGATTCGTGACAGAAGGCGCTGTAATCGCAAGAAATGGAGCAGAAGTCAAAAAACAGATAAACATGCATTTTGTAAGATTCGACAGCACAGGCGCACAGGTTATTCAATGATGTTAGGGCTGCTCCCCTCTCCCGCGTGTTTGTGTGTGTGTGTGTGGGGGGGGGGGGGATGTTTGTTGAATAAACTGCTTTTAACGTAACCCAGGAATTAGTGGATGCAAGAGGATTCAGGTTGATCAAGCACACCAAATGGAAAATAAAAATATTACGTCCTCGTCGTTGTTCCTGGGTTACGTTAAAAGCAGTTTATTCAATAAACATCCCCCCCCCCACACACACACAAACACGCGGGAGAGGGGAGCAGCCCTAACATCATTGAATAACCTGTGCGCCTGTGGCTATCGAATCTTACAAAATACATGTTTATCTGTTTTTTGACTTCTGCTCCATTTCTTGCGATTACAGCGGCTTCTGTCACGAATCGAAAAAAATGTTTCGGATAAATCGTACGTAACTTTCGACGTAGAATCCGAATCTGCGATAAAAAATAGGGGTTATTTCTATTTAAGATTTCAAATTTGCCGCCCTCCCCGCCTATAGGGGTGGGGGTGGGGGTGTAATTTACTACTAACAAATTTCCCCCTCGGAGATATTCAAGTTTTGTTTCGGCAATTTTTTCTATACAATGCGTATTTTTCGAGATATTTCAAATTCCAGGTTAAATGACTCAACCGGTATACCTATTGGGATCTATAAATTTTAGATACTCTTTGCTATAAGCATTAAACCACAGATAAGTAATAATAATAATAAGTAATTATCTGTGATTAAACTGTGCTACTGGCTTCTCTGCTTCTCATGTAAAACAGTGAATTGAATAAGGGAACACTGGTAGCAGAGACAATACTCGCAGTGCATTTGACGCAATCGACGTAAGCACGTTAAGCACTATTATACCTATTGACTATTTTTTTTAGTAAGCAAATGTAGTAGAAAGAGTATTTATTTATTTCTTCGCGATTGCCATTTCAAGCGTTTAGTAGTTAATTGTGTCCTTGTTTCCTCAAGAGGCCCGGTTTTTCGGTCGTGTGATCTGGGACGTCGTTTTTTGTTATTATTGTCCAGTACAGACTCCAGTATGTACATACTATTTCTTGGAGGTGGATTCTGGCGCTCCTCCGTTTTACTTATACAGTGTGTCCACGGATTGACTTCACTATATAGGTGTAAATGAACAAAAATTTTGGAATTTCAAAACAATTTTTTCAGATTCTGCCCTGCTTCATTGGAAATGAATTTTGATAACATTTTTAATTTTTTAAATTCAATGCCGCCTTGATGGTGGAGCAAAAACTATTTTCTTTGCAAGTAAAGTACCTTTTTTGTGTATCATAGAGCAAAATTTTATTAAGAAAAGCTGTTCAGAATTGAAAAACTGACCATAAAATGACAATCGGTATTGTTTGTAAACAAATGAGAATGTAATGTTTGAAATGTTGTATGCATAGATTCCGATTTAATCGATGATAGTCGTCTTAATAAATAAAAATAACGGTTTCATGAAATTGTGCCGATTATTTTCAAATTTTGCACTGATTATTATTTTTTGATTCTGAACAGTTTTTCTTAATAAAATTTTGCTCTATGATACATAAAAAAGGTACTTTACCTGCAAAGAAAATAGTTTTTGTTCCACGATCAAGGCGGCTTTGAATTAAAAACATTAAAAATATGATGAAAATTCATTTCTAATGATGAAGCAGGGCAGAATCTGAAAAAATCGTTTTGAAATTCCAAAATTTTTGGTCATTTACACCTATAGTGAAGTCAATCCGTGGACACACTGTATGCATATGAATTTAATTCTGATTTTACTAATAAGTACAATTTTGAGTTTTGATTCATGTTTTTCATATTACACCATATGATTGTATGTGATGACGTACGTATTGGTAAACATTCCTGGCGAGGACAATAGTCGTTATCTTGAGAATAATAAATTATTTAGGTAATTAGTACCTACTATCCTAATCAGAAAAGGAAAACGCCGCCCTCCTCCACTATAAAACGCTAAAGGGCAATACCGAAGAGTCGTAAAGAAAATGATAGTGGAACATTGTAATGTGTGTAGATAAAAAAATACCTATATTAATTTGCAGATATTGGTCAGTGAAATAACTGAGGTCATTACGAACACTACCTACTTCTCATTTTCATTTAACACCCTCCATAGCAACATTACATCCTGCAGTGTAGTTCACTTTTGTGAATGTATTTGCTTATGAGTAATTTTTTTCTATAAATTGCAGAATAGACGGCCATAAAAGGATAAATTGAGTCAATAAACATCTATAACAAAAGCTTGATTAGCGTCATCGAAATTACCGTTATTGATTAAAAAATGAAGCGATTAAATTCAATAACAATAGGATAAGAGAAATGGTGACTTCCTATCGATGATTCATTTCTTTCACTAACTTTACTATGATTCATTCTATTCAGTTTGAAACCCTATCTTGGTACTTGGTATTCTACAATGTTAATATGTGGAGAAACGAGATGCGCGCGATTCTCTTTCTCCCCCATTAATGATTGGTTGGTTAGCAACCAACACCCATTTGAAAACACCGACCGGACTGCAACGGTATTTCAGTGTAATAGCGAACTAGAATAGTTGGTGATTTCATTAAGAACGTACCTACGCAACGCAATTAGTATCTACACTTAGCTTTTCCTTAAAATCGTGTCTCGATACTATAAAATAAAAGGTAAGATCCTTTTTACTTTTTATAAATTTCTTACATTTTATTCAAGTGCACTTCTTCGTTGACACGTAACGAAGATTAGGGCGCGGTTCGGGCATTTCCTTTTCATATCAAAGTGTATTTATCACAGTCATTATTGATAATGAAACTAAAACTTGATTCTTTTGTACTTTTCATTCATAATTCATTGAAATTCGCACACATTTTTAATACGGGCAGATGCGATTGCAGAATAGTACCTATAATGAAATAATAGGCACCTATTTTGTATAGGTACTTTACTTACTTTAAAGAATACAAAGTTTTGATCTGAAACATGCTAATTTTGTAACAATTGTGCAAATAAATCGAAGTAGAAACACAACCTCCTCCTCACTAACGATGCAAGTTTTTTTTATAATTACCCTTTTACGATTTCAAATTCTCGTTATTTAAAGATAGATACCAAAAAAATTAGTTCATATCGTTGATTTAAGTAAGATGTACAATTTTCTAAATAAGGCACTGTAGTGCTTGACTTCCCCTTAATGACTATTTTATGTAAAATAGAGATGTTATTCAACCTTTACCCGTGTAGGATGATGAATAAAGTTAAATGCCCTCCCATTTTAATATCCTTAATTAAATTTTGATTTGTAGCGTGTAAAACAATAATTAAAACAAAATGAGTTTTTTTACATAATTTAATCAATGTCACTTGAGCATCTGATTAAAATTCTCTCTTGAATTGTAAATAAACCTTGAACTTGAAAAAAATTCCACGTAGACCATAGAGCACTATTTCTAAAAATACATCGTTAGAATTCCATCATAACTGTGATTAATTAGAATGCCGTCGTTTATAATTAAAAGTGTAATTACATTATAATCTGGTTACTTGTTCAATTCACTAGATAAAGACAATTATGATTATTATGTTTCCATTTACTTGATAATATGTAGTAAGTATAAGAGGTTCAAGTTTGAATACTTTAATCTATGCAGACATAAATTTTTTTTATATAAGAATTCAAAAATTTGGTTCCGGTAATAGAACACATGTTGTGTTACGGTTCATGACAGTTAATTAGCAAGAAAGGTGTACGATCAAATTTGCAATTTATAAAAACAACGGTATAAAAGAGGTAAAATCTCATTTGGTAACATTCTGATTAGGTGTTAGTACTTCTATTACCCATTTTTAAATTTAATTTGATAATGTATTCTGTCTCATGCTATCCAGTCAGCCTTGTAATTGTGACTCATATCCACAGACTGCATATAATTAACAGTAATGATACCAAGTCGAAAGTGAGTTTTTAGTAGAACCATAGAGCATAAACTAAATTTTTAGTTGTGGTATGGTTAAGAGCATTTCTCTACCCCTATTAAATAAATTTTTGGAAAAGTTAATAGATATAATCATTGTTTATATACATTAATATAATGTACCAAATGTGAAAACTGGTTTTAAGTTTTAACGTACCTACCTATAATAGTCTACGTGATACCTGTCATTTATGTTATCCTTAGGTTGCATTTTTACTTATCGATATTACCTACTAATCACTGCTGAAATTTAAACACGTACGATAAGGTACCTACGTGGAATTTGTCGTATTAAAAAAGTGTTCTGTTATCCATGGAATATTATTCTAAATAAAATAATAATGTAATTAGGAGTCGATAATTGTTATTGTTTTGTTTAAAAAATGCATAGTTCATTAATTAATCAACATTTCAATTTTCGTTTCTTATTTTTATGTAAACAATATTTTGTTTTTTCTGAACTAATAGTTTATATTATAGTATAACGAAATCACATTGTCAACTAAACAAACAAGTTGATAATTTTACAGCCCCCTCCCCCTCGTTCTTCGTCACAAATAATGCTAATTAGCATATAAAAAGCGTCGATCAATATATAGGGTGGGCCAATAATGCACGGTCGGAGTTTAACCTCCGGCACCCTGCTCACATGCTCGAATTTTATGTTTACAAATAATGTAATTTAGATAAGGCAATAACTTGTCTAAACTTTACTATTTTCAAGATGCCACCAATTTTAACAATTTCGCCGAGGGATGTTTCAGGTTAACACAAACGATTAGAAGGATTGGATGGCAGTCGGGAGCGATTGCAATCAATTTGTAGCGCGTTATCAATCCTTAGATCCTGTTTTTATTCATTTTTTAACATTTTTTTAAGATTTTTCAATATGTAGTTTGTCTTGTTGCTTTAATCAAAATGGTGCAGTGCCTGCCAGTTGTTCGTAAAATATAATTTTTTTTCAATTTGGACGTTGCCATCTTTCCCAATGCACCACTTGTCATATTGGACGGCATTCTAAATTCATTTGAATTTTTGTAACATGGTTTACGAGGATAATTTGGCGAGACTTGAGATTCGAAAGGAAGTGACATTATTCCCGCTGCACCTTCGGGAACAGGTGAAAGTCACACGATGATAGATTTATCGAATAGAGGGCGCAACCTCGAGTCGCAGTTCATTTAATATCTCTTGAACAATGCGTTTCGTGTGGGAAGGCGCATTATCGTAATGGAAGAACACATTTGTCCGAGTCATTCGAATTCCGGTTCTTTCATCAATAACTGCTGCCTTTAATTTGTCCAAAAGGGCAGCATTGTTGACGGTTTTCCCATTTGTAAGGTAATCAATATATCTTCTACGCATCCCAAAAAATTGTAGTCAGCGCCGTTCTGGCCAATGTAAACTACCTACTTGGCCTTCTTGGGAGGAGAAATACCTATGTTGAGATTGTCGTTGTGATTCTGGAGTATAATGGTGGAGCCACGTTTCGTTGATAGGAACAACATTTTTGCTCTTACGTGTTTGGTCATAATTCAATTACCGCGGCACTCACATAACAGCTTGATTATGTTTGATCAACGTGCAAAATGTAATGTAAGCGTTCTGTTGAAATGTCTACGCCTTACCTAGCCATCTCCTCAATATTTTCGGTGACTCAAAACGACATCGAGTACTTGACCGATTAACTCTATTGTTTTTGATGGTACCTACAGAACTTTTATTATTTTCGCCATATTTAAACCGCGCAACCCAGTGGCACACTGTTCTGTATTGTCGCCCAATGTTTGCTGCATATTAGCTAAAATTTCACGAATAGCTGTTTTATCCATTTAACGATTTTGCATTTGCACATAGGTAATATTTATTCGCTTTCATTTCACCTTGCACTTGCTATCATTTAACTTTTTCCATAATTTAATTCATTCTTCGTAATCATGGCTCTTTTAGTCAATCTGGGGTTTCTCATTTGAGAACCCTTTTTAGTTTGATACCGGGTGTTGATCCGGTCGTTCGGTAATTGCATTTTACATGTAAAATCTTGTCTATGCAATTTCCTGCTGCCCTAATTGTTGTAGGACCAAAACATAAGAGTAAAAAAGTGTTCAAAATTAAAGATACTATCGGAATGGTATGTTTTCTTCGACCAAAATTCTACTGTAAGAAAGAAAATGAAGAATTAAATGTTGAATTAGAATTTGCAAAAATCACATTGCCATGATTTTAAAATAATTGCGTTATGAACAACTGTAGAATCTTGACGTTTTCATTAGTACTGGACTTAGGCTAGATTTATACACAACCTGTATTATTATGTGACTTAAATATTAACTTGAAATTGTAATAATTTTTACACATGTATCGACTTCCCCTCAGCTTCTAATTTTACGGTTACTTTAGTCGTTGAGTGACTTTTCACTCAACGCTTTAGTACTATGTACAGGTATGTCAAGATAATTTTTTCAGAACATTAATGTTTTTTGGCTTGATAATGGGATCAGGTTATCCCGAAACATGTCGCCATTTTAATTAATCATTTTAAAATTTAACTTTATCAAATTAAAAAGTTGAAGGGGAAGGTTGTGTGTAATTTTCAATCGGTTTTCCTCTTATAATACTCTTCTATGAACATCTATTTTAAAATTTTTCAACAGAATGGACCTTTCGGTTTAATTGAAATATCCCTCCGTCCGTTTTCAATTTTTTAGTAGTAACGTTGGGGGAACTACAACTTCTTTATTCAATTTTATAGTAATAAATTCGGTGAGGTGGTATCCAACGTAAAAGGTTTGTGACGATAGTAAGTACAAACCACTTTTTGACTGAAATTCACTTCTTGAATGTGAGGAAGATATCAAATTGCGTTTTTATATTAAATAAGCTATAACGCTTTTTTTCCCGACGTGGGTATCGGCAATTTAATCTCAACGATAGGACCGAATCAATGTATCATGGTTATGGTTCGAAGTTGTATACAGGGTGTCTCACGGCGACCGTCGGTTAGAGTATATGAAGAACTGTAAAAGCTAAAAATTTGAAATTTTGCACATGCGACATGCCGTGTTTAATGTATTAAATAAAAATATTTTCCAAATGGCAGTACTTCCGGAAATACCGGAAGTGGGCATAACATCTTTATTTTAAATACAAACCAGTCAATTTTTTTTCACATTCTGATGTGTCATAAAATGTTTAATAACTATGCTTAAAATAATCGGCGTATCAATTTTGATTGTTGAGTCTGTAATGGATAATAAAAAATTGCCCGCGGTTACGTATCTATTTGACGTTATTTCCAGATTTAAGACAAACTTTAAAAAGTCTCTTTTTCAAATAGAATGCCTATTTAATTATCAGTCCATTCGATGCAGAAATAAATTTCCTTTAAATTGATATATGATGTTCCTATACCTAAAATCAATGATTACAGAGTTATTTACATTTTTCTATTTAAATTTATAATTACATACTTTACAAAACATGGTTGGCTTTGAAAATTTTCAAAAAATTTTTATTCAATTGTTTCTTATGCTTATGTTTTTATGATTATTTAAAATTCTATTTATCGAACTTCTGGAGAATCCAAGGCTCCTTTCCGCCGAACGAACAGAAGTTTCAGGGAAAACATTAAAGTATCCTAATACATTGGTTTCTGCAACTTCATTGGGAACAATTGGCGTTGGCAAATTTCCTGGCGCATTTACTTCTCCAAAATATAGAAAATTCGAAAATTCTGTTCAATCATCCTTAATTTTTGTTCTGTCATTGCAGGCAAATGCGGCAATCTTTCGTTAAAGGTTCTGCAGGTCCGAAGAGTAATACGAGTAGCCTCGCCATGAATGTAAAACAAATTTAGAATATCAGCGTTTGTATATTCCATATTGCCCAATTAAAATCAAATATCAAGCGCAAACAGATAACACTAATAACAAACTTTCAAACTGATAGCTAACTGACAACTGTCAAATAAAAATAAAAACATAAGAAAGCATAAGAAACAATTGAATAAAAATTTTTTGAAAATTTTCAAAGCCAACCATGTTTTGTAAAGTATGTAATTATAACTGTAATTATAACTCTGTAATCATTGATTTTAGGTATAGGAACATGGTATATCAATTTAAAGGAAATTTATTTCTGCATCGAATGGACTGATAATTAAATAGGCATTCTATTTGAAAAACCAGACTTTTTAAAGTTTTTCTTAAATCTGGAAATAACGTCAAATAGATAGTAACCGCGGGCAATTTTTTATTATCCATTACAGACAATTGTGTCTCAATCTTTTGACATTGAGAACCTAAAATCCCATTTCCCTAACTTTTACCACTTTCGACTTTCAGTTTTATTTCCTAAACAAGACTTTGAAATTTTTCAGTGAAAAAAATTTTTTTTCTCAACAATCAAAATTGATACGCCGATTATTTTAAGCATACTTATAATTGTACTAAGCATTTTATGACACATTAGAATGTGAAAAAAATTGACTGTTTTGTATTTAAAATAAAGATGTTGATGCTCGCTTCCGGTATTTCAGGAAGTGCTGCCATTTGGAAAATATTTTTATTTAATAGATTAAACACGGCATGTAGCATGTGCAAAATTTCAAATTTCTAGCTTTTACAGTTCTTGACGGTCACCGTGAGACACCCTGTATAGGTTACATTTAGGAAATAATTTTCGTTGAGATCTTGAATATAATGGTCAAGGCGCCATCTAAATCTGGCCGTATACTTTATTGTACTTTTCAGCCCAAAAACGTTTAGAAGAATAAGACAAGTATATTTCATTACCTACATGTATATCGTAACAAAATTAGCACCAAATTTATTCATCCAAAATGTTGGATAATTCACAAATAAAATTCATTTTCGAGGTGGTTTTCTATGCGATGAGTTCCGGCTATAGTTTGTTGTTTTCTCCCTTAAAATTATAAAATAATAGTAATACATTTTATGCATAGGTTTGAGCATTGACTTGAAAGTCAATGGTTTGAGTTGCATATATGTAAAATACATATAAGAAATGTTCTTTATTGGTGCTCTTGGAATCGATAGTGCGTGACAAATTTTTGGCTGAACACCGCAATAGCGCGTGTCAATTTGTTCACTCCCGTAAATTATATTACCATTTTCTTCTATTTGTATTTTGTACACGCATTAGTAACGCTTCAGTGAAATGTAAATAGAGCACCTTTTTAAGGATTTATTGGGCATGGAAGATTTGCTTAAAAGAGATTGCACCCCTGTGCAGTGGCGCCGGGTTTTTAAGATCTACATGGGGGCAAGGGGAGCAGCACTACAGAAAAAGCTCATCTTTTAAAATCATAAGGAGCAACGGTGTAGGTATTTTTTAATATCAAGATAAAAAAACTACTTTTTTTCATTCATTCTCTAAAATGAATGTTTTGCGAACTCTAAATAGTCCGCAAAATACATCTTTAGAGTACTAGTACGCTAAAACGTATTTATCTGTTGTTGCCATAGCAACTATGTCAAACCTAAATTTTTTGACGTTTACAATTGTTCTGTACGCGTCAAAATAAATGTTTATGAAATTAATTTGATAGTTTTGAGAATTCCTGCAAAAAAATATTGTATGCATCACGTACGCAAAATGCTCTAGCGGATTCGTCGAAGTTTTCGGACTCGGCTAACGCCTCGTCCGACAAACACGACTCATCCGCTAAAACATCATTTTGCGTACTTGATACATAAATAGCCATTATTGCAGTTTCATTTTTATTCATAGATGACAAAATTTTGGAAAAAACATCTAAACTGCATAAAATGTATTTCTTCGTTTGTAATAGAGTACGACATACGAAATATTATGTACCATATTCTATGTTGTGAATGATGATTTAACGAAATAACTGATGTACCTACTAACAGCGACATCCTAGGAAAAGACTAAACAAAACATTTTTTCCGGTTAGTATCGTCACAGACTGGTGGTATCGTGTATCGGGATCGGTCCTGATCTCCTGATATTTCTGAAAATTTTTAAATTCTCACTTTCACGGCGTGAAACAGATAGATATAGAGTATATAGACCTATTCCTAACATTTTTACGTATAAAATTAATGTGTCTCACTTTCCCAATTTTGTTCATAGTCAAGTTCAGGTGCCAGTGAAGTGCATGGGGACCATGCCCCCACGCAATCTGCCTACATGGGGGCCCGCGCCCCGCTGCCCCCACGAAGTCGGCGCCACTGCCCCTGTGCTGTCTAAACAGTTGGCGTTGTTTCCTTAAATTTGTTAAATCGTAGATTGGGATCGTTTTTGTTTTTTAGGAATTTTGTGGTCTTGGTCTAATTTGATAAAGTATCAGTTTAATTACAACTTTTCAGATTAACAGATTCTCGGAATTATTAAAAAAATTATCGCAAAATGGTCGTTGGTAGGTTTTATGCTATGGGTGCTTTTTAAAATAATTTTATTAAACCCATGATACGATTTAAGATTAAGTATTAGCACACATGTACATGCATCTGTGGTAGTATTAGTTTCTGAATATTGCAACACAAGTTCAGCACAAGTTTCTCTCGGAAATGACTGATTAACTCCTTATACAAGAAAAGTGGAAAGTTGGTCGATGACTCTATGTACATATATGTACGTGTGAGAAAGAGTTTTACATAGTATGCATATCATTGAATATAATAATTTGAAATAAGGTAAAAATGTGGTACCTGTTTGAATCGACCAAGTAGCGAATGCAATATATCGGCAACTTCAGTGACATTGGAATTGTACCTTTTGTGGTAGCACCTTGGTCGATATAGATATTTATTCTATATTCATATACATACTTCAAGAGAACTGTCGGGATCGTCTAAAAGGAGTTAGGTAGGAATTGCTATTTTTGATTTATTGTTGTGGAACTTCTGCATGGGTTTAAATAATTTTTATGAACACCTCTATTAAGTTTTTCGAAAGCCCTTATGAGCGAATGGATAAGCGCGTAAATTTTGAAATTTTTATTTTTTAGGCTTATTTGCAGTAAGAACATTGTCCTCTCTGTAAAGCCTTAGATTGCTCTTTAATTTTGTAAAGGCATGCATTTTTTTGAAAACTGACCAGAATTTATTGATTGAACATGGAGAAGACGTTTCCAATTTTCCACAAACAAGAAAATACAAAGTACAACATTATAAATACTGAAAATGAGCTCCGTCGTTGACCTCCATAATTGATCTTCAAAACGTCTGCGTACATTAGCAAACATTTCATGCGTTATTAATTGACGCTCGGTAGCAAATTTTATTTCGTAAATCTTCAAGGGATTCAGGCTTTGTGGCCATCCACTTTGGTTTTCAGATAACTTTACGGTGCGTATGGATATATTATCCACCCTTCATTTGGAATTCTTAATTTAATAGTAAACGTTATGTGCCCAGTAAGTATGAGAATGTTTCAAAATAGATGTATATCTTACGTATCTAAAATACGAAGCAGTATTTGATCTGGACGTTTCAGTGCAGTCATACTTGCAAATTTACAAGTAAATAAAATATACGTACTATTATTTTTCAAAATGTATTCCATCTTGGTAGTTTTAGGATTCCTATGTAGAAGTTTGCTCCATACAAATCACATGTTCATTGAATGTAAAAGTACTTGTTCAGTGTACCAAATAAATGCTACTTAATCGCTTTAGATTAGAATTTCTTGAGTCAAATCAGCAGTATTCGCTGAAAGTTTCTGATATGTACACCACCCCGTTTGAGGCCACGCTTTTCTTCCAGCAGACATGATGTTTTGGTCGTATAGAAAAATTCTACGGAAACATCTAACAAGAGTTGTAAACTAAACTAAGTGCACGTTTAAGACGATTCGCAGTACTTATGTCATTTCATAGAACATTTTTAAAGTTTCCATGTTCATTTAACGAAGAATAAGTTATCTGTGTGACTATCAATAAAGAACCTTCACTCAACGCTATCACTTATTTTATTAGGAGTTTCAAAACGGTATTTAGAGTTTTCCAATAATTTTTTTAGTACCTATATCTGCTTTTATCGATATTTTCGTTCAAACTTTACCCAGACCTGCTATCGACACTGTTCTTAGTTTATTCACAATAAATTAACCGTAGCCATCGTTGTAGTTTTGAGTCGAGTATTCGAGTTGTTTGTTTACGGTAGTTTACAGAAAAAAATTGTATTTACAAAAGTTTGAACGGTTTAAATGTTCGTATTTGAAACCTTGAAATTAGCCTCGGTAAGTAGTATAGTAGAAATAGTGTAAGAGGTGGAAATAATTGGAACAGAAATGATTCTTGTTGTAAATGGTAGGTAACAGGGTCCTAATCAACATACTAAAAATATACATCCGTACTGTTGCGCAAAATTTGTTTTTTTGGCCGCCATCTTGAAAAACATGAAACATTTTAGAAAATCGCAAAAAATCATGTGTGGTATCAAATTAAAGGAAATTTCACACTGAAAAAGGATATGATATTGGTTTAAAATAATAAAACGAAATAGCAAAATGGTGGCCAAAAAACTGAAAGCATTTACAGTGTTGAAAAACTACTTTTTATTAATCTAAGGGGCTTAAAAATCGTAAGTAACTTCTTCCAAAATGCGAACCCCATTCGCATAAGATTTTGGATTTTATGATACTCCTGAAGGCAGAAGATTTACTCATAAAAATGGTCTTAAATATAATAACCTGCTTCACCACTGGCACTAGGCCAAATATTATAACATTATCTTATGTAGTTCCTGAGATAAAGGACATTTGTTTGAAAAATTTTGATTTTGAGAAAAATGCCTTCAAATAAAAGTTCTAAGTTGCTTGCTATTTGTATGGAATTTGGTAAAAGAAAACAATTATAAAACCTCCATAAAAACTTTTTTTTTAACTGATTATAAAAGATGAATCTTGGATGTTTAAAGGAAAATATTATGAAAAAAGAAAAAAAGTGAATTTTTAAAAATTTTTTAGGTACATCTATACCTTTAACCATCGCGACAAACGCGGGACCCAATTATCGCGACAATACACCTACATAAACAGCTGAACTAAACTATTTCTTAATTTACAAATTATAAATTATTATAAGACTTACACTTACTCATGCTAGACATCCTTTTCTTGAACTTGAACTCGAATAATATATAAAAATACGATTTTGAATTGGCTAACAGTACAGCTGCATCAGTCAACACAATATTTTTAAAGTTAAGGTTTGGAACTATCGATCCATGTTTGACATCGATAGTCTGGAGGTGTTTACTACACACACTTGTATTGTTGTATACGACAGTATACTGAACCCAACGCTACGTTATCGATGCCTCTCAGAAACTATCGATACGGGTAGTTTAAAAAAAAATTAATAAATAAAACGGTTTCGATTCGATTTAGATTTTTTTTAAAAAAACTCGGTTTCGGTATAAAAACCTTCATCTTTATAAAAAATTTTACTTTTAAAAACCAATATAATATTCTTTTTCAGCGTGAAATTTCCTTTAATTTGATACCACACATGATTTTTTGTGATTTTCTAAAATGTTTCATGTTTTTTCAAGATGGCGGCCAAAAAAACAAATTTTGCGCAACAGTACGGATGTATATTTTTAGTATGTTGATTAGGAGCCTATTACCTACCATTTACAACAAGAATCATTTCTGTTCCAATTAGTTCCACCTCAATGTGTTTTTTTACCTATTTCTACTGTACTAAAGGAGTAGATTCCTGGATTTAAGTCGTAGGTAAAGAATTCTTTGGTATGTAGTCGTAAATACGGAACATTAGTAAGTGCATTCTAAACCAGTACCTATTTGGTATTTTACACTAATATAATAATTTACGGCTACATACAACTATGTAAATTGAAAAAAGACAGTCTTTTTCTATAACAGATGCGCTACATTTAAATTCATTCTAATAGATGTAACAAAACCGTCCTCGTCTCCCCATAAATTTTGCAGCCACGCCATGACGCCACTATTATAAACCTATCGGCCTAAGTTGGGTTGGGGTGCAGTAGATCGAACTTAAAAATAGTAGTCTCTTTTATATGCTTAGTATATTCTTGGAACTCGGGGTTAATCATCTTTTTTTCTATAAATAACTTGTGAATGCATGTTCTTTGTTTCTTAAATACAGCAGACAATATCACCAGATGCATAATGAAGGTATGCAAATTATTCTATTTCAAGGCACAGATGTCTACGTATTTCTAATAAAAGTGATGTTAATTTATGATTTGCCACATCTGAATTTTGAAAATTAATCGTTTTATTTCATCAAACAATTTTTGTAATTAGATTTAGCTATTTCACAAATATTGAAGTGGGAATCCCTAATCACTTAACCGCAAAGCTACAGCGAAAATACTATATTAACCTCACTCATTTTTCGTTACTGTTAATCTCTTTTGATACAATGCACTTTCACTACTCTCACTTTTCCGTACCTATCTGACATTAAAAAGTGCATAAATATTTTGACACCGCACCGTAGATAACTATTCTCTTTGCCTTTTTTCCATAGAACTCCCGCGGAACCATAAAAATCATTACAATAATCGGATATTTTATGCAAAATGAGCGATAATAGTTACTTGTACAACTAGACAAGAAAGTTATGCTTTTTTCAACTCGAGGTCAAAGTTGAGCTAGAATTGAAAAAAACATTTTTTTCTCGTATTTTACACATTTTTCCAAAACTGCATATAATTAAAAGAATATCCATGAAATTTGCATTTATAGCTTTAAGTTGTAAATATTGACATTTTACTGAATTCATTTGTTTTCCTGCAATAGATAAATGGTGTTGGCAATACTGTTTAATTTCATCTCTATAGAGGAAAATATAACTTTGTTCGATACCTCCTTAGAAAGTGAACCGTAACTATAGTTACTAGTGGGCGAAGGTTTCACTTTCGCTCACGCATATTTAAAATTCAATGTTATCAACAGTAAGATCATAAGTGCTCAACTCTTGTCGGCAAGATTTTTATTTTGTATGAGCACTGGTTGCTTGGCAATTAAACGAGATCAAATTGACGAAAAGACCCGAGCGCGAAGCGCGAGGGTTCTTTTCCCAAGAATTTGATCGAGTTTAATTACCTTTTAGCAATCAATGCTCATACAAAATAAAAATCTTGCCTGACAAGAGTTGAGAACGAATGATCTTCGGTTGGAGAATTAACTGAATGAAGCGTTAAATACGTCAAATTTTTTTACTTTTGCCAAAATGACATTTGATTTTTTTAAATAGGTTCCTAAAATAATTCTAAAACAATGAGGTAGCGGCAAGAAAAGTAGCATACATTCTTTTCAATAGTAAGATCATAAGTGCTCAACTCTTGTCGGCAAGATTTTTATTTTGTATGAGCACTGGTTGCTTGGCAATTAAACGAGATCAAATTGACGAAAAAACCCGAGCGCAGAGCGCGAGGGTTCTTTTTCCAAGAATTTGATCGAGTTTAATTACCTTTTAGCAATCAATGCAAATACAAAATAAAAATCTTGGCTGACAAGAGTTGAGAATCAATGATCTTCGGTTGGAGAATTAACTGAATGAAGCGTTAATTTACTTTTGTCAAAATGACATTAATTATCAACAGAAAATGTATATATAGTTTGTCCCACGAGAGCTCGAGTGTGACTCATACCTAAAAACTATCCGAACGATATAAATTAAAACGTTTGTCTTAGCTATCTTCTATAGGGCATTTTAATCTTCTAACCCCAAATGTACCAAAATATAAATTTAGTATCCTCTTATTTACCTAAAATATTCATGTTAACGGTAAATTTGATCCACCGCGATCGCGTTCGTTCTCAGAATACTTGAGTACGTTCATAGCATAATCTGCGATTGAATTTTTAACGATTTATTGGTAAGCGACATCATAAAGCAAATATAGGTTAACAATAACAATCAGTTTGACAGCTAACAGCTGACACTACGATACAAACTCAACGTACGTTTACGTAATTTACAATGACAATGTTAGAAGATATATTTTTTATATTCTCTCTCTTTTCCATTAGGTACTTTTTGTAAGTATGACAAAGACAACCTAACTATTTGCGTTAATTTACACACCAATAACTAATGAGTCACACTCGAGCTCTCGTGGGACAAACTATACATATTATTACAATCATTAAATTTCACTATAAGGTCTTGGATTATCTCGTGAAGGACACGTGACCGCGTATCTGCGTTTAGGAGGAGCCATAACTATGAAGTCTGGTAGTAAGTGAAGTATAAAAACATCGACTTTGGAAAAGGCGCCAAAATGTGAACAATTTGTTCTCGTTCTCATATATCAACAAACTTAATATTTATCATGTGTAATTTATTTTATTTACTTATTGCTCAGTCATAATTACACGTCCTTATTGTTTCATAATGGCGGACGATATTTTTAGAAAAGTTGCTACATAAAAGTTGGGCGGGTTTTGGTTAACTACGACGTGGTCACGTGTCATTCACGAGATAATCCAAGACCTTTATACTCGCCACTGAAATATAACCAACCTGGAAAGCGTACGGTGCATTTAACCTGTAGGAAATAAACCGAGCGAGCGATAGCCATAACTACAGTGACTGTATTACAAACAGTGACGACAAGCGTGGTCTCGATTTTGATTGGCTGTGGTATATTTTGCATCTTAATGGCGGCCTGACTGTGTTTACCTTTGATCAGCGTGTGATTTTTATTTTGATTTAGAACGTTGCTAGGATACCACCGTTGAGTTCATATAAACCCGCCCACAATTTTGCCTCTTAATGGCGGATAATCGCCGCTTGTCGTCACTGTTTGTAATAAAGTCACTGTAGCCATAACAACGGGTTAGTTTGTCCTTGTTGCACTGATATTACCTATACGATACAATAACATAATGAGTAAGACATAGACCGAATAACCCGACAAATGAGCAAGACAGAGACCGAATAACCCGACAGTACAGTGATTCTATTACAAAACAGTGACGACAAGCAGCGATTCGCTCCACCCATCCGCCATTAGGAGGCAAAATTTTGGGCGGGTTTCTATGAACTCTACGGTGGTATCCTAGCAACGTTCTAAATCCAAATAAAAATCACACGCTGATCAAAGGTAAACACAGTCAGACCGCCATTAAGATGCAAAATATACCACGGCCAATAAAAATCGATACATCGCTTGTCGCCACTGTTTGTAATAGAGTCACTGTACCCGACAGTAATTCCCTTTTTGTCGGAAGCGTAAGCGTTCCAGGTTGCTTATATTTCAGTGATACTCGCAAATGATCATTAATGTTCTCTGTTACTTTCTGTTGTCCTTTTTTAATAAGAATACACGCACTTTACTTTATTCATTTATTGACGTTATCCAATTTGTCATGTCGCAGTTATATTGTATTTTATTTGTTTCTAAGCAACGGAACCTCACGACTGTGTGATTTTTTTAAATAAAATAATTCCAATTGTAGTTACAGAGTCACTTTCTAAAGAGGTATCGAACAAAATCTAATAAAAAACTCGTGAGTAAGAGGTATATCCCACTAGGACACCACGGTGGCGCAACCAGTGGCAACACCACTCAGAACACACGTACGCATATGGAGCATATCTCACCTGGTGTCGGTTTAGTTCCTCCACTAGTTTGGTTGCGCCACCACCCATGTAGCGTTCGTACATTCTACTGGTGCCTCCACCGCTCTGGTTGCGCCACCAGAAAAATGTACATAATTATACGGCGCGTCACTCACTCGGCCACCAGTTGTTGGCAACCAGTGCCAGTAAAAAGAACTTGTGTGTTCTTCAAAATTGTTGTTGCAATTGTGTTTTCATATCATGAGTATTGATGAACAGCACTGCTGGCGTCTCTCTTGGTTGCCTGATTGGTTGCTCGGTTTGGTTGCTGCGGTAACCATGGTGTCGCCACTGGTTGCACCACCGTGGTGTCCTAGTGGGGTATAGAGCTATATCCCACTAGGACACCACGGTGGCGCAACCAGTGGCGACACCACTCAGAACACACGTACGCATATGGAGCATATCTCACCTGGTGTTGGTTTAGTTCCTCCACCAGTTTGGTTGCGCCACCAGCCGTGTAGCGTTCGTACATTCTACTGGTGTCTCCACCGCTCTGGTTGCGGCACCAGTAAAATGTACATAATTATACGGCGCGTCACTCACTCGGCCACCAGTTGTTGGAAACCAGTGCCAGTGAAAAGAACTCTTCAAAATTGTTGTTGCAATTGTGTTTTCATATCATGAGTTTTGATACTGAAAGGTTTATCATAGAAATTCAGAGCAGATCTTCACATCCGCACATAGTTAAAAAATTTGTTTGGATACTTTCGCAAATCATCGTACAAGGTTAAAAATGCTCCACTTATAAAACGATTAACAACAAAAGGATGTACCCAAAATTTTCACAACGAAAGTTTTACCTTCCTCACTCTTGATTCATTTCATTAAAGAAAGTACTATTTTCCAAGGCAGTTTTAGAAAAAGGTTTTTTATCAAATTTTTCCCGATTTGAGTTCGCATTTTTTCTTGGCTCGCTAGTAAACCGGTGTGTAAAAAAATTGAATGGACACCTTTTTATTGCTATACCTATAACAATTGATAAAGTGCAATCTACCTACTCGTTACAAACTTTTCTCGCAATTTCTTATTGCATTCATTGCTCGGCATACTTTTTAGAAAGTTAGTAACAAGATTTCGTTCAAGTTAAAAATTACGTGGCGACCAATTTGTATCTTAACCGGAAAACGTGTGGTGATTAAATTATTTATTTGTAATATCCGATTTGGCGAAAGTAATGTTTGATTGTCGAGAACTCTGAAGAATAATTCCAATAAATTTAAGAAATCATCTAATATCGAATGTACTTAATATTTGCTGCTTCACAAGATTCACAAGTGCTTAATTCGCAAGAACGATAAAACAGAACTCATAAGTATTTGTTTGTTTCCTGAAGCAAGTAAAATGATAACATTGCAATTGTTACATTACAACTGTGTGCATGTTCACATTAAATTATGATAGGTTTACTATTTTTTGTAAGTACGATGGCATTGTTCGCTAAATGGGAATAAACAAGAAATACCAGTGACGACAGGTGAAGCACAAGGGGACCTGGTATTTTTATTGCAGTATTCAATCACTAGTTCACATCAAATTTAATAGTACAGTCAATCTGTCGTAAAAAACAGAGTTTGAATGAAAAAACTGCCCCAAGGGTAAAAGTTGTTTTAATCGTTAAAGAATGACGTACTTAAGCTGCCTTCGCGATGGGCATGTGCTACCTTCGCGCGTCTTTGTGAAAACTCAAAAAAAGTGCCAAAAAAATTTTGAAATGCATTTTTCTCGAAATGTATGCATTTCACAGAAAAATCGATTGATGACAAAATGTAGAGGACGTTGAGATCTACAATTAATGTCATTGGGGCAATGCTGTACAGCAAGAAATGCACACGGTAGGTGGCGCTGAAGTTCCAAAAAAAGTGTTTTTCCACTTTTTCGCCATGTAAATATTATTTTAATGCAAAAATTTAAATGGAAAAGTTGTTCCTTTTAATTTTATGAACAACTTTTATTTAAACAATTTTTTTATACAACTTACCGTTTAAAAGTTATAGTGCAATATAGCGCTTCGTATACAGCACTGTGCTGCTAATGGTAATTTTTTCGGGCCTATTGGGACTTTCTCCGGTAGCGTTGACATAGTTCTAAGAAAAGGGCCTATTCGGCCACCTGTCCTCAGATGTGTACTCATATTGCGTGCAACCGTATTATTGGAATTTTCATACTTTTGCGAGCTGCAGCTTTTAAACGGTAAGTTGTATAAAAAAATTGTTTAAATAAAAGTTGTTCATAAAATTAAAAGGAACAACTTTTCCATTTAAATTTTTGCATTAAAATAATATTTACATGGCGAAAAAGTGGAAAAAACACTTTTTTTGGAACTTCAGCGCCACCTACCGTGTGCATTTCTTGCTGTACAGCATTGCCCCAATGACATTAATTGTAGATCTCAACGTCCTCTACATTTTGTCATCAATCGATTTTTCTGTGAAATGCATACATTTCGAGAAAAATGCATTTCAAAATTTTTTTGGCACTTTTTTTGAGTTTTCAAAAAGACGCGCCAAGGTAGCACATGCCCATCGCGAAGGCAGCTTAAGTACGTCATTCTTCAACGATTAAAATAACTTTTACCCTTGGGGCAGTTTTTTCATCACTCCATCGACAGATTGACTGTACAATGAATTCCATTTAAGTAGAAATTGTAAATTCACCACATTCTGCCATTTCACATTGGTTAATATAAATCAGAATTTCTTTTTCTTTTTACACCATTATAATAGACAACATAATAGAATCGAAAAGGAATAAAGTAGTCAAATCATATTTTATACAATTTTCCGTAAATTTTCAAAATAATTGTAATAATAAGTAATTTAAGTAACTAATTTATTGTTTTTAATTGAAGGGGTAAGAACCAAATGGGTCTAAGTGACAATTTTAGCAAAAATAGGTAAGTACATAAAAGCGTATTTAAAAGTGAAAATTATTCAGTGGCACAAAGATCCAAGCGACATTTAAACATATAGCACCATCTATGAGACCGCCGAGAAAGCACGGAAACAAAACCGCGTTTTTGATTAGAGTCAAAAGGATCCAAGATCCCTTAGACCCCTTTGGCACAAAAAGTAGAAAGTATTTCATTTGCTTCCATTACTTAGACCACTGTGCGCACGTACGCCGTATGTTATTTCCATTGTCATAAGAGGTGTTTTGTAACAGTTAAAGTAACAAAAACTAACTTTTTACCATGAGTGCACCAAAAAGAGCTGCTTCAGGTAAGATCATTGTAAATAAGTTAAGGATTAAGTTAAATATTATCATTTTTTTCTTAAAAAATAAATTATATCCTGAAATTGCTTTAGAAAAATATGTAAGATTCGCTACGGACTCTGAAAGCTGTGAACATGATCCTTACGAAACAGATGAGGGCAGTGAATATATTGCCAGTGATTCCTCTCTAGATGATACGGAATTCGACGAAAATGGGAAAAATTCTGTACGTTCGACGAGCGAAATTCACGGTACATTGTATATTATAATCCAAAATGTATTTAAAGTAAAGTATTTCATTTAGTTACTCCAAAGAGGACCAGAAAAAGAAAGAAAGACGTGAGCAGTTGGAAAAAACAGATAAGAAAGCGTTCTAGGATAAGTGGCAATGAGTACAAGACCGCTAAAGGAAAAACGATTAAAAAAAGGACCTTGAAATTATATGACCATCGCTGCAGATATGATTGTAACAAAATAAGTGAAGAACAAAGAAAAGTCATGTTTACAAAGTTTTACGAAATAGAGACGTATGCTTTGCAAACCCAGTACTTGGCTTCTTGTGTAAACAAAACTGAAGTAAAGCGACATAAAAAACAGGCAGTTTCTCAAAAAGGTTTTACTACAATTTTACGCCTAATGAACTTTAGAGTTTGTAAAGAGTTTTTCCTTAGAACTTTTGACATTAGTAACAGGAGACTCCGCGTTATTTGCCAAAAGAAAAGTGAAGAAGGATTTACTGAACCTGACAAAAGAGGATCTCATACCCCTTCTAACAAAATTAGCACTGATATTAAAAATGATGTTATTACCCATATAAATATGTTTCCCCGATATAAAAGCCACTATTCAAGATCACAGAATAACAGCACTAAGTATCTTGCAGAAGACTTAAATATTAAAAAAATGCACTGCCTGTATAAGGAATGGTGCGTAGAAAGAAATAGACCCTCAGTAAAAGAATCGTATTATCGACATGTTTTCTGCACTGAATTTAATTTAAAATTCCATAAGCCCCATTCCGATACGTGCCATACTTGCGACCGTCTAAATAATTTAATAAAACATTCGGCAGATGTGGATACTATAACAAAAAGCAAGACTGAACTAGAACTTCACCACAGAAAAGTTGAAAGTGTCAAACATAACAAAAAGTGTGACATTGAATATGCAACACAGAATTGCGAGAAAGTCCGTGCTATTTGTTTTGACTTGCAAAAAACACTTCCGACTCCTCTACTTTCCACAAATAAGGTCTATTATCTAAGACAGTTGTGGACTTACAACTTTTGCGTTCATGACCTTGTTAGTGGCGTGTCGTTCATGTTCATCTGGAACGAAACTTTAGCTCAACGAGGATCACAGGAAATTGGATCATGTCTGATTAAGGTAAGAGTAAACAATATTAAGTTCACAAAATAATAATTTATTAACTGTGTCTCATTTTTTAGTATATTCAAAGCTTACCATCAACCGTGAAAGAACTAATCTGCTATAGTGATCAATGTGGAGGTCAAAACAAAAATAAAAATATTGCCAAGTTATTAATGTTTATTGTCCAGTCTAAGTCATCTTTGGAAATTATACATCACAAATTTTTTGAACCCGGACACTCGTACATGGAATGTGACCGTTCATTTGGTCTCATTGAAAAAGTAAAAAAGAAGGCGTTAAATATTTTTGTTCCCGACCATTGGATGGAATTGATAAAAAATAGTTCAAAAAAGTTTCGAATTTACAACATGAATCAAAATGACTTCCTGTCATTTAAATATCTGGATGATATCATGATACATCCAAAAAAAACTATTGAAAAAGATCCAATCAAGTGGCGCGAAATAATGTGGTTTGAATACAGGAAAGAAAATTTCTTGTCCTTTTTGATCCACATTACAACAAATCCGCAGTTTCCTGCGGTCAGCTCTGAAAATTGTTCATGCCTTAAAGCAGGTAGACCAAATTGGTCAATAAAAAATCTAAAAAATCCGCTTTATAATGGCGCCCTGAAAATTCCTAAAGCAAAGTGGGAAAATCTTCAACAGCTTTTGCCTTTTGTTCCCCCCATTTATCATGATTTTTATCAAAATATGGCACATCAGAGCACCAAAAAGAAAGTAACGCAAGTCAAGCAATCAACTTCAAAAGAAACAGAAGATGGCGAAATTTTACAAGAATATAGCGATGGAGAACTTTACTCAGACTATGACACATAAGTTTTGTTTATATAACCGTCTTTTATTGTTTCAATAAAATATTCAGGTTTGATTTTCAAAAATGCTGTGATTTTTTTAAATATCGCTTACAGCCAAACGGATCTAAGTGACATTTTTCCCACAAAATAAGGTTGTGACAAATTTCTTCAAAAACCTCAAAAATCTTCCTTATATTTTACGTTTATTTCCATGATTTCACTAAAATAAATATTACACAGATTTTACAATTTTGAAGTGACTTTGGCAATTAATATCTCATAATAAGAAAAAAATCACTTAGACCGTTTTGGTTCTTACCCCTTCAATTATAACAATTACAAAGGAAGTTCCGCGAAGTAGATTTAAGGAAAACTTAATTGAATTTTTAAAATGTTAAAATTACGTTAAAAATTCCTATAAAGTACCATTATACAGGGTTTTTCAACGAAAAGGAGCCACCCTTTATAACTTCTAACAGAATCAAAATTTGAAAAATCGGCGATACCCGTCTATAATAATATCGAGGGGGACACTTTTTGACATAAGTTTGAGATTTCATACCTTAACCCCCTGGGTCCCACAAACATACCCTTAATTTTTTTAAATGGCAACATGGGTCATGTGATACGTCATTTGAAAGGTCTTTTGATATCTTGCATTACTGCGTTTAAAATTTTAAAATCGTTCAATTCGTTTGTGAGATATTTTAATTTAAAGTTTTAGAGAACTGATATAATTTGTCGTTATAATAATGCAATATAAAAGTATTACTGACTTTTTAATTTATTTTAAGTTTTATTTCCATGTAAATAAAAAAAAGTTTAATACAATGAATTTCGTATCAATTTATCTTGACTATAAAAGCAAAAAAAAAATAAAAAACAACCATTTTGAAGAAAATTATATCAGTTCTCTAAAACTTTAAATTAAAATATCTCACAAACGAATTGAACGATTTTAAAATTTTAAACGCAGTAATGCAAGATATCAAAAGACCTTTCAAATGACGTATCACATGACCCATGTTGCCATTTAAAAAAATTAAGGGTATGTTTGTGGGACCCAGGGGGTTAAGGTATGAAATCTCAAACTTATGTCAAAAAGTGTCCCCCTCGATATTATTATAGACGGGTATCGCCGATTTTTCAAATTTTGATTCTGTTAGAAGTTATAAAGGGTGGCTCCTTTTCGTTGAAAAACCCTGTATAATTATGTAGGTTAGAATGAATTCTTAGGAACTTAAAAATTGTATCTTTCAAATATTAAAAACTAAAAGAGACTATGGTATAATCGGTTACCTCTCTTAGTAATAGCAAAATCAACAATTATTTTGTCCAAGTTGTTCCGCCTCAACCTAAACTATGAGACACATCGTTTATAGCAAAGCGCTCTTCGGTGCTGAAGAGTTCTGCACTAGCGAGGATAATAGAAATTGTTAAAAATTCGCGATAGAACCACAACGAGATTGGGAAGTAAAGTTCCAATCTTGCTCTTCCCCATTTCGCTATAAGAGCTGAAACGGTGTTACACAGTGGCCTCAAATTAGATTATCTAAACTTAAGAACTTCTCGCCCAATTTTACGATACTTTTCCAAACTACTAACTTCACATCATACCGCTTTAATTTCTCACAGATTTCCCACTCATTCAAAAATTTCCATTCGATGGTTTACCAATTTTTTTCTGTAATACCTCCAAAAGCTAACTGATATTGGAACTGAATATGTAGAAGTACTTGTGTGGTAAATTACTAAATACATACAGTACTATTTTTTGGATTGAAGGACTAAAGAGAGTTGTTTGATTGTAAAGCACTGGCATAAAGGCGCTTCCAACAATTAGAGGACTAGAAGTTCTCTGTCACTAAATCTAAAACTATCGTCAAAAAACATTGAGCATCTCATGAAGTCGTTTCTGCTTTTTAAGAATTGTACTTGGAACCTTTACTCGAAATTATGTCACTATGCAACTTTGTTAAAGTATAGTTTTGTCATTTTCGCAATAGATTGTACCATAATTTTGTCAACAGAATACACATCAGATGGTGCGTACTTCAAAGATTAATAAAGATAATACTTGTAAATATTGCAGGTAGTAAAAAAATTAAAATTATTAGTCACTGAATTAGTAGGTAATATTTTAAAGCGACATAACTCCTTACTAATAGATAAAATTAGAAACCTTCAAGAACGCCAAACGGTCAAAACATTTGAATGTGCACACAGATAAGACACCAAACAATTCAAATAATAGTAACCTGTGTTTTATTCGTATAAAAGATTGGAACATACAGGTATGTACTTACAAATTATCAGCATCGGCTGATTCAGATTGTGAACGAAATAACTGCTCGTTGTAAATGGTGAATAGTTGTAGATAAACATGGTGTAAACTGTATTTGACGCTTGGGAAATTGACTTTGGGCGATCAGATTAAATACCAGACAATGCGACGCATACACAAGTTGAAATTAATGCTATTGGGATTCCCCGTGCTGAAGGAATATTCGCTTTCAGTTTCGGTCTCTAAACATAGCTCAAGTTCTTGACATTGTCTTATCACTTATTAAGGCTGTGATAGGCTTATGTTCATATGTCCTAAGAAGGAATTTTTTCATATTGCTGAACTATCAAAACTGAAAAATTTTTGTATGTATTAGGCAATGTATTTGTTTTCTCTCATACCGTTGAGTGAAAAGTATCACTGAACGCTCATACCTTAAATGTTGCCTTTTGTTTAAAAAGGATGCCCGTATGAGTCGTTTGCATTACAGACTGATAAGCCATATTACCTTTGAGAAAGGATACTAAAGGAGACGCTATGAAGCATCTTTGCTGTATGCTGAAAACGGGAGCATTGGGCGGGGCTAAGTGTACTACCAATATGGCTGCCTCACCAGGTGCGAACTACGGAAAATTATAAAAAAACAAAAATCATTCTAACCCTCCGCTTAAAAGGTGGCTTTATTTGAAATTAATGACAAAGCATCACACTTACTGTATTTTGTCCCTCGAAAATAACGGGCCCTGTTCACTTTTCACGAGATCCCCATTAATGTTAATCGTCTTTGAACATCGCAATCTCCTTTCCGGTTTTTCTAATTACGGCCCTACACATTGTTTTTATTTTGTACACTAACCTATGAAATGTTATGCCAATCGAATTCTTCTTATCCACGCCATCTCTGCTGTTGCAGCTACGTAGAGCACAAGACACCATAATGCTTTTAATATTTACATTAGTATATAACTGTAATACACACGCACTTAATAAATATTACACTTTTTACTAACACAATCTGATTGACAGTTTGTTTGACATAAGTGTACTATCAATATGGCGTACCTCTACCCACTTTGACCACGTGATGTCGTCTCCCTTAGTATCCTTTCTCAAAGCATATTACACTTATTATTGTATAAAATGCTTGAAAAACCTACTGCAATACAGATTTTGACGATAACATATTACTTATCAACAAACAGTTTGGTTTTAGACAGCACAGAAGTACAACAATGTGACTTTGTACGTGATATATCATGGCCTCTGACTATGCCTCACATAAAATAGATTACCTGACAAATTAAAAAAATTACAAGTTTAGGTTTAATTGATTCTTATTTGAAGAATAGAAAACAAGCTATCAACTGTTAATGGTCTTTCTAATATGTTTGAACTAATGATTCCTTTCCACAATTTTATAAATTTTCTAAGCCGAGATAACATTCATCTTACAGGAAGAACTGAAGCACTTGCGGCTGTAGAATTAAGGTGCTACAAAACAAACACCTTGCTGTCTGTTGTAAGGCATTAGAAAGTGTGTCAAGGAGATGCACCTTAGTGCTGTTGATTGGTTTGTCGCTAAGAAATTGTGCTTAAATGATGATAGATGTTATATGGGCTATTTTGCTACGTTTCTCTTTGGTAAAATCATCACAAAATAGTTTTATCTTTTTATCTTGAGTTTTTTAAAAAAATAACGCTTTAAACCACATTATGATCCACTAATGAAGGCAGCTTTGGTGTTTGAAACGCGTCTGATATAATAAATTACTATTGCATTTTATTATTGTTCGCAGTGGTGTGTTTAACGGTCACAGGGTTTCAGTTCTTACATATTTACTTGTATGATGAATGTTTAAGTGCAATAACCATATTATAACTCCTTAATACAAGTAGTATGATGGCATTAGTTAATTATTATTGTTACATGGTCCAAACATCAATGAGATCAACTAATTTAAATTTCAAAGAACTTTCTGATTTACCAAATTGTCTAATTTATTAAATACTCGGCAGAAATGTTCATTATGCCAAATGTTGCAAAAATGATTTATAATTCATTATATCTTATTATGATTGATGCTGATGTAATTCTTGTTACCAACTATAATGTTACCTTTTTTTGCAGATGTCTTCCTGCCCAATGCCACCACCAGCACTTAAAGATCTTCCACGAGTTACTGGGGATTTAAAAGGAGAATTAGAATCCTTCAAAGCTAGTAGTTTAAAAAATGCAGAGACTCACGAGAAAATTGTCTTACCGTCAGCTGAAGGTAAGCTTTAAACGTTTATTGTTTATAGCAAAAGCGCTTTATATGTTTATTGCATGAATTTTTGCATTTCAGTGATATGTCTTAAGCGCCCACTTTTAATTTCATAGAATTGAGGTGTAGGTAATTAAACAGTAGACGGTTATTATTTAAAAAAAGTAGGTCTTTGCACGTGATCGACACTGGAAATCCTTTTAAGACATCGGGCAGTTGTTCATTCTGTTACCATATAAGGACATAACTAGCAATATGTTGCAATTCACTCTGTTTATCTGATCACATTTTTTTGATCTCTCTTTTTTTAAATATTACTAACAGTAGCATGTTAAGAAGCGATATAAATTATTGTAAAAATCATTAGTTAGTAATGCTTCCATTTGTGTAGATGTAGCAGCAGAAAAAACTGAAAAGGAATTTATAAACGGCATTGAACATTTTGATCAAACTAAACTTAAACACACAGAAACGCACGAGAAAAATGTTTTGCCTGATAAAGAAGGTTTGTTGTATTTTTTTTGCATTACGTTTATTTTCATTTTATCTGCGCTTTTTATATTTTTATGTAACATAATTTTTGCATGTGTTTTGCTTTTGACATAACCAGTCGTCGAACAAGAAAAAGTTCACCAAAACCTCTTAGATGGAGTAGAGCATTTCGATAAGTCTTCTATGAAACATGCAACAACAACAGAAAAAAATGTTTTACCAAATCCTGAAGGTAGGTAAAATTAGAGTGACAATACGCTTATTTACTTTTAAGGTATTAAAATCCCCAATTTGATGCTTGTATTTTACCTATAACGATTTAGTGTACCTAATGGGTGGTTTCTGTAGCATACATAACATGAGTTTAATTGATGTGTTCAACGTACTAATGTTACTTAAACTTTTCAGTTATACAACAAGAGAAAGGTAAACAAGAACTGTTCTCTGGAATTGAAAATTTTGATACTAGTAAACTGAGGCATGCGGAAACCTGTGAAAAGAATCCTCTACCTACCAAAGAGGTGATCGATCAAGAAAAAAGTGCTTAAACAACGCACAAAACTCAACTTTTATATATCCATTTGTATTATTTTATACTTTTATATGCAAATTTTGATATACCTATCTATTTATAATTGCTATTACATTACCTACTTTACCGTACATATTGGGCCCAAAGTTGTAGGCTTTAATATTTAGAAATTTTGCAATAATTTGTACTTATTTTTATTTTTCAATTAATAACAAATTGTTCATTAAAACCGTTTTTTTTTTGTTATGGTGCTTACAATAAAAATATATAAAAAACTTGTATGTATCTTTAAATCTTCTTGATATTAAAACATTGAAACAAAAATTTGCAAATTTTCAGTCACTAACTGTTATAACGACTTACACTCTCTTTTATTTTATTAACTAACATCCCCACCCCTGTTTACTAATCAGATTAATTTGTAAAGAGCTACCAATTGTGACTTTATTTGATATTAAAAAAGATTGCAAGCATAGTTACTGTATTAACAACAAGTCTACAAATCTTTTACATTTAACAGTATTGATATGCAATTTAAACTGCCAAAAGTAATCCAAAAATGAGGACATGTCATGGGTTACTTTTTGTGGTAGGAAAAACTAAAGAATCTGTAGTTAGTAAAAGACTAGATAGCCAAACTCAATAGGTTTACCCTGTTGCAATACATTGAAAACGCATCCAATATCAAAAAAAATTGCAGGCCTGATATAAATATGGTTGATTGATATATATGAAGGTAAAAAAATATTGCGCCATTTAAAAAAAAGTGACATTTCCTGTCAGGTGAGTTATCAACCGAATACGGAGCAGTGGGACACCCTGTATATATACTGAGGCAATAGTCTGCACAAAAGCTAATCATTAATTTAAGAGACAGTAGCAGTGACACCTTTACATTCTGATAGTGATTTAATTGAATAAGTTGGTTTATGTGGTCTTGGGGTATTGCCTTCCCAATCGACGCTTCCACGCAAGTTGCACCTCATGTCTCAAAGTCAAAGGGGGACATTGCAACTTTTGCAACCTTATACCAATTTGGTTCCATACATGTCCAATGTGAGAAAGATATGGCGATATTAGAGGCCAGGACAAAAGATGAATCTTCAAAGAAGTTCAAGAAAAACTTTGCTACATGAGGACATGCATTGCCTTGCTGGAATAATGTATATTTGTGCTCTTGTTCCGCAGCCAAAGGAAGCACGATATGTTAACCAAAACTTCATATTCGCATTAAACTGATCTAAGGGTTACCTGGTAACCTTCTTTGCCAAAGCATTGGTCACCAATTGCCTGAGTAGAGAAAAATCTGTCTAACTGCCACGTTTTGAGTGATGATCTTGACGCTCATTCGTTCTTCAAGACCCAAAGAATTAACAGAAAGTAAGTTATAAGAACTGTCAAATTACCACTTCATTTCAAAAGTTAATCAATTATCACTTAATGTCAGCCCAACAAATCTCAATAAAAAAAAAGCCTTTTTGGTGCAATTTTTACATCACTGTAGTCGTTGATTGAAATATTAATATTTCAATCAACGCTCTAGTATATTCTATGTCTCTCATATGCATATGCAAATTAGTATAAGGTTGCGAAAGTTGCAATGTCGCTGTCTAATGTGACCATTCGTCCCGCATTAGGCGGGATTGCCCCGTTTTGAAATTTAGAAACCCGCAGAGAGAATGTCCCGCAAAATGCCCCTCATAATTGCAATATGTCATAATGTTTATAATCCATGGTAATAACACTGCTTTGAGGTGTCCTGTGTCCTGCATTGATTTCATTTACATATGGTCACATTATCCCTGTCCCCCTTTGGCTTTGAGACATGAGGTACAACTTGCATGGAATTTCGATGCGCGGTAAGCGATTTGAGGTAATTTCAGCTAATACCTCTTCGAATTACAGTGACAGCTACTGTAGATTAGAATTACTCAAAAATAATTTCAAACTTAATTCTGGACAACAAGTGATACACAAATGCAGGAATAGACTAGGAAGAAAATAAGAGTTACAATGTTAAGGAGACAATATATATGTTGACTTCACAAGGTGACAAACCTAGCAGCATATGTCTGAGAAAGCATCTATTATTGTAAAAATCAAACCACAATCTACCAGAACTACACTGTTCAATATTAGACTAACTCTATGCGATTGATAACATTCTTGTTTTACACTAGAAACAAACAAAAGAATTTGAATGGGAAAAAATATTTATGCTAGTTTCTGTGAAAGGAAAGTGGTTTTATTGATTATTAGAAATGCACTCCTATTTGCTTGTGTATGAAACGTTTAATAAAAAAAAGGTCAGGTAAAGAAAAACAAATAACATTATAAAGAATAATTCAGGCATTTCTGTTTAACAACATATTGTATGCTCTTATCTGTGAGGTAATCATTGTTGGATTGGCTTCTGTATAAAACATTATTTTTAGAGTTTCTATAGTTTTGTTCTTTAGAACATTATATGTAAATATGAAATACGTTTTGAGTAGGTGACGAGAAATCTGGAACCACCCAAAAATTATTGATAAAAACGTTATCTCGAAAATTTAGAACTTTTTTTGTTACAATACAATGCAATTTGCCTACAGCCTTTGTACTGGCGATAAGTTAAACCATGCTCCTATAATAATGGGTTAGATTCAATACTAACTTTTAGTGCTTGACACTAAATAAGAAAAGATGTACAAATGGCTGTTATGATTTAAGTACCATTGTAAAGTGTTATCACCCAAAGAAATTCATAAGAACATGACAGGGAAATGTTCCTAGATAGTACCACTGACTTATCGCAATTTGTGGTTACCAAGCATCTATAAGCATTTTCTAATGGTACATTTTACATTACTTTGATTTTTTCGACTCAATAATTTGAAAACTAAATTTCATTACTAAGAAGTGATAAAATATGTATGTACATTGTACACTCGCCGTCAAAAAAGAAGCCCAGGCCCTGAAGCGATAGTAAAAGTTTGGACATCCTTGGGTATACGGGGATATTGTATTCGCATCATACATTCATGATTCATACAACTACTTACTGCCCACAGGTATAATGTCTAACAATAGCTGCAATTTCTAAAGTCGTTTGACAATGATAATTGAATATTAGGGAATCATATTTTTATTGTCCATTTTTAAACTTTCAACAATCCTCGATATAAATTAAAGAAATTGAGAGCTGGTTTGATTTAAGTAACTTAATTAAAGGAAATGAGTATCGTCGATGCGGAGTCAAAACCTCGTATCTCAATTTTTGACGATTTTGACTTAGAAGTTTCTTGCAGTATAACATTCGATTCCTGATAAGTTAAAAGACCTCGTATTTCAATACGTACGCGCAAAGGCGTGCAGCGCAATAATGTTATAACCACGTATCTCATTATATTATTATTTAAGTTCCGAAAACTCGTAATTCAAAATTTAGCACCTGTTTGATGCAGTTTATTGTTTAATGTATTAGTTCTACTATTCCCTGATTGAAGAACTTGTGTGGTACGTAATCGCAGTACTATAACTATGTGTATCACCTTGTATTTAAAGTACGTAGTGACACAAATTGGCACGATTATTCGAGACAAAACCAAAAGTGGTTATAGATTAAAATTAAATCTACAAAACTACTTTGTACTTTGACTTAACTATGTAATTCGACAGTAGCATTTTCTCGTATTTTTATACAAAAATCGCTCCGTAATAGACATTTTTTATAAATAATTATGAGATACGAGGTTTTGGTTTTTATATTCTTTTACACTTTTGGGTTGTATTCGCCAGATACGAGGATTTTTTATAAACATTTAGGCATTAAGTATTTCCAAAAATTTCAGCATCTAAAAAATCAATTTGACCTGTCTCTACATCATTAGATTCGAGCCAAAATCCGCATATTCTCAAAATATTTTCATAATTGTTTGAATAAAGAAAAAAGAAGTTTTTTACCTCTCCTGAAAACTAAGCAATTTTGAGTTACGAGGTTTTGACTCCGCACCGACGGTATGCCATTATTGAATAATGATTAATTACAGGGAAATTATATATAAATTGTTTTTAATTTTTTAATTTTTATCTAAATTACATGTTTTCTTTAAATCTCAAATGGTTCTGGAATATTAAAAAACGAAAAAAATAAATACTTTGTGTAGTAGTTCATTTATTCCTAAAATAATTTCAAATATATTTTTTTCATTTTATTGATAAACTATAAAACTGCAGTAATTATGAGAATAAGAAATAAAATAATAATAAAATGTAAAAATAAAATAAATAAATAAAACAAGGAAATAAAGAGGGAATCATATTTTTATTCTCCATTTTTAAACTTTCAATAATCCTCGATATAAATTAAAGAAATTGAGAACTGGTTTAATTTAAGTAAGTTAATTAAAGGAAATTAGTAGGTCATTATCGAATGATTAATTACACGTAAAAAACTTTAAAAATTGGTATATGCATAATATGCTTTTGTTCATTACGCTTTCATTTTTCTAAAATATCTGAGCTTTTAATTAAGTTACTTAACCCGCCGTTAGTCGCTATATGAGGGATTCCCTCACCTTATTGAAATATTTCGCGTAACTTTAATGTTTCACGAAATAAAGCGTAGAGAATCCATCATATCCTCAAACAATCCTTCTGTTACAACGTCATTGTTTCAATTTTTTGATACGCCCTACCATAACGTAATGAGAGCCTATTCAAGCAGGTAAGGCGCGGATTCGCTCACTTAGCAACTAATTCGTGCAACAACTTCTTTTAACTTAACACATGCAATATATGTAAATGGTTTTGAAAATTTTGTTATATTTTTTATGATTTTGAACCAATTTCTTTATTTATTCTATATCATGTGTAATATATGGTAGTTAACAATTTACAGGTACCTACTAAAAATAATAATAATTTGACAGAATATGTGAAGGTGAGGGAATCCCTCACGCGCGAATAACCGCGTAACAATTGGTGTAGCGACTAACGCCGGGTTAAATTAAACCAGTTCTCAATTTCTTTAATTTATTTCGAGGATTATTGAAAGTTTAAAAATGGACAATAAAAATATGATTCCCTAATATTCAATTATCGTTTTCAAAAGACTTTAGAAATTGCGACTATTGTTAGACATTATACCTGTGGGCAGTACTTATTGTATGAATGTAAATGATGCGAATACAATATCCCCGTATACCCAAACTTTTACTATTGCTTCAGGGCCTAGGCTTCTTTTTTGACGGCGAGTGTACAGTCCACTAAAAACTATATACTACGTCACAGATGCTACATACACCCCTGCCACAAATATAGGTTCCACAGTTGGGTTAATTAGGAATCATGAATAAATCCATTAAAAATATAATCCTAGAAACATTTGATAGAACAATGAACTAAAACATAATTTTGGAACCATCATCAAGAATGCAATTGGAATTTTGTTTTGTTTTGTTACAATTTTGTTTAAATTTTGTTCGCTTTATATACTTTTCCTATGCGACTTAACAATAAAAAATACTGAAAATTTTCTAAACATCAAAGCACACAAATTTTTGATAACTTTAATCTTTAAAAATCCCAACAAAAATAATACATTTTATACACAATATCTAAGTAACAATAAACTCAATGAAGTACTAACAATTTATGTTATTAAAGAAAATAGAATAATACTGATATAGTCATTACTCATTAGACAGTTTAACTGTATCACAAATACAACAAAAGGAAAGCAACTAAAGTAATTTTTCTGGGCAACAAAAATATAATTATACTCTAGAAAACAAAACGACGAATATCCATGTTTTTTTGGTACATATTATAAAGAGATCAATATTTAGTTAATCATTTACTAATTATATGTAAGTAAAACTAAATGGTACTACTACAATTGTGTAAGGAAACAAATATTGGTCTTTTACAAAATTTCTTTATTAATTATGTGGAGCTGGGAAAATGAAACCTTGGGTATTAACATTAGGAGGAAACCATGGCACAGACGGAGCTTGAGGAGAATAAATATAAGCAGGGGGCGAATATTGAACATCAGGAGGATTATTGTAAACGGGAAGAGGTGATGTTATGGAATCTGGAGGACGAGTTGCAACAGTTGGATATGTAGGCGGATGAGTAGGATATGAATAAAAGAAAGGCGGAGTATGAGGTTGAACGGGATACATAAACGAGTAAGGTTCTACATGCGGAGTAATTGGTGGAACTGGATTGCTACATATAATTCTATCATTCATAAATGGATTAAATTGTACTAATGTTGGGGAGGGTGTACTAATTGGGGGTGTAAGTAAAGTAGGTGGTGTATATGGATTATCCACTTGATAATAGACAACATTTTGTGTACAGCGATCAGAATCAGAAGTGGGTGAAAGATGTTCTCCTTGAGTAAACATCACACCTGAATCTGGTGGTTGTGTATATGAAGGTGGAATCCACACAGGCATTTGAATGTGTATATCTGGGTCATAGTTGCAATAAAAATTGTCAGCTTGACTTGATGCTACAAATGAAAAGTGTTATAGAAATATAAGTAATTAATAAAAATTGCCAATATTCTATCATGTATTTAACAAGTTTTCATGACTTAATCTATCTACTTGAAAATCTATCTCCACTTATGCCACTAATAAAACATAACAAATTAAAATATGTGAAGTCCCTTAATTAAAATTTACAAAAGTTTTAGAACATTTATAAGCAACACACCAAGACTACTCTCAATTTGATTATAGTTAAACTTACCTTGTTCTGAAATTTCTGACTTGATGAAAGTGTTAAATCCATTGTCAGGTGTGCATGGGGCAGATGTGTCTGACCAAATGGGTTCAGATTTCTTTAAATTATTTCCCGTATTCCAATTTTCATCTTCTTCCATAGAAGTAGTATTGCACTGGTTTGTTATATTTAGAGTCAATTTTCTCTCAGTTGTATTTGCTTCAGTAGCTTCCTGTATCAGCTAAATTTAAATCGGTAAAAATTTTAAATTACAGAAATTTACTTACAAGGTTGCAACCCTGATAATCCAATGATTTAATATCATTTGCATTATCTACAGTGGTGGTTTTTACATTATTTGAATTATTAGTACGGGTTCTTTCCCTGCGTTTTTTTAAGTTTACTTCATTTTCGCATCTAATAATATTAGTAGATGGTTGTAGTGGAAGTTTTCTTATAAAACGAAAAGGAAGAGGCCACGGCTTAGCATTATCTTCAGGTTTTAAATCACAATATTTAACTGTTCTACGTTGAGCTAAGGTTGTGATGTATACAATGCATTTATTATCCTTTAGCATTTCCTGTATATAACAAGGTTCAAGAAGACCATTTACATCAACATTGCAACGAGTGCCTAATATTAGTTTGTCACCACCATAGTACCAATCTCCTAAGCGCATTGCTACAAATAATTTTGATATAATTAGAATTGTTATTGTAGTAAACAAAAGTCATAAAATGTTTTTTTTCAATTTGGGTACCATTTAGTAGAATTATGCTCAATCGCCATTTTCTTATTCTTTTAATCCATGTTTTGGAATTTTCTGTAATTGCTACCAGGTGCATCTCCAGCTGGCAGTTAGGGAAATGCCATCACTGCTTTATGCCAGAAGGTAAGAGTGAAATAAAATAATTTCAAGAAAATAATGAAAACAATGTTTCAAATAAAACTACTGCAGTAGTAAATTTATTAAACTTGCATTGCGGTTTTTGGTGATTAGAGTGTTGTGTACTTCAATGGTCACAAGAGTTCCAGTTCTCCCAACTTTCTTTGAGCGGCGCCTAGACTGTCCCACACATTTCTAGGGGAAACATTTCCCCTAATAAGGATGTTAAAATACATAAATGGGTATACTGAGAAAAGCAGTGGATTCCATCGCCAGAGTCAGAGATATGAAATAAGAAAAAACACTCAAACAATTTGCACAAGTATAACCACATACCAGCCAGCTACACCTAATTAACGTGCTCAAACAACAAAATTATGCTCTATTTCAATCAGGAAAGTAGTCAAAGTGAACAAAAATTGGGTAGTGATTTGGGCAATACATCATATGTCATAAACTCATTGCATCAGACAATCAGTTACAGCGAAGATTAGAACACATAACTAAAACATCGCAGTGATTGGTCTTTACAGCCCTAAACATATCAAAAATGAAAGATTAGAATTCTTCAAAACCATTGCAACATTGATTTTTCATTGAAGGAGATGTCCATTGTGGAACACACACATCAAAACTAATCACAACCAAATATAAAGACTGTTAAAAGCTATTGACAAATATAACCGTGAAACTGTATCACTTAAAACCAGCGAAAGCACCCACGAAACAAGTTGATATTGCCAACTGTACCAAAATCGTTCTAGAGAATAGATTGAAACCTATCATTGAGGGGATAAACGAAGTAGAAGGGGATTTAAGACAACTGAAAGTCATAAGATGGAGAGAAAAGGGAAGGCAGAGAGAGGGATCGTGTACACCAAGCCAAGAGTTTACAAGGCCAGTAGCGCTGCAATATAATATTATGCATAATGTATGTATACAGCCTGTTTCAGAGTGTCTTATTGAACAAATTATTTCAAAATGGCGACTTTCAATTATTTTTTTTTAAATTGAATGATATAATTTTTTTTGTATTATTGGGATCCTAAAAACATTCTTTTTATGATAGTATTTCGTTTTTCTTAAAAATTCATTTCTTTCCCTATCAAAAAGCCAACTAACATTTTAATCTAGTAGTGCAGCGATTCTCAACCTTTTTTGGCTTGCGTACCCCTTGGCAGTTCATTATCCTAAATTGTACCCCTTCATTAGAAAATTTTTTATAATGTATATACGTACTCGTGGTTATTATTTTACCATCGTTCTAAAACTAAATAAATATAGCAATAACGTGACAAGGGGTATGTCCAGAATGTTTATTGATGAAAACTAAAAGATTTTTTATAGATACACTAGCTGACCCGGCAAACGTTGTTTTGCCATATAAATAATTTCCTAATTCCTTATTAAAAAATAAAAAAAAATTTAGGGGTGGACTACCCCTAACATTTAGGGGGATGAAAAATAGATGTTGTCCGATTCTCCTAGATACCGGATAAGCACAAAAAATTTCATCAAAATCGGTCAAGCCGTTTCGGAGGAGTATGGCAACGAAAACTGTGACACGAGAATTTTATATATTAAGATAATTATTTAACCAACAACAAAAATATAAGTGCTGAAAAAGATGTAATATAATATTGCGCTAAAAATACACATTTTTATTTGCAACCTAAAAAACATAACTTCGAACAATATCTTTTTGTTCATTATGATGCTTATTACTAAAACAATGTCAAATGATAAGGTCGGCGCCAATGGCAACCGCATTGTACGACGCCACGTTTACTTGCCAATCCGCCATTACTAAATTTTTTTCACGTACCCCTTAGCCATCAAACGCGTACCCCTAGGGGTACGCGTACCACGGGTTGAGAACCGCTGTAGTAGTGCATGAATGTTTAAACTCGATGTTATTTTTGTCCAAATATCAAGTAACGGTAGACACAAAACAAACCATTAAACTTTATTTTGCAATAAACGTCTACTTTCTGAAACTCAAAATTAAAAATTTACATAAAATAAAAATTAGGTAGGTATTTAGGTACAAAAAATGCTCGACATGTTTTCCTTCTTTTTCAATACATAAATTGAAACGTCGGTCGTCCAATGGAGCCAATAGATCGAAGGATCTACCGCTACTTGATATTTGGACAAAAATAACATCGTGTGTAAAACATTCATGCGCTACTAGATTAAAATGTTAGTTTGCTTTTTGATAGGGAAAGATTTGAATATTTAAGAAAAACGAAATATTATCGTAAAAAGAATGTTTTTAGGATCCCAATAATACAAAAAAATTATCTCATTCCATTTAAAAAAAAACAATTGAAGGTCGCCATTTTGAAATAATTCGTTCAATTAAAAATCTGATATCACCATCGTGTAGAGAATGTCCTCAAGCATATTACTGCCAAATATTTTGAAAGTAGTAGCCATAGTGTGGCTAAAAAAAATAAGGCGCTTACTCTGAAACAGGCTGTATACCATTGATGAGAAAAAATCTTACAGCAAACCTTTAATTCAGTTTCAGAGATTGATCTGGTTCACAGAAATCATTAGAAGAATAAAAAAATTTCAGTGTTCTTGGATGCTGCACAGGCCTTTGATAAGATATAATATGAAGGATGTGGAAAAATTCAACAATGCCATTAAAACGTATGCTGAAAGTCACGTAAAGATTTCAGCAGCACTGGTACAGCACCTGGATAATGATGAAGGCTTCACCAGAAGATTAAAACAAATGAAATCACTTATAACTAGAGCCCGGGAAATGTGCAAAGAAATTTTTAAAAATATGCGCATATATATGCATTGTTTTTAGCGAAAATATGCCGAAATATATGCAAAATATGCCGAAATATATACAAAATATGCTTACTGAAAAGAAAAAAAATTAAAAGATGTACAATACAATAATATTTATGACGATACTCGATACTTGTACAAACTATTGCATTACCGATAGTCTATACTTAAAAAATATCGCAATACTTTTAATTTAATTTAATTTATGACAACTTGAAGCTTAGGGTTAAAATAAATTTTAAATAACCATTCTTAATCTAGGTAGGTACTTTAGCTAAAGATAAAAGGATAAAAATAGATACATACCTACGTAAAACCCTTCGCATCTAGTACCTATCCATAAAAACAATTAGCTAACTAATTTCCTTGAAAAAATAATCAAAAGCATTGAATTTCAACACAAAATAGGTACAAAATAACTGCAATTTATTTATTTAAATGGGCACTTGTTTGGTCTTACTGTTTCTTGTTTTGTTACTTAAGCTGACGTTGACAAGACTTCAGAATTATGAATTCATTCTTTGGGCTTTTCATGTTTTACTTTTAAATTTAATCCTCATGGAATTTGTTTTGTTTTTTGTAGAAATGTGAGACGCATAAATTTATTATACGAGTACGAGATGCATAAATATGCCAAGAATTGAAATTTTTACGAAAAAATGCAAGAAAAGTAGAAATATGCAAAATATGCAGTATAAAATTAGTGTCAATCGGTTCGTAATTGTGAAAATCGTAAAGCTCTGAAGACATACATCTAGATATGCTAAAAACAAAGAAAATGCATTTTTCATATTTTCCGGGCTCTACTTATAACCTAGTGCAGTAAAATGATTAAATTACTCAAAACAACAGAAAATAACCAACAATGCACTTTAAATTAGTGCCCAATATCATTAAAATCAAAAAAAGATTATTAGTGTTAGTTACTACATTACTATAATAAAGTGTGTTTAGACGTTCTTTTCATAAAAACAAATGTTTTGGAATTTCAGACAAAACATAATTTATAGCACATCATGACAACAAAGACAACATACCTCTGCGAACCTCCAACCAGGTATCATACTCAATATTCCTATACATATTGGGATCTAAAGCTTTTGCAACCTTGAATGGAAAAGGAGCAACTACACATGGCTGAGGTAAATTTCCTAATGCCAGCTTATCATCAGAATCCACCTCATCATCTCCAAAATATTCGTCTTTCATAGATAAGTCTTCACAATTAAACACAGTGTACACTGCTTGCTTTTCATGAAGCATTGCATTTACTATCGACGATACATTTGGAATTTCAAAAACATTTTGGTAAAGTAAGTTATACGCAATAGCTGCAAGGTACAATATATTTGACATTTTTCTATACCAGCTGAACACTTACACTGACAAAAACCTGCATCAGTAATGTACTGTTTAGTATAAACAGAGTCATAGTGATCTTCATTCATTTTACACAAACGTATAGTTTTTCCAATTAATTTAATATTACTACAGTGGAAGTCCATTATACTGTGATTATTTGCATTAAGTACTGATACGTCAATTCTAAAATTGCGTAAAGAATGAGTATTAAAATATAATTCTCCGTTAAATATACTTACCCATAAGTGTTGCATATTAACTGAATTTCAACATCAGAGCAAATTTGCATATGAAGATCTAATTTCATTAATCGATCCCACCACTCTTGTTTGCTAGGAAAGTATAATAGAAATTCTTCTACATTCTTTTCACCATATATAATGCACTCTTTCCTAACTCTCTCATGGTATAATTGAGAGTTAAATAACTAAAAAAGAAACATTGTATTAAGTAGAATATTTGTAGATATTGATATTCATGATATGTACCCACTGCTTTGTTGCGCAAATACCTTGTACCAAAAATGATTCTGCATATCATTACAGTACATACCTTTATAATTAGGGTACATTAAATTATTAATAATAATTTATTTATTAATTAACACTACAATCAATGTAAATTTTGTAAGATGTTTCTTAACATAAGTATAATATGGTCAATGTATGTAGAGTATCAAATTGCAACATTAGTTGTTTACACCCAATAATGATTATAATGCATAAGGTGGTGTTTCCAACTGCCTTTAAACAATGCTAGGTAACACTGCACAATTATGTATGTAGGTATGTATACTTTAAACATCGGGATTCTTTGAAGACTTAGTTAAAAGTAAACAATTTTGTGGAAAAGAAATCATATAACATGCAACATCCTTCAAGATCTCCAGAGTTGTATGTCATAATATATCCATATGAGTTTTAGAGTTTAGATAACAGCCAAAAGTCTTAAAGCTTGCGCATTTGAAAGATTTTCTCCAGGTGACTAGCGAAACTAGTGAAGCATGCGCCTTTTTGTTTCTAACTTCTTTTCTAAATTGGCAGAAGTTGCATTACTGGTCTTCTTAACCTCACCAAGTGATAAGAATGATGGTCATTACGGCAAGTCGTCTAATTATTTTTTGTTATCCAGAAATCGATAAGATAAGGGGCCTTGTTAGAATCAGTTGGCCAGCACATTGGTTTTCCTATTGTTCATTGAATTAGTCGTATGGAGAATTTATTAAATTCAATTTCGAGACATTGAACGTAGATTAAGGTGAATGTAAGTTAAGTTAAGGTGAATGTAAATTAATTAATTTAGTAGTGTTTTGTATGACGAATGTACGTAATATTTTCAGTTACTTTACATAATAAAATGATTATTATTATTATGCAGCCGTCAAAAATAAAAACATGGCAACATGTTTTGTTCATTTCTGTTCCATTTTTTTACATGACGGATAATTAAGTTTACGTTTGAAGGCATAAAAAAAATAAAGTTTCAGATATGGATTCACTATAATCAGGGACATGCTTTTAGAATTTTTAGATGGTCTAATGGAGGCCCATGTGAGAATGCTGTTATACAAATAATAACTATGCATACACAACAAAACAAGAACAAAAGAAAAACCATAAACTAACAACTAACTAAAATTAAAATAAAATATGAAAACGTCACTCTGAAAAAAGAAAATGCCTCAATGGGAAAGTCGAATCCTTGGGAAGGTTAAATAAAAGAAAAACCTAATAATATCTGGAATGTAAATTGACACAAATAATGAGAAGATGATAAAGAGGGATATGGAAAGCTTTATTACAACACAAGAATTGAAAACAAACGTGAAAATCAGAAATGCAAGCAGAATTATGGATAAGGTGTAAGTAATTAAGATGGAAAATGTCAGGGGCAGTAGAAATATTAAAGAATAAAATATGTTTAAAAAGTATAAAATAATGAATGTAAATTTTTAAAAACTAATTACCAATACACACTGTTCAGCAGATGTAAATAACATAGCAATACAAAAGCAAATAAACAGAAAAATAAGAAAAATAGCTACATGAAATGCAAGAGAAACCAATAAAAAGGATATGAATGAATGAATTGCTTGCATAGTAAATAAGGAGTTAATTATCAATATAAGAAAATGGGAACCACACTCGAAACGAATATTCACAGTGAAACTAATCGTGAATGGCAAAGTCAAAAATAAAAGATAAGTTTCGGGGATAACTGAATAAAGTGATAGAGAGTAGCAAACAGAAAGACATTTAAGAAAGGAAACATGCAAAACTGTAATAATTAAAGAGGCATAACATTATTGAGTGCAGCACTTAAAACTTACAAACTGCTTTTGGAAAGCATAATTAACACAGATTATATTATTTATTCATACATTAAAGTAAAAGGAAATCATTTTCAAAACATTTACAATTTCCTCTAGAACCTTATACCAAAGATGGTTACAGGTTACAGTCATCAATTTCGCAAGGCCCATTGCAAGGTTTTTATAATCTAAATAAATCCATCATTGCTAGATACTCAAACATTTCACATTTTTGGTTTCCAAATTGTCCATAAGCCTTGGCAAATTATAAGTAGGTATATATATAAACCAGTGGAGAACTCGCAAGCTTGCATTGTCATGATGATGAACAATATTTTCGACGGCCATTTTGACCATTTGATGAGATAGACAAAAAATGATCGATACAAAAATGTCTACAGGAAAAAAACAACGGACACCAAGACTTTGTGAATTCATATGATGAACTTTAATTCATCGACAAGGCCAGAACTATATAAATTATATAAAATAAGTCTCGTTTTGTTTTTTCTCAATATTCCTATACCTACTAAAGTAGAAGGATATGAGAAAGATTTTGATTTGTAAAAGGTACTTTATATTGTCGTGACCAGTTACATTACTTTTTGAAAGTGCTTTAGTGTTAGTGTTTGCTAACATTTAGATATTTGTATATTCAGCCATGTTTAATACAAAATTCAAAATTTACAAAATGTGTCAAATCAAGTGAATAACTCAACATTGATTTCAAATGAGATGAAACTACATACAAAAAGTAACTTAGTGCTTGTGCATGAATTGCAAATTTCATAGACATAAGTCACTTGAAATAATTTTTGTGCTTTTAAATCTTTTCGAATATATATAAGTAACAGTTTACTTACTTGTTCAGCAACAGATCGAAATAAACATGTTTCATCATATGCAACATTCTTCCGATAGTACCCTAATGAATCTAACCAAGAATCGATAGCACCCGGATTTCTTCCTCTTTTACTAAATTTACTAGCCATTTATTAACTATAAAAGGTAAATTCAAAAATTCTGAATAGGTAATACAATGGTGATACCTACATAAACTGGTAAAGATGACACTTGTTACGTTAAACACGTAGATATACGAAATAAAGTAAGATTAACTACAATACTAGAACAGTAAGAAATAAAATTACGCTAAGCACATGGTCATTTATAAATTTCTTTGAAGTTGCATGTTTCTTCTTTCTTTCAGACAGATAAAAACGCGCCGACTATAAAATTATCATAGTGCGCATGTGCATCTTACAATCGTAAAAATTCGGAAAATTTTATTTTATTGTGTTTCCCTAAGATCAAATTTTCATATACGAAATTTCCTAAAGAAGTACCTACTTATTCACAGAATTACAATGAGTAAATTTACTAAATAGTATTATATGAGGGGGCACCCCTCAGCCGTAAAGTGTTTTGACCTCTTTTTCATGGAAAACTCCTTGGCAAAATTAAAATCTTCGAACATATTTGTTATATGTTCGAAGATTAAAATACGCCATAAATACAGCGCAGCGTCGGATTAAACCAAAATCGCCCGTGGGCACTTTAGTGAAATTACATGAATACGCCCACATAGGCCACGTATTCCTTATTCGGGAGCTTTGTGCTACCTCCCTCATTAAATTCAACCGACCCCGCAACGTCACTCCCACACGTGAGATAAACCTAGAGGATGCCGGAAGGAGAAGCGGCTATAAGTAATCGTAGCCATGTTCGGCCAGGATTCACCCAAACATGGATCGTCTCAATTGGATAAGTACGGGACACTCACAGTGCATGTGCTTGTTTAATTTACAGTGTCCAGAAAGTATAACCACAAGTATAGTCGCAGGTTCTTCCATGACAGACTCGTGCAGAAACGCGCCACGCTGCGACGAGATGGTCCCCTGAGGGCCTCTCTCACATGACGACAATCTCTAACATCAAGTTCAATCTAGCCATGTACTGAGCTTGGGTGTCTTGAGTTATTAAGTGGAAAAACCGGCACTGGAACAAAAACAGGTTGTTTTGAGGCCAGTCGGACTAACTGATCGGCTTCGTCATTGTTACAGCATGTCCATTAACCCATATAGGTACTAGCTCGAGGGAATTGTTGTTTGCCACTTGCTCGAGTACCTACTTGGTGACATTCGAAAACCAGCCTAGAATAGGAATTTTACAATGACCTCTCTATGGTTGCCTGGTCCTTTGGCGCCGTCTTCTTCCTCGCGCGTTCTGCACGTCGCAACTCTTTCATTAAAGCGGCAGCATAAGCCGATACGTCTGTCCATGCGTCTGCTGACTTAAGCATCAACTCTACCAGATTGTCCGGAGTGGTACATGTCCCCGCAGCTGTTCCCCAACTATCGCGCGGGAGGCACTGTTACTCGGGCATTGGAGCAAAGCATGTTCAGTGTTCTCCTCAACTGCGACACATACTGGGCACTCGGGGGGATCTCAAATTCTGTGTTTTAGGCCGTTGATCTGACAATAAGGGGTCCACCATTTGACTCGTTACTTGTATAACACCTTCTGTGTTAATAAATCGCAATGAATCTTGTGTTAGCTACTTAATTAATTAATTAATTTAATTACCTACACCAAGTACGTAGATAAATTAAAATAAAAAAAGAGGTGGACAATTAAAAAGTGTTCCGTGCTTTATAACTCAAAGAAATAATATGGAGAATCTGCGACAGCCACTACCAATGAATATGGTTGGGAACCTCGGATTAAATTGGAAAAATTCATAAAGGCGTTGGAACCAGAGAAATGTTACCCCTACTACTACTACGCGCTGTGGGGGTTGTTCGCACTTGCACTTGCACCAAGGCCGTAGATGTGGGAGGGGTTTAGGGGGTTCAAACCCCCTCTATAACAAAATCTTCATTTAAGCGTAGCACTAATACAACTCATTTGTTAATCATAAAATTAAATGTTTCAGTTCAGTTTCATATTTTTTTTATCTTGAAACCCCCCCTATCGCCAACGCATGCTACGGCCCTGACTTGCACTCAAGGCACGCTAGCCTTTGGACAGTTGAGAACGTAGGTTTAATCACAGCAGTGTACAGCCACAAGGACTGGGCCTGAAAGTGTTCCAATTGCGCGGCGACATTGCCAGAAGGCCCTATTTTGAGGTGGATGTGCTTAGGTATTATACTTCAATTCAATTTGTTGTCGTGTAATACCTACATACTACTTCACTAGCTCTGAAAACTGGATATTTTTTTGGAATAGTGGTAGTAGTAGAAGAGAGAGTAGTGTAGTGATAGTAGTGAGGGGAAACTATTTTCGTCTTTGCCGGGTTAATGGAGAAGGAGTTTTTCCTTACAACATTCTTAGGTTACTCTGAGAGCAGCGAGTGTATGCAGTGGCGGATTAACCATCGGTGGGGCCCTAGGCAATTGCAAATGAGAGGCGCCTCATTTTCGATGACCCCCCCCCCCCCCCGTTTCCCCAGCAGAAAAATACAATAAATATAGCATTGGATTTCTATTGAATTTTATATTGTGTAGATTCTCACATATTTTTAAAAAAATTTTATGAAAAATTTTATATTTTTTTAAATAAAATAAAAATTCATGTTGTCGGGTGCCCTTTTCCGTCGGGGGCCCTAGGCAATTGCCTAGTACTGCCTATTGGGTAATCCACCACTGAGTGTATGAGACTGCACAGAGTAAACCTCAAATTTGCCGGTTATTAATATGGATAAATCATTCTCATGCCCAGCGTATAATAGCCGCTGCCGTTAAGGTAATAGAGCAGCTGAGCAGGCTGTTTACGGTTATGTTCCACAGAAGTGGTGACAGCACCCCACCTTGGAGGCATCCTCTCATCTCACTACTAACTGTGCACCTCAATGTTTTGTCACCAGCGCTGATGTTCAATGCCCTGAGTTTCAGCAGCTTCTCAATTCAGCTTCGTACGACCTAGGTTACGCGAGGATGACGTAAAGCAGATTCTATTGTTTAGTCAAACGCCTCTTGTATGTCTATGAATGCTCCCAGGGTGGATCTCTCAATCCGCTCTATGATGGCATGTTTGTGTTTGTGAATAGGTGGCTAATAAATAGGAAGTACATACGGTCATAGTCAGCGCCGAGCCAGGGGTATCTGCCACCCGGGTGCAAGGTATTATTTGCCGCCCCCCAAGGGCGGATACAGAAATTGTGAATGGGGGGGGGGGGGGGGGCAATAACTTTTTTTGTGGTTCAACAAAACTTCAACCCCTCGCGGTACCGAAGATTTCTTTTAATTCAGTATCGTTTGGTTTCATACATACCTTTTTTGAAAAATATTGAAAAATATTCAATTTATTGTATCCAATACCGACGACGCTAACTAATGGGTCGGTACTCAGTACCTACCGACCTTGGAAAAGAAAAGAGTTAAATGAATCAGATTTTCAGATATATTTATAATATGTAATAACGTTCATTTTTGGACTTCGCGAATCTATCTAATATCATTTATTGGGTATCATTGGAATGTCTTGATGCAAATGCATTAACACGAGTCCCACAAGACGATCTTAGGTCAGTGGCTGCTGAGTCACGATTTCAGCCGACGCAGGGCTGAAAAACATCTTTCTGCAGAAACCAAGCTAACTGGAAAACTCAAGAAAATGTGTAACAGTAGTTTACAATTAGGATAAATGTCTGCCTCGCACATTCTAAACATTCGCCGCTATGTTTCAAATCGCGATGACAACAGGCCTTCCACCACACATAATTTTTTTCCCTAAAGTCGAATGAAATCATGAAACAAAAAATGACCCACTGTGGGACACACGACTCAGGTCCCACAGTAACCGAAATATCACCCAGAATTCTCATATACCTATTGAAAAAAGCGTTCTTCGTGTCGTTTCAACGATTGGAATAAGTGGGGATAGTCACCATAAACTTTTCGTTCTCGATTCACTTGCTTCGTGCGTTGTATCCGTAGAAATGAATACTTTGCATCAATAAAAAGTCTTCGTCTGAGGATGCACCAGACATCTTTGTAGTATTGAAGTTACTTTCAAACTGGTCCAGAGGAGCCGAAAATCGCCGTTCATTGTGTACTACTCAGATAACTTGTAAGTGCTGATATTCGGCACCGGATAATAGGCGACCCTTGTGTCGGCAGCGACTTATGACCGTATACAATTTTTTATTTGCAATAGTGATCTGCTGCTTTGACCATTGCTTTCACGCAACGCTTTTACTTATTTTATTTTGCCGCCCCTAGTAGCTTGCCGCCCGGGTGCCATGCACCCCTTGCACCCTCGGCACGGCTCGGGCCTGGTCATAGTCACCTAAAGGTGCGTATCCACCAAGCGCGCAAAATGATTGCAATTGTTAGCAAATATTTGCAAACTCAATATTTGTTCGGTGGAGACAAAAACGACGTGCATTCGCAAACGTTAGCAATTGTTAGCAATGATTTGTCCGTGTTCCAAGTGATGTCGGTACATCAAAGGGATTTGTTGATTGTGCGCGCGCGTTGCGCATTTGGTGGAGACGTGGTCGCAGTGAGAGAGTGTCATTTTTTACGCTTACATATTTTTGGGCCAATTAACGAAAGAAGAAAATCAAAATCCTCAACTGACATACGACAAAAATTTTTAAATATCCCACTCATCATTTCTTTTTAAGTTAGGTAGCAATTGCATTGACCGTCTTGTTTTCAAAAACTATGATGTCCAAATCTTATGCTTTCTCTTTTTGTTTTTACTATTCTCATTTTCAATTAAAACAGACATAATTATGAAAGCCATGTCGACACGCGGAACACGAACAAATGATGGCAAACGTTCAGCTGTTTGCGAATATTAAGCTTGTGGAGACACATTTTAATTTTAAATTGCAAACATTTGCAAGCATTGGCAAACGTTTACAAACGTTTGTTAAAAATGATTTTTTGGTGGATACGCACCTTAAGATGAGCGCGCAATGCGCAATCGACGAATTTATGCTTTTTGTAAAATTGGCGCGTATCTAAAAGTCAGTGTGGTTTCATGTTGTACCTATTTGTAGATATGTTCATTCATCACTAAATATGAACATTGATGTTATTTATTGAATTATAATTACAGGATAATTACATATTTTAGTGATATCACAGACTAGTCTGTGGTGATATATATATTATGTAATCAAATTCGAATTAAGTTATTGAAAAAAATGCACTTGTGGAATGCATTTATTATGCAGAATAACAATAAATGAAGATATGATACGCAACTGACTTGTATTTTTACAGTACTCGGCTTTCGGAGTCATGAATCGGGTTGCATCAGTTGCTCATCTTCATAGGTGACTATGACCGTATTATGTATAGTTTTCTTTAACTTTAATTAAAAAATATACATAATTTTTACAAGGATATAGACTAGAGAATGCATATCAGATTACAGGATATTCAGAATTAGAAGTGGACATTTCACTGTCACTATCATCAAATTGAGCTTCATGAGTCTTCAAATTGCCACACAATTCGCCGCCTTTGTACTCGCAAAATTCTTTACAAGGCGGAGCAACATGTGGACAACTGTACCTTGCTGTTGAACATGGCTTCTCACTCCAACAGCTACACCTTAAACTTTTCAGTAATTCTGGTGGTGTCAGCTTGTGGACCCTGCTACACATTGTTGCATTGAAGATTCTACACAACCTAAATGCTTAACTTCAATATCAGATCTCAGAACTTTTACAGCTTTAGACTTGCCAATAGCTATTACCTGTTCCAATATTAAGCCGTTCACCGCTAAACCCGTTTGTATAAAAGCTGTTTGAATTTAAGCAGTTCATCAAAAAGTCACTAGATTGACCTTCATTTTCTCTTGATAACATTTTCAACCCAAAAAGTCACTAGAAAAGTCACCAGATCTAGTGACTTTTGGGTTGAACGCTGTCCTACTATACTACTATTCAGAATTGACCATACAATCTGCATATCATTGGAAAGCTTATTAAAAACTTAATCGATTCGTGAACAGAAATATGGGGTGTTCCATTTATAAAAACAGTTTTTCGTCCTTTTGCGTTTCAGCACACCCTGTATAGTATGTGCATACCTCGGACCAATAATGTTATTGGTCTGAGCTGCATACATGGACTAAAAGTCGACTATTTATTAAAATTTCAAGTTATTCTAAAATTTTCTGTGGCAAGTTTGTCGAAAAACATCCATGGCCTACTGAGCAGTGATCCATCAAATATGAGCCTTTTTTCGAACAAAACGTTGAATAACGCCGAAACTGAGAGCTAGACCCATAGTGACCTATACAAAGTCCCATTATTTTTTGGTTTACCACCCTGTATAGGAACATCCTTTATATAATCAAAATATTTTTATAATGTGCAGTATAAGCGTGTTTACTTGCCAGTGAAAACCGCATGTCGATATCTTGAATAGCAAGAAAGTTATGGCCCAATCACACAGCCCTGGGTCACCCTGTATGTGAATATCTGCCAGAAATTTTACCACAATGTGAAAAACCAGTTACAGTCAGTGACTTTTTACACAACTTAACTAAAGCACTATTTGTTCAGGAATGCTGGCAGATAAGCACCATCACTTCCGTTTCTAACTAGTAAAATTTTTAGAGACATCAAATGAATGATGTACCCTTTGCTTGTTTAAATGAAAATTACAAATAAAATTCATAGTAACAATAGTACCAAAATAAAATTCGCTAGTGGACATGCGATAAAGTAAATAAAGATATGTCCTATCTATCTATCTATCTATCTATACCTTATCCAACGAGAGAAAGGACTTGGTTTGCGCATTGCAGATTAAAGTGGGAGGAAACTGGGATCAGGTATTCATCTATAAAGAGGTACCTTTATAGGTATCGGCGAAAGGTATGACTTCGTCGAAGTAGGAGTAATGAATAGGAGGCGATTCAACTGAAACATACGAATTTTCGTCCGAGCGCAAGTCCTTTCTCTCGTTGGATAAGGTATATCTATTATTTCTAAGTAAAAAGGAATAAAAATTCAAAAGATCAATCATTTTTTAGTAATTTATAATAAAGCAAGACACATGTTATAAAACGATGAAGAATACAATTAAATTATTAGAAAATTAATACAGATATGAAATACATAATGCAAGGTAAACTAATCATCTTCATCGCCACCACCTTGACGTGGTTTAGGACCACCAGCCCTTTTGGCCATTATAATTTGATCAACTCTTAATATGGTAGCAGCAGCACCTACAGCATATTTTAATCCCCACATCTTGCTTACATACAAATCTAGTATTCCATTTTCCAAAGCATCACATATTGAGTTTTCGGATTCAATATCCACACCGAAATTTTTCTTCCCAGACTACATCAAAAAGAAAATTTTAATAATGTCATCAAACCAGCAGTTTGTACTATTATTAACTTATGAATGAAGCAACAACCATTTGTATTCCACTGACAATTACACAAGCAATACATCTACTATGAGAGAAAAAATGCAAGGCCCCATTTGAAAAAGCTGTTGTCGTACACTATTGCTATGAAGCACATGGTTTTCTACAATGCAAAAGAATAATCACCTTGTTGTGGTTTGCCGCTCCGTGTTTACGATGTGGTAGATTACCTCTCGCGGAAATATGTGTCTTTCTTTCGCCATAATCATAACATTTACTTTGAATGACAAGAAAACAAATTTTGCTTTCAATAAAGGAATAATCCAGCTTGATTTCAGTAATACAAATTTAGCATTTAAAACAAGAATTTTTTCTTTAGTTTCTGTACATATATTAGAAAATAGTACATTTTCGATTATAGCTCATAAAACCAGTTGATTATATCAATAATCAACATTTATGGACTTTCGACTTTTGAGAAGTATGTGTGCTACATTTGTAAATTTTGTAACAATTTATGGAACGATAACAATTTTATGATAAGATAAAACTGATCGTCAGCCAGGAAAATGCTAAATACAGTGTTTTTATTGCTGTTAATTAAAATAGTATATTAAAAAACAAGTTTCATAAGGTACGTTTTATGGCACGAATCAAAGTTTAGAAAACGAGTTGATTGAAATTATCGTCTACACTTTGTTAAAAAGGCTAAATCGAATCGAAAATGTCACGTTTTCCAAATAACGATCTGGTTGATATGGTTTTCATTCTTGGCTAATATTTCCAGGATACGTGAAGCTTTCAGATCAATCATGCAAATCATGCCTGATATCCTGGAAGATGTTAACACAAATCTTTGAAATCGCGTAAGGCAGTGTTAACACAATACTGATGGGTGGTTTGAAAATTAATGTTTAGGTAATGTTTTGTGTTTTGTACCGTTCGATTTTATGTAAGCTTATTTATTAATTAATGTTACACATCAGCAAATAATAATAAGTAAATATCTGATACAAATAGTGTTATTGTTTGTTGCTTCCTTTAATTTTATTTTCAGAATTGGGAGATCAAACAAAATACAGTAGAACCTCGATTATCCGTGCTCCATGGGACCGAACGAGGCATGGATAATATTGAAAAGCACGGATAATCCGAACATTTATTTCTTACATATTATCTATACATAAATGTACTATGTATGTATTTATTAAAAAGGCAACAGAAAAAAATAGATTTATAAGTTCAAACTTACTTTTAAATTGCATAAAAAAATAACAGAATAAAAAACAGAATTCTACATAAGTAAACTTTTACACTAAATAAGCACGTAGTACTGGCGATTTCAAATTGCGTATTGAGAGATCCCGTTGAGTGATTTACGGTAACATTATTTCGATAATAAAACTTCTAAAATGCAGTTTCAATAATGGAAATCATGGCACGGATAATCCGCAGCCCGGATAATCGGGGTTCTATTGTAATTCAAAATAAGGTTATTATCTCGGAAACTATTACCTTTAGACATAGGACATATTTAACAAAAATTAAAGCTAACTTAAGCAGTTCATTCATGAAAAAATATACAGGGTGTTCTATTTAAAATAGTCGACTATTGGCAGTTCTTCTGTGGTCGTTCGAAAAAATTCAGTACGTCCTTTTTGCAACAAATTTCGTTCAAAATCAGCATATCGAGAAATAAAACGCTCTTTTGTTTATGATAATCTCAAATTTTGTTTCTCTGTTGCCAATGATTGAATAGTTATGATTTTTTTACCGATTGTTGATTTTGGCGACAATTTTTAAAAAACATTTATTTTCTCCTAAATGAGTTGACTTAAGTAGATGAAAGGCTAAACAAACTTGGTCTAGAATCGAATATGGATTTCAAAAATATAAAAATCTATAGGGTGCTCCATTTAAATTAATCGAGTACGATCCTGTACAGACGAAACCAAGAGCAATACGGGCCTGAAAATATTTTTAGGTTGTAAACAAGGAACATCTGAATAAAAAATGTCTGTTGACCTTTTGTCCTAAAATTAATATTAAAGCCATTAAAGGAACTATCGAAGAACGAAGGGCAAGTGAGCAACCCTGTATATGTTTAACATATTGTGTAAAAATCAAATTGGTAGAATCGGGGCCGGGACACTACGCCGAATGCCCACAACGCCGAAACGATATTTTGATGGCCCATATCGCCGACTAGGGACACTACGCTGATTGTGCCCACATCGTCGACAAGTGTACAAAGGACACTTCGACGAATTTTTAGTTTAATTGCAGACCCCCCGAAAGAAAAACTCCCGAAAAATAATTATAGATGGCTGTGAATAAATATATAAATATACAAGGTTTGGAAATAAAAGTAATGCTAAACTTAAACGTAGATTGCCACTAAAGCGCCTAGGTTATTTGCAGATTTAGTATACTTTTGCATAGTCAAGTACAACATTTCATCCAGGGGTCTGCAATTAAAATAAAAATTCGGCGAAGTGTCCCTTGTACACTTGTCGACGATGTGGGCACTGTCCAAGGTTTATTAAGAGAATAGGTTGCCTCAATCGCATAGCTTGTAGGTGATCGCTCGCAGCGTGCAGGGAGAGTGCAACGTCACTGCCAGTCGCGCGACATTTCACGTTATAGCGCGCTCTCAGTCTGTTGCATAGGTAATATATTTGTCTGTTGCACACTTGCAGTTTCTATCGGAGTAAAAATGACTTTAAGTGGTCATAACGAAAAAACTGAGGGGTGAAATTTCTTCATTTTTGGGCAGTACATTAGTCATTTATAGATGTTTAACATGTGTAAAAATCAAATTGGTAGAATCAGTTGTTTAACTTTTATTTTAATTAACAGCAATAAAAACGCTGTATTTAGTATTTTCCTGGCTGACGGTCAGTTTTAACTTATCATAAAATTGTTATTGTTTCATAAATTGTTACCAAATTTACAAATGTTGTAGCACACAAACTTCTCAAAAGTCCACAACCAATAAATATTGATTATTTATATGATTAACTGGTTTACATAATAACTTGCTTTGTTTATAAGTAAGCATAAAATATACCGTCCACATCACTTTACAACGGAATTCGTATTCAAAAGATCTACTTGTTACATCGCGCTGTTAGTGTCTATTGTGATATTATTGTGTTTGTGTAAGCATAAAATAAACCGTCCACACTTGACAACGGAATTCGTATTATCTTAAAATTTAAAAAGATATCTACCTACTTGTAGGTAGAATTTATTGTAATAAGTAACACTTTTGAACTTTTTTGTATAGAAATATGAAACGAAAATACAGCAATTAGTTACTTCCAAAAAAAAATGTACATAATACCAAGAACTTAATAATTCATACACTTATAAAATATATTAAAATTTGTATATTCTAATTCAAATTTAATGGTAGGCGTATCTAAAAATATTGGCGATGACGTAGCCTTACTCAACCAATCGAAGTAAATCTGTTCATTGAGGCAACCTATTCTCTTAATAAACCTTGGGCACTGTCGGCGTAGTGTCCATCGGCGATGTGGGCATCGTCGGCGTTGTGTCCCTTGTGCAGTTGTCGACGATGTGGGCACTGTCGGCGTAGTGTCCCTATTAATTTTTTTTCTAGTAGTCGGCGTTGTGGTCACGTTCGGCTTAGTGTCCCTTGTACAGTTTTCGGCGATGCGGGCACAGTCGGCGTAGTGTCCGTCGGCGATATGGACCATCAAAAAAGCGTGTCGGCGTTGTGGGCATTCGGCGTAGTGTCATATGCCCGTAGAATCAGTTGTTTAACTTTTATTTTAATTAACAGTAATAAAAACGCTGTATTTAGTATTTTCCTGGCTGACGGTCAGTTTTAACCTCGGTTTTAACTTATCATAAAATTGTTATTGTTTCATAAATTGTTACCAAATTTACAAATGTTGTAGCACACATACTTCTGAAAAGTCGACAGCTAATAAATATTAATTATTCATATAATTAACTGGTTTTATAAGCCCTAACCGAAAATGTGCTATTTTGCAATATACGGTAACTAAAGAAAAAATTCTCATTTTAAATGCTAAATTTGTATTACTCAAATCGAGCTGCATTATTCCTTTATTTAAAACAAAATTTGTTTTCTTGTAATTCAAAGTAAATGTTATAATTATCGCGAAAGAAAGACGCACATATATTCCCGCGAGAGGTAATCTACCACATCGTAAATCGTGAGCGGCAAACCACAACAATGTGATCTTTAGCATTGTACAAAACCATGCGCTTCATAGCAATAGTGTACGACACCATCGTCCAGCCCGTACTGCACTTCGCCGCGCGAACCCAAGCATCCATCCTTTTTTCCAAATTTCTTTTAACCCTCGGACGGCCGAAACCGGGTCTCAAGTGACCCACATTTTAATTTTTTTTATATAATTTTGCCGTTCTTGCAAATTCCGGATTAAGCGTTTATGTATTCCTGGAAACTGTTATAAAGATTCTGTAGAATAAATTTCGTGGAAAAAAATGTACTCGTACGTGAGATAAAGCGGTTTGGTCACCCGAGACCCGGTTTCGGCTCTTCGCGTTATGTTGTGTAGGAAATTCAAACAAATATACTAATAAGTGTGATATTTGTTCTAAATTTATTTGTAAGGTACATGGCCAGGTTACTAGCAAAAAAGAGTGCATAGCATGTAAAAACTAATTTGTGCGATATTTGTATGAAGAATTTTTGAATATTGAATAAAAACATTTTTTTCTGGATGTCGTATTTATTATCTTTCTTATTGCAGGAAAATAACTGCAAATATCTATAAAACATAAATAGGTGTTATGATTAAAATAACACGTCAAAGCTTTTATTAGCAACGTAGACATTTTTGTATTACTAAATTGATGTAAAAACAATAAAAAAAACAGTGGGTCACTAGTGACCCATTTCGGCCTTCCGCGTTACTAAAATTATTTCGGCCGTCCGAGGGTTAAACAAGACATGTATACATGGCATTATTTTTGTGAATCGTGTTAAACCACAATATAATTGCTTTAACCTTGTTATGTTACTGTCAATATTATTAATATCGAACGTTCAGGTATTGAGTTACACAAGATGTCGTTTTTTCATTATAGCTTTAAGACTAATAAACCAATTGGCCTCAAAAGCATCTCACACCCACAAAAAAGTATACACTTGTCAAATATATAAGTATCTACCACTCAGTTTCAATAATATAGTCGTAATTAATTTTTAAAGTCGAGCGCTTGTGCGATTTCAGTCATAATTAGCGCTTTTTCGCACATACAGAAAATTAATGATGCGTTGCAAAAATCCAAAACTGTACACCTTTTTGTAGGAATAAATGATCTTTTAAATGCACTTTATTTCATTAAATTATGATTGCTAATTACTGAGATACAAGCTTCTAAAGTCAGAGGCCTTGCATTTTTACTCCGATAGTAGTGTTAGTCATGCATTTTTTCAAAAAACGAAACATTCATTAAATTGAGCTGGTAAAACTGCAATTCTTTCCCCATTTTTTTAATGGTCTCTCTATCTAAGTTAGTTTCCAAGATTCCCATACTAAACATTGGAAAAAACTCACCCTGTACTTATACTATTTTCAAATAAGAACTTGAGTGCATATGTTCTAAACTAAACATTCATAAACTTATTAAAGTTTCTACAAAATGGTAGAACGTTATTTAAAAAAAAGTTCTGAAGACAAACTTGCCTTCTAGTCAACTGTTAAAGATGCAAAGATAAGCTATGCTAATGAAACAAAACTGTATGTGGTAGAAAACATTGATTACCTGATGGGATTCCAGCAATTTGTCCACAACAGAACTAGCACGATGACCACTATTATCAGCTAATGTCTTAGGAAAGCTTTCAAGTGCTGATGCAAATTTCCTCACAGCATATTGTTCCAATCCTGGTAATGTATCTGCATAACGAGTAAGTTCAAGAGCTAACTGAATTTCTGTTGCACCAGCACCTGGTACAAACTGTCCGTTTCTTGTGAGACACTAAAAGATACCACAATGACATGCACACATTTAAGTATTATAAATTTACTTTAAATGTATTCACTCCATCATCTATTGCTCTTTCAATATCGTCCATGTAATTATCTGTTGCACCTCTGACAACAATTGTAGAGATTCGAGACTCGGTGCCTTCTACTTTGAAAACTACTAATGGAGTGTCACCTAATTCTTCTACAGATACACTATCACAGTAACCTAGTTCTTCCGAAGTGGGAGGTAAAAGGCGAGGTAATACTGTTGCACTTACCTGAAACAACATGAATTACTTAAGTTATAAAAAAGTTATTGAAGATAACTTACAGTTTTGCTCAGACGACGTAAATCAAACTTTGAATTAAGTCGAACTGCCATCATGCCATATTTTGCGATAAAGTGTAAAGCCATATCACCGAATTTTGCACCAGCAACAATAACTTTTGCGCCAGTATCAGCAATTGATTTAATTTGCGCTTCTAATAAAGTTTCTTCTCCACGACTAAAATTCATTAATTCATCTGCAGTTTTTATAAGTACTGTGCCTTTCGTTTCTGTTTGCATAATATCGACAGCACAGCTAAATATAGCAATCTTAGCATTTTTTGCATTGGTGACTTCACCTTCAACTTGGCGTTTAAACACCATTCCTTGGACAACTTCAGATTTGTTTAAGCCAGCCCCAAGTATTTTACATACTCTAACATTGTCAACATTAAACGTCGTTTCTTCTGGTAATATGGAAATACAAGCTTTTGTAACCAATTTTGCAATAAAATCTTCATGTCCGTACTGCTTAGATTGAATAGAAGTGCGAATACATTTTATAACCTCTTCCTCGTTACGGAAGTTGTTCACTTTGTAGCACACCAAATTAGGAAGTATTTCTAAACTCTTCGTCAAACCTTTTTCATACCCTTCTGCAATTTCTGTTGGAGTCACACCCATTCGCAACAGCTCCTCAGCACTCTCAAGTAATGCTCCTGCCAAAATAATAACAAAGTTTGTACCATCTCCAACTTCAGCATCCTGCATTTCACTAGCTAAAATCATTAGCTTTGCAGCTGGATGTTCAACATCAAGTTCTCGGATAATTGTTGCTGCATCACTGGTTACAAATTGTTTCTCTAAATGATTAATAACCATTTTATTCATTCCGTTAGGGCCGTATGCTGAACGAACGGAATGTGCGAATTCTTTACATGCGGTAATATTTCGAAAAACTGCTTCTTCCAAGCCGGTGAAGTGCTAACAAATAAGAAGTGAGGTTAGATTAAAATCATAAGGAACACATGTCCACAAATTGTCAAAATTATTTAACAAAATCCTTACCCTTGCACCTTCTTTTAACATCTGCACAAAACCGGGGGCTTTAGGTACATGGAGAGCCATTATGAGATACTCTATTTAAATTTAATCGGGTACAATAAATAATATTCGGTGTGTTAAATACTTGCTTAACACTGGTGTATGGTGTATCTTTACGAGAAGAAAGAACAACGATGACTGACAGAGACAGTGACAGACGTTCAGTACGTTGCTCAGTGTTGCCACTTTTTATTTATTTAGCATCTTTTTATTTGTTTTTATACGTATGTACCTATTAGAACAACATTAATTAATTATTACGAGAGCAATCTGCCGAAATAATCGAGATAGGACGTCAGCACTATAGCTGCAACATTTAGATATTTGTTAAGTGGTATGGTGGTGGGTATGTTCATCCCATAATATGGAAATATTATACTTAAAGAGCTTTTTTCTTAACGTGTAAATGAAAGAATACAGCGGTGTCGTCGTGTAAAAGTTGCAGTCAATGCCAAACGTCCGGAAAAATCCGGACAAGTCCGGACATTACATACGTTGTCCGGATTCCGCCGGGAATTATGAATTTCACAGAAATTACCTATAAAACCCTTATATTGCATTTCTTCAATTGTTTGGTGTACAAAAAATGTGTTGGCCGTTAACGACAGTTCGCGAAATTGTATGCGTCATGGTCCACGTGTAAATAGAAATGCACGTGGATGGGAGTGAGAATGGGTGCCTAGATGTTGTTTCATCTAGGAATGGGTGTCGGCGTGGAGACAGTGATGAGGACAGAGAACCAAAGTCCAGTCCCTCATCGCCTGTGCATACGAATGATTTGAGCTGGATGTTTTACTTTTTTTAATTAATACTTCATCAACTGAGTTTCATCTTTCATTTGTCCGGACTTGCTCTGAAATGTCAAGAATTATAATGGAGTTTGTCAGGAATTTTCATTTTTTGGTCTGTTAACCCTATCAAATGCGTATAAAGCCAAAACATCCGAAACATCAGTCCTAATAAGGATTTTGCACGATGATTTAGACATGAAAAAGATGTGTAGTACGATAGATTCTTAGGCTGCTAAATCTTGATGAACAGAAAGTGTTCAGAAGAGAAGTTTGTGCAGAACATTTGGCTGCTTTGGAGCGGATGAAGACTTTATGTCGCGCTCGCGGTTTGTTACTGTACACGAAACTTGAGTACACCATTAAATTAAACATTTACCTAAAGAAATGCTGTGATGGAGGAATGACGTGGGAGCAAAAAATGTTGCTGCTGCACGATAATTTCCGTGTGCATAAAGCGCAGAGTGCAGCATGGGATCTGGCGAATGACGTCATCAATCTGTTTTTTGACAGCTCTGAGGGCAACATTTTTTCTATTCGTAATACCACAATCTATAGTACAGATAGCGCGAATTAAGGAAACCTGAGACTTGGATACGCAATGGTCATTTTAGTCCGCGTAAACTGAAAATACGTGTTATGTGGGGCTTATTCTTTCCCTCAGAGCTGTCAAAGTCAGGTGATTCTCTGACCTCTACTGCTAATTGTAACTTTATCGCATAGTGTTGCGGCATCCACCAATTATAGCCTTGACCTGCGGTCCAGCACGACACACATTTTTCCACGTTAATTACGTGTCTTACATAATTATTCAAATTTTTTGCGGTCACTTGAGACGACATTTCACGTACCTATTAGGTTCTCCACTTCTACTTCTTTAAAATTTATTTCGCCTTGTTTCTCTTAATTTACTATGTCTATACCAACTCTATAGTATGTAATTCGCAGTGATGTGAAGGTGATTTTTATTGTTTCACCATTTTCTTTTGCAGTAATAAGTGTAATAATAATAACAACACAGTGACGTTTTAAAGGATAGGCGTACGAGATGGCCGCCAGGCGCCCCACGTTTCTGAGGGTGTACCGAAAAAGCGGCCTGTTCTCTTCGCATTTCAATTTTGCAAGGCCATTTAGTTTCTAGGGCTTCATTCTTTACAAGACATTTGTGCACATTTGAACAATGGACGTTGAATTATTTTGTTGTGAAATTGTGTGCATAGGTACCTACATAAAGACTATAAAAAGCCTACGAGGGAAGGACGGTAAATTAATCGTACCTAGGTACCTACAGGCCGTAAAACTCCAAGTCCGGTCCTGTGCCTATTTATTGTTTTCTATTGAATAAGAGGAAGCCGTCACAATTATATGGAAACAGTCGAGGAATATAATGGTCGACAAGGTAAACATACCAAACGAATCAGATGAGGATTGTGCTTACCAGAATCCCCTATAAAAATTCTTTAAATTAGATCTGTGCAAGAGATTACAGTGTGAACGCAAATATTGCTGTGATTTCTTGCAGGGTGAAAATTGCAGGGATGAATTGCACAAGTGTGAATCTCACTTTAGTCACAAGACAATTACTAATTAGTCTAAAAAAAAGTTGTGTATTTTAGGTTTCATAAAAATTAAGTCACAATCAATAGGTACTTGATTTATTTATTGTATTGAAAACATTGAACTGTACGCTATACGCAACTGGAAAGGTAACGCTAATAAGTAACACTGAAGCCATGATTCAATCACCCTCGCTTATTCTGGTGACCATTGAAATTGACTCAATATTGGGTATTGCCATATATTCCAATATTGGAAGCGATTTGCAATTCTGGTGACCACATTAAAATTGAAAATTGACTCAATACTTGATCTTTGTACTTGAGTAAAGGTTGAAAAATTTGAAGGGTATCTAAGTAGTAGGTACAGCTGTTTTCGTTTTCCAAGGTTGAAAAACAAAAACTAAAGTAAACTAATCAAAAGAAATGTAATATGAAAATAACATTGAAATAAATCCAATGTTGGACATTTTTCCAATGGTCACCAGAATAGGGCTGAATATCTCTTTTAATTGTATCATGCACTGAAGCCAGTCAAGCCACAGTCAAGTTAGAAAACCCTCAACGAATGGGTATCTCTGTCTTTCTTTCGCAAGCAACGCCATACTCAACGCCGTAGCACGAGAAATAAAATAAAATACGTTGGCAGTTACGTGGTTACGTCTGCTGTACTACCACAACAAGCTAGAAAGCGACAGAAGTACCTACTCCGCATCTGTCTTCTTGCTGCAACGTCTACATTCTACCACACAATGACCCTTATTCTGGTGACCATTGAAATTGACTCAATATTGGGTATTGCCATATATTCCAATATTGGAAGCAATTTGCATTCTGGTGACCACATTAAAATTGAAAATTGACTCAATACTTGAGTAAAGGTTGAAAAATTTGAAGGGTATCTAAGTAGTAGGTACCTGTTTTCGTTTTCCAAGGTTGAAAAACAAAAACTGAAGTAAACTAATCAAAAGAAATGTAATATGAAAATAACATTGAAATAAATCCAATGTTGGACATTTTTCCAATGGTCACCAGAATAGGGCTGAATACGGATACCGTATTCTGTGATTCTACAATGCATTGGAATAGGTCGTATCCACAGACCATTAAAAATATAGTGGTCTGTGGTCGTATCCCTTCCAGTTGCGCGTGCAGTTCAATGCACGTTCAATGATTGAATTGAAAACAAGTGGCAACATTGCTAACATTACAAACATCATCATGTGGTGCAACCATATACGTATATTTGTTTATACGTATATGGGTGCAACCATTGAACTGTACGCTATACGCAACTGGAAAGGAAACGTCCATAAGCGGCACTGAAGCCACAGCAAAGTTAGGCAACCCTCAACGACTGGGCATTTCTGTCTCTTTCTTTCGCACGCAACGTGATATCTATAAACGATAACACGGGGAATAAAATGTAAGTAAATCAGGTAAAAATACGTTGATGGTTATCTCTTTCACCAGTCATACATCCATTGTGATCCAGGTCAATAAAACGTTTACAATAAAATAAATCAATGTTTTATTATGGGAATACTTACAATTTTTGTGACGCTATACTTGCACATCATCCATATATTGAGAATACAAACGCGTTTACAGAACATTACAAAATTAATTCAGTTATTTCGTTTGTAGTAAAAAAAGTTATATAAAATTTGGTGCTATTTTCTACTAATTGTTATGAACCTGTTATGAACTATTAAATTGTTAAATTGACTTATTCACCCTTAGATCATTGGAGTATTATATGATCTAAGAGTTCACCAGACAAAAATTATGCAATTTCTACATTGCTTGTCTTTGAAAATACAGTAGAACCCCACTATTCCGAAAATCCGCCTATTCTGAACAGAACTAAAAACACGCGCACTTATTATATTTCTCTTAATTTCATTCCTGGGCCTTTTATTGGGCACGGAGAAATTACACGTTACGTTATTTATTAAAAACAAATCATATAAGTTGCGTTGACAACGATAGCAAATAACGTTAGATAAAATTTGTATTAACAAGACTTATTCACCCATGAAATTGTTTAATACTGCGTTTATCGGCTAAATTAGGACATCCGTATGCAACACAACAATTCACCATCGTGTTTTGATTTAATACATTTGACAACCACTTTCAAATATTATTTTACACCTTTCAAACTCTGGGAAATACGCGATTAAAAGATATCTGCCCTACTAACGCAACAAGTTAGAAAGTGACAGAAATACCCAGTCGACATCTGTGCTTGTCAGGCAAGCATGGCTTCAACGCCTACAATGCATTAGAATAGGCCGTATCCCTTCCAGTTGCGTATAGCGTATAGTTCAATGGGTGCAACCATTGAATAAAGGGTGCAACCATTGAATAAAGATAAAAGAATAGAGGGTGCAACATGTCATGTCACATGTGTTTGTGTTGGTTATAATCACAAACACACACTTTTTGTTGTTATAATCTATGAGTAAGGTTATAATACATTTGTCTGTTGTTTTCATTATTTTTGAATAATTAAAACTTTTCAAAAATATGGAATAGGTAGCTCAAAATTATGCTGTATGAACAAAATGTCCACGGGTGATGATTCTGTTGAAGAATCATCGAAGTGGTTACATCCTAACCAGTTATTAAAACTACAACGTTTAAAAGTGAAAAAGAAACAACTTCAGGCCCGTATCAATAATTCTGATTTAAATTTATCAGCTGATTGCTTGAAAGATAATCTTAATCATATTTCTATTGGTGGTAAACGACCAAATCCTTTTGTAAAACCTCAAGAGGACAGTAAACGTACTAAATTAAATGTAAATGAAGCAAGTAGTGATGGAACATTGTTTAATCTTTGCCAGTGGAATGGGGATGTAACCAGATTACATAATGATGTATCTGTTAATAAGAATCCTCTAGTTACTAGTGACTTGCGTTTAAATAAACGTAATAATGTAACTATAAAAGCTCAACATTCGTGGGTACCGATAGATTGGACCTTAAATTCTAAGTTAAGATTGTTATCGACAAATCCCTTTAGTTGGAGCCACAAACTAAAAATAAGTGAAGAAGCATCGGGTATTACTGCATTTGTGCGATGTTTGAATCACAAATCGGAAACTACATTGGACACATCTCCTAATGCAAAATTTCACCAATGCTGTCTTTATTGGCAACAACCGTACTTCCCTTGGCTTACCGTATTTCCTCGTGCACAAGGACAATCTTCTGGTCCAAGTTTTGTTACAACAGCAACAATGCGGGATAGTTTGCATATGGCATGGTCAGATGGTTTGCGCTCATTATTCCAGTTGTTACGAACTCGACAGTGTCCATTTTTTTATGTTTGTACAAATACTTTTAATGTATTATTTAGAGCTGCCGGTATCTGTGGCCATACAGAAATGCTTGCTTTAGTATCTCCTACAACTTACGGATTTAGACAATTGCTAAGACAAGAAGAAATTGAATTTTCGATGCCTTTAAAATCAAAACTCGAAACAAGAAATAATGGTAAAGGTAATACTTCGGATGACGAAGGGTCTGAGGAGAAATGGCTTGAAAGTATGGGAATAAATGAAGAAGATAGAAAACAAATAAGTTATACTCAAAAACGCCTTCATCATAAAGCAGAGTGTGAAGTAGATAATAGTGAGGAAAGTTTAGTTCTAATTCAAGGGATGGAAGTTCACGGCTTATATAACTTTCTTATTAATTGCAAAAGTGCCACAAGTATTACGGGACCTTTAGCGGGTATCCCTCCAACTCTTCTTTCACCTATTGCTTTCCAAGGTGCCACATTGTCCAGTTTAAAAGTAAAAGAAACGAAAATATTAGTTGATGATGTATCATATTTTTCTTTGGAACTAAATGGCCCAATATTGCCACACATTATACATAACTTATCGCAATTAAACCCACAAGATCAAAGCTTTACTGCAACTTTTGGCCATATTCCATCGTCAATACCATTTAGTAAAGTAAGTGAACCTGAAGAAATAGAAAGTGATCACGATATTTCTGGATTTTCAGTATTTAGTAAAGAAAATCTGTCAGACTGTGGTCTTAATTCTTCAATCTTAAAGCATTTTTGTTCTTCACAGAAGGGATTGGTACAAAATGTCGATAGTCTAAAATATAATCCAGAAATGAAATCATACACATGGCTGTAATAAAGGGGATTGCTTATCTATTTTTTTTTTGCTTTTCTATAACCTTTTCTAACTATGTACTTGTACGTCATATGTATTATATGTACCAGGTGTCGTGCAACCCTATACCACAGAAGACATAATATCTGTACCTATACTATACATGGAATGGTGCGGGCATTACAAAGTTTGATAATATTAACTGTATTTTTGTTTGATTGTTTTCTTTTATGATAGCAATTAAATGACCAGTAAACTGGCACAAAACCTTCCCGTGTTTACTACAGTGATGTAAGTATTAAATAAAATAGTTGTTGCATGATAACATAACTAAAAAAAAAAAATAGTGTGTAGTGTTATTGTAATTAAGAAACGATTTCTCATTTTCTTCTGAAACAATATACAGAGCTGAGTACTTATGCCATAAATATTTTTAATATTTTCTTAATTCCCGGCTAGACCTCAAGTAAATTGTTATACTTATATTATCAGGGCATCTAACCGAAAAAAATAACGTTCGGTTACAGTTTTTGGTTAGCTGCGAGTAACTGAGTATGCTGAACTGACAACTCCCACGCTTTAGACGGCAGACAGGAGGATTGAACATGATGAACGAAATTTAACCGCTATTAAACCGATTAATTGATATTGAAATAGCGGTTACGGTTTTTGGTTATTACCAGAGACCGGTTTCGGTTAAATAACGGTTTTCGGTTTGCATGAAATAGCGGTTTTCGATTATGGTTTCATTCTGGTTAGATGCCCTGCTTATAATAGGTATACATATACTCGATTAAAAGGGCCATTTGTCTTCTACTTTACAGTAAAATTTATTTCATTATCTTTGTTAGGAAAAGTTATAGGTTTTTTAAGTTATTGTCAACTTCAAAAATTCACCCCCCTATCCTATGGGAAATGGAGAAATAAATTTGATCAACTATATTAACATTTCAAAAAATAAAAAAAATGCTTGGGAGCAGATTTTGGGAAAAATCATTTTGAATTTTTGACCAATTTTTGGCACCAATAAATTCACCACGTTAAATTTTGCTTCTTTATCAATTTATTATAAACAGGTAAAAGTTCTGGCCATACTTGGCCTACAATTTCCAATTAAGTTAAAGCGTTCTTGAGCTAGATCCTAAAAATGCCCGCCATTTTGAGTTTAGCAAAACGAAACGGCGTTTTACTCTACTTATAACCATGTCTACTAACTTGTCACTAAAGGAAATTAGTTTAGTAGCTTGCGTTAAAATTTGAATTTTTGCACTTAAAATAACGCCCCTAGTTTGGCCCGATTTTTATAAGCACGTTTTACCAATGAAGTTTTTTATAGGCCTTATCCACTGAACCACAGATAACTGTGACTGAACACAGTAGTACACCCATGAAACGTTTCTAAATGTTGCGTAAGGGTTACAAATGAAACATTACTGGTACATTCCTTTCGAAACCGTATAAATAATAATGTCTAATAAAGGTTTCAATTGATATAATGTTACATAAAATACAAAACATAACCGTTTTAGATACTTATCCAAAAATACATCTCTGTGATGTATTATTTTTTGGAATGTGATTTTGAAACAAAATAGTCATGTTGTGTTTAGTAGTGTTGTACCAGAAACCTTATCACTTGAAACACATTGTAAAAAACAAAACATACACATTTCATTGTGAACGGTTCACATATTTATCCAAAATTACAACTTAGTGTTCACAATTGGAACGAAAAATAGACTTATTCATGTGCTACTATGTGTGATATTGCACGTCTAAATTTCTTATTTACCAAAGTCTCGGTAGCTCAGGTAGTTTGCATGGCTGTTGGATGACTTCTAAACGGGCGACCGATGTTTGAGTCCTACTTGAAGCAAAATGTTTTTCCGGGATCACCGATTTCCTTCAAGTCTACACGAAGCGAATGGAAGCCCTGATGGAAAACTACTAAGTACCTACATTTGATTTAAAATATATCTACCTAACAGTTGTGTTTGAGGATGCATTGTATCTAAACCTCCCCTAGCCTAACACCAATAACTGAAATTGCTAATCAGTCCAAATCCAATGAGTTTATGCGCTCCCTTTAAAAAACAATTCAAATTACTTTGGCAAATCTTTTCACAGATATTATGATAATCAACTCGGCTTAGTTGAAAGTGCAAGATAAAAGGATTGTAGAATCTCTCGATAAAATAGATTTGGAAACGCTTAATGCAAGTGGAAACAGAACAAATTGTGGCAGTATACTCATACCTGAACTCAAGAAGGAAAAAATAATTAATGCTGTTACTGTCCGTAAGTGATGCTGTGTTATTTTCCTTGAAGAAACCATTAAAGGACTGCAATAAACCAAGACACATTATACTGAAGTCTAGTTAACAGAATGGATAGACGAATTAATGAAGTTTAAAGATACAGAATGCATGATTCATGTTCTGAATGTAAATCTTAACAGTAATACTTTTACCATAATAGAAGAGGGATAGTAAAACAACGTATTTGAATTTTTATTAGTTCATATTTGTGATCCCTACGCGTCTCACGATCGCCATATTTTTAAAGTGGTTTATATCCACGATGTGGCATGCATGCTATTAATATGTGATTGGAACTATACTTTTGAAGATGGCGCAAACTTGCGGTATAGTTAGTCATATTAAAAATAGGTAAAAACTTGGCTCTTTAGATCATACAGGGAATATTCCACTGGCGTGCTGTAAAACATGACCCTGTAGTCGCGATTTTTGCTTACTTGCACCATTGCATATTAAATACAATGCTTGCACTTACAAAATAACGAAATCGTTACATTACCAAATTTTTGAAGTTTTATTATGTTTATGGATGATAAAATATTATAGCAGCATCCGTACCGGTTTTATAATGTTAATGTTACTATTGGTATTTATCTATCATAGTGAAATGTGGAATCTTCTATTACCTCCTATAAGATGACAGAATCACTTGTCTTAAGTCTTAATTACCAAAATGCATAATAAGTTGACCTCATCCCTCTACTCCGTAAAATAAACAAATGCACCCTAAATAAATACCATTTTTTTATCTATGTACATACTTGTATACCTATGCAGTATGCATCCAAATATTGAAATCGATGTAATAACTATTTCCCGCGGATTTGTTATTCGTTTGTTTGATGCAAATATCCTCCCATTTTCGTAAATAGGTAGATACGCGATTCCTGCATTGGCATTGCACAATAAAATAAGCATCCTCAGTGACAAACCGCGAGAAGTTTTGTATGCTGCTCTTGGATTAAATGTCAATTATGAATTAGCTTTGGATGGATTATAGTCGTAAATATGACATTGTCGGGCCGTCGGGGTTGCCAAGATTTGGGAGAATTGCGACGCAGGGATACCTCCGCAAAATACGCTATAGTTTTAATGATAAGAAGAATTTTTTCCAACTGAAAGCTTCCTATAGCATTTTATTTTTCGGAAAAGGGCGTGAATAGCAAATCACTGCAATAAATCATAAAAAGCAATTTAGCGCATTTTAGTTTTACCGTGATGGGAGTAGTTTATAGTGACTAGTCTACCACAAACCAAAAGATGTTTACTTAGGGATATAAAATCAACCAACATTTACATTCGCGAATAAAAAAATATTTTGCCTTTTTGACGCTTCACATTTGATAAAAAGTGTTCGAAACAATATTTCCTTCGAATATATAAGACAAATATACCAGTTGGACAAAACAAACAGAATGGGCAGGGCGTTACTCGTTTAACACACTGCCATATGAATCCTAATTCATTCCAATAAATTAGCGTAAAATTGGTCACTCTGGTTTTATGTTATAGTGTGTCCAGTGCACTGAAAATTACCGTTAAGAACCAAAAACAGCACTGCCCACTGCCCATTTTGTCGAAGGAATGGATAATTTGGTTGATGTCTTAAACAGCAGGGCAATTTATTCTACCACACCATGTAACTATTCTTTAAGCGATAGCGGCATAGCAGTAGGTCAAGCATTCAAAAAGGACTTTGACATGTCTAGCACTCTAACTAAAATTAATTGAAAATCTAACAAAGCATATCTAGAGCACCCCCCTTTGATGGCATTTTGCAAACTGTTAACGGAGTGACTCAAATGTTTGCCAAACCTAAAAAGTATAATGGTCGGGGTCTCGAACATTTCTTTTCGGCAATGAGGGAAAGAGGAGGATGTAATAGAAACTCGAGTGCACAAGAATTTAAATACTCCTTCCGCGCATATGTTACAACAACATTAATGGAACTTGCTGATAGTGCTAATTGCGAACCGGATCGGGATTGTTCAATTGCGTTGGTCGATGTTAGAGGGTTTAGAAAGCTGGAAGTGGTGTCATCTTATAGGAAATTCTTTACTGATTCCAAATCTCTGGTAAATTTTTTGATCGGATCGGCGTACCTAGGGGGCTGCGGTCCGCACCGGGCGGCAGTGGTCAACTCTCGCTGCCCGAACGGCATTTTGTTTATGTTGGTGCTTGGAATGTACGCAGTCATTTATAAATATAAAATAAAAAATATTTAATGGTAATTTTTTTTTGTAAATTAGGTTTTGTCTCATAGGCGGGGAACCTTCGGCCTCCGTAAGTTTCTTGTGGCCTTTAAAAAGTATCTTGTATTTTTATAAAGGTTGCATTTATGCCTCATGCGGCTTTCTTTATTACTGCCTAATTTAAATATTGCATGCAATGGTAAAAAAGTTCCCTACGTACAGTTCGGATTAAATGCAACTATTCATTTATGTTTATTAATTTATAAAAACCACCATTTGATTGACTTAGAATGGGCGGCAAATTGGAGACCGCCCCGGGCGGCAAAAATTCTAGGTACGCCACTGAACGACACACCCAATTACAAAAAGTAAAAAACACGCTTCCTTCATTTTATGAAACGTCATGACACGTACACATCACCTCACCCCTCTGTCGGGTGGAGTGGGGGTGAGTTTTGAAAACTTAAATAGGAACACCTATTTTTTATTGCGCTTTTTTCACTCCCAACTGCAACCCCTTTTTTGGGGCGGAAAGGGAGAGAAAAACGATATTTTTTTATTTTTTTTCCTCCAACATTTTTTCGTGATTTACAAATTGTCCGTCAGTGATCAAAAAGTGAAGAGGGTAATACTTGAAAATCGACGAGTGCGAATTTATCCTTGATGTCAGAAAGACCACTATTGACAAGATTGTGACAGAACATTATCATTATCACAAGATTGGTTCCCATAAGATCAGAAACGGTAACGACAAGCGGCCTGTGAATTCAATTGTCACTGGCGGCGAAATCTGAGTCCATTGTACGACACCAGAAGCAAAAGAACAGTCCCGTCAGTGGCAGCATTCAGGATCGCCGAAGCCGCGAAGGTTTAAACAAACATTGTCTGCCGGAAAAGCGATGGCGACTGTGTTTTGCGATAGGAAGGGGCTTTCCAACAATGTAGTAATCCAAGCAAATAGACGTGTTTATCTTTGAAAAAAAATTGTAGACCTTATTTTACGGATAACCCTCGTACATATATTCCGAAGTTATTCCACCTCGTTACAGAGGTAATTGTACTCATTTAAATGTAAATAAGGGTATAAATTCCTTATTATATTTTTTTGTATAAATATGTGATTCAATCTGAGGTGGTAGTTATGAATTTAAACGTTTGTGTTTCTTGCATCATCCTGTATTTCTTAGGTTTTGTAGTAGAAGGTAGAAGCCGATTGGGATGTAAAGAACCTGCCACGTGATCTTTACTCTGTAAGAAACTAATAAATATGTAGCTGTACAACTTAAAATATCATTAAAAATTGTACAAATAATTGAATAGTTCTAAATGCAATTAAGTGCAATTGCACCTTTGAGCGGAATAATTAAGCTGACTATTTTAATTTTCATTCCTTGTAGAGATCACGTGACAGATTCTTTACATCTCAATCGGCTTCTACTACCGAGATAATTACATTTTTTTAAATTTTCCATATTTTTCGGGTCTTTTCTTTTAAATTCACCTGGCTATAATTTGAATTGAATTCGATTGGTTAGGTGGTTAAGTAAGGTGCATAAATAAAAATTATAACTGGTGACAAAATGTGCAATCATGCGCCGGATGTAATAACTTAAAACATATATACGTATTATTGCAGATAAATTATTTGTGGTATTATAAAAATAAAATCTTTCATTATCGCAAACAATGCATTCATTACGTCGAGGCAAAAGCCGGCAATAACGAAAACGATAAGTACGTTTACAAAATTACGCTACTCTCCTCCATTTACATTACGCTACTCTCCTCAAACGGCAGCACATTCTGTACATTATTTTCACTGGCAAAAAAATTGGCGCGAACAGGTTGTTCTACTATCCCTCTTCTATTATGCTTTTACAAATGAGTCCGTCTCAGTGTATGCAAAAGCTGAAAACAGCAACACTTTGTGATTGGGTTTATAGAAGATTTTAAAGATGTGCATTAGAATTTGTCACAAATCATTTATTGTAGGTTCATACTTTAGAGTTACTATGTATTTTAAGTTCTCGTCTATTGCTATATCACAGAGTAGGGTATATCAGCAAGAAGTAATCAAGATTTATTATGAAGGAAGTACCCTCAAGCAAATGTAGGCTATGCTGACACTCATCCTCACTTTAGGTTGCCGAGGTGGAAGAGCTTTTGTGGCTGGGTGCTATCCTCTATCCCGATTTGAGAACAGTAATATCAGTCATTAAAACAATAGATGTATTAGTTATTGGCAATTTTAGTTATTTGTGATTCCTTCTCCAGTGGTGAGGGGTTGCTACTAGAGTAAGAGGGAGAGAAACAACAGAGCAAAATGCAATCAGATAAAGTGGTTTAAAGGAAGATCTAAGGAATGAACTTTATTGAAATTCAGAGCAATGCATGTCAACGTTGACGATGTAACCCTGAGATACACAGTAATGAGAGAAGGTCTCCAAGGTGGGGTGAAATTTGATGTCATCTGTGCAGTCTTACGCAAACTCAGACTGGCAGAAAAATTGTGTAAGCAAGGAAACTTTTGCAGGTTGTTTTCCATAAGTTCGACTCAATTTTAAGAAACTGCCCTTTTAGTTTCAAATATTAACTGTTTGTTAATGTAAGTAATTGGTTCTACTACGATGTATAGCAAAATTTTAATTAAATATAATATTTGATGGAGCATTACAGGAGTCCAAAGCAACAAAGAGAATGCAAAAGTACAATCAGTTTAACCATTTCTGCACAGGTCGATTTTACGTAACTGTGCTACACAGACGGCCCCAGGTAGTCAAACCGTACAGACTGATGTCAACACTTTTTTTATTTGGTTATATAATTAATAAAGTATAAGTAATTAAAAATTGGTTTAGCGAGAAAAATAACTTTAATAATAATAATATCGCCCATCAGAAACAATACTGCACAAAATAAACAAAATTCACAAAAAAGACTAATATGGAAAAATCGTTCGAGCAGTCAATATATGGCGACTTTAGTCGAATGAAGTAAATGTGTGGACTATCGACGCCATCTGTCTATACATAACAGTTTGGTGTGTCAAATTAATGCGCCATCCGTCTGTGCAGCATGTCGTAACAAATTTTAATGTTTAAATATACAGGGAGGGCTTAAGGAGTGCAAAACCATTGCAGTCGACTATAGTCGACGCCCGTCTATGGGGCAAAATGACAAATGTCGACTATAATTGTCATCCGTCCTGAAAGGGTTACGTTTTCAAAACTCACCCCGCCCCAGGTTGAGGTTTACATATCATGTAGGTTTCAAAAAATAAAGATACACACTTCTTCATTAAGTAATTGGATATTCTCGCATTTCCACACTTTTTGGACACCTACTGTGAACTGGCTGTTTGAATTATTTCTACAAAATAAGCCGTTGGTTGCATGATAAATATTTTAAAGACTGAATAAAAATAGAACTGATCGAGAATAAACGTATAGAATCGTATCGTTTACATAAATGCTTCTTCTACAACTGGACATAGAAACCTCGACTAGCATGTACCTCATGTGTAATAAATTAACCTCAACAGGAATGCACTTCAATAATATATACAAAATTAAATTGGAGAAAGTGTAATACAGTTACAAGAATGGAAAAAAATCCAAAATGTTGAAACTAAAAGAATGCCAGTAGAAGAGGATGTTATCATTTACATTGAGAGAAATCATCTCATTATAGTTCCTTATGTCAGAAGGAAGAGGGATTTCAAGAATAGCAGAGTTAATGGGAGAGTGGTGACAAAGAATGGTGACAGGAATGAAGGAGACAAGGTTATGGAAAGAAGAAGCCGTGTGGAAGGAAGATCCATTTTTGGTTATGAGTTATGATGGCAGATTTGAAACTTTTTATTACTCACATTATAGAACCTGTCTTTTTATTCTTACTCTGTTCATACTATTCCTTAGATTGTCATTTCGTTTATTGTTATTTCGAGTACATTACTTATACAACCATGGGTTTCTATTTTCACTGAAGATTAACTCGTTCACTGTATTTTCATACAAACATTTTTTTTGGAGTACAAAGATACCTAAGTAGGTGTTTGTAAATAAAATACACGAGTTTTTTTTACTACAATGTCCTGGAACTTTCAACAGTTAAGTGGATTTTTGGAATGATAATATTTAAGTAATCATTGCAGTCCCATATTTAAATTACGTTTATTATATGTTTCCCATAATTTGAATACAAAGCAATTAGATAATTTTTTACAGTATATGAAGTATTGAACACTCTATAAAACTGAGTAATTTGGTCTCCTAAATGCAGATATGAAAAAAATCCCATCATCACTCTTGCATCTAACTGTATCACAGATTCTGTGTAAACCTTTATGTTTTATTACACATAATTTTACTTTTAACAATACATAATAAAATATCTCTGTACCAAAAATCAAATCTAGATAACTTTAAAGTATAATTAACATGTTATTTAATTAAATGCTGTTGCCTATTATAATTAAGAAATATGAGAGCAAGATTAGTTATAATAATTATGAATAATATATCTAAAACTTTTTGATCAACAGTAACACAGATCATGAATAATGCAAAAAGTTTTAGATACTACTTTTCTTCTACGATAGTATATAGTTTATTATAATCTTCAATGATACATATTCTAAAAATGTGAAAGCATTTTCTTCAACAGATTTTTTTATTTTTGAAAATTAATGTTTAACATTTGATGATGTTTGCAATGAACTTTGAACATTTCTTTTTTACTATTACATGTTTCCATTAGAACTTTACGTTAGAACTTACGAAAGTTACATTAATTGTAAATAACGATGAAATCAATGAAGTAGTTTTTTAAAACCTAAAGGTTAAAAGGATGACTGTAATCACTTAATCAGTGTTATTATTATTGAAATAGTACAGACCTCACTACAAATACAATTGGTTATTCTATGCATCAGCATAAAAATGTAAGATACAGATACAGAACTTTCTATACAATTAAATAGAAAATCTGAAAACTTTCTTCAACGTCCTTATATAGCAGAGTGAGTAATATTACATTGTGTAGAGTAGAACATTTGTGGCGCAATTCTTTACTCCCGCTTTTATAAAATGATTAATGCAAGTTTCAATATGAATTGTCAATATTTTGTAAATTTTAGATATACCCATTATTAGAATATATATCATTAAATGCAGTTTAATATAAAAAAAAGTTAACCGTGAAATTAATCTTCAGTGCAATTTAAAGTTAATTCGGTAGTAACAAATAAACTAGGTACCTTCCACAATTCAAACATTTTCATTTCCATGTCATCTTCAAGCTTCTTTAAAGAGTCTAGTTCTGATATTAATGTAGCCTCTCTTTCCCTTAGCGAACAAAGCTGATTATAAAGTGCTTCATTTTCTGCCTTTGATTCAGACACTCTCATCTTTACAGTTTTGATTTCTCTTTCACGACCTACAAAAACACGTTTACTACATAGCATTCGACTGAAAGAACAGAATAAAAAATGTTGGCACCCATTTACTTACTTGATATAACAGACAACAAATTAGCCATTGATTCTGAAACATTGCAAGTGTTTGAAGCATGTTGATTATGATCAGTGTTTCTAAGTGCAGCTGCTTCTGAATTAACTTCACTTCCAGAGTTGGTATTAACCATACATTTATTATAATAATCTAATCCTAATTCTAATTTCATATCACCAACAACAGCTTGAACATGTTGTCGTCCTTGTAGATGCTCACGCTTATTGTGCAAATTATGAAACCACTGATCACAAGTTCTACAGTACAGTTCTTCATTATCTTCGTCCTAAAATTAAAATATTACGTACATCCTTCATTATTGCACCAATTTCTAGGTGGGCAGCAATTAGACATATTTCAATTTGGGGTGTGCTTAAATGAGTGCACATCATTATGTTTTATATTGTTTGTGAATGGGTAAAGACCAGAACAATTTTTTTCATACTTACCAATCAATAATAAAATAAACAAAAGTCTAAACTTCTAAATACTGCAGTATTATAGTTATTTACGATACAAGTATCATAGCGTATCATATCACAATACGTGACAGCGGTTTATCAAACGAAGCCGCAGGCGTCGAGTAGCGTAATATGATGTTACGATACCAATATCGTACAGCGTTTTATCTACTATTCATAAAATATTGCCGATCGAAAGAAATTTGTAAATAATATATGAAAACCAGTAGTATCTTTCAATAATAAACGCGAAGTTCTCTTTTTTCTTAATTTAATAGCATCTAAAATAATTGGCAGAAATGAAAATATTGTGGATATAAATAACTCTAACTCCACAGAAACTATTCATTGTGCAACTTCAACATCTGCCGGAATGTTTTGCATTGCAGTAATGTTGTATTTAATGTTCACAATAAATAAACCTACTTTTATTATCATAAAATGTCCAAAGCATATTTTGCATTGGTAATACCTTTCAAATGGGCAGATTATAAACCATGAACTGTTAACAAAATTTACAAAACCTATTTAACTAAACTTGTAACATTGTGTCAGCTATAAATAGCGAACCCTCAGTCTTGAAATATAGTGTTAAAATAGTGTTTTAAATAGTCTAGTATATTATATTTAAATAATTTTTTTTCTGACCAAACTAATAAGCTACACAAATGGTATCGATTATCGAATAAAACATTCTGAGGCCCTTTGATATCATTAACCAAGTAAATGCTAAAAAAATATTGCCACACTTTTGCTGATAGAAAATATGATACTTAATATCTACTAATGGATGGATAATAGACAATAATTATCATTTCTTCTGAGAGAGCCCCAATAAACTTACATCAATATCGTCAGTTGCATCCATGTCACTTTCAGACAAAACATTGTTCTGAACTCTAGCTTTCCTTTTTTTAGCTAGATATAACTGATAAGAGCCTGACTGTCTATATGTTCTCAATTCCTCTCTGTATCTTTTCTTGTCTTCTTCCGCCCTTTCTAAATATGGTTTTTTTTCCTCTAAGCTTAAACTAGACCATTTATTTCCAATGATTTTAGTTATTTCATGAAAAGCTAACGAACTTGCTTTAAATTGTTTACGCATATCATTTAGGTACAGATTGTAACCAGTTGCAGGTGCTTTAGGAGGTAAGTGTAATAGCTGCGGTTTACGTTTTCTTCCTTTAGGCCACCCACCTCTTCTTTTTGTACAAATTTTATTAGCCTCTATTGAAATATCTATTCCTAGTGTATGTGCGAAATCTACTGTTGAACTTTCTGTTGTTCCATCACTTAAGTTATTTGTAATAATGCTATTAGTATCAGAATCCGATACATTAGACATACAATTATCAAGAACAACTGCCTGCAGGTGTTTAGTATCAATTTTCATATGTGTCAATGTGTCGATTGAATTTTGTATAACAGTTGTGGAAATTCCATTATGCATTTGAGAAATACGTTTTAATCCACAATCGCTTATAGGGTCATCACTATCCAAAGTGGTATCTGATGAACATTGTGGATGCACAAACGAGTAAGTTTCAGATCCCTCTTTATTAATTTCTTCTTGCAGTATTAACTGCTCAGCAACGGTTTTTAAATCCTCAACGGATAAATTCAAATCCGAGGATACAGCATCAGTTAAGGACATACATACTAACCTAAAAAAGATTAACATATACAACTTTTTGTAAAAAATAAAGTCTAAGGAAACCCTTTATTTGTTGCCACCAAAATTCCATTCTGTAACAAATCTTTGGCTTCTGTAACATGTTGAAATTCCATTTCTTCAGATCCTTTAAAATAATATTTTATCAACCCCGGAGGGTTGTTACATTTTTAAAATAATTAATTTTTTGGAAACAAAAACTTTAACAAAAAACCTACATAAATACATTTAATATTTAATTATATATTTTTATGGACATGAATAAGGTTAGGTGATCACTTTACTGACATGCCACTATTTTATGGGAGCGGCTCAAAGAAAATTATGTACAAGCAAACAAGATTTGACAAATGCAAATGTTAAAGCTATGTTCACACTTTCTTTATATACTTAAACGAGGGTTTATCGATGGGGTGAGGTTCAAGCACAGACCACTATAGAAAAATAGTTGGTTGAGAAATGCGGGACGGCGATTTCACAAGAGGAAAAGGGTAGGTTAAGTGACGCCTACAGCACCTTATTGGTTAATGCTTTATTGGGGGAAAATTTGAATTGAAATAAAGTAAGGTTTATGGTTATGTTTATCATTTATGTAGGTATCTATTGAAAATGAAATAAGACATTAAGTTACAATTTACATGATTATATATAACAGTGGAAACAGTACCTATTCTACAAAGTAATACATCTGCCGGTGAATTTGTTGAAATTGTACAATGCAATGCAGGCATAACAACACTTTTGGAACGTTCAGCAACAGTTTTTTCTTCATAATCCTGAAGTAAATGTGGATATGAGGACTATTACTCATAAATAAAATCAATTAAAAAAATAATATGGTTTCACGCTTACTTTATATATTGGAAATGCATCATTATACGTAATAAAATTGTGCTGAAGTCTATAATAATGTCACTTTATAAAGGGAAACCCATGTCCAATTTTTAACTTCTCCATTAATAAATTCAACCCATTTGTTAAAAATCGGCTTTAAATATAAATGTTTTGGATTTGGAAACCTAAATCTACGGACTTTTCTATTCCTATTCTTACATATTACACATGCGGTGACCATGTTATGTTCTTAATTCTAACAAATAGCGAAACTAAATATAGAGGTAGGTATGCAAGTTTAAAAACTTACCAGAAAACTACCTATAAACTTTAATACACAATAAGTCAATAAGAATAAACAACAAAATATAAACGCAAAACCCAATAATGAACGATTATGTGACGCTGATGTACCTACTTTACATATCACATATTTTAAACGAAAAATACCGCCATAAAATCAAACGCTTATCGCTTCCGTTTGAATATCTAACCTAAGGTTTGAATCAGCTAATGTATACTAATGGACTGCTAATGCAACGTTTCAAAACACTACCAAACCTTAAAGGATGCGCAATACTGCTCTCTCGCTTAGGCTACAGTATTATGGGGAAGCCTTGAAGGATGCATAATACTGCTCTCTCGCTTGCAAGCAGGTCAACTTTGTAAACATTGCTTAAATAGGGAATGAGCAGTCCATTAGTATATATACGCTAATGCACAAACCAGGCTAATGTCAATTTAATTTTATAATTCTCAGTACCAACTAATTTTGTGAACAGGTTAACCAACCTACAAATCCCCTTTCCTCTTGTGAAGTCAACACCCGCATTTCTCGGCCAACTATTTTCCTATAGCAGTGGACAGTCTATTTTTAGTGGTTTGTGTCTGTGACCGTACATTACATACATTGCTCGCATATTGCTATTCCCTTAATCTATGGTATAGGTCATTATATTTTCTATGGTATAGGTTATGTTGGTCACCTTGATTTTGCAAGCATTGATTTCTTTATGTTAGCAGTATTGCAGTAAGACATTTACGACTAATAAGTTACTAAAGTAGAAATTTTTACATTATCTTTCAATTGACCGTTTATAATATTATCAGAGTAAGTGAGAATATTTCCTAATAATTAAAATTTTATGTTTATTGTATATGTAGGTGATCTTCAGTATTAGTGCTTGTGTAAGTGTTAGTGTGCAGGTGCCGCGCCCTTTTTTTTTGTTTGTGTCGGTAATCTGTGAACGTACAGCACGATAGGCCTTTCGGACACGGCTCTTATGGACATGGTGGTTTCTAACCTACAACAACAGCGCGCTGTAACGGAGCAGCTGCGCCGTGAAGCTATAATTAAGCGAGTTCCTGTATCACAGGCAGTAGCAGACATCGTCAAGTTTATCCAGGAGCACGAACAAGATGACTGTTTGCTTGTCGGCTTCAGTAGCCAACGTGTAAATCCTTTTCGAGAGAAAAGCTCTTGCAGTGTGTTATAATTTGTATTATATTAAAATTGCTTTATTATGTTTTCATTCTATGTCTGCAGCTTCACTTTTTTTAATCTCATTCTAATTTTGTTATTGTCACACATTTATTATTATTATTATTATAAATAAAGTAGACATCTTTATCTAGAAATAACAGTTTATTATGAAATAATAAAAATTGTATACAATGTTTATGGTTGTAAAAGGGCACAATAACGGGTTACTGCCTAAGGTACATCATATAAAAAAGCAATCGAGTACTAAACGGATTGTAAATTACTATTGACTACATTAGTTAGTTTTGATTTGATAAATTGTATCGTACCTTCTACTAAAAACCGAAATGTGTACAGAGTACGATAACATATCACGGCTAACATTAATTATATTACCACCTGTAAAATTCAATAAAATCATTCGTGACGGTACATGATAAAAATGGCAAAGTTTCAGTAACTAATATTTTCAAATGAATAAAGTTGGATACTATAATATTATTGGTGTTATTACAAATTATCAGTGCAAGCTTGAGCGATTAATTATGTAAAGAGAATTACTACAAATTAAAATCAGTCTTATTGAGATCGACTACAAAAAAAAGGCTTTACTGAGCTTCGCCTTCTGTTTCTTGTTCATGATATAAGCGTAGAAGTTCCATGGCATCTTGGGCTTGTCTTTTTTCGCTTAAGTATCGTCCAGATGCTTCTTTTAATTGTTCTAAGAAAATCTTATCAGGGAATGTAATGTCAACCAAAGAATCGGGATCCATGTCACTTAACATTTCCAATTCAGTACCTCCGAGTAGGGAAACATGACAAAGATTTTGTTTTATCTTTCCAACTAAACCTGCAAGCTCAGGACTCGCTTTCCCGTCATCAACAGCATCTACAGACAATCGACAAGGAGGTATTGGAGGAATCCACTTTTGTTCCTCTTTAAGAATCATAAGGTTTGTATGCGGCTCCAAAGTTGCGAAGTATTCGTCGTCATCAATTTCGGTTCCATCAACTTCTAGTACAACAGTAATAGAGCCCTCAATTAATAATTTTTCAGATACTTTAGAGGTTAGATCTTGTAGAGAAGTAGCGACCACACCTTTACGTATTTCGCGTGTAAAATCTGTGATTTTAAAAGGCTTACCAGATTGTTCGTTTTCTTCCATTTGAATAAAATTGAGGCAAAACTATGGCAGTTAAAATGTGTTTACAAAAAAATAATCATTACTTATAGGTAGTTTGGTTTAGGGAATTAAACGATAAAAGGTTTTCATCCTGTACGTCATATGGGCGTTGCTGATACAAAAACAAACAATGAACCTAACCTAACAAAAACAAAGCAATGAAGAAGTGCACTTGTTCGAAAAGTGTGTATTGATTTATTGAAGAAGTGTGTGACGAGATTTTAATAGTTTTTAAATGAGTACAGTGGAATTCATTTCTATAAAAATAATATAACCGATTTCAAAATAAATGAATAATTTTGAAATTTTATTATTTGTAGCAGGCATGTTGAAATATGCATAATTAGAATTCTCTAAATGTATGTAATAAGCTGGAAATGATAGTGACAATCTGTATTTTACTTAAAATGTGGAATCTCTTGCTTTCATACCGTTTCTCTAGGTACATATTATCGTTTATAATCAGAAAAATAAGCGCAGCCTAGTATTTTATGGACGAATCCAATATTCTTATATATTGTTCAATTGGAGGCATGTCAATTTCATATATTTAGTTGGTTTGGGTTCAAATAAGATAATGTCAATGCGGAAAAGTGGAAAAAATGTTTTGAACGTGGAACATGTAATTAAAGAGGAACAGCGCATGTGGGAACTTAATGCGATAATGGAAGGAACTATAGAACTCGTTATAATATCCGTACCGTAGGACAAAATGACAGCCCCAGACAGCCCTTTCGAATCGAATGATGATAAAGACTGATTGTTAGTTACATATCACATTTGTTTCCAAAACCTACCTTTTGATATAATTAAATGTAAACTACATTTACCTATAATTGTTTTATATTAATCAAAACATCAGCATTTTCTAATAGCCCTATCTAATGTTTAGGCACCACAGCCGTCACGTACGCACCCACAGACAAACATTTTTCAGTGATGGTAGTTTTGGACTCGGGAGAACTCAAAACGTAGAGATTCATCAAAACCTCGAGTTCAATTTGTTTTTCGATTACATTATTTTACCTACGTAATATACATGTGTGTACATATATGCACGGCAAAGTAAAAGCGTCTTTTTGGCGGGCTTCTTGGCTTGGCGTACAGGTTGTGAACGTGCAAACGTCGTTTTTGATAGTTAGTTTTGTAGTGGATTCCAACACTTCTTTATCTTATTATTGTACCGATTTTATTTTAACGTTTTGCATTTGTTTAACTGCTCGAGTCATTAATTATTGTTTATTATAAATTGTGTTGTATTGTAACTAAATGTAAATTTTGCATACCTAAATGATTCTCGTGGTATATAACGGTTTGAACTTGCGTTGGGGTTATTCATGTAATTATTTGTCACTTGCTTGATGTGTTAATAAGAGATTAACAATTGATATAAACTCGCATTTTTACATTAACCTGTATATCAACATCATGGCGGTTATACAGGGTGTTTTTTGGGAGCTTTAGTTAGACGTTTCTGGGAAAGTTTTATAGGTAGGTTACTGAAAATGTGTACTTGGGGGTTACTCTGAAAGCCGAATCGATGTAAAATATTTTCAAAAGGGCAGCACTTCCGGAAATGCCGGAAGTAGCTACCAACTTCGTTTTTTTAAATAGCAACCCCTATTTTTAATTGCATTTTTGGATTCTACGTGAAATTTCATAACTTTTGATACCAACATGTCAATATCTACAAGTTATGGTTTTTAAGTTATTTTCATTTATTTAAAAAAAATGCGGATGCAGACGGTACTTTAAGAATTCATTACTTGAAAACGGTTGTAGCTATGGCAACCGAGTTTTCACCACCGCATAGAGGAAGAATAGGGCTTTCTTTTGGTGTACTTAAAAAAAAGTTATGTTGCGTACGACGTCATCTATGAGGCTCCAAATTTAAGAAAATTCAAAGACTGAAAACTCAGTTTTTTAAAATGTAATGACCATTTACTTACTATTGCATTTGATAGAGAATCAAAATGGGCATATTTTGGTATTACATGTTCCTATCCCTATCTTTAATAGTTTCTGACTTATTCTCATTTCATTGCAATGATACCATTTTTTTCGGATTTTTTAGTAGTTGGCCATGACCTTATTCATGTTCCAAACACAAACTCTTTTTCGTAAATGTTCTCGTGTGGAGTATTGTATGACTTGTGATTCAGTATTGAGCATATTCTTGCAGAGGCAGCTTTTCTGTTGCAGGAACAACAATATTGCGTAAAATTTCCAAATAACGTTCTGTATTCAAATTTTCTGGATAAATGTGGAAACACAAATATTGTTAGGTATTTGTAAACACACAAAGGAGGTACAATAAAACTCCAGCACTCTTGAAAATCTCCATTCAAACAAGAATTTTAATGGCACCAGCAATGCGAATTATGGCGATTAAATTTTTAGTAAATTTGGCCTCGTCTGACCAAGTGTAATGTTCCCCAAAAAATATTCCTGCGGTTCCTTAACATTAGCTATTCGTAAAACTTTTACTGTAGGTCTAGGTAATTGTTTTGGTTGTACAAAAAAGCTTCCAAAATTCAAACAATTTCATTCCAGTGTTCGGATGGTACGTTCACTAGGACGCGGTCTTTCTGGATATCTCTCAATGAACGTATGACAGGCATGTCACGCGATTCTGTTCATTTCACCATAAATAACAATTAGATTCCAAAAATTTTAATATGTAAAACCATTGCGAGCCATTTTTAATTTTTTTCGATTATTGAAAAACTTATGTTAACCCATTACAGGTGACGGTTTAGTATCACTTGATTTGTTCAAAATTCGATTGCCATGGTCCATGTCATGGTCGACTACTACTAAAAAATCCGAAAAAAATGGTATCAATGCAATGAAATGAGAATAAGTCGGAAACTATTAAAGATAGGGAGGGATAGGAACATATGCCCATTTTGATTCTCTATTAAATGAAATACATAGTAAGAAAATGGTCATTTCATTTAAAAGAACTGAGTTTTCAGTCTTTGAATTTTCTTAAATGTGGAGCCTCATAGATGATGTACGCAACATAACTTTTTTTTAAGTACACCAAAAGAAAGCCCTATTCTTCCTCTATGCGGTGGTGAAAACTCGGTTCCCATAGCTACAACCGTTTTCAAGTAATGAATTCTTAAAGTACCGTCTAGGGCAAATGTGGCATCTGTAAACGGAGGGCTGTAACCTATAACGAATTATATATGTATTAAGGCACATATCCCATTGTTCAACCAGACGATGTATATCCAGGGGTGCGCAGTAACAAAACACTTGTATTGAAAATACAGTATTTGAAATACATTTGTATTTCGTATTTTATATTTGACAATTTTTCCCTAAAGTATTTTGTATTTCAAATACTCTCTTATGAGTATTTTGAATATTTTGCATTTAAAATACATTAATGTATGTATTTTGCCCACTGGAATGTTAACGATAGGTTCAGGAGTGAGTTCTAAGTTAAAGTACACATTTTCAAGAACCTACCTATAAAACTTTCCTAGAAACGTCTAATTAAATCTCCCAAAAAAACACCCCGTATGCATATAGGTATTTTTGTATTTCAAATATTGTATTTGTATTTTATATTTTAAAAAATAATATAAAAGTATCTCGTATTTTGTATTTCAAACTACATTTCTAGGACTATTTTGCAATTTGTATTTGAAATACGTTAGTGCATGTATTTTGCCCAGCCCTGTGTATGTCTTTATGATATGATAGAGTTTTAGTGACGCCTGCTTGAAGTTTTTGCGTGTGATTGAAAACCTCTTAACGCCTTTTTCAGTAATCTGAAAGATTACAAAGTGAAAATCTCGAATCTCGGCTATAGAGTGGATACTCTAAAATCCTAAATTTCTCTTATGGCAGATTCTTTGTTAAGTACCTACCTACATGTTAAGTACATGTTGGCAACATGAGAGCATTGTCCTGAACGTTTTTGTCTTGTTGCTTGATGAAGTTTGTTCATTGTACACATTTGCATTAATGGTCACTTTAGGTTCTTTAAGTTCTATCATCATGGGTTCGAAAAGAAATGTCATCATCTTGCCTGAAGTTCCATACACTGCTTCCATTTTAATATGAATTTGCAAGCAATACTTGCACACTTTCAGCACATAAAAATTGAACGACCGCACGCAGACGCAGATCACATCTGAACGAATTCTTAACAACAAATGCTATTTATAAGTCACAGTTCTTAAAATACCTATCAGATATAAACGAAATAAACTGATCGGTGTGACAAATAATAGATACTAATGGTGCAAAAATGTGCAAAAATAAATTAAAAGTTAAGACAGCTTAATTATAAATTAAGCTGTCTTAACTTTTACAAGATGGCCATTGGCTGTTAGACATTTTTATGTTGTTTATTAAGTATTGATGTTAATTTTAGCGTCGGGCCCTTCAGGCCTTCGTTAATTAGTTTTTTGCTTCTTATTTAATAATTGTTACATCATGTTTCATCTATAATTTTTTAAAATGTAACTGTTTTGCCCCTTCAGACTTATCACTTTTTGGATCATCTTACTCATGTAGTTTCTTATATTAAGCTTGAGAATGAGACCGGATGGCCTCGAAACATGTCGCTAGTTAATCACTTTCATATAATTTTAATCGAGTCAAATTTAATTGTTGCCCATTGCACACCTTAGTTTAAGGTTAAATAACAAGGTGATTGCTCCCTTCGGATTTTTTAGGATTCCCCTACGTTAATCAAAAACGAGGTGTCGAATGCCTAATTAATCTTTTTATTGTCATTAACAGTCAGTTTTGCCGTTGATGGGGCTGGCTTTTCAGTACTTTCGGGTACTTACTGTTATAAAAAAACATAAACTCTTCATCTTTCGCTTCATTAAATTTGGATTTATTAAAACCATTGTCTAAGGGGAGGTTTCAAGTCATTTTATTATTTTAACCTCTACCCCTTTTTGAGCCTCTGACTCCACCATGAATTTATTGTTTCCAAAACTATTCTTACAAAAAATTTTCTTAAATCAAAACGTTCCACTATAAAATTTAGCAACATATTCAAAAATTAATATCGGTTGATCATTTTTACTTTCCCGTGCATATACCTAATCTACATATAGAGAGAAAGTAATGTAAAAAAAATTAATAATAATCAGTGGTAATTCATAAAACCTTCCCCATAAATAACATTTATTAATGTAATAAATGTTATTTATGGGGAAGATTTTGTGAATTACCACTGATTTATTATCGTTTAATAACCCCATTTAGAGGAAATCATTCCTTACATCAAGATAATGGACCCAATCAAAAAAATTCTGGCAAGTTGCCACGAGACTTCCCTCGTATTAACACTTTTTTCAAAAAATAAATATTGCTGAATTCAGAAAAAAATACTCTTAAACTACATAAAAACTGCAATTCCGACAGACGGAAAATTGTTTTTTCATATTTTGAATCTACGTATTCAGAAACGCAAAGATATGTAAAAATTTGCATAGGTCAATTTTTTTTTTGGAATACTAATACAATAAGTAATTCCCTTTTACCTCGTACTCGGGAAGTAAAAAATAATGTCGTTTAACTCAACTTAAACCTAATCAATTCCCAAACGTGGATGCTTTAATTTAAATAAATGTTATTAATCATAAATTCCTTTGTAAATACCGATGAAGAAACGAGCATTGAGTTTCATATAACATAGTAATAGCACTAAAATGGAGTGTTAAAAAATTAAGAAATATCAAAAGTACCTAACGCTAATGACCCAAATTATTCTATCACCCAAAACAAGGGATGCTCAAGGGTGAAACGGTCTAAGGCCAACCTTCATGTTTTCATGTTCAAAGGCTTTTGATAAAATTATTCACAAGCAAGTGGGTACAGCAGTATTGTAAAAAATATAAGATCGCACTGCAACGCCAGTCAATATTTGCACATAACTTATGTTACAGCGATCAAAATCTATAAATCGTAAACCAGAGAAGTCAACTAATAAAAAAGAATGACAAGGAATACTTGGTACGATTAATTGTTTGAGAAGGCAGAATAGCGCACTTCTCCAAAGTAACATTTCCATGGTGCAATTTATTAAAAGAACGCTATTGCATGGTCTTGGGTTCAGGAGCAAGACGTCCTTTAGACCCGCCGTACACGAGCCGCATTTTGCAGTCGGACCGACCACACAATTGCGGTCGCCCCATAAGAAACTACAGACGCCCGTTTCGACTGCAGTGAACGCCCGTGTACGGCTGGTGCAGTATTTCTTATGGCCGACTGCAGTTCGCCGGAACGCGACCGCAATTTTGTGGTCGGTCCGACTGCAAAATGCGGCTCGTGTACGGCGGGTCTTACACTTTACACTGATCATAAACGATAGCGGAGAATAAGCAAAGAGAATGTACTCTTTGGTATAAGCCTAAATGTTATCTACTTTATGGTTATTCTTACACGTAGGGTAACGTTACATTTTTCCCAACGGTTGTATTTGAGGGATATTTTACTTTGTCCTTAGTTACTACTACGGTCTTTACAATTTACTTTATTTGCTCTTGGCTTACCTATCATTCATATCTATTGGGTTTTTGGTATTGCCAAATAGTGTTTGGATATTACTTTCTGAAGTTGTAGGTAACGATTTGCAGATTTAATTTTGATTATTTCACTCATATAATATTAACCAATAGAATTCGGCTATTACATTGTTCTCATCCAATCACAGATATTTTACAGTGAAAAGACGTATCTGTCAAAATTTACCCGCGGGTAAACGATGAAACGTAAAAATTTAATCGCGAGTAAATTTTGACGTTTCGTTTACAGTTTGCATAATTTGTAATTTCATTGAAGATCTCCTTAAAAATGTAACGTTTTGGAGATAATTCTACTGTTATTGCTATTCGAGAAATAATCATGCCGAATACCCCACGTGCACGTAAAATACTTGATAAAATTTTGACGTTTCTTTACTCAAATGCTTTGCTAAACGGAAATATTTTTGTGGAAACGTCAAAATTTTATCGACTATTTTACGCGCACTAGGGGTATTACTGTTGATTATTTCACTCATATAATATTAACCAATAGAATTCGGCTATTACATCGTTCTCATCCAACGACAGACGCTAATAAATATTTTAGAGTGACAATTCCACTCAGAAAATTTCAACCAATTAGTTTGCACAATTTTGAATCATTCGACCAATTAGGAATGAATTACACTGATAATTAACTTCATAGTATTGTAGACCAATGAGGCATTAAGAACAGTGTCACATGCACCAATCACAAATTTCTTTAACTGAAAAGAATGTATGCTACTTTTCTTGCCGCTACCTCATTGTTTTAGTAGGTATTGATTAATATTTAAAAAAATCAAATGTCATTTTGACAAAAGTAAATTAACGCTTCATTCAGTTAATTCTCCAACCGAAGATCATTCGTTCTCAACTCTTGTCAGGCAAGATTTTTATTTTGTATTTGCATTGATTGCTAAAAGGTAATTAAACTCGATCAAATTCTTGGGAAAAGAACCCTCGCGCTCTGCGCTCGGGTCTTTTCGTCAATTTGATCTCGTTTAATTGCCAAGCAACCAGTGCTCATACAAAATAAAAATCTTGCCGACAAGAGTTGAGCACTTATGATCTTACTGTTGAAAAGACGAATATGTCAAAATTTACCCGCGGGTAAACGAAACGTCTAAATTTAATCGCGACAATATTTAACTCATGTATAAACTAGTTGAAATCCCTGGATTACAAAACGAACTTCGAATACCGCAGTAACGAAAGTATAAAAAAAATCTGGCCTTATCAAAAAGACAAAATTTGATAATTTCGAAATTTCGACTTTAAAGTCGAATATTTCGAAAAGTATTTGAGATATCGAAAAATTGGGACCGGATCTTGAATCAGCATAAAATTTCACATAAGATCCATATCTTAACTCGGTTGTAGACAATACGCATCTCTTGCAACGCACGGACGCACGGACGGAATATTGATTCCAGTAACGAACGAAGTTCGTTGAAAATCGCATTAGCCGCAGTGCAATTGTCACTTTTACAGCGACATATCACTTTCAACTACTATCGCAGTATCCGTGCCTGCCGTATAAATACATAGTTTGACATTTGCCAATAGGTAATTGATTGTATGATTGTGTTATTTTAAGAATGAGTCGATTTGGGAACCTTACGGACGGATTTCTAAATTTCTTGTGCGTTAAATTGTCCTGCTGAATTACACTCGAGGTTTGTATTTATACCGAGTCAATTTGTGTTGTTTAAATTCTAATCTGTTTCCTATAGCAATTTGACTCGAAAAACTGTCAACTTAAAAATGCTCTACCTTCGGTGTCGCATTTTTATTGGTTGTCAGTTTTTCTCGTCTAATTGTTAGGCAACAGATTCTTATTAAACAACCCAAATTTACTCGGTAAAATACAAACCATAGAAAAAGAACAAGATACAAACCCTTGTGAGTAAATTTTGACGTTTCGTTTACAGTTTGCATAAATCGTAATTTGATTGAAGATCTTTTTAAAAATGCATCGTTTTGGAGATAATTATTATACTGTTACTGCTATTCGAAAAATAATCATGCCGAATACCCTACGTGCAGATAATCTGTGCTAATAGTGTTGATGGGTGTAGAAAATATTTCTCTTAAACACCTTCATAAATGGTTGCACTAATATAATTTGGGGACCCAACAGTAGCATATTAAAAATGTTGCATTGAAGTCTCTATGATGCGTTGTTCAAGTCACCGCCCTGTATTTGCATTTCTATTTCATATTGCAAACCCACAGTATCTACCATGCTAGGGTAAGGCTCTTGCCAAGTAAGCCGCCACACAATCCTTCAATCCTTTTTTCTCCCGCCCGGCGAAGGGGGGTTGAGGGCATCAACAGTTGTGGTCATTAGCCCTATACGCTCATGGTTTTCACAATTACCATCACTTATTTATACAACATACAAAACTGACGAATTGTTAATTAGGCATTGCTGGTGTAGGTAACCATTCTCTGGAGTCGAGATAAAGTCTATAGTTAAATTTCGAACCAATCAGCACGTAGTAATTAAGCTTCTGATAATTCCGCTTCGAGGGCTACTTAGTGTGTTACTATTATTATGTACATTCAACAAGACAATTCATGCATGGACAATTGCCAATCTAAAAGCTGCATTAGGAATGTTAAATAAATAAATTCTGGCAAGTTGCCACGAGACTTCCCTCGTATTAATACTTTTTTCAAAAAATAAATATAGCACAATTTGCTGAATTCAGAACAAAATACTCTGAAAACTACATAAAAAAACTGCAATTTTATCTTATAAAAAAAATTAGTGCCGCCATTTTAGCTTAACCGGAAGTGACGTCATCAAAGGTAATATCAGCATTTTCGTCCCTAACTCGAATGCAATCCATTGGCGAAAACCGAATTTCTATATCTTTAATACCTAGTTTCGGAGTATAGAACGTTGCAGTCATTTTTTAAAAATGATTTTTTTAACACTTTTTCAAAAAATAAATGTAGCACAATTCTGAAAAATCGGAATTCAGAAAAAAATACTCTATTAAACTACGTAACAAAAACTGCAACTTTATTTTAAAAAAAATGAGTAACGCAATTTTAGCTTACACCGGAAGTGACGTAATCAAAGGTAATATCAGCATTTTCGTCCTTGGCCCGAATGCAATCGATTGGCGAAAACCGCATTTCGATAACTTTAATAGTTTCTGAGTTTAGAGCGTTGCAAGTAATGTGTACAAACGTACAGACTACAGACTACAGACTACAGACGACAGAAGAAAATTTTTTTTCATTTTTTGAATCTACGTATTCAGAAACGCAAAGATATGTAAAAATTTGCATAGGTCAATTTTTTTTACTTCGTACTCGGCCCGGGAAGTAAAAATATTAGGCAAACAAAACTTGAGTAAATAATAAAATCTACATTAAGTAAAAAATTCTGGCAAGTTGCCACGAGACTTCCCTCGTATTAACACTTTTTTCAAAAAATAAATACTACTGAATTCAGAAAAAAATACTCTTAAACTACATAAAAAAACTGCAACTTTATCTTATAAAAAAAATGAGTGCCGCTATTTTAGCTTACACCGGAAGTGACGTCATCAAAGGTAATATCAGCATTTTCGTCCTTGGCCCAAATGTAATTCATTAGCGAAAACCGCATTTCGATAACTTTAATAGTTTCTGAGTATCGAGCGTTGCAGTCATTTTTTAATAATTATTTTTTTTAACACTTTTTTCAAAAAATAAGTATAGCACAATATATATTGCGGAATTCAAAAAAAAATTCTCTTTTAAACTACATAAAAAAAACTGCAACTTTATCTTATAAAAAAAATGAGTGCCGCCATTTTAGCTTATACCGGAAGTGACGTCATCAAAGGTAATAACAGCATTTTCGTCCTTGGCCCGAATGTAATCGATTGGCGAAAACCGCATTTCGATAACTTTAATAGTTTCTGAGTTTAGAGCGTTGCAAGGAATGTGTACGTACAGACTACAGACTACAGACGACAGACGGAAAATTTTTTACTTCCCGAGTACGAAGTAAAAGGGAAGTATTGTATTAGTTTTCCAAAAAAAAAAATTTGACCTATGCAAATTTTTACATATCTTTGCGTTTCTGAATACGTAGATTCAAAATATGAAAAAAAAAATTTTCCTTCTGTCGTCTGTAGTCTGTAGTCTGTAGTCTGTAGTCTGTATAGTCTGTACGTACACATTCCTTGCAACGCTCTAAACTCAGAAACTATTAAAGTTATCGAAATGCGGTTTTCGCCAATCGATTACACTCGGGCCAAGGACGAAAATGCTGATATTACCTTTGATGACGTCACTTCCGGTGTAAGCTAAAATGGCGGCACTCATTTTTTTTATAAGATAAAGTTGCAGTTTTTTTTATGTAGTTTAAAAGAGTATTTTTTTCTGAATTCAACAATATATATTGTGCTATACTTATTTTTTGAAAAAAGTGTTAAAAAAATAATTATTAAAAAATGACTGCAACGCTCGATACTCAGAAACTATTAAAGTTATCGAAATGCGGTTTTCGCTAATGAATTACATTCGCGCCAAGGACGAAAATGCTGATATTACCTTTGATTACGTCACTTCCGGTGTAAGTTAAAATGGCGGCACTCATTTTTTTTATAAGATAAAGTTGTAGTTTTTTTATGTAGTTTAAAAGAGTATTTTTTTCTGAATTCAGCAATATATATTGTGCTATACTTATTTTTTGAAAAAAGTATTAAAAAAATCATTTTTAAAAAATGACTGCAACGCTCTTTACTCAGAAACTATTAAAGTTACCGAAATGCGGTTTTCGCCAATCGATTACATTCGGGCCAAGGACGGAAATGCTGATATTACCTTTGATGACGTCACTTCCGGTATAAGCTAAAATGGCGGCACTGGTTTTTTTATAATATAAAGTTACAGTTTTTTTAATGTAGTTTAAAAGAGTGTTTTTTTTAATTCAGCAATATATATTGTGATATACTCATTTTTTGAAAAAAGTTTAAAAAAAAAAATTTATTAAAAAATGACTGCAACGCTCGATACTCAGAAACTATTAAAGTTATCGAAATGCGGTTTTCGCCAATCGATTGCATTCGGGACAAGAACGAAAATGCTGATATTACCTTTGATTACGGCACTTCCGGTGTAACCTAAAATGGCGGCACTCATTTTTTTATAAGATAAAATTGCAGTTTTTTATGTAGTTTAAGAGTATTTTTTTCTGAATTCAGTAGTATTTATTTTTTGAAAAAAGTGTTAATACGAGGGAAGTCTCGTGGCAACTTGCCAGAATTTTTTTTACATATTTTGAATCTACGTATTCGGAAACGCAAAGATATGTAAAAATTTCCATAGGTCAAATTTTTTTTTTTGGAAAACTAATACAATACTTCCCTTTTACTTCGTACTCGGGAAGTAAAAAGTAAAACACGTGTAAAAGGGACATATGAAAACAAATTACATCAACAATTAAATAGCAAAATTTCGCAACGTTAACTTAAAAATTCAGTAGTGTACCTATAATGTAAAATGGAGTATTAAAACAGTATCTATCACAACAAATATAAAATGATCAATGATCATAGCACCTGTATAAAACACATAATAAAAGAATATATAAAATAGCATTGAAATTGAAATTTTCACACGTTCAAGGCTAGAATGAGATACACTTAAATTCGTAACCGGGTTGCAAACTAGCATTCGAAAACATGCACGTCGTTAGCTTCGTTACCGTATTGTCAGATTTCATCTTTTGTCATGCCCTTATAACCGGTGGTGGGATACCTCAAATCATTTATTTTGTTTGGATTGCGTTTTGGAAAGGAATATTATTCATTTATATTCTTTATAAAATTGGCAATTTGGAATCGAACAAATACTTAGTAATTTCAAAAGATTACGCATGCAGTTGGTACATGGAAAGAAGCTTCATCTACATGAGGTACCTACACATTGGAGTAAAAAATTCCTTTATCTTAATAATATTGTCAGGTTTCTTACTTGCACTAAAAAATAAAAAAATAATTAAATTATCTATTCCTAACAACAAAATTGCAGTCCTACATATACTCGTATACAAAAATCTAATGCAGAGAATTGAAACTTTTGCAATTGTGAGTTGGACGTTGCGAAGTGTGTTCGATTAATATTTATGTAAACAACAAGGTCTTAGTTACGATATCCTCTTCGCTCGAAAAAAGTATTATGGAAGAAAAGCGTTCTGTGGTTCAATTTTTCCTTTCACAAAAGTACTAGCGTGGAGATATTCGCTCGGATGAACAAACAGTACCGCAGGTAGTACCTACTTCTTGATGGAAACTGTTGGAAAGTGGGTTGAGAGCTCCTACCACATCCTCCTTCCAGCTCTGATGCCGGCCCTTCACATGTTTATATGTTTGGTCCAATGAAAGAATCTTTGCATGGCATCAAGTTCAACGACAACGAAGAGATAAAACTAAAAGCACAAAACTGGGTTGACTATCAAGGTAAAGACTTCTTCGCTGAAGGAATAAGTAGACTCATAAGAAGATATAAAAAGCGTATAGAAATTGATAAGGATTACGTTGAAAAATAGGTACGTAAGGTAAGAAATTGTATTGATTTAATAAACCATTTTTGTTGTACAATACTATGTTTAAATCGAAGAACTATTGTTTGAATTTCAAGATCAAGTGCTAGATTTTCGTCATCAAAGATGTTATATTGAATTTAATGATATTCAAGAGAAAATTGAAGTTTTGTCCGCTCCTTATTCAAACATTGAATTGATGAAGATTATAGTACATGGTTACATTTTCATGATACATTACCTTAGAACGATTAGGTTAACCTATTAAATTAACCTATTTAACCATTTAGGTATTTAATTTCATCAAAATTCGATTAATAAACATTTCGGGCGTGGGAGAATATAAATAACGCTAAGCGGGATCGTTTCACATGTAAAGTCTTCCAGAATTTGTTACCCGGATTGATGGAAAATTTTAATTATAAAATTAGTTAAGCTTATTATGACCGTAGGTAATAGTTAAGATTAAAACGTGTAGTTTTTTAAGGTAAACGTTGGTCTTTATGAAGGGCTGGATTAAATAATTAGAGAAGGTCAATCATATTATAATATGGTATTATAACCGAGAAGGTTAATTTAGATTTAGAGACACGGAGAATGGCTTTTGTAAACACAATGCAACATCACTGTAGACTATGTTCCAACGAACACCCAGTTTAAAAATGTAATACGTTTTTAAAGTTCACACCTAAAATACGTCAGAAGAAAAATAAAAGAATTTTCTGTAAATGCTATATTTTTATTTTTTTATAATGTTTGTTGTTCAGTAAGGTAGTATAGAAAAGAATATGTACGTTATGGAGCAAGTGTGCCTGTATTGAGAGAGGCTCCATCCGTTATATTCGGCAATTTGCCTTCGTAAAATACAGTCCGCTTATTCGCTTATTAGTTATTTATAATTATAATTGTAGTATTCATCGTATTTTGTATTAAATATAAAATAATTTGAAGTACAATAATTACTTATTATATTTTACGACAACCTATTCTAATGCCTGGCAACCTGATCCTTTTACAAATCTAACGTTCACTACATCTTTCCTCTTTCCCAATAAACAACAAAACAAACAAACAAAAAATTAACAATAAAATAATCAATTTATAAGAAACCTACTTTATATACTACACTATGTATACATAATTATTAATTAATATTATATAACAATTTCTCTTCCAAGGTTGTACCTACTGCACGTGCACATTAAGTCCCGCCTCAGGTATGTAGGTACCTACACCAGATTATTGAGCACGAAGATGATAGGAAGTTCTGGTATAAATAGTCCCATTATTGTCTCTTACATCATATGATCTGTAAAATTATTGTCAACAGTAAGATCATAAGTGCTCAACTCTTGTCGGCAAGATTTTTATTTTGTATGAGTTGGTTGCTTGGCAATTAAACGAGATCAAATTGACGAAAAGACCCGAGCGCGAAGCGCGAGGGTTCTTTTCCCAAGAATTTGATCGAGTTTAATTACCTTTTAGCAATCAATGCTCATACAAAATAAAAATCTTGCCTGACAAGAGTTGAGAACAAATGATCTTCGGTTGGAGAATTAACTGAATGAAGCGTTAAATACGTCAAATTTTTTACTTTTGTCAAAATGACATTTGATTTTTTTAATAGTTATATAGTAACGATAAGGGTCACTTTTTTTAGCGAGCACTTTAAAGTGTGGCCATACGCTTACAAAATCAAAATAAGAAAATCGAAGATACATTTGAGAAACTATTATGTTTTTTTTACAGATTTCAGTCCTGAAATTTAATTTTCTTTCTCAAATAATTTTGTAAATCGAATATAGAAAAGTTGTGGTGAATTTTTTAACGTTGCGCATGCCGTTTATGTTTATGCATTTCCCGTCCTCTTGACCTTAACCTAACTTATTACTTGTGTGTATAATAAATACACACTAAGAAACTATTTAAGATACTATAACAACTTATATTAATGATTAAAATAGAAATTTAGTAAGACAGCAAGCAAAGAATGGAAATTGGATTAATATTTAATAAACAAAACACACAAGTAATAAGTTAGGTTAAGGTCGAGAGGACGGGAAATGCATATAAACGGCATGCGCAACGTTAAAAAATTCACCACAACTTTTCTATAATCGATTTACAAAATTATGGTTGCTAAAATAATTCTAAACCAATGAGGTAGCGGCAAGAAAAGTAGCATGCATTCTTTTCAACAGTAAGATCATAAGTGCTCAACTATTGTCGGAAAGATTTTTTTGTATGAGCACTGGTTGCTTGGCAATTAAACGAGATCAAATTGACGAAAAGACCCGAGTGCGAAGCGCGAGGGTTCTTTTCCCAAGAATTTGATCGAGTTTAATTACCTTTTAGCAATCAATGCTCATACAAAAAAATCTTGCCTGACAAGAGTTGAGAACGAATGATCTTCGGTTGGAGAATTAACTGAATGAAGCGTTAAATACGTCAAATTTTTTACTTTTGTCAAAATGACATTTGATTTTTTTAAATATAGGTTGCTAAAACAATGAGGTAGCGGCAAGAAAAGTACCATGCATTCTTTTCAGTTAAAAAAACTTGTGATTGGTGCATGTGACACTGTTCTTAATGTCTGATTGGTCTACAACACTATAAGGTTAATTATCAGTTAAAGAAACTTGTGATTGGTGCATGTGACACTATTCTTAATGTCTCATTGGTCTACAACACTATGAAGTTAATTATCACTTACAATTTTACCAGAAATCTACTTATTGGACTTTTGATCTTTCTTAAACCATACATTTTGATCCATTTTAAAACATACTCCTAACCCTTCTTATTGTTTTGTTTACATTTCTTTCTTTACTTTTATCAAATCACTTCTTACATTAGGTATCATTTAATATTGTTATTAAATATTCAAAAGTTACAGGTAATTTAGTTTTAACATTTCTATTCATCATTAAACGAGATGGAGTAAACCTCGTTCCAGATATTGATGATGATCTGTAAGGCGAGTCTATAATCCGTTATATCTTCAAAACATTTTGTTAATAATTTCTTTGCAATTTGTACTCCTCGTTATGCCATAGCATTCGACTGCGGATATCGAGGACTAGAGTAAGTGAATTTAAAACCCCATTCCAATTTCCAAAGCAAAATTTCTGCACTGAAATGAGTCAAAAGGAACATGATCTGCTATCACCTCCAATGGTGTACCAAAACAAGCAAATACTTCTGTCATTGCACTTATTATACTTTGTGCTGATTTGCTGGGAATGACATTTATCTCTAACCATTTTGACATAAAGTCAAATATGTAGGGTCCATAATCGACGTTGGTTGATATGTTCTAAATAGGGTGTGATATTCTAGAAAGAATTTAAATTCTTCTTCGAAGAATTCTTTCTAGAAGTCAAATATTATCAAGGATTGTAAACTAGAAAGGATGGCCGAATCCCTATGCTGTAATGTTATCCGACGGACTGGTTGCGGTGACGTCACTGTAAACCCAAGCGCTAGTCTGTGTATTGCTGCGCGTATATGTTCGCTTCGTTTAAAATTGTCCAATTAATTATAAATTAAGTGTAATTTGATAGTTTATAGTCATTATTAATTTGGTGTGCATTTATTAGTAATAATTATACAAAAACCGTTGATATACCTAATAATAATCTAGTTGTGTCATACAAAGTAAAATGCCAGGAATAAGATGCACTGTTTATGACTTATGGTTGTAATAATAACCTACTCCTACTTACAATTAAAAAACGGGGAGAAAATGTAATATGTATTCCATGCTTTTCCAAAGGAAAAAATTTTTGTGAATAATACAATAACATTAGAATGGATTAATCGATGTAAACGCGTGCTGACAAGTTTATACTGCAATCTTAAAGGACAAACTGGGAAAGTGGGAACAGCTTAAAACGAAAGTCGACCGAAAATGATGATACATAGCAAAAAGAAAATTAGAAAATTAAATAAAATAACAACATAGTAGCACTGATAGTAGCTAATATACAAAATGTAACAAAATAGTTTATCTTTTTTACGACGAAATGTAATACCTAATGTGTCAATTATGTATAAATCTGCGTCGACTTCAATATGCTTTATTAAAACGTGTTTTTGTGTATTAAATATTTTTAACGCATGTATCAGTTTTCGACATTTCCCAGTTTCATAACTTTCAGTTACCGTTAACTTTCGTTAACTTATAGCGTTCGCAAAAAAAGCACGGGTGTTTTCATGACAATTTCAAATTACATAATTGTAAATTTTAAAAATGCTTTACGCTTTACGTTATAAAGGGAATATCGAGGGGAATATACAATAGTAAGTTATAAAAATAATTAGATATGTAATCAAATGTGTTTAATGTGAGTTACATTTGATTTGGCGAACCAAAACAAAGGTAAAGGTACAGGCGCAGATATAGTAGGATTCACCGGGTTTTAGGTATGACTCATTGCAGTAAAGTATGATAATCGACGTGACATAGTTTTCTGTTTCTGTAAATAAAAATATCAGTAAAATGCAATTGAGAAACGTATGTCGTTCCGTTTATTTTATGTGCAAGCAATGAAACGTATGCCAAATAATTTTCTTTGTTTACATTGACATAACCTTACTTCGTACTTCAAGTTGCCACACCGTTTTGAATTTTTTCCAACGTTCCTTTATTCAAATCAGTATTTTTCAATGCTAATCACAAAATCACAAAATGAACAGAAGATCACAAAACTTCTTGTTGAAAACAATAAATTTATGACTGGATTGACAGATTACACAAAAATTGACAGTAGGAATTATTGTTACGACATACGAGCGTTTGGATTGATGCATACGATTTGTAGCGATGAGTCATACCTAAAACCCCGTGAATCCGACTATAGTATATTAATGCGGTTACGGGTTTAGTGTGACGTCACGTACGTTCGAGGTCGTGCGAATGAATACGGCTGATTCGGCCATCCTTCTTAGTTTATAATCCTTGAAATATTATTAGATATCCTTTTTCTGGGAATCCATAATATGAATTCCTATTTTAGAAAACGGCAAAGATGGCACTTCATGAGTTAAAAGAGGTTCTTTAGTATTATTATTTTGATATGGTTGAGAGACATTACATTTTTTAACATAATTTTCAATATGGACATGAATTTGTGGCCAATAGTACAAAGTCCTCGCTGTCTGCTTCATCTTAGTTATTCCTAAATGACCTTATGTAATTTCTTCAATTATTTTAGTTTGGAGCGAATAACAACCAACAAGGTTGTACAACCACATTTAATAGCAATTTTATTTCTTTTGCCACTGCCACTGAAATTTAATACAGATATTTATAAAAGAAACAAATTAATAAGATGCTTGATTATTATAAAAGACCTTGTTTTCTGTAAAAGCGTCTTTTTAAATAATAGATTTTAGTAAAAAAAGGTTAATTTGTCATAATAAAATAATATGCAAAGAACATGTGTTCAATAGTAGGTACACGGTACATACTTGAAAAGATGCCGCTTGATTTGAACACTGATTTGATTAAAGGAATGCTTCACTATTAATCAGCTTTTTGAAAAGTGACCAGAAGGAAAACTGCCACAAAGCTTACCATTGATAAGTAAATTCTGCTTGTGCTTAATGTCCGCAGGTTTTAGTATGCATATGAATGTCAGATTGGTAGGTATAGATATCAATATTTGAATAAAAGCTTTTAAGTAAGCAGTGGAAAAATAGCGAGTAGAAATTACGCCAACAAGAGAAAGTAAGCATCTATAGTCCATCCGCAGAGCCTTCCAACAGGTGGAAATGAATAAGTGCTGCACACTACTCAGTTTACATAAACATCGTTCATTGCAACAGTAAAGCACCAATAAAATGCACCACCAAACAGCTTGGCGTAAACATAGGCGGAGAGATTTCTTTTGTGGTGTTGGTGAACACTTCAATGCTCGGTCATTTTTATGAGAAAAATGGTGTAACATGGTCCTTTCTGTTTTGATTGGCGAGGAGGGGTTTGCCCAAAAGTCATTTCTAGTTGTACCTAATACATTTAATGGTTTGTCCGTAATTTTTGTGACGTATATTTTACTTCCCGAGTACGAAGTAAAAGGGAAGTATTTTGGATAGTCGTGATTGAATAATATTGTATGCGATGTATCGTATATGGGAATTTGGTGTCACTGTAAACTTGTAAAGAGTTGTATTAAAAGATTAAAACAGTACAACTATTATCACTTCTGATTGACAAGACTTTTCATTTATTTCATTTACATTATTTGTAAACTTGTCCAAAGTTCTTGAAAATGTTCAAAGTTAAACCGTAAAAAAGTAGAGAAATTAATATTGTTAAAAATGAAATGAAAAAGCAACTTTCTGATTCCTAAATTTGTTTATTTATTTTTATTTCCTTTTGTCCTAGGATGCCGAATTCAAAATTCGCATACTGCAGCTTTCTGGGAACCCGTTTAATAGGATCGCTTATTTTTATCGATAAGTTTAATCGTTGATTGAAATATTAATAAAGATGGACAACCTATGTTATAAGAATCGATAAGAATGCAATGCATCCATGTATGTTTAGTTGCGTTTTTGTCTTGTTTTTTTGACTGTAAAGTAGCGCCATCGCCAAATGTTATGAATAATAGTTCAATTTTCGCCGCAAATTAGAATTGGCGCTTCGAAAATACAAGTGAAAGGTATTTTTAGTCATGCAATGTTGCAACATTTAACACTTAATTAATATAAAAAAATTACTCTACTCTGGAACTTAAAGAATTATAAAAAGCAATTAATTTCTATTATAAAATTTCTATACGATAAACATCGTTTTATTTTCATTAGTTATTCCACCCAAAATTATTTATTGAACGATTCGCTTTTACAATTTCATAATTCATTTTAAAATAATTTACAAATGCGTACCTATATACCTAACTTACTGTCATTTAATCCAGCAGTAAGAAATATACCTAAATAACGCCAAGAATTTCACATTAGAAATGGCCATTGCTAAAAAACATATACAAAATCAAAAACCTTTCATTCCTTAGTAGTTAGATTAGATGTCGACTGTCGATTAATACATTGTTTATTTGTATTGCATCATCCTCAATCCTCATTTATTTTGATATTAAAAAATACCTCAAAATCAGTTAGAATGTCATTGTACATGTATAACATTGAATCTTAGGGATTCATGCGCATTTCCAGTCACATTTTGCTGACAAGGATTTGCTCTTTTACACATCGAATCAACTTAGTCAGCACATTCTTTCATAAGTAGTATAGTACGTAATAAACAAAACATACGTGAAATTAAGTCAATGAGATAGGGAAGCAAAGTGTTTAATTCTGATTGTACAAAATGAAAAACCGCAAATTTTGGCTTTTTCAAGTTAGACGCCGCTAGCGGCTAGCCGCTACACGTCGCTGTCGTACCTATCTCGTATACAGGGCGTCCACGGCTGAGTTGAACATAGGGAAAATACGCACGGTTTTTGATAATAATAATAATAATAATAATAATAATAATTTTTTATTCATTTGTTAATAGAAAAAACTATTTTAAATACGTGATTCTTAAAAAATACTGGAACCACCTAATACATGAAAACTTGTAAAAAGAATATTTCTTAAGTATAACATATTGGTGTAGGTATAAATAAAATCAAATAAAATCAAACGGTTGCGTGAGAATTTCACTCAACTATCAAACATTAAAACGTCAAAGAAAACACGTTTAGGTACAATAATTTGAAAATTAAGATAACAAAAATGATCAGGTGCTCTTAAATGTTACTTAATTTGCAATTGTTTATTTAATTGAATTAATTCTTCTGTTATTTACTATCATGTTAGTGAAATTGTAAAAGGCAGAATAAAATCATAAACAATCATCCTTAAAAACAAACAACAAAACCTCATTTTCTGGCTTTACAAAACGAATTTTTTTATATCGAATTGTACATTGTTAGCGCAGTTTTGTAATGCGGCGATTGAATTTGGATGAGGTAGTACTAGGGCAGTGGTCGGCAAACTTATTACCCAAAGAGCCAAATATGAAAATTACAACAATTTTTAAAAAAATTGGGAGCCAAATCTGCTTGTTTAGTAAACTTTTATTACACTAAATAAGTAGTACACTAAATAAAACTAAATTTCACACTTAATAAATATTTATTAATGCGAACAATGTTAATTACCCATATCTTTTAACTTAAACAAAAAATTATACATGTTCTCGAATTATATGTACATAGAAGAATTTTAATTTATCAAAATAAGATATAATTTTTTTCTTACCAAGTTTTTTTTAAATGAAAATATTGCGCCTTCCGTGGATATTTGTGCCAGAGCCGCACTTAAGGAACCAAAGAGCCACATGCGGCTCTGGAGCCGCACTTTGCCGACCACTGTACTAGGGAGATAATATTCACCAAAAAACGGTTTTGTGTGTATTCTCCCTATGTCCCACTCAGCCGTGGACACCCTGTATAAATTTATTATAATATTACTTGGGTGTTAGGGCGGCTGCACACGTACCGATACTATCGGTGTTGTGTTATCGGTACGGTATCGGTATCTGACATGCTTTTCACACACACACCGATAAAAAGTATGTCGAAATTGGAATAGCGGTTATATCTTTGTTAGCATCACCAGTGTCGCTGCGCCTTTTGAATGCCAGATTTGGAATCAGCAACCCAAAAAACCTACGGATGAAATGTCTAGAATCATTTGAGAGTGAATTTCCGAAAAAGCTTCGCAGATGACGTTGCTCAGTCATGCTGAGCTTCAGAGGGGCGGTGAGCCAATTTGGAGGTCATATTCGGAATCAGCTACCTTGAAAACCCCCCTCAACCCGAATTGACTCGATTCTAGAAGTTTACAACAAAGGTATAAATGTTTTCTATGAAAATGCATTTTTCAGGATGCCTTTTCCACTGCACAAATGCCATTTCGAAAAAAAAACATGATCAAAAGTGGGTACAAAGTTTCCTATTGAATTTAGGGAGCGAATGAAGGAACTCCATTTCAATCCGTCTTACTAAAAAAATTTGGTAGGTTCAGTGCTTTATTATTTCCTCGTCTATCATGCACTTTTCGCTTCTCTTCGTTTTTGAGGCCGGTGCACCTGTGCGACAAGGGCGTCGCCAAGGGGCCCCCCTAGGAAAAATAAAAAAGGCAAAAGTTATTAAAAATAAAAATAAATTTTGTGCCAAATCTTGTAAAAACGCCAGAGCTACGAACCCCCAATGGTGCTTCCCCCCCTGGGAAAATTTTCTGGCGGCGCCCTTGCTGTGCGATGTTGGTGTATAAGCGATGCATTGCTGCAGACCTACATAAAAACCACTTTCTTTCGCAAAATTGTTAAAAAATAGTATTTATTTCAATAAGAAAAATAATTATGGTATACTTTGTACTGCATGAGAAAGTGTAAGATTAGAAAACTTTTTAAAAAATTTTTATTTTATCTGTTTTAGTCTTCAACAATACGAATTAATAATTTATGTCAATACTAGCGAAACAATTAATACCTACATATATTAACTTAAAAAATCGAAGAAAAAACAAGAAAAAACACGCGCAAACGACAAATGGAAACCGCATGAAATCGAAGAAATATGAAATGTGACGCAGAACAAAATTATTCAATTTTCTACGACGCGCAGTGACGATTGCAATACGCACAATCCGTTCAAATTTGGTGAACGCTACAAACATTTTATTAAAATGTACACAAAGTTATAGGTAATATCTAATATCTAGCTCGGTTTCAGCTTTCTAGTAGGTGTGTACTTAAAGGTACTGACAGACGTGCTCATTAGTAGCACGAGAGCATGCTTTTATTGAGCAAGTGCTCATTAGTAGCACGTGTGTACCAACATTGCTAGTAATGAGCATGCTTATTTAGAGCGTGCTTAAAAATCAAACGACGTTTGATTTTCGAGCATGCTACCTGTGGCGCGGGTATTAGGGGGCGTGCTCCGAGCGCGTCTGAACAGGTTTGCTTATGAGCATGCTAATTATCGATTCGATTTTGATCCGCGACAGTTACTGCGTCAATTTAAAATAAAAACGAAATAAACCCTCAATATGTCGCGTTGGGGAGAAGAAAAAACTTTGCCTTTTGTGTCATACTATCGAAGTTATGAATGTCTGTGGAACACACTTTCTTCTTTTTTTGTTTTTTTTTTCACCAAAATGTTCTTACAGAATTCTGTTGCAAGCAATATGATTATTTTATTGAGTTCTGTACGGATAGCACCACGATATAAATACTAAGGATAGCACTGTCACTATATCTTTGTAGTTTGTACATCCATTTTGGCCGAGAGCCTAGTGCCAAATAGCACGTCTGTCCATACGTTTGCTTTGAGCATGAGTATGTTTGAAACAAGCATGCTTATTACTGGCAAATGTTAACAGTTGCAGAGCATGCTAATTTTAAGCAAGCTTATGAGCATGCTTTTTTTTGAGCACGTCTGTCAGTACCTAAAGGACCGAAGATGCAGTGACGATTGCAATGCCGCAATGCGCGCAAATTTGGGGTTCGTCCCGGGCGATCGCCACCAAAATTGAATACATTCAAATGTACACCGAGATCTAATATCTAGCCCACTTTCAGCTTTCTACCTAGTCCCATAATAGTATTATGCTAGTCCTTATAGAACCAATTACCGAACATCAGACCTCCAAAGATTTTAAACAAGAATAGTATATTCTTTAACGACTAACGAGTGTAGAATGGTGGCTATTATTCACGCGGATGAAGTTTCCAAAACTAGGGCGGCAGCCCAGCGTCATTTTAGGCAGTGATAAAAGCGCGTCTGCGAATCATACTACGTTGAAGATGATGAAAAATATAAGATAAATGGTCGCAAGTTCTGAACCTGGGGATAACATGTTCAAATTTGTGGATAAAAATCAGTTTTAGTGATTTTAGCGCGTCTGTAATTCAGGTTAATGATTTATGTTTTTGCGTATGTCACGAAAAAAAATTGCAGACAATTCGGATGTGGATAAGTATGTTAATTAAACAATTGAAGTACCATTTTTTGTTTAACAAACTGTGATTTAAATTGCTTAATTACAATACTTTATCCACATCCGAATTGTCTGCAATTTTTTTTTCGTGGCATACGCAAAAACATAGGTAAATCATTAACCTGAATTACAGACGCGCTAAAATCACTTTAAAACAGTGATTTTTTATCCACAAATTTGAACATGTTATCCTCAGGTTCAGAACTTGCGACCATTTTTATGCTCTTATATTTTACATCATCTTCATTCTTCAACGTAGTATGATTCGCAGACGCGCTTTTATCACTACCTAAAATGACGCTGGGCGGCTGGGCTGCCGCCCTAGTTTTGGAAACTTCATCCGCCCTAAACGAACGAGTGCAGCCGCGCAGCGAGTGAGTTTTGGAATCATCCAAGTGTATAATAGCCATTCTACACAAGTAAAAGACCTCGTAAAAGACTATACTTTCTCCACGACTATGCATAAAAAAAATTCCTCCATTGGGAATCGAACATTGATCGCCCGCGTTAAAAGAGTCAAGTATCTCTATTACCCTTGTTTTAAACAAGGCTATTACTGAGCTATTTACCACATTTATTTACGAAAATTAGCGTGATTTCTGATAATCATAGAATGTGATTGGCTAACGAGAGTGAATTCTTTTTCATTCTTCACTGGTGTGAAGAATTTATGTCTTTGTTTAGCTAAATATGTAAAAAGAATTTGGCATTTTTATACAGGGTGTCTCACGGTGACCGTCGGTTAGAAGTATATCAAGAACTGTAAAAGCTAGAAATTTGAAATTTTGCACACGCACATGGAGTGTTTAATCTATTAAATAAAAATATTTTCCAAATGGCAGCACTTCCGGAAATACCGGAAGTGACCATCAACTTCTTTATTTTAAATACAAACCAGGCAATTTTTTTACACATTCTTATGTGTCATAAAATGTTTAGTAAGTATGCTTAAAATAATCGGCGTATCAATTTTTATTGTTGAGAAAAAAAAATTTTTTCACTGAAAAGTGTCAACATCTTGTTTGGGAAATAAAATTTGATAAAATTGAAAGTCGAAAGTGGTAAAAGTTAGGGAAATGGGATTTTAGGTTCTCAATGTCAAAAGATTGAGACACAATTGTCTGTCATGGATTATAAAAAATTGCCCGCGGTTACGTATCTATTTGACGTTACTTCCAGACTTAAGAAAAACTTTAAAAAGTCTGTTTTTTAAATGGAATGCCTATTTAATTATCAGCCTATTCGATGCGGAAATAAATTTCCTTTAAATTGCTATGCCATGTTCCTATACCTAAAATCAATGATTACAGTGTTATTTACATTTTTCTAATTAAATTGATAATTACATACTTTACAAAACATGGTTGCTTTGAAAATTTTCAAAAAAATTTTATTCAATTGTTTCTTATGATGGCAGTTGTCAGTTAGCTATCAGTTTGAAAGTTTACGCTACATTTACGTTTGTTATCAGTGTTATCTGTTTGAATTTTGATTTTTGCGCTTAATATTTGTTTTTAATTGGGAAATATGGAATACACAAACGCTGATACTCTAAATTTGTTTTACATTCATAGCGAGTCTGCTCGTATTACTTTTCGGACCTGCAGAACCTTTAACTATTGAATAAAGAATCACTCAACACTTTAACGAAAAATCTCCGCATTTACCAACAATGACAGAACGAAAAATCAGAATGATTGAAAAGAATTTTCTAAATTTCGGCGAAGTAAATGCGCCACGAAATTTGGCAAAGCCAATTGTCCCCAATGACGCTGCAGAAACCAATGTATTGGGATATTTTAATGTTTTCCCTGAACGTTGTGTTCGTTCGGCGGAAAGAGACCTTGGATAGTCAAGAAGTTGCATAGATAGAATTTTAAATAATCATAAAAGCATAAGAAACATTTGAATAAAAATTTTTTGAAAATTTTCAAAGCCAACCATGTTTTGTAAAATATGTAATTATAAATTTAATTAGAAAAATGTAAATAACCCTGTAATCATTGATTTTAGGTATAGGAACATGGTATATCAATTTAAAGGAAATTTATTTCCGCATCGAATAGGCTGATAATTAAATAGGCATTCCATATAAAAAAACAGACTTTTTAAAGTTTTTCTTAAGTCTGGAAATAACGTCCAATACCTACGTAACCGCGGGCAATTTTTTACTATCCATGACAGACAATATTGTGTCTCAATCTTTTGACATTGAGAACCTAAAATCCCATTTTCCTAACTTTTACCACTTTCGACTTTCAATTTTATTTCCTAAACAAGATTTTGACATTTTTCGGTGAAAAAAATTTTTTTTCTCAACAATCAAAATTGATACGCCGATTATTTTAAGCATACTTACTAAACATTTTATGACACATCAGAATGTGAAAAAAAATTGCCTGGTTTGTATTTAAAATAAAGAAGTTGATGCTCACTTCCGGTATTTCCGGAAGTGCTGCCATTTGGAAAATATTTTTATTTAATAGATTAAACACTCCATGTCGCGTGTGCAAAATTTTAAATTTCTAGCTTTTACAGTTCTTGATTTTGATATACTTCTAACCGACGGTCACCGTGAGACACCCTGTATAGTCGTGGAGAAAACAATAATTATTCAAGTGGCAGAAACGGTGAAATAAAGACACGAAAACTCAAAGTCATCATAATTGTTCGGGATTTGCATTACTAAGGTCAAGTAATATTATGACTCAATTAGATTCTGCCGTTGATGCAAATATTCGGTATATTTCAATCAATGATACGGCCTTTAAAAAAAATTATTTACACAAAACTAGTTCAAAGTACTTTTATAGTAAGTAATTAAAAAATGTAATTTGGTCATGGTAACAATCTATATTATGTAGGTTGAAATTGAATTAAAACTGTCGGGTGAGGATATCATTTATATAATTTCTCCTCTAAAAGAAAATAAAGTTATACAATACTTATATAAAGAAAGATCCTAACATAAATATTTAAGTGGCATAACCGCATAACGCGACTATATATTTATTCATTTAAAAGTCCCGGGTTCAAATATTCTTTTACTGGCAACATTGTTAAGAATGTACACGAATACTAGCATAATTACAGAATTCTATCATAAAAGTCAGGTTACACACTACTTGAGTACGCGCGACCGCAACGACCCCTGATGCCTTGTACGACAATGGGGTCGTATAATCCCGTAAGGTTGTCTATCTTTATTAATATTTCAATCAACGGTTTAATGCAATAGATATTTACATTAGCTCCAACTCGAAGTTGAAGATGCATTGGATAATCTAACTCTTCACTAACTCTACAATCGTTATCAAAAATATCTTGCACAAAAAATTTAGCCTGTGTAACCTGCTATTGGTTCTTGTTCTTGTTGGTAGCGCGGCTAGTACTTTTAACAAAATATAAAAATTTGAAAAATATGTGGGTTTACACTCATCTAATGCACTTAATGCAGAAACTGTAAGTAATTTGGCTGAAATATTTTGGTATTTCAATTTCTAAAGCTCCGGGGTCTATATCACAACGGCCACTGATCATAACGGCCACTAATTATTATTTGATCATAACGTGAACAAGGTGGCCGTTATAATCAGTGGCCGTTGTGATCAGGTCCCAAGCTCCGTCTCTGATAGAAGCGTATTAAAGGAAATTGTCCAAAAACGGCATTGATATTGAAATTCGAAAATATTCTTTTGGGGTTGAAGTTTCATTACAGATATTGCAAATAATCGTACGGGGAATTTTCATTTCTTCTCCCACCCCTGACACTAATTGTTTCGCAGATGCATACAGAGTCTGGCTCTATGTTATTTCGTAAGATTTGTATTATTTTATGAATTGAACCTAGGTTGCAACAAACCTGAGTTTACTGTTTGCAATGCTTTCGACAAATTTATATAGTGTAGGAGAATACTCTGTTAGCTAAACATAAAGAAATAACGAATTCGGGGGTAAAGTTCGTTCATTTCTAGCTGAGGGATCACCTACAACAAGTAGAGAAGGTAAAATAGACATTCGTACCTTGTCTTACTAGTTATGTTTACCTGCGGTTGTTTTGAATGGGAGGTTCTAACCGCAGGTAAACATAACTAGTAAGACAAGGTACGAATGTCTATTTTACTTTCTCTACATGTTGTAGGTGTTTAATCCTATATCCCTCAGCTAGAAATGAACGAACTTTAGTAATAGTATGCAAAAATTGTGAGGATTTGGGCGACACCTCTATACGTATATCTGTAGAAGTGGTTGACAAACATTCTAAGACTTCTACAATTATTATAAAATATTAAAATGCCATTATGATTTTCTACCCAACGTGTGTCACCAAACGCTATTAAATTTGAAATTTTTTTAACTGGAAATGTATCTTTAGTTTTAATTCTCAATAAATTTGTTCTTTTTGACGATGCTTTAAAAAAACTGCCTATTGCCTTTACAGTTCCTACCTATAAAACTTTCCCAGAAATGTCTAACTAAAGCTCCCAAAAACACCTTGTATAACTTTGCAACGTTTAGAAGTGTATAAAACACGTTCACCCTAAACTTATCTTTTGGAGATTGTGCCGTTTCACAAATTGGTTAGCTTTTTAATTTTAAGTTTTGAAATGTTGCGCCGCATCCTCTGCAGGGCCGTTCATGCCGGCGCTTCTTCCCCGAAAGATCCTCTCATCCCGTTGTATCCTTGTCCAATTAAAAACTTCATGTCAATGTTTAATCTAGCAAGGGTTTCAAGAATCGTATTAGCGGGATGAATACCGGCCTGCTTTCTACATTAATAAAATTTAAAAAACATTCCCTATTGACAGGTTTATCGCTCTTTTCAACTTGGTTTGTAAATATCAGGTTGTGCGCAAACAATGAAATTTGTGTAAATTTCTGCACCAACGAAGCATAAACGGTGAATATAAAGTTTCATTCGAAATTAATAATAGAGGGGCTCTCATCTCCACAGACCCCCATATTTGATTTATTAATACCATAAACGAAAAAAAATAAGGCATGTTTGGTATGAAATAGAGGGGGTTTGAACGCTGGACTCGTACAATTAAAAACGTCAAAAGAGTAGATATAGTAGGTAATCGGAAATATTAATCCCACACATTTTTATTTTAGTAATGTTATGGCAAAATATTTAAAATTTTTTGAAAATTTAAAGAAACGTGTGATTTATTTTTATAATTGCACTGTTCTATAAATTTAATAATTTTTTTACTTGCGTATAAATATTATTACATTGCAGTACAAATGCGAGAAACATTCTTGTCCCGAAATGAAGTCATCTAGATATTTATATGTAATATCTAGGATATCATAAATTAATATTATCAGCTGTCGTTGCTTGTCAAATGTTTTAACACAAACGCCCAAATCAAAACGAATTTTAACAAGCGCGAGGTTATTATTTGTACATAATCAAAGTGATTAAATTTCATTATATCCCAATTCTGGAAGAGGCAGCGGAACTGTGTATTAATTAAATACTTAACCAATTCATTTTTATATATTTATCTTTAGATTTAAAAAAAAGGTAAGTGTAGCAATTTTGCACTGATCTAAAATAAGCCTCAGCCACTGAAAGTAGAACTATTTGGCATCCTTACCGGGACTGTCCGAGTTCAGTATTGCACGTGTTTCACAAAGAGCAGTTTGTGGGCATCTTTATTGCCGAAAATGAGTGGACCGTTTAAAAGGCGCGCTTCTCTAAAGAAGCCCGTTGCTTTGGGTTTAGTGAAATCTGCAGCCACAAGAAGAAGATCGTCTGTTACAGCTTTAGCACCCATCCCGCAAGTTCAACAAGATGTACCATGGGATCTTTTGGAACGATGTTTTGTACCTGTTCTTTTTTGCCATGCAGCCGCCGTAGTTATTAGTTATACCTTAAGTGTCTTACGAATATGGCAAGTGACAGCGTTTACGTTATTTATATGGTTTACGATAGTAATGCTGGGGGTGGTGCTGTTTTATCATAATTTAAAGGTAAATAGCGATCTGTGTTTGTGGCTATTTAGAACAACTAACTTACGACTATAACCTATCTCAAGTTTATTTTTGATATCTAGAGCAAAATGATATAGATGACTAAAATAAATATTCAAATATTCATTGTAAGTGAATTGCGATTATTACACAAGTTAATATAGATACTTTTTAAGTTTCTAACGTTTGAGATCAGTCAATTAGTCACACTTCTCGTTAAAATTAAGAGTACATATAAATAAAAATCTAAATATACGTAAGGTATGTTTGACCTGGTAATTGTATACACAAGTTTTACGCAAATACGAGTTAAAAATTGCATAAAAAGTTAAGACAAAAATATAGCCGGTGGTGTCGTTTGCCAAAAATTACATATTTTCGGGTTTTCTTACTAATTTTAATTTTCTATTAATATATATCTTTTTATTTCAAATTCCAAAAAACAACGTCATTAAAATTATGTTCGATTGCCAACAATACATTTAAATATAAAATTATCTAATTGTACTACAATTCTGGAGTTTCGCATTAGATGAAATTAAAAGGTGGTTGAAGTATAATATTTTCTTCGTTATGTAGGTGTCGACCCTCACATCGAGTGAATTTCTATTTAGTTTCCAAGTAGGAAATTTATTTCAAATACTTCTCTATAAAGAACGCCATTTCAGTACCAGATACTTGAAAATACGGGGAATTCGAGAGCAAATGCTTACTACTATGACTCAAAAAGATTTATTAAGAAAAAGACAAAATCAAAAGATTTACAGATGTGGCATAAGTCATAATGAATTTCAACTTCTGTCCTATTTACGCTATAGTTGCTTGCAATGACTCACCTTATTCCTTCTTTTAAATGGTCTCAATTTATTCTTTCAAAGTAAATCATAGATTTTATATAGCTTCAGAGGAAGAAGTCTAATGAAATAAGATCAGGGCCGTGAAAGGTGAGCATTTCTGCTAATCTACCGCTCTGGAAATCGACGATTTACTATTCTTATAGGTACAACACAATATGTGGGACTTGACTTTATAATGAAAGATGCAGTCTGGCGCTTTGCATTTTACACATTTGAAGGAACAGAAAATGTTGTAGCTTTGTCTGGTACTGCATCATACCGCTCGCATAAAACGTTGACTTTAGGAAAATTACGAATGTGCTCCTGTATGATGTATCTATGGATTTTCAAAACTCCAAATTCGGCGATTGCGAAAATTTAAATAACCGCTGATATGAAATTTGCCTCACTTAGAACACGATGTTTTTAAAAAAATCTGCCCCATTATCAATTCGTTATAGCTGGTTCGCAGTGAATTGATTTCTTTGCCTCGCGGTTTGATTGCATGCAAAAGATAGGTACATAACTCTTCGCTGACTTTATATACAGTTCATGTCGGAAATGTGGATTACAGCATGAATTAGACTTTCGATAGTTCTGAACACAACATTTTCAGATTCCCTCTATAGTCTATTTGCTATTAACGAATGTTCTTGTATCTTAAAATTGCATGATATAGGTGCTTCTTTTGTTCTATGTTTGCAAATACGGTATGTTAATTACAAACCTTTCCACGAGGCAAAACCATGAAGGTCATGAACTGCAGTGCAAGTGAAGCCCAAGCTGGTAGGTAGGTATAACCGTGTTGACTAAGAACTTTATCATTGCAGCTTATAGAGCTTTGCAAAATTTCTGGCTGTAGTTATTTTATTTTGCCTTTTATTTGATGCATTTCCCTCGCACACACATATAAGGTTAAAGCATTTTTACTATTCCATTTCTATATTACACCCCAAGTAAGGATTATTTGTACAAATACTGTTTTTTTCAGGTCAAGCTGAAAGCTTGCGCGTGAGTGTAGCGGGTGTGTCCATTGAGCGAGAGTCGAAAAAACACTTTCTTCTCGTGTTATACTCAAAACTTTTTCTAAAACTGCATATAATTAAAAAATATTTCTTGAAATTAATGGTAAAAGTCAACAAACAAAATTACTATAGTATTATAAAGTACATATACATGTATTCCGGTTTTGGAAGAAACCTTCCTCAGTATGAAAATTGTTTGTATGAAATATGGTTACCTACTATAACTTTTAAAATGTTATCGTACATCTTAGATAGGATGTTTAATATTTTTTAGAATCATAAACAATGTTTTTTAGTGTAACATTTCCAAACGTAATCTTTTTCCATAATTCTTTTTAATACATTAACATTTCCGTTTTTTCTATTATTAAAAGTGTGCTTATTTTCGAATGCGTGTGACCAAAGCGGTATTTTTTGGTTGAACTTTTACATCTGATTTGTGTTGTACTAAACGATTTTTCGAGGGCTGTAAAGAAGTAGGTACCAACGTGTTTGGTTTGGGAGTCGTTACATGGAATTTGGTATATTGTATTTGGAATTTGTTCTTTAGTAATCGGAGACTTTAATTTTGAAAACATATTTTTTTATATTCCTTCAGCAAAACCGATCAAATTATTTAAACTTGCTTAAATATATAATTTACTTTTAGCTGAGTACGTTTATGTTAGCTTATTTCGTCTCAGTTAAACTTCGTGTTGTTTCTATCCATGGTGCCAGCATATGTTTTTCTTAAGATGCACCTTTTTTAGAAAAGTTGCCCAGTTGCTAATAATCTCTACCATTATGGTAGGTTCATTAGTTCCATAAGGTAGATCTCCTTAGATAAGTACATTGCTAACATCCGCGTACGGGAGACCGGGTATAGTGGTCACAGATAGCAAACAGTTAGCATACCATACATAGTTGAATAGCGTGTTGCATACTTAGACTTAATTTGAAGTATGAGTTCATTTGGACAGAATTTCCCAACGTTATTGTGAGATATTGCCTTTGTACGCTCGGAAGTAACTTTTTACCGCACCAGAATTCAAATAAATTACCAAGTAAGAAAAGGAATATTATTACTTTCCTTCTAGCATTGAACAACTATATACCTAGGGAGCTTGTATTGTTTTCAAGTAGTATGAATGTCACATCAATTTATACGCAACATGCATTTGCAAAATGGCAGTCTGGGGTTGGTTGTCACAGAACAGCGGGGTTTGGTTGTCACAAGCAAATCAAATGAAAAACAACAAGAAGTAAGTAATTGAAGAAGACAGCTAAGATGAAGAAGACTTGTGTGCTTGGATACATTTTCAAATAGCAAATACAAAGAAAAGTGTGCTGATTGTAAAAACTGGGCACACGAAGCTTCCAGTCCTGTCAGTGACATAATTGTGACTGTAATGGTTTATCTGATTAGATTATATAAAGTTGTAACCTATTGTATACCTTGTGACAATCAACCCCAATGTCTGTGACAACCAACCCGGAGACGGGGCAGGTTGGTAACTATACCATAACGGTGAAGATCGGGTCTACCAAATGTGAGTAAGGAGAAATTTTATCTTATCTTCCGGGGAAAAAATGAATATACGCGTGTTAGATCAACAGCTTTCAATAACTGTTGTCGATAACATTTCTGTACTGCATTTCCAGGATCAATCTGTAACATTATTTTAAATAAAAGATCTACAGTTCTATAGAGTCAAATAAATGGGTATCAAAACGCCTAGGAATTTTAATTGACACTTTGGGAACGATATTATTTAACATGCCTTTGATTTTTAACATTGATTATCATCTGTTACGTTGATTTGTCCAATAATCTCCTTTACTCTGACATACCCGTTGTCGACCGCTTCTAGTTTATGAAACTTACATGGATTAATATCGTGTATTATTAGAACATATTTTCAATTACTGGGTTTGATCTTGGTGTTTTATAGAACGCAAGCAGCCAAACAGTGCACCGTAGTAACTTGACCCTTATGATAAAAAATGATCACCTCATCAAGCTCTATCGGATAGGCCTAATCCCTGTTCCAAAAATGTAATTTTAAAGAAAATGTCAACATTAAGTGATATAGGAATTGGGTATTATGAACACATCTAATACCGAATGATTGTTACAAACAGTCGGCGATCTCAGCGCTTTTCAGGGATTTATCTATCAAATGTGATTGGTCAACTTAATAGTGATATTTTGACAATCGGTTCGAGTCAGCTTTCCAAACAAAATTTTCGGTTAGAGTAAAATTTTTATGAGAAGTACATGACGTCATACAGTTTTCGATACAAAAATCGTTCAAAACAAGGAAATACAACAATAATCACAAAAACTTTGTACGCGCGAAAACAACCTAAATTTGTCAAAGTATTGTACTTCCCTACAATTTTAAAAATGAGATCGTCGAACGAAGATATTGGTGTCTGCACATTATGACGTCATGTAGTTCTCATAAAAATTTTACTCTACAAAGTACAAAAATTTAACAAATACCTTTGTATATAAATAATTCGCATGCATTATTTTCAAAGTAGGTACACGGTACACGTATATAAAAATGTCTGTTGGCACCTATAAGTGAAATATTTAAAAAATTAGTCTCTACCTATGACACAAATTTATACAACACAATGTTGTCAAAACATAAAATATACACCAAGATATTCTATTCACGTTTCAAAAAGTTATAACCATTAAATATAATACATAACTTTATATTGCGCCTAGGGACCAAATTCATAACATATTTTTGACAACGTGGTGGCATATATTAATTCAAAAATAAAATACGATAGTGCGAAGACAATTTACATAATTCTACACTTTAGAATGTTATAGTTAGTGGATCTACAATGACAAATTGTGACACATATCTCTAGTAAAACTTATGCATAAGCTAATTCATTAGAATTTAGATATATGAAAATAGTCCTTTCGACTGTCGTTTAGTGGCAACCAACACAATGTTGCCAAGAATGTATCTTGTCTAACATGTGAAGTTATTTTAAATTGCTGTAAATTCTTTTAGTTATTTATGGTTATGTAAGTGGCATAGCGACGGACGACAGAAAATTGGCAAGTGAATTTAAAAAATTGATTTTGGCAAAATTTCATTGATTTAACATTCGATTTTTTTGCAATATATTTCTACTCTCATTAGCCACTGACATGTCTGTGCTTTAGCGTATACTACTGACCTGCATTATAAAAGGCATTCAAAAGATCAAAAGCGCTTTCTAGTTTCTACTACCCTTTTCTTTTATGTTGTTCACATGTCCAGTATTTTATGATATTGTTTTTTTGTGGATTAAAATCTAAGATCTATAGTCTTTTAACAATACAATACGAAACAAATAAGAAAGTAGAAGTAGATGATGAATGTTCATTCTATTTTGGGTTGCACACTGAATTTTGTTGACGTTTTTGTTTAGTAGGTAACTGCAATATAGAGTAAGTATCAATCCTTTTTATGGTTTTTTAATGTACCCGCTTTGACTTCATCGTCATTGATTTGTAGTACATCCCACCGTACTCAACATCGGCATCATACAGTAGATACTATCTTTTTACTACTTATTTTCTAAACGTTCTTTATGGTTCGTCCAGTGATGCTGGTCCATACATTTATTTTTCACTAAGCTTTCATTCGTAATTTATTTTTCCCGAGTCTATAATATGTTGTGAGGGGATTTTTAAAATTGTGGGAATAGAACGTTCTCTAGGAGTCAACCTTCTTTCAATGACGAATTTTTGAGAGTTGAACGAAATGAGGGATCTCTATTTTACATGTGACCATATTTCTTGATCAATAATAATCAATATCAATAAATAAGTATTACGTGTATAACCTCATTAATTTAACGCTGAATATATTGCGATATTAAGATTGAATGATTGTCATAGAGGGAAAGCTACAAAGATCAATAAATTCCACGCAAATGGAGAAGGCGATTAACTTGGTTTCTAAACGTAACAAAGTGTGCGCGCCGTCCTGTAAAGAGTTTAATAAATTACCTGACATGAGAAATGGATTAATTTTTAGTAATATTTTCCTTGGGGCTCTCATATCTTCTTATAGCATTTTCAACATCTTTTATTTATTTGTTGCCACAAAGAAGATCTATTAGCTTCATTTCACAAATACCAATGGGTAATTTTAATCAAGGGTTACTACCTATTGTACCATCCAACTTTCTCTTATAAACCGTCATAAATAAAAAATACAAGGGAGCACAATTCAGAAAAAGAATGTCTAAAAATTCAGTTTTCATTTATTTGATAGGGAGTCTTCCACTTTTTTGCGTGATTTATTACCTACTATTTAATGACATTCGAATTTATTAATAACATTCATTAGTTGTTTTCGACAGTTCTACCGGCTTTATTTATAGGAGTAACGAGGTTTTTTGTATACAAATGATTGTCTTTATGCCAAATCTATTTAAATTTTCCTTTGAATCTTGGGGTTACTTCGATTGTTTACACAATTATACATAAAATTCTAATTTAAATAAAACTGAAATAATTTATTAAGATACATCTAGACGGAAGATATACCTTCTATGCTGCTTTCTTATACTGAAAACTGCTTTTATATTATTGTGGTGAAGAAACCGCAAACTCAAAGTTTCCACTTTTGTTCACTTTGCAACAATGTAGAGAATTCTAAAAGCGCTCTTTTGCTACGCTTTTATTTCAATTTGAGGTATTATAATTGTAACCATCTCAACTGTATTTCATGCTATACATATTTCAATATTTGTTGTTTTGAACTTCTACAGGGCGCGAGGAAATAATAGTTGAATATTTTGCAATGTAAAAATATTGAACAAAAGCAATTACGAAATTATTTTGCAGTAAAAATTGGTTTCGAAATAGCCACTCTCTTTTGATATTTTCGGCTATAGGTCGTAGCTCCTACGGCGACAATCGATTCCACTCATAACAAAGAAATTGTTTCAACGACTCCCCGTCCTTCATATCGACCACACACTGAGATTGAGATTCGGAAGATGCAATAAAATCTAGCAAATGTGTCTTACACTACTTCTGAATCGCTTTATCTGAGATAGGGCCGGGTCCTGTTGCAAAGTCCATTCCGCATCACTGTTGAGCACGTAAAAATATTATGGATTCAAGAATCGGGGCGGTACACGTCGTGGTTAACTTTGGTCCACGAAAACGAAGCGCGTCTATCAAGTGGCGTAAATTCTGCCCAATACCATGGCGGACTTTTTGGCGGGGCTTTTATTCCTATTTATTTTGACCATTGTGCGCTTGTTATACGGTGAACAACTTCTCACCAGTGAAAAGAGTTTGTTGCTATCGCCGATTTTCGCCCCCTTCAAATATATACTTCTGCTCTAGAATGGAGTAAACTTTAACTCTGTTATTTCCTCGCACCTTGTATTTACACAAACCATTGATTCTCTTAAAGTTAGTTTTAAGGAGTAGGTTAAGGAGCTGAGTATTTCAATCACACATTTGTACTGTTCCAGATATCGATAGTTGGAAAAGCAGTATTAATAACTGGCTGTGACTCAAGAATAGGAAGTGCTTTAGCTCGAGTATTAGATGATCTTGGATTCACTGTGTTTGCTGGATTTCAAAATGCTGTAGATAATCCAGTCGCTGACGAATTAAAGGAAGAAAGTTCAGGTCGTCTTCATATTCTTCAATTAGATGTATCATCAGAAACGCAAATACTTGCTGCTTCGTTATACGCCACAGCTCATCTACCAGATGGAGCAGATGGGCTATGGGCAGTAATCCATGCCGCATCGTCGATTGCTTTAGGTGAAATAGAGTGGATTCCAGTTGAAGTACAATTTTCACCAGTATTTGATTGTGCAGTCTGACCATTTACATAATTTTAGGTAATTAGAAAAGCGACAGATACCAATTTTCTGGGTGCGACTCGTTTAATGCAAGTAATGTTACCATTAGTAAGACGTGCTAAAGGACGTATGGTACTTGTAACATCAGGTCTTTCACGAGTTGTGTCTCCAGTACGAGGTATTCACTGTGCATTACAAGCTGCATTAGAGGCAGAGGCTGTTTGTTTGAGACAAGAATTAAAACCAAGAGGAGTTGATGTAATTGTAGTAGCTCCTGGGGAATATTCGTCTGGAAGTTCATGGCTTACTGAAGAGGGTATTCGAGAACAAGCTCGTGAAATGTGGGAGAATTTAATGGAAGAACAAAGACTCGAATACGGCGAAGATTATTTTGAAGCTGCTGTCAGAAGTTTAGAGAAATATACAAAAACTAAGGTCGATATAATGATATTAATTAAAAATTTTGTAGCATTATTTTGTTTTTAGGATGCAGATTTATCCCCAGCTTTACGAGCGCTATCTGATTCTGTGATAAGAACCTTTCCTTTGCAAAGATATACTCCGATTAGTAGACAAGAAAAACTTCAATCTATTATTGCTTCGTATTTTCCAAGATCAATTTATGATATTATCTACTCTTAACTTTTATTCTGGCAGCAATAAGTTTTAAAGTAGAAATTGAGCATTTGTATAGGAGCCACACTGCAATGTACCGAAAAGGTAACTTAAATAATTATAATAAATTGCCAAATTTATCAATCGTGTTGATTATTTTACACTTCTTGTGCATAAAGTTGTGGTGCAGCATTAGAAAATTTTAAATGTATAGATGATAGTTTCCCTCTCCTTCTTTGCAATATTAAATTCATCATCAGGATCTTCACCGTAATTATAAAATTCGCTGTAAATACAAATCATGTTTTTGGATTTTCCAAGTATTTTAAGAAAGCGGATTGAAATGTTTCTATGAGTGTAATTTATTTAAAATAAAAAAAATTGGAAAATATCTATTATTTTTTACATCGCTTGGTTAGGTTGGATCTGTTCTCTCCAGTTCGCCTTACAGTTACACCAGGACATAAGGAAGGCCATGTCAGAGCGGAGGCTTCCACGGCCAGAGTCGGTAAGATAAGGACGACTTCCGGAGTAAGACCGTGTCAATGTTGAGAAAGTCAACGTTTCGCCCATTTTCGTAAGGGGTTTCATCAGGAAAAGAACAAACACAAATAAAATAAAACAACAATAATAAAAATAAAATAAATATAAAAACTCTTACCAAATGAACCAAAAGGTTGGTTTTTTGAAGAAATACATGTACTTAATTGCATTGTATAAGAACTTCACTACTTTTCATTTACATGCCAATAATATAACATTTATATAGAGAGAAATACATTTAATTATAATTTGTTGTTGGAGCACAATGTTTAAATGATAATGTTAATTCAGATTTTCAATCGTAGCAGGAAACCATACGTCAACAGACGCGACGTTGAAATAAAAATAAATAGGTACCTAGTAATGTCCATTTATGCAGTTTCATAAATTTTAGCCGTAACGACAATTGAGTTAAACCTTTGAATTAGGTATGTAAAATATTTAATAATTCAGTATAAGTAGATAATGATTCGGTAACTGTGCCAACAAATTTCTTTCAACAAGAAAATTGTTAAATATTATTTTTACTTAAATGTAATGATGATTCAATTTGCCAAGAAAATTACTATACTGTGTCCCCGATATTAATTTTAACACAGGCTAAATTTAATATTGATAATTATTTCAAGATGACTATAAAATCTATTTTTCGAATTTAATATGGGTCAGTTTTTGCAATGTGTCTAGTAGGAGTCAAGGACGTAAACATGGGGAGGAGGGGGGGGGGAGTAAAAAGGATATAATTATCCTCCCAGGATCATAATAATAAAAAATAAAACCCAAAATAGTACGAATATCTGACTCAAGAATAAAATTTAGACAAGATGGTAACAGCGTATTTTAGTAAGCTAATGTGGCGTTCGCTTGACCAGCTTTTCACAAATACGATACCACTGAGTGACGTCATGAATATTCTAGAAGCAGTGGAATTTTTGAGGAAGTTCCGGTAAGAGAGAGGCGATTCGGCGTCGTTTGCGAGCCAAGGGAGATGGGATGTAAAAATAAATAGACGAGCTGACCGCCGCCGACGCGCGGACATTCAGAGACTCAGTGGTACCAGTGCCGAGTACTTAAATTGCAGCCAAAGATATAATAAGTCAAATTCCTTTATTATATGTTTTTTTTTTCGTTTTATTAGGTAAGTTATTGTTTTGTCGAATTGCAATGAAAGTACATCTTGAAGAAGAATTTGTAAAATTAGTTTGGGAATTAATATTTTGCTTGACACCTTCGTGACTATTGTGTGATATTATTAAAAATTAAAAAATGATTGAATTTTTTTACTTTACCTCATCAGAAAAAAAATATCTACGCCCTTGGCAGGAGTCATAGCCATCAGAAAAGTGAGTCGCTCCCGATCCCAAAAATCAGACGAACCTTGTGTGGTATAAATTTTGAAATTTTCCTATGAAATTACAGAACATTAAAAATTTTGATGCTTGTACAGAATTTTTGTTGAATTATGTTATGACATAAAACGTTCGACGATCAACGTAAAACCATCGAACCGGAGACCCTTGTGCTTTACATTGTCGATCTACTGTGCTATTTTGACGTGTCGCTATCTTCAGTGAATTATGTTTGAAGAAATACAACAATTAAAAGATTGAGATACATTTATAAAAGGTTTATTTGTTGGTTTAAAAACTTATTCAAAAAGAGAAGCTGCATATGTTTTATTAATGCACAAATAACTTATTAATATGGCTCATTTCTGAGTACATGAATTTATTTGCGATAGTTTTAGCAACCTCATTGTATATTTTATACATTTAAGTGTTACGTGTTAGATTGACCATTTACTTTGTACTTACAAAAATGTATAAGTATTTCGATTCCTATCGACGACTGTTTTTCTGTAACTGTATGTACCGATACGTTTTTATCTAAGCGTAAAATATGTAAATTGCTCCGGTTGCACCAAGAAAAATGGGTACTGTTAGAGTAGTTCCTATTCTCTTTTGCGCTCCAAGTTGCTGAGCTGCACCTATCACTGTATTTGAGGTGTTTTGAGGAACTGAGGTAATAATCCATCCCCAAAGGCTGTCCTGTGGCTGTATACCGCTGTGATTGGACCTATGTTCTGCTACGGAGCAATTGTCTGGTGACTCTCCACAACCATATAGCATTTCTTAACCATGTGCAAAGACTAGGGTGCCTTTCGCAGGCCACGGTAGCAGCCACTAGGCAAAATTTCGACTGCCTTTCAGGCAGAACTAGCAGGAATAACGCTTAGTTCAAGAATAATTCTTATGCACAGCATAAAGAATACAAGTATCAGAATTTCCAGTGAGCGCAGAGCCGTTCTGCAGGCACTAGGTCAACACAAAATCACCTCCAGGCTGGTTTCCGAGTGTCACCAAATACTAGAGCAAATAACAAACAGCAATACCTTTGAGCTTGTATGGGTTAAAGGACATGCTGGAACAACAGGCAATGAAAAAGCCGATAAGTTAGCCCGACTGGTCTCAAAATAACTGTTTTATAGTCCAGCGCCGGCTCTCCCACTTACACTATTAACTGTAAACAACTTAATAATTCAAGACACCCAAGCCCAGCATAAGGTTAGGTGGAACTTGATGTCACTGATGTCAGAATGCCGTCACGCGAGAGAGGCCTTCAGAGGACCATCTCGTAGCCTGGAGCGTTTTTGCACAGGGCTATTCAGAAAGAACCTGCGACTACTTGTGGGCATACTTTCTGGGCACTGTAAACTTAACAAGCACATGCACCGCATGGGCTTGGTTGAATCACCATCCTGTAGAGGATGCTACACAGAAGATAAAACGGCGCAATATATACTTTGTGAGTGTCCCGTACTTGTCGAATTGAGACGATCCATATTGGGGGACTCCTGGCCGGACATGGCTAAGATTACAGCCGCTTCTCCGCCCAGCATCCTCAGGTTTATCTCACGTGTGGGATGGCTTGAGTGATGCTGCGGGGCCGAACGACTCTAATCAGGGAGGCAGCACAAAGGGCCCGAATAGCTGGCCTATGTGCGCGTGGACTTCTGACCACCCTCCCATCGTAATCCAGAATGCAGAATCCAGACGGTAATAATCAAAACATGCGAAACACCAAAAATATTATTACAACTCAAAATGCAGGATTGCAAGAGTTTATTAATAAACAAGGTTCAAAAGGCGTAAATTCTTATAGAATTCTAATTTCAACCAACTTCAAATCTGTAACTAATTATGGCATATACTATATACAATATATATGTATAAAATTACCCCCCCTCTACACCTCAGACACAAGCACGCCGGATTCTGCACAAATGAGTCATTGTTTTTGTTTCCACCCTTAAGGGAGATGGGAGTGGCGAGGGTGACGGACAATTTGTAAATCACGAAAAAATGTTAGAGGAAAAAAAAGTAAAACAAGATCGTTTTTCTGCGGACGTGCAATTTTCCTCCTTTCCACCCCAAAAAAGGGGTTGCAGTTGGGGGTGAAACTTGCAAGTTGAGTATCGTTTTTATGGAGAATCCAAAAGTAATAAAAAATAGGTGTTTCCATTTAAGTTTTGAAAACTCACCCCCGCTCCACCCCACAGGAGGGGCGAGGGTGATGTTTACGTATCATGACTCAATAGGTTTCAACAAATAAAGGAAACGTATTTTTTTCTTTTTGTAATTGGATGTGCCGTTCTCGAGATATTAAAGGGTGTATATTTTGACTTTAATGGCGTCCCGACGGCGAACGGGTGATCCGATCAAAAAATTTACCAGCGATTTGGAATCAGTGAAGAATTTCCTGTAAGATGACACTACTTCCAGCTTTCTAAACCCTGTAACATCGACCAACGCACAGACACACAGACATCCGGACGAATTTAGTAACCAACTTTTTGAAGTTGGTTGAAAAGAACTAAAACAAGGATGTGCATTGAGTCTAATACTGTCCGCAGTAGTGATGGACGAGATGAGCTCAACTGCACAGGCCTGCATACACAACGGTAAATTGACAAAGGACTGAGAAGAAAAAGAAGGTAGTAAAGTAACAGTAGTAACCCTGAATAGAGTTCCTTGCACATAGTTATGGGTGCAACGATATAAAATAGCCTCTTTTCCTGAATCGAATATGATTCGAAAAATGGACGGAAGTTCCGCAAAAATAATATACCAAGTTAGCCCCCCCCCCCCCCCCCCCCCGAGATTCAAGTAAATTCAATTGTTCCGAATATTCGCCGTGGCGATATGTTGCATATTGTTATGGTAATAACAAGGAAAAGGTTTTGGTTTTGGTGCACGGAGATTGTTTCGTTCCCATATGAGGAACAAACAAAAAAGGGAAAAAGAAGCGATCGATACCTCTGCCATGCAGAGATTGGGCCGGCGAATTTTAAAACAGGAACGATCAAACAGGAAAGGACACGGTCCCGACAATGTAAGGTGATAAAATATAGAGGAACACGCGTCTAATGGAGAAACTCACAAAACAATTTATTTGAATACTAACAATCTAAAAGTACTCAAGGGAAGTATCACGCTTTAAGAATGGCGGTAGTAAACTCCTGAAACGTATACTGGTATAATGAAGTTGCTTACAAAAATTTTACAATCAATCGTTTCATAAGGAAGATCCAAAGAACGGCAGGGATTCAGAGAAATATACATTTACATCTTCATAATGAGATAGGTCGTTGAAAAATCAATAGAATAGGTATACTCGTAGAAATCGAGCATTTATATGTATCTTTAATAGATTTGATGGCATTAGTAAAACTAAATTATATATCTAACATATTAAATGAAAAAGAAGTACCTAATGTAGTAATGAAGTACATAATTAAATAATTAAACTACAAAACAAACACGCAAATGTTAATGTTGACTAAGCAACACCTGAGTCCAAGAAGTTAGACATCAGCCAAATAAAAGATACTGGGTAGCTGAAAACTCGTATGGAACAACTTCATCAGCAAACAGGGCATAACCAAAATTTATAAAGCATGCGTGATAGACTGATGTCATAGAAGCAAGAATAGACAATAAGAAAACCATATTATTGCGAATATCTGAAATGATAGCACATGCGAATATTGACAGATATGAAAAGCAACACAGACAAGAAACGAATGCCACGTGCCAGATATAACTAAGTGTGGGGACGACAACGGAGAAGAGAATTGAATGCATATGTCAGAGTAGAGCCAAAGAATAGCAAACATTGCAAGACATGGGGAGAATCAGCTGAACTCATTTTAGTAGTGACATTTTTATTTTATATCACCCCTCCTTTGGGTGCACTCAATTACACCATTTCTTGCTAATTTTGAAACCTATCGGATATTAGCAGAAAGTAGTTCTTTCAAATTAAAAAGGACCTCCCTTAAATAAGAGTGTAATTACAGTGTAAACCTCCTTATCAAAAGTATGAGATGTTATAATTATTATTGTTAACTATAGATTTCACTACAAACAATAGCTACAAAAAAAGGATTGAAGAAATACGATTTCACTAATTTTTATTTGTTTTATCTCTTTTTACCTTTATTTACAATATAGCTGTAAAGTAAACTTTATTTTCAAAAAATAATACGCACCCTTCAATATTAATATTGTAAATATTGATAAAATCCTGTCAAAAAAATATGTAGGTAATCAAAGTTTACGTTACGTGTGCTAAAGTGGGCAAATCTCACGAGAGAACCTGGAAAGTTCGCCAGAGAGCAACATTTCAATACCTACCGAGCGTTTTACGTTCATTTAAGATACGAAAAGCTTTCATTTAGGATGCATTAAAGTGTAACAAGCTTATGTCATTTTAATATAAAATTCAATTCAGCAAAGTTTCGTTTCTCTCCATGAAAAGTTGTTACCTTCTTTCCAAATATACCAAATATTTTCTCACGTTGATATTATTTCGTATGATTTATGAATGTTATCTTCCTAACTCGCATACATAATGAACTCATTTAAATTGAGGTATTAAAATTTTCATTAGTCTTCGTAGACTGTCAAGAAATGTCTTAATATTATTAGAATATTATTCCTCCTAGGAAGGAAGGTTATAAAAAATGACTGAGTAAAAGATAGCTACTTTAAAAAAATAGATAAATCTACATAAGTATATAATTTAGTCCTTAGTGAAAATGTATTTATACTTATGGCTGTATTAACGATGGATTTGAATCGCAAATAAAGAAAATAAATCTAAATAAATAGAAATATTCTTTTCGCACACTTTCTTTTCCAAAGCCAAATGTGTGAAATACGGAGAAGGACGGATTTTAAAAGTATTCCGGAACAGCTTTGGCTGCAAATTGCTATATTTTTTGTGTAGGCAGTCGTTGAATAATGTACAAAGAAGACCTCCATAGTTGATAGTAGGTAGCTCTCTGTGCACTATTGGAAGGATGAGGAAGTAGCAGAAAACTGTTTCTAAGCTGAAGATCTGTTAGTATCAAATTTTGGGAAGGTTAGTAAACGTTTACTATACCTAAGTCAGTTTTGAGTTGAGAATAATGTTTGACAAGCCCTTGTAAGCTTAAATGAATTCTAGGCAACAGTTTTGGGTCACTTTAACACCAGATGGCCATAACCTTTACCTTATTATAATATCAAAGAGAATATATCTTTGTAATTCTACTAAAATCTTTATTTAGCCACATGTTATTATGATTATAATAGAACTTATTAATGCAGTTCCACAACGCAGGCCTAGATAAAGCAACGTTTAATTTAATTTGAATGTGAGTGGATATGTTGTACAATCGTTGATAAATTGTATGTCCCTCGATACACAGGCAACCACCGTAACCCATATCACGATTTTAAACGAAGATTAAAGACACAGCATTTAACATCTGATAAAATGCACAACATAATATAGTGTTATATTTAAATTCTTTTAAGTGTAGAATGTGGTTAGCGAAATATTTGTTAATCGATTGCGTTGCCATGAATAAGAGATTAGAAACAAAGCAGTTCATAGATATAAATTTTTCTAATTTAATCCTTTAAGTTGAATAACCTTAACACTGTACCTTTAATTAGCCATAAACACGATAGATGTTTATCTGTGACAGGATAGATAGTGTTAAAAGGAATATATCAGATTTCGTTTAAGATAATAAGTAGAACTAAATATCACAATTAAGGGTTATTTATAATTATAGGCAAATATATAGATTTTTTTTCAAACTGAATAATTAATTACATATAATGAACATCCTTTGGTCACACGATCTGCTGTTATACGTATGACCCTTATTCCTCCCGAAACTGCGTAACTAAATAAATGACCTTTCAACATTTCATAGCGTATGGAACACAAGCTTGTGCTATTGGAGCTGAATTATTTTAGAAAATAAAATAAAGTAAGAAGTGCCCGTCCACACTCAAAAACAGTAGGTATAGGTAACTAAGAACTGAAAGGCAAATCAGAATAGGTACCTACTAGAAAAGGAACTAATGCAAACAAATCTACGGATAAAAAAATGGACAAGCGATGGAAAGGGAAAATCTAGAAATTAATGCAATATCAGTTAATGATAGAAACAAAATATTGGGCCAATAACTAGAAGGTCTATAAAAAATAGCAAGAAATCATCATTGGATAATTAGGTATGTCATCGAAAAGCAGGAGAGAAGATGTGTGTAACAGATACGGGAAATATGGAAGATAAAAATATAGAAAAAAATTCGGAAAAGGTTATGAGTTATTGGAAAAGAAAGGAAAACAATGAAATTGATAGAAAAACTATAAACAGTACAAAAACACGGAACGTCAGAAGCTTAAATGGAAAAGAACACGAACTGATAGGAGAAATGGAGACATACAACATAGAATATCTAGAAATCACAGAAACAGGGAGAAAAAATAATGTCATGAAGGAATGGATTAGCTGATATGGGGGGGGGGGGGCGGAGGAGACTCTGAGCGAAATGGATAGATTCAATGATTAAAAACAGTAGTGTAGTGAATATAAACAATGGTAGCTTAAAAAACGAAAAAATAATGAGAAGAGAACTAAATTTAAACGAAAAACATGAGCAAATAGGACTTAGCTTATGCGCCTAATGGAAATGCCACAGCAGAGATCTTTTTAAAAAAAATCTGCAAGAAAAACTAATCAGAAAAGAAGATAATAATAATAATAATAATAATAATAATAATAAATTTTACACACCCTTAAATATGAGTACATGTACACCACACATAACATGCAAACTTGGACACAAAAAACTTTACACGGACGATATCCACAGGAGATTAACGGAGACTGTGTTGATACTATAGCAACGTATGCTTGGTTAACCAAATGTGATATTTTCCCAGAGTCAGAGGGTTTCATGTTTGCCATACAAGATCAGGTCATTTACACACGGAATTACAGATAACACATAATTAAAGATAGGACAATTACACATGATCTTTGTAGACAATGTTCGCAAAGACCAGAAATCATACAACACATTATATCAGCATGTACACGTCTAGCACAAACAGAATACAAACACCACACACAAACTTTATTGGGATAGGACACTACTCACAGACAAAACTGTATATAACAATAGGCCAGATATAACACTTATAGATAAAACACAAAAAATCATATACATAATAGATATTGCCGTTCCCAACACAAACAATTTAGACAATACACACGCAGAGAAACACCGCAAATACACTGATATAGCTCAGGAACTTAAAGGCGCAATGGAGAATGGGAACGGCTCTTACAGTACCCATTGTTCTTAGTGCAACCGGAGTTATACCAAAAACAATACATCACAGTTTACACATTTTAGGTTTAGGTTGATAAGAATATACATACAATTACAAAAGGCAGTCATCATCAACACTTGCCACATAGTTAGAAAATTTCTAAACATAACGGAAGATACCGCACATCACTCAGAACCACATCACACACTTTCAACTAATACCATTCAAACACAAAATGAAACACAACACTCAATCCTCCCTTCACAAATTGAAACTCTGTTGCATACACAACATAACATTACAGAAAGTCCATTAACAACACACAACACTTCAACAACCACTCATGTGACACCTCTAACTCGTTCACATACACCCAAACGCAAACACACAATCCACTCACAAAACACAAACAATACATTACCCACTCGAGTGCAACCTATGCGCCGAGCTAAACAACAAACATTTACACAATAAACATAATACATATGTTTCTTTACAGCTTTATTTTATATAGGTATATGTATCTATTACTAGAACCAAAGATTGTCTTTGCTAGAACCAAAGTATACTCTTTGCTAGAACTAATCGTTACTTGATTCCGATCCGTGCGGTTAGTTAACCAGGCTTGGCCTGAGTATCGATAAGAACCGAAATACAATAATAATAATAATAATAATAAGTCATTAGTCAAAGGAATGGATGAGTTGGTGAAGAAAACAAAGGTAATGAAGGACACATGGGGAAACAAGAAACTCAAACGGTAGAACGCTTATTGAATTCTGCATTCAAAATCATTTAGTTATAGCAAATACAAAGATTCTAGAAACGAAAAATCGATAATAGATATTTCTTGGTTCACAAAAACCTATGGCACATTTTCAAAAAAAGGTGTAGAAATCGGATGTGACCATCATTTGTTAACATTGCCCCCCCCCCCCTCGCTCACTGTACTATCGAGTGTTTACTGTTTAAGTTATTTTTGTTTGTATTTGTCCTGATATAATAATAATAATAATAATAATGGTCTTTATTTCCTATGAGTCGAGCGATACCTATACAAAACAAAACATACTTTGATTATAAAAATAAGAAGATACAATAAAAAATAAAAAGATAAACTAAAAATAAAAATACAAAGCGAATCATAGAAAACCACATGGTGCAGTTCAAGTAAAACTTGCTCTTCCACTGAAGCCATGTTTTTAAGATTAATTAACAATGAGAAATTTCCTATTACTAAACCAAACAAATTAAAAACTAAAAAAACTTCTGTGATGATGGTGGATGTGAGTATTATGAATATGAGTGATAATGTATGTTGTGACGAAGATTAGGCAGTAGTTGTATGAATCATACTAAATAAAATTTATTGACTTTTAGTCTGGTTTTGCTTTAACCAGCTTCTGTACTTGATACGAAAGGTGTTCACCGATTTGATTTTTAGATCGCTAGGTACTGAGTTGTATATTTTAGAAATTTGATAGGAGAAGCTACGTTCATAAATTGAAGTTTTATGCATTGGAGGAGTTATCGTTCCTTTAAAGCGAATATTGAGATTATGCACGTCTTCTCTAAAATGTATTAATCTATATAGATAAGAAGGCTTTTTTTCAATAATAATCTTATGATAGAAAGTGGCTGCCTGAAGTTTCCTTCTGTTACTCATTGTAAGCCACCGGAGTTCAGGTAACTTATGAGAAACGTGATCATAAAGTCTAAACCCAAAAATTAACCGAATGCAAGAATTTTGTACCCTTTGAATTCTTCTAACAGTATCACTAGTCAGAAATGGTCCGTATATTGAAGAGCAAAAGGCAAAATGAGACAAAACCAAGCTTTCACATAGTAATGTCTTCATCTGAATGCTTAATGAAAATCTATGAGGATATATAAGCCTGAGATTAAAATACGCTCTTCTTATGCAATTGGCAATATGAGTATTGAAGCGCAAATTGCTGTCAATTGTTAACCCCAGATTACGATGTTCATTTACAATCGGTAATTCAATACCTTCAACGGTTAACTGAATATGATTTTCTAATAGCTGAACATCATTTCTATTACCAAAAATTAAGGCTACACTTTTATTCGGATTTAGCTTAAAATCGTGCTTTGAAGACATTTCTGAGATTGCAGTTAAATCTTTGTTAATATCTGATAGTGCTCTCAAATAGTCGTTATACTTAAATGAATGAAACAACTGGGTATCATCTGCATACATATGGATATTACACGTTTTTAAACTTTTACATAAAAAAGACGTATATATAATATATAAAAGAGGCCCAAGTATTGATCCTTGAGGAACACCTTGAGTAATCCTAGTCGAATTCGAGATACCCTCTGGTATCTTCACTAATTGTCTTCTATTAGATAAATAACTTTCAATCATGGCAACAGAACTGTCAGATAAACCAACATATTGTAAAACTGCGCATAGGAGTCGATGATTGATTGTATCAAACGCCTTACTATAATCGAGCAATACTAAAACCGTGACGTATCCCTTATCAGTTGCAGATAAGATGCTATCCATGACATGGGTAAGGGCAGTAGTAGTGCAGCTGTGGTGTGGTCTAAAACCAGATTGGAATTCATTAACGATGTTATGCTGCTCAAGATGATTCCTAAGCTGCATCTCAAGTACTTTTTCTAGTATTTTCGATAACGTTGGTAAAATACTAATTGGCCGTAAGTCTTTGAGTTCGGTTGGATGAGATGTTTTAGGTATGGGTATAATCAAGGCAGTTTTCCACATATCCGGAAATGTATTTGCTAAAAAGCAACAATTGATAATGTGGGTGACAAAGGGTATGATAAACGGGCAGCAAAGCTTTATCATCAGAGCACTAATACCATCCGTGCCCATACTATTACTTTTTAATTTGTTGATAATTGAATATAAAATATTTCTCAATCTCTCTTTACAACTGTTTCAGAAAGTTTCAAATAATAATGATTGAAACAAAAACATCTAATGAAATAACAACGTAGGTATAAAATCTGTAAACATCATACAACTTTACTCGAAATTAAAAGTGAGGGGAGGGGAGGGGGTTAAGCGATTAAAGCGAACATTAGTTTGAATACTTGAAAAGAGAGGAAGTTGGTCTTGAAAACTAGTCGTCTTTCAAGAAAATCGAATTACGTTAGTTATTATGCCAAATATTACTTGCTAGTAGAAGACCGGCACCTTTTCCCCCCCGTTTTGACGTCACGGTGGGGGGGGGGCATGGCCCACGTGGAGGACGTGTTTTATCCTTAGGGATGATCCTGGATGACGTAATTTATCCTTAGGGATGATTCTGGATGACGTAATTTGTCCTTAGGGATGATTCTGGATGACGTAATATATCTTTAGGGATGATTCTGGATGACGTAATTTATTCTTAGGGATGATTCTGGATGACGTAATGTATCTTTAGGGATGATTCTGGATGACGTAATTTATCTTTAGGGATGATTCTGGATGACCTCCTGGTTCCTGGACGACTTTCCTGGTTTCTGAATGTCTTTTTGGTTTTCCTGGATGCCTTTCTGGAAGCCCTTTTGGCTTTCCTGAATGCCCTTTTGGCTTTTCTGAATGTTTTTTCTTAATGCCTTTTTGGCTTTTCCGTATGATTTCCTGAATGCCTTTTTAGCTTTCCTGGATGTTTTTTCTTAATGCCTTTTTGGCTTTTCTGGATGTTTTTTCAATGTCTTTTTGGCCTTCCAAGATAATTTCCTGAATGCCTTTTTAGCTTTTCTGGATGTTTTTTCTAAACGGCTTTTTGCCTTTCCCTGATGATTTCCTGAATGCCTTTTTGGCTTTTCTGTTTTCTTAATGCCTTTTTGGCTTTCCAGGATATTTCCTGAATGCCTTTTTAGCTTTTCTGGATGTTTTTTCTTAGCGCCTTTTTGTCTTCCCGGATGATTTCCTGAATGCCTTTTTGGCTTTTCTGGATGTTTTTTCTTAACGCCTTTTTGCCTTTCCCGGATGATTTCCTGAATGCTTTTTTGGCTTATCTAAATGCCTTTCTGGAAGCCCTTTTGGCTTTTCTGGATGGCATAATTTAGCCAAGTTCAGAATCAGGGGGACGTCATTTGACCTTGGGTATTTCCAAGGCCACGTAGATGGCGCTGTTTTGACCTTGGGTATTTTCAAAGTCGCGTAGATGGCTCTGTTTTGACCTTGGGAGTTTCCAAGGCCACGTAGATGGAGCTGTTTTGACCTTGAGATTTATTTCTGAACTTTGCTCAAGGTCCACGTAGAGGGTGCTGTTTTGACCTCGCGGACGACTTTGAAACTACTTTGAGAGATTTTGCCATTGGGTTTTTCCGATAATGTACTATAAATTGGGTGTCCATCAACCCAAGAGCAGGGTACCGGACCATCATCCACGCAGACGTTTAAGCACATTAATGTAATTGGAGAATCAAACGAAAAATTTATTAAGAAATTTAATACAACATGTAGATCTTTAAGATTTAATTTCAACGATGAAACATGTAAGGACAATCCCTTAACATGGCTACAGGTAAGAAATATATTATAGTTTCCTAAAAATTTTATTTAATACTTATTTTTCAGAGTGCGTTCGAAGAACTACATACGTATATTGTGAAGGATGCGGCTCCTTCAGATCGGGTCGGAATCGCATTGAGAAATCCCAATTTCCCAGACAAACCGATCGGGCTTTCGTTTAGAAGAGTGGACCAGTTGTCGGTGGGGGTGATAATGTCACTACTAGAAAAGGTAATGCAGAGCAATGCTAGCTTTTTTTCAAGTGACTTGTTAGTTTTAAACGTGGATAGAGTTACGATACCGGTCGGCTATGGGCGCAAAAACTTGACAGGGTTAAAGTTTGAAGACTTTTGTAAATCTAAAAAACAAGGTATTATTGTTGTACCAGCATCGACCGATAATAATTGTTTAGCTCGTGCACTAGTCCTAGCGATAGCGTTTAGAACCAACGATACAATGCGTCATGGTATGGAAATGGGTAGTCCATTACTCCAAAGGCGCGCCATGCAGCTCTGCCATACCAGCGGTGTAGACCTCAGTCAGGGTGGTAGTTACCAGCACATTCAATCATCCCAAAATCATTTAGCATCATATACCATAGTTGTTTATAATTCTAGAATAGGTGATTCAGTTTGTTTTGAGGGTCCTAGGGATCCAGGTAGAGTAGTCTTAAATTTATTGTTAAAGGACGAGCACTACAACGTCATTATTAACTTGACTTCGGCCTTTACTTGCAGTTATTACTGTGAGCAATGCAGAAAACGCAGTAATAACAAAAAGGATCATATGAAATGTCAGTATCAGTGTCCTTGTTGCCATGAAAAGCTACCTTGTTCCATTCAAAACCCTAAAATTGTTTGCAATGATTGCAAGAGAGATTTTCACGGACAAGAATGCTTTCAAAACCACAAGGACACTGATCTGTGCAAAAAATTACACAGATGCTTGAAGTGCCTGAAAACCATCGAAGTAAAAGGTAAACATAGATGTGGTTACAGCTATTGTACCACGTGCAGGAGCCAAAAACCTATTGGGCATCTTTGCTACATGGCCGTTAACATGGCTCCACGCGACACCGATGGAGGTAAAACATCTATGTTTATCTTTTACGATTTGGAGTGTATGCAAGAAAAAATGTGTGAGGGAACGAATGATCGATTTCTGCATGAGTCCAATCTATGCGTGGCCGTGAATGTTTGCCCCGTTTGTATCAAATGCACCGACGATTTGGATGAGTCGTGTCCTACGTGTGGCGAAAGAGTGCACATTTTCAGGGAAGATCCTGTTGAATCGTTTCTGTCGTATGTTGCCGAGAAAGCGCGAAAATTCAAAGTTACTTGCATCACACATAACATGAAGGAGTACGATGGATGTTTTGTGCTTAGATGCATGCTAGCTAATAGTGCCCGGTGGAGGCCCAAAATTATCTCCAACGGTCTCAAATTAATTTTAATCCAATGCGACGATATTAGATTTATCGATTCCCTTAGTTTCATCCCGTCATCTCTCTCGGTATTTCCGAAAACTTTCAATTTCTCCGAATCCAAGGGATACTTTCCATTTCTCTTTAACACATCCGAAAATCAGAATTATGAGGGAAAATCAGAATTATGAGGGTCCTTTGCCTGCCTTTGAATATTTTTGTACCGATCAGATGTCGACGAAAGGGCGACAAAAACTTTTAGACTGGCACGCAACCCAAAATAATTCTGTTTTCAAGATGAGTGAAGAGATTGTGAAGTATTGCCTAATGCATGTTAAGATTTTGGTTAAAGGTTGCATTCAATTCAGGTCGATGTTCATGGACCAAAATAAAGTCGATCCATTTGAGGAGTCAACCACAATTGCGAGTGGTTGCAATAAGGTGTTCCGCAGGTTATTCCTCAAAGAAAACACAATTGGTCTGATTCCAAAAGGCGGTTACAGACGTGCCGACAAGCAATCCAAAGTGGCAATACAGTGGTTACGCTGGGTGAAACATTCTCAGCAAGTGACCATACAGCATGCCGGAAAAGCTCGTGAGTTCAGAATACCTGAAGGTATTAAAGTCGACGGTTATTGTGCGGAAACAAATACGGTTTACGAGTTTCTGGGATGCTATTGGCACGGCTGCGAAGAATGTTTCCCCAACCAGGCCAATGTTGACCCCAAGTTGGACATAAATACAGCAATGTTTGTCCGAAATGAGAACACGGTGGCTCGTTCTCAGCGTCTTCGCAAGCACAGATATAATCTTGTGGAGATGCGCGAATGCGATTTTAAAAGACTAATAGCTGCAAACCACGAATTACGAACATTCATATATAATTTAGGCGACCAAGATGACGAACCCTTAAACCCCCGAGACGCTTTTTACGGTGGTCGCACTAATGCCAGCAAACTCTACCATAAGTGTGATGGCATTAGTGAGAAAATTATGTATTACGACGTGTGTTCGCTATACCCCTTTGTAAATAAATATTGTAAATATCCCATAGGTCATCCAAAAATTCATGTAGGCTTAGAATGTAAGAACATTTCATTAGATACGGTGGAGGGTTTAATTAAATGCCGAGTACTACCACCCTCTGATCTGTATCACCCTGTTTTACCCTTGAAAATGCATGGCAAGCTTATGTTTTTGTTATGTAGGACTTGTGGCGCAGAGCTAAATGAAGGGGAATGTGGACATAGTGAAGCCGAGCGCAGTTTCTTGGAACGTTTGTAGCTGACGAGCTGCGTAAAGCTATCGCTAATAATTATAAAGTCTTGGACATTTTCGAAATTTGGGAGTATGAGGTGACAGTATACGATAAAGCCACGAAACAGGGTGGGCTGTTTAGCGGGTACATCGATAGTTTCCTTAAACTGAAACAGGAATGTTCAGGTTGGCCAAGTCATTGCACTACAGATGCCGAGAAGAAGAAATACATAGAAGATTATTACGAAAAAGAGGGGATTCGATTAGACGAAAATAACATTAAGAAAAACCCCGGTTTACGGTACTTGGCCAAACTCATGTTGAATTCATTTTGGGGAAGTTTGGGCAACGTGAGAATTTAACCCAGACCAGTATTGTATCTGAGCCAAAGGACCTTTTCAAATTATTTACAGATCCTTTGGTTCAGGTACAAACCATTAATCCCATTAACGATGATGTGGTGCTTGTAAGTTGGGACAGGCCTGAGGGTGAGGGTGAGAACCTAAAAACTATTAATGTGTCCATAGCCGCGCTTGGAAAAATTAGGCCGGCGTGTTCTGTATTACGATACAGATAGTGTCATATTTGTTGTGAAACCCGGCGACTGGAAGCCAACTTGTGGCGATTTCCTTGGTGAGATGACCGATGAGCTGGAGGCGTACGGGAATGGAAGTTACATAGAAGAGTTTGTTAGTGCGGGGCCGAAAAACTACAGTTATAATGTGTTTTCCACCAGTGACCAGACACTTAAATCAACGTGCAAAGTGAAGGGTATTACCTTAAACTATAAAAATTCTCGTGTTATAAACTTTGAAACAATGAAAGATATGGTGCTTAGTAATAGTAAGGATTCTCTGTATGTTTATAATGATAGGAAAATAGTTAGAGATCAGAGTTATAATGTAATCAGCAGACCAGAATCTAAACAATATAGGGTAAGCTACTCTAAGCGGCGAAGAATCGAAAACTTTGATACTTTGCCGTTTAGATATAAAGAATAAATACAAAAATAAGATAATATATTTATATAAATAAATGCAAATAAAAAGAAACATGTTTTATTTCAGTCAGTTTGCGTAAGGTATGGTTTAACGATTCTCGTAGTTCTGTGCATTACATGATTGTCTGGCAATATCCCCATAAGCAGGCCCGTAAAGGGGAATGGGAACAATATGCTAGAGATTCTGTTCGTTTCGCAAGACGAGTTGAAATCGTCAGCAAAGCTATTTCACCAATATTAGAAAAGGAACATCGGAAATTTGTATTGGCCACACGCGCTTACCATAATGTGCCTCCTTCAATTGATTGATACAGCAATTGTTTATTAAACGTCCACGTATTCAGTTTGCTTGGACATTAAATATGGCCGACAAAACCAAAATGGCTGCAAAAATCAAAATTCCCACCAAAACCAAAGTGGCTAACAGTTCTAATCGTACGCACAACACATCTTAAGGTGCGCACGACATAATTTATGGTGCGTACAACAATATTGTATTGTGCGCAAGGTAAAAGGTACTGTGCGCACGTCAGAAAGTACTGTAAGCACGTCAAAAAGGATTGTGCGCAAGGTAAAAGGTACTGTGTACACGTCAAAAAGTATTGTGCGCAACGTAAAAGGTACTGTGCGCACGTCAGAAAGTACTGTGAGCACGTCAAAAAGGATTGTGCGCAAGGTAAAAGGTACTGTGCACACGTCAAAAAAGTATTGTGCGCAAGGTAAAAGGTACTGTACGCACGTCAAAAAAGTATTGCGCGCAAGGTAAAAGGTACTATGCGCACGTCAAAAATGTATTGTGCGCAAGGTAAAAGGTGCTGTGCGCACCTCAAAAAAGTATTGTGCGCAAGGTAAAAGGTACTGTGCGCAAGGTAAGAGGTACTGTGCGCACGTCAAAAATAGTAGATAATAATAATAATAATAATAATATCCATTTATTAAGTTTTGCAAGATACAAAACCTACAAAACCTACAAGACCTAGATCCTGATTAAGATTACAAAATTTAATCGCAAAGAAACAATTATTCTTATAAAAACATGTACAAAAAGGTGCTAAGAAAAAACATCCAGAAAAGCTAAAAAGGCATTCAGGAAATATCCTGGAAAGCTAAAAAGGCATTAAGAAAACAGAAAAGCCAAAAAGGCATTCAGGAAATCATCAGGGTAAGGCAAAAAGCCGTTAAGAAAAAACATCCAGAAAAGCTAAAAAGGCATTCAGGAAATTATCCTGGAAGGCCAAAAAGACATTGAAAAAACATCCAGAAAAGCCAAAAAGGCATTAAGAAAAAACATCCAGAAAAGCTAAAAAGGCATTCAGGAAATCATACGGAAAAGCCAAAAAGGCATTAAGAAAAAACATTCAGAAAAGCCAAAAGGGCATTCAGAAAGGCATCCAGGAAAGCCAAAAGGGCTTCCAGAAAGGCATCCAGGAAAACCAAAAAGACATTCAGAAACCAGGAAAGTCGTCCAGGAACCAGGAAGTCATCCAGAATCATCCCTAAAGATAAATTACGTCATCCAGAATCATCCCTAAAGATACATTACGTCATCCAGAATCATCCCTAAGAATAAATTACGTCATCCAGAATCATCCCTAAAGATATATTACGTCATCCAGAATCATCCCTAAGGACAAATTACGTCATCCAGAATCATCCCTAAGGATAAATTACGTCATCCAGGATCATCCCTAAGGATAAAACACGTCCTCCACGTGGGCCATGCCCCCCCCCCCACCGTGACGTCAAAACGGGGGGGGGGGGAGGTGCCGGTCTTCTACTCTTGCTGTTAAAGATAGGAAATGTCAGAAGTAATTCTAATAAAATTGTAAATGAATAATTACTTTGTCAATGAATATAAAATACATTTCATGTATAGGATTAGAGTATTGTTTTGGATTAACTTTCTTTATAGGTATATAGACAAATAAAAATGTCATAATTTTCCAAAAATAAAACAAAAGTTCGTTAGTATCATATTGTGGGAGAATTTGAATTCACCTACGATAATTATGTTCTACTTGCATAAAAGTAACTAAATCCTTGAATGTCGACTTAATTAGCCAAATGCGAGTAATTGATGTTTAGAACTTCGATGGTGTTCGATTTGTAAAAAGTGGTTTGGTTTGATTTTATGAGTCGTGTTGTAGACATGATAATAATTTTTTAATTTTAAATAAAGACCAATAAACTAAAAATATAAAAAAATTAGTATGTACCTACAAATATAACTATGCATTTAATTTCTTCTGTATTTATAATAATAAAGCCGGTATGGAGCACTAATTGGTCATTCTGTACATCTCGGGATTATAAAATTTGAACTAATTTGTCCATTTAGCGCTTTCGTTCATAGCAAACGATTCAAGTTTATTTTTTTATTTTTTTTATGGAAGCATTATTGAAGTAAAGCAATATTAAACGTATGTTTCAAATATTAGCTACACTAGATGCTCCTTTTTTATGTTATGTTCCTCATAATTGCTTTGTGCATCTGACATAAAGATGGGTTGGCGTCGCTAAGAGATTTTTGTCTACGTCCAGTCGTTCCACAGCGCTGAATAGTTTAGAAAAGTCTACCAATTTTAGAGGACTCACCTGACCTTTATCTGTAGGTATAGGTACTATTTCATCTGTAATATTCGTAAGTAATTATAGAACTGTAGCCTTTTGGAGAGTCAGAACTCAGATTGACAGTTTCTGGATGACTAAGTAGTTTCAGGCAATAACGTTACGCGTCAAACGTTCCAACACGAAGGGAACACAGAATTACAATTATTACATAATATAATGGAGTATCTAACAGTATGTGTGGAAAACATAATGGAATCATAAATCATTTTAATTTTAATTACAGCCGGAAGGATTGGTTTTAATTTTATTGAGCATAAAAGGCATTTCTGTTATTTTATTAAACTATGTACCTACGTATGTTCAAAAGGACTTTTCGCATTTGAGTTAATATTGTATAAGTTCAAAGTTCAAAATCCTGTTTGTTTTAACTCGTCGACCAAAAACCTAATTAATGCTGTCGGCACTATCCAGATAAAATTAATTCGAGTATGGCCTGTTTTTCATACGTTCAATTTTGGGGGTTTTTGGAAATTGGCATCTTTAAAGCGTACGACTTTTTCGTTTCCTATCACATCGGAGCAATAATTTCAAATTTCCTTGTTTCCGTTTATAATTTACAAGTGTTTACTCTTTTACATTTACTAAGAGTGCATAATAATTAAATTTCATTCGGTCTTGAACAGTTCATTAAAATAATTTTATTTAATTCATTGCCAAACAGATTACAAGCATCTATTTATCGAACAATAGTCTTAATAAATGTTGCGAACCTTATATTGTGATAAGATTTCAATGCCCAGTAATTAACGCGTGACCTCAGGTCAAGAGTTGATATCAACGTAGAAAAGTAAATATTTTTCATTTATCATCCAACTTTAGAAAAAATAGTATGAAGAAAAACACGTGTCACAATTATTTTTTGCCGTACTCATCCCTTTGCAGACCTCCTTTCACTCGGTCTGCAAATTAGTGCAAATCTTGTCTTCGTGCGGCAAAAAGTCTCATTGTGACACTTGTTTTTCAATATACTATTCCAAATCTCGGGTAGATTTTTTGATCGGATCATCGGTTCGCCGTCGGGAAATTTAAAGACAGATTCTATTATTCTTATCTGTTCTTATTAATCCTCGTAGCGATTTATTATAATTTTATTTTTTGTACAAATTATTCAGGAAACGGTGTAATAAATGAAGTCAAATGCTCCGTCATACATAAACCATAATTTTTCCGAACAACACTAGATAACCTAATTAAATTACTGTAGCGAGTACTAGAGGCCTCGCATATAACGCGGATCGAAAATTAAAGCGGCAAACATTTAAAATCACAACAAAGCGAAAAATAAAATAACTAACCCATAAATGTAATTGATATACCAAAATAAAACAATGAAACTCGATTCATAAAATAGAAATAGTAAAAATAAAACTATTTGACGTTACACAAAAATGGTGTACAAGTCAATGGTATAATATGGAAACGTTTTCATCAAAGAAAAAGAACGTTTGGAAATTATACTTTGACAAATTAGATTAGATCTGTAACAGAACATCCTTTGTAAAAATAGGGTAAATGTGATGTTTTCGAGAAGAGTAAGAGGTTTACTACAAGCCTCGTACATACCTCAACTCTCTAATTTATTATTTGCATTAGTAGTTCCTTTTTTCCGCTTTCTTGAATTTTTTCTTATCATTTTCGTGTCTTATTATTTGCCACCTTTTTCTGAGTTTTCTTCGTTCGTGTATTTTATTTTTAACTATTACAGGAAGTTTTTCTTCGGCAGTGGTTATATTATCTGGCGTAGCAGTCGAAGCTGCTGGTTGTATTGATTTGGTGATAGCAATTACTGCAAGATCAAGATCTGCTGCTGTTTTTAATGATATGTGTAATGTTACGGTACAACCTATATGTGTATGTATGCAAAGGTTACGTTATATCAAGTCTCTGGTTACGGTCAAATATTAGATATTAGATGGGTGTCGCATAAGCGCAACACAAGTGGGAATCGAATTCATTTGTTCGTTGGCAATGAATATACTAATATACATACTGTTCGCTAAAGTTTATTGCATGTCTTAGCAAGTAAGTAATTATTATTAATTGTTATATTGTACATTAGCAATGTTTATTTTTGTGAGTTGTAATTACATACTTGTTATTGGTAGTTTCGTGATTGTATTTTCGTGGTTCGTGATTAATCCTTAAAGAAAGGCCTATCTTAGAAATTCAAGCTCACCGAACAGACTAAATGGACTGGCAATGATGTCAATTCATAGGGAACTACCCGTTTCCGAATACGAAAGAATAGAGAAACTTGCACAAGCACAACATCCAAGGGAATTGGATTTTGTATTATAATAATATTTATTTTATAACTTTCTGTAAAACAAATGTTTTTTAAAATTGGTACCTAGATCACACCGCACTTTTTATATCCTCTCCCAAGGCTGTAGTCTGCGTACCCCACTGCCAGCTTGGGTGAATAATGTGGTAAAGAAGTCTCAGGGACGCACCGCCATCCACCGGCCGTTTCGTTGCTGGTCCCGGAAATCTCATCTGGGTTTGATCCGTAAATACCTAATACGTACAACCGTAGCTCACCACGTACCCTTATAATATACAGGGTTAGTAAAAAGTCCCGGAACGGTCGAATAACTTTGTTATTTGAAAATTATGATTTCTGAAATTTGGTATGGGGGTATAGTTAATATAAATGCATTTTATGCAATAAAGTTTTTTTTTTCACTTCCGGTGTAATCGGAAATACGTCCAACTTTTTTTTTTAAATGGAACCCCCAGATTTTTTTAACACTTTTGAATGCAAAATAAAAAACTACGTTCAGGAAGTATTAACATGTTTAATTTTATTCACAACAAAACAGTTAAAAAATTAAAAAAGTGTCCTAATACAGAAAAATCAAGATACCTGTCTATTCAGGTTGCGATTACAATAATTGTTCAAAATGCTCTCCATTTACAATTTGACAAAAATGTAAACGGTCAGTAAAATTTCTTATTGAATTTTGTATTTGTTCTGGAGTGATGCGATTGGCTTCTTGAACTATTCTCTCTTCCAATTGTTCAAGATTATGGGGACACTTTTTTAATTTTTTAACTGTTTTGTTGTGAATAAAATTAAACATGTTAATACTTCCTGAACGTAGTTTTTTATTTTGCATTCAAAAGTGTTAAAAAAATCTGGGGGTTCCATTTAAAAAAAAAAGTTGGACGTATTTCCGATTACACCGGAAGTGAAAAAAAAAACTTTATTGCATAAAATGCATTTATATTAACTATACCCCCATACCAAATTTCAGAAATCATCAAATAACAAAGTTATTCGACCGTTCCGGGGCTTTTTACTAACCCTGTATGTATAATTGTGCACAATCTGTGGATTAAGAACGTTCATTTTTAGATGCAGATGTAATAATTTTGTGCATGTATTTAATTAAATTTCAAATTGATCGTTTAACCTTCGGATGGCCAAGGTGGGGTTCAATCGGACCCCAGACCTATTTTTTGTGTCGTAGCTATTTTAGTAGCAAGAAAATCGGTTTGAGGTTCTTTCTAGCTGAATATTTATTATTTATACATACCCTCATATAACGATTTTGGGTCAAAATTTTTTCGTTTTTTAGAAATTAATTAATTGTTGCTTTATTTTCTTTGTATTCTTTACCTTTATTTTCGGTGTATCCCTAGATTTTTTGTATTACACTGTAATAATCGTTTTATGTTGATCCATAAATTTATATTACGCTGTAAAAATTGCTTTTTGTTTGTAATAATAAAAGATGTTTGTCTAAAAAGCTATTTTTTTTATTTATTAACTTATTACATCGGTACACAGGGTGTCTCACGGTGACCGTCGGTTAGAAGTATATCAAGAACTGTAAAAGCTAGAAATTTGAAATTTTGCACATGCGACATGGAGTGTTTAATCTATTAAATAAAAATTTTTTGGAAATTTTCAAAGCCAACCATGTTTAGTCAAGTATGTAATTATAAATTTCATTAGAAAAATGTAAATAACTCTGTAATCATTGATTTTAGGTATAGGAACATGTTTAATTTTATTCACAACAAAACAGTTAAAAAATTAAAAAAGTGTCCCCATAATCTTGAACAATTGGAAGAGAGAATAGTTCAAGAAGCCAATCGCATCACTCCAGAACAAATACAAAATTAAATAAGAAATTTTACTGACCGTTTACATTTTTGTCAAATTGTAAATGGAGAGCATTTTGAACAATTATTGTAATCGCAACCTGAATAGACAGGTATCTTGATTTTTCTGTATTAGAACACTTTTTTAATTTTTTAACTGTTTTGTTGTGAATAAAATTAAACATGTTAATACTTCCTGAACGTAGTTTTTTATTTTGCATTCAAAAGTGTTAAAAAAATCTGGGGGTTCCATTTAAAAAAAAAATTGGACGTATTTCCGATTACACCGGAAGTGAAAAAAAAAACTTTATTGCATAAAATGCATTTATATTAACTATACCCCCATACAGTGGCGGATTTAGGGGGGGGGCTTTAAGGGCTGGTGCCCAGGGCGGCAAAAATTAGGGGGCGGCAAAACAATACGAGAGTAGAACCCCACCACTTTTTTCTGACGTCATAAGCCCCGCGCACTATTCACCCACGTGAGCGACATAATTTGACCTTGAAATGACCTTCACCTTGAAAAGACCTTCACCTCGAAATGACCTTCACCTTGAAATGCCCTTGAAATGACCTTCACCTTGAAATGACCTCCACCTTGAAATGACTGAAATTTAACCTTGAAATTTGTTCTTGTTCTCTCCACTAGTCTGGGAATTCCCAGCGATAACGTGCTATAAATAAGCGTAATCGACTTTAGATAAGTTAGTTAGTTCTGTTACTGTATTCACCATGGAATGTTTAAGTGTTAATCAAATTTTGGGTTTGTTTCGCGACGGTGTTTTGTTGACCGACGAGCTGTTGATAAAGGCTTATAATATTATTAATTACAAGGTGGTTTGTGAAAATGATGCCATCGATTCGATGAGTATTTACGAGGAGTTGGTTCAATGTATATGTGGGTATATGTGGGTTTTATTTTTGAATTTAATTATTTTTATTGCAGACAAGAGATTGATAATTGAGAGACATGCCATGAAGTAGCCCTGCTACCAGCCCAAGCCTGAAGATTATCAAGATTTTCAAGATTGTGCTAAAAATTATTACGGGATCACATTACCAGAAGAAGATGCTGTACAGAATCAATAGATAAGACTAGCAAAAATGTATTTTCAAAATAAAAAGCTTTATTTAGAGTGTTTATTATTTGAGATAGGTACTTCAAAGTTTCTCCGGTACTCAGTACTATTTCAGCATCGGGAATGGAAAGCCAGTTTCAGCATCCTTTTTCGGCAATCGTTGCAGGCCCATCAGGCTGCGGAAAATCCTATTTCGTGGTTAATTTTCATAAACAGATGTCAAAATTGTGTAATACTAATTTTAAAAAGGTTTATTGGTTCTACGATCAATGGCAATCACTGTACACGGATTTAAGTTCATCGGCGGTGGAATTTCAGCAAGGTTTGCCCGATATGAATATGTTTGATGGATTGGAACCGGTGCTAATAATAATTGACGACCTAATGCGCTAATCCAATTCTTCGATAGTTGATATTTTTACGAAGGGATGTCATCACAGAAATCTAAGTGTTTTCTTTCTAACGCAAAACGTTTTCCATCAAGGGCGCGGCCAAAGAGATATTTCTCTTAATGCTCACTATATAATCTTATTTAGGAATCCTCGCGATCGAGCTCAAATAAAACATTTAACGAGACAAATTTGCCCTGAAAATTCAAAGTTTTTGGAAGAGGCGTACCAAGATACAACATCCAGGCCGCACGGATATTTGATGTTTGACTTGAAACAAGGCACGCCGGATGCATTGCGTTACAGAACGTCCATATTTGGAGAAGAAGAAGATGGCGCATGTTGTATTTACGTACCCAAAAAAGGTATAAAGTCTCAGATCACGAAAACTTAACTATTTCTTAAAACGCGATGGCTGAAGCAACAACAGCGATTACTGAAGATAATGTCGAACTGCTTCGAGCATTATCAAAATTAGGTAATAAAGAAAGACTAGCTCTGTTAAAATGTTTAGATGGCAAACAAGTCCATTGTATTTGCGAGTGCATTTACAATACTTTAAAAGGCAATGTACCCTTATCGAAGCAACAGAAGCGTCGGGTCTCCTGTCACAAAACAACGCTAAGACGTCATTTCAAGGTGAAGGTCATTTTAAGGTGAAGGTCATTTTGAGGTGAAGGTTATTTCAAGGTGTCGCTCACGTGGGTGAATAGTGGGCGGGGCTTATGACGTCAGAAAAAAGTGGTGGGGGCAAGTGTCCCGGTTCTACTTACGGGCTACAATTTAGATAAAAATCCCAAACATCATTTACGCTGCACTTTCAGTTTATTCAGTCGGGTTTATTTAAATATGGTCCTAATCAGATGGATTATCCTATTTGGCCACTGGCCACAGGCTTTCTAAGAATTTGCATGACCATTTGCCGCTTCTCGTCGTCCAGATGTAGTATGTTTTATTGTTTTATTAATGAAATAAATTGTGTTTATTTTTAATAAAAAATGTTTTCTGGACTTCAGACTTGCATAAATACCTAAGGTTTATTCCTGTGGTGAGGGAGATGTGATGGGGCGGCAATTTTCTTGTGTCCCTAGGCGGCAGAAGCATAAATACGCCTCTGCCCCCATACCAAATTTCAGAAATCATAATTTTCAAATAACAAAGTTATTCGACCGTTCCGGGACTTTTTACTAACCCTGTATATTATAAGGGTACGTGGTGAGCTACGGTTGTACGTATTAGGTATTTACGGATCAAACCCAGATGAGATTTCCGGGACCAGCAACGAAACGGCCGGTGGATGGCGGTGCGTCCCTGAGACTTCTTTACCACATTATTCACCCAAGCTGGCAGTGGCGTACGCAGACTACAGCCTTGGGAGAGGATATAAAAAGTGCGGTGTGATCTAGGTACCAATTTTAAAAAACATTTGTTTTACAGAAAGTTATAAAATAAATATTATTATAATACAAAATCCAATTCCCTTGGATGTTGTGCTTGTGCAAGTTTCTCTATTCTTTCGTATTCGGAAACGGGTAGTTCCCTATGAATTGACATCATTGCCAGTCCATTTAGTCTGTTCGGTGAGCTTGAATTTCTAAGATAGGCCTTTCTTTAAGGATTAATCACGAACCACGAAAATACAATCACGAAACTACCAATAACAAGTATGTAATTACAACTCACAAAAATAAACATTGCTAATGTACAATATAACAATTAATAATAATTACTTACTTGCTAAGACATGCAATAAACTTTAGCGAACAGTATGTATATTAGTATATTCATTGCCAACGAACAAATGAATTCGATTCCCACTTGTGTTGCGCTTATGCGACACCCATCTAATATCTAATATTTGACCGTAACCAGAGACTTGATATAACGTAACCTTTGCATACATACACATATAGGTTGTACCGTAACATTACACATATCATTAAAAACAGCAGCAGATCTTGATCTTGCAGTAATTGCTATCACCAAATCAATACAACCAGCAGCTTCGACTGCTACGCCAGATAATATAACCACTGCCGAAGAAAAACTTCCTGTAATAGTTAAAAATAAAATACACGAACGAAGAAAACTCAGAAAAAGGTGGCAAATAATAAGACACGAAAATGATAAGAAAAAATTCAAGAAAGCGGAAAAAAGGAACTACTAATGCAAATAATAAATTAGAGAGTTGAGGTATGTACGAGGCTTGTAGTAAACCTCTTACTCTTCTCGAAAACATCACATTTACCCTATTTTTACAAAGGATGTTCTGTTACAGATCTAATCTAATTTGTCAAAGTATAATTTCCAAACGTTCTTTTTCTTTGATGAAAACGTTTCCATATTATACCATTGACTTGTACACCATTTTTGTGTAACGTCAAATAGTTTTATTTTTACTATTTCTATTTTATGAATCGAGTTTCATTGTTTTATTTTGGTATATCAATTACATTTATGGGTTAGTTATTTTATTTTTCGCTTTGTTGTGATTTTAAATGTTTGCCGCTTTAAAACTTTACTTTTCCCTCGAAATGAAAACCTGGTTAAATGCCCTAAAGAATACGATTTACTAATACGCAGGAAATTAAAACAGTCTTCGATAATTGTGAAAGGAACTTTTAAATGGCGGGGATTTAAATGGAACGTCCTGAATGAATTTAGACCGATTTCATTTGGCGAAGTTATTCACATGCTATTAAAAATTTCCTGCAAATATAAATAGAAGCAGTATTTTAAGATTTATCCAACCTTCTTATGTCCCATTAGTAAAATTATTATAAATAAAATTGGTAGTCACATACTGTAATAAAAGGGCAACATTTCTTACAGTGTAGTTTTTTATCACGACGTAATGATTTTCCAAGATATGGTCAAAGGAAATGATTGGGGCACTGTCCTAAAGCATTCTATTACGAACATATAGAACTACGTATGAATATTTTTATACTTTGGGATATAATTTTCCACTTCCGAACTTACAAAGTAAAATCCATTTAAGTTATCTAATACTTAAAACGAAAAAGTTCATAGCTGTATGTTAGGGAAGTAATGACTTTCAAACTATCAACTTCATTTTCCCATCCTGTTATCTTTGTCTACGAATACATTAAATAAAGCACTTAGGTAGATAGATTATGTAATGACGTAAATGCTACTTGCTTTCAACTTAGAAGTACCTATGCAGTTGTTAAAAAAATGTGACTGTTCTCAGAACCCTTCAAGGTAACCTTTTATGATATTGACATTCAAAAATAATTAAATGCGATTTAGGTATTCCACCAAATGCAAATGTCGTTTTTGTTGCAACACTCGGTACCTTATAAGGTTTCTAAACGTAACGTTTAAACAAATGTCTGTCTTACGTTCGAAAAATATTGAGCAACACTTGAATGTTTCTTTATAAGTAACTGTGTCGACAGAAATTTAAAACTACATAACAATTTATGTGGTTGAGTGGTTGAATATTTAGAAAGTTTTGGGTGCTTATGCTCAAACAATACTAATGTTTCTTATTGTTAAATACGAAACTATTGAGCTTTTTTTTATGTTAAAATTGTATACCTATAGGGGCGAACTGGTCAGTGGGACGACTGAATTTGCTTAAACCATTCTATTCCCTTGTATTTATCAGTTTATTGCAATGGATTGATGGCCATACATTGCTTGTTTATCTATTGAGCTGTTTTGTTCGGCCATTTTTTGTCCTGATGGTAATCTTATCGTGGTTTTCCGGGCAGTCAGGTAGCTAGTTATTAACGTATAGATGTGTCTTACGCTTACGATGTTCGTCTTCCTTACGGCTTCAATGATCAGCCTAGTCGGGATTGAACTGATACTGAAGGTATTTTTGACGTCCAAAGAAGTCAGCACTGTCAATTATCTGGTCCTTTCGCCTTTCTATTGTTTTTAATATAATTTTGAGGGTATCACTACTATCGGAGTAAAATGCAAGGCCCCTGACTGTGAGTCGTCATTCTGAAAAACTGATGAGTTTTTCATTTTTTCATTTTTGGGCAGTATATTAGCCATTTATGTATGTTTAACATGTGTAAAAATCAAAATTCATTTGAAAGTGGGGGAGGGGCCTCAGTGAATGTTCCCTCAGCCCTCCCCCTCCTTAGAGATAATAACGGATGATAGTGCATAGAGGTGCATAATTAGGACCCCTTCCCTTAAAGCAACCACAAAACTAGTTTCGCTCATTCGCTGTAGAGGTAACTCATAAAAAATACCATTAAATCTATAATTTCTTTAATGCATGTAGTTCGAGCATTAATAAGCTACAAAAATGTGTAACGCTTCATTTCCGAGTTGCAACCCCTTAGCGGGAAAACTACCCCTAGTGTCAAACACGCAAGAGGGAACTATGTTATGAAGCACATTTCTCTCGCACAAAATGACCAACGATGTTTTCTTGTCAGAACACGTTATAAATCCTTTGCTGGGCATCTAATTGTCTTTGTTAAACCGAAATTCTAATAAGGATACCTACGTATAATCATACCAACAACTAAAGAAGTTTAAGAACATAGGGGGGTTGAAAATGGAACTCACATCTTGGCCTAACCTAAACACCAATATTGTATAAAAAATGAGCTAAGCCGACAACGAATATTATGAAAAATGGAAACATTTCCATAAATATTAAAAGATACTTAGAGAATTTTGTTGTACTGTTGTTTTAAGCATCGTTAATTACCTTCAAAAATCGATATGTAGAGAAACCTGTTGAAAACTGAAACTATTGCATTGAATATCTTTACCTAAATATAAATTAATTTAACGCGGTATTACGTGAAGTCACAAACCACCACGTATATTAACGTCACATGAATTTACACCCCAGTCGGTGCTAGGTACTAAATTTGCGTAATACTAAGCTTTCAGATGAAACATAGCGGGGGTTGATAAATTGTAGGGCACGGTGTAATCAGGTATATATTGTGCAATAAATGTAACAAAGTAATGAAGTGAATATAAATGTAGGTATAGTGATAATAAATAATGAGAAATCTGCAAGCAAGGTCGATCTAATTAGGAAAGCTTTTGCGAACTTTGTGGGCGAAGGATGACATCATTCTGCTCTTGTTAGTTACAAAACAACGTGGGAATTTCCTTTTAGACGTATTATGTAACAGGATATTAAATTTACTTATTTCACACTTTGAAGACATTGCATTTTCCGGTTTAACCATCCATTACAGTATTTTAACAGATCCTCAGGCTAAATTAATTAAAGTTCATAAACATTTTTAGTACCTAAGAGAAATTCTTATTTACATTTAGGGATTTTTCCACATTTTTTTGCAAATTACATTTCGCTAAGGCTATTACAAAAATATAAAGGGTAGGTACGCCAAAAGTCCCGGAACGGTGAAATGTCTTCGTTGTTACAGAGCTATTTTTCTGTTCATATAATTGAAATAAATCCATATTCACATGTGGTTCTGTTTTATGCTATTCGGAAGGGGTTGTAAGTTGTAAGTATCTTCTTCTCTAAATTCAGAACTGCCCCCTCCGTATCCTATGGGGCGGGGCTCCTTCCATTTTTGGAAGTGTGGATTTACACCCGAAGATTGTCTTTTTGCGACAAATTTTTCATTCTGCTTTAGCTTTATTTTACGTGGGCTAGGATGCTAGCGTGGCGCCACAACCCTCCTCCTTTTTCCGGGCTTGGGACAGGCAACAGCAGTTTCGAGGGTACTCAATCCCCTCCCGATGCTGCTACAGCGTTAACGAAATAATAAAGAAATATCGACGTAATTGGAAGGAACATATCGAGAGAATGTACGAAAGCAGAATAGGTACCCAAGAAGATATAGAAATACAGAGCACAAGGAAGACGATGAGTGGCGAGACCACTGAAAAGATGGCAAGACCAGGAGTAAGGGTTGTAACAGGCAATAAACCTAATACATGAAGTAAGAAGAAGAAGACAAGTGGTGTGAATATTAACCCAATTAGCTCAAAACTCCAAGTCACCACCACAATTTATTTAAACTGGCATTGTACATATGTACGTTTCGGCTACTAAATTAGATAGCCATTAAAGGACAAAAAATCCATTTTTACAAGAAACTTCATATAAGAAGAAATAAATTAACAAATCCAATAATGGAAAAATCTATATGGATATGCATATGCCAACACTAAAATGATGTAATGTTATCATTTTTACCTGAATTTGATGACTACATTGTTAGCCTACCGCTGCTATAGTATTTCCAACAATTTATTAAAACTATTCAACTAACTAGTAACTACTTACAGTTTACTTCGCTTTTACGAACGCATAGATAATTTCGTCCAGATTCGCTTTCAAGTAGTTGGTTAGCTTGTTCTCTATTGACAAAATACTTAAGCCAACAAATCGGTGTCTCAATTGACTGACTACAATATCCAAACAAGTATAGTAAACATTTATTTGGAATCGTTTCTCCCCGTCAGAGCGACGTTGGTCTACGCAAAGTTCGTCGCTTTGCTTTTATAACCCGTTTCACACAAAATTCCGGTTTTACACCCCAAGAGGCTGCCAGTTTTACTGCATCGGATTTGGCTTTCTCGAAGTCACCTTTAAATTCCATCAAATCTTTCCGGGCTGTTTTAATCAGACCTCGGGCCTGCCAGAGATCAAAATCAGAGTTTTGGAGATTTTGTGACACAGCATTAGTCGCGATCAAAATCTTGGGGCCCCAGGCCATTGTACCGGCTGGATCGGCACTAGTTATGCCACTGCTGGTGGGCTTAAATAGTCATATTTGCTAATTTTATCCAGTAGGAAATTGGAATTTTCCTTTCCGTGCCCTACTCTACACTTGAATAGTTAAGAATACATTTAACGAAGAATATCTAGCAATTCTACACTTAATGAACAGTTTTTCAGTAATTAATTTCTATTCTTCTAAATCAGAGCGTTACACTGCGCTATTTTCTGCTGTTAACAGGAAAATCTCTATAAATTTGCAACCTTATTTAATAATACTATTGATTTATCTTTTAGTTAACGTCATTTGTGTAATAAATCTGTATAACATTTTGGAATCACCAGTTACGATAAATATGCTTTAAATAATTAATTTATTATACAGAGGATTTCGTAAAGTTAGCTCATTTGTTTAATATTTATTTTGTTTACGATGTTGTTGCCAGAGGCGTATTTATGCTTCTGCCGCCTAGGGACACAAGAAAATTGCCGCCCCATCACATCTCCCTCACCACAGGAATAAACCTTAGGTATTTATGCAAGTCTGAAGTCCAGAAAACATTTTTTATTAAAAATAAACACAATTTATTTCATTAATAAAACAATAAAACATACTACATCTGGACGACGAGAAGCGGCAATAATGGTCATGCAAATTCTTAGAAAGCCTGTGGCCAGTGGCCAAATAGGATAATCCATCTGATTAGGACCATATTTAAATAAACCCGACTGAATAAACTGAAAGTGCAGCGTAAATGATGTTTGGGATTTTTATCTAAATTGTAGCCCGTAAGTAGAACCGGGACACTTGCCCCCACCACTTTTTTCTGACGTCATAAGCCCCGCCCACTATTCACCCACGTGAGCGACACCTTGAAATAACCTTCACCTCAAAATGACCTTCACCTTAAAATGACCTTCACCTTGAAATGACGTCTTAGCGTTGTTTTGTGACAGGAGACCCGACGCTTCTGTTGCTTCGATAAGGGTACATTGCCTTTTAAAGTATTGTAAATGCACTCGCAAATACAATGGACTTGTTTGCCATCTAAACATTTTAACAGAGCTAGTCTTTCTTTATTACCTAATTTTGATAATGCTCGAAGCAGTTCGACATTATCTTCAGTAATCGCTGTTGTTGCTTCAGCCATCGCGTTTTAAGAAATAGTTAAGTTTTCGTGATCTGAGACTTTATACCTTTTTTGGGTACGTAAATACAACATGCGCCATCTTCTTCTTCTCCAAATATGGACGTTCTGTAACGCAATGCATCCGGCGTGCCTTGTTTCAAGTCAAACATCAAATATCCGTGCGGCCTGGATGTTGTATCTTGGTACGCCTCTTCCAAAAACTTTGAATTTTCAGGGCAAATTTGTCTCGTTAAATGTTTTATTTGAGCTCGATCGCGAGGATTCCTAAATAAGATTATATAGTGAGCATTAAGAGAAATATCTCTTTGGCCGCGCCCTTGATGGAAAACGTTTTGCGTTAGAAAGAAAACACTTAGATTTCTGTGATGACATCCCTTCGTAAAAATATCAACTATCGAAGAATTGGATTAGCGCATTAGGTCGTCAATTATTATTAGCACCGGTTCCAATCCATCAAACATATTCATATCGGGCAAACCTTGCTGAAATTCCACCGCCGATGAACTTAAATCCGTGTACAGTGATTGCCATTGATCGTAGAACCAATAAACCTTTTTAAAATTAGTATTACACAATTTTGACATCTGTTTATGAAAATTAACCACGAAATAGGATTTTCCGCAGCCTGATGGGCCTGCAACGATTGCCGAAAAAGGATGCTGAAACTGGCTTTCCATTCCCGATGCTGAAATAGTACTGAGTACCGGAGAAACTTTGAAGTACCTATCTCAAATAATAAACACTCTAAATAAAGCTTTTTATTTTGAAAATACATTTTTGCTAGTCTTATCTATTGATTCTGTACAGCATCTTCTTCTGGTAATGTGATCCCGTAATAATTTTTAGCACAATCTTGAAAATCTTGATAATCTTCAGGCTTGGGCTGGTAGCAGGGCTACTTCATGGCATGTCTCTCAATTATCAATCTCTTGTCTGCAATAAAAATAATTAAATTCAAAAATAAAACCCACATATACCCACATATACATTGAACCAACTCCTCGTAAATACTCATCGAATCGATGGCATCATTTTCACAAACCACCTTGTAATTAATAATATTATAAGCCTTTATCAACAGCTCGTCGGTCAACAAAACACCGTCGCGAAACAAACCCAAAATTTGATTAACACTTAAACATTCCATGGTGAATACAGTAACAGAACTAACTAACTTATCTAAAGTCGATTACGCTTATTTATAGCACGTTATCGCTGGGAATTCCCAGACTAGTGGAGAGAACAAGAACAAATTTCAAGGTTAAATTTCAGTCATTTCAAGGTGGAGGTCATTTCAAGGTGAAGGTCATTTCAAGGGCATTTCAAGGTGAAGGTCATTTCGAGGTGAAGGTCTTTTCAAGGTGAAGGTCATTTCAAGGTCAAATTATGTCGCTCACGTGGGTGAATAGTGCGCGGGGCTTATGACGTCAGAAAAAAGTGGTGGGGTTCTACTCTCGTATTGTTTTGCCGCCCCCTAATTTTTGCCGCCCTGGGCACCAGCCCTTAAAGCCCCCCCCCTAAATCCGCCACTGGTTGTTGCACAATCAACTGCATAAATTGAGATCGCTTGTCCGCTGAAGACTACAATATTTACTTTGATATCTTCACCACCAAAGAGTAGCCTTTCGTCAAACTTATTGGGAGAGATATCGAGTGTTCCCTTTTGCTGCTTATTACGTTCCTCTTCTGGGAACATAAATATGCCATTCACTTAATTTTTCTAAATTACTTATATCTTTAAGAAAAAATCCCTTTGTGAAATTATTTTAACCGTATATCCAAAACCGAAGTACAATGCGCAATGGGCATTCATTTCACATGATATTGAAGGTAATATTAACACACTATTCGTAAATCTAATTAATCTTCTGTAAACTCTTACTTTATGGAACCCCATAAATAATTGTAAGTAGGTAATGATAAAAACAAGTAATTCCATTAAAAATTTGAAATAAAAAATTAATTGAATTACTTGTTCTCTTATTATTTACAATTCGTAATCTGTTCGTAGTGCTAACTAGATGCTAACAAATCCTTAACTTCCGTTTTTTCTTCTATTAAGGGTTGTTATACTTCTACATTTTCACTCCTTCGTATTAGTACTCTTTTTTACATGCATAAAAGCAGCATGAACTCATGAATTATGAAGAGGATTTGGATAGGTATTTCACTAAAAATTATTTGATGAGATTTGAACTATGCTACACGGTATTTCCATAAGACCTAATACAGCCGCGTTAAAATCAATACATTTTTCAGTGGGTGTCTTACGTAAAATTGTTACATACATTACACACATAGGCTACTTCGACAAGCATTTTTGCAGATTGTGTATAAAATTTTTCAGAGCAAGTATTTATATCAAAAAACTACTTAGATTAATTTACGAATACAGATTTTTGTACAGAATTTCAAATAGAGAAGGAACTAAACGTAATTTATATTCTACAAATAACCGACGTACCGTAGTGTAGGGTTTATCCCTTTTTTAGTTCGTTATTATAACAGTTTGAATGTATTGAACTTCCTTCATAATTAAAGTTTTTAGTACTTAGTTACGTGACTGTGCAATATGTACCTTTATGAAATTGGAAAACAAATTAGACTTGCTTTCTACCCATTGCATTTGCTATTTGCATCTTACTCATAACCACAGTTATTGTTATTTGACCATTTTCACGACAGCAATGAATTATGTAAGGTCAATTAAGAATGGATGATCACCCACGTTAAAGCCGAAAGGTTAATACAGGGTTAGGAAGAATGAAGTACTTACCTATTTTTTATTAGTCGTAATAAACTTTAATCAAAAAATGAAACAAATACTTCTTGAGTAAACATGGCAACTTTTTTTCTGAATATTATATTAATCAAGTGACCTCTACCTCGCTGCTTGCATTCCTGAAGTCTTGCACAAAAGTTTTGCGTCACTCGCTACAACATTTCAATTGGGATTGCATTAATCTCGTTCGAATATTTTGCTTCAGTTGTTCCAAAGTTCGAGGTCGATTAGCGAATACTTTTGTCTTTAGGTAGCCCTATAAATAAAATCACAAGCTGACAGACCCGGTGAGCGTGGCGCCCACGTGAGATCCCAAATTTTGAAATGATTTCACCAGGAAGCATTCTTCGCAGAGTGGCCGTAGTCCCGCTGAAACCATATTCTTCGGATGTCTACACTAACATGACGAAGTTGTCGTTCACAATTTTGCAATACATGTTGATCATTGTGAAGGCGGATACTGCACACCACACAATGAGTTTGTGGTAATGAAGCGGTACTTCGTGGAGTTGCTGAGGACTTACCGTCGCCCAGTAACGAAAGTTCTGTTTGTTAACAAAACCTGACAGGTAAAAATGAGCTTCGTCTGAAATGAGCAAGTAATCGGTGATATTCGGGTTTTCAGCAATTATACGTTCGAAACGCTCGCAAAAGTGAAGGCGTATTTCAATATCTGGTGACAAAAGCCTGTGTACGACTTGTTTCCGGAACGAGCTCATCCTTTTGGTTTTCTCTTGCGGTTGAAACAGTACTGCGAAATCGATTGTTACTACAGTAGGAAGTGGAACTTGTCTATTTAAATGAAAATGACGCTGGGTGGTCACAATAGAATTGTTCTTGAAATAAGCTCCAACAGCAAAAGAACGTTGAACTGACGTCTTTCGGAAACAGTTTGACAACTGTCATACATTGCCCTTTATCCGGAACGCATGGCGACTTCATTTGGATTTAAATCTTATTATATTATCGAATGAATGCAGTTTAAAAATGGATAGGTCATTTTGCCTAACCCTGTAAATAAATTATGATCGTGTTCGTACCTGCACTATAGGCAAGATTAATAAGGAGAGGTGTTTTAAATTATCTCTTGTTGTGAAGCTTAGGATTAGGGATAGACTGCTATTAACTGTGGTTATTGTAGAACCTTTTTCTATAATAGCATACGTCTGTCGCCTTTTACCTAAAAGTCGAATAAATGAAAAAAAAATTCTTTGTTGGCACCTCAAGCAAATTTTGCCTTGGTTGTGCCATAAATACAATTTATTAAAAACATTTACTAACATATGCCTCAAAAACTACAATGGTGTCACAACTCACAAGCAGCATAGAGTATATCATCGTAGGTATGTAATTGGCGAAAATTTTACATGTCAGCTACGATAGATTGCTAGCAACATTAAACAGGTAATTGGCATGAATTAAATATAAAAAAATTATTAAGTGTAAACCTGTAATACCTCCAGCCACATTTCTGTAAACTACACAAACTGCAGGAGCAGGATGGAGTATTGCAAACACCAGTGTGATATTAGGGGAAGTTAATAAACGTATAGATTTTATAGTTATAGCTAACAAACTTACACACAGATATTAGTGAAAAATAAATGATACTGAACAAGAATTTTATATAACATTTATCAAATCCAAAAAGTAAGTATGAGTTAATGCCAGAATCTCCTTACAATATCTTCTTTGGGCGAATTTGCCAATGATAAAACACCACATACTACAATTCTTTTAGTGGAACTGAAGTGCTTGAACCTGGTAAAAACAGAAATACATATTAAGTTAAAATTAAGAAAAATGAAAGATTTTTAGAAATGGACAATGGTGATGCTGTCTAACGTTTTATTTGAATTACCAGAATTCGCAGACCTTAGCGTTACAAATCGTTACAAAAGTATTTAATATGATATACTTTTCCCCCAAATTTTCTACATCCAGTGTATCGAGTGTATGTAGTCAAAAAAACTTTCAAACAGATTAATTGCGGATAGTAGGTATACTTGATTTGATTGTTATTGTAATAACAGTGTGTAGTAGCGGAAATTCCATTTTGTGTCTAAAAGCTCTTTCTAATATTGTCACTAAAGTCGTTACATTAGTGTTAAGGTGAAATAATATTGTTGTGAAAATTAAATAACAATTCAAATGGACATCACAAGAGTTAGAGTCACGAAACAGAAATAACAAAGAAAATAAAAATTTAAACAATATTTGACGTAATGGTATTTAGAGGAAATACCACAAAATACTCAATAAGTGTTCTACGAAATTTGATGTCATACAAGTTTAAATATTATTAAAACGATTACTAATTTTAATTGTTTATAAAAAATTGTGCGTTTTCTAGAAAAATTTTGAAAACTAAAAAACAAAGATAAAATTCAGATTTGGCTAATTTTTTACCATAATGGGTAACTTATCCCTTTCAAGTGAAGTGTTTTCAAGAGTGGATGTGTATTCCAACGGGAGAGAATATCCTTTAATAATATGAAAATAAATTTTAATAAATTAGAGAAAGTATGCACCTTACTGTTTAACAGCGCCGTATTTCTTTATGATGATCAAATTTTCATTCACGAATGTTAATATCATTTTTAATAATTTATTGATAGGTATTGTACATCTTATTAAAATAATATATTCTGTAAATGACAACGCTAGTTATATATGATTATGATACCCATTTTGTTGATCAACGCCATGAAAATTGTAATTGAAGGTGTAGCGTGTAAATAAAGAGCTAGAACTTTTGTTTTAATTTTTATCATTTATTCTACTGTAAATAAAAAATGAATTAAATGTAAACATTTACTAAAAAGTTAACAATAATTAGATAGAATATTCTCTTTTTTCAAGAAATTTAAATACTATCTATACTGTATCCCAGAATGAATAAAGCAGCAAATTTTGTTTTTATAACTTAATCTTTGCGCTTTTTATAAATTTTTTTAGAGAAATATTAACTATATTCCTTGCATATAATGTCTTGTTTTCCCTTTCCTTGGTATACCATCTGTCTCCAGGTCTTTGTATTTTTCCCTATACCCCCCTCCCAGATCTTCGCCCTATCTTGTAATTGAACCTCATTGTTTCTTCTTATTATATCCTCCGCTGTCTTCCAATCCAAAACCCTCCTCATCTCTACTTCCTCCTTCACGTATCCCACTCTTTCATCATGTATCGCTTTCTTTCATCCCGCCCATGACGTATCCTCCTATTCTTTACCTCGTTTCAGCAGCATCTCAGAATCCCCCTTCCTCCCTTCTTTCTATCCTTTCTTCAAAGGAAGTCTGCTCTGTACCGTTAGTTTATCTCAAAAATTAGAAAATCTCATTATATTGTAAAAATCGCACCGCCCTTTTTCATGTGGCAAGTGGCAACATGTAGTGGCTACAGTTTCATGTGTGTTTACATTGAATAGTTTTTATCTGTAAAATGGACTCTATAAACATTCCGGGTTGTTTCACTATTCCCGGCACAATCATATCGAAATCGCATGAAGCAATCGAAAAATTGGTGCCTAGGAAGTCGGCCGCAAGGTACGAAAAAGAGTACCAAGCGTTTTACCAATGGAAGAAACAAGTAGAGGAAAATGTCGTGGTGGCATATTTTTTGGATGCAGTAAGTTTTTTAATTGAAATTCTTCTTCCAGGATAATCATTCTATTCATATAATTTACAATCGAAATATTCCGTGATAAAATTTATGTTCCTTGTTCAAGAAAATGTAAACAAAGGTAAAATTACCAAACTAACGGCATCTTTGAAACAATGCAACGTTGGATATCAACCAACGCAGTCCAAAATCCTCAACAGGGAGGAACTAAATAGATATTTAAGTAACGTCCCTGACGAGCAAATCTGCAGGCAAAGGTATGCCTCATAATTTTAGTAATATCCATTCAAGAATTGAATTTGTTATTTCTTGTAGGTGGTTGTGATTCTAGGAATTGAGAGGGTTCTCCACGTGATGAATTACATTCGATGACTCTGGATGATGTACATGACACTGGAACGCAGTTGACTCGACATCGAGTAACAACCCCGGCGTTAGTGTTGCGGGCAACACAAATTGTTCCATTACAATACATGTTAATGTTCCTAAATAAATAATTATGGTCAAATTTATGTTTGTGTTTTTAATAAGGTGATGTATGAAAATAAGAGTCCGGTAAGTGTTTCTTAGTAACACTTAACCGGGTCTGATGCTGTAATAACTCACCTACCTGACTTATTGATAGTGTAATCGAACATCTACCGGACAGTATGAAATAGTACATATAACATGTACGGTATACAAAAACGCACTGATGTAAAAGCTTTTCTCTATTCTCATGCTAGTAAATTGCATATTACGCACCATGTAATATACTATTATGTCATAGGATCATATTTTAACATAATATCTGGTCGTTTTATTCTAAGATTACTACGGGAAGGAAAAAAGGCAATTACAAAAATTTACTGTACTGTATATTTTCCTTAATATCTCTATATAAATACAAAAGAAAATTATGTAACCATAAGCAACTATTTTATAGAGAAAACAAATTATAGAATAATTGACCACATAAAGAACTTGTAAAGTTGACAAACCTCCTACGGTTCTAAACTGCATTTATTATCATCGGCCTTCTCATTTTCACTGCAATTAATAAGTATTTTGTGTACTATATTACTTGTAGGCATTTTTCAGTCATAAAAGTGAAATTTAGAAGAAATGTTTGTTGTATCTAATTTAAATTTAGAGTAACGAAAAGACAATAGACATGCAATTAAATGAGGAGTTTATACAAAATTGTACCATATCGCTCAAGTCATATACCTACTAATTATTTCGCTTGAAACTTCAGTATATGCCATTAATTCTTACTGTTCGCAAGTAAGACACAATTTACCGTTTCTTGCAGCATTTTGAAGGAATTTTTCCTACCCGTAGTAGTTTTAGAATAAAACGACTATAATCAATTAGTTTTTAATATCCCTAGGAACGAACCCGCTGTATTGATCAATTTGAAATTTTTATCTTTACTACATTCTGTTTTATAGAAGCATTCAGAACAACGAAAGTTAGTTAGTTCATGTAGATAACTTAGTAAACTTGAAAGTAAGTTTGGGGGTGGGTTATAGAATTTTTCTAAGTTATAGCCCGATACCGAAAATTAAAAAGTTAATAATTCGCTTGAAGCGTGTTTTAAGATGAGTCCTAAGTAACAGAGGTTTTAGTAGGACATTTTCAAAGATATTAAGTAATTAAAGCCCCCCCCCCCTGTTTAATAGCTACTAGATCATTCAACGACGCAAAGAACAAAAGTTGACATGTTTAACTACCTCGATATATTTAAAATTGAGAAATTTAAGTTACTTAAGAGGAAACAAACATTTTAAACGTACAGAAAAGCTCCGCATTGTTTAATATAGACTATAAAAATTATTTGAGGCTTTCGCGGTTCCTCGAACTGTCAAGATAGATGGATAATCATCCCAAAAGTTCTTATTTTGCCTCACAAGGGAAAGGCAAAGCAAGCCTTTCAACACAGACTAGCCGAAAGCTAGTTACCTTGATAGACTCTAAAGTAATTAAAGCACCATTTTGCGAACTTTTACTTAAGGAAGGTATCTGATTATTCTGTTCTGAAGCAACTGTTAATATCCGTGGATATATAACATTAAGTGTAGGTAAGTGATCTCCTTAAAAACTATAGGTAACCTACATCCACATGTACTACAGGATTTATCTATTACAAATAAACGAATTTTACGATAACTAAAACTTGGTTGGAAACCGTAAGTGTAGTTTGAACCATTATACTTACACTATCCCTTGTTTAGGTAGGAATTTTTGTAAAGGGTGGATCATAACCCTTCAATTAACGTAAGCTTTGGTATTCGACGGTAAAGGCAATCTCTTGTACTTATAACTTTTTGAAGTTATTCTGTTTAGCGAAAGTGTAGTACCCACGCTAGCTTGTTGTTCCGATTCTGCAATATAAATGTTGTTATCTTAAATTTAGATTTCTCTGCATGGGTTAATTAATAGGGTTTATTATTCGATTAGTAGATACATTTTAACAGCGTTAATAGCTGTCATTTTGTTTTGCGTTATACTATTTTTATTAATGGTTGTAACTTTAATTATCTTTAGTCATCTTGATGAGGTCCAGTAGGTACTCACAAAGGGGTTATGTAGATTGAGAAATGAAAAAGTTATACCTAACCTCCCCTTAACCATATATTTGAAGAGCGATAGAATATTTAATAAAGGATTACGTGCGGCATGTTTCGGGATCGACTGACACCCTTCTCAAGCACAACGAATAAAATGTCAAAGGTTAAAATTCATCGCTAGGGGAACTATTCTAATATATCATAACCTCAAAGGTTGGAAACAATTTTCTTAAAAATTAATCACAAATTCCATACCTATAAGTTGATAACAATAAAGGGCCTTCGCAGTGAGGAACCCGAGTTATGCCTGAAGGGCCAAAGATGAAAGAGGATAAATAAAATTATGGAAAAAGGAAATGACTGCGAGTGAACTAAAATATGATCAATAGTAGTAAATTTAACATTAATCATGAATAGAGAGATATAAACAACTAATCACTGACATAAATAAATTATAACCAAAAATTTATAGTAAAAACATCTCATCCAACTGAGCAGTGGGTAAATTTATGTTTCATCATACAAATCATCAAATACCTACTGCACCAAACATAAATTTCACAGACTGAATGAGAAAGCTATTACCTGATAAAATTACTGAAGTGTTTACGGCTAATTGTAATTAATTTGTTCATGAAAAAGAGTCTAACAAATTTTTCAGAATTTGGCAAATAATATTATTTACCTATTCTTTCAAAATTCAAAACAGTGCCAAATATGTTTGGTGACTAAATTAGGTAAGTCATGTTTACATTGCATATCAGTCTCTTGTATTTACTTCTGTGAAGTTACTTCTTACTTAAAAGAAATTCATTTAATTATTATAGGCACATGTATGACATGTACTTGCACATACATTTACATATGACTACAACATAATATAAGGAATTATAAACTATGCGATTTTCATTATGTTAATATGTAAACTGTCGGCAGATCCACCAAACCAGTTAATGGAGGGACATTACCTGTACAGGGAGATCCATTATAAATTACCCAATGGATATTTTCGTTATTATTGCAGATAGATGCCTATATTAAATGTAAGAGTTGTAGAATAAGCGAAGTGTCCTAATTTATCATGAAATACACAGTGGCGTACCGCAGCTAAGAGATATTATTATACTTTTTTTAAATGGAACACCCTGTATTTTATTTTATTTTCATGAAGCCCATATTTTTCTGATTTCAAAAATATACCATATGATACCCATGGCTTGAACCGTTTTAGAGTTATTAGAGGTTGAATGTCGCATGTAGCAGTTACCCATGGCTTGAACTCACTCTTGGAAAATATTTATTTCCATAACAATAGTAAATAGCTTAACTGCTACATGCGACATTCAACCTCAAATAACTTTAAAACGGTTCAAGCCATGGGTATCATATGGTATATTTAAGTAAAGTATGAATGTTTTGCGTTCAAAGAAGGGCAAAAGGTGGGCTATTAAACATCCCCCCGCAAAGCGCAAATTTTTCAAAAAAATCATAATATCTCAAAAACAGTTGAAGATAGGTATAGGATAATCTAATACAGATTAACGCAGAATCGATTGTATAATCCAAAAATGCAATAATATACAGGGTGTTCCATTTAAAATAAGAAGATGAATGGCGATTTCCGGTTTTTCCGGAAGTTGTACAACATCGACAATATTTTAGAACAAAAGAAGGCTATGGGTAATCCTTAACCTGAAAGTTTCAAATTCATAAGTAGTAAGGGACCCCAGAAACTTCTAATGAACGGGTTCCGTGGTATACCCTGTATACTTGAAAAATAACTAGCAAATAGTTCTACTATAAGTTGGCTATTATTAGCTTTCCTGTTTTGGTAGCTCATCTCACTAGGAAAATCGCCTGCTGATTTGAATTCCTTCCAATATTTCCACAATAATTTGGGGTTAGCACATAGATTCTCGTTCATTTTAGATATATATTCTTCATGTAACCTTTTGGACAATCGTTTACACCTACCTCTCAACTCCCTAAATGAGTAAAGTAAGTAAAGTAAAAAGAATAATAATAATAACAACAAACCTGGTTAAGGTAGTGCATCTTCTGTAGAAAAATTAAAAGCATTCTTGGATGTTTTTCGATAAAAAATGTACCTGAAGGATTAAAGATTGATAGAAACTGTAAAAAAACCCTAAGCCGTCATGAGCGCTTATTCTGAATTTATTGATTTATGGGAATATGAAAAAGATCCCAATTTTCCAAGTGTTGGTGATTGATGATCACTCTCGCAGAAAGAAAAAAAGTTTTTCTTATGAGTTGGCACATAAAATGAAATAGTCATTTAGTAAACTCTATATAATGTAGCTGTAATTATAATATAATGTATTTTTATGTCGCGTGCCTTTTTGACATAAAGGACTTCATAATTTTATTTTGCCCTTGATAGAACATAGAAGTTAATTTCCTTTAAGAACTCCTTAACAAATTCACAAAGTGCGGTTGTTTACCAAAGAATTGGTTGGAACGGAGCTCTGGCCTTTATTGATTTTCTAAAATGCAACAAGTACAACACGTAAAGTCAAAAATTATTTATTTTTACTGTTCCTTTGAATGTTCTTGAGATTAATTAGAACGAGTATGTTTCCTATGAGTGGGGTTTTCTTCTTACGAATGTATGTTTTAGATGACGTTGGAACGATTTCTGTATTTTAAATTGTTTGCGTCATAAAGATATGAGAGTCTATCTAAAAAATAAACAGTTATATTTTTTTATCAACGGTGAAGTTTCCTTAAGTCTCATAAAATCCGCGATGATCCAATGTTGAATAAAAAGTAAGCTGGTAATATTAAAAGAACTGGTCATTTACATACGAAAATGCCCAGCAAAAATTGTTGGTGAATGAGAAGCAGTCCGGGGGTTGAATGTGGTAGGGGTTTACGACGCGTAGGTGGTCCGGGTCGAGACGACGACGGGCGCCGTTGCTGGCAGTCGTGAGCCGTCTCCAGCGTCGGTGACACGGCTTCGTCAACAGGAACAATAATGCGTCACCGTTTATTAAAATCATAACTTAAATCGGTCTCAATCACAGTTAACTAATAATTTTCAAATTAAATACGCGTTTATATTGAATCAAACATCAGTGTAATTGTTCGACAACAAGATCAGTCAGTCGTCGGTGTTGAGGCAACAAGTGGAAAATCCATAGTTAGCTATTTTGGGAACGTGGATAACCGATGGTTGGGCGCAATGATCACCTGAGGGCGTGAGGTGCATGCGGCGATGTGGGCCATGCTAGCGGCCGCGATTTGGGTGTGCGCGTTTGCCACCCCGCAGCCGCTGGAAAGGGATTCTTTTCGCATATCCGACGCGCTTGACTGGAACAAACGTGACCACACCACTCCCCAATTACCTCAAGCCTCCAAACTTATGTTACGTTCACCTCGAGGAAGCAGACAATACGACGTTCCCCAGATTGGTAAGTTAATATTGTAAAACATTCATAAACGGCAACATTATCCAATCGATTCCTTTTCAGTAAAAATGTTGCTGACGCAAAACAGTAGCATATACCATATATTTATTTTACACCGAATATATTAAGCCAGATAAAAGTAATTCACTTACGGTTTTCCATTCATTAAGAGTACAAAATACTTAATTATTCAGTTATTAGCGAAAGCGTCGAAGGATTTTGCTAGGCGCGATGTACGGGTAACATAATACTGTTCATTCCATTACGTTATAATAATTATTTTCAAATGATCTGCTAAACTGTATGACGTAGTTCAATAGTTTAGGTTCATAGAGTCTAAAGAGGATTTCAATTTAGCTGTTAAGATTCTCTGAGACTAGAAAGACTCGACAGCAAATGAAATTTACATGATGAGCGATTGCATCATTATCCTTTCTCCTAAGTAAAGCTCTATAGATTATAATGTAATTATATACGCAGAGGATGCAGTAGAATCTCCGCAAAGTAGAACATGTGGGTGTCACCATTACCGATTCTTTAGGTTCTCCCACGTATTTGTTACTTCAGATTAGATTTATTGGCCCATTCGTTTTCTTACCGAGCTCGAGCAACCATATTTTCCATCTAATGTTAAATCTCAAAAAGTTTTATCAAGACAATCTAAAATAAAAGCCTTCAATGTATTATCGAATATCAGACTCGACGCTCAGTAGCTGCATACGAAAAAGAAAATTATTAAATCTTTCTATATCGTTACAGTTCGAAGGTAATTTGGAATAAAAATGTTGATGATTACAAGTTGTTGTGCAATCTGAAACTGTAATGGATATAAAAGTGAATATCTATTAATTAAAGCAACAATAATAATGATTAAAACTATTGTAGTTTCTAGAAGGATCTGAATTGCAACGAGAGTTCGTTCAGTTGCAATAAGTTAATAATCAATAATCTCCAGTCTCAAAACCACCTACGTAATTCAATATTTCAAATTCTATATCTATATGGCATATTATGATAATCGTAATAAATATAGAATATATTCAATGATTTAGGATATTTACCAATTTCATTCTATAAAGAGGATAACAAGTTTTAAAAATGTAGTAACAAGTTATTAGAATTAGTACTTTATTAATATTATTTATGTAACATTTTAAAAACATTACACTTTGGAACCTACACAACAAGTAGGTGAACTCTTTAAACTAAACAAAAACATTTAATTAAAGATGTTTGTGGAATGAAGTTTGATGTGATAATGTTGGAAACAGTGTATAGTTTCACTTCGCGCATTAGGAGAAAACGTTTATTATGAACATTTCTGAAGGAACATCACAGTATTCGAGTGTTTTTGAAATTTGGGCGATTACAGCTTCCAGAATCCAGAATCCAGCACATATTGTTACTACAAACAATAGGAAGCGGGTACATCAAGTTGGTAAACAGTTGGAAGCACTAACGTTCACTTTGAGGTTTTAATTATTGTTTCGCTAGTGCGCTTTAATACATCAAACGGATCAAACAACTTGCAATCGGCGGCTAGCTTGACATATTGCAAGCAATAAAATTTAACTTATGTATATTTTTGATATTTCAATAGAAATTTCTGAGTGGTACCACAGATCTAAACATCTAAACATGTTTGCATTTGATGCAAATTTTTGTAACTAAATTCATTAATAACGAAGGAATGTAAAACTTGATTGAGATTCGAACACAGTGCTTCAACTACGCCAGGCTAAAGTAGTACAATCCTCCAGTCTCTGTAACATTATACATTTACTTTACTATTTACGTTTTCAGCTAACATCGTGTGAACCTCTTGAAAGTTTCACATTTTACCCTAGCTCTAAAAGTCCGGAGTTCGAATTTCCGTCATAGGTTTTTTAAATATCGATAAATTTGCTTTCAATGTTTTCAGCCTTCTTAATAAATGTTCTTAAAACTATTTTTAGAAAAAAATGTTTCAAATAAAATTTATTTCAGTTGGGCTATAACTACTACAGATTTACATCACTTATACAGTGACTACCTACGTTGCCCATAAAAATCATGTTTACAGTTATAGTTTCAGAATAATTAATTCATTTTTTAAAAAGGCGCATCAAAGGATCATTTGAAATCTGAATGTTATTAGCAATTTAAAATGTTCGAAATTGTTACTAAAATGGTTTTGAAGCTAATTTTTAAGAAAAATTTCAGTAAACACAGTAAACCTGTGTCCAAAAAATAACGTCAACCTATTTGAACAGTTATTGTAATTATTTAACTTTAATTAATTAGGTTTAAAAGATTGGAGTTGTTAAATTTGTACACAAAAAATATTATCAAATAATAAAATTAATCCGAATATTTCTTAAAAATTAGCTTCAAAACCATAATGTGATAAATACATCGTTAAAATCGTAATAAAAATGGTGTTTCGTTGATTGCGGCGATATAAAAAAATAAAGTTGATGTTGATTTTTCGGAGACGAAACGTCGAATAAAAAATTTGAAAACGCCATCTAATAGGATTCAAAAAGTGACATTGAAGAAGTATCTTTGGTTTTTAAAAATCTATTAAAATAAAGGAAGACATTACGAAAAAAGAAATACCCAAAAATCGTATTTTGTTTTAAATCTCGGAAACGATAAACAATAATGAACTTTTGCAAACTACATGTGACCATGCCCTAAATTATACAACTTTTCTCTAATATAACCGCCTTCGTATCTCTTATCGTTTTCAAGATCCCCATGCTGTTCATCCTTATCTTGGGCACGTTGTACCTATACACACGTGTATACAGGGTGTTTTTTTGGAGCTTTAGTTAGACCTTTCTGGCAAACTTTTATGGGTTACTCTGAAGGCCGAACCGATCTAAAATATTTTCAAATGGCAGCATTTCCGGAAATGACGGAAGTAGCTAGTAACTTCATTATTTTAAATTCCAACCCCTATTTTTTATTGCATTTTTGGATTCTACGTGAAATCTCAGTTCCTTTGATATCACATAGATATCAATATCTACAGGTTATGGTTTCTAAGTTATTTTCACTTATTTGAAAAAAATGGCGGATGAAAACGGTACTTTAAGAATTCATTACTTGAAAACCGTTGTAGTTTTCACCAGTGCATATAGGAGGAATAGGGCTTTCTTTTGGTGTACTTAAAAAAAGGTTAAGTTGCGTACGACCTCATCTATGGCGTTCCAAATTTAGGAAACTTCAAAGACTGAAAACGCAGATTTTTTAAATGAAATGACCATTTCCTTACTATTGCACTTGATAAAGAATCAAAATGGGCATATTTTGGTATTACATGTTCCTATCCCTATCTTTAATAGTTTCTGACTTATTCTAATTTCATCGCATTGATACCCATTTTTTCGGGTTTTTTGTAGTAGTCGACCATGGCATGGACCATAGCAATCGAGTTTTGAATAAATCAAGTGATACTAATCCGTCACCTGTTATAGGTTAACATACATTTTTCAATAATCGAAAAAAATGGCTCGCAATGGTTTTACATAGTAAGATTTTTGGAATGTAATTGTTATTTATGGTGAATAAACAGAATCGCGTGACATGCTTGTGATACGTTCATTGAGAGATATCCAGAAAGACCGCGCTCTAGTGGATGTACCATCCGAACACTGGAATGAAATTGTTTCAATTTTTGGAAGCTTTGTACCACCAAAACAATCACCTACACCTAGAGTAAGAGTTTTACGAATAGCTAATGTTAAGGAACCAGGAAGATTTTTGGGGAACATTACTTGGTCAGACGAGGGCAAATTTAGTAAAAATTTAATCGCCATAATTTGCATTGCTGGTGCCATTAAAATTCTTGTTTGAACGGAGATGTACACTTTCAAGAGTGCTGGAGTTTTATTGTACTTTGTGCGTTTAAAAATAATAATATTTTGTGTTTCCACATTTATCCAGAAAATGTGTATGGCGAAGTTATTTGAAAATTTTACGCAACATTGTTGTTCCTGCAACAGAAGATCTGCCTTTGTAGGAATACGCTGAATACTGAATCACAAGTCATACGATACTCCACACGAGAACATTTACGAAAAAAGTTTGTGTTTGGAACAGGAAGGCGCTCATTTTGAGTATGTGTTGAAGAAGACATAAATTGATTTGAAACCAATAACAGGTGATGGATTAATATCACTTGATGAGTTTAAAATTCGTTTGCCATAAGGTCATTGCCAACTACTAAAAAATCCGAAAAAAATGGTATCACTGCAATGAAATGAGAATAAGTCAGAAACTATTAAAGATAGGAATAGGAACATGTAATACCAAAATATGCCTATTTGGATTCTCTATTAAATGCAATAGTAAGAAAATGGTTAAGTACACCAAAAGAAAGCCCTATTCTTCGTCTATGCGCTGGTGAAAACTCAGTTGCTATAGCTACAACGGTTTTCAATGAATTTTTAAAGTACCGTCTGCATCCGCCATTTTTTTAAATAAATGAAAATAACTTAAAAACCGTAACTTGTAGATATTGACATGTTGGTATCAAAGGTTATGAAATTTTACGTAGAATCCAAAAATACAATAAAAAATAGGGGTTGCAATTAAAAATAACGAAGTTACTAGCTACTTCCGGCATTTCCGGAAGTGCTGCCATTTTGAAAATATGTTACATCGATTCGGCCTTCTGAGTAACCCCTAAGTACAAATTTTCAAAAATCTACCTGTAAAACTTTCCCAGAAACGTCTAACTAAAGCTTCCAAAAACACATAGGGAAAGTAATGTAATCGAAAAAAAAATCGAGCTCGAGGTTTTGATGAATCTCAACGTTTTGGGTCCTCCTGAGTCCAAAAACACCATCTTTGAAAAATGTTTGTCTGTGGGTGAGTGGGCAGCGTACCTACGTTATGGCTGTGGAGCATAAACTACTAGACCGATTTTGATGAAATTTAAAATTAAGGCCCACAAAAAAACTTCATCGGTAAAACAAGCTTCTCATCAAAATTGACCCAAAGGGACCCAAACTAGGGGGGTTATTTGGGGAGCAAACATTCAAATTTTAACCCAAACTAATTTCCCTTGGTGAAAAGTTAGTAGACATGGTTATAAATAAAACGCCATTTTTCGTTTGTTTATTAATTCAAAATGGCCGCCAATACAGCAATTCTTCAACTTTTTACTTTTTAGGATCTAGCTCAAGAACCGCTTAACTTAATTAAACTTTTGGAAAATTAAATTGGAAATTATAGCCAAGGGATGGCTAGAACTATTACTTATAATTGGTAAAGAACAAAAATTAAACGTAGCCAAAAATTAAAAATAGATTTTCTCAAAATCCGCTCCAAGCTTTTTTTTATTTTTTGAAATGTTCTGCATATAAAATTGTACAGTTAAGTAGAGGACATACGACTCTTTTAAACATACCCTGTAGTATATTATTTCAGGAGAAAATAAGAAATCGTTTTCTGATTAAATAAAATAGTTTTTGCGTAATAACTCAAAAAAATAAAAAATTAATATATAGTGTGTAGTATTACACACTACACACTATATATTAATTTTTTTATTTTTTTGAGTTATTATGCAAAAACTATTTTATTTTTAGTTCTTATGCAAAAAACTATTTGATTTAATACGTCATTGTAGTAAACACGGGAAAGTTGTGTGCCAGTTTAGTGGTCATTTAATTTCTATTTTGCCCCTTTCACAACCCATTTTAATAAAAAATTTGCAAATGAGATATTTAAGGACTTTTGTGGCAGTTGACAGTCGCTAACTACGATTGTTGAGTTCAAAAATTTTAGATAATTTCTTATAAATTATATTTACTAAAAATGAGTTCTAATGATAGCATTTCGTGTACTCCTGAAATACGAGAAATTTTTGGCAATGCTTTTAGCAATTTACTGCCTAGTAAGTCTAAACTAAAATATGAAAAACAATATAACTTCTGATATTAAAGAATATAATTACACCAGTGCTATACGCGCTCAAATTTCTATTAACGCACCTCTTTGAGGGCGGTTGTAGCTTTAAACGACGCGAAATAAAAAAAATATATTAAATATTATACAAGGTCTAAGATCTAAGATCGAATTTAGAAAAAAAATGTTAAATCAATCAATTAAAATGCCGTAATTGCCATCCAGAACATAAAAAATAAAAAATTAAAAAAAAATTGTTTTGCACTCCTGTTACCAGTGGCGCGTTATCCCATGGGCAAATTGGGCATTTGCCCGGGGCCTCCAACGTCAGGGGGGCCTCGGAGAGGTGGAGATATATATTAGATTATACCTTTAAATAAATAAAAAACTTATATGAAGCAAAAATTTCTTGCAAGAAAGTACTGTTACTTTTCTAAGAAAAATACTAAACGTACACGGGACACCGGGCGGAACACGTCTTAGAAAGAATAGCATAGTAAAATTACGCCTCTACGGCGCCGGCGGCGGTCATATAACGACTAACGAGACAATCTACTTGGCGCCTTAATTGATTGTCGTTGATTGGATAGGTAACGGTTTTCATTGTATATCGCTCAATTCTAAATACGATCTGTTAGTATTCGCTCAGTGTGCGGCGGTTGTAGAAAGTGCATAGAAGTAAAATATACGTTACGAACGCAGAACGCTAATAATAAACTTAATAAATTTCAATGAGCTGATAAATGATTTTGCTGCTCAAAAAACAAGAACAGTGCACATACAGTGTGACTCATTTAGAATGGAAACACCCATGTAAAATCTGAAGTTATTTACCGATTTTAACCATTTTTTTTTTAAATGTCAATTAACGAAACGTCTACCTCGGGACAAAATTTTAAATGTTTATTCCAATTTTCAGGGCATACTACGATAACTTTTTCGTGCTCAAAATGGAGAATTCTTATTAGCGATTTGTTTATAAAAAAATATCTACGCCACTGGATTCAGAATGCTTCCAAATAGCTGTCACCAAAATTTTACAAAAATATATTTATTAATAACAAAGTTATGACAACTTAAAGTTCGAAAACTTTCTACGCTAACAGTTACAAAACAACACCCTGTATCAATAGATAGCCATTGAAATTATGTTAATAATTCTTAAATTAAACTATTTAAACCATCAGTGGAGAAAAAAATATTTAAAGTAACGTAATATTTAATAAAAATCTATCATAACTGTTAAGTTAAACAGTAACATAATTTCCATGGTAACTAAGATTTAAATGGAAATGTTAGGTCTTTATTTACTCAATCGCGCGATTCCGTTACTTTTATTAAATATTACGTTACTTTCAATATTTTTTTCTCCACTGATGGTTTAAATAGTTTAATTTAAGAATTATTAACATAATTCCAATGGCCATCTATTGATACAGGGTGTTGTTTTGTAACTGTTAGCGTAGAAAGTTTTCGAACTTTAAGTTGTCATAACTTTGTTATTAATAAATATATTTTTGTAAAATTTTGGTGACAGCTATTTGGAAGCATTCTGAATCCAGTGGCGTAGATATTTTTTTTATAAACAAATCGCTAATAAGAATTCTCCATTTTGAGTACGAAAAAGTTATCGTAGTATGCCCTGAAAATTGGAATAAACATTTAAAATTTTGTCCCGAGGTAGACGTTTCGTTAATTGACATTTTAAAAAAAAAATGGTTAAAATCGGTAAATAACTTCAGATTTTACATGGGTGTTTCCATTCTAAATGAGTCACACTGTATAACCAATTTTTTATTTATTTATAGAAAGTTTTTTTATGTATTAAGTACCTATAGGTATATAGTATATTTTTATAATTTCTTTACGATTTGTTTTTTTTTTATTTATAGAAAGTTTCTTTTGATAAATTAAGTATTACTCCTAATATTTTAATTTATATTGCTTATTATTTAATGCGAAAAAAATACACTACACATAAATTAAATTTTTGCCCGGGGCCTCATGAAGTCATAACGCGCCGCTGCCTGTTACTGTCGTGTTAACGATTCTGAACTGATGAACCTAACGGAAACCAATTATATTTATGCGAGAATAAAATGAATATCTAATTGCTTTGTATTTATTTAACAGATTCACAAATTTAGAGACTAAAGCTTTAGTGAAGTCTGTCCGAGTGTGGAGGTGTGGATACCTATACATACCATCTCTACAAATTGATAGAGATTTATTGTTTATTTCCATACCGACCCATATATCACAACAGAATTTGTGTTTGTGAATTAGTATTGATGGCTTGATAAATTTCTCCATTTTCTCTCCACAAGTTTTAATTAGACATTGAATTACTCCGGAAACTTATTAACCCTCATTATATTAGTTGATGGACAACATTCATAACATTGAGATCCCGTACGTCTAGTCTCTAGTTGCTGTTGCTATTATTGTATCGTGCTTGTGCTTCACGTGCAAAAGCCGAATAAAAAATATATGGTTACCACGAACTTAATAGATTTCAGAAACTTTCCTTCTCCTCTCTACCCGAACTAATTAATTTATGAGCCTTCACCATAAAGACAATTTACACATCCGAAAACAAGATCTTAAAATAATTGACTTTTGACGAAATTTTATATTTATATAAGACGTAATAGTTAAATAATGAAAGAAATAAAAAATTAGGAACGCGGTATAAAGGTCTTTTTTCAATAAAAGGAATGGCATTTATCTACGACAGAATCCGAGAATAAATTAATTTTGTATGTGATTTGCGGTTCTTACAAAATGTAAGAAGCTACAGTTAACAGTTATCTATATTGAAATAAAGACATCATGACAAGCATTCAATTTAGAAACACGTTGGGAATTGCAAATGAATAAAATATGAGTAGGTACTAGGTACGTATCTTTTAAAAGGTATAGGAAATATCGCTGTGCCTGTGTCAAAATATTTACCTATACATTTTACTGTGAAAGGAAAGAATATCCTTTGTACTATGTAATTGAAATCAAGTACTTTGTTTTGTTCACATTTTGTCGTGGGATCTACTGGATGATCTCAATGAAGTTTACCTTTACTCTTTCGGGTGCTTTACTTTGATCTAAGGATATGCATTAGAAACACTCAGTTAAAGAAGATACTTTACTCAGTGATCTGTAGCTCTTCTACACAAAGTTACTTTGAGCACTGCAGTGGCAAGTGGCACTGTTCTGGTTGGGAATTTTTTTATACCTAGAACCGTTGTATTGTGTAATTATTATAATAAGGTTTATGTGTTATTGTTAGAACTTCCAGTTTGTGTTGTAAGCATCGTACTTCAACGTATAATACAATCAATCGTTCCAATTATTTAATAAAAGCGACACCACATTTCAAGTTTTATTTCTCTATACTGTTATATGATAACGTTTGACAGTTAACGGTTATCACGCTATTGATATTTATTTTAAGGGAATAAAGATAAAACGCAAAACTCGATATAAATGTCATTTATTCATCCAACAAGTGTTATAAAACTCTGACATCTCCCACTGAACATTTTGTCAGAAAGTGCTTTGCAGTTTGTGATAAATTCAAGATTGAGTGACTAGGTATTTTTAGTAATATTATATGCGTGTTTAGTAACACGGATTTATCACGCCATTATAAAAATACACTTTATAGCTCCTACGTGTTACGTTTCATCACTTTAATAAAACAGTATAAGATTGCTCTTATTATATTGTCGATTTCAAAGAAGAACAGAAATAAAATGACTTCTAGAGCAATACGATTTACTTAAAAAAGAAAATTTAAAAGCTGTGTTTATTTTGGAATATTAACAATTATTATTAGTGTAATGTAGGAATGAATTTATTTACAGTACAACTTACAGGGGGATCTGCACGAACACATTGTACTTACCTTACGACTCTTGCGAGGGGTTAATCACTGTCATGGTTCGTGTACAACGGATTACACTTTACAAAGATTACATGAATTACAAAAGATTACACGAGTTACATGACTAAATTTGACTGAAAATCTAAGAGTAGGTATTTTACACAATGTACCTACTCTTGTTTAGTATTGATAAATCCAACGGTTTGAAAATGATATCATCTACAATAAGCATTGAGTGATGAAAGAACATATCGTGTCCACAAGGATCACGAGATACTTTTGTAGTCTGCATTAGGCACCTGTAAAACCTTCAAAGCAATTGTGAAACTGCGGAGAGAAGCAACATCAGTTTTTTTTCAATCCCAAATCAGTACCATTTACAATGATGGACAAGGTACAAGAAGACATTCAAAGTGTGACTAAATAAAAAATATGGACGCCTGTGAAGAGAGTCATTGTGGCTGTTCCAAAGTGGACATAACGTAGAATGAGTAAAATCAATATTTAGTGGATTCCAACAGTCTGTGGAGATTTCAAAGCGACAGTAAATCCACGGCTGCAAGTACACCAGCATCTCATTCGAAGGCGTCTGGAGTTATCCCAAGAGCTCAAAAATGGTACCTAGACGTTTTCCCTACATTTTATAGGGCGCATTGTGTCCAATTAGTTCAAGGATAAAATTTTCGAGAAAACGATAGGTACTAGTAGATTTTGACACAACTCAAACTGTGGCATTTGTCATAGTGGGCCATGATATGAAATGGAAGCAGTATCACAAGTATCTATATGCATCAGTAAAACCGATTTTGTATGATTCCAAAACGTGGAGTCAGATACAACTAGACTGATAAGGAATTACTCTTAAGAATTTATGGGGCCAAGAAATTTTACCGTTACCTGTATTAAAGAAGATTTGATCTGATTATATAACCCACATGTCTCTCATTCCAATAATACACGCTAAAAAACAGTTGCTAGTGACGGGCAGTCTAGAGATCTCAAATCACACCAATGGGGTACAATTGTGAAATTAGTGTGAAATAACCCAGCTGTGACAAAAAAAAATTCTGTAGGAACTTCACGATGGATATAGGGGTATCTCAGAATGAAACAAATGGCAATAAGATATTTGACCTTGACAAATGGAAAAACCAAATCCTACAAAGGATTTTCAGCGGTCACCTGAAACAACAGAATCATGGAAATGAATCCACGGTGCGTTTGACAGATTATCTTAGAAAGCATACTGGTCCATACAATAATGATACTTTGAGGAATTTTACCACACAACGTCTTGCCAATAATAGGAGACATTCCATCAAAGAAATTTAAAGAATTCTTAGGCAGGAATGGCATGAAACACCTCACCATAGCTTCATGTCACCAGGATTTAAAAAGCGAAGCAGTCAAAGAAAAAATGAGCCATATTGTCTTTGATTCTACCATCAAAAGAGAAGACAAAGCCAAATACGAGTTCTACGTTCAAATTGCATATGGCAACATTTCTCAAAGGATGTGGTTTGTTATGCCTCCTTGAGATAATGTGTCTCAAACAACTTGCTGAGGACTTTTAGTGTCAGCCGAAGGTTATCTAGGTTGTTGTCACATGTAGTTTCTATCCATAATTTTATTCCATTCACCCTCATCCACCACCATCTGCCCTTCAGGCCATCCGGGGTTCCCGCTTAGGGGCCCTTTAACGTATTTAAAATTTAAAATTTAACGGTGACTAAAAATGTGTATTTAGTCACACATCATTTATTTAAGAATTATTCTTAGGTGAGTACGATAAATACCTACAATAAGATTGTTAAATTAGCTTATGTATTTTTAGATGTAACGTTATTGTATATATCTAACACCTTGCTTGAAAATGGGTTTAGTATAAAACCCGAAACATGTCGCATTCCATTGGCATATGAGCTCCAACTAAGCCAACATATATTAAATTAATAAGGGGAGGCAGTGTTTGTGTTTATTTATTTCATTCACACCCCTTTGCGAGGATGAACCCAGCAGCTAATATTTGTTATCTAGGTTTCTCAATTTCGTCTTCATATTTCATGCATACTCTAGGTGGGACATTCTTAAACATAAACTTATTACCTGTCCGTCAGGATGATTGTAAACAAAGGCTCATCTTAGACAGGTAATACGTCAACCGTATTTTTTCTGCTCTATGCGACGCTAGACAGATAAAAGAAACTTTCATTCCAAAAAACATCACTCAAAATTAGAAGGTTCTGGATTCTGGATTACGTCAGAAGTCCACGCGCACGTAAAGGCCGCCCATTCGTGCCCTTTGTGCTACCTACCTCCCTGATTAGAGTCGTTCGACTCCGCAACGTCACTCAAGCCATCCCACACATGAAATAAACCTGAGGATGCTGGACGGGGAAGCGGCTTTAATCTTAGCAGCTTTAAACCCAATTTTTTTGTCTTTGACCCATGCTTTGATTTCCTTTAAGCCGATTCCTATTTTTTTGTAAACTAAAAACCTTTTTTACACTTCTTCCTTCATCAAAGTCGTTAAGTTGACGATAATTTCTGCGTTGTTGTACTTTAGGCCTCCAAAACAGCGCATCGTTGACAAATTTATTTCTATTTATTTTACAGGTAGTCCAGTCATTTTAAACATGAACATTGCAAAAAATCCTATATTAGGTTTGACTTTTTTATGTTGTTAGGTTCAGTCCCAGTAGTAAATACTCAATTTTGCAACTTCGAAAAACTTGTGGAAACTGGGGGGGGGGGGGGCCAAAAACCGCGATTTTTTCGGATTTTTTTCAGTTTTAGCCTCGTAGCTCAAAAACTACGAGTTATAGTGCAAAGAATATGATTATATTATATTTGAGCCTAACCGGAAGTCTGTAAGTATAATAGTTTCCGAGATACAGCTCTTCAAAAATAGGCAATTTTTCCCAAAATCTTTTTTCAACGTATCATCCATGTTTCGATCCAGATATTGCCATAACGACGTGCCCTACGACTCTTGTCACGGAGAAAAAAATTGTAGGACATTTTATCACCTTTTATTTAAACATAGATGCATTCCTGTGGGCCTCACAGTTCTCGAGAAAAAGACGGAAAACCGGAAAACAGTGAAATCCTTCACATATATGTAATAGCATTAGTATGATTAGAAGACATTTTCTGATTATTCTTATTTAGCCTGGCGAACGAACGCTCAAAAAGGGCTTGTAGACAGACTTTTTGATCCTAATGATTTGATTTCTAAGATGTGTTTGGAGGTGTTTGGTGATAATTATACGAAAAGTCCCCGGCCCTACCGTATGAGCTAACTCCGTAGCGTAACAAGATTTGCGGATTTGTTTGGTTTTCCCTTTGTATCTCTTGAATAGGCGATCGTAGTGGGAAATGGCCAATTATAAAATAAAAGCTGCCTTGAGAAAATACTTTTGTTCTTTTCGTCAAACATTAACCCTATCATAAATGTATTTAGAAAAGACTAGAGACCATTAAACATGGTGGCGGATAAGACTGAAATTGTTTGGCTAAGGTTGCAGGTAATCTGTATTTAATACTCACATATCAGATTTAGTTCCAAACCTCCCACAAAATTACTTGTTCTCTAGTGCCCTCTATTCCATCTTGAACTCAACGTTTTTTTTAAATAACTATAACATCTAATCTATTTAAGATAAAATATTAAACGGTATATGTATTTTATAGGAAATTTTATGGTCTACAACTTTTATTTCAGCAGTCTTTGCTATAAACCCAATACTTTAGGAGCTAGGACACAATATTTGCCGAAAAACGTCGTGTAAAAGCGATTTTCAAAAAGAATGTCAATTCTTGACAGCGAATATCTCTTCAACAGATAGAGATAGAGAAAAAACGCATAGAAGCAAACTTGTAGAAAATTTAATCAGATTTTTTTATAATTGGCCATTTCCCACTATGATGGCCTGTTCAAGAGATGTAAACGGAAAACCAAACAAATCCGCACATTTTGTTACGCTACTTTTCGTATAATCATCACCAAACACATCCCAGAAATAAAATCTTTAGGATCAAAAAGTCTGTCTACAAGCCCTTTTTGAGAGTTCGTTCGCTAGGCTAAATAAGAATAATCAGAAAATGTCTTCTAAGTTCTAATCATATTAATGCTATTACATAGTGGAGTCGTAGCGATTTCACTGTTTTCCGGTTTTCCGTCTTTTTCTCGAGAACTGTTAGGCCTACAGGAATGCATCTATGCTTAAATAAAAGGTGATAAAATGTCCTACAATTTTTTCTTCCATGACAATGATCGTAGGGCACGTCCTTGTGGTAATATCTGGCTCGAATCATGGATGATACGTTAAAAACAGATTTAGGGAAAATGCCTATTTTTGAAGAGCTGTATCTCGGAAACTATTATACTTACATACTTCCGGTTAGGCTCAAATGGTAGAAAATTTAGTCCAGTTTAAAAAAGATTATCATATTCTTTGCACTACAACTCATAGTTTTTGATCTACGAGGCTAAAACTGAAAAAAGTCCGAAAAAATCGCGGTTTTTGGTCCCCCCCCCCCCCAGTTTCCACAAGTTTTTCGAAGTTGCAAAATTGAGTATTTACTACTGGGACCGAACCTAACACCATGAAAAAAGCAAACGTAACATAGGATTTTTTGCAATGTTTGTATATTTTTGTGTTTAAATTGACTGTACTAAGGGGGGAGAAGTAAGTGATTTTATCTACTATTCCGCCGTGTATATTTTTTTCCCCCTAAAAATAGTGATTACTATATTAGCCCCTATTATATATTCTTTGATATTAGCATTACAGTAAAACCTCGATAAGATAAAACTCCGCATTATCCGAGCCACCGGACTTCTCCGACTCTCCGCGTTAACCGAGCTGTGCGCTCGGATAATACGGAAAAACTCGAATGAAACGTATGACTGCTATGCGATGCGCGCGAAGTGTAGTTTGCGATCGCTACTTTTTTGTTTAAATGTGGTTAAATTCCCTTGTGCCATTTTAAATATACCAAAAATAAGGGAAGTTTTCGAGTTTATTTTATTTATTCCGTGTTATCCGAGTTTTCACTTATCCGAGGTACCCCTTCCCCACATTACCTCGGATAAACGAGGTTTTACTGTACATCTTTCACTCAACGAATAATGAAAAAATAATTAAGTCAACGCCGCCGTTTAAATACGCAAAACATCAAGATAGTATAGTACCACAGATGTACCTACATAGTATATGTACATCTGTGATAGTACCTACTATTCATCCATTGAACTGTACGCTAAAGCAACTGGAAGGCAAACGGGCTATTTCAATGCATTGTAGGCGTTGAAGGTTGACAAAGGCAGATGCGGAATGGGTAGTTCTGTCGCCTTCTAGCTTGTTGCGGTAGTAGAGCAGACGAGAGAGAGAACTGCTGCAATATATTTTTTTTATCTGTCACCTGCATTTTATGCTCCGTGTCATCGTTTGTATGACGTTGCGTGTAAAAGAAAAAGATCGAGATACCCATACGTTTGGCTTCAGTGTTACTTATGCGCGTTTCCTTTCCAGTTGCGTATAGCGTCCAGTTCAATGTGTTCATCCATTGAACTATACGCTATACGCAACTGGAAGGGATACGGCCTATTCCAATGCATTGTAGGCGTTGAAGCCATGCTTGCCTGACAAGCACAGATGTCGACTGGGTATTTCTGTCGCTTTCTAACTTGTTGCGTTAGTAGGGCAGACGTCTTTTAAGTTTTAACCGCGTATTTTCCATAGTTGGAAAGGTGTAAAATAATATTTGAAAGTAATTGTGAAATTTATTAAATCAAAACACGATGGTGAATTGTTGTGTTGCATACGGATGTCTTAATTTAGCCGATAAACGCAGTATTAAACAATTTCATGGGTGAATAAGTCTTGTTAATACAAATTTTATCTAACATTATTTGCTATCGTTGTCAACGCAACTTATACGTTTTCCAAATAAAAGGCACAGGAATGAAGTGAAGAGAAATATTAAATAGTGCGCGTGTTTTTAGTTCTGTTCAGAATAGGCAGATTTTCGGAATAGCGGCGGGGTTCTACTGTATTTTCAAAGACAAGCAATGTAGAAATTGCATAATTTTTGTCTGGTGAACTCTTAGATCATATATACTCCAATGATCTAAGATCTAAGCACAGTATATAAGTTCGTATATATGCTGTGATCTAAGGGTGAATTAGTCAATTTAACAATTTAGTACCTAGTTCATAACAATTAGTAGAAAATAGCACCAAATTTTATATAACTTTTTTTTACTACAAACGTCGAAATAACTGAATTAATTTTGTAATGTTCTGTAAACGCGTGTGTATTCTCAATATGCATGTACAAGTATAGCGTCACAAAAATTGTAAGTACATATATATCTCATAATAAAACATTGATTTATTTTATTGTAAACGTTTTATTGACCTGGATCACAATGGATGTATGACTGGTGAAAGAGATAACCATCAACGTATTTTTACCTGATTTACTTACATTTTATTCCCCGTGTTATCGTTTATAGATATGACGTTGCGTGCGAAAGAAAGAGACAGAAATACCCAGTCGTTGAGGGTTGCCTAACTTTGCTGTGGCTTCAGTGCCACTTATGGACGGTTCCTTTCCAGTTGCGCATAGCGTACAGTTCAATGGTGTTCATCTAACCTGCTTTGACGTTTGACATTTCATAGAAAAACGAGTAAAATACTGGTTTGTGATTGGATCAGCATTTATTTGCGGTACGTCAGTCACTTTAGCCCCGCATGCAGATGCCGTTATACCTATATTAGTCGAACACATTCACTGCCAACGTCATGCTTGTAACATTTGTCAGAAGCCGGTCGATTTTTGTTCATTAAGGCTCTTCTCAGGAGGCCGACACGAGAACGACACGAGAACGACAAATGTTAGCATCACGCAGCATCTGCGTCATCGGCACTCAACTTATCGACTTTTTTTTTCTAAAGGAGTCACAGGCCGATGCGAGAACAACTATTTGCGAGCCAAGCCGAAGCGAATATCCTGCCTTAAACACACACGTACCGATCACGCAACATATGCGTGATCGGCCTCCCGACAAAAATTAGCATCACACAGATGGCGCGTGATTGGCACTCAACGTGCCTAAGATACGTTATTTAATATACAGAACAAACAAGTGTTTGACCTTTTACTACGAGACAAAACTGTCAACACAAAATTTGTTTTTGAATTATACCCCCATCTGTTATTTGACGATGGCAAAGATTATAAGTTAGATAATACATATACACTGTGTCCAAGATAAGGAGGGCCACTATGGGGATTTCGGAAACGGTAAGAGATAGAGTTTCGGTTAAATGGGAGAAAAGTTGGGCAATTTTGAGTTTAGTAAAATGAAATTTTTAAACGGACGAAATTCCGAACCGTTCCGAAGTTATGCGAGAAAAAGCGAATTTTCAGGATTTCGTTTTTGACAAATTGTTACTTTGTCGTTGATGTTAACTAAAAAGTAAAAGAACCTTCTATAGGTACTTTTTAACGTTCTTTAACATGGCATGCAGCAAATTGGAATCCGACGTTTCGTTTTCGAGCAACCATCATCAACTTTGTTTTTTTAAATACGGTCCTGATTTTTTATGCATAGTATTAGAAGAGCTTTTTATTCTGCATTCAAGCATGTATCACACTTTATGGTTTAATTGCGATTTTATACTTACTTTACGATTAGCGGAAAAAATCCTAAGTACGAACCTGTATCCCTCCTCAATAACATTCAAACTGAATTTTATTTATAAATGGACTTTTGCTAACTGTGCTTTCCTCATCAAATTAATGAAATGACACAGAATTTTCAATTTTAAAGACAAATTTTATAACCAAGTACATAATTACAAACAATCAACAACACATCATAAATGAACAGAAAACATTTGATGAAACGAAAATTTAAACATGAAACATACCAATAATTAAAAAAAAATTATAAAAAATGCTCGAAAAGCCCTATACTTCGTTCTCCAATCGTAAATAGCATCTTCTAACTGTAGAATCCAAAGCATTCTTTAACATTGCAGGTGTTACAGTTTGGAATGCATTAAGTACAAACTTTCGGAGTTCTTCTTCTATTCCAAAGATATCTTTGTAAACATAATTTCTCATGTACCCCAAAGAAAAAAATCTAGCGGGGTTATATCGGAAGAACGAGCTGGCCAGGGTGTTTCAGAATTGGTGCTTAAAACTCTTTCGGAAAACCTATTTGAAAGGTAATTCTTAACCACCCGTGAATTGTGCGCAAGTGCACCATCCTGCTGACACCAACAATTGCGTACTACGGCTTAGGGTAAAATATCAAGAGCATCTTCCAAAGTAGAATCTAGTAAATTTAAGTACAATAGTAAAATAAGTATAAAATCGCAATTAAACCATAAAGTGTGATACATGCTTGAATGCAGAATAAAAAGCTCTTCTAATATTACGCATTAAAAAATCAGGACCGTATTTAAAAAAACAAAGTTGATGATGGTTGCTCGAAAACGAAACGTCGGATTCCAATTTGCTGTATGCCATGTTAAAGAACGTTAAAAAGTACCTGTAGAAGGTTCTTTTACTTTTTAGTTAACATCAACGACAAAGTAACAATTTGTCAAAAACGAAATTCTGAAAATTCGCTTTTTGTCGCATAACTTCGGAACGGTTCGGAATTTCGTCAGTTTAAAAATTTCATTTTACTAAACTCAAAATTGCTCAACTTTTCTCCCATTTAACCGAAACTCTATCTCTTACCGTTTCCGAAATCCCCATAGTGGCCCTCCTTATCTTGGACACAGTGTATAGGTCGATAAATTGCAAATGGGTTGCCTACTATAGCTAAATCGCGGGCCGATGCTGTTAAATCCGCTTTCTTTCAGAAGAACGCTCTGCATCCCTGTCTGTTACATGGAATGGCGGGCGCAGCGCTCTCTGTCACTCTCCACGCTCGCGCTGAAAAGATAATATCTAAAATCTAGGCAACCATGGATGTGATGGTAGTGACAGAGAGCGTTGCGCGCACCATTCCATGTGACAGACAGGGATGCAGAGCGTTCTTCTGAAAGAAAACGCACTTAACAGCATCGGGCCCCAAAGGCAACCCATTTGCAATTTATCGACCTATATATTATCTAAATTATTATTATTTTATTATTCTAACTTATAATCTTTGTCATCGTCAAATAACATATGAGGGTATAATTCTATTTCTAATAACGTATCTCGTACTATATAGGGTATAGAACTGACAAACAACCAAATTTGTTGGCCAAATCAATAACACAATTGTATTGACACTTTCTAAATTATCTTGGACGATTGTAGTTTAGTCAACTGCAGATCCCCCTAGTGGGCACCTCAAAAACGAAAAATTTGAGATCAAGGTATGCGCTTTTGATGAGCTGTCTAAGGGGAAGGATAGTCTTTGATAATACTTAAAAGGGTTGTTTGCGTCCGAACTAAGTTAAATATTAACTGAGATTCTTAGTACAGAATGTTATTACAATAGTACATATTTCAATGACAAAATTAGTCAATAACACTCACGTAGGAATATACAAATGGTGTAATTAAAAGAAATCAATGCAAATGAAAAGCATTACTTAATTGAATTTTTTCTGCTCTTCCTTCAATGCTGTAAATGTCACCTTTGAAAGTACCCCTTTTAGTTCAAACTTTTATAATGAGATCATATAATTTATGTGAACTCTGTGCTAATATATTGTATTACTTAAATGAGTAATATTGACGTTCGATGTTCTGAAACTATTGTATACATACTTTTAAAGTTTTATTGGGTAGAATATGAATTTGCAAGATAATATTGTTATCCAAAAACTGTTATAATAGACTTTTATAATTCGTTAAATAGGTAATATATCTATGCAAGAGTTATAAATTACTTTATACTATTTTAGTGTTAGTTAAATATCTTAGCAAAGAACGTAATATATTATATACTTACGTTCTTTGAGTACTGGAATAAATTAATAAAGCACCAAAATAAATTTGATAATACATACTATGAATATGAAGTCCCAAATGTTCTTACTCGGAGAATTAAAACGTATCGATTAGGTGGAAGTCTGTGCACAACAAATCGCTCGCCGAGACTTTTTAAATAATGAATTTGATGTTATGGTACTAAAAAAGAAAAGAACCATTAAGAATGCGTTTGATGGAATGTCACTCTTTGCAGACGAAACACCGATACTGCGCAAATTTTTACTTACCTGTATGAATTGGTACAAAAATAACACGCATCCTCGCTTGCTTTCACCTAATGTTACCATAATTTTACTCATCCCTCATCCCCCATCATCCATCGCCCTTCTGGCTACTCCAGGTTTCCCGCTTGTGGGGCCTTTTAAATTTTAAAAAAATGTTTACCTGTTGATTGACGTAATATTTATATAATAACCTAACCTTCGATTTTTATAAAATTTAAAATTTAATTTGTGATATGTTAATTGTGGATCCCTTAAGAAACAATATTTTATAACTTTGATGTATAACTATTTGGCTTGATAATGGGATATGTTATCCCGAAACATGTTGCCACGATGAAAATTGTCTAAAGTTTCATCGTTCATCTATCATAAAAAAACAACTTATTAAGGGGAGGTTGCGTGTTAATTTTGTACCAATCTATTTCACCCCTTCGTGAACTACTTCGAATCCAAAGATGGTTACCTGTATGAAAGTGTTAATCATTGCTCTCTAAGTATATTACCAAAACATTCGTGGTATGAGAAATAAATTGAACTAGTTTAGTGATGCCAAATTCGGATCGTCTTTTAATTACTATGTTATTGTGTTAACCGAGACATAGCTCCATGATGGTACTTCAGCTAACGAGCTAGCTTAAGTAGTATGTATACTATTAATCGTTTTGAACGTATAGTAGCTCCAAGAATAGCAACTATAAGAGCGTGGTGGTTATGTGCTTCTTTTTCGCAAAAACGTTTCCTGCAGTAGGATATCTACTTTAGTTAACTCAGTCAGTGGAGATTTATTGGGGTAAAATTTTTAATTGTCTTGGGATCAAATGTCACATGAATACCTCGTGCCCTTCTCCACTAACATTGTACCAAGACCACTCAGTTCCACACCTCAAGCCTTGCGCTATTCGACCTCTGTCTTCCACACTCCACACTCGGCGGCATTGTTCAACTAAAACAAAGGAGAAATATGTTAAAAGCAATCTCAAGGAGTGCTGTCTCTAAAAAAAGTTGTTCTAAAAAAATTGGTTAATAATTTATTGAAGAAATTACAACAATATAAAAATAGGGAGTGAGGGAGTCATTATACACCCTATACCTATATTATCTCTGGATCTTTAACAATTTTAATCCATTTTTTATTATCTTCTTGTAAGTTCTCCGTTGTATGGAAATCAACCATCCTTATATTACTTCATTTTATAAATTAGGCGACAACAGTAATATTCGTAACTACCAACCAATATGTAAATTAGATTTAATTTCTAAAATATGTATTTCAACAATAACGTACGATGGAAGATCAAATTCCAGACATTTATTGACTGATCGTAATATCCTTATTAATAAGTTATTATCGCTTGATACCATCGAATGTATTTGGATAGAAACCAAATGGTGAAAGTGAAGAATTTCATTTCCTACGCAATACCTGCTACTTCCGATGTTTATCGAGGGTTCAATTCTTAACATCTTTATTAACGTGATCGAAAAAAACTATATGTAATCTTCATTTACGTCTTACGACACAGCACTTGCATGTCAGAATGTATCAATCTCACTGTTTGCAGAGTATTATTAAATCTGCCACTGATGCACAACGTCTTCAACACTTACTTTATCGTTTAAACTTTAAACTGTAATCAATGTAATATTTTCCTAATTGCTTACGCCATAGATGATATACCACTTCAACAGGTTTCTACTATAGTCGACTTGGGCATTTCCCTTATACCATAATCTTAGTCTTAATTTGCGTATTGATTGGACTAATTATTACTAAAGCATTTCAAATGCTAGGCTTTTTGAAGCAGTCAACACATTTTAGTAAGGCGACAAGTTGAATGTTGTTCTTCGGTTTGGACACCGCACTATATCATACTATTAATATAGTTCCACGTACGTTTTTAAAATTTACGACTTTTAAGATGGATATATCGGTAACTAGTGCCGAGTTTTCGCACCGTTCTATACATTTGACGACTCATAAATCTCTATTCATTGGAGTTCCAGAGAAATAGTTATTTATAGTAAGAGTTAGGAAGGTAAAACTTTCGTTCACGCGAATTGCGTGTTCGTCCACAGTGGACGATGCAATTAAAGAGAACAAATGTGACCTTACTCTCGAGTCCTGTACTTATTTGATTTTGTTCGAGACCTCTTTAGAAAGTGACTCTGTAACTTTGTATTACAATTGGAATTATTTTATTAAAAGAAATCACATCAGTCGTGAGGATCCGTTGCTTTGAAACAAATAAAATACAATAGCAGTGAGCGAAAAGCGGTGAGAGAAAATGAAACCTTCGCCTACTAGTAACTATAGTTACGGTTCACTTTCTAAGGAAGTATCGAATAATAGTATTAATACCAAGGTGGTGAAGACTGTTATTATTGACCGAGCACTAAGATTATTTCGCGAGGGGCTTGCGGAATAAGGTGCGAGGTCTATAAATGGCTTCACCACCGTGGTATTGGTGAAGACTGTTATTATTGACCGAGCACCAAGATTATTTCGCGAGGAGCTTTGGCCCGACCGGAATAAGGTGCGAGGCCTATAAATGTCTTCACCACCGTGGTGTATATACAATTTTTTCCACTACTAGTCAAATTTAAGACACAAATTAAAAATTTTCTTGTAAAAATCAAGTAGGTAGCACAGGAATGCAAATTCGCCTTTCCACTAATAAAACAAAAATCAAGTAGTCTGATGCAGATTGACATTTCCATTAATAAAACTTATTTTCAAACAACATTTATAATTATCGTGTTTGGGTGCTTTTTACTTCCCGAGTACGAAGTAAAAGGGAAGTATTGTATTAGTGTTCCAAAAAAAATTGACCTATCCAAATTTTTACATATCTTTGCGTTTCTGCACACGTAGATTCAAAATATTTAAAAAAAATTTCTGTCTGTCGTCTGTAGTCTAGTCTGTCCGTACACATTCCTTGCAATGCTCTAAACTCAGAAACTATTAAAGTGATCGAAATGCGGTTTTCGCCAATCGATTGCATTCGGGCCAAGGACGAAAATGCTGATATTACCTTTGATGACGTCTCTTCCGGTATAAGCTAAAATGGCGGCACTCATTTTGTATAAGACGAAGTTGCAGTTTTTATGTAGTTTAAGAGTATTTTTTCTGAATTCAGCAATTGTGCTATGTTTATTTTTTGAAAAAAGGGTTAATACGAGGGAAGTCTCGTGGCAATACATGCCAGAATTCTTCACATCTAGTGCAAAAAACACGTTCATTTTGCAACTTGTTATATAAATAGCTATTTGTTCGATACCTCCTTAAGAAAGTGAACCGTAACTATAGTTACTAGTGGGCGAAGGTTTCACCACACGAGCTAGACAGTACAATCGCTATTTATAAAATTTCAAAACACACTTTTTAATGCAAACGAAAAACCATTTTGCAAAAATTTAAAGATACAGAAAACTTAGAGTTCGCCCCGCTGTCCACCAAAGGCAACAATTATGGGAAAACATATGGTCCAATCTGAAACACACATCACAACGACAACGACCACGTTATCACACAAGAAGAATTAATTCATACTTTAAACAAAGCACACAATTTGAAAGCACCCAAATCAGACCACATACATAACTTTATTTTTGAATGAGAAATTTACCTCTCTTATGGAAGTGTTTGTTGTTTAACTCGATGCATAGGTTGCATTCGAGATATGAGTGTATTGTGTGTTTGCGTGTTTGTGTATGAGTTAAAGCATCCATAGGGTATAGCTACATTATACGGTGAGAACCAAAAGTTTGGAATAATCGATTTTTTTCGTTTCCTGTCAGAAATATCAAAAAACTATTGGACATGTCAAATTGATTTTTGTAATGGAAAACATTTTGCAATCGTTTTCAAAGTTCTTACCCTCTTTCTGCGCAGTGACGTCATCTATTTTTTTTAATGATAACACCCCACTTTCTTAACAGCTTTCAATAGATTATAAAACGACGATTTCAGCAATTATACACATTGCACCTTTTAAGTGCAGAGTTGAAGAGATATTAATTTTTTTAAAGCGAAAAACATACAAAGAACATTTATTGAATGGCCGAATCGGTCTCCAGATCTGACTCTACTGTACTGGATTTCTTTTTATGGGAATATATTAAAAGTAAAGTTTACCTACTTCAATTGACCAAATAATATCGAAGACTTAAAAGAAAGAATAAGACAGGAAATGGTTGCAATACAACCGGAAATTTTGCAAAATGTTTGCATCGAGTTTCAAGCACGATTGGCGTACTGTCAAGAAAAAAATGCGTCTCAATTTGAAAATTTACTCTAATTATTGTTTAGGATAATTATTGTTACTAAAAGAAAAAAACCATTTAACATTATTTTTGCAATAAAATTTGTTTATTTGTTGACATCGCTATTTGACATTTTTCTCAGTTTTCTATTTTAAAAAATTAATATCTCTTGAAATCTGCACTTAAAAGGTGCAATATGTATATTTGCTGAAATCGTCGTTTTATAATCTATTGAAAGCTGTTCAGAAAGTGGGGTGTTATCATTAAAAAAAAATGGATGACGTCACTGCGCAGAAAGAGGGTAGGAACTTTGAAAACGATTGCAAAATGTTTTCCATTACAAAAATCAATTTGACATGTCCAATAGTTTTTTGATATTTCTGACAGGAAACGAAAAAAATCGATTATTCCAAACTTTTGGTCTTGGCTATACAAGGTAGGTACTCTTTGGTTAAAGGTATCACACGATCACATGAAGTGTTGTGTGTTTGTAATGTACTTTCTGCAATGTTATGTTGCGTATATGGAACGTAGTTTGAGTTTTTGAGGGGAGAATTAAGTGGTGTGTTTCATTCTGGGTTTGAGGGATTCAACGTGTGTAGTGTGATTCTGGGTGATGTCTTAGAAATTTTCCGTGTGGAAAGTGTTGGTGGTGATTCCTTTTTGTATATCTTTTTATGTAACCCTAAAATGTGTAAATTGTCTTTTTCAAGCAGGAATCATTGAATCCGGCTTTGAGGAATCACAACATCCTCCTTTACGGTCTCTAGTCTGCAAAACGCTGTAGAATCGTATTTTTCAGAATTAAGTACTAAAGCATTTTTTTGAAAGGCTCAGTATTATTAGGAAAAGGTTGGAATAAAATTAGGTTCACGAATTGTAATAAAATGCACTAAATACTGTTTCTCCACGTATAATGGAGCGGTCAAATTTAACAGATTAGAATTTTTCCACATAATAAATCATATCAAATTCCATTAATTAAAAGTTTCATTATCTTATGTGTGTTCGATACAATAAGTTGCGACGCAATAACAAAGGTTGACCTACCGCGATAAATTCAATAAAAAACAGCTAACTATCAACATCTTAAAATAAAACAGTACAAGTGTCGAAATAAATAGCAGCGCATTGCAGACAACACTTATACACAGGGGGTGGCGTAATGGCTAACTCCCAGTACTATGCCCTGAAGCCAAATATATAGATAGGTGCGTTAAATGCGCAGACCAACATGAAACGAAGGATTGCACTCGCATCACACGACAGCAAGGTGAAATGATGCAACTGTGACGGAGACCATCCCGATAATTATAGATGGTGCCTCGTGCACAAACAACTACAACAAAAAATATACCCTGGCCTAAGCCAAAGAGCTAACCAAGTCAGTGAAATTACATCAACCCAATATATATCCAAGGAGGAATGTCCTACGCGTAAATAGACAAGACAAAACGATCCAGCAATACCAATGATCAATCAACCTGTCAACAATATGAGCAAACTCTAAGACATGATGGAGCAAATGCGTACAATGCTCAACTTGCTCACCGCGGTCGTAAGCAAACTAACATAATGGCAAGACATCCAAAATACAAAATTCCTATCTGGAATGCCAGCAACGTGCCCAAGAACTTAAAACATTCTTACATGATCACAACTTAGGCATCATGATGATCTCGGACACCCATTATACAGACAAGCACTACCTGCGGATTCCTAAATACAAATTATACCACACACAATACCCTAGTGACAAAGCATACGGAGGAACTGCCATAATCATACGTGATAGCATAAAACATCACGAAAGAGAAAAATTCATTAAAGAATATCTACAACCCATCAGCGTAACTATTGAAGTAGCCCTTGGACCAATAACTATGTCCGCGATTTTCTGCCCACCTAAACATTACAACAAAAATGAACACTATGAAGGATTCTTCAAAACATTAGGCAAAAAATTCTTCGCAGGGGAGACTATAACGCTAAATATCCAACATGGCTCTCAAGTTTGTCAACAACAAAAGGCAGAGAACTTCTCAAAAAGTCACCAGGGTTTTATCTCATATCTGGTAAAATACTGCAAGAACTGCCTGAAATATGCTACAAACTAATAACCTACATATTTAATGCAATACTGAGATTAAACTACTTCCCCAGACACCTGGAAAACTGCTCAAATCATTATGATCCGTAAACCAGGGAAAAAGGCAGAAAAGGTATCCTCCTACAGGTCCATACACCTATTACCAATTCTCACCAAAGTCTTTGAGGCATTATACATTAAACAACTCAATATAATAATAGCAGAAAGGAACACAATCCCGAACCACCAATTTGGCTTCCGCTATAAACACGGTACAATCGAGTAAGTCCATAGACTAGTCAACCAAATTAATAAGGATCTAAATGCCAAAAGATACTGCTCTGCAGCCTTCCTCGACATATCCCAAGCTTCTGACAAGGTATGGCACAGCGGCGTACAAGTCAAACTAAAGAGGCTGCTTCCTCACCTCCACTATCAATTGCTTAAATCATACTTAACAGATAGACACTTCCTAATGGAGCAGGGTAGTGAATACACGAATACACCGACTTATATCCCATACACTGAGGCGCCCCTCAGAGCAGCGTCCTTGGTCCAATGCTGTACCTCCTGCGCAGGGTAGACCTACCAACAACAAGAACTACTACGGTAGCAACATACGCAGATGACACTGCTATTTTGGCGTCTCACACTGATCCAACATCTGCTTCCCGAAACCTTCAAACAAACCTAAATAAAATTTAACATTGGCTAAAAATATGCCGCATTAAAGCTAATGAAACCAAATCCAAGCAGGTGACATTTACATTACGTAGAGAAACATGTCCTCCGGTGAAGGTTAATAACTGCCAACTCCAGACCTAGTTGTAGCTAGGATCCAGATAAGTTTAAAATTTAGACTGAATGAACAAATATACACTAGATTAAGATGTGATAATTTAAAAGGAGATCACTCATTGGAGTGATACCCTACATGGCATTACAATGTTGTCAGATCAAACACTTATTGCCCACTGGACAGATTGCAGATCACTCAATGGAGTTAATAAAAAAAATGCACTAAATTATTTAGTTGTAGTAAGGAAGGAGCCGTATTTTTTTATCGGTAAGTAAACAAATGAGAGATCAAATTACTAATCCCCTAATAAGTAAACCATTTGCAGTGTAGAAGTTTGTTGTAGGTTTGTTAACGGATCGCAACGATCGCAAATTAAATTGGAGTTTCGTTAACTAAACAGTGTCTAGGACTAAACAAACATGAGCCTCATGTAATTGTAATATTATGAATTTAGAATGCTTAAAATCATTTGTAATATGGTCACTTCTGTAGTAGTTTTAATGTAGTTAGCACTTAGCAGCCCCAAGTTGTAGCTGTATCGTCATCATGTTTGTTCCGGGTAGGTATGTACTGGCCATAGAATATTATTTCTCTATGGTACTGACTAAATAAAACATACTTATAAAGTTTTGTGTTGTAACGGAGTCGTGAGTTCCCTGACCCAACTTATAGTGTATTATTTTATTCGCCTAGAGTCAAAATTTCTTGGCGGTCGAGATGGGGGGCGGGAAAAGCTACTGGCGATATAGAAACTAATGAGAGTGCACGCACTCACAAAAATTCGCGTATCTTCTTTATTTGTAAAAATTAAACTACACAATACACATGTTGACATTTTTCAAAAGCTAAAGAACTCTAGTGAATAGTGTAAGAATATACAGGGGGTTCTATTTAAATAAGTCAAGTAAGGCATTGGTTGAAACCGCACATTTCTATTTTATTTCGTTTAATCAATAATCATGTTTAAAATGTGTCAGCTTCAATTGGGACACCCTGTATAATCGCCCTTCTCCGCCTCTAACTTAACCCCTTTCTTCCCGATCTTTATCAACCTCAAAACCGAAAGATAATATTTATATGTATCCAGAATTTAAGGACAAATTTATTTTGGATTTAGTAAAAATGCTGCGGTACTTTTGTTATTTTTATAGGCAGTACATTTTTTTTGCTCATATAGTATTGATAAATAATTTTACATGCTATTTTTTTTCTTGACTATCTTTTCATAGATATAAATTACAGAAAAACAAGCTGCACGTAGACGAATAAATATATCTTATCGACCGAAACCAACAAAGGTTAAATCCATTAGAATATTTCCCATCATCTTATCAGTAATGAACGTACTTGTCTTGTAACATGTTGGGTATTAGTATATTCCTATTGATAATCATATTAGCCGTTTTGGCCTATTTGGATACAAAGAAGCCAAATAATTTTCCACCTGGTCCGAAATGGTTTCCAATTATTGGATGCGCCTGGCAACTGAAAAAGCTGCATCAAAAAATGGGTTTCTTAACAAAGGCGTCTGAAGAATTAGCTTTAAAGTATGGGTCCTTAGTTGGAATTCGAATCGGATGTGATCGTATAGTTTTTGTATATGGTTTAAAAGCTACACAGGAGCTACTTACGAGAGATGACCTTAATAATAGGCCCGATGGAATTTTTTATACAAGTAGAACTTGGGGGAAACGAAGGGGAATAATATTTACCGATTCCGATTATTGGCGACAGCAGAAGCAATTTGTAATAAAACAGTTAAAGGAGTTAGGTTTCCGTCAACAAAAAGTAGTGCACAGTATTGAACATGAAGTGCAGGGCATTATCGATAACGTTATGAAAGGCATTGAAGATGGTGCTGGAGAGGGATTCTTCCAAATGAATGATTTATTTGGAGTTCCACTTTTACGTATACTTTGGAATATGATGGTTGGTTACAAGTACGGAAAGGATGAGAAGGAAATGAAATCGTTAGAAGTAATAGTGAGAGATGTATTTGGAAACTCACTCATGGTTGGTGCGCCATTTAGCAATTTTCCCTTTTTAAGGTATATCTGTCCTGGATATAGTGGATATAATGAGTACGTGAGTATGAATGAGCAGTTAACTAGTTTTCTAAGAAACGTGGTGAATGAAATGAAGGCAACCTACAATTCAAATATGCCTCGAGGCTTTATAGACTCATACTTAGATGTACTGCAAGCTGATGAAAAGAGGAGTAGCTTTTCTGAGGACCAATTAGTAGCCGTTTGCCTTGACTTATTCTTTGCTGGTTATGAAGCACCTTCCTCGACTCTGACTTTGGCATTTTTATACTTGTTGCTTCTCCCCGATGTTCAAAAAAAGGCACAAGAAGAAATAGATAAGGTTGTTGGAAGAGGCAGACTTCCTACTTTGGAGGATAGACCGCAGTATGTACCGACATTCTTACCATATTAATGTTAAGATTTACCACTATCCTTTACAGTTTACACTATGTAGAGTCCATAGTTTTGGAATCAACACGGTTATTTGTAGGGCGTGGGTTTCTTGCACCACGTATGGCTGCTACTGATTGCTTCTTTAATGGGTACTTTATTCCAAAGGTGACTTAGAAAAATACTTCTTATGTATGACTATTTTAATATCTTTTAGGGCGCAATTATATTAGCCAACTTTCGAGGTGCGTGTTTAGCCACAGAAGCTGGATGGGAAAATCCGAAAAACTTCAATCCTGAGCGCTTTATCAAAAATGGACGTCTATCAATTCCTGACAACTACATAGGGTTTGGTATGGGCAAACGTAGATGTCCTGGAGAAATCTTTGCTCGAGCAGAAATTTTTCTCATTCTTGCTTCTCTTCTCCACAAGTTTAATTTTGAAACTATACCTAATGACCTTCCAATAGCTGAATTTCGAGATGGGTTCGTTCCTTCTGTAAGACCTTTTAGGGGAAAAGTCACTTTAAGATAGACATGTGACAAAATTTTCACAATCGAAAATACACATAAATATATTTAATAATTTAAATTTCAATACGGATAGTCAATAAAACAAATTTTAACTTTGATTTCTTGAGTTTCGCATTCAAGTAAAAGTTCAAAAACCTAAAACTCGTGAAAACTGAGAACCTTAAAGTATTCCAATTTTACAATTTCGAAGACGAAACATTTCAATTTTAAATTCTATAAATTTTTGAATTCGAAATTTTTGAAACACCAAAACGTCAGCCATCTATTATGTTAGGTGAACCTCAAGATTTCAAAATTTCATCACGTTGGCCTTCAAATACAGGGTGTCTCACGGTGAGCGTCGGTTAGAAGTATATCATGAACTGTAAAAGCTAGAAATTTGAAATTTTGCACATGCGACACGCCGTGTTTAATCTATTAAATAAAAATATTTTCCAAATGGCAGCACTTCCGGAAATACCGGAAGTGAGCATCAACTTCTTTATTTTAAATACAAACCAGGCAATTTTTTTTCACATTCTGATGTGTTATAAAATGTTTAGTAAGTATGCTTAAAATAATCGGCGTATCAATTTTGATTGTTGAGAAAAAAATTTTTTTTCACTGAAAAATGTCAAAATCTTGTTTAGGAAATAAAATTGAAAGTCGAAAGTGGTAAAAGTTAGGGAAATGGGATTTTAGGTTCTCAATGTCAAAAGATTGAGACACAATTGTCTGTAAGGGATAATAAAAAATTGCCCGCGGTTACGTATCTATTTGACGTTATATCCAGACTTACGAAAAACTTTAAAAAGTCTCTTTTTTTAAATGGAATGCCTATTTAATTATCAGCCTATTCGATGCAGAAATAAATTTCCTTTAAATTGATATACCATGTTCCTATACCTAAAATCAATGATTACAGAGTTATTTACATTTTTCTAATTAAATTTATATTTACATACTTTACAAGACATGGTTGGCTTTGAAAATTTTCAAAAAAATTTTATTCAATTGTTTCTTATGATGACAGTTGTCAGTTACCTATCAGTTTGAAAGTTTACGCTACATTTACGTTTGTTATCAGTGTTATCTGTTTGAATTTTGATTTTTGCGCTTAATATTTGATTTTAATTGGGAAATATGGAATACACAAACGCTGATATTCTAAATTTGTTTTACATTGATGGCGAGACTGCTCGTATTACTTTTCGGATCTGCAGAACCTTTAACTATTGAATAAAGAATCACTCAACACTTTAACGAAAGATATCCGCATTTACCTACAATGACAGAACGAAAAATCAGGATGATTGAAAAGAATTTTCTAAATTTGGGCGAGGCGAAGTAAATGCGCCACGAAGTTTGGCAAAGCCAATTGTCCCCAATGACGCTGCAGAAACCAATGTATTGGGATATTTTAATGTTTTCCCTGAAAGTTCTGTTCGTTCGGTGGAAAGAGACCTTGGATAGTCAAGAAGTTGCAGAGATAGAATTTTAAATAATCATAAAAGCATAAGAAACATTTGAATAAAAATTTTTTGAAAATTTTCAAAGCCAACCATGTTTTGTAAAGTATGTAATTATAAATTTAATTAGAAAAATGTAAATAACTCTGTAATCATTGATTTTAGGTATAGGAACATGGTATATCAATTTAAAGGAAATTTATTTCTGCATCGAATGGGCCGATAATTAAATAGGCATTCCATTTAAAAAAAAAGAGACTTTTTAAAGTTTTTCTTAACTCTGGAAATAACGTCAAATAGACACTTAACCGCGGGCAATTTTTTATTATCCATGACAGACAATTGTGTCTCAATCTTTTGACATTGAGAACCTAAAATCCCATTTCCCTAACTTTTACCACTTTCGACTTTCAATTTTATTTCCTAAACACGATTTTGACATTTTTCAGTGGAAAATTTTTTTTTTCTCAACAATCAAAATTGATACGCCGATTATTTTAAGCATACTTACTGAACATTTTATGACACATCAGAATGTGAAAAAAAATTGCCTGGTTTGTATTTAAAATAAAGAAGTTGATGCTCACTTCCGGTATTTCCGGAAGTGCTGCCATTTGGAAAATATTTTTATTTAATAGATTAAACACTCCATGTCGCATGTGCAAAATTTCAAATTTCTAGCTTTTACAGTTCTTGGTATACTTCTAACCGACGGTCACCGTGAGACACCCTGTATAAGTAATTTATCATTTTAAATTTTCACAGCTTCAACGATTGATAACTTTAGGTTTAGATAGCATAGGAACATTTCGTGATGCAAAATTTCAGAATTTAAAGTTTAAGAAGTATAAAGATATCACAATCCCTAGTTTTCACGGTTTCCAATTTTCAATATGGTTCCAGTCTCCAGAGTCACCCATTGATATCATTCAATAAATTTAAACTATATTTTTAGAAAGAAAATGATTAATTTATAGTATGCTTTTATTTTAATTTATATTAATGTTCATTTTTAAGTTCACTGTTCTATTTTATGTTATACAAGTGTACACATCAATATTTCTTTATAATAAATTGTCCTGTAAGTGGATGTATTCTGTAGGACAATAAATTATTATTATTATTATTATTATGTCAGGTGAACCTTAATACTTCTAAATTTCACCATGCCATGCTTTCAAGTGAAATTGATACATTTTCAATGATTGAGCAACGTAATCATTTTTAAAATTGCAAAATTTCAAAGGCATAAGTTATCACGATTCCTATATAAATCAAATAAGAGTAAAGTAGAGGGCGCTTTCATTCAAGTTACATTTACCCCACTAAATTTTCAAATCCCGCGAATACTTAATTTAAACACTTACATTTATTTTTTCAAGAATTTATCCAAAAATGAGAAATTGATTTATAAACTTACATACTTACAAGGTGTAATTTTACCATACAAACAAATAATAATTTAGTTGGCAGTTTAACCACTCACATTGCTAGGGGCAGATTTTCATGAAACAATCCAAATTTATACAGTAACAAACAAATGTCTTACACAACCAGTGAACTCTATATATAACTGGAAGGATAACGGTTACTGCAAAATGCTTTCGTAACTTGTCCTCGACTATTAGACAAGCACCGCTGCTGCGTAGTGGATTCCTATTTCTTTCTAACGTATTTGTATAAACGTGCGAAGGCGTGGTTAATACTTAATAATGAGGAATAAACACAAAATATTAAAATTTTCACTCTTGTATATACCTATAATTATCGTACACGGTACACTTATGTTATAATTGTAAATTTAAAAATTAATCATGAAATAAGTGTCTTAACCAAACATTATTTTTAATATCCATAAGAGAAATGTAGTAAGATAAGGATAGCAATCCCCCTACTAACGTCCATCTCTCTCTAACAGAACGGGTCAATTTTTATATTCGACGTTATCCTTCCAGTTTACTGTACACATTGAACTATACGCTATACGCAACTGGAAGGGATACGGCCTATTCCAATTAGTACGTAACAATCTCCATATAATTTTCATGGGAGTTACCAAGCGTGTAAAAGTTTGGCCCCCCCTCCAGGATTGTTATCAATGACTCATTGAACAATATTAGAGGGGGGGGGGAAAGTTGAACGGCCGCCATCTTGTCCGCCATCTTGAAAATGCCCGCGAACCTATTTTTGGCTATATCTTAGCAACCGTATGTCCAAATCGAACGTACGTAGACTCTAATTGCACAGTTTTGTATTCCTAAGATAAATTGTTATATAACCGAAATTGATAATCCTAGCGGATTTAATGTTTTTGGGCTTAAAAGCTTAAATTATGGAATATGTAAAAAAAAAACGCTAAACATCATATCACTTTTTATTTTATTATTATTAATCTTTTAGATCTCGCTTTTATGAATAAAATGCAAAAACAATCAACGAAATCCGAGCACTGGTTACGAAAATATACAGGATTTAGGAATAGGTAGCGCACCTTTGCTGAGCACAATAATTAGTTACGGGTCAAATTGAAAATTTCATAAGTTTGTTCTCTACAAAATATGCGAATTACTACTAAATACATACATTAATTAGGTGTAATCAATTTTTGAAGGTTTATGCCCCATTCGCGATTCCCTCACCCTCATAAGAGTAATAATCGCCATGACATGAATCACATCGGAAAGACCGTACCGGTGAATAAATCGAAAATACCCGAATTAATACAAATTTTATAAATTAATCATTTTTTATATCTTTTTAAAAAGTTTTTTTAAAAATCGGCCAGAAAGTAGTACTTTCCGGATTATTTTTAGGCCAGAAAATGTCATTTTGTCGGACCGAGCCGGAAAGTTATTGTGATAGTCCGGTAAAAGTTTTACCGGACTCATTTTTACTTTACCCGACTCATTTTTACTTTCCGGCCTAGAACGGTCAATTGTTCTGCCCGTTTCTGGCCGATTTTAAAAAAAATATTGTACGTAATACGTCCCAAAAGTGCTTTTACCGGACTCGCAGGCTTGCAGGACTCGCCTGCGGCTCGTCCTGTAATTTGCCTACTTGTCCAGCAAAAGATCACTTTCGGGACTTGTTACGTAAACTACTATTATGCGTTTCGCACCTTCTCGTTTTTTAATTAATTAATTTAATTTAGGCTTTTAGGAAGAAGAGGTGACCATCAAATGACAGTTATTATTACACGGACCACTTTACGCAGACATTTGCAAAGAGCAGTACAATTTAATGATTTGTTCCTGCATCGGTTTCCACAATTCTGCTTGCAACCACATTTAAGAATCTCAATGCAAGCGGGGCTGACTTCCGGAATTGTTATCCACACGGGAAGGAATCTGTGATCGAGTTTCTTCCACCCATGTTGAATTGGATGTGGGGCTTGAAGCTCAGCCTTATGTGCCCTGCTCCAAATGGTAGCTTGGTAAGCTGCTCTCTTGCAGTGTAATAGGAGAGCGTCTTGTGTCGGGTGCATCATTTCTAAACTTGACAGAATATAAACTTTCGTTGTTGATTAATGGATTCTGCACCGCCTGCATAAACTTGAATAAAGAAAGACTTGAAAGCTTTGAACTTTTTAGACTCTAAATTTCATCACTGCGAATGGATTTTCCATCATTTGGACGATGACCTGAATTATTGGGTTCCTTTTCCAGGCACTGAATTCCGTCCTTTTAGACTTTTAGAGCGTCCTCTCAGTAAGGAAGTGGAGTCACAACCCGTAAGTGTGACAAACAATGGACGTGCAAACTATACTGCTCTTTGCAAATGTCCTTGTGTAAATTAATCCGTATAATAATAATTTTCATTGATGTTCACCTCTTTTTCCTAGAAGCCTAAATTAAATTAATTAATTAAATAAACGAGAAGGTGCGGCACAAAACATTATTAATTTATAAAATTTGTATTACCTAATTCGGGTATTTTCGATTTCTTCACCGGTACGGTTTTTCCGATGTGATTCATGTCATGGCGATCATTACTGAGGGAATCGCGAATGGGGCATAAGCCTTCAAAAATTGATTACACTTAATTAATGTGTGTATTTAGTAATAATTCGCATATTTTGTAGAGAACAAACTTATGAAATTTTCAATTTGACCTGTAACTACTAATTATTGTGCCAGCCAGTGCCGGTTTTACATGTCATTTAGTAGTACGCACTAAGTAACATTGGGCCCCCAATCATCACCCCCCCCCCCCCTCCCCACAACAATTTGCATACATAGCAAAACTTCGAATTTGATACAAGCCAATCTATTTTTTTCTCCACCTCCATTGCTTTTGAGACGATAAAAATGAGAATCATTCAGCTAATATATTTTAAATAGCTTCATAAGATGAAAACGGCAAGTCTGAATTTTCAAGAAGCTTACAATACAATAAATACGGCGCATCTGTCTTTATTTATGGTTGGTACGAGTACAAACAACACCGCACGTAAACGAAGTGTAGGCCGGAAATTATGGCAATAAGAATTTTGTTCCATAAATGGAATGTTTCACATTATTGTTAACTTGCTGGAAAATAAAAGTTACATTTTGCAATTTTTTTAAATACGTTTTCAGCAATAGTTAAGAGGAATGTTTACGAAAATACAAATATTAGTGCCGTAACATCCGGGTCCCATAGATCGCAGGCCCGGGTTCCGCAGGGCTGATAGTTACGCCCCTGATTCACAAACCCCTCTTGTGTCGGCATAATTAAGTACAAAGGTTATTTACTTAGAAAGGGGCGAGGAAATGTTCAATCTGCAATAAACTCTTTTAAAATATATGACCAATAAATTTTAGTCTCAAACGTGTTAAAGGGTGTCTTCTTATTATTATACCTTCTTTTGAGATTTTAACTTTCCTGTTATTTAAGATTGTTGTATCTTACAGTATTTATTCTGAAGGGAAGTCGTGAGTGAAATAAATACACCTTAATTCCTTAATAATATTAAATGCATTGATTGATACTTATAATTAATAAACTTAAAACTTTAGATTTGCCCGGGCCCTACGCACGTCCGGGCCCTACGCACGTGCGTAGTGTGCGTAATGTATAAACCGGCACTGGTGCCAGCAAAGGTGCGCTACCTATTCCTAAATCCTGTATATTTTCGTAACCAGTGCTCGGATTTCGTTGATTGTTTTTGCATTTTATTCATAAAAGCGAGATCTAAAAGATTAATAATAATAAAATAAAAAGTGATATGTTGTTTAGCGTTTTTTTTACATATTCCATAATTTAAGTTTTAAGCCCAAAAACATTAAATCCGCTAGGATTATCAATTTCGGTTATATAACAATTTATCTTAGGAATACAAAACTGTGCAATTAGAGTCTACGTACGTTAGATTTGGACATACGGTTGCTAAGATATAGCCAAAAATAGGTTCGCGGGCATTTTCAAGATGGCGGACAAGATGGCGGCCGTTCAACTTTCCCCCCCTCTATTATTGTTCAATGGGTCATTGATAACAATCCTGGAGGGGGGGCCAAACTTTTACACGCTTGGTAACTCCCAACATTACATTGTTACGTACTAAATGCATTGTAGGCGTTGAAGCCATGCTTGGCTGACAAGCACAGATGCCGACTGGGTATTTTTGTCGCTTTCTAACTTGTTGCGTTAGTAGGGCAGACGTCTTTTAACCGCGTATTTTCCATAGTTTGAAAGGTGTAAAATAATATTTGAAAGTGATTGTGAAATTTATTAAATCAAAACACCATGGTGAATTGTTGTGTTGCATACGGATGTCCTAATTTAGCCGATAAACGGAGTATTAAACAATTTCATGGTTGAATAAGTCTTGTTAATACAAATTTTATCTAACATTATTTGCTATCGTTGTCAACGCAACTTTAGATTATGTATACTCCAATGATCTAAGGGTGAATTAGTCAATTTAACAATTTAGTAGTTCATAACAATTAGTAGAAAATAGCACCAAATTTTATATAACTTTTTTTTACTACAAACAATATAACTGAATTAATTTTGTAATGTTCTGTAAAGGCGTCTGTATTCTCAATATGTATGTGCAGCGTCACAAAAATTGTAGGTATTATCTCATGATAAAACATTGATTTATTTAATTGTAAACGTTTTGTTGACTTGGATCACAATGGATGTATAATAATAATAATAATAATTCCAGTTGCGTATAGCGTATAGTTCAATGGTACACAACAATAACCTAACCACAAATATTTTACTACATTAAGATGGCAGCGATGCATAATGTTACGTGTAATTTGTTGGTTAGAAATTAACCAACATTTCAGATTTATTAGCTAATTAATGTAAAATGCGTTTTAATTTTCCTTTTAATGATCGATTTTGAATTTCACCAAATTTAAATAACGGTCAGAATTAACAAGTTTAGACAATTTAATATTGCAAAACTGTCAATGACGCTTTTGCGTCATTTTTAGACAAATTTAGTTTTGTAAACTTGCCTCGTGTGTTAACCAATCAACGCCAAGGTCAAATTTTCCCTATACAATATCCTTCACTTTACTCTTAGCTGACTTTTACTTATAGTTGCTATGATGCCCAATTTTCAAGACGTGCAAGGTCCGTCCAAAGGTTTTATATAGTATCGGCTTCAAAGGATACAGGTCTTTAGGCACTCAGTACTTTTAAGTTTTTGAAATGTTAAGGTGTTTCAAGAGTACCTACTTGAATATTACGAAACTTGTTTTATAGAAGTGATGGCATGATGGCAAATTCTTGAAGCGCAGAAAGGCAATAATCTTTAGCCTCCTTTCACACGGGGATACTGTATGCCGGATACTGTATCCGAGATACAGTCGCTTGCGGAAAGACTTTCGAGCGACCTATGAGATACTGTTGCCATACTTTTTTGCGCAGACGTGATTGCAAGAATTAAATCACGAGTGCATTCAGTTCAGTGACGGCGGCTATAAATTTCGAAATTAATTAAGTGATTAATTATATTACGTGGTTTATTCAAAACCTGTTGTGTGTATAAAAATATTTGACACATCGTTTTGACTCCATAAGTAAAATTTTTCAGTAGTAATAAAATGTTACCGTTCTATATTTTCCGTTTGTGAGCGAAATTTTCACTTTAACACAAACACCACTGACAAGTTACCGTCTACAAAGTATCCTCGTGTGAAAGATCCCCTAAGAAACAACAGCCGGTCAGTATCTGGTCGTCGTAAAGTCGCCGGGCGACTGGGATTTGCGGGCGACTAAAATTTAGTTCCCGGCGACTGTATCTCACAAATTATTCGTGTGAAAGATGACAATGTTAAAAAAGTATGCGAGATACAGTCGCCGGCATACAGTATCCCCGTGTGAAAGGAGGCTTAAACTTTGAATAGTTCAAACTCTTCAGTTTCGATCAAACAAGATTAGGAAATGACGTAAAACACGTAAAACGCATAATTTGTAATTTAGTAAGTCAAAGGAGAAAAGGAGAAACAACATTTGGTTGAAAAAGACACTTCAACATTGACTGCAAATACAGATGTTTATAATGTTAATACGTTTGTAAAAAGGTGCAAGAAAAATTGGTAACGTATGGGTAGACATTACGAAAAGTACCCTACAATACCTATCTTCAACGCACAATTAGAAATACAAAAGAAATTAATTGCACAATCAACTTAAAAAGGCGTATCTTTAGAGTTGCTGCGAATTGTGTTTTATTTAAAGATAATTATTATTTTCAGTCTTTAATCTCCGTTTTCTTTCAAAGCCCTAAACAAATTCATGATTCTTTTAATAAAAAAAGTACTTACTGAAAAGTTTAATTAAATACAAACGCTAAATACAAAACGCTTATTTCTTATGCCATTAGCCCCACTAAGCCCCTGAAAAAACCTCAGAGGCTTGCTGTTTTAAAATACTAATTTTCCGTTTTTAGTATTAAAAAAATATGATCCATCTAAAATTTTATTTACAAAAGCAGAAATTTTTAGGTATAAGTTAAAGCGGAGAAATCGATATTTATTATGTTAAAATGAAAGCTTTTTGGGGTCAAATTAATTGATAATAGGTGTTTTCTTTTTGCATCGCCACAGGGTTAGGTAAAGTTACAATCATCACGTGATTGAAGTGCCTTGCGTCATGTAGACATTTCTGCCTTATGTTAATATAAAACTTAACTGAAGCTTTTAAAACGAATAGGGTTATTGAGAACCGAGTCAAATTATTTTTATAAAACGAATGGTGTGTTATTGACAGAGCTGACTTAGGTCTACCACAACGTGCAAAAAGAAAACACCTATTGTGGTGAAAAGAGCTTTATATTGTCAGTGACTACCAGATAAACGCATCTGTGATTTAGCATAATATACAGATTCGCTTTTGTCAGGTCAGTCAGGTGAGCCAGGTGCTATCGGAGTAAAAATGCAAGGCCTCTGACTTTAAGTGATCATAACGAAAAAACTGAAGGGTGAAATTTCTTCATTTTTGGGCAGTACATTAGTCATTTATATATGTTTAACATGTGTAAAAATCAAATTGGTAGAATCAGTTGTTTAACTTTTATTTTAATTAACAGCAATAAAAACGCTGTATTTAGTATTTTCCTGGCTGACGGTCAGTTTTAACTTATCATAAAATTGTTATTGTTTCATAAATTGTTACCAAATTTACAAATGTTGTAGCACACATACTTCTGAAAAGTCGACAGCCAATAAATATTGATTATTCATATAATTAACTGGTTTTATACGCCCTAACCGAAAATGTGCTATTTTGCAATATATGGAAGTTAATGAAAAAATTCTTGTTTTAAATGCTAAATTTGTATTACTCAAATCCAACTGCATTATTCCCTTATTGAAAATAAAATTTGTTTTCTTGTATTTAAAAGTAAATGTTATGTTTATCGCGAAAGAAAGACGCACATATTCCTCTCGCGAGAGGTAATCTACCACATCGTAAGCAGCGAGCGGCAACCCACAACAATGTGATTATTCTTTTGCATTGTACAAAACCATGCGCTTTATAGCAATAGTGTACGACAACAGCTGCCCCGCGCGCTGCGCTACACCTCTCCTACCGAAGCAACCATCCTTTTTTCAAAATTTCTTTAAAAAAAAACGATGTATAATGACATTATTTTTGTGAATAGTGTTAGACCACAATATAATTGTTTTACCGTTGTTATGTTACTGTCAATATTATTAATATCGAACGTTCAGGTACTGAGGTTGCACAAGATGTCGTTTTTTCATTATAGCTTTAAGACTAATAAACCAATTGACCTGAAAAGCATCTCACATCGACAAATAAGTATACATTTTTGAAATATATAAGTATCTACCACTCAGTTTCAATAATATAGCCGTAATTAATTTTTAAAGTGGAGCGCTTGTGCGATTTGAGCCATAATTAGCGCTTTTTCGCACATACACTGATACAAAAAATTAACGATGTATTGTAATAATCTAAAACTGTACACCTTTTTGTAGAAATAAATGGTCTTTTAAGTGCACTTTATTTCATTAAATTATGATTGCTAATTACTGAGATACAAGCTTCTAAAGTCAGAGGCCTTGCATTTTTACTCCGATAGTAGTTGCCATTTCACAAGTAACTAAAGCTGGTAAATAAAGTAAATATAATTTGTGCAGACTAAGCTCATCTTTTTGAAAAGATGCTTGATATGGCAAAGAAATAAAAAGTGTCATTCTTGGAAGAAAGTTTCGTGAATCCGTTCAAAACCACAGAAATGAGTTTTGAAGGATAGGCGATAGTTAGGCGAATGTATACGCAAGCAATAGCATTATTCTGTTTTGATCTTTAAAGGTTTCACTAAAAGCATTGAATAAAGAATCTTTCACTCAACGCTAAAAGTTAATTACAAAAAGTAATTTTGACAATAAATTTGTGGAATACGTTAGGAGAGAAATGGGTAAAGCAGGGAAGATATTTGACATTATCATAGTCCTGGCGGTACATTTAAATGTCTATCAAATTGAGCGGGAAGTGTGAAATTAGGTACACTTATTAATTATAAATAGATCAAACTAAACGATTTGACACCCGCAACACCCCTATTTTCAAAAGTGCCCCATATTTAGTTTTTTCCATCCCCTAACGATAACTCTTTTGTTTACAGAAAGCAACCCTTAACAAGTTATTTCGATATTTCTGAAAGTAAGCAACCTTTAAGTATGAAATCGCTCACATCTTTTTTATTTGTAACTTATGAGAAAAAACATGTGTATAAATATTATAGAAAATTATCTTTTAGGCATTTTATGTTGGTATGAAAATTTCTCAAAAGTTAACCCTTAACGAGATATATCGAAAAAACCAGAAACTGTCAATTTTCACATAAAATCGAGCATAACTTTTCTATATTTCACTACAGTGACATTATTGTTATATAATTCGGTAGGTATATGGATGTAGAAAATATAATTAAGGGGTAATTTTTTTACAAAATATTTTGAAAAAAACAAACTTTCAGCCCTTTTTAGAAAAGTTTTCGTAACTTTTTCAATTACGATTGTTAATATTTTTCCACGGTTAATAATAGCCAATTATACAGTGTATTTCATGAAATCATATAATGATTTTGCACCATGTAACACTGGTGCGGAAATTTACAACGTACAAAGTAAGGTTTATTCGCGGTAATCTAATTAAAAAGAATAATAATAATAATAATAATAATATTTATTCTTCCTCTTGGTTTTGTATAAAAAACATAGGATATACGTCAATATAAATACAATTGCAGATAAAAACTCTAACAATTCCAATACATACACATAATACAATACAATAACATAGAGACTATACAACATTCATATACTCTTCGATGGAGTAAAACGCATTTTTTATTAAAAAACGTTTTGTGGCGGTTTTAAATAGTTTTTTGTCTTTTATAGACCTTATTTCTGAATTTAATGCATTGTATAGTTTTGCTCCTGTATAAAATGGGGTTGATTTATATAATTGAAGGTTGTGCACTTTGTATTGCAACTCAGACCCGTGTCTTGTGTCATATTTGTGTGTCATTAAGTTTAGGATACCTTTCTAAATTCTGTTGTACGAAGCATAATGTCGCGTGTATATAAATGCATGGCAGCGTTAAGATGTTGTTATTTACAAACAGTTCTCGACATGAGTCACGGTAACCAACATTAAACATATTTCGGATCGCACGTTTTTGCAGCAAGAATATGCGCTTCGAGGTGATGCTGTTTCCCCAGCATATGATCCCATATCTGATGGTGGATTCAAAGCACGCATGATAATAAGTTTTAGTAACGTCAGTGGACACAAGGCAACTTAGTCTCTTGAGCGCAAAACACAGGCCAGCGCACTTTTTGTGAATGTAGCTTACATGTTCCTCGAACGTTAGTGATATATCCAAGTATAAGCCCAGTAATTTGATGCTTGAGACTTGGTGTATCGATGGAATGTATTGGCTACAAGCGTAACCTGATCTTCGCGTAAATAATTGCATTAAAAAGCTCTTCTGTGTGTTGAGGATTAAATTATTTCTTTCCAAGTAGCAACTGAGATTGTGCAGTGCGCCCTTAACTTTTGTTAAAGTCTCACAGTCCGTGGCTTCAGCAAACAACAAAGTTATGTCATCTGCATCTAATTGTACCGGGTGGGCCAAATTGGACACTTTCTTATGGAAACACCCTTTATTTTGAGAGATAGAACAAAATGGACCTAGGTGTCTTGAGCTCAATTTTAATGAGAAAATCACTGGCGTACTCTAATCGTTTGGTCACTAGAGGGCGTTTCTCGAATTTAGTCGATTTCTTTCATCCTCCATAACTTTCTTATTATTAAAGATAAGTGATTATGGAAAAATCTTTCTTAGAGCACTTTTTTACGTAGAATCCATTGCGATGGACAGTTCTTATACAGGGTGTTTGGTTTTTTGTGTACGACCCTAAACTATATTTTTTCATACGAACCACCCTATATATTTTGGGGTATTTGAAAAGAGAGTAAAATTTCCGAAATGTTGATGTATCACTTGTTATATTTATGTTAATTATTATTTGCGGTATTGCATTTAATACATTGTTATTTCAAATAAACAATATTTGGAGATAATTAAAATTTCCAGATATCTAAGACGTTGTCGTTTTAAACCATGCTGCCGCTTCTTGTTAACCATGGAAACCTCGATGTATCCAAGCAAAATATTTTAAACATAAAAATAATATTTTACATAACTATAACAAATGATACCTACATAAAAATTTAGGAAATTTTACTCTCTTTTCAAAAACCCCAAAATATATAGGGTGGTCCGTATGAAAAAATATAGTTTAGGGTCGTACACAAAAAACCAAACACCCTGTATAAAAACTGTCCGTCGCAATGGATTCTATGTAAAAAAGTGCTCTAAGAAAGATTTTGCCAAAATCACTTATCTTTAATAATAAGAAAGTTATGGAGGATTAAAGAAATCCATATACGTATAAACAAATATACCGCTGATGCTTGGCTTGACCTCGTACTTGCATATATATCTGCACTGTAATGTATTTTACTAACTATGCGCATACGCGAACGTTTGGTTTACATCGTATTTATGATTTATCACTTTGGTATTTATAACATTGACCTCCAATGGGAAAATAAAGATTATTAATTTTACGTTTTTCTTATTAAGTTTTCGAATTGACTTGTTTATTATTGGATTGTTACTATTAAATTTGTGGTTTGGTAAATATTTAATTAAATTATTCAGTTAAAATTTTGTTTAAATTCATTAAATTTTTAATCAACCACCCATTAAATTTAAATGCGCGATGTAAAAGTGGCGCGAAGATGTACGATTCGAAGATTAACGAAGTAGTGGTGCGCCTGCGTATTAATGCCTAAAAACATTACGGTGCAGTCAAACCTCTCACTTTGTTGTCTACCGTTTCCGCTCATTAGGAAGATAGGTAGTCAGCGGTATATTTCTTTACACGTACCTATATGAAGAAATCGACTAAATTCGAGAAACGCCTTCTAGTGGCCAAACGATTAGAGATAGCTGAATTCTGTTTACACCAGTGATTTTCTCATTAAAATTGAGCTCAAGACTCCTAGGTCCATTTTTTTCTATCTCTTAAGATAAAGGATGCTTCCTTAAGAAAGTGTCCAATTTGGCCCACCCGGTACATTAATAAAAAGTTATTGTTACCCAGCTAAAAGCAGACGTACAATTATTTTCAAGATTGTTTATTGTTAGTAGGTATATGACGCCATTTGCACCTGAATATATTTTTTCATCACGAGAACCAGTGCTTTCCGCCATCTCTATGGCGATTTAGGCAGTGGGACTAAAGCACAGCTCGTAACTATTCTGGAGAAAATGCAATTGAAAAATGGGGATCCTGTCTCTTGTAATTGTGTGATTTTCGACGGACCTGCTTTGGCTCACAATATCAAGCCTCGATTGGACACAAAGTCGTTCGCGGACTTTGGAAAGCAAGCAGTTTCATTCTTACAAAGTTCGGCAGAACGTTTGAATGTGAAGAGATTGGACATTGTATGGGATTTATGCAATGATAATAGTTTAAAAAACACAACACGAACAGGTAGAGGTACTGGCCTTCGCTGTCAAGACTTACCCACGAAAGGTATTTCGATACTCTCCATTTGTATAGGTACAGTAAACCTTCACAAAATCAATTTTAGGTGTAATGTCAAGGAATTGGGAAGACTATTTGAGGAATGATTGCAATAAGACTGAACTTTTCTGATTTTCTTGCATCTTTTATTTCAATGCATCTCACTAAATTTCACATTGTTACCAATATAAAATAACTTTATTAAATCTACTGGTACAGGACCAGCGGCAATCGACGGTTTGAATTGCGACTTGATGGAGGAATCTGATGGAAGAATAATTCTGCATGCGATTGATGCGATTAAACAAGGTGCTAAATCGCTTATAATACGATGTTCGGACACAGATGTTGTGGTGCTGACAATATCGTATTATCACGATTTTAGGTTGTTGGGACTCGAGTGTCTTTGGATCCTATATTGCGTAGGCAAAAATAAGTGCTAGGTACATTTCAATTAACTCCATTGCTGAAAATCTTGGCGAAAGACGATCTCTGGGTATTCGTGGTTTCCACACATTGTCGGATTGTGATACTATTTCTTTCTTTAGCTCGAAAGGTAAACAGAGAGCTTGGAATGCCTGGAAAAATGAAGAAACGACAGATGCTTTTGTGGCTACATCTCGTCCTAGAAACCTCTAAACGAAAATACTATAAAGGAACTAGAAAAATACACAGTATCTTTATATGTATAGTGTTCCAGATAAGCAATGCAGCAAGGAATTATTTTTCCAATGATGTATCACATGACCCCCTTTCCTATATGAAATTTCAATATCACCCCCTGTGAAGCGCTGGGGGTGACAATAATGTTACTTGAGTAAAATATTGGGAAGTTATGCAGGATTTTATGTGAAAATTGGGAGTTTCTGGTTTTTTCGATAAATCCCGTTAAGGGTTGGATTTTGAGAAATTTTCATACCGACATAAAATGCCCAAAAGATAATTTTTTATAATATTTATACCACATGTTTTTTCTCATGAGTTAAAAATAAAAAAGATATTAGCGATTTCATACTTAAGGGGTTGCTTACTTTCAGAAATATCGAAATAACTTGTTAAGAGTTGCTTTCTGTGCAAATATTATTTGTACCTACCTAAAATATTTATCATATTAATATCTACATATCTTACTTGAGTGATTTTTGTGAGAAACTGCAAAAATCAGTTTTTTCAAGATATCTCGATAAGGGTTGATATTTGTGAAAATTTTAACGATGCAAAATAATACAATTTTCCATCGTGATAATGCAATGGATTGTTTTTCCATAAAAATGTGCATAAATTAAGATTTTGGATATCCTTGATGACAAACGATTATTTGTAGAACGCTTCCGTTGCCAAAAGAGCGCTTTAGCAAATAATTTATGGGTGAGCTCCCTTTTCAGAGACATTTGAAGAGCATCTGGCATATATTTAAAAAAAAGTGCTTTGTCCAGCCGTGTGGACTTACCTCTGCGGTTTTTAACTGCTCTGCAGAGAATTATACTAGAGAGGTGAAGTTTTCTTCATTATATAGCCAATTCCTTCAATGTGTGCCGGACCACCTTCGAATGTCTAAAGAGGCATTTTGTTAATCAATTATTTCATGAACAGCTATTTTGGTAACGCTACGGTAAGATCTCCACGTTGCCTGATTGGAGTCAAGCTTCTTACACGCATATCTTTGGTTGTACTCAGTAGTTCCTTTTCATATGTTGGTTGGAGAAGTTGTCTACCATATTGGAAATTTGTATTTAAAGGCCTTTTTATCGAAAAAAGTGTGAAAATTATTGCCTCGGTGAGTAAATACGAACTTTTAAAGTTTTGATATGTTAGTGTTTTTTGTTGCCTTTTATTTCTCAACGTGATTCATAAACTTGCAAGTTCTGTTTCCAACAAGTCTTTGTTTCTTTAAAAATAACCGTTTTTAGCGAAATTTGTAAGGACTAAAATAGAATGTGTTACTTCTTGCAGAACTATCTGTCTATCTGTCTAGACACATTTCTATGGTTTTAAACTAATATTCAGGAAATTTTCTTGCAGGGATAAAATTTTCTGTTACTGTGCCATGTTAAGTAGGTAGGTGTGTGGATAAAGGTGCACTTAGCCTGCACATGGTATGTTATGTGCTCAATTTGTATTCTATCTACTCCTATTTGAAGCAAAAGATCCTAAGCTTTGAATACTGAACATTGTTGTTTAAAATTACGTATTTAAATAAGCTAGCTACCTCATAATACACTAAAACCATACAATCATTAAGGAAGACCACAAACTTGTTCACTTGACCAAGTAATTAAAGTATCTAATACCAAAATGTATATACGGCATTTAAAAGCGTAACATAACGTGATAAGGGACACTGAAAAAAGAAAATGGGCAAGAAACATTATTAATCGATGAAAATAAAATGAAATTCGTGATGTTTACGTTTAAGAAAAATCCTTGCGTCGTTTCTTGAAATTATATCTGCGAAAAATGTGGCAGAAAGGAAAGCCTTTAACAAAACATTTCATACTGGACACAATGCATGTTAATACCGGCAATGAACACAAATTTATATTCATGAAAAGCTTAAAACTTTATTAAATCAAAAATAATGTCATATAATTATCGTTTGCCCCGCTCATAAAAGCCTTGGACCCATGTCAATTTTTTTATTCTCATCTTGCAATTAAACTTGAAAGCTACAAAATAAAATGTAAGTTTTATTAACACTCACTAAAATAAAAGTAATTTAGGTATAAAATGTTACAAGCACAATCATTTAAAGTCTAAACATCATTATTTAAATACTATTGACTTATTGTATTAAAGGTTATTTTGTCAATCATATTAAAGTATATATATTATATTTCTAATAATAACTTCGTTTGACGTACCAACTGAATGAATTATGAAGTATTTTCAAACGAAAGCTTCATTAATTCTTAATTTGCCAGCTTTTTCCAATCAAAAACACATTACATTTCGTTTTATATGGAGTGAAGTTTGACAGTTTCTGCAATTAACAACGCGTTAGGCCAAATTAGTTGAATTAATTATCTTAATTTGTGTTAAACTATAAATGAAATTGTTATGTACAACATATTCTTAATATACATATATACGTGTAAACAAATTTGAATAAAAGTTATTAGTGTGCTTATATGATCTCAGTTATACTCGCACGTGTGTGACTACCTGATTTTCTACCACAAACCAGCAGGTTATAGAAACAGATCAGTTTCACAATGCCCGTGGTGGCCATACTCTTCTTCATTTGGCAATATTTAAATCCCGGCCCTTACAACAACAATGCCATCTTCCATTCAAATTCATCTTTTTCTATGCATGTTAGGCAAATAAAATTTGAAATCAAGCAATACATTTAGTGTTCGACATATTTTGAAAATGTTAATTCCAGCAGTGGCACAATTCAGTTTTTTGAATAAAACATCTTGTGTAGTATTTCATTTTTGTATTTTGGTATATTTGAGATGCATCGATCTTGTATAGGTTTTCCTACACATATCTCATTCATATAGTTTTTGATGTACTTTTTAACTAGAATTTTCGTTTTTACCTATTTTATGTACCTATAATCGCGCGTTATTTTGATAAAATATTTAATACAAAAATAAACAACCATTTTCTTAACTAAATTTAATTGTATTCTCTCTTTTTTGCTTTAGATACGTGAAATCGATTCAGAAAAAGGTAGCAAATGTGAGAGTGTAGCGCTTATCTCTTTGTTTTTGGGTTCGTTAAATAAAAATACAAAAATGGTAAATTGTCACGTTGACATGGGCAAGTTAATGTAATCCATTACCATGTTACGTTACGCTATCTGAACGGATACATTTCGACTTTCTGCTAACTGCGGTATGGATTTCCAGTTTATATATTCTCTTCATCTGTATTTTTCTTAAGCTTTAGATTTAGATTTATCTTTGTAGGTATCACTGACGACATATATTCCGTTTTATTTAGCTTCATTACACCAAATACTTTTATTCCTGTAATCAATGCATGGGCTTTCTTTTGTTAGTTTGTACGGAAATCCTCACGACAACAATAATTTTACCCAGGTGTATTATGGATACCATATCCTCTACAGGATGTTATAAACTGCGATTTTCTGGGTAGATAAATGTTATTTCTGAGGTGATTCATTGAATCCAGCTTCTGTTCATCTATAGTGAACTCTATAGTCTAGTTCACTGTTCATCTGTTAGCTCAGCCGATACGGCTACACATGCCGATACCTACCAGGGTTAAAAGAACTCGCTCAGCCAATACATATGCGTTCAGGGTCAAAACAAAGAGCTTAGCTTAGCCTTACGGCTGCACATAAACAGTTTGGGTTAAAGTCGCTTAGCTAAGCCTTACGGCTGTACTAAACGCTGTCGCTGAACGCTTACCTCAGCCCTACGACTGTACATAAGCTATCAGGCAGAAACCTTACAGGTAATAATTGAAACCAGTACAATGCTTTTGACAAATCCAATCCCAATACTAAGCCCTTAGCTTTTTTTGTAAATGTTCTGTTACATCGTTCAGCTGCACCATTAGATTGGGGTTGTGTGGATCTTAGTTTCACAAAACTTAAAAATACAAATTATCTAACAGTTGAAATTCCCAAATCGAAATAGATTGTTACATATCCTTCGATTTAATAAAATTGAATGGTTCTTGATCATTTCTAACTTGTCCTTGAATGGCATCTAACCCAATAAATAAAATTTTATACTATTAATTTCGCGCCCCTAATAGAAAAAACCTTTTCAATACAATCTTTATACCATTTGTTTGTAATCTAGAGACAGACAGCAAAGTACGCCTTCACGGATTCACATTAATTGTAGAATAGAAAATTAGTGTGCTACTGGTACGTTTTCGTAAGGACGCGTCTCTGCGACTTGTTGGGCCGACATGTCTGCCGACCGACATGACGAAAAATTGACTGGTGTTTATGTTGCCATTTGTTTGCAACAGACATGTTGAATTATTTACAATAGGTGTTTTCTTTTTGCACGTTGTGGTAGACTTAAGTCAGCCCTGTCAATAACACACCATTCGTTTTATAAAAATAAACTCAGTTCTCAATAACCTATTCGTTTTAAAAGCTTTATTTAAGTTTTATATTAACCTGAGGGAGAAATGTCTACATGACGCAAGCCACTTCAATCACATGATGATTGTGACTTTACCTAACCCTGTGGCGATGCAAAAAGAAAACACCTAATATGACACTACTTTGTTCAGACTGGGCAATTTCGGGAGATGCAAAAAATCAACGAGTCGGCTGTTTACGTAGCAACAAATGACATCCAACTCGGCGTGTTGGGATAACTTTTCTAGCCGACTTCGACATGTCGTTCAACTACCCCGACATCAAATGTATTTCGTTTACGTTAATACAGACAAGTCGGCTCACAAGTCGGCCGACATGTTGTGTCCTTACGAAAACGTACCTTTAAAAATAATTAACATCCTGTAAATGTGAACGTTTTTTAAGAATATGTCTAAAGGTACGTTTTCGTAAGGACACAACATGTCGGCCGACTTGTGGGCCGACTTGTCTGTATTAACGTAAACGAAATACATTTGTTGTCGGGGTAGTTGAACGACATGTCGAAGTCGGCTGGAAAAGTTATCCCAACACGCCGAGTTGGATGTCATTTGTTACTACGTAAACAGCCGACTCGTTGATTTTTTGCATTTCCCGAAATTGCCCAGTCTGAACAAAGTAGTGTCATATTGTAAACAATTCAACATGTCTGTTCCAAACAAATGGCAACATAAACACCAGTCAATTTTTCGTCATGTTGGTCGGCAGACATGTCGGCCCAACAAGTCGCAGAGACGTGTCCTTACGAAAATGTACCTTAACACTGACCTGTAACTTCCTCTAGTCTACAATTTTATTTACCTAGCTGTTATATGAAAAACGGCGATGTTGCGAGAGCCTATTAGGAATAATCAATTGAACGGAATATTACCATTATTTTTGGATGTGGCGATTTCATACAGGGTGGGCTATTGAAAAGGAAACACGCGTGTTTTGGGACACTTAGACTGGTTTCTTAAAAAAACCCTAAAAAATTTAATAAAACTAATTTCGGCCATGCTGTCGCATAGAGAATTGAAAGACCCTTCAAATGAGTAGTCACTCGTAGCCCAGTAAAATAAGACGAAATTTTACGATTTGGATGAATTAATGGTTACAGCTTTGAAAATTTGGGAACAGGCTTGTTGGGTGCTCCCTTTGAAGTGTTCAAAAGTCCCCATCCGTACCCCCCTCCGAGAGAAATGGGGGGAAAGGGGCGAAAAAGTGTCAAAAAAACAGATTTTCGTAAATAACTGAAAAAGTATCAATTTTATCAAAAACAAAAACGTTAAGAAAGTTATAGCTGACAAAATTCCGCATATTTTCAAGTTTTATTTTTGTCTCTACGACCAATAGGAGCCGAGATAGATTTTTTTTTTTAATGTCGACTGTTTTGCGGCGAAACGGTAACACATGCGTGCATCGCGCGTATTTCGCTTATATCTCGAGAATGGCCATGCGTATCGCAAAATACTTCAAATAAAAATTGTAGAGAATTTAATAATAATTTTCTTTTTTAAACATTTCCATACGATTAATATTGACAGAGATATAATCATTTAAACCTTTTTCTAAGACACAATCGCTGCTCGTTTTGCATAATAAAATCAATAATAAGTCGAAAAGTATCGATTCTACGTACTTAGTGCATATAATGAAAGTAGAGAATTAAATTTTGAATCTATATATATATACACGAAATAAAAATTCTCATTTTCAAGCCTTTCTTTGCAAATAACTATGTTTTGACTACTTGTAGACAGTAAAGTGTCTGATAGTTTTTTAATAGTTATTTACGTAACCAGTTATGAAAAGACTAACTTTATTTGACGAAATGTAATATTTGCCAAATCGAGCGAGCGAAGCGAGCGAGTTTTGCAAATTACATGAGTCAAATAAAATTAGACTTTTTCATAACGTGTTAAGTACAAAACTTTATCTAATTCCGTAATTTTATCTACCTTTTGATTTTTTAATGAGAACATTAATCTGAAATGAAGTAGTTTTAAGTTCATGGTTACTATGGAAACAAACATCGAATTTTGACAATAATTAACCAATTACTTATAGTTTCAAATTGTCAATTGTGTAATATTATTACATAACTACTTTACATAACTGTGATGAGACAGTTTTGAAAAAGATCACGTTACCTAATTTTAAACAACAACGTAAACTATCACTTTTATTAACGGAATTAGATAATAGCATTGAGTAATTACTCAATGATAATAGTTATTTACATATGAGTATGGTAAATCAAGGTTTACGTTAACGAGTGAGATGTTAACTACCGAAGCGTAGCTGAGGCAGGAATTTCGAAACGAGTAACGTAATCTGATTTAACGTACAAATAATGTAAAACATTTTATTTCATACTGGCCATAGATTCATTTCTTAAGAGTTTTTCTATTAACTTTATATAAAATTTGACGTTTCCAAAGTTATGTCACTATGTTGCTATGGCAACCTTTGTATTCGGGTACAAAATTTCTAGTACGGTAATAGTACATTGTGTATCGAGTAGGAAAAGCGTAACATTCCCGGGCGATGTGAATATTGTTGGGCGAGGCGTCAGCCGAGCCCAACAACACAGAGTCGGGGAATGTTGCTTTTCCTACGAGGTACACATACTATTTTTCCGCCGATCGTTAAAAAACAGACTAAAAACATGGAAATTCTAAAAATTATTTTATGAAGAAAAGAATAAGCGATGCCTTGAAAATATAACGAACGTCGGTATCCATGGAGAAGTACATTTCTTTACAGTACAGAAATGAATCTTTAGAGTACAGAAATGAATATTTCCTTACAGTAATCGTTGGCTGCCTAGCAACGACTATATGCACCGGAATCTTGTCCTTTTCCTTTCAAAATTCTGTCAGAAATGTCACAATTTTTGAACGATCGGCGGAAAATACAATTTATAGTACGGTAAATACGATTTACCAGACTCGTATGAGCCTGGTAAAACACAGATTACTAGTCAGTATGAAATAATAGTAGGTATGTTAAAAAACAAGTTTCATAAGGTACGATTTATGGCACGAATCAAAGTTTAGAAAACGAGTGGCGCAGCCACGAGTTTTCTTAATGATGAGTGCCATAAAAGCCTTATGAATGAGTTTTTAATACTATTTTTTAGAATTTGCGCCTTTTGCAAGCAATTTTAAATAAATATTTGACATTATCAAAATCTAGGGAATTTTTTAGAGATTGAAACTACTACTTTTCAAATTGTCAATTTAAAATTTATTTAAAGGTTAACTACAGTATTTGCTATGAATTAATTCGGTAAATACCAACTTAGTAAAATTAAATTGTAGAGTAAAATTTTTATGAGAACTACATGACGTCATACAATTTTCGACACAAAAATCGTTCAAAACAAGCAAATACAACAATAATCACAAAAACTTTGTACGCGCGAAAGCAAACTAAATTTGTCAAAGTATTGTACTTCTCTACAATTTTAAAAATGAGATCGTCGAACGAAGATATTGGTGTCTGCACATTATGACGTCATGTAGTTCTCATAAAAATTTTACTCTACCGGTTTTATTAAAACACCCAAATGTCTATTAAAGCACGCAAATGACGTCATTTGAGTGCTTTAATAGGATCTATTAAAGCACTCAAATGACGCGAATTCTAAAAAGATAATTAACGTACCTGTAAAATGGGTGTAGGCAGAAGTTCGTACGACAAATAGTTCGCTAGTTACAGTTGTTTGAAGTTATACTCAAAAATTGACATTTTATTAAGAATCCCGATTTTCGCTAAAAAATGGCCGTTAAATTTTTGTTAAAAATTGGTTTTATCCTATTTTCAGTACTTTATATACAAAGGTAATACAATACAATAAATCGTTCGCACTTGCACTTTATTGTAAAAATACATCTTTGAAAAAACTATATGTTTTCACAGAATTTAACTAAAATGTATATTTGTATTCAGTTTTTCTTAAATATCTTCGTTTCCATTTATTTTACGACAATCGTTTATAGAAGCTAATTGAAAGCTTACAAAATTTCCTATAAAAACACTTTGTCGCGTATGTTTTTCTGTAAACAGCGACGAGAAATTGACGATTGAAGAAGCAGGTAATGTTTAATTCTTACAGAAATTGTAGCTACTTTTGAGACGAAGAAAAGGTAGTATTATATGTGATCCTATGATTAATTTACTCAGAAATGATCAGAGAATAACTTCTGATACTTGGAAAAGTCAAAACAATTTCTTTTACTACCTTTTCTAATTTCTTCGTCTCAAAAGTACCTAACTTCAACTTCTGTAAGATTCAATGAAAAATAAATAAAAAATTTCACAATGAATCATTATGCTATACATATACTTAGGACGAAACAGAACCTACTTAGTTTTTTTGTTGTGATACCTTTTCATTCAAATTGAATCTATGTTGATTGTGGAAATTTCAAAGTTTTCTCCATGCATGAAAATGCAGTTATAATTAACAGATTAACGCATTAAAGCTATACAGGGTGACCCAGGGCTGCGTGATTGGTCCATAACTTTTTTGCTACTCAAGATATCGACATGCGGTTTTCACCGCCAAGTCAGCACACTTATACTGCACATTATAAAAATACTTTGATTATATACAGAATGTTCCTATACAGGGTAGTAAACCAAAGTTATGTTTTTTTAAATGGGAGACTCTGTATATTTCTACATTATTAGTTTTCACATGAAAAAATAATGGCACTTTGTATAGGTCGAATAACTCTTTTTTTTTAAATGGAACACCCTGTATTTCTGTTGACGGGTCGATTAAGTTTTTTATAAGCTTTCCACTGATATACAATTTGTATGGTCAATTCTGAATAGTTACTGAGATTTTCCGGAAAAACTAATGTAATTATGAAGTTGTTGATTTTTGCAAGTAGGCTGCTGTCAGCGAGTATAGTGACCTATACAAAGTGTCATTATTTTTTCATGTCAAAACTAATAATGTAAAAATATGCAGGGTGTCCCATTTAAAAATTCATAACTTTGGTTTACCACCCTGTATAGAAACATTCTGTATATAATCAAAATATTTTTATAATGTGCAGTATAAGTGTGTTTACTTGCCGGTGAAAACCGCATGTCGATATCTTGAATAGCAAAAAAGTTATGGACCAATCACACAGCCCTGGGTCACCCTGTATAACGTAATTAAATAAATACGTCGTGCTACGTAAAAAAGAAACTCAAAATAGAAACCAACATAGCAGACTGCTTCTGTGAAATTTACTTGTTAAGAGAACTTGTTTCTACGAGTCTAAATACGGATTAAATTTATACGAAATTAAATAATAAAATAATTATTACATTGAGATTTGAGCCGTTGTATTTCGTACTGTAGGCAACACAAGAATTTTATTAAACGTCTTCTAATTGATTTACTTATCTGTATCTCTCATATAAAAGCTCGAAGTAAGGAACGTGGAATTCGCAGTTGAAGGCGATGTTTTAATAACTCCTTGTTTTCCAGCTTTGTACAAAATTGCCTGAAATACCAAACATATACAGAAACAATTGAATAACCTTATGAACTGAGCAATTGCGTCGTAGCATGTTTGGCGTATATTTCTTAAACAAAATTGTTTTTCCTCCATTAGATATCAAATATTTCATATATAACTTCGTACATTTTCGGTTTCTTACAAAAAAATTCTATTTTGGAGTCCATTATTAGTCTGTAGGGTATTGCGTTTAATTAATTTATTTTTATGATATTATAACAAAAGTGTTCACGTTGAGTTTTCTGAATGCTAAAACCGTTGAGTGAATTTCACTCAACGCTAAAACTTTACCGTAAGAAGTTTTCTTTCACATATTGGTCGCTATATAATGTTTAAAAATATAACAAATTAAATTTTCATTATACTAAACACGAACACAGCACGAGAATCAAAATATCTGGATGTGTGTACATACCCGATACATCCAAAAGTGCAAGTCAGTCGTACTTTGGATACCATCTACATTTAGTCCATGTAACTGCTCAATACACACAACATTGATATTTTTCAGTTCAACAACATACGGTCATTATGGTTAGAATAAAAAAAATTACCTCTTCGCTATCACCAGATGATATCGACTCGACACTTGCGGTTGACACTTAGGACTTAGACACTAATTCATTCTCACTCGTCCATTGTCCACTCAAACATCTGCCTAACAGAATAAAGCTGGATTTATAGTGTCGGTATCGGTAAGCAATAAGAAATAAGAAGTAAGCAATAAGCGGTAAGAAATAAAAACGCATTTATAGTTCTTTAACGGTAACAGAGTAGGCATGCGCATTGCGGGTTTAATTTAAATTATTACTGTGTTTATGGTACGATTCTTAGGTTACCTAAGGTACGATTGTAAAATTAAAATCAAATTGACGTAACATTTTCCCATCGATTCTTATTTCACTCAAATATTTCTTTAACACCTGATTCATATTGATGTCATCTGTCTTTTCTTAGCTCGTAAGCTCACAGCTGTACACGAATGTTCCCGATTCTGTAACGGTAACGGTAAGAAATAAAATTGAACCAATTCCTTATTTCTTACTGCTTACTGCTTACCGCTTATTTCTACTATAAATGATATACAGGTTATCCATAAGTTCATTTCCTTACCGCTTATTTCTTATTGCTTATTGCTTACAGATACCGACACTATAAATCCAGCCACAGCAAAGTTAATCTGTTATAAGCACAAACTGTGAAACAACAAATCAACTTATGACTCAGTTTCACAGTTTGTACAATAAAAAGTGAAATTCTGTTTATACATATTTCTATTTATTTGTACACGATATCATCATTAATCATCTAAGATAGTTACATGTATATTAGGTATTATCTTTAAACATTTATTGTACAATTACGCAATTTATAATCCCCTTGTGTCATCAAGATCAGATTGGCAATAAATGGTTATTATTATTATTATTTATATAAAAATTCAATTGCTTTCACTACAGTTTCTATATGAAAAGTATTGTAGCGTACCCAGGTGCAATCGAGAACGACTGAGCAACTCGAAACCAAAAACAGACTCGACTAACTGCGAAGCCCCAAGGCACATGATCTTCAAATTACAAACCTGTCAAATGGTAAGACTCTACGTTGTGAACAAATTGCTCGAGAATTCGAGATGTGTGTGTGTGCTCCTCTTGTAAGGATCGATTAAGCAAACATAAATAAAATACCAGAAATGAGGAGAATGAATGTTTAATAAAATTTCAATCAAGGGTTGCTCTCGCAAATCAAGTAGAGGCACAGCAAGTTAATAACAAATGCTAAAAGTGATCAAGGATTACATTCACCTCCACACAATTTGAGATTAGCTCCGGGTCTTCGCTGATTACAAAGAGGAAAGAGAGCTACAGTAAACCCTCCAGGATATGTAATAAATGTATCTCTCACCATGGGCGCCCATACAGTAATTTCCAGGTGGGGGCAATGTGGGGAAGATTGAACACTTAGTTTTTATTTAAATTAAAAGTTTCGTTATTTAAGAAATTGTTACTGCTTAGATTCTGAGTTCAGGGGGACGGCACTGCCCCTTCTGCCCCTCCTTATGGGAACCCATCCCTCTCACTTACTTCCACTTGCCTTCCAATCTAAATATTTAGATTACATTAAATTTTACTCTACATTGCTTTTAACTTGATCGATTATCGTATTTGAGGTATTTCATTTCCCTCTTTTGATATTTATTTATTATAATTATTATTAGCTTCTGTTACAACCTTTCAAGGAGTAGTTTGATTAAGGCTGTTATGTGACAGATCGTAATATTCACGCTAGGGTCAAATGTATGGATTTATGTTTTGTTGTATTTTGGTTTTAAGTCCCATCACATAAACAGTGTTTAATTGCATAAAATTAAGGGATGTTAATGCAGTAACATTCGACGATTTAATGTAAGGTGGTGGCACTATCTTGTATAGCCAGTAGCAAAAAGGAGGACAACATGATCGTAAAATTGTAACACGATTTGGTACTCGTAGATAAAGAGGGGGAAGGAGTGGAAAATTAAAACATTCAATCATAATTCATAGCTTGGCTTCCGGGCCCAAATTTTTTTTTTGCTGTGTGCAAATACTTCCTGATTATTAATTGGTTTACACATACTGGCTCATTCTTATATAATGGCACTTAACAGGATAACGCTGTCGACTAATTCAAAAAACATATCGATCTGCAACAGTTAATTCTATGGACTTCAATCAAGGCCGTTTGAAAAACCCTGTCAGACTCACTCGGTTAGCCAATATTTTCGAACAGAGGGAGCAGATCAGAGAAAGTGGCACTCAAGAAGCTCTACTGAATCGCTTCAATAGCAATCATAGAAGGAGGCCACCGTGGTTTACCCCTTTATCGTGGCTCGAAAACCAATTTTGTTACATTACACAAAAGGCATTATCAATTGCTAATCAACAAAAGATTATGGTTATACAAGTACATACGCAACAAAATATTACGCTTCCACAATAAAGAGCTGACGTCAATGGCTGCAAGCTACAAGTTTGTCCAGCGAATCTTTGCAGATATGGCCGCCGTCCAAAGTGTATGAATCAAGATAAAATATTAAATCAGCAACTACTTTCATGACCTGTCACAAAATAATTAATTTGTCAACAACAAATTTAACACAAAAAATCAAGGAACAAATATAAACAAATCAAACGTCAAAGAATGATAATGACAAATGTCAATTTATTCGGCGGAAGTGGTGTGGTAACACTACTGAAGTCAAAATAGAAATGGTATCCATACAGCGTAAGCTCAGACAAACTAATTAACTTATGCTTCTACACACAAACTAAACTGGTATCGACGTATTTTGAGGTTTCAACACACGCATATAACAAATACTGTAGCATCTATCTTTGTTTTTGGTGCGTAATAAGAAGCTAAATTATGAGGACGTATATTGTTGTATATTTTATACATCGGCAAACATTCGCTGGACAAACTGTATGTAATATTATACAAAGTAATACAATGTTGAATTATACATATACGTTGCAAATACAAATACTGCGTTTGCTGGAAATTCTCATCCTAACTAAACTACCTACGCAAAATCCTAATGCATTCCCTAAATTGAATTAATTCTACTAAACACCCCGTATCAAGTCAACGTTCAAGATACCTACATATATCTAGCAAATAATAAAGCGACCCCTAAATCAATGTAACAATTAACAACCTAAACCAAGTATAATATATTGCGCAACATCCTTAAAAATAACATCCTTAATATTACAATATTCCCTGCATATTAATTACATAATTATCAAATAGGAATACTTATCTACGAAGATGGTGAGGACGAACATTACTTTACACAAATCTACCCTACATCTTCCACGTTCTTTTTCGTTCTGTCCCCGGGAACTAACCAACGCTCTTCCAATTAGCATAATGTTGCATCATCAGCAAAGGGCATTATGAAACTCCAATGGCGTAACTGTCGCTTCAAAACAATTAACAATTTACAATTTACAAATTGGAGAAATTTACAGAGGGAATCATTTAAATTCGAAGCTGCGAGATGCGTTACATCACAGTATGTATCATATCCTGTCTCGCTCATTAGAGTTTTTAATTCTATAGTAGTGTCTGAGGAAATACTAATTCTAATACCAAAGAAATATATTAATCCATTCCACAAATTACAATAAATAACTTTTCCAATTTGGAATTCTTTTCAGTAGCAGCTTCAACATCTTAATGGGATGCATCTGTACTGGATCCGCGCTGCTCTATTTTACTCCTTGTGGCATTACACAAAGATGTCCAATTTTGTAATTTTTGGTTACTTTAGGGTGTAATGAAAGAATACATATTTAATACAGGGTGAAAACCAAAACAGCGCATTTTTGTACCATTAATTTGTTATTAGAAATAAATGAACAAAATTAGTCAAACTGGCATATCAGTGCCATTTTTTTTGTTAACATTTTAGGTGTCTTGCTCTACGAAACTAGAACATTTTAATTTAAATCGCTAATAAAAATGTCATAATAAATAGTTATTAAATCTATTGCGTAGGTACAAGGTACATAAACTATCATTTAATTATGTTAAATATTGAGTTGAACGAATAATGTTGAAGCCTGAAGAAGATAATAAGAGGTATGTTATCTAAACGCATTTTGGTTGTCTTATAATAATAGCTCATGATATTCCATAGCTGTGTTATTAAGCGCTATGAAACTTTCAATAGTCACACCGTTATTAAGTTTATTTTTCTTCAGCAATCTAGCACAATCCACACCGAGAAATTTGGCTATTTATACAACTTCTAAAGCGTAATACGTATATTCGTTCTAATAATTTCCGATTTTACCTGCAAGGTTGAACAAATGTATGTATAATTTTGAGACCAACGGATTGTGATAAAAAGTAAAACGTAAAATAATTGAGAATAAATTTAGGGTTTGTGTCCCTTCCACGAGGCGCTTTTGAAATTTAATTTTAACCATTGCCTTACAACCATAAGTTAACTTGTTAAATCTTTTCGAAGCACAGGACCATAATAAAAAATTGAATTTGCTAGCAGTAGATACGGTTAAATAGGATTTTTCGTTCAACGATATAGATCGCATAAATTTTTGTTAGATGAAACTAGATAGGTAGGTATAGGGTTATATTTTACGATAACTTTAATTTGACACAAAATTTTGCGTGTTCGGAAGCTACCGACGTTCTTTCTTTCTTTGCAGTATTTCTTTTCGTGTTTATCATTACTTATGAACAATACTTTAAAATAGTATATACTTGCCACTACGTAACTGACTTATGAATTGGTTGTATAGAGATATAAAATTTAATTGCCACTGAATCCATTGTGAAAGCACCTATAGATTGGTGCAAGGCCGTAGACAGAAAAAATATTCGGGGGGGGACCAAATTTTAACAATTACACGCCACTCGATGTAACTACAAAGTACGTAATGTAATTTACATTTCGTTTAAGAAATTGTTATTTTCCACTGAGCTTCGGGGGGGGGGGGGTCTGACCCCCCTTGACCCCCCCCCCCCCGGCTACGGCCTTGGATTGGTGTCATTTTCTGCTAGTGTGCTTGGTAATGCAATTATTTATGAAAGGTACAACCTGTAAATTGATGTTGCTTTCCGTTATGGAATTGGAAGTGGAGGAGAAGGTGATGGGGGACTAGCAGGCGAGGTTAAGAAGAGGCAGGAGGGCGTTTGATATTATATACATTTTAAATCAGACAGTAAATCAGTTGTGTTAGAAAAGAAACGGGAAAAGTGTACCCGCTGTTTCTAGACATTAACGCGATAATTTAAATAGGAAGAAGCTGTGGGAAACAATGAGAAGGAGGGGGATGAGGGGGATAAGGAACTTATACCTATAGCGCCACCTATTGAACGGTAGATTGTAACTCTTCAACAAAGTGCCGAAATTGGGATGGCCCCGGATTCTAAACTGTTACCCAAATTTATTTCATTTTTCCTATCAATCATACAAATTGGAATGGACCCCTATACTAAACTGTTACTCTGTTATTATTTATTTATGTAAAAATACCTAAATATAAAACATAATTATTATAACACTAACATCTTCTCTTAAAAGGGCAACCATTTGCCCAATGTCCTCTTTGTCTGCATCGCAAGCATAACCCATAACCGCCATAATAATGTCCCGGTACACCGCTATGAAATAAATCATTATCTGTCTGTATTATTTTCAGTTTCACTTCCCTCTTCTACGGGATCCCAAGCAGGGCGTTTACGTTTATTTGTATTCGAAGAAGGACCGGGTCCGGGCATCGCATTAGCTTTCGCCTTCCTGTCACATATGAATATTTTTCGACTTCTCTTATACTCGTAGTATTTTCTAGATATAATTATCTAAAACAATCGTCAGAAATTGATTTTCAATTTGTCCCCTACAAATAGGACGCACAGTTTCATTTTAACGCCACTGGGTGATACAGTGTTTACAAAATGTATATGAACCTTAGATCATATACCCTCCGTAGATAAAGCAATAGCCTTCTATTTTGTGCCTGCTTGAATGACAAAGAAACCAATAATGCTACTTTCATCAAGAGTTCGTAACTTGTGCCTATGCCAGTCGGTTCTGGAAACCGGGTTTAAAGTGCGCATGTGCGGATCGCTTTAAAGCCAACAAAATATCGTTTCTCTGTCTAGCATCTTGGCTCATTTACGGTGGTTTAAACCGTTTTTAAATAAACAATCACAACCCTAGACAAATACAAAATAATGATTCTCTGCAATAATGTACATTTGATTTTGAATATTGTTTATAGTTTCTTTCAGACCGCAGGGGCGGCGTTAACAGGCAATATGACGTTGACGTAGTATGAATTCGTTTCTACAAGGATCTTTTCTGTTTCACTCGCTGTGCTCGGAACTTTTCTAGGGTGTAACACAATAGTTAAGGTTATAACAAGACAAGGCGCAGTCAACTTGCAAATTCATTCATACGTACTAATACCGTTTCACTCTCGAAGTCTCAAACAGCAAACATTATATATATTTTTAAATTATTCACAGTTCCATAAATATTAAAAAGTGTTCTCAATAACATGAGTTTCGCGTTTAGAACTTCAACATTTCAAACATATTGAATCGATCATTTTTTCTCATCGGGAAAGTGGTCAAAATGACAGCGAACTGGATGCCCGTTGCTTTGTTCCTGTAGACATTTATCCATTATGCGTTCAGGTTACATCAAGAATTAGGTAATAAAAAACGAATATTTCAGTATTTATTTTCAAATAGCATCTTATTAATTCAAAGTAGTTCCGTTTCGATGCCATACGTCGCGTCGTCTGCAGCGAAAGGTAAGATCACACATGTCCGCAACGCGGACGCACCGTGTCCGCACCGCATCACGGCCGAATGTCGATGACGATGTTGAGAGGCCACACATATAGTAGAGTGCTCCGTGCAAAAAAAGTCGTCTAGAAATGACTTCCGTGGGGGTTTTGGTGTCACAAGCTGAAATTCACAAAAAATGAAAGGTCATCACATACTGATTATAAATGTCAAGGCCGTCCAAAATCGGTCCATGCATTAGGGCACAAAACACAAAAAAAACGAGTTAAGCACATGTACGGAAAGAAGAAAAAACATAGAATTTTTTCGTATATAGATCACAATTTTCTTTGTACAGTGAAAGTTATAAATAATTGCTAAACGTTGCCAATTACATTGGGCCTTACGGAAGAATGAAACTTAAAACGCGATTATCTAGTTCAGGGTCCGTAAAAATTGGACAAATTTTGAACAACTTTTACCTCTACATCGTATTATCTAATAAAGTAACGCTTAAATCAAAAAAATTTACTCTTTAAAAAAGTTTCCCTAATCCTTTATCTTGATGTTATACTTCGAATTATAATTTTATCTGTAATATTAAACTAAATATGTAATTAAAACTAAAACAACTCACTTTAGAATCGTCGCGCTTTCACTCTGGCCGGGTCTGGTGAATAGAATCCATCTCTATATTTCCCGTAGCTCCCTTTCGCTCTTACATCATAGGTAAGTACGCTGTCGAGTTCTCAGTCAAAGTTATTGCCAATATAATTAATACAATTATTTACATAAATGCGAAACTCAAAAAGCACATCAAACTATAAATAAAAAACCTCTTCAATAGGCACGTGTAAAAAAAGTATAAGTACATACAGAACATCACCTTAATTTATATTACACAAATTCCTAAAATACTTTTTAATTGATATACTGAATGATAATATGTACTTACCTACAATAATAACAAAACAATAATACGCTAAACTAACATGTAACATCAAACGTAATTTTATTATTTAGGTAGGAAAACATTTGGTTCCGTTTACTAACAAAGCTACTCGTCATGATCTGAGCACTCAGAATCACCTTGTTCTCGCAGAATTGCTAATTGTGATGGGGTCAGTGGATATTTACACGATTTTGGGCCATGCAGTTGCAAAAGTCTATGCAACACAAATAATGCGTTACAAGAACACACTTTACTCCCACAATCTACGGATATACCTACTAAATGTATTTGTCAAGCCGAGTGAGCTCTAACTGAGGGGGAATAATTTACCTTTTTTACATCCACAAGAAGTTAGAACAGTTAAATTGATACGAAACGGCGACAATGTGGTCAAAATGGGCAAAGTTCGCCTTTACCACTAACACCATCCGAATTCTTATGTGGGGGGTACTTCTGGGCGAGGTACAAATGCGTGTGTTAACCTGGGGTTAAGAACTTGCGACCATTTTTATGCTCTTATATTTTACATCATCTTCAACGTAGTATGATTTGCAGACGCGCTTTTATCACTACCTTAAATGACGCTGGGCTGCCGCCCTAATTACAGTGGCCAGTAACAATTACTAAAGAAAAACAACACATAAGAGCGTGGCTTTTATTTTGGCGTAAAAATTATTCAAAACACATTGAAAGTCCTTATTTTTTATTTCCTTCATTATATGAGTAAATGGCGATGTTATGTAAATCAAAATAATTTATGTGCATTCACGGGGGGGGGGGGGATTTTCATAACTATCCCCGGGCGCGCCCTGTCCTCGATACGCCTCTGGGAAAGATAGTACTTGCTTTAGCACACAAGGAAAAATTGTTCGCAGATAAAGGAGAAGAAAGTGGGTTCACAACGCTTGGAGGAGAAGAAATGTTGAGATTTCTGGAGCAAACACTGTGGCAGATGCAACCGACACCGCACCGTGCCCGTCAAAAAGTAAACTTAACTAGTCGGGCACGGTACGGTTGTGTCGGTGCGGGCGCGGTGTGTACAAGTATGGACTTACAGACTCTATCATATTGGACTAGTTCCTGGCCGTGAGGTTACATACGACCGTGACACGCTGCGGGGGCGGTGCGGACCTGTGTGGCCCTTAATACCTTAATAGTGCACGGAACGAGCGTTCGTGTTCCTCTGTTGGTATTGCTTTCAAAGTATGCATCACGGCTCTGTGATCAACATTTGCAAGGCCCCTATGTCATTCTGGCAGAGGTATTTCGGTCTTCAGAAATGAAATTACGAACTTATTGGATCATTTCAGGTGTGCAAGGTGTGTAAATGTACTGCGTCGCTTTCTGTCTCCTACTGATTCCCCGTTGTAAGGTTTCATACGTGTTTCAAGCTTTTGTACGCCGGGTTTTCCGATTAATCTTTGAAACAAAAAATGTGGCATTACTCGGTTTTTGATAATTAGTACGGAGACATGAAGCTTTTGAATTAATTCGTAGATAACTTCGTCCTCTATGCACTTTGTATTTCTACACATAAGAGACAATCAACGAACTCTAATTGGAGACAATACTGTAACATGTTTAGTGATTGGCGATGAGCAAATCGAGCATTGTCTCATTTTAAGTGGGTTCAGAAAAGTTCATATCACATATCAATTATCAAGGAAATAGAATGATTCGCTTTTCACATCAAAATCTGATTAAAACTTTTACTAATTCGTAATTCATGATTATGATGTATAGTTGGTATAGGCATACCTGAAATTGTAACTGTCGTAACTGTTGTACTGTTGTACCTATGTTCACCAATGGGATGATAATGAAATTTTACATAAGTACTACTATTTTAAATTAATTGCTTATATTGCTTACATTTTACAGAAATGTTCCTTTATAATTCCATTAGCTTCCGTTGACGGAAGTAGTTCCTAAGACCTCGTGAATCTAACGATCATTATAAATCTCCCCTTTAACCGTTCCGTTCCGAAAAATAGAGCAAATCATTATTTTATTCTCTCGGAATGTAGTTTCTCACTTCTCATGTATGAATTACAGTGCTTGAATAGAAGCAGAGAGTAAGTAAATAACTGGCACTAAAATCTGCAATGACTGCAATGCATATTACCTACGTAATTTTCCGTGCGAGTTATGGTGAAAAATGTTTTCGCTAGATTTTTTGCAAGGCACATTATTTAATAACAGTGTAATGAAAACCATTACTCATGAGGATTAAATTTGCGGGATGAGTAGGCGAGTGCTGTAATTTATTTTAAGGAGTAATAGTGATTTCACGCGTATAGAATTCCATATCAAATAATCAAAGCCCTATGACACACAGCAGGAAGTTTTACTTTCATTTAAGTTCAAATATCGATATTGTATTAAATTACCTTACTGGATTTCATAAAAATCGCAACACATGGAGGTTGTTGAAGAATTTTATATTCAGACAATTTATTTTAATGAAATACAGGGTGATTCACAACTATTCCCTCGGTCTCTTGTGCCTAAAGGGTACAAAGATATCAGCTTCATTTTTTCTTGACATATGTAAATTGATAACGACCATTTTTTTAAATTATTTTCAATTATACAGGATGCATCACAAAATTGTAATATGTATATCAAAGTTAGGTTTTTTTAAATGCAACTCCCTGTATTTTATTACATTTTTAGATTATACGTTAAAAACTAAGGCAACTTTATTCAACGTTCCCTATACCTATCGCTTACCAATTTTGGGAAAATTGTGATTTTATGGAAAATATTCAATTTAAACAACCCCTAATAACACGGAAACCACTTACTTTTAGTAACGCAAATTTATATAGATTTATCTTGACCTTTAAGGCTTTTATTTGCACTACGTAGGATTTCGATTTTTTGTACAGGGTGTTTAGAAAAAGGATTCATATTTTATATTTTTCAAACATCAAAAACTCACTTAACTTAAATGGAACACCCTGTATGTTTTTATTCTATGTTGAATAACTTTTCATTTTCCATCAAAAACTATAAGTAATGAATATGTATAAAATCAACGATTAAAAAGTTATAAAGATTTTTCTCTAAAATTTGTATGGAAATGGTTTTTGTTTGCATTCTAGTAGGCCATGATTTTTTTAATTATAGTTGATAATTAGGTATGTGGTCAAAACTTAATTAAAAATGAAATTGAAGCAATGGAAAAAATACTGTAGTAAATGCCATTTTTTCCTATGCATAACCGCACTCGTTTTCAAGAGATCTTCTAACGTTAGGGTGTTATAGTAGCAAACGCATCCTTTATTCTAATCTTCGTCATCAGCAGTGGTAGGTGGAGTGTTGTAAACTAAATTTTTAATGATAATAATAATAATAATAATAATAATAATAATATCTAAACAAACTTCATCAAGAAGACTCGAAAAAGTGTTGTTCTAAAATCCGTAAAAATTTTACTCCGTTCAAGCACAGATAAGTATTACTTATCTGTGGTTCAAGTTTCCATCAAAAAATCAAAATTCTCCCAAATACATTGAGGCTCCACGGGTTTTGGCGGTCAAAAATGCGATACAGGTGACGATTTAGTAATGAAAGTTATGTCAGTTTACCAAGCCGTTATGTTGTGGAAAGTGGATTCGTCGGTAAATAAAACATATTTAAAGAATTCATCTTCTTCTCCAACTTTTTCGAGACTCCATAAACAAAAATTCAACCTTCGTTGAAAGCCTCGTCCATATAAATTCTGGTGAAGTTGAATGTGATAAGAATGGCGTTTATGTTTTTTTCAAAAATATTTAGATAGACAATTCCTCAATAAATGGATTGGAAGGAGGGGTCCACAACACTCCACCTACCACTGCTGATGACATACAGATTACAATAAAGGATGCGTTTGCTATTATAACACCAGATATCCTGAGAAACGTTAGATCTTTTGAAAATCGAGTGCGGTTGTGCATAGAAGAAAATGGTCATCATATTGAGCATTTACTATACCATTTTTTTCCATAAATGATTACTTCTTGTTATTAATTTCATTTTTAATTAAGTTATGATCCCATATCTAATTATCAACTACAAAAAAAATTCATTGCCTACTAGAATGCAAACAAAAACCATTTTCATACAAATTTTAGAGAAAAATCTTAATAACTTTTTAATCATTGATTTTAGACATATCTATTACTCATAGTTTTTGATAGAAATGAAAAGTTATTCAACATAGAATAAAAACATGCAGGGTGTTCCATTTAAGTTAAGTGAGTTTTTGATGTTTGAAAAATATAAAATATGAATCCTTTTTCTAAACACCCTGTACAAAGAATCAAAATCCTACGTAGTGCAAATGAAAGTCTTAAAGGTCAAGATAAATCGATATAAATTTGCGTTACTAAAAGTAAGTGGTTTCCGTCTTAGGCGCGATTCTCACTATACGTAACGTCACCGTCACGTTACCGTTCCGTTACCAACCCAGCAAATATAAATGTGTTGTAAGTAATGAACCGCGACGGAAGATAGCCGTGACGGCAAGTATGAATACGTTCATTACTTACAACATATTTATATTTGCTGGGTTGGTAACGGAACGGTAACGTGACGGTGACGTTACGTATAGTGAGAATCGCGCCTTATTAGGCGTTGTTTAAATTGAATATTTTTCTAAAAATCACAATTTTCTCAAAATTGGTAAGCGATAGGTATAGGGAACGTTGAATAAAGTTGCCTCAGTTTTTAACGTATAATCTAAAAATGTAATAAAATAGCATGGGTTGCATTAAAAAAACCTAACTTTGATATATTACAATTTTGTGAACCACCCTGTATAATTGCAAATAATTTGAAAAGATAGTCGATATCAATTTACATATGTCACCAAAAAATGAAGCTGATATCTTGTACCCTTTAGGCATAAGAGACCGAGGGAATAGTCGTGAATCACCCTGTATAGTTAGAAATGACTAAATCTAAATAAAACCTATCGATCAGTTTTATTTTTTTTTCATTTGTTCGGTATCACTTAGTAACAATAAATTTACGAAATTGTAATGTTTCAATGGTGGTAATATGATGATCCAGATCATCCGAGGAAGGGATTGAAGACCGTCGCCCTCTATCTGAACGCCCTACTAAAATCCTGGACTTTGTTAAAGATACAGGTATTTTCGAAGGGGAGCGGGGAGCACAATAGACCGACCAAAAGGTCGCAGTGCAGGAACCAATTGTGACCAATCAATTGGGACTACCCCTAGCATAATAATAATAATAATCTGGACGTCCCAGGAGACTACAAATCGTGAAGGCTTTTGGCCCCAATAGAGAGATTTTCTACAATTCGGTCAATTACAATAGACTGGATGCGAGTGATGTCTGCCCATTTTTGTGTTTCCTTAAACACAGTTTCCAACTTCTTTACAAAACGTTGGTTTCACTTCACCTTTTTGAACTATTCAGCCTAGATTGGCTAGAATCTATATCATCATTCACATTAATAAAAAAAAATAATGTTTTTTAAAATCCAATTCTTACATTATTTATAAGGAAATGGTGCCGCATATTGAACAAACTGTATAATTTATTCTTTATAACGTTTAAAATAAAATGATATCCTTTATCCTTGTCTGTTTACATTTCTTGTTTCCAAGGTAACTTGGATGACAACTTAATTCTTAATTTGTTTTTAATTCTTTGTATTAAGCAAAATTGTAGATTTACTTATGTTAATAAACAGGAGAACATAATTTTAGATATTTTTGTAGGAAGCATGTTTTAATTTTGACATTTTACCCCTTACCTAATACCTTTCTTATATAGGTATGTATAACTAAACCGTTTGATTAAGTTTCAATTTCTACAGTTCCTTATTTATTCAGTGTATGTCAGATTACAAGAAGTCAATAAATGAGTTTGTTTTTTTTAAACAATCAGTAGGTACAAATTTTTACTGGTTAGCATATGCTTGTCATTAAGACACATAAATAAATTGTGATAATAAATACATGTAATTCCACTAATTATTGTCATTATCAAGCGTAACAGATTGTGATAAATTAAAATTAAACATTAGTTGCTAAGATACGTTACGGAAATCTTTGGTATTCCAATTCCGATTTATTCTCACAAAAAATGCAAAAAAGAACAACATCCAGTCGACCCTCTTTCCACGCAGATTTGAAATCAAAATAATTCATTCAGAAGCACTTTAAAAGTGAATTTATTAGAAGTAATTTTTTTAAAATCCAATTCTTGAAGGATATGGTGCCGTATAATTAAGTAAAATTAAGTAAAATTTAACTTAATAAACCGTGTTGGTATTATTTTTTATGATGCTGAATAAATAGAATCAATATTTTTTCTGTAAATATCCGGTCTTTAAATGGATGCTAATTTACTAAGCAAAACAGCTACATCAAATATTCAAATTACTATGAACTAAAAAAAATGTGCGTGGTAATGTTATTTTATTTCCCTAATTAATTAATAAACGCATTTTATCAATAATTACCAAAGACGGAAAAATTAAATCCGAAAATAACTCAACTTTAAGGTGGAGATGGCCTCTAAAATTTTTGAATAAATCCAATAGATGGAGACCTAATTTTATTTTAAAAAATGAAGGACCAGGTAGACATTTAACAAATTCATGAATGGGACCCCCACCGATAATACTTGCTTTGTTTTCATAATCACTGTAAAACATTATATAAACCTTTCTGCACGAACTGAAATTACTATAACCGACTTCGCAAAATAAACAAGCTAAGGGATTTTTTATGAGTTTTTGTGATTGTTACTATTTATCTAACGGAAATTAGTACACAATGCCTATTGTCTACTCTAATGGTAAATCCAGTTTTACTTATGGAATTTGCTTTTTTTTTAGTTATTGCTAATGCGCTCTTCTGCCAGGTAATGTCTTATATCGCGTCTCTTCTGATAGGTTCGTTATATTATTTTTAAATGTAGTTGTGTGACTGATGTTTTGTGTTACTTTTATATGTAGTTGTGTGATTTTGATTTTTGTTGTGACATTTTATATGTAGTTGTGTAATTTTGGCAAATACATACTTTTATCCGTTTTTGCCTACAAGAACAGTATAGTCACATACTGTGCTATAAGTGCGTATTTGCAATGCCGCGAAGTGTTGGTAGTGTAAAAAAGCGGAGTTTGGCTGCGAAGGCGAGAAAGTCGTTTTGGAAACGTCGAAAAGTTATAGATGTAATTGAAACCGCCGCCGATAACGTACCTGAAAACACCCACGTGGAATACTTTAATAAGTAAGTTTCTGAATCAGTAGCTATCAATACAAATTCATTAGAAATTGAAATCTTCACTTCGGATTTCAATAATATTCACTCACTCTTGTTTTGTAATTCATTGTACAACCTTTGTACAACCTATTAGGTATTACATATTTCGAAGTTAATTATTCTTTGTTTGTGATGACAGTCTCCCAATGGAGGAGTTACCAGAACTTCATGTAGAAAGAAGTACAGTTTTCCCCTCTAATCTTCACGGTAATAGACTAGTTGAAATAGCTTATTTCGTAGAGCAATCACGTCGACTAGGGATCCATGACGCAAAATGCACGATGGGTAAAATGGAATTTCAACATGAATCTCGCAATGGTTTATTGTCGTATTTCACGTATTTCTGTCAAACATGTGAAAATGAAATAAAAATAAAAACCCACCACGGTGACGATGTAAATGAAAATTTTGTATGGGGCGGATCCGCAATTGGCTTGGGGTACTCGCAGTCTGAAGAACTGTTGTCGGTTCTCAATGTTCCCGTAATGACAAAAAAAACATATAAAAAACTGGAAATGGGACTACACGACAAATGGCAACAATTATTGGCGAAGGATATGCAAGAAAGTGCCGAAGAAGAGAAAAAATTAGCTATTGAAGCTGGAAACGTAGAAGATAGTTTTCCATACATCACCGTGGTAGTCGACGGAGGTTGGGCCAAAAGGTCATATGGACATAGTTACTCCTCTTTATCTGGGGGTAGCATGCATTATTGGTCAAAAAACCCAAAAAATATTATACATCGGGGTTAAAAACAAATTTTGTTACATGTGTGCCACTACCAAACGGGAGCATACGTGCTTTAAAAACTTTACTGGTTCGTCAGCGAGCATGGAGCAAGCAGCTATTGTGGAGGGTTTTAATCAGAGCGAGAAAATATACGGAATTCGCTATAAGTATGTAGTTGGCGATGGAGATTCTAGTGTTTACGCCAGAATTCAAGAAAAGGTGTCTTATGGGCGTAGTGTTATAAAACTCGAATGTGCTAACCATTGCGTCCGAGCATATACTGCAGCACTACATCGCCTAATAAAGAACCGCTAATTTCAAATAGAAAGCAGGAATATTTTGAAGAAGCATGTTGGGAAAATATCATCTTGCACAAGGAAGGTAATTGCTAAATCGTCAGATCTGCTAAATATGAAGATGCAGCTAAAAGATTCCTTTGCAGTTGTGATGGGAAATGATATTAAATTATTAGAACACTCACCTCTATTTTTAGAAATGGAAAAGGCGAGAGATAATGTAATACGAAAAGCAGATCGATTACTTCGCAATGTTACTACAAATCCAGCCGAGCGATATATGTCAATAGTATCCAAATTTACCGGTGGCAAACGAACCAACTTGGTAATGAAAAATATGTATCTGACCAGATGTGCAGGTGCTGCACTGTCTTATAATATAGGGTCTTCGGGGTTTCATAAAAAACTTTATAGTGGTAATAAAGAAAAATATTTTTTAAATAAATTTTGTGAACGTCGCAGCAAAATGAAAAAAATCGCCACATAAAAGGAAGCGTCGTCATATAACTACAGACGAATCACAAGATTATGGGAACGCAGCTAGTGAACTGTCAGCTCCTGATCTCGACGTTGAAGCTTTGGAAATTGCCAAAAATATGATAATGGTAAAACTGAATAAAGATAATATAAGCGATACAGAAGAGAATACCCGGGGCCAAAGCGCGAATTTGCGCTGGTATGAATCTCGCAGAAACAGAATAACAGCTTCCGTTTTTGGAAGGATTTGCCATCTGCGAGAAAAAACCAATCGCACCTCAATTATTAAGCAAATATTTTATTCAACGCCTATAAATAGTAAGGCAATTTCATACGGAGTAGAGAACGAAGAAATTGCCATAAAACGATTTGAAATGGAATTAGGTGCAAAGGTCGACAGTTGTGGTTTTTTCATTTGCGAAGAGTATTGTTTTTTGGGAGCTAGCCCTGATGGCGTTATACAAAATACATTTTTAGTTGAAGTAAAGTGCTTATACTCTATAAGGGATAAAAAAATTCGTGCCGTTTTACGAGAGGAGAATAATTTGTGTGTCACTCTCAACTCGGACAACGCAATAGAAATTAAAAAAAAACATAATTACTATTTTCAAATACAGGGACAATTGAATATTTGTAATAAGGATTTATGTTATTTAGTGTTATTTACTGATGTAGATTTAGAATATGTGAGTATAAGAAAGGACGCAGAATTTTGGAACAATTCAATTCTTCCCAAACTCAAAGAGTTTTGGGAAAAGTACGCATTGCCTGAGTTGGCAGATCCGCGTATTCCAAGAGGGTTAAATGTTTCTGACCGCTCGTAATCAATAAATATTGTATATACATAGTTGTACGTACGGACTACGGAGTACAGTTGTGACTGTACTACTTACTAGTGAAAAAGCATAAAACCGGTTAATAAAATTAATTAATTAAAGTTTTCACCTGATACTTTATTAAGCTAATAAAATTTACTAGTTTTGATGTAGTAAACAATAGTGTCATCTTCAGAAGTTGTAAAAAATAAATATGAATGTAATTATATGTAAAAATCACATCTATGATAAGTATTTTATATTCAAAACACTACAAAACTAATTTGTTAAGTTACAAATTATTAGATATTAATGTTAAATTGTACATTGTAATATTTTAATGGGTGTATACATTTTTTTTAGCTTCTGAAGATGCCACTTATTAGTTACAAACTACCTGGATATTTCTAAAGGATTACAAGGGTACTAAGTCGTTTGTATGAAGTGAGGCAAAAGAAACATTACTTCCACTTGAAAAATCAATTTGCTTAATTTTTTTAAAGTACTTTATTTAAAATCAGATCATTTTTTTATAATGCTATAAAATTTATCTAATTGAAAATTTATAATTCTAGGAGTTCTGAAAATTTGGTTCTAATAGCTTTCATAGGGCCTTTACAATTTACAGTTTTCCTTGTTTGTTGGAATTTCCTAATAAGAAAATGTTATTTTTTAATTGTTCTATTTAATTTGCAAACTTCAAACTTTGTCATTACCTAAGTAGAATTATTGCATGTACAATAGTGAAAGTCCCATGAAAATCTGACTTTTTGTAACAAAGAAAAGTACTTTACAAATTTTGTGTGTAACGGAATAGGCTGAATTTACTAACAACACATAAGGTACCTTTGCAAATTAGCGAGTACGCTACAACTGACCGCCTTCCTTCCTGATTTATATGATATGCGATACGTTGGTTGCCTATGTATCCGAGGGATATTATATTTTTGTAAATGGCTATACAGCGGAAGGACGATAATAAGGAAAATGGACAAATAGAAGAAGTTGGAAGATCGGAAGACGGACGTAACTCATTAAAAACTGTGAAATATTTCTTAAAATTACAAATAAAGTTGTACGAGCAGCAAATGAAAAGGTCGGCAATAAGTTCCGATGTAATGTCTAACGCTTATCGATGTTTTGCAACAAATGAAAGGAGTTAGTTCTGATGATTGTTGATCATATATAACCTTTGGACGGTCTTATCCGGGGAAAATTTTTTAGTGCATGGGAGAGAGATGTGATAGGTACGGTACCAGTATGTTGCGGGTTTGGGAGAGTAGATTGATGCTTGCTGCTTAGGAGAGCACTATTCTATAGCGGCTTGGGAATAGTGTATTAGGAATTAGTAAATAGGGAGATAAAGACTAAGGTGATGGTGAGACCGAGACTTTCTTTGTTTTCAAGAAGTAAGGGATTGATGACAATAATAGATGGACCTGCTAAAGAATGATTTGGAAATTTTCACTTATAATTGCACAAGAGGTTTGTATTTTACCGAGCAAATTTGGGTTGTTTAATAAGAATCTGTTGCCTAGCAATTAGATGAGAAAAACTGTCAACCAATAAAAATGCGACACCGAAGGTGGAGCATTTTTAGGTTGACAGTTTTTCGAGTTAAATTGCTAAAGGAAACAGATTAGAATTTAAACAACACAAATTTACTCGGTATAAATACAAATCTCGAGTGTAATTCGGCAGGACAATTTAACGAATAAGAAATTTAGAAATCCGTTAACTATGTATTTACACGGGCATGGATACTGCTATAATTGATTACAAAATGAAAGTGAAAAAACCACTAGTGCATTTGTCGGGGGTAAATACATAAGATGTTGATTTTTTATCGATTAATACACTCCAGAAAAATAAACCAATGAAATTAATGAATTTCGTTTAAAACGACCAATCACATAGCATACTTGAATTACCAATAATCGATAAAAAGCTAGGTACATTTTTAATAAGTGATAAAAATTTTCACCTTGTTTCATCATCTCTCTCTTACGTACATTTTAGAATATGTATACTTTCATTGCTTTTTATTTAACTATAAACTCGAAATTTAGCAGGCTTTGGCGCAATTCGTCAAACGTCAAAAATTTTTTTGAAATACTACCAGTCGTGCATTAATCTCCCTAAAATACATTCGATGTTAATTTTTTTCTTTCGATAAAATTGCTTTTTAAGGAACTCAAATTTGATTACCATTTGGTAAAAACGCTCGAATCAACACCTTAGATAAATTCACTCGCGCTACACGCTCGTGAATTTATCTAAGGTGTTGGTTGATTCTCGAGTTTGTAACCATGGTAATAAAATTTTCGTGTAAATAGTTATTTGCACTACAAGTGGCGGTAAGTGATTTTTTTTATTCGAGGTGGGAGTTTGTGCACCGAAGCGGAGCTGAGGTGCATAAACCCACCGAGAATAAAAAAGAAACTTACCTACGCGTTGTGCATTACGTTTTTCTCACTACCACAGGGATTAACTCTAATAATGTGTACAAAATATTTGGGTATATAATAGTAATTACGTATAATTAAAAATTTACTGGCATAATCGAGTATGCTGATTGATTAGTTGCTGTAGTTACGACAAACAAACAAATTCAGTAGAAAAATTTTCATCAGAAATCCGTTTTCTAATCGATACCATAAACAAATATTTGTGATCAATATAATGAGTGATTCGAACGAGGTTGTAGATTTTTTTGAAATTGAAAGTAGTGCTAATGCAGCTCGAGCGTCGTTACTGCCTGAAAAGTCAAAGGCTCGATATGAGCGAACATATACATATTTTAAGGAATGGTGTAATTCAAAGAATGTTAAGACAATTAATGAAACTGTGCTTTTGGCATATTTTAACGACAGGGCATCGAATCTAACGTCTCCAACCAGCTTATGGAGTGAATATTCTATGTTGAAATTAACGCTTTGTGCTAATGAAAATCTTGACATTTCAAAATTCAAGCAGGTACGTATCTAAGTATATCAGATTTTAATTTTGCTAAATGTATCCTACCATTTTATAGGTGATCTCATTTCTCAAGAGAAAAAATGATGGGTATATTCCTAAGAAGGCTAACATTTTTACCAAGGAAGAGATAACGAGGTTTCTGTGTGATGCTCCGGACCACGCATTTCTATTGATGAAAGTTGCGATGGTTTTGGGAGTTGCCGGTGCTTGCCGGACCGATGAACTTTATCATTTGAATTACGAGGACGTTGAAATTAAACCTGACGTAGGGATTGTTAAGATTCTGCAATCCAAGAACAAAATCCCACGATCATTTGTGGTAACTGGTTGCAGTGAAACGGTTAATTGGCTCAAGATTCTTGAAAAATATATGAAGTTGCGTCCCTCTAATACCAAAGAAAGTAAATTCTTTTTACGTTATGGTAATGGTAAATGTGTACGGCAAGTAGTAGGCAAGCATACTTTATCCGCGATACCAATGAAAATAGCAAAATTTTTAAATCTGAACCACTGCAAAGACTACACGGGCCACAGCTTTAGGAGAACCTCCGCTACTCTTTTGGCTAACAGCGGGTCGGACGTCCTATCTTTGAAAAGACACGGAGGGTGGAAATCCAACACCGTTGCAGAGGGGTACGTTGGAGATTCTTTAACCCATAAAGTCCATGCGGCTAACAGCATTTCCTACGGAGGAACCGTTGAAAATTCTAGTAATGCAATTGATATAGTTAATAACGTTATTTCTGTTACGAACAAGGAAGAAAATGATGTTAAACAATTTGTAAAGATACCCGGAATTAACATTCAAGAATGTTCAAATTGTACTTTTAATATTAATATTAATAAATAAATGAGTCCTCTATTTAGGTATACATGACAAGTGTACATAGGCGGAAAGTGGTACATAGGCGGTAAATCGTTTTTTCACTCCTTAGATACCATATGTTTATGTATCTAAGTAACGGTTTTACTTTCCATTTCTGTCGTGTTTTTATCAAAGTAACGTTGATTTACCAAGGTGGTAGTGAGAAAAAGCAATTTTATCGATAAAAAATCAACATCTTATGTATTTACCCCCGATAAAATTGCTTTTTACACGAAAATTTTATTACCATGGTTACAAACTCGAGAATCAACACCTTAGATAAATTCACTCGTGAATTTATCTAAGGTGTTGATTCGAGAGTTTTTACCAAATGGTAATCAAATTTGAGTTCCTTAAAAAGCAATTTTATCGAAAGAAAAAAATTAACATCGAATGTATTTTAGGGAGATTAATGCACGACTTGTAGTATTTCAAAAAAATTTTTGACGTTTGACGAATTGCGCCAAAGCCTGCCAAATTTCGAGTTTATAGTTAAATAAAAAGCAATGAAAGTATGTTCTAAAATGTACGTAAGAGAGAGATGATGAAACAAGGTGAAAATTTTTATCACTTATTAAAAATGTACCTAGCTTTTTATCGATTATTGGTAATTCAAGTAGTATTTTTTCAGAGAAAATGCTATGTGATTGGTCGTTTTAAACGAAATTCATTAATTTCATTGGTTTATTTTTCTGGAGTGTATTAATCGCTGTAAAAGTGACAATTGCACTGCGGCTAATGCGATTTTTTATACATGAGTTAAATTGTCATAGTAAAAACGAATGCTTTTTATTTACAGAACAAATTGAAATATAATTCACATTTTCATCACAAATAAGTCGAAATCATTTTTCACCACCTTCGATTATTTGCCAATATTACTATTACAATTATACGTTAAAATTTCGTAAGATTTATAGTGCGCCTCATGTCCCTCATGTGGTATCCACAGTCCTTTACCTCCTTCTCGATAACTAAAGACCTTACCAACTACTGTTTTTCCATTATGGTTTACGCGTCCAATATGAAGTATATGGTCACTTTCTGTCCCACCAATAACCAAATGACAATTGGTGATTAGGTGTGCTTCCTCACTCTTTGTGACAAGCCAGGAAAACTTCTCAAATTGGTTACCACACAATATCTACAATTTCTTATTTTACTTTTAGAGAAATCGATGTGATGTGTTTACCTTAATGTTTTTATCTGTTTGCATCACATTGTTGCCGGCTGAAGCTACTGCGGTCATAGAACCGGTAGTAATGGTCGCTGGTAAAAGTAAAATTTGACAGTGTTTAAAGTTCGCCTGACCGATATAAGTCGGTTTTCCAGACTTATCTATACCACCGGGAATGGCATCATATGGTATTTCCCCCACGTAATCTCTCCAATAATATCCTTAAAAATAATATATTCATATACAACAAAACACGGAACCACTTGTACTCACTCACCTAAAATTGGTTCCTTGCAGGTAACCGAGAGAACCAAATATTTTATCAAAAGTAACTGCCGCATATCCATATTACCAAAAACTGCTATACATTGCGTTTATGAATAACTGATACATATTGTCAAATAACTTTGGTTTATCTGTTTTGTTATCTTTTATCACAAGGTTATCAGTTTTTAATAACTGTTAGCAGTGTTCATGAGCACTATTTATCGAACAATGGCACCTCGTATGAAATGTAGATTATACAGGGTGTTTTTTGGGAGCTTTAATTAGACATTTCTGGGAAACTTTTATAGATAGGTTTTTGAAAATTGGAACTTAGGGGTTACTTTGAAAACAGAATCGATGTAAAAGATTTTCAAAATGGCAGCGCTTCCGGAAATGCCGGAAGCAGCTAGTAACTTAGTTATTTTAAATAGCAACCCCTATTTTTTATTGCATTTTTGGATTCTACGTGAAAATTCAGTTCTATTAATACCCACATGTTATGGTGTTTAAGTCATATTCATGTATATAAAAAAAATGGCGGATACAGAATTCATTATTTGAAAACCCTTGTAACTATGGCAACCGAGTATTCACCAGCACATAGAGGAAGAATAGGGCTTTCTTTTGGTGTACTTAAAAAAATTATGTTGCGTACGACGTCATCTATGAGGTTCCAAATTTAAGAAAGTTTAAAGACTAAAAACTCAGTTTTTTAAATGAAATAACCATTTCCTTACTATTGAATTTGATAGAGAATCATAATGGATATATTTTGGTATTACAAGTTCCTATCCCTATCTTTAATAGTTTCTGACTCATTACCATTTCATTGCAATGATACCGTTTTTTTTCGGTTTTTTTAGTAGTTGGCCATGACCTTATGGCAAATCAATTCAAAACCTTGTCTTCTTCAACACGTGCTTAAAATGAGCCTTCATGTTCCAAACACAAAATCTTTTTCGTAAATATTCTCGTATGGAGTATCGTATGACTTGTGATTCAGTATTCAGCATATTCCTGCAGAGGCAGATCTTCTGTTGCAGGAACAACAATATTGCATAAAATTTCCAAATAAGTAACGTTCTGCATTTAAATTTTCTGGATAAATGTGGAAACACTAAATCTTGTTATTTTTAAACGCACAAAATACAATAAAACTCCAGCACACTTGAAAGTGTACATCTCGATTCAAACAAGGATTTTAATCGCACTAGTAATGCGAATTATGGCGATAACATTTTTACGAAATTTGGCCTCGTCTGACCAAATAATATTCCCCAAAAAATCTTCCTGGTTCCTTAACATTAGCCATTCGCCAAATTCACTTCGTCTTGAGAGGTCGACTGGTTGCATCAACTACCCATTATGGTGAGGAAATGGGCGATAATGGCAGTTTTTTAGAATTTTTTAAATGCAACTAATATTTAAACTCAAAGCAATTATTGGGGTACGCCGTGAAATATCCAAGTACATTAATAATATTAGCCTCATCTTCAACAAAGGGTGTTACTCAAGGTAATTGTTTTGGTGGTACAAAACTTCCAAAATTCAAACAATTTCATTTCAGTGTTCGGATGGTACGTTCACTAGGACACGGTCTTTCTGGATATCGCTCAATGAACGTATGACAAGCATGTGACTCGGTTCTGTTCATTTGTATTTGTATAAATAACAATTAGATTCCAAAAATCTTAATATGTAAAACCATTGCGAGCCATTTTTTTCGATTATTGAAAAACTTATGTTAACCTATAACAGGTGACGGGATTGGAATGACTGGATTTTAATTTTTTTGTATTATTGGAATCCTAAAAACATTCTTTTTACGATAATATTTCGTTTTTCTTAAAAATTCATTTCTTTCCCTATCAAAAAGCAAACTAACATTTTAATCTAGTAGCGCATGAATGTTTACACTCGATGTTATTTTTATCCAAATATCAAGTAACAGTAGACACAAAACAAACAAACTTTATTTTGCAATAAACGTCTACTTTTTGAAACTCAAAATTAAAAATTTACATAAAATAAAAATTAGGTAACCTAGGTATTTACAAAAAATGCTCGACGTGTTTTCCTTCTTTTTCAATACATAAATCGAAACGTCGCCGTCGGTCGTCCAATGGAGCCAATAGATCGAAGGATCTACCGCTATTTGATATTTGGACAAAAATAACATCGTGTGTAAAACATTCATGCGCTACTAGATTAAAATGTTAGTTTGGTTTTTCATAGGGAAAGGAATGAATTTTTAAGAAAAACGAAATATTATCGTAAAAAGAATGTGTTTAGTTAGGATCCCAATAATGCAAAAAAATTATATCATTCCATTTAAAAAAAAATTGATAGTCGCCATTTTGAAATAATTCGTTCAATTAAAAATCTGATATCACCATCGTGTAGAGAATGTCCTGAAACATATTACTGCCAAATATTTTGAAAGTAGTGTGGCTAAAAAAAATAAGGCACTTACTCTGAAACAGGCTGTATACCGGGTGTCCCATTTTAATCTCCCACTTGCGATAATATTCTACAACAATGCGACGGATCAAAAAATGTTCCAAATAAAAAGTTAACGGTTTTGAGGGGGACATCTGATGCTGTCAAGCCCTTGCCCCCGCCGGACCCCCGGGGAGTTATGCAAACGTCAAAAAAATTTTTTTTAAATAATTGAATCACAAAAATTGTTACATTAATAACTTAAAATTACTTAAAAATTACTCACACACATGACACACTCTCGCATCGTACTACGAGATGGGCATCGACGAATCGTAATTTCGTAATTCGTAATTTTAAGTTATTAACCGCTAAGTGTGGTAGAATTATCGCAGGTGGGAGATTAAAATGGGACACCCGGTATGTTCTTATCTAATCCTAAAACGTGTAAACTGTGGTGTATTGTTTTTGGTATAACTCCGGTTGCACTAAGAACAATGGGTATTGTAAGAGCAGTTCCTATTCTCCATTGCGCTTTAAGTTCCTGAGCTATATCAGTGCATTTGCGGTGTTTATCTGCGTGTGTATTGTCTAAATTGTTTGTGTTGGGAACGGCAATATTATTATTATTTATTCATTCACACTTACATAGTGGTACTTACAGTAATTAAATTTATGGGGGATAACATCCAACCACAAATTCATTTTTAAGGAATCTTAAAATTAAATAAAATTATATTATATTATCTACTATTAATTTATAAGTGAAATTAAATTAATTTATATTAAAGAATTTTCGGACAATGTGACATGTTTGTAATAAAACAGCTCGTTGTATTATCACAAATAATTTTGGATTCAAATTTAGTGATGTTAAATAAGATACAAATTTATTATTATTATTATTATTTTTTTTTTTTTGTTAGGTCTTGCGCATCGACTTCCACCTTCCTTATATTCTGTTGAACACCCCAATGTTCTTTATTATTATTATTATTATTATTATTATTATTATTATGTACTTCGATTGTTATCGACACTCAGGCCAAGCCTGGTTAACTAATCGCACGGATCGAAATCAAGTAACGATTAGTCCTACTAATACATATTACATATATCTATAGTCTATACAATATAAATTTGAAGTTGCTGTTAAAAAGTGAACATACTAAATACTATACACATATTATGTTCATTAAATTAAATGACGTTGATAAAACCAACGCTGATCACATTTTAGATAATGTATTTGTTTGAGAAGCCTCGGTGTATTTGATCCCAATTTGTAAAAGCCACGTCCCGTCGACCCTCTTTCCGCGAAGGCATTAACATGAACGCAGCGTCGCGCATCAATAACAAAAAGAGACCCTATATTCCTAGGCTTCTCCGTTGGCGTCACTTATTCGTGACTTAGTGACTTTTTATAGAAAAGAAAAAATGAACATAATATGTATGTTTTGAAAAAGTGTTATGGTTATTGTGTAAGCGTTTTTTGTTGTTTAGCTCGACGCATAGGTTGCACTCGAGTGGGTAATGTGTTGTTTGTGTTTTGTGTTAATTGCGAATTCTGATACTGTGAGTATATTGTGTGATTACGTTTGAGTGCATGAGAACGAGTCAGAGGTGTTACATGAGTGATTGTTGAAGTGTTGTGTGTTGGTAATGGACTTTCTATAATGTTATGTTGTGTATGCAACAGAGTTTCAATTTGTGAAGGGAGGATTGAGTGTTGTGTTTCATTTTGTGTTTGAATGATATTAGTTGAAAGTGTGTGATGTGGTTCTGAGTGATGTGCGGTATCTTCCGTTATGTTTAGAAATTTTCTAACTATGTGGCAAGTGTTGATAATGACTGCCTTTTGTAATTGTATGTATATGTTCTTATCTAACCCTAAAATGTGCAAACTGTGATGTATTGTTTTTGGTATAACTCCGGTTGCACTAAGAACAATGGGTACTGTAAGAGCAGTTCCCATTCTCCATTGCGCTTTAAGTTCCTGAGCTATATCAGTGTATTTGCGATGTTTCTCTGCGTGTGTATTGGCTAAATTGTTTGTGTTGGGAACGGCAATATCTATTATGTATATGATTTTTTGTGTTTTATCTATAAATGTTATATCTGGCCTATTGTTATATACAGTTTTATCTGTGAGTAGTGTCCTATCCCAATATAGTTTGTGTGTGGTGTTTTCAAGTACAACTTGCGGTGTATATTTGTAATAGGGTGTGTTATCAGTAGAAATGTTATGTTTTGTGGCGAGTTTTTGGTGTATTATCTTAGCTACCTGATCGTGTCTGTGTTTGTATTCTGTTTGTGCTAGACGTGTACATGCTGATTGTGTTGTATAGTTTCTGGTCTTTGCGAACATTGTCTACAAAGATCATGTGTAATTGTCCTATCTTTAATTATGTGTTTTCTGTAATTTCGTGTGTAAATGACCTGATCTTGTATGGCAAACATGAAACCCTCTGACTCTGGGAAAATATCACATTTGGTTAACCAAGCATGCGTTGCTATAATATCAACACAGTCTTCGTTAATCTCATGTGGATATCGTCCGTGTAAAGTCTTTTGTGTCCAAGTTTGTATGTTATGTGTGATGTACGTATCTCTACTCATTGGTGGTGTGATGTTTCTATTACTCATATTTAAGGGTGTGTAAGATTTGTCTGCAAGTGTGACTGTTTTGTGTAGCGCTGAAATGTGTGATTTGTTATAAAAGTATTCTCGTAGTTTGTGTATTTGTGTTTGGTGTAACAGGGCTATGTCTGTTAAGCCTCTACCTCCTCGTGAACGAGGAAGGTATAGTCTTACTGTTGAGGCGTGTGGATGATGTATTCGGTGTTTAGTGAGTAATGTACGTGTGTTTCGCTGTACCTGTTCTAAATCTGTATTGGTCCACTTTATTATTCCAAAGGAATAAGTAAGGGCCGGTGTAGCGTATGTGTTAATAGCTTTGACAGTGTTTCTACCGTGTAGTTGTGTTTTATTATTATTATTATTATTATTATTATTATTATTATTATTATTATTATTTTTATATTACAAAAGGAACGAGTACGCCAAGGAAGAAGTAGAGAGATTAATAGAAGAGGGAGTAAAGAAAAGAGGGGATATAATAAGAAGAGACACAGACAGGGCATATAAAAACAAGATAGATGGACAAACATAAAAGAGGCGAAATACAATGTAAACTATAGGGATATTAAGGAAGCAGGGATGTGATAGCAAGGTTCAAATGCGTTAATGAAGAGTTGAGTAATAGATATTGGAGAAAAGAGGAAGAAAGGAATTGCAGACTATGTTGGAAAGGGATATGACGCATAGGTATGTTAAAAGAGTGTAGGGAGTTAAGGGAGGATAATAGGAGGGTAGAAGAAATATTAGATGAAAAAGGAAGAGGAAGCGGAGTGGATGGAAGAAATTTGGAAAAAAGAGAAAACTGATAATGGAAGATGGGACAAAAGAGAGGAAAATGTAGATGTAGTATAAATCTATAAATGTAAATAGTGAAAAAGTTGTATAAATCAAGAATTCAATGCTTTATTTTTCAATTAAAGTTTCATTACCGGGCAAGCGGCGCCGGCGGGCTTAATGAGCCCTAAATTGTTTAACGAAATATCATTGCTTTTAAAGATTATATATTTATCTAATGATCTATCTGCATAATTACTCCGTCATTTGTCTAAAGATATTTAGTGAAAATTATTGGTTTTTACGGTAAAAGAAAACTTTCCCACCACTCCTGAAGGGGTACTACTTATGTTGTTTGTATGTAATTGTGAATGTGAATGTGATTGTGTTGCGTGTTGTGAATACCTTATAACTTAATTGGTTATTATTATTAATAATTATAACCATTAAATAAAATATTGGATAAACAAGTTATATAGAAACAAAAAGGCTCGAACTTTCGAAGAGGAATCTGGTATCAAAGACAAAGAAATGTTTACGAATAATGATCGTCCTATAATACTTCGAATGATTTATCATCGTATCCGATCTTTTGGACCGATTCCGTACCGATCACAATTTGTGGTACCCTTCACATCTCACTATAGGACGCCGTGTTTAAAATGATGTAGGCTAAAGCTGAATTTCGAGCTTTAGTGACACGCAGTGTTGTATTCAGTGAACTGACGTTAAGGTATGGGCCGCTTTTGCTCATCACAGTTATTGGTGTTCATTCGATGCACTTTCACTTTTCAGAGGTATACCATGGAACCCTATGTCTTTCCCTCGTTGCAGTAACTGGAAAACCCATTATTCCAAGAGAATGCTCAATATGTAATACCCTCCGAACTCTTGAAAATGCCTCTTAAAATATCGAACGTAGTGTAGAGCACGTTGCGAAGGATCCTTCGACATCAACTGCAGAGATACAATACCTTAAAACGACATAAACCATTAGCTTAGTGTCAACCAAAAAAACCAGAAATTTCGACAGCGTAAACAAATAGTTAGGGAAGTGTGACTGATTACGTCGTTAATCCAAAAAAATTAAAGAGACGGGTGACTTTGAACAAGCTTTGGTTGAACAAGTGCGTAGTTAATTGGTTAACAGTGTATGAAGTACATTTTGTGAATGAGCACTATACTTATATGTCCACAATATTAATTATTAATTTTGATGGGTGAAGATCATTTTCTTGTTATACTATGAACATATGACTGTAATGGAAATTGAATGTTGACTGGTTTGTTTTTCCAAAATGTTGCGCAATCGACGAAAGTAAGTGTATAGTTCTACACAAATGAAGCCTAAACTTGAATACTCTTTGATAAAACGTTATACTGATGGTAATAAAAAGTTGAAGGCTTTTGTTTACCTCGCCCGCCCCTATGATTTCGAATTTGTGTAAGTTTGCACAAAACAACGAAAATGCGTGCACATTTCTGTGCAAACAATAAAGAAGAAACTTTGCTGGAAATTGAAAGTTAGAACCTTTTGTTTACAACTTTTCTTAAAATTAAAATTGGGGGGGGGGGTCGTTTCCACATCGCCGTCAATTTTTTTAACTAATATCTAGGTTAAGAGTCTTTCACATTATTATTGCATAAACGAAGTACAAACGGTGAACATAAACTTTCTTTCAAAATTAAAAATTCGTTGGGACTCCCGTTTCTAAATTCCCCTGCATTTGATTTACTAATACTCTTTGCTAATACCTTTTCTAAGCGTTGTGCACAAACGAATAAAACATAAGTATTTAATAAGCAATAAAGGTGCGAGGAATACCTAGACCACAGGGGTGAAAAGCGAGGGAAAGGATAAGAGAGATATTGGGTAAAATATGGAAAGGGGAGGGATTTCCGGGAGAGTGGAAGGATGCAAGGATAGTCCCGATATACAAGGGAGGGGAAAGAAATTATGTGAAAAAACTATAGAGGAGTTAGGTTAGGTAACACTTAATTATCTTAGATTAATCTAATTTTAGACTTAAGCTTGAAGATGATATCTTAGTATATCGAAACATGTCATCAATTAGTCATCACTCCATTGTTATCCAATTTTGCAATAAATTAATCATGGGGAAGGTTTGGTGAATTATTTAATTAATTTGGTTACACCCCCATTTGGAGCTACCCTACAAGGCATTATGGACCCATCCAATTTATAGAGGAGTTAGTATTACTCATGCGGGATACAAGGTGTATGCTAAGGTGTTGAGAAGGAGGTTAAAGAAGGAAGTAGAGGAACGGGGTTTAGTGAAGGACTGGCAGGCGGGGTTCAGGGAGGGAAGGCGGACGGTGGATAACATTTATGTGTTGAAACAAGTGGTGAACAAGGTGATCGAAAGGAATGGGGGGAACGTGTATGGGTTGTTTTTGGACATAAAGGCAGCCTTAGATAATGTTAATAGGAAGAAAATGTGGGAGATAATGAGGAAATGTGGGGTAGGAGAAGATTTAGCGAGGGCGGTACAAAGAGGTGACGAGGAGACAAGGTGCGTGACGAGGGTGCGGGAGGAAAAAGGAGAAAAGTTTTGGACAGAGAAAGGATTGAGACAGAGATGCCCGTTGAGCCCGAGTCTTATCTCGCTATACATTGGGGATTTAGAGAAGGAGTTGCGGAGATATCAAAGGAGAGGGGTGGTGATAGGGAGGATAAAAGTGTGGGTGTTGGCATATGCGGATGACGTGGTAGTGACGACTGACAGTGAGGAAGAGATGAGGGGATTAATTGGAGTGATGAAGGGATATTTAGAGAGGAAGGGTTTGAGCGCGAATGTGAAATAAACAAAGGTGATGGTATTTCAAAAGAGAAGAGGGAGAAGTGTAAAGAAATAGTGCTGGTGGGGGGGATAGAAAGTGTGGATGAGATGTTTTACGGTACGATAACAAGGATGTGGCACACATCAGGGAACTGGCAAATAAGGGAAATAGACTAGTGGAGAAAGTGTGGGGAGTGGGGGAAAGAGTGTTTTGGAAGGATTATGGAGAAGAGAAGATGGATTTTTGACAAGTTGGTAAAGAGTGCGATGGGATACGGAGCGGAGATATGGGGATGAAAGGAGTGGGAGAAAATGGAAAAAATACAGGAGACGTACTGGAGATGGACGTTGGGGTTGGATAGAGAGACGCCAGGGTATATCGTGGAGGAGGAGGCGAAAGTGGAAAAATCTCCGAGAAACCATCACCAACTTCATTTTTTTATATCGCCGCAACCAACGAAACACCGTGTATTCGATACCTAGTATCTTTTATTACGAATTTAACGATGTATTACACATTATGGTTTTGAACTAATTTTTAAGAAAAAATTCAATAAACACAGTAAACCTGTGTCCAGAAAATAACGGCCTCTTTGAACAGTGAACATTTTCGAACACCCACCATATAGTCCCGACTTAGCGCCGAGTGGCTTCCATCTTTTTCCTGAACTGAAGAAGTGGCTTGGAGGGCTGCGCTTCCAAACTAACAAGGAGCTCAAAGAAACAATCATTGGCGGGAACATTTTCTTCCTTTCCTTTACTTATGGCCAATCGGAGGTTTAAAAAAACAGCCCTCGTATTAATGTACGTTTGTTTTATTGAGAAGTGATGTAGCACGAATAAAAGTAACATATGTGGTGGGGCCCGAGCGTACAATGTACATTTCTCCCGGTAGACCCTAACAGCAGTCCAGCCCTGCAGATAATTATATTCCCCGTATTTTACATCATAATTATATCATTAGTAAACAATAGTTCAATAGTAAATATTATTTGTATCATTTTATGTTATCTCGCAGAAACTTTCACAAATATTCCATAGGTTATATTAATACAATTTGTCAAATTGTTAGAATAATAAATTAATCTTAAGTAAATCGGTATGTTATAAAAGACGCGGCACTGATTGAGGACGTCAGATTTCATATTAGCTTAGTTTATAATTTTTCAATAAACATATACCTAATTGACCATCATTTACGTTTCCAAAACACAACAAAAACATAAAAAGTGAATGAATGAATAATCCGTAGATATTAAAAACATTAGGTTAACGTGACACTGTATAACATATGTCCAAAAAGAGCGTTTTTCAAGATGCTTATATAAGGACTTATTATCTTATATCACCCCGTGCATTGTAAGGAGATGTTCTGAATACTGAATTTTAAACTTGGAGAAGATATATCGACATTTCGTTAAATTCTTGTGTTAAACGCTCAAAAGTAAAATCAAATAGGTACCTACCTACTTATTTCATTCTCAGTACCTAGTACCTACTAATAATTTAATTTAATTTTTGCAGAAAGAGAATGTTCAAAATTCACGTTAATTAATTATTATTACTCATCACTAGAGAAACATTGTATTTAAGTTTCATTATGGTTTTTGAAATTATCGTGTGTAAAAGTATTTAAAACCAAGCATGGAAGGGTACTGTCATTGATTGAAGTTCTGATAAATGTCAAACAGATATTTCACAGCGAAATGTAGGCACAGCCAAAATCGTGAATAGTTCAATTTTCGATAAGGCCTATAAAGTCGATTTAGACGTATTACCAAATTTGGTATTACTAACGGTTTTGCAATATCAAATCTTATACACTACACGATTTTTAAATTAAAAATTTCATTTCAAATCCGAAAAGGTGTAGGCGATTGGTTTCTGTATTAATCCGGAAGGAAACTTAATCTTGTGTGGTCCTCTTAAGTAACTTTCTATATCTCTATCGACTTGGCTTTCTCCCTTGAGAATTTTCAATTCTGAAATACATATTTTTACATTCGCGCTACAACGTGCATTTCAATGATTAACGTTTGTATATACATTTGCATATTCTAGGGGTATATCAGATTTTAGTTGAAACGAAAAGGTTAAAGCATTTTAAAGTAACATTTCCTTAAGCTGTTAGATTGATAAACGATAAAGTTGTACTCCCCAGGCTATTTCCGCCTAACTAAAAGCGAACACAAAACAGTAAGTAGATGTATACAAAATTACACCGCTTTAAACGTTAATTATAAAAACAGGTGGTAAACCTTAATGCAACAAGTGCATAAACACCGTGTCTAATTGCTGTTAACTATTTGAATATGGTAATTATTTGAGACTTTAAAGTTAAATCGTAATTAAGGTACGCCTTTTAACAACTCTTCGTAAAAATAATGTTGAATTTAGAGCATGTCACTAATGCCCGTAATATCCTAATTTAGTTCAGAGATTATTTAATTCGCAAAAAAATCAGATTGGAGTATCTTAAGGGAGGATGGCAAACAAAAAACTCGCTGAAGTTGTATATCAACCCTGACCTCGCTCCTAAATAAATAAAACAAAACTTCATGTTCACATTAATGATTAATGAGTCCTTTTAAAATGCTACAAATGTGGTATTTGTACTTGACACTAAAAAAATCGTCGAGTCTGTGGTTGATTATGTAACAAATACCGGCAGACTATCTTACAGTCTGAAGAGGGTCCCTAAAGAATTATTGGTATAGCTTTACTTCCTGGAATAATATGGATGCAACCCCCTCATTCAAAGCAATGTTTGGCGAAGGACTGGTCTTACGTCAGCGGCGCCCGCGAGGTGAGCGCCCACGCACGATCAATACAACATCAATGCGCATCCCACAATAGCAACACTGTTTTCGTTTATCCCATTCATAAATAGCCGTCGACCTGCCATCATCCCTTTTTACTAAATTATCCTCCCAGCTAGTATCCTATAAAAACGGAACCCCGGGACCGAAGAAAAATATATCAAATTAAGGCATTACGCCAAACATAAACCTGTTAAGCAGGTGAACGTTTAATTTTTTGTAAATGACGTCAAAAATGCGTGCGGAGAGTTGTTAGGGGACTCTCATCTTGATTTCCCCAGAGATATTATAAATAGATTTAGTTCAAGTAATTCCTCACATAACAAAATTGTAATTATAATAGCGTTTAAAAGTGGGAGATTTTTATCAATAGACACGAACTCCATTAAGTACCTAAAAATACTATCGAATGTTAATATTTAGTATTTTATTCTGCTACACTTTTTTACATTTCGTTACCTGCCCTCAGTACGTTTTATTTTGTTTACAAGTCAAAATCGTACAGGAATAAAATGTAACTGAAACTTTACTTATACATATTTGATATTCGCTCCTGTTTACTTTTCGTTCTCTTTATGTATAACATCCTTTCGTAGGAAGTTTCTGCGTTTCTTTTGTGAATCATCTCATTGTCGACCGTGATGTACTATTCCTGCAGAGCTTTTATGTCACCGTACTGAATACAAAGTAGGTACTCGTTACATTGACAATTTTCATAGGAGAAAATTATGTGGTAATGGCGTGATAAAATTTTAAAGTCGTTCAACAAAACGTGGAAGCGTCGCAACGTTGAGTTGTTCATGTGTGGGATATAAAAACTTCCACACGTCAACTATTTACTTTAAATTGAATTTACTAAGAACGTGCTTAATATATATAAATTTCATGGAGACAGTGTAGTTGTATTGAATTCGAAAAAAAGCAAAAATGAATAATTCATAGACACGTTCTAACACTGACGTAATATGACAGATACAGATAAATGTGTAATATTAAACGATGAGAAAAATACAGTGTGTTTTTAATAAGAAAGTTTAATCAGGAATTCTGTAATATTTATTCAAAATGTTGAGATATCCTTGTTCAGTAAGATGTTAACAAATTTTCAGGCATATCAAAAGTGCCTTGAATAATAATTACAACCATTTTCCCCCAAATAGTTTGACAGTTGCCAAAAACCTTTAAAAACTCCAAAGAGTAGTTTTCCCGCGTGCGTTCAATTGGTGTCCGACTCTTCTCAGCTTTTGATACTTCCCCAAATTATCCTTCTATCTACAATTTACAGATCCTTGTAATATTTCCAAAGAAACGTTGAAAGAGCACATAATTCTTCCACAATCGCATAATATATTTAGGCTAAAAGTTCTCAACCATTTTGACGAGTAGGAGATAAAGAACACACTAAACCTTCCCCATAAATGTTTAATAATAATAGTAAAATGAGAAGTAAGCGACCAGTGTCGACAACCTATGTTGTTATCATCAGCAGGGACGATCCGATAGGGGGGTGTTGGTGGGTGCAACACCCCCCCAAAGGTTTTTCAGTCGGCAAATTTTTATAGAGCCGGCATTATATTTAGTAAGTCGATTATTAAAAATCAAAAATTACGTTTAGTACATAATATTAATTATAATTTTATCTATACTACTCAATAACAATGAAAGAAAATGCAGTGCTTAGAATGTGGCAGCAAATTTGATGATGATTACCGGAAGCAGCATGAAAATAAAAAACACGGTGGAAAACGGGTAAAAGTGCAATTAGTTGGAACACTCGCAAATCCTTTTGGAGCTTACTAAAAAGTCGAAATTTAAGGATTTACAGCCAAAACCTTTCAGCCTTCCACATGTACAAATGCTGCAGAAACTATAAACTTTCGTCAACGTCAAAAATTATGGGCAGAGCCAGAGATACCAATACATATATTGGTACAATGAGTACTTATTAACTATTAACTATAAATTTTTTATTTACAACAACTTGCAAAGAACTAGTTTTATTTATTTCAATTAAAAATAAATTTGTTTGGTTTTTGCTGTGTTTAGTTTAGTTTCTATTTTTTAGACTAATTTAGAATTGACTGAAGAGAGTAATGGCCCAGTAATTTTCTGCGAAAATGAACTGAAAGAACAAGATGAAACTAGAAATCGAAGTTAAAAAATGTTCGTAAAAATTTGAGTAACTTTTTTTAAATTAAATCTCTAGAATAAAGAAGACCAAGAAAACACTAATAACTGGGCTGAGTGCTTTGCTCAGCTGACTTGTGTCAAAATTGCCACAGAATTGCTGTTCGTTTCCGAAGCGTGTATCGTGTATGTAAAAACTAATCAAAAATTGTTATCAAAAAACATCAAAAACAAAATTTTGGTGTCGAATTAGTCTCGTGACGTTCGTGTAAATGCCCCTGCGACCTACCATTTCCGAGAATGCGATGTGCTACAAAATCGTCTCTCTAGCGTCTATAAAAATCAAATTTCAACATAATTATGTAGTTGAATTTACAATATACTAAAATTTCGTACCATTTCAGCCCGTAGTTTTACTTTAATGTAACTCTAAACTTAGCTATGGCGTCGTAAACCCCAAAAAACGGGCACTTTGCATCGTGCGCCCGTAGAAATGCTCAAAAAAAAAATGTTACACCTATACAACGTAGAAATAAACAGGCTTTAATTTAACACCAAGCCCATTCGAACGGTTCCTTTTTCTATTCAACTTCAAACTTTACGCCGACAATAGTTTCTGAAGCACCTATATCAACATTCGGCAATTTTAGTCCAACACCCCCCTAAAGGTAAGGTCTTCGGATCGTCCCTGATCATCAGGCGTCTAGAATTATATAAATGATTCGGTGATCGGTGAAATGCAGTTCATTAAATTAAACAAGCAAAATGCTTGAAATCAGTAACAATGAAACTTCCGTAAAATGCAGGGTTAACAAAAAACGACGAGAAACGTCAGGGGATTAATATCACAACAATAGCATCATAGGGATAGAAGGGGAGAAAATAGTAAACAGTTTAAAACGAATCCATGGGGCAAACATCTTTTTTTATTTTTCTACAGGGCGTCTCGTAAGTCGTAAATAATACAATAAATGGCGATAACGAACATCATTTTCAGTTATAATGCCTAGATTTTGTAATCCAACTTTCGTTCTCAAATTTTACTACGTTTGACTTTTTTTAAAATTTATTTGTTGATTAGTCATTAACAATTAAAGTATTGTATTTTATTGTATTCGCGTTCCAAAAAAAAATTGGCCTAATTGCAAATTTTTACATATCTTTGCGTTTTTGAATACGTAGATTCAAAATATGAAAATAAAAATTTTCCATCTGTCGTCTGTAGTCTGTACGTGACACATTCCTTGCAACGCTCTAAACTCAGAAACTATTAAAGTTATCGAAATGCGGTTTTCGCCAATGGATTGCATTCGGGCCAAGGACGAAAATGCTGATATTACCTTTGACGAGGTCACTTCCGGTATAAGCTAAAATGACGGCACTCATTTTTTTATAAGATCAAGTTGCAGTTTTTTTATGTAGTTTAAAAGAGTATTTTTGTCTGAATTCAGCAATATACATACAGTGTGTCCCCGGATAGGTGAAACGACTCTTGTGAAAGATAAAAAATTTTCGATATAAAATTTCATTGTTTGGGGTTCAGCCCTGCTTAGTTAAAGACTAATTTCTGGCATAATTTTAGTTTTCTAAAATCATGTATGCCTTGGATCTTTTCAAAAATCTGATTTTTGGTTCTAGTAAACTACCTTTGTTAGTGAAGATATAACAAAATTTGATTAACAAAAGTTGTTTAGAATCATGAAGGAATCCTACTTCTAGAATTTCAAGCACCTAGGACAACGTTGATGTTTTGGCATTTTGGCAATAATTTAAGTGTTATCTTGTAATATTCATAGTAATAAACTGTGTTAAAGAAATTCTTTTATTTATTTTGTTTATTTAGAGTACAAGAGTCATATCACCTATCCGGGGATAAACAATATTAAACTATCAGATAAAAATTATTGTAAATTGCCAAAACATCAACTTTGGCCTAGGTGCTTGAAATTCTAGAAGTAGGACTCTTTCATGATTTTAAACAACTTTCGTTAATCAAATTTTGTTATATCTTCACTAACAAAGGTAGTTTACTAGAACCAAAAATCAGATTTTTGAAAAGATCCAAGGCATACATGATTTTAGAAAACTAAAATTATGCCAGAAATTAGTCTTTAACTAAGCAGGGCTGAACCCTAAACAATGAAATTTTATATCGAAAATTTCAATCTTTCACAAGAGTCGTTTCACCTATCCGGGGACACACTGTATATTGTGCTATACTTATTTTTTGAAAAAAGATGTTAAAAAAAAATTGTTAAAAAATGACTGCAACGCTCGATACTGAGAAACTATTAAAGTTATCGAGGTACGGTTTTCGCCAATGGATTGCATTCGGGCCAAGGACGAAAATTCTGATATTACCTTTGATGACGTCACTTCCGGTATAAACTAAAATGGCGGCACTCATTTTTTTATAAGATAAAGTTAGTAATACTGGATGTGGTATCGAGATTCGAGACAATTTCGATAACCCTTTTTACTTTTCGAAATAATTAGAAAAGTGTTCCTTATTTATTTATTTATTTAGTTTTTGGCTTTGAAAAATAAGCAAAATCCCTCTAATGAGGTGACGAAAGTTGTACCCCTGTAAAGGGAACCTGCATGGTAGCGTTTAGCGTAAACAATTTTAATAAGAAGAGTAAAAAAAAGGTTGTTGGAAAGCAATGCGAGAAAAATATACCTACCAACCTTCGTTTGCACTACGATAGTTTTGCTGCTTTTGCCCTTTTAGTTCGTTTGGGTGTAGATAAATAGTTTTGTTTCGGCATTTTGTGAGGTCCAAAAAAGTATAAATACCTACATTACCGTACAACGAGCAATAATAAAATAAGGTACCAAACCAATAGATATGAAAAGTATATATAACTCTGAGAGTTGCCACTTCTATAAAACCGCAGTGAGAGCGTTTCTCTTAACTTGTTGAGAATTGCTAAGAATGTTCCATTCTTTGAATTATTTGTATAGGTAGTGCTAACGGTAGACCTAAGATTTTCAAAGGGGAAAGTTTAAAAGCTACTACTTTAAAAGGAATAGAATTATATATAATTTAAAGAGACAAGGAAACGATTAAAGGAGGAGAGATTTGAACAGAATATTCAGACGTGTCTTAACAGTAAACGGCAATAATTGAAGATCCTTTTGTTTGCAGTTTTATGGAAGTGCAAAATGATTATACATATTATTGTGTTATATTTACCTATAATAAATTATGGAATGAAGCTCACAATGAGAAATTTAAAATTATTCACTTATAATATTACCAACCTTACACTTTTCAGCGCATAAATTTTCGTATAATGCCGTAAAACAATAAATTACAAAATAAAAGGACTTGACTAATGACGCAGTGAATTTTCTTTCCAGGAGCATTTTCACCAAAAGGTCAACGTTAACGTGATACAAATACGTTTTTTTCATAAATGCCTATAAATAGATAATATACATTAAATATCAATTCAGATACCTATACACGGAAGAAGTTTTATGGCTTTCTTATGCCTTAATTACGACAGTTAAAGACGTTTGGGATAGGTAGCTTTTTGTGAACAAGTTTTCGGTATAAGATATTGGAAGTTACGGATGGAAACATAATTTAGTAAAATTACGTTTGTTAAATTTAATTTAAACATTGTAGAACTCCATCAATTTTATACACTAAGATTAGTAAGTTGTTATAATGTTATATAATATTAACATTAATTTATCAATCGAACTTAAGGCAAAGGTAATAATTTGTAGGAATAAATATTTTATACTCAACAATACAGAAGTTATAGCATGCGTTCAACGGTAGATATCGACTTTTCCTCTCTTTCTGTTTACTTTAGATATGCGGCTTTCCGAATGAACGAAAATACTACTAGAGTGTTTCTATTAATAGGTTGATGATAATCCAATCCACTGGCAAGTAGGAATTTGTATTTGAACTGTTAAGAAGGAAGGACGGTCCAGTTTCTTGAAGACCGAAATTACATGATGAGAAAGAAGAAACTTCTTATATCACACCTACTTAATTACCATTAATAAATCGGTGGAAGATGACATTTTCAGATTCTACACTACATTTTGAATATATAGGGAACTATCATCCTGATCCAGTTACTGTTATACAGGTACCTATAGTTGTATTCTGTTTCCCACTATGTACTTGTTTACGTTACCCTCAAGTACCTACTATTATTGTTTACCGAGTGTATATTAAACATAATTAATTCCCTTTGTGAATTCAATGTAACATTATAATATTAGATAGTATAGGTAGGTATCTGATCTCCCTGTTCAATTTGATGAGCTTGTAGGTACTTGGCATTTGCGGAAAATGCGCCATTTACAATCGCTAAAGCAAACAAAACAATTTTAAAACCGAATGGAAAATTTGCTAATGGAAAATTAATTTACTATTCAATTTGATCAGCTCATACTTGGCATTAGTGGAAAATGCGCCATTTATAATCGCTAAAGCAACTAAAACAATTTTAAAACCGAATGGAAAATTTGCTAATGGAAAATAAATTTATATAACAAAAACATGAAACGTCAAATTTACCTACTAATATGGATCTGTGTAAGGCATGCATAAAAATCTACGAAGACGTTCTCTAGCCACATTTGCACTCAACATGATATATTAAATGACATTAACTCACATTTAAGGTTTCAATCGTTGTCTACGCCGTCTCAGTTGCAACATTTCTTAAAAGGGTCAAGATGATACTTTCATCAATCACTGTTCTAAGCAATACCAGTACAATATTATATATGAACCCTCCCTTTTAGATTGATGTGATTGATTCGTAGGTACCGTTTTTCACGTGATAAAAAATATTAAGTCAAGTCATATCGACAGTAACATAGTTAAAGAATTTGTTAATGTTTTAGTGATTTTTGATAATAATAAAGTTGAAAACATTTGGGAATTTTAAATAAAAAGAAGGGCCCAAAAACTGATTCCCGACTTTATCGATTTTAGTTAAATAACGTACCTATATAATACATAAGACGGAATTTCAGTGACATTTTATCAGAGGATAGCGCAGTGTTTAGGAGTTATATAAGAAGTATAAAATTTCTGCACAAAATAGGTAACTCTCACCCACTATTTCAATATACCTGATACTATTCCTCTTCCGACGACCAATAACACGTCACTTGATATGACATGCAGCTTTTCTAAATCGTTTGCAACGAATGAATCGTGTTCATAAAATGGTCTCGCAAGTAGTGAAACCAAACAAAACAGAATTCACTTCACACTCCTTACAAGCCTTAAAAGTTTTAGGAATTTCTCTTTCATTGTTATACATTATACTGCGGTTACACTAGTAGTATCTAATAGTGGACTGGGAATGATAGTATTTTTGTTTGAGCTGGGGAACGCAGCTATCCGTTCAAATTCGGTTGATCCGGTTATGATAATTGTTACCATCCGAGGGTTCATTATCTAATTCTGCTTTTCCGGTGTCGGGGTGTTCCGGAAAGAATTCAACATCCTCGTCAGAATCTGCTAATATCCATAGCTACATCCGTCTCTTTTGCCCACCGTAATACGGTTTCATCAAAATAAAAACTTTTCATTGTTCGGGAGTTTTGGAGGAGCTTTAGTTGTATATCCAGGGAAGATTACTTCACAAATTCTTCTATACCTATCTGTGTTCGAAAGTTTACAATGTTAGTGGCGGAAAAAGCTAAAGATTTGGGTGTAACTCTAATCAAACCTCAAGTAATTGGGAAACAAATACATCACTCAAGGCAAGATTGCCAAACTCTGTCTCTGTCTATTTTTCTTCCATATTTAGACTTCTACTAAAAGAACATTTGCTGATACAAATCAAGGTGCTTTTCAAATTTCAAATTGCATCCCAAAACAATGAAATCTTTCAAAAATAAAGACTATAAGTAAGTCGCTGATTAAGGTTGACATCTATTCTAAATGATTAGAAAACTTCAAAGATCAGTCGATTAAATAGCACGACCTGAAGACAATGCACCTGCTGAATTTTTTTTAAATACTCCATACCTGAAAATCAATCGGTTTGCTCCCTCCTCCCCAGAGAAAATGTCCTACAAGTTTTATAACGACCACAGTTTAAGCACAAAATAAAATCGAGAAAATGGATTGGGATTTGGCTTTAAAATTATTTCCAAGGCGTAACTCTTTCCAAATCTCCATTATAACTGTACGGCCCATCTATTTTGAATTCTCTTGTATTTCAACATGCAAATGTTACATTGTGCAAATGCGTACGAAATATAAATACCTATGTACGTTAATTAAACTTCCCCAACGGCAAATTTTGCTTTTAATAAGCATGTGTGTAGCAATTCTACATTAAATTATCTATTTGTTTGTTTAACATTTTCCATTTTTAACTTGCTGTGTTTCCATGCAGATGCAAACGATAATACATTATCGATTCTAAATGATATCCAATTAAATTGTAATACCATCAAACGATACGAATACTTTATGTATGCACATACACATATGTATAATACCAATTCGTTACAGACTGTATTGTAATACATACCTTCAAATGCATCCGCTCTATAAATATGAGGGTAAGTATGATTTTATTTTCATTGCTGTACTTATATCAGATTTTGTAGTTCTACATAATTGTAAGCGTTGGTCTTTCCTTATTGCTTCGTAATAATTATGAAATGCTTATTCAGCGAAAATATGTAAATTTTGAATATTCCACAATGTAACCTTGTTAGTTGATTTACAGGCTGCGTATTTAGTAATTAATTCTTTAAACATGGTTTCAAATGCTAATAACGTTGAATAAAATGTACGAAATAAACTATTCAGACAGTTATTTACATTCTGTATTTATTTCTTGTTAAGAATATTACAAAATATGTTTATATAATGCTTTAATTTACACATAGGTACACCATTTTTCGTAATTCCGTGAAACATTTTAAAATTTAATTATAAGCAAACAACGCATCAGTATAATTCTTTTGCCAACAGAACCAGAAACTCTCCAAGTTTTTGTTATCAAAACAGTATCGCTTTGTCGCCGCAGTTTGCCGCTAGGATTAAAATTAATTACATAGTTCCTTCAAAACGGTAACAATAACAAGTAATAAACGTTAACAATTTTTAAGGTCTTAGAATGTGCAAGAACATCCTCCGTTGTGACTGTACAACGATAATTTCGAGCACAATTCAACAAGGAGTCGCCTGTTTACAACAACATAAGAAAATGGTATAATGACACATTTAGGGATGAAGGTGAAGAACAGTGGATCGTGTCAGAGAAGCGTATGAGCGTAGCCCCCAAGCGCGGGAGTTTACAATTTGCGAATTCTCCGTCAGAAACTCAGGTACTGCGTGTTTTTTAAAAGACCACGATTTCGTGCAGAATGCCCAAAAGTTCAAATCTTAGATTTCGTTCGTAGCTCTTTTCGTTAAAATGCTTCGAACAAACCCTGGCGGTTTTATCTAATTTTGAAGGCGCGTTTACAAACTGCTACCCAACGTTTTTGAATATTTTCGTCTGTTCGAAAACGAAATAGCATTAAATTGCTTGTAAAATGTTTTGCAACTGCACACCGCAAATAAAAAAAATACGTGTGTAAATCACGTGAAACACAAAAGAAAAATTTACAACAAACGGAACAGTGGTAAACGTCACATAAACCAAGGGTTGTTGTTTGAAATCCAGCTCCGCGTGACGTATCATGACTCGGCTCACATGCGCAATATCATATCTTGTTTATCTGTATCATGGTCAGGCCCGGCCCCAGGAGTTTAGCCGCCCTAGGCGTAATTAGCGATCATCCCCCCCCCCCCCCCCCATTGCAATTTTACGTTTCTTATACAAGGTGTCCCGAGACTAATGGGACAAAAGTCAGGAGCGTCTTGTCTGAGCGAAAATAATGTTAATACTTCATATAAACTTGTAACAGTCTATTTTTTCCTTTTGGAAAAGTTAGCAATAGACCCATTTTTAAATATTGTAAATGCGCAAATATGCTTGCTAAATGTAAATAACGGGGTTATCTTGAGATACTGTGGGTTACCTGGAAAGTACGTGCACTTTTAAATATCGATTTTATTGTTATTCCGATTGTTAGGGAGTGAGCGGCATAATTTATCGGCTCTTCAAAAGTGGCAAAAGTATTAATTAGAATTGTGTAGTAATTCGAGGCCTATTTAATAGGGATTAGTTTTGCCCTTTTATGTGGTGGATGTGCTGTGTGAAGCAAAAATTTTTGGAATCCACTAACCCGTTGTGGGGATTTATTTTTGAGCTAAATTGCCGTCGTGTTACATCTGTACTCCTGACTCCAGTCGGTATCAATTACAACGGATATTATCCGTAGCTTAGGATTAAACCCTCAGTCTTGAGGTAAGCCACAAATTTAGAGTATTTAGCACTTACACTTTTTCGTATTTCAGGGTTTTTTTTTGGTCATTAATGATATGTTATCTTGAGAAAGCAAAAGTAAAGGTCTCAGCTCCCTCCGATTTTCGTTCAGCGGCTCTTCGCTGTTCCTACTCGAGTATACTTCAGCAACATCAATCATTTATCATCCATCTTAAGTCAACCATCGCATCTGGAAAAGACAAACAGGAAGGAACCAAACAGATAAGCGTTTGTGTGTGTTCGTCCTGATTACGATTACATTTATTAACCTCCACTCTACGCGTTGACATTATTATAGTGCGCTAATTATAACAATCCAAGCGACTACCTTTTTATGTTTTAATTGTTTAACAGTTTAGAATCTATTTTAGTTATAGCGTTATAGGAACAACAAAGTATTATTTTTGTATTGCCGTTATGGCGATGATTTAAATGTATGTATTTTCCTTAGGTTAGCGTAGTCGAGTGGAGTCCTAAATAGTTAGATTGCCGTGTGTTTATATTTTTTTTCCTTTCTGTGGTTCTCTACAGCTCGCCATTAAACGTTTTTTTCATTTCAATCGTTCTTATCTTTCCTCTCGATTGATATCTATATCCCTAGCCGGGGAACATTTATTTTTTTATTATTATTTTTTTATTTAATGCCCTAGGAACCTGCTTCGTTACGAAATTCCCACTCCTGAGGATCATTAACCGTGGCAAACTTTTTCTATGCAGGTCCTCGTTTTCGAGTTATAGGCCTCCAAAATTTGAATTTTGAATTTGTTTTTTATTTTTAATTTTTGTACTGGTTATTTGATCTTTATAAAAATTTCCTCAGTACGTGTATGTTTATTTTGGAGAGGTAAACAAAACAGCAGTGCCTTGAAGGCAGGGACGGGCTACTCGCAATGGTTAGTGATCCAAAAATTTTGCAGGGATGGCACACTCTGCATGAAATTATCGAAAATGACTTCCCCACGCATTAAGCTAACGAAAAGGTACTCTTGTTGCAATTCGATCAAATAAGCCGTTTGGCTAATATTTACAGTTTCATTAATCTGTACCAATTTACGCATTTACTATTTTCATAAGTACGAAACGAGGTAAAACTAACATATGAATACGATGTCCAAGATTTACCTACTGCAGTACAAAAAAATAATTTAACGGTAGTAGAAAATAAAAAACACTAACGACTTTTTAATTCGAAAGTTGGTAAACACGTTTTAAAAGTGTTTTTACCGTTTATCAAGTAACGATAGGATCAGTTGTTAAACGTTGTGTAGAATAGTTTGGTACGGAGTGCATTAATATACTTAACTGTAAATGTTAGCCAAACTGCTTATTTATCGAATTGCTGCATTTCGTGAATTCGAGTTCTACACTACCTACATAAATGAACTTGGCAACATTTATTTCGCGAGCGCGACAACCTAATAGCAAAATAATAGGCGTCGATGATTCAGATTTATTTTTTGAGAAAAAGTAAATCGTTACATTGTGACTGTGTTTTCACTTATATATGTCCTATACTTCTCTCAATAAATTAAGCAGACAATGCATTTGAAAGAGAAAAGAGATGTACAATAGGGGAAGCTGGTAACAAAGGAATAACAAAACTGGGTCTATCAATTTCAATATATAGAGTGAATGTAGTAATACTTAAATATACGGTCCAAATGTCGATAACGACGATATAGAGAAAGGCAAGAAAAGAGACCGTCGTCGCGGAGAGAGATGATGTAGACGAAGGGATGTAAAGAAAAGGATTGATGGAGAGAGAATGGAACAACAAAGAAGAATGGGAGCTATGTCTTAGGGATTGAAAACAGTCAGAGCTGTATAGTACTACTTACTTAGTAAAAATATACAATGTAAGGAAAGATGTGTGTATTTAACGATACTTACCTTTTATACCTTCCACCTAGTTTGCAGACTTATTTTAAAACGTTTTTAATATTTAAAATTGTAAACGGGTAATTGCAAAAAGTATGACTACGTTAATTAACTGTTTAGATAACGATATGAACGATATTAAATTCTGCTGCAATTATAATTATGCAAAGATTAATTGAACTTTGTCATCTCATTAAGTTCAAATAAGCTTTTAATTTAAGAAGAAAGCTAAATAAAATAAAATATGTATTGTCATGTGGCAAATTTACATAATATTACACATCTCCATACATTTTTATCCGTTTTGTTTTACCAAATAAAAATCTGAATAGTGGGTCAATTACCAAAATTTCGTGACCTTACAGTGTAGAGAAGACAATGCCATGACATTTATACAACCATATATTCAAATAATTGCGTATCTTGTTCCTGTTTTACCATGACATTATTCAAAATAATATGTAAGTATGTGAAATGACATTTTCGAGAAAGAAAGCTTGCTGTGTTTTCTTCCGTACGTGAACGTTTTAATATAAAGGCACTTCTTATAACTTCAATATTGGTTTCATACATTATTCCAGGAACACCAGGAACATGGGAATTGTGCCGACAAGGAAAGTAATCATAATTTTCATTCAGTTCATTAGTTGAAAATCGATCAAAGTAACAGGAAACAGAATATTAGAGGTAATGTTGAGTCGTTGAGTGATAATTGTGGACTCCTAAAGCCGGAGGTATATGATACTACCTTTTAGCAATTCCCCACGTACTTGAAATTGATGAATAATTGAATGAAAAATTGATAATTATTTATAGGTTATGTGGACACAATGGATGTGGAATAAGATCCAAAATAAAAGAATATTACTAGTAGAAGTTTTGAATTTGAGGAGGTATATGTATAGTCGAAAGATTCAAGGCACAATTAGTGATAGAAGAAAATAAAAAAAGATATTTTAGATTAAGTAGCGAGGAAAAGTTGCCCAAAGAAGAAGATATCAAAGCGTTTAATCAAATAATGACGCCCAATAAAGTTTATTGAAACTCATAATCACGTTTAGTATGGAAAATACAAAAGTTATTGACGCGAAATGGGATAGTAGTGAAAAAATGATGGACGGTGAAGTATTAAAAAGTGGGACGTAGGGGTTTTTTAAAATAACATTCATTTGATGGAGGCCTTTATGTGCGAACAGCTAGATTGGTAACCAGAAGAAGTTTATGTTTTCTATATTTTCAATTTTATGTATGTACTAGTCACTAGTGTGTACAACAATTAAATGTAAAATGACCATTTCAAGAATCTTTACACGTGGTCGTATACAAGGTTTTCTTCATTTTCTTTACAGTAATTCAGAAACTTTTTCTTTTTAAATGGAATGCCATAATTTTTTTATTATTATTGGGATCCTAAAAACATTCTTTTTACGATAGTATTTCGTTTTTCTTAAAAATTCATTTGTTTCCCTATCAAAAAGCAAACTAACATTTTAATCTTGTAGCCCATGAATGTTTTACACTCGATGATATTTTTGTTCAAATATCAAGTAGCGGCAGATCCTTCAATCTGTTGACTCCATTGGACGACGTTTCAATTTATGTATTGAAAAAGAAGGAAAACATTTCGAAGATTTTTTGTAAATATGTACCTAATTTTTATTAGCTGTAAATTTTGAATCTTGAGTTTCAAAAAGTAAATGTTTATTGCAAAATAAAGTTTAATTGTTTCTTTTGTGTCTACTCTACCGTTACTTGATGTTTGGACAAAAATAACATCGAGTGCAAACATTCATGCGCTACTAGATTAAAATGTTAAAAGTTTGCTTTTTGATAGGTAAACAAATGAATTTTTAAGAAAACGAAATACTATCGCAAAAAGAATGTTTTTAGGATCCCAATAATTGAAAAAAAATTATGGGATTCCATGAAAGTCGCCATTTTGAAATAATTCGTTCAATTAAAAATCTGATATCACCATCGTGTAGAGAATGTCCTGAAACATATTACTGCCAAATATTTTGAAAGTAGTACCATAGACTAAATACTCCTTAGACCTCTAATGTAAATGAAGCTTTGGTTTTATTGGAAATAGTGACAGTTAACTGCAGTAGATGGCAGTACATGTATGTATAGAAAATTGAGTCAAATAAATTGTTGAATAATACAAGAAGAAATATAGAAGAAAACTTTTGTCAACTCAACTGGTCAACAAATGCTTTTGTTGAAGGAGTATCACGTATCAGAACAGAATTCACTATTCAGCATTATTGCAGTTACTTGAACCATACGTTCATAAGTTTTATCTTTTATGTTTTATCATTATTTTGTTCCTCTGATACAAATAGGGTAACACATTTACAGGCAAGGACGCGCCAGGTATTTTCGGCGCCGTCGGCGTCGTCGTGCGAAATAGTGATAGGCGCCTTCGCGCCTAAACGCTAATATTATAATATTGAGCTAAAATTACCACCCTTCTCTCATAGTTAGCCGGCGCCTTACATACATATAATATTTTTAAAATTCAACGACCGTAGGCGCCTTTAAGGCCTTAACGCCGTCCGACCTTGCCCATATGGACGGCGCGGGCGGTGCGTCCCTGTCGGAACAGCATATTGTGAATTAAACGCACATAACAATTGTTATGTGATTAAACGTTCCTTCGAAGGTCGAAGCTCGGAGCCTTCATAAAAGCGGAATTATCGAAGTCGTCGTCACAAATCGGTTAATTTTTTTATTTCTTTTTGAAATTTTGTTAAAAATAGTTACTTACCTCGAAATTCTAATTGCATGTAATACCAGTTTTAAAAACACAAGCGTAGCATAGAAAGTTGACTTGCAAACGTTTTTAACGTTCACAATCGACTGAAGTTCATTATCAACAAAAAATTATGACAAAAACATTTAATACAAAATCTTCCCTTAATCCCTTATGAGGATTACCAAATAGGCGAGGAAATAAAGCACTGAACCTACCAAATTTTTGTAATAAGACCTGTTAGACGGATTGAGATGGGGTTTTTTGTATTCGCTTCCTAAATTCAATAGGAAACTTTGGTAATAGGAAAATTTGGAATCAGCAACCCAAGAAACCCCCGGGTGCGATGTCTAGAATCATTTGAGAGTGAATTTCACAAAAAGCTTCGAAGATGACGTTGCTCCGCCATCTTAAGCTCCAGGTGGGCGATGAGCCAATTTGGAGGTCATATTCGGAATCGGCGACCTCGAAAACCCCCGTGAACCCAAATTGAGTCAATTCTAGAAGTTTATAACGAAGTTATGAATTTTTTATATGAAAATACATTAATTTTTCAGGATGCATTTTCCACTGCACGAATGCAATGTGGAAAAAAAACATGGTCAAAAGTAGGTACAAAAGTTTTCTATTGAATTTAGGAAGCGAATGCAAAAAACCCCATCTCAATCAGTTTTACCGTTGACTGAACGATTCAGTAAACGGTTTTACCAAGGCCGTAGCCAGGGGGGGATCAAGGGGGTCAGAACCCCCCCCCCCCCCCCCCCGAAACTCAAAATAACAATTTCTTAAACGAAATGTAAATTACATTACGTAGTTTGTAGTTATATGTACAATTAGGTACCGCAAATGAGTGGCTTTTCTTGACTACCCGTCGCACGTCTAGTATACCGGTAAACGATTAAGTATACATATTCTATGAAAAGACATCGGATGGCGTGTAATTGTTAAAATTTGGCCCCCCCCCCCCCCCGAATATTTTTTCTGGCTACGGCCTTGGGTTTTACTACAACAATTTGGTAGATTTGGCTTATTTTAGTGCTTTATTTCCTCGCCTAAAACCAACAATTGCGATTTTAACAAAAGGTTACATAATATTGAAAATTCGGTGAGAAATTACGAATCAAATTACATTGAAATTGATATGGAAAAAATGATTACGTGGCATAAACAGGCTCGGACGCGTAAACATTAAAACATTTAAGGTCACATTCGGGGAGTAAATTTGACAAAAATAAAAGATTTGAAGCGTGAAAGTTGTACCTATTTACGCAAAAAACACAAGTTAAAGTTCGGTCGGGTAAATCACCAAGTAAATACGGGAGAGGTAATATACTAATATTCAGCAAAGACGTTGGATCGCTTATCTTTGCGGAAATTGTGTCAAGGCCAGACATTGCATAAGAAATGTGAATATCGTTAACGGTAACAGATACTACACAAAAGCGTTGATTGTTTAGTCAATGACAAAAGTTATCCTTGCCGAGATTGAAACCACTTGACTTAGCTATACCTATTTCGCTTAAATACTCATTAAGCGGCAACGTACTTCGTAAATAGTAGCAGTTACATTCGGCATCCAAACGATGGTAGCACTCCAATACGGGGAGCTCGAGTACTAACCAAATTTTGTAACCATTAGTGAGAGGTCTAAGGAGTATTTGGGGTAGTACCCATAGTGTGGCTAAAAAAAATAGGCGCTTACTCTGAAACAGGCTTTATATGAGGCCCGGTTAAAAAAGTAAAAAATGGGAATATTGTAATTTTAAGACGATACAAAGGGAAACGCTTTAGATGTTCTTAAAAAACGACATTTGAAAATTAGAGAAGTGCACACATTTTCAATGTCTAAAATTATTGACTGACAAACACATCAACTTCAACGGAATTTTAATGCATTCCTAATGGTTTAATAAAGCACATTGTGTTCCGTTTCAAAAAAGCCTAAACTTTCGCATCATATCTCAAAAATATAATCATATCGAAAATATTCCATTTGCATCATTTTAATATTTCCATAATTAAACAGAAAAGGTACCGTAATATAAAAGTTTGTATAAATGTTTTCTCAAAGCTTATACCTATTATAGCTGGGAATTAAAGTTATTTACCTCTGATGAATATTGAGTAAAATGTTTGATATTAGGAATAATCTTTTTGTCATATTTAGCTGAGATACTTATGTCTATGTTTAAGTTGGTCTATATCACAATACAGGCAATACAAAAAGGCATTCTACAACTTTTCCTATAGGTATAACCTAATTTCTTATTTTATTTGCGATCAATATTTCACTTAAAATTGATACCCTTATTGAGTAATTAAATACTCTCATTCATTATTAAGATAAAAATCCATGTTAGTTCGATTGATCCTTTCAGTGGATAAGTGATTGGACGCCCCAAATGTTCTACATTCTGAATGTCGTCAGTATTGGGTCAAGGAAAATTTTCCAATGATGTTTTTAGAAATTTAATTAAGGAGGTATTATCGCTGGAAGCGGAAAGAACTCTTTCAATGTACCAACCCCTCTCAGTAACATAAATAGCATAATAATGCACTAATTTTATGGGCAGTCCTTGTAATTCTTTTTTAAGGTGACTTTTTTTAATGTGGAGAGACTATCTTACTCTGAAAAAGAAATTAAAACAGACATTTAGTACATTCTATGTTATTTATTACTCTAACAACTTAGTATCCTTTCTCAAAGCTAACAACCGATTCATACGGTCACTGGAGTGGATAACCAACATAGGTACGGAATCGCTCAGAACTGAATGAATCTTACTTTTAGTAAAGACTAGATTGTTGATGTTGCAGTAATTAGAGGGGGGGGGGGGGGCATTTTTAATGACAAGGTGGTAAAATATTGACGATTTCAATCCGCAATTAATCGATTTAATCTTTGTCTATTTACCTGAAGACAATATTCAGAATATTATTTATACTACAGCCTACAGCCCATAGTATGTATTTATACAATTTTATTATGCTTTAAATCTTTATAATGTACGATGACCCATGGAGTCACAAACACCTTGTACTGGATCCGGATCGGCACAAAAAGTTTACTTAGAAAGGAGCAATAAAATGCCGAAACGTTCTCCAATAAGCTCCTTAAATTATGACAAGTAATAAACATTAATCTTCTGATTCTATCCAATTATACGGTTTTAATATAGGTATAATTAAAAACATTTCATTTGTGCATATATTACATGTATTTAAGTGGTATAATACCTCCGAACATGGATATTTTTAAGCTTATAGAGCAAATAACCATAGCAGTTGATGTCCTCAACCCTCTTCGTGGGGCAGACATGAAGAAAATAAATATATGTATATGATTACCGTGGTGTTTACCTAAAGGGTTGCAATAGGTATAATCGAGTAATTATACCAATATCTTGATTACGAATAATATTTTTTTATAAGAAAAAATGCATTACTTTGTGTTCGTGAGCATGAATCATAACCGAAGGTTTGACAACTTTATCAGCGGGGTTGCACATAATTGAAATCTCACGCTGACCGAAATATGTACGCCTTTCTCTTGCAAATTCTTTTACAAGTATTAATCAATTTCTTGCTCTAGTTTTCCGTGAAAAAAGAAATTTTATTTGTTTTATATCCACATCTGATCATACATACTGGGTCATCGAAAAAGGAGTCCGTGATTTTGAAACGAAATAAAAAACTTCATATAAATGGTAGAATATTTATTTATACATCAAAACACGCAGAAAATCTTAAACTCCTTTATGGCATCTAAAAAGTTTCAGTGTGAGCTAGCCGATAGTCTACCTCCCGCCAGGTGTTCTGAAGCATTTCAGGAGTCACAGTAGAAATTGCTACGTTAATTCTTTCTCTCAGATGTCTATCTTAAATGCCCAACATACTCTTCCGATGTATGTGGCCGCCCTGGAGATTTATTGATGTCAACACTTTCAATTTCGTTGAACTGATTAAATGAACGAATAATGGTTTTGTCTGTAGGCGGATTTGGTCATAAGTTCGCCGAAAATGACGCTGCACTAATAAAACTGATTTTAACTTTGCGTATCACAACACACACTGCGCTTTCTGTTGTACGGTAGTCGTGAAGAACTGACTGACTGACCGCACTCAAAATGCGGCGCGCAGCAAGATTGCATCTGCGTGTCTGCGCATGCGCCGACTCAAGGTCAACATAGAACAATCTCGGATATTCGCTGATCTATATCTTTAGTAATTTCATATTGATGACTTGTTTATTTCTCGAGTAATTAAAAAATAAAGTCATGGACAGGTTTTTCGATGACCCGGTATATTCTTGTAAAGTGAGTGTATGGTGGTTTTTATTTTTAAATTTATAGAATTAGAATACCAATTAGTTATTAGTAACAACATTCTTTTAGTTACTAATTGCACTATCGTCCACCATTTCTCTTTTTGTTCATTATGTTTATGTAAATATAAAAGAACAATCTCAAATAATATATCTTTGTTTATAGGTATAGGTATGCTTTAAAAAGGTTGCCCCTTACATATACACACATGAACTTGGCTACGAATTGGTTCGCAAACTATTTAAAACCAGTAAACTGGCACACAACTTTCGCGTGTTTACTACAATGACGTACCTATTAAATAAAATAGTTTTTTGCATAATAACTCAAAATAAAATAGCTTTTGCGTAATGACTCAAAAAAACAATATAGTGTGTAGTATAGTTGTAATCAGAAAACGATTTCGATTTTGTCCTGAAATAATATATAGGGTATGTCATAAATACATATTTTAAATATTTTGTTAATTTCCGGATGGAAAAAAAAAGAAATATATAGTATGTAGTATAGTTGTGATCAGAAAACGATTTCTGATTTTCTCCTGAAATAATATACAGAGTATGTCGTAAATATTTTTAATATTTTGTTCATTTCCGGCTAGGCCGGAAGTAAATTGCTATACTTATTATATTTGATTAAAAGAGTCGTATGTCCTCTACTTCACTGTACAATTTTATTTCTTCACCTTTGTTAACAAAAAAGTGGTGAATTTTTAAAATTTTCAACTTCAAACATTCTTCCCCCTTCTCCTATGGGAAATAGTGGTAATAGTTTTTCATGAACTTTATGTATAACATTTCAATAAATAAAAAAAGCTTGGAGCAGATATTGAGAAAATCGATTTTTAATTTTTGACCAACTTTGGGCACCAATAAATGAGCCACGTTAAATTTTTGTTCTTTATCAATTATAATTAAAAGTTCTGGCCATCCTTTGGCTATAATTTCCAGTTTTCAAATTTTAATTAAGTTAAACGGTTCTTGAGCTATACCTTAAAAAGTAAAAACTTGGAGAATTGCTATATTGGCCGCCATTTTGAATTTAGAAACAAACGAAAAACGGCGTCTTACTTGTAACAATATCTACTAACTTTTCACCAAAGAAAATTGGTTTGGGTTAAAATTTGAATGTTTGCTCCCAAAATAACGCCCTTAGTTTGAGCCGCTTTGGGCCGATTTTGATGAGAAGCTTGTTTTACCGATGAAGTTTTTTTATAGGCCTTAGTTTTAAATTTCATCAAAATCGGCCTAGTAGTTTAGGCTCCACAGCTATAACGTACGCACGTCGCACGCACCCACACACCCACAGATAAACATTTTGCAAAGATGGTGGTTTTGGACTCAGGGGGCCTCAAAACGTCGAGATTCATCAAAATCTCGAGTTCGTTTTTTTTCGATTCATTACTTTCCCTATGTGTATAGTATACGTGTGTACCTATAGTACGCACGGGAAATAAATAAAACAACTCACAACCTCCCCTTAGACATGAAAGTTAATGGTGCAAACTTAGATGAAAATGAGATGGATTGTTATGTTTTTTATGTTTTTAAAGTACGTAAGTACTTTCATACTGAAACACTAGCCAATTGGCAAAAAATAGTGGGTAAGTGACTAAAATGATTAAGTGGTTTGGCTACCTCGTTTTTCTTCCCATAGTAACGTAAGTGCACACCGGCTTAATCAGAAGGGTAAACAATTGGATAAAACCACCCCCGTTCCTTAACCTTTTACGTAGGTGAAAACCAAAATACTTAAGTTTGACGATTAAATTAATGAAAAAAATTGAATTATTTAAATACTACGACATGTTTCGAGGCACACTGGTCTCATTATCGAGCAATACAATTTAGTGACGAAAAACTACAAACCAAAGTGATGAAGTCTTAAGAGGACATAATTATAATTAACCAACGCTTAAAACGTTATATAAAAACTATTATTAAATAACACATTGTTTCCAACAACCTGGCCAAAAGGGCCAACGTTATTTTACAATTGTTTCACTAATGGCGGTTTCGTTCACACGTTCGCCAGTCATGTCTTATAAATTTAAATTGTTAATGTAAAGTAACGTTGGCCCTTTTGAAAACAATGTGTTATTTTTGAACATCAGAATGTGAAAAAAAATTGCCTGGTATGTATTTAAAATAAAGATGTTGATGCTCACTTCCGGTATTTCCGGAAGCGCTGCCATTTGGAAAATATTTCTATTTAATAGATTAAACACTCCATGTCGCGTGTGCAAAATTTCAAATTTCTAGCTTTTACAGTTCTTGATATACTCCTAACCGACGGTCACCGTGAGACGCCCTGTATTGTGATGGGAAGATTATATTTTAAAAAAATTAAATTTGGAAAATCATATGTCGAGAAATAAATCAAATAGTCCTCACGCATTGTACACAGGTATAACATAAAAGACGTTCTACTTAAGAACGTTTTGAGCTGATTTCAATGTGATTGAAAATAACATTTCCGAAAGTGTATTGGAAGAAAAAGTGTGTAAAGAAGCAGAAGTTAATAAAATTGATATTATATTTGAAAGAACCTTTTAGATCGAAAGCAATATTTAATTTTGCGACCGGATCAGCAGCAAAATATTACATTAGAGCTATTTTCAGAACATAATATTGAGGGTATCAGTTTAAACGTAACAAAATTTACAATGATAAACTAATTGCACTCGGTAAATGTAATTGTGTTAGTATTATCAATATAACATTAAGTAACATTGTGATAATGTGACAATAAATTTCAGTTTTAAGTAATGAAAGCTCTCGAAAGCTCAAAGCAATTAGTCTTAATGAAATTAAAATTAACACTTTCAAACATGTGTGCCTTTGACAGTATTTTTCAGCTGTTTCTATCAGTAGAATATGACAGTGGAAAAGTACCAAGCGAGTGTACCAGTACTACCAGTCACAATATTGAAAAGAAAAACTTCATCATCGCGGCGATAACATTCTAACAGCTACTGACAGGTTCGAATCCGATTGCTGAATGACGAACACTACCTTGTTCCTTGGAAATGTCCAACGTATTCGTCGATGCGAACTAAGTACACATTATCAATCAGTGAATCTGGTCTTTGACTGCCAGATTTGTCCTAAATATCCATATTTATGAATATCCGATTTTTGTGAGTTTTGAACTGTACAGTTCATCGATTCAGTCCAAAACCAAACGTGAAGTGGGCAATCCGACTCACATCTCGCCTTTCCGGCGAGATCTGCGATGTTTCAACATGCTTAATATTTTCAACTGCGCAGGCCACAGTTAATGCGGGAACTGTATCGTGAAGTGCGGAAGAAATCCTTGAGGTTCATTGACGACAAAGATAGTGTGTGATAACAAATGTAGCGTTGAACAGAGGCAACCAAATGCTAGCTGTCGATTTGGTTTCGATCAGGTTCATTTAAACAGTGGTGTTCACATAAGAAACCACTGCTTACTCCAACACCTCTTTCTTTTCTTTGCATTTTGGGATTCTCTTCATGCTCCATACTTGCTTTTTGTCATTGAAGACCCCATATAGTAGGTACTTTTGTACATACATACATAATCCTTCCTCTTCTACTTTAGGGTGTCTAGGACTACTTTTGTTAAATATATTTAATAATAAGGACTAGCTACACTGCGCCTATGAACTTTTCTCTTTCGATATCGTCAAGAAACCTTTTGTTAAAATATGAACTTGAAGGGTGAATAGAGCGCGATCAATTTCGCCTTAAGATCGGAACTGTGCGTTTTGGCCTGCGAGCCATATCGGAACGTGAAGGGCTACCTTAACTCTTTCCATCGTTAAAAATCGATAACTGCACTTTGCTTCAAGCACGTGCACAAAGGTCAAAAGGTGAAATATGGGATGCCATTTCAACCGGTACTAAGGGTTCTTTCTAACTATAATCGCAATTAATATTACATAATAATAAAAGCTTTTACTTTACCCTGAAAGCTGCCACATTTTGTTGTTGGACATTATTTGTATACTACATTAAGCCAGATAATATAATAAAATAATGTTAGATCTATTTCAAGTGGGGTTAATAAAGTGTGTATCATCGTAGAGTAGTTTCAATATCTCGTGGCACTCGAGATGCGCGGCGGCATTTAAAACAATTTTGAAAAGTAGGCACGACGTTATACGTCGAGAAACATTGGTAGGTAAAATGCCATCCTAAATATGTAGAGTAAATAAATATAGGTGTAATTATTTATAGAACTTCATATTGGTAGTAGTATCGCGTTTAAATAAATCGCCCCGCGCATCTCGAGTGCCACGAGATTTTGAAACTACTATAGTAGGAGCAAAGAATTTTATACACAGGGTTGCCCACTCGCCCTCTGTTCTTCGATAGTGTCTTTAATATTAATTTTAGGACAAAAGGTCATGAGACATTGCCTATTCAGATGTTCCTTGTTTACAACCTAAAAATATTTTCAGGCCCGCACTGCTCTCGATTTTGTCTGTACAGGATCGTACTCAATCTGATACAAATAGTGTTACTGTTTGTTGCTTCCTTTAATTTTACTTTCAGAATTGGGCGAAAAAACAAAATAACTGAAACTAAGGTTATTATCTCGGAAACTATTTACCTTTAGATATAGGACATATTTAACAAAAATCAAAGCTAACTTAAAAAGCAGTTCATTCATGAAAAAATATACAGGGTGTTCTATTTAAAATAGTCGACTTTTGGCTTTTCTTCTGAGGTCGTTAGAAAAAATTCAGTACGGCCCTTTTGCAACAAATTCGTTCAAAATCAGCATATCGAGAAATAAAACGCTCTTCTATGTATGATAATCTCAAATTTTGTTGCTCTGTTGCCAATGATTGAATAGTTATGATTTTTTTACTGATTGTTGATTTCGGCGACAATTTTTAAAAAACATTTATTTTCTCCTAAATGAGTTGACTTAAGTAGGCGAAACAAACTTGGTCTAGAATAGAATGTGGATTTCAAAAATATAAAAATCTCTAGGGTGTTCCATTTAAAATAATCGAGTACGATCCTGTACAGACGAAATCGAGCAAGGTTTGAAACCGAGAGCAATGCGGGCCTTAAAATATTTTTTGGTTGTAAGCAAAGAACATCTGAATAAGAAATGTCTCTTGACCTTATGTCCTAAAATTAATATTAAAGGTACTATCGAAGAACGAAGGGCAAGTGAGCAACCCTGTATAATTAGAAATATCTACTACATTTGACCGCGATTTATGACCAAACCGAAAGTCGTAGGGAACCAAATTATATACCGATAGATTCATTAGGATTGTAACTTAAGATATGGACAGGTCGATAGGTTGACTCCCCGGGTCAGGGGAGGTCAAGTTGTTAAAATTACTGGGAAGGTTGTGACTTGCAATACCCAAGTACATTTATATTTGACTGGCCACATGTTATTTATTATAAACACTTTATTTGGTATTGGTGTTTTCGGTCTATTATTCTAGTAATATGAATATACGTATAGGAGCCTAAAATTTGTTTTCATTCAGCGCATATGAAAAAGGTATTTTCAGATGTTTTGATCAATTGTTTTGAGAGTTGTGACGTCATCAATATTTTTTTTTAATGGCAACCGATTTTTTTTATTTTGCATTTTCGTTAGAGTTTTTTAATCTCTTTTCAACGATGTAAAATTTTAGATAGGTCACATAAGAAAAAATTCAAGAAAAACGATCTTACAGGTAAATAAATTAATGAATTAAATTAACAGACTATTCCTAGTTACCGGAGCTTTAATAACAAACGAAACTCTGTTTTCACTTTGACAAGCGATGTGTTTAGTTCGTTTTTAATTCCCTGTGATTCCCTGTGTATTAGTAGTGGTACTGGTAGTTAGCCTATTGAGAACCTTCTTTTTCCAAAATGGCATCGCTCACAGAGCAACAAAGAATTGAAATTTTAATGATGATTGGGTATGGTGATCGAGTTAGAACTCAGCAAGAAGTGTGTCGACTTTTCAGAGACAAATATCCTGATAAGCAAATAAGCCAATCTACAGTTAGTAGAATAGAAAATAAATTTCAAGAACACGGTACTGTGACGGATCTTCCAAAAACTGGCCGGCGTCCTGTGACAACATTAACCGAAGATGTGCGGCTTAATATTTTACTGGAATTTCAAGATAATCCGCATTCAACTACTAGACACGTCGCTTTGGAACACAATGTGAGCCAAACTTCGGTACTGAAATATTTAAAAATACAAAAATTTCATCCTTATAAGGTAAAATTGATTCATGAGCTATCAGAGACCGACTTTGATCTCAGGCAACAATTCTGTGAGCAAATGATAGAAATGTGCAATCGTGATCCAATGTTCTCGCGGCGTATAATATTTTCGGATGAAGCAAGTTTTTCCTTACATGGAACTGTAAATAGGCAGAATTTTCGATATTGGTCTAGGGAAAATCCACACTGGATGCAGGAAGCTCATACCCAATATCCCCAAAAGCTCAACGTATGGGCAGGAATTGTCGGGGACAGAATTTTAGGGCCATTCTTTTTCGACGCTAATTTGACTGGGGAAAGATACCTAGACTTTTTACAATTTGAATTAGTGCCTGCATTAGCGATACTATTTCCGGATGAAAACGATCCAGACGTGCCAAACAACAACATTTGGCTGCAACATGATGGCGCTCCGCCACACTATGCAGTAGATGTGCGGCGTTATTTAGACGAAGTGTTCCCAGGAAGATGGATAGGAAGAAGGGGTCCAATGGAATGGCCGGCTAGGTCCCCTGATCTAACGCCATTAGACTTTTTTCTGTGGGGCCACTTAAAAAACATGGTATATCAAAATCGACCAAACAATTTAGTGGACCTTCAAGAAAGAATTCGACATGAGTGCAGATTAATAACGCCTCAAATGCTTCAAAACGCTGTATATGCCTTTTATGACCGTCTTGGGTATTGCCAGATGGTGCAGGGTCGTCAGTTTGAACATTTAATGTAATTTTCGAAATCTAAAAAGTCTTTGTGTTTGTTATCAACCCTCCCCCCACCGGTAACTAAGATTAATTAATTAAATTTTTTGAACTGTAAGATCGTTTTTCTTGAATTTTTTGATGACGTCACAACTCTCAAAATAATTGATCAAAACATCTGAAAATACATTTTTCATATGCGCTGTAATTTAAATCGCTATACGTCTTTTAGATTTTTTCTCTAGCATACAAATTAACGGAGTTATCGAATTTATCCGCTACTTAATTTTCACACTGTTATATAATAATATAATATAATATAATATAATTATATAATAATCATTATATGAGAGAAAGAGCTGAAGAATAGTATGAAATGTTTATACAGTTAAAGTTATTTAATAACACAATTAGATTTTAATTTTAGTAATTATTATGGATGGTGTAACTCATTTAATTAATATTCATTTAAAATTACCTATTCATTTATATCGAGTCAGAACTTTAATGAGAGCTTGTGATGGAAATAGTACCGGGAATAATGATGTGCTGAATTGCCATTCGTTAATAAACACATGCATGGACGCAATATTTTATAAAAAATAAACTAGATACTTAATTTGATTACTGTGGAATTACTGGAATTAATTGTATACTTTGATGAATACTTTTAAAAAGGTAAAATAAAATGAAAAATAAAACACGATTATTTTAGGGAAATTTCACAATAACAAAATGCTATGCTTTATAAAAGCTTTTAAAAGAAACTTTTCGTGTTTATCATATTATGTTTGACAGAATGACGAAATGTTTCTATAAAGAACAAGAAATTGTATAACTATAAGTGTATTTAAATATTTATTACGAACGTATTTATTTTCTTCTTACCTACTCTAAAAGATAAAAAAGGGGCTTTGCGGAAAGATTTGTTGAATTATTAGTAATATGAATTCCTGTAGGGCTTTAGTGAGTCGTAGAAATGAGCGATTTTAGTTCTTTTCATCCGTTGTTTGGGTTACCGAATGAATTCCGACAGCTTTTAAACAGCTCTCCATTTTAAACCTAATTCGCGTCTCCAAGGAAATGCGTCCTTTTTAATTGAAAATTTATCTTCTACCAAGGGATTATAAAAAATAAAATGAACAATTTGATTATAAATTTCATTCACTACATATTTCACGTCACACTCTTGCTAGATACCTACCTACGGAAAAAGTTTCGTTTTAAAAAGGTTTAACTTTTAGATTTATGCATTTGTTGTGAAGTGGTTTACCTCCAAGTCACTTTCATGGATTTATATACATTATATAGAACGTTAATTCCCTCAAACAGATAAAAGTTTTCATAATTAAGTACCGATTATACTAAAATCACGATCTTTTTTATTAGGTACGACTACATTTTCTCTAAACGTTCATTCGTGGCATTTTTTGACGTAGGTACTCACATTTACTTATACCATTGAATAATCTTTCACTCAACGCTTATACTACAAACAAGTACTTAGCTTGAACAATGTAGCTACAAAACTAACAATAAGACTACAATCCAATTAATAATATTTATTAAATTTTCATTCCTTCTTTTTTAACGCTGTCACAATTTATACGTTAGGTTCATTATTTATTTTAGTTGTGTTCATTGTTCATTAAAATAAACAATCTTGTTCGCGTGTTTACTTTCTAGAATTTTATAAAGAGGATCAAATTGTGATCACAGCCACCATTGATACAGAGTTAGATATCCGACAGATCATTCGAATTCACCGTCCTATTTTACACATGATATTTGGACTATTCCATGCAATTGACTTGAGAGCGTTTTTCCTTTATACTTTGTCACACGATTAAGACCTTAATCTATAAAGATTACTAAGGAATACACTTACAAATAATATCAATGTTCTTAATAAACATAATAAATTAATAACCAATACTTATGTTAAATTATATAGCTATTTTTCTAAAACAAACAAACAAAAATCCGGATTTTTTAATTTCAATCCTAAAATACATATAAATTTTTATTGTAATATTATAATCACTGACATAAATAAATTATAACCAAAAAATTATAGTAAAAACATCTCATCCAACTGAGCAGTGGGTGGTAAAGTTCCAAGCACGCTTGCACAGTTCCCTCTCTGAATAGCAAGGCTGATTCTCTGAATCAAATATAAACGAGACCTTGCCTCACCAGTTACTTGATGTAATCTTCTTCCCAAATCATTTAAGAATTCCACTTATGGCAACGAAGTGGTAGCCCTGTTGGATAATCTCTTCGTAATGACGAGCCTTCCGTTTTGACGCCACATTAGCATAAGCAGCAACTTCCTTTGAACATGCTAATACATGAGATGGGGCTAGAGTATCCGAGCAAGTGACATCCCAAACTAGATTGCGACCCTTAGACCAAGGAATTAAGGTAACTCCGTCGGGTCTCTTTCCATCGGAACGTGTAAGACCAGGTGGTTCCAAAAGGGAAGGAATCTTGGCAGATGCTAATGCTTGCTGAATTATACGATTTAGTTCCTGATGTCTAGAATATCGCCCAGTACTTCTCGTGCAAGATAATCCATGGAATCCGGTTCGGTCTACATGTTCACCACATGAACATTTATGAGGTTCACAAATATTTAATCCTAATCGTAAGGCAACAGCAATTTGAAAACAGTTATCAGTCATGAGAGTTCCTAAAGCAGAGCAGGGAATACAATTCAACCAAGCTCCTGAATAAGGAAATTGTGACGCAAGGAATCTAGCCTTATCTCTCAGCGTAGTAAAAGTCATTCCATTTAAAATCCTTGAACAGTTGACTTCATCCCAACTTTTTTGGAATTGAGGTTGAGTAGGAGCTCCACATGGATTTAGAGTAGACCAAGCAGTAAAACACTCACGAAAACCGCTAATCATAGACAGTGGCTCAAAATTGTAAGGAATAATAAAATTCAATAGTGTTTTATATTATATTTTGTAGCTTATGATTTAGACGTCGTTGGTCACAAAAGAATTTTAGAGAAGACACCCTATTTGCCAATGTTATATTGATTTAGAATAAAAAGGTTATCCATATAAAATGTACCTTATATTACAAAAAAATGCAATATTATTTCATTTCGTCAATACTTACGTTATGGCACTTCATTACCAGTTATATTATAGTAACAACACGTAATTCCGCTAAATTATTTATTTCAAATATAGGGGAACGAATTTTAACGCTAGGTTGATTAAAATGCCAAGAAAATGTTTGGTGCATTTATTCTCATCAGAAATGTAAAGAACAACATCAAATCAACTCTGTTCCCACAAAGGCATAAAATGGAGTGAAGATCAAGCAGCAATATTAATATGAGAATAAATTATGCAATTATCCGTATGAATGATGTTGCATGTGTTAAAGGTTTCGGAAAGCACCGTGGGAACCTAGGTGCACCATAAAACATTTATTTGAAATAAGTAGTATAGTACAATTACTTGATATTATTATAATATAAACCATCATATTTACAAAATTACGAGGGTAATCATAACAAATGGTTAATTTTTCATATTTTCAACTCATATCTACTGAAACTTTGCAAATGAAATTTTTCATTATCTAAAAAACGAATGGCGTGTTAACTAACACTAAACGAGGTTATTTTGCATTCATCTATTTACTCTTATTACCTTATGAAGTAATAATTTTATAGGTACATTGATTTTTATGAATGTTCATTAATCAGGGAAAGTTCCCGAATGACCGAATTGTGGGCCATTTATTTACCTGGCCTCAATTTAATCTCCCGAGAGAATACTATTGGTAAATAATAAAAATGTTTTCTACTCGTTTCCTAGATTTCAATTTCAGTTTGAAAGGTACAATTTTTCATGTACTATTAAATTAAAACCTATCGAATGTCGAAGAAGTCGATAAAGGACCGCTGACCGTAAACAAAAAGGGCCAATGTAAAGCAAAATAAGAATATCGTCAATTTTTCGAAGAAATCCAAATTCAAAATTAACTTAAAAATATTTTTAATCACAATGAGGATTTTGGTAATTAATTTGATAAAACAATATAGTTGCACAACACGGTAAATTTAGATCAGAATAAAACCATTCTAAGTAACAAAACTGGTGCAAAAAGAAAAAAAATGACTCTCCAAATCATGATTTATTGTCATGAGTCCGAGTCATGATTTATTGTAAATAAATCTAACGTCGTAGATCTAATTAAATGGAAGATATCTATGAAGTAGAAGTGGTTTTAGTCTAAGAGCTGGCATGCAAATTCGGCAATGATCTAATATAGTCAGGATTTATAGGGGGAATGGATGACCCGGTGATGTGTATGGTAAATTTCGATCAATATGTAAAACTTTGTATAAGGAATTTTTACGATTGCTGTCACAATAAAGGGAGGGAGAACTAAATCACAGGTTACTGGAAAAAACCGTGTAACTTCGAAACGAGTTGGTTGAATGTGCCAAGATTGGTCTCGATATAAAAACAATACTTGACATTAGCAAAAAATCCTAAACCACAACAATTTCTTATCTCCGTCTACCAATAGAGGGCGCAACTTGTTGAAGGAACAAAACGGTCGACTTTTCTAAAAAAATTCAAACGGTACCAAATATTTTGTTCCCGCTATTTGAAGAAAAATTAATAAGAGAGTAATTTAAAAAAAAAGTTTGTCAATAGCTCTTATAGTACCGAAGATATAGTCAAAAATGTGGTAATATATGAGGCAATTTGAGGTATAAACCACATCTTCGGTTCTATAAGAGCTATTGACGTAATTTTTTTTTAAATTATTCCCTTATTACTTTTCCTTGAAATAGCGGTGAACAGAATATTTGGTACCATTTGAATTTTTTTAGAAAAGTCGACCGTTTTGTTCCTTCAACAAGTTGCGCCCTCTATTGATGCACGAAGATAAGAAATTGTTGTGGTTTTCGATTTTTCTGGTAATATCAAGTATTGTCTTTACATCGAGACCAATCTTGACAAATTCAAGCAACCCGTTTCGAAGTTACACGATTTTTTCCAGTAACCTGTAATTTAGTTCCCCTCCCTTTATTTTGACAGCAATCGTAAAAATTCATTAAACAAAGTTTTACATATTGATCACTAGTTTACAATGAATATATTTTTTTAAATACATTACTGAGGAAAATTGTCAAAAAAATGGGAATTTCAAATTTAAATCAGTGAAACGCCATCTGGCGGCAATGGTAGCAAATTAAAAATAATTTCCAGCATTTTCTCTTGGTCACATTTATTATAAAATTTTTTATTTCACTGTTCTATCTCAAATGGTTTCCGAGTTATGGCCGGCCTCGTTTCTTAATTGTACACCCTGTACAACATCGAAATATTTAATATATTAATATTCCAAGTTTTTTGATTCTGTTATTACATGTTACATGCGTGAATATAGAATATGCTACTTCCTACAATTATATTTGATCATTTTATAATAATGTTGTGACAACCGCAGATACCTATAAATTCCACTTTGTATGATGTGCACATAATTATATTTTTTTTCGTTATTTTTTGTAGGATTTGAGTTCTGTAAGTTTGCTTATGTGTCTTTGGGATCATGCAAAATATGTAAAAAAATTGCCAGCACTATATATTATCATAAAAATTTTTTTAAAAAAATCACGTGTATGGTTGCTTGTGACGGTGTTTCATGTTTCCCTATTTATATTGTTCTGGGAGTTTTTCAGTAATGTTTATATAGGTAAAGGCTATAGCTGTGCCAATACCCAGAACTATATTCGATCATTTATTTTTAAAAAAAACTTTGCAATTTTGGCCGTCCACCACCCTCCCCTTGTCACCCCAGAGTTCTGGCTCCACGAAATTTACCATACACACCACCGGGTCATCCATTCCCCTTATAAATCCTGACTATATTAGATCATGGCCGAATTTGCATGCCAGCTCTCCGTCTATTTATACATATTTTAGTTGCAGGAAACTAAATTGTTACAAACGTTAGAGATAAACATAACCGATACCGATTTGTGGTAAATGATAAGTTACTTATGTAATTCCTATGATGGCTACTTTACTTATTGTATTGTATTGTTTTAGCCATCACTTTTCATAATTTTATAATCATCGCTTCATAATGGAACTTGTTTAGCTCCGAAACATGTCGCTCTAAACTACATAACAGTCAACATTTCTCTGCTGCTATTTTTCGTTAGCAGCTTTTAAATACTACAAATAACTTAATAATTATTCATTAATGCATTGGTTTAAGGGGGAGGCTAAGAATCTTTCATTCAATATGTAATTCCTGGTAGAGAAAATGCGCTCACATTTTTAAAAGTAGATTTAACTGAATTTATTATTCCAGTGCGTGTTTTTTTTCGAAAACGACAGTTAGGTGGTTAACTACATCATAAACTGAAAACCTAAATAACTTATTAAACCTTCTAACGTTCAAATAAATTTTTAACAGGATTCAGATTGCTTGCCACGTCTAAGACGAAATCTTTTCTTTGATTGAAGGGGTTATTTAACAGTTTTTTCAAGAGACGATTTCGATGGCAATCATGTAATTGCAAATTGGTAATAAAACCTCTTCAGTTCCATTGCAATTTCAGTGGATTTCTAATTAATTACTATAAGTATCATCAAACAAATGTTAAAACGTGAAGCGAAATAGAGGAATTTGAAAAGGTTTTAAAAATTTAAAAATTAAAAATAGGCGCTACATGTTTCGAAGCCATACTAGCTTCATTTTCAAGCAGGTAAGAGAAAGATATTTAAGCTTAAGGGGAAATTTGGAAAATATTACAAATTTAAGTATTTAAAAGGTCAAAGACCAACTAGGAACATCCCCTAAACATCAGGAATACAATATAGGGCCTGAAGGGCCGCTTATTAACACAGATTAAAAAGTTTAAATATTAAACATAATTACAACCACCATCACATTATATGATGGAAATGATAAGACAATGACAATGTTTATATTTTTTTTTCTCTTACCTGCTTGAAAATGAAGCTAGTATGGCTTCGAAACATGTAGCGCCTATTTTTAATTTTTAAATTTTTAAAACCTTTTCAAATTCCTCTATTTCGCTTCACGTTTTAACATTTTGTTTGATGATCGCCACAATCCCAAGGATGTAATGGTCCCAGATGGTTTTTAAATAAATCCTGATATTCCTTTTTCAAACATTTTACTTTGTGAGTTTTGCATTGGCTCACGTGTCAGGTCAAGGCCACCTAAAATAGAAGGCCGGTAACTGCATCCCCTCTCCTGCTGTGACGTCACGATTGCCGATCCATTTCGGTATAACAGCAATATTGCTACGTGCTTAATTTGAGAGTTTATAGCTGTTTCAGTCAGTCGTGAGGGCTTGAACGCAATTGAAGTTGAAGAATTGTGTAAATAAAATAACCTTAATTATTTCACTTTACCACGTGGCCAATGGCTTGGCGTGAACAGGCACATACACACACAAGGGTTTGACTTCGCATTTGCTCTAAAAATCAAATCAACCCTCAGATTCCCTTCGAGCCGCGCCTGGAACTGAACAGTTTTGCGACTATTTTGCCCACTGACAATCGTATTTGCACGCGCATCTAGATCTGTGCAGGCAAGTTTTAACACTTGTATCTCTGTGTATGGGGCGCTTAATTCACTTAATTCAAAATTGTTCAAAAGTTCGCGGCCTTAACTAACAGTTGGTAAAACGTACTTGTAACATTTTAGATGCGCACCTTGCTGCCGAAGCAATTACAGAAATTCTGAGAAGGTTTTGGCATTTAGATTTCTGAAAGATATGGAGAAAAGAAATAAGTGGATACACGCAATTCATCGCAAAAATATTGTACTTACAGAATCTTCAAGAATATGCATTAAACATTTTGTAGATAAACTTGTAATTTGCGAGGATCGGGCAGTTAGAGAGGATGGTACCGTTTTAATTGTTCCACGAGCGCAATTTAAATTAAGCGACGATGCATATCCAAAAATTTTTGAAAATCGTCCCCATTATATGACTGTTAATTTGCCAAAAAACGTAAGATCCTAACATTAGAACCAAGGTAATTTGCAAAAGGAAGAAATAAACTGACCGCTTGGCAAAAGAAAAGGGTTCAATTAAAGATTTAGATTGTTTTAAAATATACTGCAACCCTACAGGGAGTAACTTGCGTCAATCGGCATTACAGATTTTCACGTAAAAATTGTTAAAGACTTTGTATCCCTTTTTAAAACACATATAGATTGTCGGTTTCAGTTAGAAATTACCGTATCTTGCTTGAACACGCATTTTCCCCACGCACAACTTTACTAGAATGGATCGTCAGCTGTGACGTCACGTTATGCAGTTCCAGGCCTCTACTATAGGAGGCCTTGGTCAGGTGCTTCGGTACCTTATCTTAAAAACATAAAAAACTTCATCTCATTTCATCGTCTGTCATCACACTTTTTTACAACGTAACTTAATATTGGATATTAAACGAGATAAGGGGAGGCTTCGTGTCTTTTTCTGAATTTACCTATTAATTAGCTAATAAGTCTGAAATGTTGGTTAATTTCTAACCAACAAATTACACGTAACATTTGGCATCGCTGCCATCCTAATGTAGTAAAATATTTGTGGTTAGGTTATTGTCATGTAAGACATTTGTATGTTACTGAATAAATTTGGATTGTTTCACGAAAATCTGCCCCTAGCAATTTGAGTCGTTAAACTGCCAACTAAATTGTTATTTGTTTCTATGGTAAAATTACACCTTGTAAGTATGTAAGTTTATAATTCAATTTATTAAAAAATGTAAGTGTTTAAAGTATTCGCGGGATTTGAAATTTTCGTGGGGTAAATGTAACTCATTGAACTATACGCTATTATAGCGTACAGTTCAGTAACTTGAATGAAAGCGCCCTCTACTTTACTCTTATTTGATTTATAGTTATAATTGCCCGCCCTTTTTGTTGATGTTTTATAAAAATAGCATTAGTATATTACATAACAAGTATGGAAAGTGATAAATAACGCACAACCGGGAAAGTTGCGCACGAGGCGTTAGCCGAGTGCTGGCAATCTCGCGAGTGAGTTAGACACTTTCCTGCGAGTTTTGTACACTATTTTTCCCACGACCATTAAAAAAAACCAATAAACTACTTGCTCTTACATCATGCTACTTGCTAACAAAATTAGTGACAGCTCGAATAAATTCAAACTGTCATTTTAGTTGTTTGATCCATCCGCCTATTCGAGTGTGAATTGTGCGTTATATTTCTAACACACAGCGCGAAAACAAATCGCACATGTTTTTTACATCGGACGTTATCGTCAATTTTTGGACATACGTAATTGTGCGCTAGGAGTTGGTTTCGTATATGGTCGTGGGAAAAGTAATTAATTAACAAAATAGAGTACACCTGTATTGTGAAATTTATGTCCGTAAAAGATGTGACCGAAGTCAAACTCCCTACACGTGAAGAGCGTAGATTCTCGCCCCCCCCCCCCCCCCCATTATAATGGAAAATATTACGAATACCTAACTAAAAAATATGATTTATGAAGGTTATTTATAACTTTGTGCATACTTGTACTTGCACTAAACCCGATACAAATCTAGTTGTGAAGTTGACTAAACAGAAGGCTGCAAATTTGCACAAGAACATGTTTTGTACCAAAATTTGAACTCAAATTACTCTCATACAGTAAACGCCAAACAAAATCCGTTGCACGTCAGCAATCAGCTGATAATTGACGTCCCTGCCGTACAGTGCCGGATTAACCACGTAGCAAGAGTCAGCAAATGCTACGGGCCCCGCACCTGCGGGCCCCGCGCCTGTGCGCAAAAAAATAAATTTTGGGCAAATTTATCCAAAGAATTGCATCGATAACAGAAGTTTATAGTAATAAAATACCCGTATATTGATTTGACCAATGTTGTCTCCAAATTTTCTCACATTAAATCACGAAAAGTTTTTTTGTAAATGTGTTGTTTTATTATAGATATCCTAAACTTTAATACCTAAAGCAAACCAAGGGCCTCTTGTTCACATTTTGCTACGGGCCCCGCGCTGGCTTAATCCGGCGCTGCTGCCGTAAATGTAACGGCATAAAAATCGTGAAAATTCGACCTGTAAAAATTAATTTCATCAGAATTTTATGATCGCCACGTTGGTAACAATGGATTGTTTTCAGCAACATTGCCAATGCCAATTCCATAAGGTATCAATTTTGTAATGTTTTGTTGTGGTTATGTTTTGACTGTCACAATTTTGAAGTTTTGATTTTGTTTTTTATTTATTATGTATAACTAAAGTTACGAGTAAACTCAGAAGTTTTATTTGCGTTACCTTCTTTCAATTACAATCTAGCAACATTGCTCCCAATCTACGTCACTCACATTATATGACGTGCAACGGATTTTGTTTGGCGTTCACTTTACTTAAAGTTCGATCCACAAGAGTTGGCGTTCACGTCATAGGTTTCCGAATGAATGCACGACATTCCTTTTAAACAATCATTAAAGCTTAATACATGTTTGTGATAAAGATGGCAATACAGTTTGCATGTGTTCTAAGTAAAGACATGCGTATAGATGATCGCCAGTGAAAATAAGAGAGAAGTGAGTATGTACGTATGTCCGCTGACTTCAATCAACGCTTCAACTTTTTGACTTCTATCTGTCAATGTCAAATTTATTCATTATTTATAAATAATCTCATCGTTTTCGTTTAGTTTACGCCGTGTCGCCGTCTCGTATTATTTCTGTTCGTTGTTGTTTTGCCCTTTTATTTACTCGTTCTTTACAGTTATTTTGTTCTAATTATCAAATTATTAATAACAGTTCTTATTAGAACAGATTTACGAAAATTGCAATATTTTTAACCACAAAACAGCATGTTTTGACAATCCAATATAACATTAGTGCCAAACGTACCGCCCAGAGAACGAGTTCAATCGCAGCAGACGTTAATATGTTTATTGCACTTATTAGAATTCCGCATTTAGCTTTACTAAGCTCTAATTAATTTTTTAAGATACGTTTTATACGTAATGGATTAATTAAACAGGTAAAATATTACTATGACAATTTTAAAGTAGCACAAGCAACTACCTGTGGGTAATTTAAGTATTATTTGCAACACTGCCTTGTCACGATTTGTCAGATTTCATTCCCGACGTCATTATTTCTTGACTTCAAATTTTAATCTTAATACATACAATTACAAGTAATGACGTGCACGCCAACTCTCCTGGATACAATTATATTCTAACCGTTCTACATTTAAGTACAATATTTAGACCAAACTATTTTATAAAACAAAAGATTTCACTTACATTTAATACGTAAACACAACTTTTACGTTAGGTATAGTCTTGCATTGTCGTTCAGCACCAATATCATCAGTTGTGATAGTTTCAATCAAAACAAGGTTGCAATTAATAGGCTTCCAATAAGACATCAGCTCATACCGTTACGCTGTTATTTTAAATAACTTTCTCTCTCCCTTTCTCAAGGCTTTCAAAGAACACATTTCCGTTCATCAAAAAGTAAAGTTCCAATTATGTTCCCGAGCAAAGCTTTGTCGTTGAACTCGATAAGCCGAAACGCAAGTTACGTAATCAATATATCTGCAGATATCAATTCTTGTTCAAGCAGTCCTTGTTAAATTAGATTGTAGAAATTACTGACAACCCCCAACTATCGTGTGCAACGATTAGGTACGTCGAGTTATGTTTTCAAAATTTTACGATTCTAATCTAATCTAAGGAGATCGGCCATTTGATTATACTACGAGTGTGATATCCAATGCGATAATTTTGACAATAATTTTCCTTTTCATATTGGAAACGTAAAGTTATAACTTAAAAAATACGTGCGGGTTTAAATACTGTTTCTTACGCCATTTCTAAGCTGGCATGCAACGAAGGTCGAATTTCCGCTAGATAGATTCCTGTGTAACTGCCGCTTTTTCGGTCGCAAGTGCAGATAGTACTTATGTCGGAGATGGTTGTCCACGCTGTTCGTGAAATTTCCGAAAGAAGTCTTAAACTACCGCGGAGTTTCCCTTTTTCTCACTTTCTTCGTAGGTAAAATGCTGGAAGTTCAGTACTAAAAAATTCCCTACTGATATGGGCACTAAATTCCTTGAAGTTATTCTTGATAAGTAAGATTTTCCTTCATCTTCTTGCAAAATCTGTATATGGCCTGAGTTCCTGAGTTCCTATTTATCAGCTTTCAACATTGAGTTTCGCGTCGGCACCAAACTATAAGGTCTGTAGACTTTTGCTTAGGATGTAAAAAAGTAAGTATGCAAAGGTCTTAACAATAACAACAAAATACAACTAACGCATTTGAAACACTAAGATAGTCTAAAAGTTTGTTGTGAATCGCTTATTGCAATGCTCATCAGTTTCAAGTTTTCAACACCAATGGCTACCTTCTCTTCTTCGGCGATTGTGGTTTCGAACTCAGAAACGGCCGGTGGACTGAGCTGGCTGTTACAAACATCCCCAAAGTAAAAGACACACGATTATATACTTACTATGTTTCGAAAGTATACACAAAATTATTTGTTAAAAGGACACCAAATACGTAAATAATGCATTCAACGTTATTCTTAGTGGCACCATTCAATTTCTCAAATACAAAATATGCGGAATCCAAAATACCAAATCAAAGTTAATGGTGTGTATAACAATTGTGCAAAGTGGCTTATCCCAATTTTTGACATTTATCCAATATTTCCAGCAACTGACATAATGTTTGTTTTGTTTTACTTTTTCTTACGCTGTGAAAACGCAAGCAAAACCAAAAAAAGTTTCCACTATTAAATTAGTATCGAGGAAATGCGGATTCAAATGAAATTTTGACGTGGTAATGCAATTAATGACTTTTGTGTATAAATTAAATTTAATTCGATATATGAGCGCACTGCATCAAGCAAACGAAATTTGTAGGTATAATATACGTAAACATTATTCTGGATAAGGAAGCAGAATTCGCTAAGAAGTATTTTGTCTAATATGTTCTAGTTGCGAAGTGTTTTTATCAAACATTTACTATTCCTTTAATTTTGTTAGAGTTGGAAAGTTTTTTGGGTCATTTAATTTGAAGTGGACACAAAACTTTTCACTTTTAAAACTATTTAACCTTAGTTTAATAGATTTATACTGCTTGTTACAGCCTTTACTTTAAAACGCACATTCGCATGATTGAAATAAATTGTTTAAAATTTATATGAGTCTAAAGTACCTACACATTCATTTATTTTTCAAGAGTTTCAGTATCAATTAAGGGTAACATTTTGTTAAGGAATTCTAAATTATGGACTTTAATTACAAAACACTTTTAAAGTAATAATTAATTCTCGGTATAGTGAAGCATTAGCAAAGTTTCTTATGGTGATGATAATAGCAGGCCTAATGGTGCTTTTAAAAATTTTTAGCGCTTACTTTGTAGGTACACAAGCTTTATTCAATATTATGTCTTAGTTTTCTTCCCAATACGCGTTCAAACGTAATTACCTGTATGAATATATGGATTAAATGAATTAGTTGGTAATTATGAAAAGGATGATGTGCTCATTCTGAAAACCGTTCAGCATACGATGTGATTAATGGAGTTTTATGATACTTTACATTTTATTTATGAATTTAAAGGTAATGTATAGTTTAATTTATTTTTAAGAATTATGAATGAATTTTTAAATGCCTTTGTCATGCACAATTAGCCATTTCAAGTTTGAAACAATGCTAACGTGCATTTGTTGACAGCGTAGGCTTTATTATTTACCGATGCAGTTTCTCCACTCTGAAGCTGGTATGTCTCAAACCAGTCTACAGAAAGTGTAATTAGCTGTTTTGGAAGAGGAAAGTTTCTCGCCGTGAATTTTTTCCAATATGAAATAAAAAAGTCGGAAGAAAGTAATGTAGATGTGGGCAATGAGAGATTTATACCCAATAAAAATGAACGAATTAAGATGCATAGTGGAAACTGGCATTACCATCATGAAGAATAATTCACCAATTTCAACTGTTCCTTCTCATTCCATTGATGATTTGGCAAACAAGTGGTGGTATGAGAATCAGCGTTCACGGTTTTCAGTTTTCAATTTTGGAATAGTGAAACGAATTCGTTCTATTTTTGTGCTTCGGTCAAATTGGGTAGCTTCCAACGTTCCATATCTTCAAATGATCATGCAATATTTCGTCCACTGCTTTCACATCAATGCACCAGGTTTGCCGAAACGTCGTTTTGCAACAAACGGTCTTTTAAAGACCAGAAGAGCTACGCGGATCAACACCCGAGAAACCAGCAGTACATACAGCAGCCGAGAAACCCTAAAGATTAATATCAAAAATAAAAGTATGTTTATAGTTTCGAGGTTAAAAAAATTAGTTTTATATTTTATTATTAAAAGCAATGCGCATTTATCAATTCTTTCCATAGCCTAGTAGTAACGTTTTTTATTAGGAGCTTGCCTGCTCAACAATTTACACTGTTACACAAGGCATTGTTGACATAATATGTATAAATTACGCAAGCGATAGGTATGATCGCAAGAACGTTTTAATTGTTGCTTGGATGTTTACGCTGTCAGAACACCTGGTTGTTGGTATTGGTCACTATTATCACTGAGAAATATGTCTTGGGGTAGTTTGCGTTTAATTCGTGTGTGAATGTTCCGTTGGCCCCGCCACTGCAGTTGAAGAGATTGGCGTGGAATTTTTTGGTCAGTTTCGCGATGTGCTGCTCAATTGTGGGAATGCCTAGTTCGTCGTGTAGTTGCTGATTGGTGATAAAACAGGGAGCATTGACTGTGGTTCTGACGACCTTGTTTTGGAGTACGTGAATTTTGTGGAGATTAGATTAGAGGATTAACGAACGTATTAGTGATGTGTACAACAGGATAATGGAACATTGAGTGCGCAGGGTGGTTTTACGGTTTAGAAGTGGGTAAAGTTGGATTAACCTCGTGTGTGCTTCGTTAGTTTTTTGAGGACATGGTATTTCCAATTGAGCTTGGTGTCGAGGTAAATACCTAAATATTTAACTGGCTCGTCATTGGCGTTCCATTGAATGGAATAGTCGTTAATTGTGATAACTGGTAGATTGTTAAATTGTCTTAATGTGAAGATTTTTGTGGCGCATTTGCCATAATTGACGGATAACTTCCATTTCTTGAACCATATACGAATAATAGTGCTAGCTTCTTGTTGTTCGGAGATGGCCGCTTCCAGATGCCCGTCTTTCGCTATATTAACTGTGTGGTCAGCATATAAAGCAAGGTCAGCATTGATAGTGGGGAGGTCACGCATGTAGATGTTGAAGATCATTGGACCTAGGATGCTGCCTTGAGGCACCCCTGCATCAAGGTTTTTGGTGGAAGATAATGATGTAGCGAACTGCGAATGTGCGATTTTCGAGGAAGGAGAAGAGTATCTATTTGATGTATTGGGGTATTTAGACTAGTGAGATTTTGTATTTCAGGCCGTTGGTCCACACCCGGTCGAAGGCTTGAGCTATGTCGATAAATAAGGTTACTATAATGGAGTGTGTGGAATAAGCTGATGGGTCTGTAGCTGTTGATGTCTTTCTTAATATTCCCGGTTTGGGGAACATGAATATAATTGCGGGTTTCCAAATTTTTGGGAAATATCCTAGGCGTAGACAAGCGTTCAGAACGGTGGCCAAATATGCATATGCCTTTTTGGTAAGTATTTTTAATATGATATGAGGTGATTGCCGGGCGATTTCTTAATTGATAGGGTTTTGATGTTATGCACAAAATCGCAATCTTAATTTTAAAAAAATACTGCATTATGATATAATTATTAATACCATAGATAAGTTATAGTTATAATAACTTATCTGTGGCAATATATATTACCCCTATTGCTCTAGATCACACTGTATGTGAAAATGTGCCGGAAATATTTTTATTTCTAATTTGTGATACACTGATTTTGTTAAGCAGTATATCATTATTCATTATTAATAACCCACATGGCCTCCTTTTATGGAAAAACCGAGGATCTTCTCACGTGTGTTTGCAGATGACGAATGCAGAGAAGTACATAATAGCTTAGAGAATATTCTCTATGATAATAGTAAGTTTACAAGAACACCAGCAGAAATTCTAAAATGTTTACTTTCTCTTTCTCTTAACTCGTTTGACAATAAAGATACTATTTTTGTTTTTCAAAATAACAATTTACAATTTTTGAATTCAGTCGAGCTTTATATAGACAACAATTAATGTTAGAGATATTGAACTTGTCTCTAAGGTGCTTTGTTGCCAAGAATTGATTTTTAAGCTGTCAATTATAGTTTCATAATCTTGGTTAAACAATCACACTTTATTTTGCACCTCTTTAAAATATTTACAACTGTCAATGAAATGTAGTAAAGTTAAATGAAATTAATTAGTTACTAAAACTTTCTGTGCTTTTATAGAAATGGTAAGTGAATTCGTATTTGTAACAAAATATACAGGATTTCTACCTACAACATATGAGAAAGGTTTGTATAATTATAAACAACGTTTTTTTTAGTTATTTGTCAAGTGATGTTTATACTTGTGGTTGTGAATTGGACATTGGAAAATGAAACGTTGACAAAAGTTTGCAAGAAAAAATTTAAGCAATGCTTGGAACACCATTAATGATGATTGATGAAGTACTTTTTTTCATAATAAATAAGTCCGTCTTTGAATATTCCAACTAAAATTAATGTCTTTGGCTTCAATATTCATGTTGGATTACTACGGACCTTATGCTGCGTTAACTAATAAGGGGAGTAGGTAATTTCACACAAATTAGCTTATCCATAGCGCATATTTGAAACCAATTTAACCGGCTTACTGCAGTTTCACTTCAAAACTAATATTACGCTTTAATGAAAATTTACATTGTAATATGCTCACTTTGTATAACACTAAAACAGTCGGGTTAGTAAAACGATATACGATATTGGTTTGTGGAAGTGCTACACTCTAATGTACGTACATTGAAAGGACTACTTTACGTTTCATTTCCCAACGTGCGTGTAATTGTTAATAAACGATATAAATATTTAATAGATGACAGCTGGGAAATTACATTCATTATCTTCTTAACACTATTTTCTATTTACTCCACAAATGCACACAATAAACCTAATCATAAATATATAGCTAATATAAATTATTAACAATTATTTGTTACAAATTTTAGGTAATAAATGTAATTATGGGAAATACAAACAAATTTCCGTTACAACGTTACAGCCATCAACAAGTAAAAAAATGTACTAGCGTGTAAGTAGGTGTAGATCCAATGTTAAGCAATTTAGGCCCATAATTTGGCAACAACTAAATTGTTTGATTTAAATGGACTTCCAAAGTTTTGGTAGTAGAAAAATCCACAAAAATGGCTAAATAGAGATGTACCTATGTACCTAAATCTTGTTTTGAAACAGATTTCTCTTACCATCTAGGTACAATTTTTACGCCCCATCACACTTCGTATAAAATTAACTAAAGGTTATGGTTGCTAAAGATTGAATTTATACACCTGTATTTCCAAAATAAACAGTACTACTGAAAACTTGTTTATTTTATTTTATTTCAATTCTCTTCGATGTGCATAAACCATAAACAATAATAACCAGTTGAATTCCGCGGGATTACAGAACGAACTTCGAATACCGTGTGTGTGCGAAAAATTAACAAACAGAAGACAATACGATTTCTATTACATATTTATACATATTTTTGGGCACATTTGTTGATTGTGTTTGAATCGAGTCTACCCATTGTTTAACTTTGCTGTATCACACTGGGAACCATGCGACGGACGCACGGACCGACCGACCGACGGACGGAATATTGAATACAGTACCGAACAAAGTTCATTGAAAATGCCTACTTAATTTTAACAAGACCTTGGTTTTCACGCTTTCTTACAAAAACAGGATCGAAGCGCTTCCGTTCCAAAGAATGTTCATACCGTTGACGTAGATTTTCGAATATTTTTCTAGGCGAAAGTTGCTCCATTTGGTGATACCATGTACCTAAGGTTTTTTTTCTAAATACGGCTTCTCTGGCATCGAGTAGTATCTTTATACTACCCGATGCCAGGGAAGCTATAGACAAGGAAAATTTGTTTCAGGGACGTTTACCAAATTTTTCCTCGTGCAAACCGAGAAACTATCCGAGTGACTACCACTTACGATTACCTTGTCTTTTTCAATATGCTTCTACACCATTAGCTTCTTCCACAAAATATATTCCAAGAAGACCCCCAAAAATTTCATAAAAACTTACTACAATAAACAAGTCCCAAAGCGAGAGCAACAACATAAAGGAAAAAAAAGGAGCAAAAGTAGATATAAATTAAAATGTGAAATAAGTACATAAAACAACACCACTTACAACAACCTAATGCTAATATTGAAGAAAACTTTTTGCATAAAAGGGATATCGGTTAAAAACATCTTCAGTTGTGCATAGGAGCCACATTATTCTATCAACAGGGGAGCAGTGCCGTAACTGGAATATACTGTCTCGTCTAGCAGAGAAATGTATCGCACAAATAAACTACAGGGTGAGGCATTTATAGTGTCGTGGCCATTTTGCTCCGAAACGAAGGGGAAAATCGAAAAATTTTTCATACAACATTTGCAGTATTCATGAGGGGACATAAGATAGTGATATTAACTCGTCTTTAAATTGCCATTCTCAAGGTCATTTCAAGGTCAAATTACTTTTTTAAATAGGATGATGTATTTTTTGCTACGGAAATGGAAAGAGCATTCAATTTTGAGTATAAAAGGTTTAGTTCATTTATCCACTGGGGATGATAGGTAATATGATATTGGACAAATAAGACAGCAAATGGTATAAGTTGCAAGCTGCTCTAACGTTCTTACGAGCTTCACCATTAATGTAAATCATATCGATTCTTTCATTAATCGTGTATCGAACATCCATGATCACAGAACGAAGTGGAACTAACTTAGAATACTACAGTAGGTACTGATGTTCTTATGAGGTTTCAATTGGCAGTGGATAAACTCGTACAAATGTCAACAAACCAACTGCAGTGTACTGTTATGTAAACAAATGAGTAGGTATCGCTATTGTCAGATTCAAACAAATGAATTTCCTTCATTGAATAAAAATGGCACAACAAAACAGAGAAAGAGAAGTCAAAGTGCGTGAAAACCATTTCCTGTCTTACTTGTCCAATATCATATTACCTATCATCCCCAGTGGATAAATGTACTAAACCTTTTATACTCAAAATTGAATGCTCTTTCCATTTCCGTAGCAAAAAATACATCATCCTATTTTTAAAAATAATTTGACCTTGAAATGACCTTGAGAATGGCATTTTAAAGACGAGTTAATGTCCCTATCTTATATCCCCTCATGAATACTGCAAATGTTGTATGAAACATTTTTCGATTTTCCCCATCGTTTCGGAGAAAAATGGCCACGACACTATAAATGCCTCACCCTGTATATGTAGTGAGTCAAACGAGCAAAAAATATTTGAATTTTTTTATCTTTTATGCGCCGCAGCTTTAAATATAACAAAGGTAAACGGTTTTGAATATTATCCCATTTATAGTATCATCAAACAATGCGCTTACGGATAGATAGTTTTGCCCAATCGATGTATGTCAGGTTACTTTGCAATTCGTTGATACTGAAAGAGGATGTTTCCGTTTCGAATTTCGACCAGTATGTGTAAAATACCTCCGAATATGGATGTTTGTAAGCGTACCTATAGAGCATTATGACGACCTCATCCCTCCTTAAACGGCACAACACAAATTTAAAAAATACTATCCATATCCATGTCTATTTTTCTCGCTCGTTCTCTTTGAAAGGTTTTAAAACAGAAGTTTTCTATTCCTATTAAAACTGTTGACAAATCCTAACAAAATAAAAAAGAAAAAACGAAAACTGCACAAAATGGTACGAGTATTGGCTTTTGAGAAAGATGAATTCCATAATTATTTCCTAGGTTAAAAAATTTTTTACGTAATAATTTTATAAGTAATAGCATAGTCGACAATAGTATATTAAAAATTTAAACCAACTGTGAATAGTGATACCTTTTGTTATACATAAACATAATGCTTGCAAGATGTTGGAATGATGTAGGTACAGTTTTGTGAGGCATTATTTTATCCTATTTCTCTATAATTATTAAATACCTAAATTAGTTGGAAAGCGCTTATTTAAAATCATCTGAAACCCTGTAAGTTTTGAATCCATGTTAATTAAACTAGAACACCGGTGTTCTATAGTCTAATCCTATAGTAATACTACTCCAGTAAATCAGCAAAAATGAAGATAGGAATTACGAAAGATGTATTATTGATTACGAAATGTTAAATACAGCCTTATAAAATTATTTGAGTGGTAGGTACTTTTAATTTGTATGTTAAACAAGCGCCTAAATGTTTTTTGTACTTTTTAAGGTTTTTGTTTGAAACTGCTATTAAACATCGAAAAAAATGAAAAGCAGCACCTGACAGGCCACGACCTACGGGAATTGTAAAGCAATCTGTTCATAAATTTTTTATCCTTCAAAAACATAAATTTGCAAAATCGTATTTTACACTAACGATAATCATACAATTTGAAATTGGTTGTCAAGGATTAAAATTGTTCTCGTTTGTGCTAAAATGTTACATTGTGTAAGAGATGTATAAAATTCACCAACATATTTTAAAGCATTATCGACACAAAGAAGTTTTTTTAATTTCTATATGTCAAAATATCCACGGAAATAAAACATAATTCCAATAAAATAAACAGTTAGATGTCATTATATTTAGTACTAGCTCACCGGCTATACATACATAATGTATTTATAGAGTTCACTACTTCACTGGTACTAGCATAGACTGGTCTGCATTATGCATAGACATCTTTGACAGCTTTTTGTATGCGGCTGTAAATATTTGAAAATAGCCAGTTCTAAGATTATTACGAGCTGGTAAAGGGATTTTGTTAATTCTAACATCTAAACGTGGCTACTTGAATTTTAGACCAGTGCAGTTAGGTTTAAAAACAGCCCAAAAAGAGAAAAATTAATAACAGCACGGCGCTAGGTGGAAATGATAGCAAAAAGTATGTAGAATTCGGAAAGAAAAAATGCAACACGATCAGAGGGGAGCGGGGGAAATGGGAGGGTGTTTTAGATGGTACACACGGTTTTTAATTATTTACAGCGAAACTAAGACTCGTATCGAAAAACTTTAAATGGAAAAGTTGTAGGTATTAAAAAGTTCTACAACCTTTGTATACAACATTTTTTTACATAACCTCAAAATTTCCTGGAAAATAGCAAAAACCGCGTTTTTCGTTTTGAATTTTTTCCTCCGGTGAAAATGAATATTTTTTCACCATGTTTGGTGGAAACATACCTTTTTATGTCCTAAATAAGCTGGAATTTTTTCAAATAAAAATATTAATTTTTACGTCCTACATTGCTCGAAAACTGAAAAAAGTACCTCAACTTCAGTCAAAAAGTCTGGTGTCAAAACTCAATTTTTTTGGCAATTTCCGTGTCCATGTCAGATGGTTTAATGAAAAATTGGCATCACTAGAAAAATTTGCCGAAAAATGCGAAAAACTAAAAAAACGTGATTTTCAAAAAGAATTTTTGTAATTTTCCGTTATATGTAATTATTTATTACAATTTACAGTAAAAATCCTTAAAAATTATAACATTTATTGTTATATCAATAAAAAAGCAATTGCAAACCCTTAAAGTATGGAAAGTTGCAAAAAAACATGAAAATATAATTATTTATCTGAATATTATTGTAAGGTTTTGCGTGGTTTCATAAAGAAAGAATGGTTACTGCAATATTTTTCCATCTACATCGTTGTGAGTCAGTTTTGGTCTCTTTGATGGTAGTTCTTCATCGCCGGATTCGTAACAACTGTTACTTACTCCCCCTTCCCCTTGAAGGATTAGGGGTTCAGCTTTGTCAGTACATCGTTGTGGGTCAGTTTTGGCCTCTTTGATGGTAGTTCTTCGTAATTGCAGCATTTTTCAGAACTATCACAGTTAGTGCATAAATGTGTACATTTCAACCTGTGCTTCTTACAGCCACATGATTTATTGTTGCATTCAGTTTCACAGATTCTGACAGTTTTTACGAATCCGGAGATGAAGAACTACTATCAAAGAGGCCAAAACTGACTCAAAACGATGTACTGACGAGGCTGAACCCCTAATCCTGCAAGGGGAAGGGGGAGTAAGTCTGCTTCAACCAAGCTGGACGTTTTCAATGTAAATTTTTATAAAACAATGTTTTAATAAATCTACTTTTTTAGATGGAAAAATATTGCAGTAACCATTCTTTCTTTATGAAACCACGTAAAACCTTACAATAATATTCGGATAAATAATTATATTTTCATATTTTTTTGCAACTTTCCATACTTTAAGGGTTTGCAATTGCTTTATTTATTGATATAACAATAAATGTTATAATTTTCAAGGATTTTTACTGTAAATTGTAATAAATAATTAAGAAAGCGGGTTATTGGGTGTAGACCATAAAACGTGTATTAACAATGTTTTTTTTATTATTATTCAATATTTCGCTAATCAAATATTAGCTTCATCAGGAATATAAAACTAGTTGTTAATTAAGGAAGTAAGGAACTTCAAGTGAACGTAATTAAATAAGGATTTCATGATAAAATTCAAGAAGAGATGAGTAACGTCCAACAGGTAGACGAACATCCATGCAGTTATTACACTACCTACCTCACAAGTTTGTGAATTTAAAGGTTTTCGCATTAAAGTTCCATTTAAGTTCAGTTTCGATTCTATGCACAGGGTGTTTAGAAAAAGGATTCATATTATATATTTTTCAAACATCAAAAACTCACTTAACTTAAATGGAACTTTAATGCGAAAACCTTTAAATTCACAAACTTGTGAGGTAGTATAATAACTGCATGGACGCGCTGGCTGTGTTTAATGAGAAAAGTATAGATATTTGATTCCGCAAGAGCTGAAATTTGGTAATGCAACAGATAACTGAATAAGTTAAACGAAAAAAATATCCAGCTTTACATTTAGTGAAGGAAAAGTGTCCAGCTGGCACATAATCCCCCACCATAACTTCAGCTGGCTACGGTTTTCCATTTATTTATAACATAATCAACATGTTAAAGTTTCAGCGTTTGTTTTATTAGTTTTTTTTAACACATTCCCTGCCTACGTAATGCTTGTCACATTTGTCAGAAACCGGCCGACTTTTTGTTTATTAAGGCTCTTCTCAGTAGGCCGACACGAGAACAACTATTTGTGAGCCACGCCGCAGCGAATATCCTGCCTTAAACAGACACGTACACATCACGCAACATCTGCGTGATCGGCTTACCGACAAATGTTAGTATCACGCACACGCTGTGTGATTGGCATTATTATTTTACATGTTTGGGGGGCTGCCGCAGCTAAACCCCCCGCAAGTGCGCCAGCTGGAGGTCCATTTACTTACTAGGGATGCTAAATAAAGCTTGGGAAAAATTTTCAGCTTTTGCGGTTTTGGTCATTAGAAAAGGTCGCTGGCTGCCGGACTATGATTGTATAATCACCTTGGAGTCAATAAAAAAAAAACTTTTTTCCACTACTAGCTGTGAAGTTGACAATTATTGCGTATCCTAGACAACTGAGAAGTTTAATTTCTCTACCTAGTGGTCAATAATGTATTATAATCTATTATATTATTCACCTAGGTTAATAATGAGAATTTGCATTCCTGTGCTACCTACTTGATTTTTACAAGAAATTTTTTTATTTTTAATTTGTGTCTTAAATTTGACTAGTAGTGGAAAAAATTGTATATACACCACGGTGGTGAAGCCATTTATAGACCTCGCACCTTATTCCGCTCGGGGCAAAGCCCCTCGCGAAATAATCTTGGTGCTCGGTCAATAATAACAGTCTTCACCACCTTGGTGTATAATATACTATTAATGCTAGCCAATAATAGGACTGTAACCAATATTGTTTGTTGGTAACTAAGGTAATACGGCGTCATCTAACACGCCCACTTCCCAGCAAATGCGATAATAATTGTTGACGTCAAAAAATAATTAACTGACAAGAGACATCAAAATGTGAGTTTATAGAAATATGTAGATATTAAATTTTTCTATTTCATTATCAAAATAGAACAGTTATACAAAAAACTTTGTATGATATTTGTGTTAAAAGTAACTTTTATTTTGTAAGTGAAAAGAGTAAGAAGAAGAGAGAACGCTAATTCTTCGATAAACCAAACACAAATCCTATAATTGCTTTCGGGCTTTGATGCAAATTAACTGGAACGTGTTCATGAAAGGATAAATAAAACTAAAATGTAACCCCAAAAAATGTAATAGAATAGAATAAATTACCTCCTCGGTATAAGTAGTAAGATATATTGAGTTTACTACACTTTGAACTTCAGGTTCAGATATTGAGTCGGTATCATTGGTAGTGGAAATAAGTTCCTCAAAGGCAAAGCAAGTTTTATCAAATTCTCTTTACAAAGCTTTCGCTGAATGTTTTTTTGCTTGGCAACGTGCTTTACACGAAGGCTCACAGTAATAACATGCACTTCATATATTTAGTTTAATGAATGCCGCAAACAATACAGTAAGCGCTTATAATCTAAGCAATGTGATTACAATTGCACTTATCAGAATTACTTACTGAAATATAAAGAATCATTCCATAATTACGAGACTCAATGTGTTTTTACCTTGCCGCATCTGTTGCAGTCTTTCCCTTCCAAATATTCCTTTCCGCATTTTTCATTCTCATACGTCCAAGTGATCTTCGATTTTTGAATCGAGTAACGATTAGTACTACTAATACATACCGGGTGTTTCAGACCACCAGTACCCCCCAAATATCTCGCGAAATACAAAACCCATAGAAAAAAGAAAAAATACGTCTAAAAAATTTTTTAAGGCTCTATTGTTTGATAGTAATAGGATGTCCACTCCCACCCCCGGGGGGTGGAGAGGGGGTAACTTCGTAATCTTAAATAGCCCCCCCCCCCCAGTTTATTATGCAGATTTGAATTCAGCGTTAAAAAATAGAACTTTTTGTTTGAAACATTTTTTGAAGTTCGTGACAGATGGCGCTATGATCGCCGAAAGAAGTTTTACCGATTACCTATGCAAAATTTGATGTCAGTTTTGTTAAGTGACAATCAAAAAGTTAATGCTTTATAAAAGGGAAGACGGGAGCTTTATTTACCCCCCCCCCCCTCTCCCCCACACCGCCACTTCACCCCTACGGCCCATAACCTAGGATGGGAGAACGTAACTATTTTAGATTTTATCAAGTATTTTATGTGCACGTGGGGTATTCGGCATGATTAGTTTTCGAATGGCAATAACTGTAGAATTACATATCTCCAAAACGCTGCATTTTTAAAAAGATCTTCTATCAAATTACGATTTATGTAAACTGTAAACGAAACGTCAAAATTTACTCGCGATTAAATTTTGACGTTTCGTTTACCCGCGGGTAAATTTTGACACATTCGTCTTTTTACTGTAAAATATTTATTAGCGTCTGTCAATGGATAAGAACGATACACATAATAACTGAATTCTATTGGTTAATATTATATGAGTGAAATAATCAAATGTTCCGCTTCATGTTTAACATGTATACATTAAACATTTATTTAAGCAGTTAAATGCGTAAAAACAAGAACAATAAATATTTATATCGAAATTTCCAACATTTTGGATACACAATTATTGCAAGTAGAAATGCTTTCGGAATATATAGTTCTTAGTTCATTCGTTTAACTTAACCCGATGACGTCTTGTATGCATTAAATCACCAAATGACCGTCGTCTGTAATTTAAAGCAAAAATATGAGCACTGATACCAACCTTTCTTTATTTGCAAACAACATTATGAAATTATGACTTGAGGTAATAATAGACATACAAAACGGCACTCTTGGAATAATACGTTAGCACGTTAGCTAATAATGTATACATTGTATGCAATATGTAGAAAAGGATAGTCATACACAAGTGCGCGTTTGATTCATCGATCAATCGGGATAAGTTAACGAATGAACTAGTATAATTAGGTTAATAATATAACTACAAGAGTTTAGAAATAGAACAGTAATAAATAATTCAATGGTTCAAGTTAATCAAATATGCAATACCACGGAGCAATGCCATTTAGATTTTCACACACTACTTAAATGTTACGTACCCAAAGGGTTTTTCTCTACTTTGATTTCAAAGGAAATAACGTGGTTCACTTGTTTCTTTAATTATAAAAATAACAAAACATTTGTGCGATATTAATTGTAACAATGACGAGATTCATGATTCATTGTCCTGTTAGTAATCAAAGCATAATAGAAATTATTACTTTGCCACGAAACGAATTTAATCCCTTTCACGAGCAAACAATGCTCTAAAATATTTGTTGCTCTTATTAAAATGTTTTCTACGGATTGAATATTAACACTGGCCGTAAAAACAGATTTATTTACACTTGAAACTGATCGTCTAACGCGTCAATAATAAATGTACAAAAGAATAGTATACAATTCTATCACTTTGCAGAGATTTCTTTAACATTGCATGAAGTACAGCTACCATGCATATTTATTTCGATTACATTTTAAACACCTCGGTAAAGTTGGCACCCCGACCTCTTCCGATTACTTTCAAATTTGTCCTATAATTAGTGCTACATTAGTGCTGATTAGTGCTCGAATTTGGTAATTAGTGCTGGTAATCTCAGGAACTTATGCTAATTTCTTTTTCGGGGTGCCAACTTTACCTGGCACCCTGACTTCTCCCGATCACTTCAAAATTGGCCCTATAATTAGTGCTACATTAGTGCTGATTAGTGCCCGAGTTTGGTAATTAGTGCTGGTAATCCGAGGAACTTATCCTAATTTTTTTTGGGGGCGGGGCAAGGTTGGCACCCCGACCTCTCCCAATCACTTCCAAATTTGCCCTATAATTAGTGCTACATTAGTGCCGATTAGTGCTGGAATTTGGCAAGTAGTGCTGGTAAGCTCAGGAACTTATGCTAATTTCTTTTTCGGGGTGCCAACTTTACCTAACACCCCGACCTCTCCCGGTCACTTCCAAATTTGCCCTATAATTAGTGCTGATTAGTGCCCGAGTTTGGTAATTAGTGTTGGTAAGGAGAGGTCGGGGTGCCAGGTGAAGTTGGCACCCCGAAAAAGAAATTATCATAAGTTTCTGAGATTACCAGCACTAATTACCAAACTCGGACAAGAATCGGCACTAATGTAGCACTAATTATAGGGCAATTTTGGAAATGATCGGGAGAGGTCGGGGTGCCAGGTAAAGTTGGCACCCCGAAAAAGAAATTATCATAAGTTTCTGAGATTACCAGCACTAATTACCAAACTCGGACACGAATCAGCACTAGTGTAGCACTAATTATAGGGCAAATTTGGAAGTGATCGGGAGAGGTCGGTGTGCCAACTTTACTGAGGTATTTTAAACAATAATTACAAAGTGTTATTATTTAAACATGTACATCAAGGGAATTACCTTACAAAAATTGAGATGATGGTTACATATTGCGATATTAAATATGTAGTCAATACATTTAGCGTGTGACTTTACGAGAAAAAAAGAGGTGTAATTAATAGAAATCCAACTCTTGAGTCTTGACAATGACAATTACACACTTGCACTATAATGTTCACCAGCAAGTGTAATAAATAAATAACATTGCCAGTAGAACATGTTGGCACGTATCTGACGAGATACCTGCGCACACTGATATTTAAGGTATATAGTAAACATTTCATTGCTATAGGTAGATAAAATTATTATTTTAACATATAAAACAAAACAAATTGGGTGGTAGTGTAGTGGTTAGAGCGCTAAGACGATGACATCGTTGGGCTGGGTACTGGGTTCGGTTCACGTCTCCGTCAGAAAATCTTTTGCACTTTTTCCTCCTCGAGGTCAACTCGACCTTCCAAAATGAATACCTGGGGATTTCTTTGGAGTAATAATAATAGGCGACTAAGAGCGCAGTACTTGTCACTTTGTCTCCTTGGATATATTCCAGATATGGCAACTAAGTGACTCTAACGCACTTTTAACTCGTATAACAACGTGAGATGTTCAAGAAACGGTGCAAAACAAATTGCTAGGCATTTATATCAAGTATCAAACACAAGCTTAAGCCAAGGTGTAAAGTTGTAACGAATCCGTATACAATTTCCAGTCCAAATTTCGTAAAATTATTATGTTTTGTTTTCCCAATTCAATTTTGTGAACGTGTGTGGTGTAAAGAGCATGCCAAGTAACAGAGCAAAACACAAAGGATGATCTGACAAGAGGAACATACAGAGTAGACCATTTTAATCAATACACGGGAATATCTCGAAATTTTCAAAAAATGTTTCAGACCAAAGTTTTATGGCTGCGAGGGGGAAAGATGATGACATTATCAATTTAATTGTAGATGGCGCCACTTTCAAGATTTCATCATGAAGGTCGATTTTTTTCAAATGAAAGTTGTAGCTGGCAATAAGACGAATACAAGGGTTTTTTGTTTTTTTTATCGGGCCATTTTTCACTGAGTTACGATGCTCTTTCTCTCTTTCTCCCACTTGTCCTTTTCGAGATACTCGCGGATATTGATTAAAATGGTCTACCCTGTATAGTATCTATTTTCATGGGCGCCGGAAGTCCTAAATTTAATTTTGACATAGATACAGACTCCTTACCTGATTTTAACTTGAACATGTTCACTTATTTCTGATCAGAAAAAAACAATGAAATATTACTTCTTGTTTTTTAAATTAATAAAACATTCTTTATTTTTTTTTAACAAAGAATCTGCACACTAAGCGCACAAAGCTCATTCAACCTCTCTTCAGACATAGTGGACCGCACATCACAACCAGGTCTCAAAATACTAAATTAATGATCTTTCAATAGTTGTTGTTTAAGGCAGACCCAGAAAATGTTGAATACTTTTTTACGTTGGAAAAAATCACAGTGTTTATCTAACAGTTCAACAAGTTCCAACTTCAATTCTCATTATCATAACCTTTCTGGGCCCACATTTGTTTCCTCGTTTCCACTTCAACTTCAGAATTTTCGATATCGTATATTTTTGAAATGTTAAAATTATATTTTTTTAATGAATCAAAATTTTCAATTAATAACTGTGGATGCGGAAGTGATAGTGCAAATCCGCCTTCTTTGCCTCCTGAGAAAATCGAACCTCAGTGGACTGAATAATCGAATCTATAGATAGGGAACAAAAATGGATATTCGAAAATAATCCTCAGCACACGTTTTACCATAGTTAGCCCTTTGAGTTTGTTTAGCTGCTAACCTGGGAAATTTTACTGGAATACCTATCGAATTTGTCTCCAAACGTCTTGCATTTTTGGAAAATATCTTTGAAAATCTTTTCAGCGTCACTTCTGTGATCTTTAAGGACGGATAAAAGAATTTGTTTTTATTTTATTTATATTATAGACCGAGATCTAGGAACAGCGAATTTCCAAGCACCTCTAGGCGCATCTACTGCTGTTGTTATTAGCACTGAATTTGTACACGATTTTTAGTAGACAGAAGAGTAATTGCAATGAAAATTCTTCACTGGCATTTACCTCTGCAACAATTTCTTCGCGAACAATATCGCCACAAATCTTAATTAAATGGTGAGATGTATATTTCGCATTTCCGGCACAATTTTTCAAATGTTCACTCAAAACAGTATCGCCACTTTCTATTCTGAAATTCAAAAGGTCGTTAAAATTTCCTAATGATTTACCATGAAGCGCTAATCTGGGTCCCACAGTAAATTATTATTGTTGAAATTATGGGTACAGCTTAAACACAAATATGGGAATAAGTTTTTTCTATTTGATTCAATTTTTTCTTTTTTAAAATTGTTCAGTGATACAACTACTTGTGGCCTCAATAATTTTTCGAAAATTCATAGCATTCAGCGTGGTTTCACAGTTCCATTTTGAAGCCATACTTATGCTTTTTCGCGTTTTCGTGAAAGTCCTTGAAGTTTTTATAAGGCTTTATTTTATTAAAGACGCAAAAACTACCCTTCTTAAACTCGGACGAAGTGACACAATTCTTGTAAAAAATCAAAATAAATTTGAACTATTTTCATTTAGTTTAATTTATATTCCCAATTTGTATCCAGAGACCAGAGGGGGGCAAGGGTATTCAAAACGGAACCATCATAATCTGTGTTTTTTATAGTTTGATGCGTAAGTAGTTTTTTTATAATTAGTTGATTTCATAGAAATGGAAACATTACAAGGGAAAATAACAAACAATTTCAGAAATAGGACACGCACTCTATCCTTCCGAGACAAAAAATAGATATTTCGTTAATAAAATGCCGCCTAACCACTTGGAAGAACCAAAATTTAAATATTTAGAACCCAGATAGCACAATAACCTTGCTTTAAACTGTAAGCTTGCAGTCGCAAGTTTGACAGCTTGCAATAAGCTTACAAATACAAGGTTGCTGCAAGCTTAATGTAAGCTTACGAGTTTATACTTTGCAAATTTACTTTGAGGTTTTGGAAGCTTGCATGGACACTTGCAGCAAGCCTTTTGCAAGCCAAATGCAAGGCATTTGGCAACCAGGGGACGAATAATAAACTACGTCCTTGTGCGATTGTCGTGCACTGTCAATAATATCGTATACAAACTGAATTACACTAAAGTTTGTGCAGCACGGTAGATTCTTCGTCTTTGATCTGAGGATGAAGAATGCATGAAGTACAGCAAAAATGGTAATAGCTGCTGGAGACGAAAGCTTGTGTCAGTGTCAGTATTTTGAAGCATCTAGTAGGTAAGTTGATATCAATGCAGGAGAAAGCACAACCTTCTGGAACACTGCAACTAAGGTGATAAAGGATTTTGCCGATAGAGTTTAAAGAACGTACAGTGCCTTAATTATGGTGGTCATTATTATTTGCAAATATGTACATATCTAATAAATTTTGTGTGTGACAAGCCTCGTAGACAAATGCATGTCACACAAAATCGCATTTGCAGGATATAATTTCATATCTGTATTTCGTCTTTTAAATCTTACATGGGGAAAACGAATCGCCCATCCAATCTAAAATGTAACACAGGAAGGATAACTGAACTTCTCTCTCAGGATCAGGAACGCTATATTATTAATGGTAACTGTAGAACTGAGACATATAATGGAAAGATTGAATTTTCGATTTTCAAAGGGCCTTTGACCCCTTTAATCTTCAGGTGTAGAAGAAAACACGTAAGTATAAACATAGTCGTTAAAAGTGTCACTTCGTTTGTGGAAGTTGTAAAAAGAAGCTTTCAAAGAGAATTACGGTTAACCCAAATAAACAAAACCCGTTAGATAGAAGAATTGTAATTTATTTTCAATAAGATTATCTCACGTAGACAGAAACGCACTTTGAATTAAGGTGAATGGTGAATTTCTACGTCGTTCGTGCACTGTAAGCGAAATTAATAGATTACAAAGCAAAGTTCTCCCATATAAAATTTTATGTCCAAGGGATAAAATATGTGAAAACTTTTAATTAAACAGGAAAAATAAATTGAAAAGCTAAAAAGATATAAGTAATTTTTATTGCAGCAAAGATGTAAATGAAATTTTTCAAATAACCATTATAACATAACGGCTGCGGCTCCATAAGTATGTATGTACCTACTATAAGAAACTTCTTATTGATAAGTAAGGTCCATCGCTAGTGCAGGTGGTTCTAGCTTAATCACAAAATGGGGTAACCAATATTATAGTAACAGAATAAGATCCTAAGGGTGCTTAAAACCTTCCCCACGTGATTTCTTTAATATTTTTAACAATAATTTATTTTAAAGAACTTGCTGTGAAACATGTCGCAGCAAGTTCTTTAAAATAAATTATTGTTAAAAATATTAAAGAAATTACGTGGGGAAGGTTTTAAGCACCCTTAGGATCTTATCCTGTTACTATAAACTTCTTATTACTATTTCTAGAAGCACCCATCTCGGATAATATATTAGCATAGAGCATGTAATATTACATTCTCTATGATATTAGTTAGGTACATATTTGCCATTTCGTTCGTTCATTTCATTACAATTCAACTTATGAGTGATGAACCGCAAGAAGTGCACCACAAAGACGTCTATAAATAGATGAACGGACAAGACTGAATGTTTCCAACGCTAAACTAGTCAGTCGTCTTCTGAAGCAGAATTACGCAAGTAGGTCTTTTAAGGCTCGAGAAGGAACGTTCTGCACTTGCTACTAGAGCTTACAATACCGGAATTCCGGGATTTCGAAAATCGGGATCTCGGACAAAAGTGATGCAATATTTAAAACCGGTATTCATACATAAATACCGGTATTTCGGTATTAATTTAATTTTATTAGTAGAAAATATTTTGGATTAATGATATTTATTTATAGTGCAAAATATTGTATATGTGGGCCAATTAGTGTGTGGATGGAAGACTGTGGGTATATTAACGTTAATTTCGTTCATGGGATATGGTAAGGAAGGCTACAAATCTAAAATATTTTCACTTGAATCGCAAAGTTTATAGAGGATGATTTATATCAAAGTTGCATTTTTTAATGGAATTTTTTATTTCAAATTTCTATTTTGAAGAAGTAATTTTTCAATTTGATGTGGATTTATTTAATTTACATTTTATATTTACATCTTTGAACACTTTGAATTTGAAATTTTGAACTTTGAATTTCTAACCTATGCGTTTCTCATTTTTATTTTATAGTTTCAGCAGTAAAAAAGTCAATACCGGTATCAATACCGGGATCCCGGGATTCTCATGATTGAATACCGAAAACCGGTATTCAAAATGTCATCCGGTATTGGAAGCCCCCCTTGGTACCGTTATTGTAAGAGTAGCGGAAATTTTCAAATATTTGTGTATATTCGGAAATACAGCGTTTTTAGCATCAATGAATGTCTTGACCTTCTCAAGGTTTTCTTCATTTGATTTTTCTGACCAGTATCTACGCCACATAATAAGTTCCTCTTCAAACACTGCATCAGATATATGCACATCATTTGGCCATTTCTTAATAAATCCCTGGACTGTAGATTTAATTAATTCATCTGACAGCTTTGCTGCAAAACGCGACAGTATATTTTGCAGACATTGTAATAATTCTCGATGTTCGAAAAATCGAATATTTATCTGATCAATATAGTAATCCAGAAAAGGGACAAACACTGAAATTCGATAGAAATCTTCTGCATTGTTTATCTCATAGTGTTTAAGTGTTTGCCTCTTATTTTTTCGAGGGAAAGTTGCAACTTCAGCTTCCGCAGCTAAAGTGATCGCATTTGTATAAATCGAGTGAAGTTTTTCATTAGCTTTTTCTCTCATATCTATGAGTTCGTTTTTCAATGTATTAGCATAACCTAAAATAAATACTAAAAGCCGACCGCATGTAGTACAAAGCTCTAAGAATATGTATCGGAGCAATGAAATCATCTCCAACGAATGCAATACTAGCAGAAACCCAAGAACCACCGCTATCTCTTAGACGACGGTATCTGGCACGTAAAGCAATTATTAAATGGACGGTTGGCGTATCAAAAACAATCCTCCCTTGGTAGATGCCTATGAAGATAATCGCCAATATAATCTAACGCAGAATTTCAAAATACATCCTTATTTTCTGTGGGATCCAAATGGTCTCATAACTAAATCAAATGTCATAACTTCTAGATACACGAATAATGTACATAGTAGAACTTGGTTATAACATCATCGGATATTGAGTCAACTCGGGTATAACGTCACAATAGTCGTGGTCCCTAGAACTTCCTATAGTTTACAACGTAAAAAAATTTCATTTAACGACCAAATATTCGCGCTACACACGGTTTTAACGTCATTTTAAGTCAAAGTTTGTGAACTTTTGACCATATTCTTAGAATGCATTAATAAGCTGTTTTCGTTGTTTAAGGATTTATAAAGATTATCTTAAATCAAATAGTACGATTAAGCATAAAAAGGAGAGAACAATGAACATTACTGCATCAACGCGCGCGACGTAAGTTGTACAAAAGGAGGTTAATGTTTATTATATCAGGTTACGTTTCTTAGTGGTTGGTGTTTTAGTTTATTTGCGTGTAAAAGTTTAGCTGATAGCTGATACATTTAAAAATTAACATTAAATTTAATAAAAACAAACTATTTCCAAAAATAAACTTTAATAGCTTTGAATTATTATATTTTACCCAAAAATCACTTTCGCGAATAACGTCACTCTGCTATAACGACAAAAAATCGCTGGTCCCGACAATGACGCTATAACCGAGTTCTTCTGTATACCTACATATAGATAAAATGATATTTACGGAAATATTAAGTAAACACCGGGAGTACATCAAAATATACACGGATGGGTCAAAAAATAATAACGGAACGGTAGTTGCGTTTTGCGTTCATGGCAGCAACATAATATCTTATACCTACAAACTAAATAGTTTCTGTTCCATATACACTGTGTCCAAGATAAGGAGGGCCACTATGGGGATCTCGGAAACGGTAAGAGATAGAGTTTCGGTTAAATGGGAGAAAAGTTGGGCAATTTTGAGTTTAGTAAAATGTAATTTTTACACTGACGAAATTCCGAACCGTTCCGAAGTTATGCGACAAAAAGCGAATTTTCAGCATTTCGTTGTTGACAAATTGTTACTTTGTCGTTGATGTTAACTAAAAAATAAAAGAAGTTCTACAGGTACTTTTTAACGTTCTTTAATATGCCATGCTGCAAATTGGAATCCGACGTTTCGTTTTTGAGAAACCATCATCAACTTTGTTTTTTTAAATACGGTCCTGATTTTTTGATTCATAATATTAGAAGAGCTTTTTATTCTGCATCCAAGCATGTATCACACTTTATGGTTTAATTGCGATTTGCGATTAGAGCCAAGGAAATTTCCAAAAGGAAGAAATAATCCGACCGCTTGGCAAAAGAAAAGGGTTCAATTAAAGATTTAGATTGTTTTAAAATATACCACAGGGAGCAGTTTGCGTCAATCGGCATCACAGATTTTCACGTAAAAAAACCAATAGAAGATGCTAAGTCACAAGTTGGTTGTTGCAACCTACTAAGCGATTGTGTTAAACTAAATATTTTTTCAGTAGTCATTAAGTTAATCAGAAGCGAAATATTCAACAGTAATATCCCTGGTGCACGTAAAATAGTCAATAAAATTTTGACGTTTCTACAAAAATGTTTTGCTAGGAAATATTTTGAGAGAATTTGCCATAGTAGCAAATGCACGAAAAGTATTTCCGTTTAGCAAAGCATTTGAGTAAAGGAAACATCAAAATTTTATCAAGTATTTTACGTGCACGTGGGGTATTCGGAATGATTATTATTCGAATAACAATAATTTATTTATTTATTTATTATTATTTTTGTCATTTCAAAATTTACAAATTTTCGAATTTACAAAAATATTTATATTCAATATATTCTTTGAGGTGGTGCTCTTAAGTAAGCTTAAAGCTTGTGTCTAAGAGCAACCACCTCAACAGAAGCACTTATATCTATCTATCAAAAACTACTTATATCTAGTCCTAATATAGATTTAAAAAAGCATTATTAAGTAGTTTAATTAATCATTTCCCAATTTCCAGCAATTTTTCATATACATTTTTTTTTAATTTATGGACCGTTGCAAAATTGTCAGGATTCAAATGATAATTTCTTAGGAACGTTAGACTCACTATGACTGCTTGTCTAGCCATTAATTCAGATTTATATCTAGGAATAGTAATACTGGTTTTGTCTGACAATCTGGTTTTACAACCGTGAACAAAATAAAAATTTGATTTCACCATGTTATATATATGGATGCAGGCTTTTAAAAGAAATAATTTCCTAACCGTTAACACCGAGAGTTCTGCATACAAACTGTTAGTATTATATCTCGGTGGTTTATTTAAGATAATCTTTAAGATTATATTCTGCGTTACACTCAATTTTTTCATGGTAGATTTACTGCAACTACCCCAACCCAAGATACCATAACTTAACACGGATTCAACTAGTGAATAATAAACCCCTTTTAATTGTTTAGGCTGTAGAATACCCTTTAATATTTTAAATTTGTAAAATAATTTTCTCAGCCTTTTTATTAGGGAGTCAATCTGGGTTTTAAGAGCTAATCTGGAATCAATAACAATTCCTAAATATTTACAAAATGATACAAAATCAAAAGCTGTACAAGAACATGCCATAGGTGTAACACAATTTTCTGTGTGCAATTTCACCCTTAATTCACTTTGAATTGATCGGATGCCATTTGAAAAATGCTTATATTTGGAGAAACAGCTATGTCTTGCAAAGCCGTACAAATTGCTCCATAAGATCGGACAAAAGAATTATTGAATCCAAATGCTCCACCCAGCGTGTCTCGCAGAATTTTAAAAGCCTAGTGCGCCCATTACTTTCGCTAATCTTCATCATCGTACAGGCATGACTTAGACCAGGGGTCTCCAAACTTTTTAGCCTAAGGGCCAGACTGATTGCTCCACAACGCCCCAAGGGCCAAGATCTAGCTGGATCATGAGATTAACATACGACTACAGTTTTGAAATTTGAAGTAAATATATTGAGTATTGAATTTTGCCCATATTCCCATTTCGGGAGTAGGATATGCCACAAAAATTTGTTTGATTGATGTAACAAATATGTTATGGTTAATTAGAAATTGCCCAATTAATAGACCCCAAGTTATTGAATTTAATCCTGTATACTGCCTATATGAGTGCCTAAAATGCATATTTGACTGCCTATCCTACCTAGATAAATGCCTAAATACACACTTTAAAGGGCCTAGATGCCTTATTTTAACATTTTTTAGTGCCTAAACATCCGAGCTTTACTGTAATTATAATGTTTAATAATTTAATTAGTGGATTATTGTATTTTTAGTCGGTAAATAAAGCACCTGATTATTATTTTGTATAATTACTTTGTTTGATTTGATTTATCAAAATAAATGGGCCGGATACCAGCCACGTCAGGTCCACTGTCGCGGGCCGCATTGGTGAAGCTCGCGGGCCGGTGATGGCCCGCAGGCCGTAGTTTGGAGACCCCTGACTTAGACATTAATTTAACGAACGGTTCGCACAGTGCACATATTATATAGCAGATGGATATAGTTCCTGCATCTTTATGCTGGCCACTCATGGCTGCAGCACCATCGTAGCCTTGCCCCTCATCGATTTTATATCAATACCCAAAGCATTCAAACCATGAATTAAAGAATTGACCAAACCAAAACCAGTCAAGAAAGTCAAAAATGCGTCAAAAATGCTGTATTTATCTTATACACAGTCAACATCCAAGGGTATTCTTGAATCCATTTTACTTGAATTAACGCTGTGTCTGTGGATTTCCTTTGTTATTTTACCCTCCTCAAAAATATTTTCGAACGGCGGTAGGTATTTATTGTTATGCTTGACATACATTTTAGTGGAAGACATAACTTGATAATGATTGACAAATTGACAATTAACAGCAAATACAGGGTTTTGTAACAATGCAAAAGAATAATCACATTGTTGTGGTTTGCCGCTCGCTGTGTACGATGTGGTAGATTATCACTCGTGGCTAAATATGTGCGACTTTCTCTCGCGGTAATTTACTTTGAATTACAAGAGAACAAATTTTGTTTTCCATAAACGAATAATGATGCTTGATGCTTCAATATACTACAAATTTAGCATCTAAAACAAGAATTTTTTTTAGTTTCCGTATATTTGAAAATAATAAATTTTCGGTTATAGCTCATAAAACCAGTCAATAATCGACATTTATGGGCATTCGATTTTTGAGAAGTATGTGTGCTACAACATTTTTAAATTTGGTAACAATTTATGGAACAATAACAATTTTAGATATTATATACATATGTATTTTAAAACTGACCGTCAGCCAGGAAAATACGAAATACAGTGTATTTGAACTAATTTTCGTTTATTATAATCTGCGAAGTGTAAAATCAAACCAAAAATAAGGAACACCCACTATTTTCTATTATCTGACATTTTATTGTAAGTTGCGCCCTACTTTAATCCAGTAGGTACTTTTACATCAACCTGTAGCTCAGTTTAATTAACAAAAACCACCAATTGCTTTAAAACTATTATTTTGTTCGCTTTAATAGGTCAGAAAGCATATGTGAACAAATATAATAAATAATACAGTCGTTTGATATGCAAATACATTTAAATCATTTAAAAAATTCAATATTTATTACTGATGAATGAGATTATACTTGAGATTATATAATGATGATTATACAAACTAAGCGTAAAGTATTAAATATTTCTGTTCTAAATATCCACGGCAAACAGGAGCCGCTGAAATACCCTAAAGAGACCATAAACTAATTCCGTTGAAGATTTGTTCAATAAATTGAGAGCGAAACAAAAGATAAAACAATCATTCCGTACCATAATGCATATTTTTAATATAAGGTTGTTTTGCTACAATAAATAGTATTTATGTTGCTGATAACTTCATTTGATTCGTTTCGTCTGCTCCATACTGTTTATCTTTATTTGTCATCTCCCCATTAAATTTTATATCATACTTTCGTATAGCTAACGACGATGCAATTTATTCAGCTTCAATATTACAGCTAAATAAAAAAAATGAATTTAAAGGTATTGGCTTGAAAGCGTCATACATGTTTATGTTCCCATGGCGTAATCTAGTCCTTTGAAATATCGAATTTGCTGTCGAAAATTCACTTTTTATTCTTTAGACTTTGATTCTAATGAGTATTCGTTCGAAATTGTAAGATAATCCCTATTGGAATGAACAAACATTTTAGCTACTTGCAAATACGCCTGTCATCTAAACATTGCCGCAATACATAAACATTATAATAATTTTTATTCGTATTTGCTAATTTACTTCTTTAAATAAACAGTTGAAATGGACAATCTTTTTATACATTCCCTTGCGAATACTTCTAAAATCTAAATTCTTAGTAGGTATCCGATCTCCAAATTATTTTAGAGTAAAAATCTATTATTGTGTGTGACGTTTTCCTACATTAGTACAAAATTTTCTCTAGAGAGCAACATAGAAGTGTTCAATTCATTCGTCCGAAACTGGAAGAGATTTGACATTTCAATTTTAGCATCGGTCGTAAACTAAATTTTGCGTTAAGCTTGTGTATTTCTTCCACAAGATTTTACATTCACTTTCATTGCTAATAAGGGTCACAATTTGGTTCCGAACGTGTAATTAACTAGTAAAGTGACTACAAGTTGAGCTATGGTAAAGTATTCGCACGAACCAACCATGTTGTTGTGAAATGATCTTGCCAAAGATCCTTACTCAACTCGCCTATCTTACAATCTTCTTTTACATTTACTGTCTCTTAGTCGAGCACTGTACATTCTTTCGCTTTTTGATTTGTGTAGTTTCAAAAAAAATTAGTTTATTGTTAACACTGCAATTTTTATGTAACACCGCTATTTTGGTGCTCAACATACTTAACTTCGAAGACTGCTTCATAGTGTGAAAAAGGTATCGTGTAGTGCTTATGTCAAATGCCTGCTATGTGAAGCTGAATAGCCATTTTAAGAACTACGGGAATGATAAGAAAAGATTTCAAACAATCACTCCCTTCCTCGTTCTTCCTTCCATATTTATATTGGGAAGCAGTAAGCTCTCAAACCAACAGGTTCATTTTCCTGTCTCGAACATATCGTTAGAACTATTACAACCAAAATTTTACGTTCATGTGAACCACAGATGCTATGCGTGGTATACAGTGTAAATGCATACCAATTTATCATATAAAATTACCACCAAACAATTACGAATTACGAAATTACTTCTTTGGTTACACTCACAAAAAGAAGTACCTATAGGAATTATAACGCGGGTAAATTTAAATAAAGTGTCTGAAAGCTGTGTGTTGTAAAGGTTTGCTTCAAGCCATAAATGCACTTTCCCTTAAATCTGAACCTTGGGCAAGGGTTTCTCACAAGACCCGCCAGTGGAGAATGAAAGTTGAATTATCGCCATATAAATATACAAAGCGGTTCTATGGAAAAGGTCGCAGAACGAATTAATTTAGCTGTACATAGACATTAAAACGAAAACTTTTATTAACAAATAACCGATATATGTATAATGACTAGGATTTCACTTCTTTAATTCTATCGCAACACCTATTTTGTAGCAGTTATGCCTACTTTTCTTATTGCTTTTGTGGAAAGAGGTAGCTTTCCTATTAAGATATATAAATAGAGGTTTTAGAATATACATGCTTTGGCTTTATTGAAGATAATTCTAATTAAGCTTTAGGCACTTTCAAACTTCGACATTTCCAAAGAGAAATCATAATTAAAATGCTTTAGATGCAATTATCGCACATTATTTATTTTGCCCTTGTTTTAACCGCAAACTACAATGGGATAATTATTATAGAGAGCAACTTAAACCAGCGCTTAATTGCTTCATAACGTTTTACTGCAGGCTAAATGTTTCGTAACAAAATTAAAGTAAACTTTATCAATACATCGTGCTTTACTTGAAGTTTTCCCCAGAATCGTACAGACCGGAAAAAGTGCTAACATAAGTGATTATCTCTCTCTATACCCTTTGGGATTTGTCAATTTCTCAGCTTTAACGAGTTTTCTCTATTTCCGACGATATTATTTCCTTAAACAATTCTTCCCCAACGTTGGTGGACACGTTTATATTTACTTTGAACCGTGCTAAAGGTTAAGCAATTATTTATAAGAGGTTTTTCATTAAGCGTCTCTGAATTGAATAAAAAGCGTTATGTGTGAGATATGAAGGAAACCTTTGTTGCGGATTAAAGTACGTACATTCAATACCGTTATGTTTGAAAAATCATTTAAATGGTCTCCGCGTCTTCGTTTACAGGACTCGATCCGAGAGGTTCAATTTTGTATGACTCTGTTGCATAAGTCGGGTTGGATCTCATCAATGATTTGAGTGATGTTCTCCAGTTGGTCAACTATTGTTGGTTTGTTGCCATAGACCAACGACTTAGCGTAGTCCCAGAGAAAAAAGTCGTCTAAAGGCGTTAAATCGCACGATCTTGGCGGCCATTCCACATCGCCTCTTCTCGAAATAACGTTTCCAACTGCTCCAGTTCGCAATCAGCGAACGTACGTCGAGCTTGGTGGTGTTGGGGCTTCAGTTCAAGTGTCAATTGGATCTTATACGGATGCACGGCTAAGTCGTTTCGCAAAATTCGCCAGGTTGACGAATATAATCGAGAGGCTTGGTTCTTCAGCCACACTATCAGCAATATTCTCGCCTGACCGCGTGTTGCGTGATGCTACCGAGACAGGGGAGATAAGCCTTAAAGCTGTTAACATATTATGTGTAACCACTTAACTTAAAAACTGATACTACTACGGATATCTTCAATATAGATCGGAGCATTTATCAGATGAGGTATTGGATTAGCAAGGTATTCGTCGTTATACTTTAAGATCTTTTTGTATATCTGATCTATGCCTGTTAATACATTGTTTTTTTAATTTGCATTGATCTTTGAAAGCTCCTCAAAAGAGGAATAGTGAAAAGACAACATTCATCACACCAATCGCCGTACACAAATCTTCAAGAACGATCGTCGAACTTAGTTAAAAAAGGGGTTAAAAGAACTCAACAACGTTTAGGTTAAAAAAACTACAGTTTATCTTCATTTTTGTAAACGTAAATGAGAGGGGTCTCAATTAACCCACCCCATTTGGAGCACCACCATCCATCAGTTATGGACCTCTACAATTTACTTCATTTTTGTTCTAATAGATATAAGATATTTGGAAAGGTATTGTTGATCTTGCAAAATGCGCAAACCACATGCAGTGAATTACATGATAATGAGATCAAAAATAAGTTTTTTCTACAAACGTCAAAAAATGACAAGGTTTGCGCATCGATAACAATACGCGAAGTGACCCTTTTTTCACTTACCTACGTTACCATGACAGCGTGCCCGAAATGACGACGCCAGGCGCGAAGTATGCACTGCACGCAAACTAGATGAGAGTTTTGTATTTTAACGTTAAAATAATTGTCAAATTCTTCACGTTTCGTTTGCGTTTGTAGAAAAAATTTTGTTTGCAACTCGTGCGCGAAATACTTTTGGTGATCTCGACTATTTTTTTCACTCGGCTGCGCCTCGTTAAAAAAATCAGTTCTCGATCACCAAAGTGGCATTTCGCGCACTAGATACAAAAATAACTATTATTTTTCAGAAAAAAAACATTTTCTTTGATTTTCCTTGGAAAATTTTTTCAATACCATTGATCTAATAAAGCTTAAAAACTATAATTAACAAATCGAAATTAAATTTTTTTTGTTTCCATTGTGCAATTAAACCAATTTTGTAGAAATTAGGAATTATTACTATTGACAAGTGGAACGGCATATTTAAATTTGTAAAAAATAATAAATTATAGCCACTGTTTCGAACAGTCTTGTACATTTTAAGCACTCTACCTAACGCATTGGAAAGAATATCTTTTAAATCGCTTCTACGGACTGCACTGAAGAGTTCAACTATAGATTTTTAATATACAGTGTGTCTAGTTAAGTTGGCAACATATGGGAAACTTTTTTATTATTAATTTTACGAAAAAAAGTTATTCTTTATAAAAAGCTCTGCATGTTCTAAAATCTAAAATACAATCATCAGATATTAAATTTTTTCAGTTCGTGTACGCGGTTTGTCAAAAAATTTGAATTTTGCTCGTACCTACCTTTATTTTTGACAATATCGAAAATTGTTATTAAGAAAAGTTAATCAGAACTAAAAACTACGTTCAAATATGCAATTACATCCTGCTAGTAAAAAATGTTTTTTTACAACTTTTTCTCCGGTACAGTTTGTCCAGCGAATCTTTGCAGATATGGCCGCCGTCCAAAGTGTATGAATCAAGATAAAATATTAAATCAGCATCTACTTTCATGACCTGTCACAAAATATATTAGTTTGTCAACAACAAATTTAACACAAGAAATCAAGGAACAAATATAAACAAATCAAACGTCAAAGAATGATAATGGCAAATGTCAATTTATTCGGCGGAAGTGGTGTGGTACCACTACTGAAGTCAAAATAGAAATGGTATCCATACAGCGTAAGCTCAGACAAACTAATTAACTTATGCTTCTACACACAAACTAAACTGGTATACGTATTTTGAGGTTTCAACACACGCATATAACAAATACTGTAGCATCTATCTTTGTTTTTGGTGCGTAATAAGAACCTAAATTGTGAGGACGTATATTGTTGTATATTTCATACATCGGCAAACATTCGCTGGACAAACTGTAGGTAGTAATTTGAGAAAAAGTTGTAAAAAAACATTTTTTACTAGCAGGATGTAATTGCATATTTGAACGTAGTTTTTAGTTCTGATTAACTTTTTTCAATAACAATTTTCGATATTGTCAAAAATAAAGGTAGGTACTTTACTCTAGAGCAAAATTCATATTTTTTGACAAACCGCGTACATGACTGAAAAAATTTAATATCTGATGATTGTATTTTAGATTTTAGAACATGCAGAGCTTTTTATAAAGAATAACTTTTTTCGTAAAATTAATAATAAAAAAGTTTCCCATATGTTGCCAACTTAACTAGACACACTGTATAATATGAACAGTTTAGAATTTTATGAATACATACATTAAAAATGATACTGAACTGTGCAAAATAAAACAAAAAATACTTTTAACAGGATTAAAATGCAATGGTATATCTTATTCTTTTAATTTATTTCGTTACAAGTTTCTGATTCTCAACCTGGAAACAAATTTGGCGTTTTTTATGTAAACGTGAATGTGACGAATATAAGAAATAAAAGCAATGTTTAGGTAATTGTTTGTACATTGTACAAAACGCATTTTCATCTTTCCTAGCAAAACCATAATTTTTCAATGCGCTTAGTATAGGTCTTGGATTATCTCGTGAACGACACGTCACCGCGTAGCTGCGAGTAGGAGGAGCCATAATTATGAAATTTGGTAGTAAGTGAAGTATAAAAACATCGACTTACTTTGGAAAAGGCGCCAAAATGTAAGTAATGTGTTCTCATTCTTATATATCAACAAATTTCATATTTATCGTGTAATTCATTTTATTTACTTACTGTTCAGTCATAATTACGCGTGCTTATTGTTTCATAATGACGAACGATATTTTTAGGAAAGTTGCCTACATAAAAGTTTGACGAATTATAGTTACCTGCGACGTGGTCACGTGTCGTTCACGAGATCATCCAAGACCTATAATAATATATTTAAATGGTACCCTGATGCACACCTTGAAATATCCACATATGGATACCTGGAGTGCAAGGGGTTAAACAGATTTATAATTTCATGAAAATAAATTATTAGATACTTATTTATCACTGCATATAAGTTTCAAATTTTAACTACTAAATAAGTACTTACATAATAGAGAGTATTAAATCTTCAATCCACACCAACCCACACGTACTTTAAAAATAAAACAGAGAGTTCTGTGTTAAGACCCACGATGTAGGTATACATACAGGGTGTCTCACGGTGACCGTCGGTTAGAAGTATATCAAGAACTGTAAAAGCTAGAAATTTGAAATTTTGCACATGCGACATGCCGTGTTTAATCTATTGAATAAAAACATTTTCCAAATGGCAGCACTTCCGGAAATACCGGAAGTGAGCATCAACATATTTATTTTAAATACAAACCAGGCAATTTTTTTTCACATTCTGATGTGTCATAAAATGTTTAGTAAGTATGCTTAAAATAATCGGCGTATCAATTTTGATTGTTGAGGAAAAAAAATTTTTTCGCTGAAAAATTTCAAAATCTTGTTTATGAAATAAAATTGAAAGTCGAAAGTGGTAAAAGTTAGGGATGTGGGATTTTAGGTTCTCAATGTCAAAAGATTGAGAACAATTGTCTGTAATGGATAATAAAAAATTGGCCGCGGTTACGTATCTATTTGACGTTATTTCCACACTTAAGAAAAACTTTAAAAAGTCTCTTTTTTCAAATAGAATGCCTATTTAATTATCAGTCCATTCGATGCAGAAATAAATTTCCTTTAAATTGATATACCATGTTCCTATACCTAAAATCAATGATTACAGAGTTATTTACATTTTTCTATTTAAATTTATAATTACATATACTTTACAAAACATGATTGGCTTTGAAAATTTTCAAAAAATGTTTATTCAATTGTTTCTTGTGCTTATGCTTTATGATTATTTAGAATTCTATCTATGGAACTTCTTGAGTATCGAAGGTTTCTTTTCGCCGAACGAACAGAACTTTCAGGGAAAACATTAAAATATCCCAATACATTGGTTTCTGCAGCGTCATTGGGGACAATTGGCTTTGCCAAATTTCGTGGCGCATTTACTTCGCCGAAATTTAGAAAATTCTTTTCAATCATCCTGATTTTTTGTTCTGCCAGTGTAGGTAAATGCGGATATCTTTCGTTAAAGTGTTGAGTGATTCTTTATTCAATGGTTAAAGGTTCTGCAGGTCCGAAAAGTAATACGAGCAGACTCGCCATGAATGTAAAACAAATTTAGAATATCAGCATTTATGTATTCCATATTGCCCAATTAAAAACAAATATCAAGCACAAAATTCAAAATTCAAGCAGATAACACTGGTAACAAGTGCTGCCATGTGGAAATAGTATATTATTCAACGAGCGTATAATGATGGCTATTATTCACGAGGTAAGTTTATGGCCACGAGCCGCAGGCGAGTGGCATAAATTACCGAGAGAATAATAGCCATTATACGCGAGTAGAATACTATACTTTATCCACGACTATAAATGTTAATTCAATTTAAATATTTATTTAAAAATTCTCTAATTGACTGTATTGGACGGTTACCATGGAAATATATAAAATAACAGTGAGTAATATTCATTACTCACGTTGCTAATGACAATAACTTATTAATCACTGATAGTCGTGGATAAATATTTTTATTTAATAGATTAAACACGGTATGTCGCATGTGCAAAATTTCAAATTTCTAGCTTTTACAGTTCTTGATATACATACTTCTAACCGATGGTCACTGTATACAGTTACACACCGTGGTAAGACGCAAGTTGGAGTATTTTCTCAACGTTTTCTACAGACTATCTTTTAGAAATCATTTGAAAGTATATTCCGCGGAAAATTATTTTTAATTTGTATACCTATTTAACTTTTATTATTATTCTTTTAAAAGCTGCCTTCTTTCTTTGTTTCAATACCCTAAGTCTAAGACATCATGAGAGTATGTCCGATTTTCCTTCTACACGCTTTAATATTAATACCTACACACTCGTCGTGGCTTTTATGCTTTACCTTCGGAAATATTTTTATTTAAAGCCTTAAATAGATAACAAACTGTTTTGTGTCAGATTATGTAAAAATACCATAGGACGAATGGAAAGAATAGTTTTGAAAGATACATTTTGTGGCCTCCAAAACTATTAAAGTCACTAACACAATAATAGCAACGAAATTTTTTACAGAATGTCCACCAGCCGCAGACGGTATGGACAGGTTTGCTTGTCCGACACCAGATCGACAAGGTCGATATCATTGTATAGACGATCATGTTCTCTGCGACGGCTTCATAGACTGCCCTACAGGCGAAGATGAGGACCGTCAAGCTTGTATGTTCTACAAAACGGTACGTATCATATTAACTATAATACTACAATTCGTTCACTTTGCTTTCTCACATATGTATACATATCTACATAATTTGCTTTTACATTATGCTAGTGTGATAGTTTTCCATTTTCAAAATCATGCACGATTCCACAAATCATAGTGTGATTGTAGTCAAGATATTAGTGATAGAATCAACATGAACATGTAGAGTCGGTGCAAATGAACATTTCTCCGTCATTGTGTTTCTCATTTTTAGAGTAGTAAATGAAGACAAGACGCTGCATAAACAAACCTTTATGAATAGTTTGAATTAACTAATCTGGTTATGTTCAATCAGATATGGTGGTTGTTTACAAATTACAAACATGTATATACAGGGTGTGTATAAATTGAAGCATTTTCTACTGGTGGCGTTATTCTTTGGACAACTCTGAGATGAAAATCTATTTACAAAAATGTCGGATTTGCTTCTGTTTTTTCGCGTGAGGTCACCAAAGATTGAAATTTCAACACCTATTTTTGCAATTGATGTGAAAAGTAGAACAAGATTTTATTTTTTTACCAAGTATCATAGCTAAAGCTATTCGGAATAACAAAAATGCAGTAAGGTTTGAAACGAATAAATTTTACAGATTTTTAAATTTGCAAATTTTACATTTCAATATGACAGTTCTGTCATAAGTTTCGTAATTGAGATTTTCGCTATTTTTCGCTGTGTACGCATCTAGAACTGTCGCTTCGCTATCATCTTTTCTTTCCGGGAGTATGTTGACATGCACATGGTGTTCGGGTGTTTTCATTGATGTCAGCGTTGCCATTTAATTTTTTCTTGTAATGGCTCGTATGAAGAAACGAAAGCAGATCCGACATTTTTGTCTCAGAATTGTCCAAAACGCCACGTGTCGGAAATGCGCCCATTTATACACACCCTGTATACTACAAACGTCTTTTTTGAAACCTTGAAAAAATGTGTGGTTTTATGTAAATATGACAAGCATGATCATTTGAATGTTTGCAAAAAATATTATATTGGCAACGAATTTTTCATAATGCACTTTTATCTTTATTTATTACTATGAGATTTTTTCATAACTATGTCAAGTGTTACAAATAGAACCATTTCATAAAAAATTGAATGATGTATCCAAATTAGGTGGTACACAATATTTTCTAACTGATCATTTTGTTGCAGACAAAAGCACACCTAGATGTTTTAGCGGACGCGCTTTTACGATGGGCGCGAGGCCGCTAGTACAATTTCCTCCTCTTCACTATGTTCCTGCAGCCGTTCTTGGGATACTCATTAGTCAGGTCTGAGTATCCCAACCATGATTTGCGTTTCACCCTCAACACCCCAGTTACTGTCGTCTGTATACTACCTTCAGAGAGTAATAAGACTTCACGTGTTACACGCGGTAGATGGCGAACGCACCTAACGCCCACTCATATGAACATTCTTACTTTCTTGCATTAAGAGAATTTTACCAGGACGTTATTGGTGTAAGTTCGCTTACCGCGTATGTAGGTAATCATTCCAAGTTAGTGAATTGGTAATTTAATAAAACTGTAAGCTTTCAAGAAAAAGAAACGAAAAAATCAACGTGCACAAAGATCACCTTAAATTACAATCGACTACCGTCCAAACTATATAAAATATCAAAAACAAAAGAAAAGATGACAATGTCTTTGTTTCTTTCAATGGAAACATAAAATACTGCTAAAAATCAAAGTTTACGGAAAATTACGTTGATCATATTGTGCATATTGGAGTTTTCGTAATTGCGGGGACTGCACTATGGCCTGAAATCAGTCAAGGTTCTAAACGATTGTTTTAGAATATATATTTATGATATGTTACAGCCTGTTTGTTACATGTTTATCACTGTTGATATTGTTAAAATGTTAATAGTACGCGGAATGGGATATTTGTGGCATGAAGTTTCGACTCGTTGAAATTTTGAAGGGTTTTGAAATGGTCAATTATTAGGAGAAAAATATGAGAGGACTTGTAACTCCCCAGCCTCTAATGCACATTTAAAAAACTAGATCTAGATGTAGTTTTGAGTACTTATAAATGTGGCAGTGTCAGTAATATCATTAATTGTGCTTTCGATGTAAGTGTATTATATCGCAATATATTTATTAAATGCACAATAGCGATTATATATAAGAGGCTGGTGTTTTGAGCGTTCTCTATACAGAAAATTCATTTCGAGGTAAAGTCCGGGAGGCTGGACCGCTGTCTGAAAACTTGAATGAATGGGAATACAGGGCCGTTATTGTGGGAGGTACCCAATATTATGTCTCTGATGGTATCGGGCGATGATCTACGATCATCCTGAGCCACCGAAACCTATCAATAGACATAGTGAGATTACGACTCCTTTTCAAACAACGGTTTTTTGATTTGCTCTCGAAATGAATAATAGAGTTGTTTACTGTGAAATCGAGTCGAAAGCGCAAAATGAGTGGAAATCGCATAACTTAGTTTCTTAGATTTTAATTCTTGCAAATTTGTTTTCGAAATATTTACGTAACAAAACGTAGCTTCAAGTTAATGTTAAGATAAATAACAAGTCTGAACATGTTCCAAGTTTAAGTTGAACTGAAAGACGAATCTTAAAGGCGTAGTTTATTAAGCGAAATAAACAAACGCATCGGCCTACGGTAGCATTTTTAGTTTAGAAATCATAGACGCGTAGCTGTACCCCGTGGCTCCACGTGTGTTTACGGGTTCACGGCTGATATCGATCCTGTGACATCGTCCAAAAACAACCCTAACATAAAATCAGTTCAAAAGTCAATAACCTAAGACTTGACTTATTGTCGTTAATCAAGTCATGTTAAAGATATCAAAACTATTGCCGTAAAACTGACGTCTAAGATTAACTAACATATTTACGAATACGAACTTCACAAGATCGAAGCTTTAAACCCGACAATGATATTAACCCAAGCAATTTATTTTATAAAATGCGCGTGGCGATGTTTTCCATTTGAAAAATTGGAATGTTTACGTGAATAGTAAAGGTCGCATGTCTCATTGAAAGTCTGAGTTCATAGATTTTATACTAGTTTTGATTACGCAAACATTTAACATTTTTAACCGATTACATATCAAAATTATTCTCACATATTTTTTAAACAAAATAGAGAATGCATAAAATTTAGATTTGTTAAAATCTTGATTAAATTAATGAGCGTCTTGTAAATAAATTACAACATAAACCATTATAGGTAGGTAATTCATTCTTCCAGAAGCCTTTTGTAATTAAAGCGAAACATGCAACTGTTATACTTGTTTAAATATATAACACGCAAATAGATTCGCAATTAGTTTTACTTTAGGTACTATATTGTTTTTCTTTTAATTTACGAAAGCGTACAATAGTCATTATACGCTATTATCCAACCCTTAACTAACAGGCAAATAAATAAGGACAAATTCAAGTTAGAAAGTGCGAAAAGGCAATTCTTTTATTTTAACACTTTTAATGTGGGTTAAATCGTGGAGCCACAGATACTCCCTAAATCGACAGAAATCAGACCCGTTACAAAATATTTTTCATACGATTGAAGTGAGTAGTAGTTATTAAAATCATGCCTCAGGGTCAAAATGGCGACGTGTTCCAATCAAAACCATTCCAAATGTAACCTAACATTCCTTTTCCTTATTCCTTCTTCAACTGTTATTTCTAGGATGTGCAGCTACACACTAGCACTAACGCACCATGTTGTTTAAAATGTAATCTTATGTGTCAATTTTAAATATCCTATACACACACATAGACAAGGCGCCGATAACTTACGAGCGTTTTGAGTTAAGCTCGTTTAAATTATGTATTATACACACTTAGATTCATATTATTTTATGTTGTGAACTATTAAAGCTTCATCGATATTATTTGTAAATGTATGTGCCAGCACCATATCGGCGTCATCTCGCACATTTATGAACTAATTATAGGTGCAACCTAATTTCATACTGTGAAATAACGGACTTTATTGCACGATAATACGTGTAAACACAATCTATTAAGTATGAATGTGATATTTAGATTATTAAACTTCTAGCACCATATTTAAAATATTGTTCCGAATCGTTAGTGTTTATTAATTAGGTACATATTAATGTCTTTGCCACAACAACTTTTTTGTTCAATTATAAATAAAGACGCCCCCCTCCCCCAAATATAATAAAGTTAATAATTACGATGACAGTATTTTAATAAATATAATTTAACCGTACGAGGAAATACAAGAAGAGAAGGATATTAATAAGGTAAACTGTGTAGTAATAATGTCTAATATCAGATTATTGCAATAATTTTGTACGAATATTTAACAGATAAAAATTAAATAAAATGGAAGGAGGCACAATCACTTTTAAATGCGTGTAACTCAAAATCCTAAATAAAAAAATTAATTTATGATAATTTAGCAATGTACAAAGCATGTTTTTGTTCCCAAGTCTTTAACAATAGAAAATGTGCACAGTAATGATAGTACATAATAATACTAGATATATAAAATGAAACATTATTTTTGTGTCTTCTGCTTTAATAATGTAATAGTACTTAATGTTTATAATATAAATGTTTATATTTAAAAAAAAAACTGCACTGATCTTTGTAGGTTACTTAGATATGTAATACATACATGATTATTTCATTGTTATTATATGTGTCACTACACCAACGCACAAAAAGATGTTGGGTAATCATCCCGCATTTTCTTTGAAGATGCGAGATACTTGCCCAAGAGTCTACAGCACATTTTGGATATTCAGATGTTAATGTCCCAAGCTCCCGTCCTATTTCCTTCCTATTCTAATCCTACCGCCGAGAAGGCCGGCGCTTTACTGGGTTTTAAATCCCTTACATAAAGTAATGAGACGGCCTAAACTATTTTTATAATTAGCTTTGTTGAATGTAGTATGTGTACATGTTATAGTTTTACAAAAAGGAACACATGTAATTGCGAAAATAGTGCCGGCCTTCCCATAAAACCATTTACAAATATGATATATTTTACTATTAATAATTAAATTATAATACGTAAGTGAAGATTATAAAGCGATGAAAAAAATTCGATTAAAGTCTTCCAATTTTACCATAGCTTTTACACCAACCTTTCATCCTAATAATTAATTTATTTCGAATAGACGATAACATTTTCATTTAATAGAAGTTCAGTTACAATCAATTCCTTTAATTGATATTTTTTTCATCACTTATGTGAATACTAATGATGGATGCTTGTCAAGGGAAAAGATGTAAGAAATATTTCTGATATTTTCTTACATCTGCAAGAGTATGGGGTTACTATCTTATCCAGACAACATATGTAACAATGTAACTACTGAAAGATTCTAGATGTACAATAAATGCCTCGGTCATTAAACGACAATTCCGAACACTGTTCGTTTTTTTCTCTAGCCTAGAGACAGACAATATACGCAAACGGGACGAAACCAAGACGAATGCAAGCCCCTAACAACATTTCAAGCAAAGGTTTTTTTATTACACTGTTTCCTTCACTAAACCAATAAATACTACTACTTAACCACCTTCTGTGACATTTTTTTTTAAGTTTTAATCAATAATTTGTTTATTGACCTATAGAAATCTCCAGTGGAAAGTATTGGTAGGTACTTATAAAATATGCGCATATTGTAAAAAATAAAACCTATAGGTATAATTGCCAATACAAACTAAATCTGTATGATTATCATCAATGAAATCTTGCCCAAGTTAGGAAAAATTATCAGATTATGATTGACGGAATAAGATCCAAAAAGACTCTAAACCTTCCCCATGTATTTGTTTATTGATTAAAGGTTATATTATTAAAACATGATCAATTGCGACAAGTTTCGATAATACAAAATATCAACATCAGGCAAACGGCTACAAGTGTAAAAATATAATATGTGTAATGTACCCCCCTATCCCTAACTAAAATTACGAAGTTCGAAGAACTAACTTCACACTCTACGTTTATAAACTTCAAATGGACGCGGGATACGGAGACGATTCGGAGGAGAAAAAGTGCGAACACTAAAAAAACTCCTCCTTTGACATAATTACATACATGACATCAAATCAATTACAAAATTATAGCAACAAGACTGTTAAATAATATCAAGACAAAACATTTACAATTTCATTATGGATACTCTTCAATCATATTTAAATACTTTATGCAGCAATGGTTTATATGGCACAATAAATAATCAAATTCAGTTATATAAGAAATACAAAACAAAACAATGTACACTCGGTACTCAAGGCCCCCAACTGAACTACCCACTACTTATACTCCCCGCTGGTTCGTCAACTACCACATACACAAGACATACAAAACCACATATAAATAGTTAGTTACTCGGACCCCTCCGAAAGGTACCGACTGACCTGGTTGCGACCTTAATTGGCTAAAGTTGTATTTCGAGAAGAAGGCTGCTAGCTTTTGTTAATACAGCCCAGCATCCAACTCTACACGAGAGGAAAAAACATCATTAGTTACATACATCAAGGCTCTTACATACATGAGGGAGTACGTTTGCAACTAAATTTAAGCTTCCCGCAAGTGTGTGGCTCTTATTACTCTTATTAATACACAAAGGACACTGTTAGTCATGGTTTCGAGTACAATATAGCCATCTTTCTCTGTTTATCCACAAATATTTAATACATAATATGTTCAATTTAAACTCATTTGGAATGTCCCCCAATTAATCACATAAAACACAAAATAAATGGCAGAAGAGATATCATAAAAACACAAATAAATATCATAATAAAAATCGAAGTCAGATCAGACGTGGGTATTCCCCATTTTCGACTGTCTGTTTTTCATGTTTGGTTGTTTCATATTTTTGCTAACTACACACATTAGATTAAATGTCGGAAATGCCATGAGTTCAAACACATACTTAATATGAAAGCAAATGGATATTACATAAGACAGATCTACTATTTTACACACATCAACATAATAATCGAAAGCATATCACCTAGCTGCAGATAGCACTAAAAATGGAGTCACCAAAAATAAAAACAAATGCAAACAATGTTTACTACTTCACGGTCTGAATCAAGATCCCGCTGAAAGTTAAGGTTAAGACGCCTTACACAAAATCTCCCCCGCCAGATGAAACTAGAGTAAAACAAAAGTATCGACGTTGCTACTACTTTTCAGCTTCTTGTACATGTTGTCGGATCTCTAAAATATAGGTAGCCCAACTGTGGACACTACATATGTAATTGTGATTAACCATTAAATGGTACTTACTTAATATATGGTGCTGGTGCACAGTAAGTACCATTTAATGCTTAATCACAATTATTATATTTTTATTACACTTGTAGCCGTTTGCCTGATGATGAGATTTTATAATATCGAAACTTGCCGCAATTGATCATGTTTTAATAATATAACCTTTAATCAATAAATAAATACATGGGGGAAGGTTTAGAATCTTTTTGGATCTTATTCCGTCAATAATAATTTGGTTAACCCCATTTTGAGTCTCCGTCAAGTGTTTTTCACTGTCACATGTTATGGACTCAATTGATTTAAAATTATCAGATCTTTTTAAAACATTTATACATACGAGCTCTGTCTCAGTGAAGTTGGCCCAACTACCAAAACTATGTTTTTAAAGAGATTTGCAATGTTAACGGAAAATGTATCAAAACCATAATATATTTCGTATAACATACGTTATGTTTATTTAATTTTAACCTAATCTACTACATTTTTTGTAACATCGAGAAAAAAATATCTAACAAAATCAAAAAAGTGTAGGTACCGATATCATCTGTTCGTGGATTGGATAGAGCTCGTATATGGTGTACTAAAGGAAATTCGCCAATATGTTTGCCCTTACTTTTGTGTAGCAAAACATGTGGAATAACACAAAACATTAGGTGATACAGATACATATATGTTAGTAGGACACAATAGAACCGGATAATATGCATTACTGTGTAACAGCATTGATTATGAAGTATATAATCAATGGTAACAGATTGAAGTCATCTGTCCTCTAACGGAACGCGACAACAATATCTGGACGCTTGAATGGATTACAAGCTAAAATTAAAACAATCACACCTCATGCCATTTTTGCACACTGCACTGCGCACATGCTCTTAACTTTATATTAAGCAAAGCATGTAATACAATTAAAGAGTGCCGAATTCGTGTTTTAAATGCATGCGACGAAATGTGAAACATCTGTAGATCTACAATCCAGAATATTTGCGACATATTAACAAACCCATTTGCAGCAAATCTTACTTCAAATCGTTGCAAATGATCCAACGAGTTTGGTTTTTATTGTTAAAACTCAGTAACTTTGGTATTCCGTAAAAATCCTACTTTGTGAAGTAATTTATCCTTTCGTCTCACATACGCACTTTTGGAGTAAGTATCTTGAATTTACTGCAGTAGAGTGAGAATATACAGGTGAATGCGAAAAGCATGACATACTAGCATCTGGGTAACAATTCACAGGAATAGCTTCCCCTAGCCATTATTCACTGTAGAGCTTGCGTGTTTTCCACTTTTGGTTCTTATTGGGTTCAGATAATGATTAGGTTTGTTCATAATTTTCCGTACATTGGGTGTAGTTTGCGGTCACATCGTTAGGCGATGCGATGTTCTGAATGCTTCTGTTATGTATCATAGGGCTTAACTAAGTACGATATCAACTTTTTTAAGGTGTGTTTAAACCGCGTTAGTGTATATTATGCTTCGGTACAGTCAATTCTATTTCTAAGGATGCGGTGGTAATGAGTGTCGGTCAGCACCCTTCTATTCAATGTCAGCCCGCACTTAGCGCTGAGTCTTTCGATGTGAGTTCTCCATGTCAAACCCACCTTAAAAGTCCTTGTGAAATATGTCTCTATAAGAAACTGTGATGTAAAGAAGATTTGGAAAATTATTTCCTTTTACTTTAAATATGATCAAATAAATAACACAGTATAACCCTCTAGCGTCTGCCTCTACAAACTGCCTTTCTTCTCCAAAGCGCGTAGGTATTGCAATTTCTTTCTGTAAGTATAGTGTGTCCAATGTAATCGCTTTCAGCATGGGAATCTCATAAACAGTAAGGGTTAGAAATTTGATTAAATATTCAGTGTATTGAGGTGAACTAGAAAACATGTTGCCCCCCCCCCCACCCACCCCCATTTTCAATTATGCGTGTTATAAACAAAAATTCTACTACATACAGAAAATTTTCCATCGAAATTAATTACACGTAATAGTGAAATAATACCCTACATACTAAACCCCAAAATAAAATTAAACAAAGGCCAAACGAAGTAGTTAATTACTAAAGCCGGTAACTTTCCTAAACATTACAAAATACAATGAAACGTTACCACACCTTTTCTATGATCCGGCGTTTTATCTGGGCACTTTCGCAGAAATAAATTCACACTACGTGGTCTGTTCATGCAAAACGCGTGTATTATCGAACTTTGATCCCCATTGTCTTCAGTACGCTAGTTCTGCCTAAATCCTGCTTCCTACACGTGTTTCAATTTAACCACAACTAACAATGTACCTATCAAACTTATTCATCCTTTGTTACATACATGTCATAAATCAACCATCGGCTAGTTTACCTTTTAGTTTTTAATATGAAAACATAATAAACACTTTTCAATTAAAAAGTAGACGTTGAGGGGAGTCGAATATCTCTTATTACAATGTATAGGACATAAATTTTGAAATAAGTTTCGACCGGAGTTTGATGTTTGATCTAGTATCTACCTATCTATTTACCCAACAGAAATAGTTAAGCTCCTCATAAAAAATTACCGCCACATTTAAAGGTAAATTTTTTATTGGTCAAATTTTCGAAACCCGGAACACACTTGCTATCAAAATTATTGTGGTTGGCGTAACTTGAAATCTGTAATCTGTTTTTGCTTGTTGGTGTTTGAGCGAGTGTGTATAGTTCCTATTAACATCGTCTTCAATTACTTCAATTTGTTGTTAGTCTCATTTATTATTTTTTATAATTTGGTGGGTGTAAAACTGGTCGCTGCTCACACTGACCAAAATTTAGTGAGAGAAGTTTAACTACTTCTGCTGAGTAAACATATAGTAGTTACCATGAAGCAGGTAAACAAATCGTGGATTCTCGTTATTACTAAACGTCAAATTGTTTCAACAGTCAAGTTTAAAATATCGTAGATACATACTTGAAATTCGAAACATCTACAGCTTAGTTGAACAAGTGAAATTGTAAACTTGTTCAGAGACCAAAAAGTTAGCCATGCAACCATTTATTTATACGACAATAAGCGACTGTAAAGGGGGTATAACTTGTAAATATAAAAGACGGTTAATAAAGTGATAGAAAGCGCTCAAGACAGAATTGAAAATCTCTAATCGAAAATTACGTTGGCCTTTTTATGTCTCGTACAAAATCTTTCGGAGAATTTTGGACAGAAGAAGGAAGAGCACAATTCGAAAAAATACCTGCATGTTGCAGAGGACCGCAATCAGTTTTATAGAATAGTTTTCATATTGTCAAAAGATATCAAATTAACCTCTATTTCTATGGTTGTTACATTTTTTCTCAAAACTTATACCTAGGTACGTTATTTATATTCATCGTTACATAACCATACTGTTATATTTATTTGTAGCTATCACTTCTTTATTACAAAATTAACGAACTTATGCATGTACCAATTTCATACTGAAATTAATGTAGTTATTCGACTGGGTATTGTCATATTATTTATTATATATTATTATGGTATTGTATCTTAGTTTTGAGCAACTTTTGTCCGTACATGGTTAGGCACTTTTCTGTATTGTTATTTATTACCTAACTATTTAATGACCTGCTCCCTATATTCCATAAGGAATAATTAGGACTAATAATAATCCCGTATCGAATTATACATACTTAACAATACGCCGCCACGAAATGTTTTGCATTCCCTGTAATAGCAATAATCACGAGAAAAACATTTATAGTCAAGTAGAATATTTCAAGGTGTAAATGGAAATAATCGTTTATTCAATTTTCAGTTTAGATCATCCTACACAATAAAACTTAAAAAATAGGTCATAATTTTCAGCAATAAAAACATTAATCTAAATTTTAAAAAAACTGAACTCGATAAATGTGTGAATGCTTCTCTATTTATTCAACGCTCATGCAAAATAACATTTCCCTCGTTCAGTAATATGTAAAACGCCATGTATTTAATAGCGCATTTACGAAGCTTTGTTTTCTTTTTGCTTTGCATAAATCACTTTTCGATTGAAAATATCTTCCTTCATTTTCCTTTTTTTCCCAAGTTTTCAACCGCTTTATACTTTTTAGTTTTTACCGAGAATAAATTGTATGGCTTCATTATATATTTATTATATGTTCCATCTCCAGCAGCCCTGTTTCAAGGACTCATAATATTGTATGCTCTCGATGTGAGTGTTGTCTAGACATGCCAAGCCTAATTGTTACCTCTGACTTCTCGCAAAACATTGCAGTTTGCACCTTCAGAGCTGTGGAATGAATGCTACCTCAGTTTTTACAAGAACTAAAAATAGGTTTAGCTAGAGACGTTTCCCATATTATTATGGCAACTTCAAATCATTTTTGTATTTTGTTCAATTTTCTTTAGTTTTTGAAAAATTGAAAATTTCCAATGAAGCGTTAATTTGACATGTTTTGAACTTATTCACTTCACGTAAAGCATAACATGATTGTTCGTGCCGTTACTTAAGGCTCCTCTGCAGTCAATCTTCCATATTGAAAAAATAAGAAAAGGTTCTTATGATATAGGTACTGTCTTTATAGTTGAAGCGTTGACTGAATTCGTTCAGTCAACGGTTGAAGTCTAACAAACTATCGATACCGTATATTCTTTGCAATGATGGGAAGAGCTACTAATAACTGTAGGTACTTAAAAAGAATGACTTTATCGGGCTTGTAAATGACATCCGTTGTAGTTGGCATTTGTATAGAAAAAAAGTAAACAGTAGACAGTAGTATGGAAACGTGGAATTATTTTCTAAGACGGTATTTAAAGATTTTATTTCCATATTCTGAGATAATAGAATTATTTTTAAAATAGTGGAGGCGTTTTATAAAGATATTAAATGAGAAACTAAGTTAGGCAACTCAAATGGCACCTTAAATGTCTCGGGCGCCGTTCTCATTAACTCAAAAGAAATTACCTGACGTTATCGTACCCATTATGTTACCCTATTCCCACATTTAGAAAAACCCCATAATTAGATCTCGTTAGGTATTAGTAAATTTTTGTATATTTTTGTGTTCCCGTTAAAAATGGTGCGGCGTACGTGCATAGCTACTATTATATTATATGCAACGTGTATATACAATCCTACTATAGTAAGTACATAATATGTTATACATTCCCTTCAAATTATTGAACCTCTTTTGAAAAAAATTTGTGTAACTAATTGCCATTTCTATACGTCATTAGTACTTTTGATTCTCAGAAAGTACCTATTATCTCTACAAATATGTAATGATATTAATTACCAAAAAAGGGAAAAATTTAGTGGTTCCACCCTAATTGTTACCCTAATTTAGTGTAGGTAAAAACTTCAACTGTAAAGACAGCATATCCGAAGAAAGTTTTGTTATTTTTTCAATATGGAAGATTGGCTACAGAGGAGCCTTGAAAGTTCTAATAATTGTTTTGCATAAATGTAAATTACATGACCATTTTGCAAATTCTACGATCTGATCAATTCTACTCATATCATTACCAAAGGTTAAACACTTCCTGAAGAGGATTTTGCCCCAAGAGTAGATACCATTTCGCAAATGGTTACTATTATAGAAGTATGCAGTTGACTCCTATTCTTCATCATTCGTCACTATTTACTGACGATTAATTAAAAATTTCATAATTGGTTTCTGATTGATAAATTGATTGTTCTTAGCCATGTGACACACTACATTGACAAAAAGAGCGATCTTGACCATTTTGATATTAAACTCACCAAATTTTGAAGAATAACAAGTTGTGGAAAAATTGTTGAGTGTACTCGGCTTTTATTTCACTATAAGGTTGCAATTGACATTTGTCTAAAGTCTGCCTCACTTTCGGTTTGATAGCAATGTAAATCTTACAAGAGTTTTTGGTACTATGTTGCTGGCTCTGCTAAATTCGTTTTACAAATATTCTCCGAAACTAGACATAAATTATTCTGAGGCGAAGCATATTTCAGAAGCTCTAAATATTGTAATGTAAAGACGTATTTCTTTTAATAAAACTCCATACTCTTTTGTAATACCTATTTATAAATGAATGACAATGATTGTTACTGCGTAATTAGAAAAACTGTACATTAGACGAATTACTAAAGAAACAAAAGATCAGTTGCTTAAAGTCTATACTTTAAGCTTAAGAGGCCTGGGCATCGATTCACTGCATATGAAATATAATGTTAACGCGAGCCCTTCTGGAGAGTTTATTTGATAAGATATCTTAGCAATTCAAAAAGTACATTAATCTACAAGAACTTCACTTGAAATTCTTCGGAACAAAATTTGACAATAATTTTATATTTCTTTAAAAAACTGCCCTAAACTATACCAAAAATCACGTTGTTACTTTACGATGGTTTAAAGAGTATTTACGACGCTTTTCAAAAATCTATTCCGAAGGATTTGTAGAACATATACACATGAACCTTCATTTTAAAATTTAGCTTTTTATACTAAAAAATAGCCGCTGTAGAAGGGCTCCAGGATTTCCTTGTATTAGGGTACAAGAAAATACTGCCACCTGGCAGCGGACGGTACAAGTTATTGAAAAGCACGCCTTGTTACAATCGGTCACCTAATTGTTCAGATTTTATTTGTATTCAATATTTGTCATTAGATCTAGTGCTTTTATAAAATTGCAGATCTAATTATTCTTAATATCTTAACTTACGAAAGATTTTACGGAAACTTCTAGTAAATATTATTAATTCAAATACGACTAATTATAGATATGTAATTAGTTGTGGCACTTTGAGCAAATAATAAAATAATTAACTTCCCATTTTTATGACAATTATCAATCTTTTTATCGTTCATTTCACTTACTGGACAACTTTCATTTATTAATTTAGGGAGCTTACATTTTCCCTATACCGCGTAATGTAAACGCGCGCCACTATAACTTTTTAACTATTAACATTTTTCAATTTTTGTTTTTACATATGTGTTTGTCAATACATTATCTAGAAAAACTCCGACCAAATATTTTGTATCTGGAGTAGGTCCCTCAGGAACCTACAATAAAGTTCTTGTCACAGTCATTAAGTGTGTCGTGGCCTTGGTGTGTCATCAATCTCATTAGATATATAATTACATCCTAATAAAAAATGAGGAGAATGCATGTATGAAATAAATGTGTAAATAAAGCATATCTCATTATGCTGATTTGCAAATTTAGATTATGATAGGTGAGGAAATAAAAGCCCTAAAATAAGCCAAAACTACCAAATTTTTGTAGTAAGACGCATTGAGATGGGGTTTTTTGTATTCGCTTCCTAAATTCAATAGGAAACTTTGTACCTACTTTTGATCATGTTTTTTTTTCGAAATTGCATTTGTGCAGCAGAAAACGGATCCTGTAAAATGCATTTTTATAGAAAAAATTCATAACTTCGTTATAAACTTGTAGAATCGACTCAATTCGCGTGCACTGGGGTTTTCGAGGTCACTGATTCCGAATATGACCTCCAAATTGGGTCATCGCTCACCTGGAGCTCAGGATGGCTGAGCAACGTCATCTCCGAAGCTTTTTCTAAAATTCACTTTCAAATGATTCTAGACATCTCATCCGGGGTTTTTTTGGGTTGCTTATTCCAAATCAGGCATCGGCAACCGTCCCCCAGGTACCTGATGCACATCCGGGCATCAATGTCATCCTCCGGAGTTTCACTGAAGTTTCAAGCCTATAAGGAACCGAAAATTGTTTCCCGGGATTTTGAGTCGCTCACACCGAATCCGGTACCGGATAGTTTCTAACGCTTACCTGGTGCACCACACCGGGGTAGCAAGAGCAACGTCATCCTCTAGACTTCTAGAGTTGCGCTTCAATTTTCGTCGGATAACAATTTTCCGTTCCCTCTAGGCTTGAAACGTCGGAGGACCACGTTGATTCCCAGATGCGCGTCATCCAGCACGAGGGAGGGCGGTTGCCGATCCAAAAAACCCCGGATGTCTAGAATCGTTTGAGAGTGAATTTCAGAAAAAGCTTCGGAGATGACGTTGCTCAGTCGTTCTGAGCTCCAGGTTGGCGATGAGCCAATTTGGAGGTCATATTCGGAATCAGCGACCTCTAAAACACCCATAAACCCGAATTGAGTCAATTCTCGAAGTTTATAACGAAGTTATGCATTTTTCTATGAAAATGCATTTTTTTTAAATCGGCCAGAAAGTAGTAGTTTCCGGATTATTTTTAGGCTAGAAAATGTCATTTTGACGGACTGAGCCGGAAAGTCATTGTGATAGTCCGGTAAAAGTTTTACCGGACTCATTTTTACTTTACCGGACTCATTTTTTACTTTCCGGCCTAGAATGGTCAATTGTTCTTCCCGTTTCTGGACGATTTTAAAAAAAATATTGTACGTAATACGTCCCAAAAGTGCTTTTACTGGACTCGCAGGCTTGTAGGACTCGCCTGCGGCTCGTCCTGTAATTTGCCTACTTGTCCAGTAAAAGGTCACTTTCGGGACTTGTTACGTAAACTACTATTTTCAGGATGCATTTTTCACTGCACAAATGCAATTTCGAAAAAAAAACATGATCAAAAGTAGGTACAAATTGAATTTAGGAAGCGAATGCAAAAAACCCTATCTCAATCCGTCTTACTACAAAAATTTGGTAGGTTCAGTCGTTGAGTGAGTGCTTTATTTCCTCGCCCAAAATGCGAGTGCAATTTCACTTTTGAGCGGAAATGATAACAATAAGCTAACTATTTTAATTTTCATTCCTCGTAAATATCACGTGCTGGCATCTTTTTATATTGAGACTACTCTACCAGCTTTTTGCTTATTCAATAATAAAATTGACGTTTACATGAGGTCATCTTAATGATTAGTCAACGATAAATTCCTCTATCTCATTAAAATTATTTCACTTAATGAGTTCTGTGTAGTAAATTTTAATCAAATATTAGAAGTTCTTATAATGCGCATACTCCCGCACAGCCTTTTAAGACTGTAACCAATTAAAATTCAATGAAGTAGACCAGTTTCAAATTCATTTTAATTATGTTAATTATTGGCTAGAAAATAGGTGTGCAATTGTAGCATAAATACACCTTCCACAATTTACCTGCAACTCGCCCCCCAAAAACTATTACCCCTCACACTTAGGTGGTACGGCCTCTTAAGGATATTTACCGAAACAATACGTACACTACGAATTATTTCGAGTTTCCACAATAAGGTACACGAGAATAGACTAATTAAATGGGCAAATTTAATTACAAATTAATGTCTTCCCTCGTTTATGCAATTCTTCATTTTTTTAAATGTTATACGTACCCAAGGTTTATTATAAACCTTAATACGTACCTACCTACATAGTTGATGAAAAACAATTGCTACTAAATTTATTTCTTCTATTTCCATAGGGGAAGAGGGGTAGGAATTTTTGAAGTTGAAAATTATACAAATTCATTATGCATGTTATCAGTCTCTTTCTGGTCTAAGATTTGCACTGATCGGTTGATTTATAGTACATATTTACTGATCAACTTCTATGGTTTTCCCCATTCTTTCTATCTAATCCTGTATGACCACGTAATTAAAGTTTGTCCTATATTGTTAAATAACCACTATTCTCACTTTTGAAAATCACTTATCCTTTACCATAATATTAGCGACAAGATTCAATCCCACGCCCTAATGATTTTCGGTAAAGAACTCGACCAAAATCGCCACGAATAGGTTGCATGACTTAGCAATTTTCGGTTATGTCTCAGCGTACATAACTAGTCCATCCAGCACGTATTTTGGATGGTTGTCAGAGCGGAGGCTTCCACGAATGAGGGCGAAACGTTGACTTTTTCAACATTGACACGGTCCTACACCGGAGATTGGCCTCCCTAGATTCTTAGATAAAAATAACCCCATTGTCCGATGAAAACTACCGTAACGACACAACACAAGCTTTATCCGATACACACCAAATCGTACATATTCTTAGGATAACGTAAGAGAAAAGAGGGTCTGAATAGCCCCCTAGTGGACATTATCAGTCCTTTATCCTCTTGAAGCAATCAGGACAGTAGATACAATATGATGAAATGAATTGACCATCAAGATAGCCCCTTGTACGATTGAAGGATTGTAACCGTAAAATAAACACGCTGAGACAACCTGTGCATGCAAGAATGGCATAAATTTTACCATACGGGGGGGGGGGGGGCAAGATTTCTACGCCCTATCCCCTGCTCACACACGCAACTTGAGTACAACATAATGGTACTTTCGTCCTGATAATAAATTTCATTTGTCAAAATAACGATATTCCTTGCACTTATAAGTTTCCTTCATTTACATTTTATACTATAAAAAATTTGTTTAACTGTGATTCAGGTACAGAGATATAGATATTGCAACACCAAGAAGGGGTTGGTGCTAATGTGATAACGCCACATTTGACAGTTCTTAGCTTCTTACGGCAACAAGGATGTCAATTAAGCGAATTCGAGAGAGGTCGAATTATTGGTTTGTGCGAAGCTTGTTTCTCTTTTGGGGAAATTGCTAACAGCTTACGAAATCGGTCTACTGTAATGCGAATATAATATCGTGCATGGTTTGAAGATGGCCAGGAAGGTGGTAAAAGAGGAACCGGAGCTTCAATAAGAACAAAATAGCGTCAAGATCGTCGTTTAAGACAATTGGCATTTAGAGACCGATTATCCTCTACTCGGGCAATGGTTTGGTGAAAATGATTACTTACCAATGTAAAGTTTGTCGCTGAATCGGAAGTTTTGGGTTATCCTCATATCGTCCGCAACTTGTGCTTCCTTTGACTGCGCAACATTGTCGGCAACGGTTACAATGGTGCCGTGAAAGATCGCATTGGAATCTTGAATGGCGTCGTGTTGTCTGTAGTGACGAATCTAAATGTTGACTGTTGTTTAGGCATATACACTACAGTCGTATGAGAGTCATAAGAAGGCGTGGTGAACGAGGTTTTCCTAGAACTTCTTTGAACCCAGATTCATCTTTTGCCCTAGCCTCCAAGATCTCCAGATCTTTCTCGCACTGAACAAGTGTGAAACAAAATGGGTAGAAGGTTGTAACACTTGGAGCGTCCTCCTTTGATTTTAGAGGCTTTGAGACACGAGCTGCAATTTGCATGGAAGGCAATACCCCAAGACATGACAAACCACCTTATTCAATAAATGTCACGGCGTGTAAATGAATGTGTAAATCAGAGAAGCCGCACCACACAGTATTAACAATCATTATAAAATTTTCCTTAACTATTAAACATTAAAGATTTTCCTCCCAAATTGTGATCACTAAAACAAATTTCGTCCAGAAATTCCAACCCCTTCTTGCTGTTGCACTCAGTATATTATTTACTACTACATTAATTAGGTAAACCACAAATGCTTCCTTAATAAAAATAAATTGTTTAGAATTGATGGAATATAATTGGTTTCATCAGTTAAAATTTTTTCATCCTTTTTTATACTCGTCTCAATTTACTCTTGGGCGTTTTCAACTTTATATAGGTCGATATGTCTTTTGGTTACGTCTTATAGTTGTGGGCGTTTAATCCTTAGAGGGTAAATTAGTTAGACTTTACTTTATATACCTACATAAGGGGGTTGACGCATCGTCCTAATTTAGTGAAAGTAAAAGACATGTAAAAGTAATTTTTAAAACGGATTTTAGTAGTTTCGTGATAAGGTAATTTTCTAAAATAAGAATTTCCCAACATTCTCATAGAATTAAATCAACAATAATGATAAAAATAATGACGTAACTTTAAAATGTTAGAATTTTCCATTGAGAATAAAATACTAGCATCGTTGTAGTCAAGATAGTTTACCAGAAACACGTTGACAAGTATTAAAAAAGTGAATTAGAATTTTGTCGGCGAAAATTAGGGTTTTTAGAGAATGGATACTTTTTATGTAAAAGGAAAAACGCGCACTTTTATGCATTTAATCAAGTTGTTAATTTAAGCAGACTCGTATATTAAAAACGATTCACCTTCTTCTGTCATAACCGGGGGGTGATTTTAGGGGTCGAAGTCCACTCTGAAATTACGATTTACAGATTGTATGGTCTCTCAAACGATGTCCCCCATTTTATTTTTCTATGTTCTATAGGTACTATATAGGTACCTAAACATATGGTTACATTTACGATTTCGTCCCATATTCGTCACTCTTGTCAGTGTGAAATACAAAACAGACAATATTTAAAAGTTCCTAAAGAATGGATTACCACATTGAAATTCCATCATAGAAATAACACTACGACATGTATGTACAAATATTACCTGGTTTTACAACACATACAGTATACACCCTTCGCACACTTGCACGCTGTCGTTAGTCAGTAACAGATACTTTTCTCTTAAGCCGAATAGGTCTCGGAGATGATTTCCCAGAAAAGAACAGGAGTACAGGCACAAATTCGAATGTTACAATAGCAATTGATTCTGCTCTTGGAAATATATCTTTGTTTGGTTGTTTCATTTTCTTTGTATGTGGTCCTATTAAGCTAGCAGTGTCACGTTTTTTTTTTCAAATTATTTATTAATGGCACAAATTAGCACAAAATAAGCACTAAATAATCGATTTTGCTTACCAGAGGTATAAACTTGTTTGAAAAACACATAATAATGTAGTACCAACTTAGTAAAATAGAATTCTAAGCAATAAATCATTGTGAGCAGACAAGCTAAGCAGGGCTCTTGTTATCACGTGATGTGGCAGGGAACTCCACTGTGATCTTCAAGCTGAAGAGGGATGATTGAGAAGGCGGTGACACATATGCTTCGTCGTACACAGCCCCTAATTGGTACCGATTGGTCATTTTAACCATCACAGCCATTGAGTTCTTTCCGTTAACTCAGTCGTTTTTTTAACCTAATCTAATAAGAGGGAGGAGGGGAATAGTTGCAATTTCGGTCACCAGTCATTCTAAAATGATCGCCAAATAAGCGTAAAAGATGCGATGAAATAAGCCTAAATTTTATTGCAGAGAAACATCAATAGATTTATAGGGCTAGAATTAACAATGCCCATCGAATATTCGTCCCTTATACAGTGTTTTCGTCAATGTCTAACCCCACGTGATCAATTTTAAATTTCGCGCTTTAAATATGCTTTCTCTAGGTTGGTAGTTGTTGAGCAGGTCGAAGAAAAACAATTACTAAGGGCCGGTTGTACATCTGCGGTTTAAGCCAAAGCTTTTGTGAACCGAGTATAAATTTGAACTCCGGTTTAAGTGTGGTTTGCGTCACCTTGCGTTGTACAAGCCATGGTTCAGTTGAACCAACAAATGCTTATATTTCCAAGCAGTTGGCAATGCTTACGCTTACTTACTGTCAAAAAAAGCTTTTTTTTACTTATTATTAAAGGTTAGTTTTATATAGTAGTATCAAACGTTAAGAATGGATAACCAAAACAAAAGGGCACATAATTTTAGCGCATGTGAGGAAAAAAAACTTATTGATTTAGTAAAACAAAATAAATCAATTTTGGAAAACAAATTATCAAATACCGATTTAAATAAGAAAAAGTGTGATGTGTGGATAAAAATTGAACAAGAATTTAATAGTACCAGTGGACAAACTTTTCGTTCCTCGCAAACCCTTAAAAAGAAATACGAAAATATTAAAAAACGAACAAAACAAAAATTTGCCGACGAAAAGTGTTATGTAAAAGGAACAGGTGGTGGTCCTCCTAGAGAAATACAGATTGATGAAATCGATTTGGATGTGAGAGAAATTCTGGGCACTCGGATTGATGGGCTCCCGTCAAAGTTTGATGATGATGTAATGGAGAAAGAGGAACTAATTGTTGAAGATGGCATTTCGATAGAGATTCCAGTTTTGAATGTGACAGAAGGTGTATACATATGTAATATGTTTATTACAATATATTGAATTATTATGTTATTGTTCATTTTATTAATTTTATGAAAATATTTCAGAGTTGTCGCTTCAACAGAGGTCCACACCATTTGCACATGATCATATTTATGGGTTATCATCATGCACTCTTCAACCAAAACAACAAATTGTAAATAGTAATACCTACTTGAAATATTTGAAAATTGCAAATATTCTATAAATGTATTTCAGGTTGTAGCAGTATACTGTCAGGAAATGTATCCAATAGTAATAATGGTAAATAAAAATAAATTTATTATATATATATATATATATATATATATATATATATATATATATATATATATATATATATATACATCCCGCTATACACTGGACGTCCTTTCATAGTCAGAACATGAGACGTCCACGAGATATAATAGCAATTCGTTAATATACATTGAAGTATATACAACTAACCGGAATTACCTATAACGCACGCTAAAAGGTTGACCTAAAAAAAAAATTTACCTTTCATCGTGACATCCATCGAACGTCATTTTACTGGGGAGACATTCGACGTCCAGCGATATTCATTTGTTTTTATGACTTTAAGAATTTGCTATTCATTCGACGTCCAGCAATGTTGCAACATTTAACGCGTGTCTTTACCCTTGAGTAAGCGTTTGGTATTTAAATTTAAATTTAAAAATAGGAAGTTCCGTATGCACAGTAGAGGATATATTATGCGTATTTAAACAACAAATGAAAAATCGGAATACACCCAATATTCAAGTCTATTTATCAGTGTGCTTGAACTTTCGCCTGCCGGTTCCAATAACAATTTTTTTAAGATTTAAGATCCGTTGATCATCCAAAATTTTGAGTCAAATTTCACACATTGCGCCTTTTTCCCAAGTCAGGTATTCACGGTCAAAACTATTGGCAAAGATTGCAAAACAAAAATTCTTTCAAAAACATGCACAACCTATTTGATTACGATATAAGATGCATTGACCAAGTTGATCATCCAAAATTTTGAGTTAATCAAAAGACAAAATTGTAAGGTTCAGTACCAAATTTCCTTGAGCAACTCGTCATAATTATTGCGCTGTGGCTCCCCATTGTTTATAGTCAAATTTAACACATTTTGCCTTTTTCCCAAGTCAGGTATTCATGGTCAGAACCATTGGAAAATGTTGTTCACCAAAAATTCTTTCAAATACATGCGCAACCTATTTGTTTACAATATAAGATGCATTGACCAAGTTTATCATCCAAAATTTTGAGTTAATCAAAAGACAAAATTGTAAAGTTCAGTAACAAATTTCCTCGAGCAACTCTTCATTATTATTGCGCTGTGGCTCCCCATCGTTTATAGTCAAATTTCACACATTTCGCCTTTTTCCCAAGTCAGGTATTCACGGTCAAAACTATTGGCAAAGATTGCAAAACAAAAATTCTTTCAAAAACATGCACAACATATTTGTTTACGATATAAGATGCATTGACCAAGTTGATTATCCAAAATTTTGAGTTAATCAAAAGACAAAATTGTAAAGTTCAGTAACAAATTTCCTCGAGCAATTCTTCATGACTATTGCGCTGTGGCTCCCCATCGTTTATAGTCAAATTTCACACCTTTCGTCTTTTTCCCAAGTCAGGTATTCACGATCAAAACTATTGGAAAATGTTGCAAACCTATTTGTTTAGGATATAATATGCATTGACCAAGTTGATCCAATATCATCCAAAATTTTAAGTTAATCAAAAGATAAAATTGTAAGGTGGAGTAACAAATTTACTCGAGCAACTCGTCATAATTATTTCGCTGTGTCTCCCCATGGTTTTTAGTCAAATTTCACACATTTCGTCTTTTTCCCAAGTCAGGTATTCACGGTCAGAACCATTGGAAAACGTCGCACAGCAAAAATTCTTTCAAATACATGTGCAACTTATTTGTTTAGGATATAAGATGCATTGACCAAGTTGATCATTCAAAATTTTGAGTTAATCAAAAGGCAAAATTGTAAGGTTCAGTAGCAAATTTCTTCGAGCAACTCGTCATAATTATTTCGCTGTGTCTCCCCATCGTTTTTAGTCAAATTTCACACCTTTCGTCTTTTTCCCTAGTCAGGTATTCACGGTCAAAATTATTGAAAAAGGTTGCAAGCCAAAAATTCTTTCAAATACATGGGCAACTTATTTGTTTACGATATAAGATGCATTGACCAAGTTGATCACCCAAAATTTTGAGTTAATCAAAAGGCAAAATTGTAAGGTTCAGTAGCAAATTTCCTCGAGCAACTCGTCATAATTATTGCACTGTGGCTCCCCATCGTTTATAGTCAAATTTCACACATTTTGCCTTTTTCCCAAGTCAGGTATTCATGGTCAGAGCCATTGGAAAAGGTTGTACAGCAAAAATTCTTTCAAATACATGCGCAACCTATTTGTTTAGGATATAAGATGCATTGACCAACTTGATCCAATATCATCCAAAAGTTTAAGTTAATCAAAAGATAAAACTGTAAGGTGGAGTAACAAATTTCCTCGAGCAACTCGTCATAATTATTTCGCTGTGTCTCCCCATCGTTTTTAGTCAAATTTCACACCTTTCGTCTATTTCTCTAGTCAGGTATTCACGGTCAAAATTATTGAAAAAGGTTGCAAGCAAAAAATTCGTTCAAATACATGTGCAACCTATTTGTTTACGATATAAGATGCATTGACCAAGTTGATCACCCAAAATTTTGAGTTAATCAAAAGGCAAAATTGTAAAGTTCAGTAACAAATTTCCTCGAGCAACTCGTCATAATTATTGCACTGTGGCTCCCCATCGTTTATAGTCAAATTTCACACATTTTGCCTTTTTCCCAAGTCAGGTATTCATGGTCAGAGCCATTGGAAAAGGTTGTACAGCAAAAATTCTTTCAAATACATGCGCAACCTATTTGTTTAGGATATAAGATGCATTGACCAAGTTGATCCAATATCATCCAAAAGTTTAAGTTAATCAAAAGATAAAACTGTAAGGTGGAGTAACAAATTTCCTCGAGCAACTCGTCATAATTATTTCGCTGTGTCTCCCCATCGTTTATAGTCAAATTTCACACATTTTGCCTTTTTCCCAAGTCAGGTATTCACGGTCAGAACCATTGGAAAAGGTTGCCCAGCAAAGATTCTTTCAAATACATGCGCAACCTATTTGTTTACGATATAAGATGCATTGACCAAGTTCATTCAATATCATCCAAAATTACATGCGCAACCTATTTGTTTACGAAATAAGACGCATTGACCAAGTTGATCATCCAAAATTTTGAGTTAATCAAAAGACAAAATTGTAAAGTTCAGTAACAAATTTCCTCCAGCAACTCTTCGTTATTATTGCGCTGTAGCTCCCCATCGTTTATAGTCAAATTTCACACATTTCGCCTTTTTCCCAAGTCAGGTATTCACGGTCAAAACTATTGGAAAAGATTGCAAAACAAAAATTCTTTCAAATACATGCGCAACCTATTTGTTTACGGTATAAGATGCATTGACCAAGTTGATCATCCAAAATTTTGAGTTAATCAAAAGGCAAAATTGTAAGGTTCAGTAGCAAATTTCCTCGAGCAACTCGTCATAATTATTGCGCTGTGGCTCCCATCGTTTATAGTCAAATTTCACACATTTCGCCTTTTTCCCAAGTCAGGTATTCACGGTCAAAACTATTGGAAAAGATTGCAAAACAAAAATTCTTTCAAATACATGCGCAACCTATTTGTTTACGGTATAAGACGCATTGACCAAGTTGATCATCCAAAATTTTGAGTTAATCAAAAGACAAAATTGTAAAGTTCAGTAACAAATTTCCTCCAGCAACTCTTCGTTATTATTGCGCTGTAGCTCCCCATCGTTTATAGTCAAATTTCACACATTTCGCCTTTTTCCCAAGTCAGGTATTCACGGTCAAAACTATTGGAAAATGTTGCAAACCAAAAATTCTTTCAAATACATGCGCAACCTATTTGTTTACGATATAAGATGCATTGATCAAGTTGATCATCCAAAATTTTGAGTTAATCAAAAGGTAAAATTGTAAGGTTCAGTAGCAAATTTCCTCGAGCAACTCGTCATAATTATTGCGCTGTGGCTCCCCATCGTTTATAGTCAAATTTCACACATTTTGCCTTTTTCCCAAGTCAGGTATTCACGGTCAGAACCATTGGAAAAGGTTGCACAGCAAAAATTCTTTCAAATACATGCGCAACCTATTTGTTTAGGATATAAGATGCATTGACCAAGTTGATCCAATATCATCCAAAATTTTAAGTTAATCAAAAGATAAAATTGTAAGGTGGAGTAACAAATTTACTCGAGCAACTCGTCATAATTATTTCGCTGTGTCTCCCCATCGTTTTTAGTCAAATTTCACGCCTTTTGCCTTTTTCCCAAGTCAGGTGTTCACGGTCAAAACTATTGGAAAAGGTTGCAAAACAAAAATTCTTTCAAATACATACGCAACCGATTTGTTTGCGATATAAGATGCATTGACCAAGTTGATCATCCAAAATTTTGAGTTAATCAAAAGACAACATTGTAAGGTTCAGTAACAAACTTCCTCGAGCAGCTCGTCATAATTATTGCGCTGTGGCTCCCCGTCGTTTTTAGTTAAATTTCAAATACATGCGCAACCTATTTGTTCACCATCAAACAAATGTTAAGCAAGACGGTAATCCGTAATGTTGAACCCACCAACAATGACTTTTGGTCTATCAACACCATCAACTCGCCCACCTAGACACTCGCTAAGTATCTGGCCAATTTATTTGACGTATTACATGCCGCACGCCATCACACATTCTGAACTCCGCCGGTCATTCAACGCATCTCCGATCTTCGCTTGAATCCCCAAGATCTTCTTGTGAGCTTCGATGTTACGTCTCTATTTACCAAAGTTCCCATCATGAATTCTATTTCTGAAGGGTCGCATTAGTTTTCTTCTATTTATTTTCAGCTGTGGGGTAAGTGTAACGAACAAGTTTCTGGCGCTGTTGTGCGTTCTGTGCTCTCGCCGGTAGCTAACGTCTTCTGGCGGCGTTTTTCGTATCGTTCGTTTTGGAATCTTTTCATCTTCAGTTCAAAGTGTGGTACAATAGACATGTCGATGATACCTTCTTAATTTGACCACACTGTTATGACGCTTGGTTGGAATTCCAAGATCATCTTTAAGTACCCAACATCCCGACATCAAGTTTACCATGGAAGTTGAGGCTAAAGGATCACTTCCTTTTCGCGATGTCTTAGTCACACATGTTCCAGAGTGTGCAGTTTAGTATAGTGTGTGTGTTCCCGTTGGTTCATTTGGAAAGAGTTTTTATATAAACCAAATAATCACGAATCCTCCCTCATGAATAACATTTATTATGATTAAATTGGAAATCGAAGTGGATAAAATTAATAAATTGATTAAGCTTACGACATGTTTCGACTACCTATATGGTGTCATCATCAGGTCTAGTGTAATGTTGATGTAGAAATGGAGTAATGGGCATGAATGAAGCGAAGTAAACATTTCAAAAAATTACAAATTGATCATTGAAATAGATAACGTCGAGTCAGTCCATCAATGGTTGCTGAAAAACGGAAGCCAATAGGAAGGTCAGCCGCAGGTTATAATGGGAAACGAATAATAATAAGTTAAACAAAAGGCGAAGCCCCAACTTATTTGGTTATTATCAGTTCACCCCATTTGGAGATATATCACTTTACCACCAGAATATGGATCCTATCAATTTAAAGAGTTTTTATATTTTATTATGTAAGTAATAAAACTCGACTTTTTCAACATGAAAACGGTCCTGGCCTGAAGATCGTTTTTATTTTACCGAATCTGGCCGTGGAAGCCTCCGCTCTGACATAATTTATTTGTTTATTACTGATAATTTATTATTATATTTGGAAAAAATAACGTAACAAACTATTTGCATTAAATAAATTTTAACTTTGATGTGTCTAAGAGTAGGTATAATTGGGTTCAGGCATGTTTTTTTTTACAGTTCCGCAAAGAAATAATATTGGTTAGTAGGTAGTACTTATTTGCCAGTTAATTTTAATTGTTAAACGGTATTAGGCATTAGACCAGGATATTATAGTTCAGCAGTTAATTATTTATTTATTCGATATTTGGCAAGCTAATTTTAATGTCGCATTTCTCCTCAAATGATTTAGGTAATTGCAATTGATACGACCAACAATTTAAAAAGAAAGGTGCAGTACAAATCGTCGCGTCGGTTTCATAAAACATCGGTGTTGATTCTATTTATAACATGTAGAATAAAGATTGCGGCGTTGCCATGTTTTCGGACGTCCGATTCCCTTAACATCGTAGCTAAATGTATAATGACAATATACGCGAATCGAATTTAGCGCCCTCTTTATAAAATTTTGTGAACTCAAATCGTATATTTTTTTTCATATAGGCACCATCGGACGTCCATACGAAATTTTGACAATCGACTTAGATGGCGGTACATGGCTCAAAAAAAAATTATTAAGGAATTCCATCCGACGTCCGTATATTGGACGTCGTATGTCACATGGACGTCGGATGTATAGCAAATCGCCAATGTAAGGACGTCGGATGGATAGCGGGATATATATATATATATATATATATATATATATATATATATATATGTACAGCGTGCCCTACAGCAATAGTTATCCGGCAACATTGCAACGGTATATTTCAGAATAAATTTTATTGCGGTACGTACGGTTGTCACTTCCCTGTGTTTATACATATATAGTATTGCAATACGTCCCTCTTTTGTATTGCTATAATGCCATATACGTACCTATACCTATACTGGTTTATTGCTCGTTTAATGCATTGATAAATTAAATATGTATGACGTTATACTTATAATCTTGTTATCTTCAAAAATTATATAAAATACATACTGCAAACAGCCACCTTTAAGAATGGTTGAAGGAAATGGAATTGTAATAAGTAACCTTTGAAAATTAAGAACAACGTATTATTTAGCGTTGATTATACTATGGCAAAAAGAAAGTTTCTGTTTAATCTTTTATTACAAAGTTAATAGTCTTGGATATTTGTTCCATTATTTCATATATTTGACATTTTAAAATGTAATAAAAAATGTTGGTGCTTGATATGTTGCATAACCCCTTCATATAAGGATTGATAAGTAACACGACTACACGACCGGAACATCTGTTTACCTTCGGTTTTTAATACGTTGAAGTATTGTAGATGACTCTCTAGTCGCTTAATTTTCAATTAAACCAAGAATCCTTTGGTATTATCACAGATGAAAAGTATATTTTCATCTGTGGTAATATGATTCAGTGCGTAATACTACAATATCACTTTTTTGCGATTTTTAGCCAATTTCGAAAATTGTGCACTTTTTTGAACTCCGGTGCCTCGGTAAATATGGGATCAAAATATGTTTGACTAGTGAAAAGTATAGGAAATTTAACGCTTTCAGATACATACCAAAACAATGGAGGGAGGTAAAAATTATTTTTATCCCCAAACCTATCAAAGGTGACTACTCCACACCCAAAGCTTATCGTCCAATCAGTCTAATGTCTTTTCTTCTAAAGACACTTGAAAGATTGTGCGACAGACACATAAGGGATACGGCGCTAACACGATTTCCGCTGCACCCTAACCAACACGCATACTCTCCAGGAAAATCTACAGAATCAGCCCTGCACTGTGTTGTAGGGCTGATTGAAAGATCGTTGGACTCTAAACAGTCCACACTGGGAGCATTCATAGACATAGAAGGGGCGTTTGACAAAACAACCTTCAAATCAATTGAAATTGCCTTACGCCACCATGGCATAATAGAGGTCGTACGCGGCTGTATTGTGCAACTGCTGAAACTCAGAGCGGTGCACATCAGCGTCGGCGATAAAACACTAAGGTGCACAGTAGTGAGAGGATGCCCCCAAGGTGGGGTGCTGTCACCACTTCTGTGGAGCATAACGGTAAATAGCCTCCTTTGTCGCCTTAACGACAACGGCTACTACACCTTAGGTTATGCGGATGATCTATCCATCCTAATAACCGGCAAATTTATGGGTACTCTGTCCAGTCTGATGCAATCAGCTCTCAGAGTAACCGAAGAATGGTGCAAGGAACACTCCCTGTCCATAAACCTGACAAAAACGGAGGTAGTTCTCTTCACAAGGAAAAGGAAGATAGAGGGCCTTCGAGCTCCTCTACTCTTCTGAAAACATCTCCAGTTTTCAGGGTCAGTGAAGTACCTAGGTATTACACTTGACAATAAACTGAACTGGAGCAAGCACATCCAGCTTAAAGCGGTGAAATCAAACAGGGCTTTCTGGCAATGTCGCCGCGCTATCGGAAGACTTTGGGGCCCATCCCCAAAGGCTATCCTGTGGTTGTACACCGCCGTGATAAGACCCATGTTCTGCTATGGAGCAATTGTCTGGTGGCCTAGAACCAGACTATCCACAACCAAAGCACTGTTCAATCATGTGCAAAGATTAGCTTGCCTTGCATGCACAGGCGCAATACGAACAACCCCCACAGCCGTCATGGAAGCCATCCTGGGTCTGCCTCCACTGGATATCCACGTGAGAGAGCAGGCCACTCTGGCAGCCTTGCGTCTGAGAAATAAGGGGTTGTTGAACAGTAAAGGCACTGAGGTGGGTCACTCTCGAATTCTTGGCGAGGCAGTCAAGCGACTACCTATACTAGAAGCACGATCGGACTCCCTCATACCTCGATTTATACTAGGGAAAAACTACCACATCTTCCTTGACGTGGAAGTGGCATCCCAACCAGACATATCCATCTTCACGGATGGATCCAAAACAATGGAAGGAACAGGTACAGGTGTGTACTCACAAGAACTGAACTTCCATATCAGCCAACCACTAGGCAAAATCTCGACTGTCTTTCAGGCAGAGCTAGCAGGTATCACGCTTAGTGCAAAAACAATTCTTATGCACAGCATAAAGAATAAAATCATCAGGATCTCGAGTGACAGCAGAGCGGCTCTGCAGGCACTAGATCAATACAAACTCACCTCTAGGCTGGTTTCCGAGTGTCACCAGGCACTAGAGCAAGTAACTAACAGTAATACCCTTGAGCTTGTATGGGTTAAAGGGCACACTGGAATAATAGGCAATGAAAAAGCCGACAAGTTAGCCCGACTGGCCTCAAAACAACCGTTTTATGGTCCAGAGCCGGCTCTTCCACTTACAGTATCAACTGTAAACAACCTAATAACTCAAGACACCCAAGCCCAGCACAGGGCTAGGTGGAACTTGATGTTAGACTGCCGCCACGCGAGAGAGGCCTTCAGAGGACCATCTCGTAGCCTGGCGCGCTTTTGCACAGGGCTGTCCAGAAAGAACCTGCGGTTACTTGTGGGTATACTTTCTGGGCACTGTAAACTTAACAAGCACATGCACCGCATGGGCCTGGTAGACTCACCATCCTGTAGGGGATATTTACAATTTAGTTGGCAGATTTACGAATCAAATTGCTAGGGACAGATTTTCATGAAACAATTCGCTTTACTCTTAACTGATTTTTACTATACATAGTTTTGAAAAATATTGTGATACTGATAACTGATAAGTGGTAATTATTACAGTTTTTGCAAAATGCAATTTGTTTAAGTTGAAAGGCCATAAGATATGCTATCAAATTCTGTTCCTTCCTTGAAGTACAAGTATTGATTTTTATACTCAAAGACAGGCCCGACAAGAGGGGGGGGGGGGGCAGAGGGGGCAAATTCCCCGGGCCCGTCCCTCCTGTAAGGGCCCGTACGCTGTACGCAAGCCAGGATAAATAATACAATTTAGTGTAGGTAATTCACATTTTACCACGGATACTTACATTTCATATTATATGAGGGGAGATTTTTGTATTATCTACCTAGCCATGATGAAAACAAGTGACGATCGTAAATTTTTGTTGTCAAGTTGTTGTGACATTTTGACGGTTACTGACCAAATTTGGTTCACATCCAATAAGTTTTGTTGTTTTTGTGGTGCCATAACTGACAAAATGAGTGAAATTCAGCTAGAACACAGAAGCCTAATTAAATTCTTGACGCAGGAAGGAAATGGACCCAAGGATATTCTCCAAAGGATGATTAATGTGTATGGGGAAGATGCGCCGTCTTATTTTGCAATAAAATTTTAGTCCAAACAATTTCGATGGGGTAGTAGGGAATCGATTCTATATGACCCAAGATGCGGAAGGGCTGTTGAAGCAAGAACCAACGAAAACATCAAGAAAGTTGAGGTAATGGTCCTAGCAGATCGAAGAATAAGAGCTGCAATAACCGATGCTGAAGTAGGGATATCGAAAACTACAGTCTTAAAAATTTTGCATGAAGATTTAGGAATGAATAAGGTCTCAGCGCATTGGATTCCGAAATTGCTTAGTCCCAAAGAAAAACTCTGTCGGCAAGAAATTTGCGAAGAAAATTTGAGAGCTTTGGCTGAAGACGAATAGTTGTTTTCGAAAATCATAACAGGGGATCAAACGTGGGTGCATCATTGGGATCCACCTACAAAACAAGAGTCATTGCAGTGGGTCTACAAAGGATCTCCACCGCCGAAGAAGGCAAGAATGCAGAATTCATCCGTAAAGCTGATGGCGACAGTGTTTTGGGATATAGAAGGAATCTTACTGATCGAATATATGCAAAAAGGTTCTACAATAACAGGAGAAGTTTATAAAGAGACAATCAGAAACTTGAAAACTGCCATACAACAAAACAGGCACCACAACTGCGATCAAAAGATTATGCTGCTTCATGACAATTGGAGAGTCCACAAAGCTCGCAAAGTCCGTGAAGTAATTGACGAATGCGGTTTTGTAGAGATGGAACATCGAGCTTACAGCCCAGACTTTGCACCGTGTGACTACTCTTTCCCAAATTAAAAAAGCACTTGAGGGAACGCCGTTTTGTCGCGGATAAAGACGGGAAGAAACCAGTGGAGGAGTTTTTTGAGGACTTATCAAAAGAATTTTTTTGGAACGCATAGCCTTATTGGAAAACCGTTGGCATAAATGTGTGACCGTTAATCGATCATACTTATGTTGGAAAATAAAATATTACTTTTCTCCCAACTCTTTTCTTTCATAGTTAGGTAGATAATATAAAAATCTCCCTCGTAACTTACTTAATTATTTTTCATATTTTTTCTTGCAAAATACGATATGTCTGCATGTAAAAATTTAGGGACCTTAAGCGGGGGCCCGCAGACGAGCGTAGTCACCGGCCCCGAGCTAACTCTCGACGGCCCTGTTCAAAGATCAAATACCCCTATGCAGTATGCATTTGAACAATAAGCAGTTTTACTATATCTACCCCAAGGTCAACTAGATCTAGAAACCGATGCTTCCCGCTTTTTGTATACGTATTTAGAAATACAGTTGTAGAAAACGTGAGCATTGTAAAGAAAGGATGTACATGCTCTGTCTTTGTTTTACACAGAAGGATATTTATTTAATTTTTGTAACGCTCGTTTAGTGCGCGTCATAAACTTCATTTTGTTATCGTTTTGTATGTCAAATGTCAACCTTAGGTTAAATCTAACCTAAGATTAGTACGGTAGATTAAGGACATTTTTTGCTGGAATCGCGCTATTAATGATAAAAGCACCAAAATTTGAGGAAACGTTCATTTTGATATAAGGAACAAAATAAAACCGGGCGGCATTCTCAAAAACCCCCCTGGCGGATTCGGCAGGGGCGGAAAGGGGCGGAGGGGGTGAAGCATGGTTAAATGCGTATTGCAAGCAAACGGTAAGAGCTGGAGCTTTTTAATAAAAACCAGTAGATGCGTAATTAAAGTGTCTATGTAATATGTTTCTAGTATATTTTTCGTATACATATGTACAGGATGTCACGAAAATCACGAAAAACCCAATAAAATCGCCTTTGTTGCGATTAAAAACGGTCCTATGTATCGTAATAGAATAAACGGCATTGGCTCAGCTAATGAAACCCGATTTGATAGTTACTGACAATAACTATATATATCTAATAACATAATAACAATAACACAATAACAAAAAATAAAAAATAACAATAAGTGAATATGCAGTTAACGTTGTTGAGCCATACATTCGATCACAACTGAACACCACAAGCCGTTTGGACATTGTATGGGACACGTACATTCCAGACAGTTTGAAATGACAAACCAGGACAAAACGAGGAACTGGTGTTCGCAGTACGGTTAATGGCAGTAATGTTGCTCCTCGTGACTGGCAGAAATTTCTGCAAAATGCAGAGAATAAGCAAAAGCTAATTCAATTACTCACCAATCACTTGCGAAACATGAAAGTGGAAGATAAGACTTTGATAGTAACATCTGATGAATCCGCTTTTTGCACATCGAACGAGCCAATACAAAGTCTATATCCATGTACTCACGGGGAAGCTGATACCCGTATGCTGCTTCATGCTCTTCATGCTGCAAATAATGGGTACAACTCTATCATGATCCGAACAGTTAATACTGATGTTGTTGTGCTTGCAATAGCTGCATACCAAGAACTCAAAATCCAGAGGCTGTACGTTTGTTTTGGCATGGGAGATCACATAAAGTACTTATCGATTCATGAAATCACTCATCGACTTCAGCCAGAGATGTGGAAAGTTCTGCCATTATTTCATGCCTTCACAGGTTGTGACACCGTTTCAGCATTCGTTGGACATGGAAAGAAAACAGCATTTGCCGTGTGGAAAACCATGCCAGAACTCACAAGCACATTCATGGAGCTGTATGACCAACCTGATACGATTCCAACTCACGTATTCAATACAGTAATGAGATTTGTCATCCTAATCTACGACGGAACCAGCGCAGAGACCGACCTCGACAGTTGCAGAAAGCACATCTGCACAACGAAAGGAAACAAACTGTTTGAATCTCTTCCGCCCACACGTTCAGCACTTATGCAACACTTGAAGCGTGCCGTTCTACAGGTCGTTCACATATGGGGTCAGCAGTTGGCTAGTGATCCTCAGGTACCGTCACCTAGAGCATTGGGGCTGGACCAAGGACAAAGAAAGCAGCTTGTGGAAGCCCTTCTGGACCGAACTTCAACCTGTTGCCAAAAGCTGTGCAGAGTTAATAAAATGTGGCTGCAAGACCAACTGCGCCTTCAACTGTAAATGTGCTAAGGCCAACATCCTATGCACAACTCTCTGTGTCTGCCAAGGGAAATGTGGTGATGACCTCAATTTACCCTAGCAACAACAACTCTAATAAGACCATTACAGGTCAGTGTACAAAATTGCTTAGTGAATAGTCTTTGTTTCTTCAGCATTTTTTTTGTTTTAGGGCCTAATTCACTTGTTCATAACTGTCTTGAAAAGTTATATTGCATTGGATTTTTGAGCTACCCTGTACAGTACACTTATGAGAAAGGCTACTCTATAACTGTATAATGCAATTATGCTTTTAAAAACTACTTAACTGGCCGTTAATTCTATCGCGAAATATTGGACCGCTTTAACGCTGCGATAATGCCGAATTTTGGAATATTCGTGATTTTTAGGACATCCTGTACATATACGAAAAATATACTAGAAACATAATACATAGACATTTTAATTACACATCTACTGGTTTTTATTAGAAAGCTCCAGCTCTTACCGTTTGCTTGCAATACGCATTTGACCATGCTTCACCCCCTCCGACCCTTTCCGCCACTGCCGAATCCGTCAGGGGGGTTTTTGAGAATGCCGCCCGGTTTTATTTTGTTCCTTATATCAAAATGAACGTTTCCTCAAATTTTGGTGCTTTTATCATTAATAGCGCGATCCTTGCCCTAATCTATCGTACTAGATGTCAACAAATGGAACATCCATAAAGTTAAGCACAGTGTTACTGCAAAAGTCTAAAGAAAATAATTAATATTGTCATTTAATTAATTGGTAGGTACATTTTACATTTAGGTATTGCTTCTATTTAAGCCAGTAATTGATTTGTAATGAATACATTACAAATAATCTGTAATTTATGACGTTTGTATACGATTGTGTCCAATAACATAACCTTACTTGTATTTTATTTACCCGGCGACTTAAATAGAAGGAATAGCTGAATGTAAAATGCATAAAATGTACCTACCAGTTAGTTAAATGAAAATATTAATAATTTCAATGCATTTTCTAACTAAGGGCGTACTTAATCTTATATGGATGTTCGGTTTGTTGACATCCAAAACCTGACCTACCACAACACGTGACGTATTTTCTAAACGAGCGTTTCACATTATCTTATCTTTACTCTACATTTGCACGCTTTCAAAGTATGTACATAAAGAATGTGCATGTTCAGCTCGTTCTATAACTACGTTTGTTCGCCCTTGAAGCCTTGAACTCAACTAAACTCCTCGATTTAAATTGAGTAAAGCTTGCGATGAGGTCAGTCACACCTGTCAGCTGCTATCATGTTAAATAAAGAAGACAATTTTATAAGATATTATTAGTTTTTGAGCGTGTTGTAGCGAATTTCGGTAATCAGATGATTTTATTTTTGTGTGTTAATCTTTTCAATAAATTTGAAAACGACAACACATTTGAATAGAGAATGAGGAGACCTTTCAAAACATACCTATTACCTGTTTTGAAAATAAAAGATGAGGTTAAATTTACATTTATTCTTGCACTTGCACCCCCCTGGCTTTTGGAAAAAAACTACGAAATAATAGCAATGCTAACTCTTAAAATCATTTTATGCTACGCCAGAGGCCAGTGACAAACCTTTTAAATTTTAAACAAAATTGAAATTTGGAAATGAACAGAGAAGACAGAGATTCTTATATAATATAACAATTATTATTTTTTCGGGTATGGAAGAGTTACAATGGGAATAGGATTCTTTCTCCACCTCTTTAATACTTTCGTGTGTACGAATGTAAAATTAAAATTAAAATTAAAAACTTAACGGAAGTATTAGAGAGGTGGAGAAAAATTCTATTCTCATCAAATAAATGCTTGATACGAAAAATAGTAAAAATACTAGCTGAAAATTAACTGTTCCATACTCGAAAAACCAATTTTAACCATATACAGCTAAAAAAAGTTTTAACTATCACATAATAATTATTATTGTTTGAATAAAAGCTGCAACCGTCTTGGTTGCTGTCCTAAATCCATGTAACTGGGGATTCCGTTCCATTATTTTTCCATATGTCGTACCACATAATAGCGTCGGCGATGAAATTCGGCAAAATGTCGCCATACAAACCATGTATATCTTCCACAATTGGATACTAGATAAGTCCAGATGAACTGCCAGTATAGATAACAACACCTTAATATTGGCCAAATTAGTTGAATCTGAGCAGTATTTCAAGGCAGCTAAAGCAGTTTTTTTTCGGGTTTGGTCCTCTTTCAACCTAGCGTGTGCACTGTGCAATGTACCAGAATTTGAACAAGAGTGAGTGGCTGTTACGAGGACCATTCAGTTCTATTAATTAAAAATTTCCAAAGCTATGAATCAATTTATCAAGATTCTCATTCTAAACGATCGTTTAAATTATGAAAAGTTTGCTAAAAGGTTAACTATGTAGTATGTACCTACTTGCTTGGAGTCGCCATGAACATGCATTGTTAATGAATAATTTTTATCTGAACCTTTAATATAATAATGGTGCGCCACTGTTAAGGTGCGTCCAGACTACTCGTGCCCAAAAGGGTGGAAAATACATTCTCCTGATTAAGGGGAAACTTACTGATACAGGCAGACTACTCAACTAATGTGTAGGTAGCAGCAGCTTAACTTTGTATGCTTTGCTATGACTGACTAATGTACAAAAATAGATATAGATCATATGTACCTACTATAAAATGGAGGAGCTAAATCTGAAAGGTCTGATTTCATATTTCATAGAAAAAAAAAGGCAAATAATTTCTAAATAAGTACCTAATGTTAAAATGATTCTTTTATTTACAAATTAAATAAAATCGACATAAATAGCGAGCATTTACATACCTCTTTTGCTTTATCAAAAATAATATCAGAATTGGGAGCACAATTTAATAGCGAAATGGCCACTTGACTTAGTACGCCAGCTCGCCTCAAAAAACGGTAGTATAAGCTACAAACTTCACTTGAGCAAAAAATCTTATTAAAGAAAGTTGCAGAAGAAGATAAATTTTACTTGAAAGTGCAGTAAAAAAGTTTGATTTCAAAAAGGCATTCTCACGACCTCGTGGTGTCAGCTATAAACTTCACTTGAGAAAAAAATGTTATTAAGGAAAGTTTTGTAACAAAATAGGTTGCATTTAAAATGCAACTTAAAAAAAAGTTTTAAAAGATTAGTACGCCACCTCCGTTCAAAAAGGGTGGTATAAGCTACAAATTTCACTTGAGCAAAAAATCTTGTCAGAGAAAGTTCAGAAGAAGATAAATTTTACTTGAAAATGCAGTAAAAAAGTTTGATTTCAAAAGACATTCTCACGACCTCGTGGTGTCAGCTATAAACTTCACTTGAGAAAAAAATGTTATTAAGGAAAATTTGTAACAAAATAGGTTGCATTTAAAATGCAACTTAAAAAAAAGTTTTAAAAGATTAGTACGCCACCTCCGTTCAAAAAAGGGTGGTATAAGCTACAAATTTCACTTGAGCAAAAAATCTTATCAGAGAAAGTTTCAGAAGAAGATAAATTTTACTTGAAAATGCAGTAAAAAAGTTTGATTTCAAAAAGACATTCTCACGACCTCGTGGTGTCAGCTATAAACTTCACTTTAGAAAAAAATGTTATTAAGGAAAGTTTTGTAACAAAATAGGTTGCATTTAAACTGCAATTAAAAAAAAAGTTTTAAAAGATTAGTACCCCACCTCCGTTCAAAAAACGGTGGTATAAGCTACAAACTTCACTTGAGCAAAAAATCTTATTAGAGAAAGTTTCAGAAGAAGATAAATTTTACTTGAAAATGCAGTAAAAAAGTTTGATTTCAAAAAGACATTCTCACGACCTCGTGGTGTCAGCTATAAACTTCACTTGAGAAAAAATGTTATTAAGGAAAGTTTTGTAACAAAATAGGTTGCATTTGAAATGCAACTTAAAAAAAGTTTTAAAAGATTAGTACGCCACCTCCGTTCAAAAAAGGGTGGTATAAGCTACAAATTTCACTTGAGCAAAAATCTTGTCAGAGAAAGTTTCAGAAGAAGATAAATTTTACTTGAAAATGCAGTAAAAACGTTTGATTTCAAAAAGACATTCTCACGACCTCGTGGTGTCAGCTACAAACTTCACTTGAGAAAAAAATGTTATTAAGGAAAGTTTTGTAACAAAATAGGTTGCATTTAAACTGCAATTAAAAAAAAAATTTTTTAAGATTATTATGCCACCTCGGTTCAAAAAACGGTAGTATAAGCTACAAACTTCACTTGAGCAAAAAATGTTATTAGGAAAAGTTTCATAACCAAATAGGTTGTATTCGAAAATGTAGTAAACAAATTTGATTTCAAAAAGACATGCCGAGAACGTAGTGCTGACAGCTGTAAACTTCACTTGATCAAAAAATGTTATTAGGAAAAGTTTCATAACCAAATAGGTTGTATTCGAAAATGTAGTAAACAAATTTGATTTCAAAAAGACATCCCGTGAACGTAGTGCTGACAGCTGTAAACTTCTCTTGATCAAAAAATGTTATTAGGAAAAGTTTCATAACCAAATAGGTTGTATTCGAAAATGTAGTACAAAAATTTGATTTCAAAAAGACATGCCAAGAACGTAGTGCTGACAGCTATAATCTTCACTTGATCAAAAAATGTTGTTAGGAAAAGTTTCATAACCAAATAGGTTGTATTCGAAAATGTAGTAAACAAATTTGATTTCAAAAGATATGCCGAGAACGTAGTGCTGACAGCTGTAAACTTCACTTGATCAAAACATGTTATTAGGTAAAGTTTCATAACCAAATGATTTCAAAAAGTCATGCTCACGACATGGTGTGAGCAGCTAATTTAATTTGGGGAAGAAGTGTTGTTGACTAAATTGGTCGGGGGGTGGAATGATTACGATTAGTATTATAGCGTTGAGATTATTTTTCATTCGACGATTATAGCAAGTGAAAACAGGTTTTGTGTGAAGAGTAAAATTTATTGAAAACTCTTCTGATAGATTATTTCACCAGCTTCCATTTTTACGGAAGGTGCATCTTTCATTTATTTCTTGGCAAAATTGTCAGTTGGTACCTACCTATGTGATATTTAAATGAGGCATTTTTAATTGTCAAATGAGCACTGTGATTATGCCGTTATAGTTTTCATTTGTTACATTCCCCATGTACATATTTCAGGGTATGTGTTGTACGTATCCGTCGATACAATGCGTGTACCTATACAGGCTGAAGCAGGAATGAAGAATACAATTACATAAAAGTAAAAGTATCAAAAGGGATGATAGAATATAAAAAATGCAAATACATAACAGAATTTGTCACATAAGATTTTTCTCTCAAACGCATTGATATTATTGTTGACAAACTTTAATTCATAGGACTGTACGTTCCTCTTTAAAAGGTCATTGGTTTGTAGCATCACAACATTAAAAATTTGCAGTCGACACAATATTCTATTTATTTTGCTTCCTTTTATTTCAAGTACACGTGTACTTGTAAAAATATGAATGACCTTGTTATGTAGGTATGTGTACATTTAACCTAATTTCGAGAAGAAACATTTTATCGTAAGGAAATCATTTCATTTTAACTTTCTTAAGATAAATAAGTAAATATATATTCCCAGAATAAACCATTGGTTGCAAGGTCGTCGAACTTTATTCTTGATTTTCATCATTTTTATGATCCGGATGACAGTTTGTTTCTGATGAATGGTCAAGAATGAATTGTTCTTACATTACATTTGGTATTCGAAAATGTAGTAAACAAAATTGATTTCAAAAAGACATGCCGACAACGTAGTGCTGACAGTTATAAACTTCACTTGATCAAAACATGTTATTAGGGAAAGTTTCATAACCAAATAGGTTGTATTCGAAAATGTAGTACAAAAGTTTGATTTCAAAAAGACATGCCGACAACGCAGTGCTGACAGTTATAAACTTCACTTGATCAAAACATGTTATTAGGAAAAGTTTCATAACCAAATAGGTTGTATTCGAAAATGTAGTACAAAAATTTGATTTCAAAAAGACATGCCGACAACGTAGTGCTGACAGTTATAAACTTCACTTGATCAAAAATGTTATTAGGAAAAGTTTCATAACCAAATAGGTTTTATTCGAAAATGTAGTACAAAAATTTGATTTCAAAAAGACATGCCGACAACGTAGTGCTGACAGTTATAAACTTCACTTGATCAAAAATGTTATTAGGAAAAGTTTCATAACCAAATAGGTTGTATTCGAAAATGTAGTACAAAAATTTGATTTCAAAAAGACATGCCGACAACGTAGTGCTGACAGTTATAAACTTCACTTGATCAAAAAATGTTATTAGGAAAAGTTTCATAACCAAATAGGTTTTATTCGAAAATGTAGTACAAAAATTTGATTTCAAAAAGACATGCCGACAACGTAGTGCTGACAGTTATAAACTTCACTTGATCAAAAAATGTTATTAGGAAAAGTTTCATAACCAAATAGGTTTTATTCGAAAATGTAGTACAAAAATTTGATTTCAAAAAGACATGCCGACAACGTAGTGCTGACAGTTATAAACTTCACTTGATCAAAAAATGTTATTAGGAAAAGTTTCATAACCAAATAGGTTGTATTCGAAAATGTAGTACAAAAATTTGATTTCAAAAGACATGCCGACAACGTAGTGCTGACAGTTATAAACTTCACTTGATCAAAAAATGTTATTAGGAAAAGTTTCATAACCAAATAGGTTTTATTCGAAAATATAGTACAAAAATTTGATTTCAAAAAGACATGCCGACAACGTAGTGCTGACAGTTATAAACTTCACTTGATCAAAAAATGTTATTAGGAAAAGTTTCATAACGAAATAGGTTGTATTCGAAAATGTAGTACAAAAATTTGATTTCAAAAAGACATGCCGATAACGTAGTGCTGACAGTTATAAACTTCACTTGATCAAAAAATGTTGTTAGGAAAAGTTTCATAACCAAATAGGTTGTATTCGAAAATGTAGTACAAAAATTTGATTTCAAAAAGACATGCCGACAACGTAGTGCTGACAGTTATAAACTTCACTTGATCAAAAAATGTTATTAGGAAAAGTTTCATAACGAAATAGGTTGTATTCGAAAATGTAGTACAAAAATTTGATTTCAAAAAGACATGCCGACAACGCAGTGCTGACAGTTATAAACTTCACTTGATCAAAAAATGTTATTAGGAAAAGTTTCATAACCAAATAGGTTTTATTCGAAAATGTAGTACAAAAATTTGATTTCAAAAAGACATGCCGACAACGTAGTGCTGACAGTTATAAACTTCACTTGATCAAAAAATGTTGTTAGGAAAAGTTTCATAACCAAATAGGTTGTATTCGAAAATGTAGTACAAAAATTTGATTTCAAAAAGACATGCCGACAACGTAGTGCTGACAGTTATAAACTTCACTTGATCAAAAAATGTTATTAGGAAAAGTTTCATAACCAAATAGGTTTTATTCGAAAATGTAGTACAAAAATTTGATTTCAAAAAGACATGCCGACAACGTAGTGCTGACAGTTATAAACTTCACTTGATCAAAAAATGTTATTAGGAAAAGTTTCATAACGAAATAGGTTGTATTCGAAAATGTAGTACAAAAATTTGATTTCAAAAAGACATGCCGATAACGTAGTGCTGACAGTTATAAACTTCACTTGATCAAAAAATGTTGTTAGGAAAAGTTTCATAACCAAATAGGTTGTATTCGAAAATGTAGTACAAAAATTTGATTTCAAAAAGACATGCCGACAACGTAGTGCTGACAGTTATAAACTTCACTTGATCAAAAAATGTTATTAGGAAAAGTTTCATAACGAAATAGGTTGTATTCGAAAATGTAGTACAAAAATTTGATTTCAAAAAGACATGCCGACAACGCAGTGCTGACAGTTATAAACTTCACTTGATCAAAAAATGTTATTAGGAAAAGTTTCATAACCAAATAGGTTTTATTCGAAAATGTAGTACAAAAATTTGATTTCAAAAAGACATGCCGACAACGTAGTGCTGACAGTTATAAACTTCACTTGATCAAAAAATGTTGTTAGGAAAAGTTTCATAACCAAATAGGTTGTATTCGAAAATGTAGTACAAAAATTTGATTTCAAAAAGACATGCCGACAACGTAGTGCTGACAGTTATAAACTTCACTTGATCAAAAAATGTTATTAGGAAAAGTTTCATAACCAAATAGGTTTTATTCGAAAATGTAGTACAAAAATTTGATTTCAAAAAGACATGCCGACAACGTAGTGCTGACAGTTATAAACTTCACTTGATCAAAAAATGTTATTAGGAAAAGTTTCATAACGAAATAGGTTGTATTCGAAAATGTAGTACAAAAATTTGATTTCAAAAAGACATGCCGACAACGCAGTGCTGACAGTTATAAACTTCACTTGATCAAAAAATGTTATTAGGAAAAGTTTCATAACCAAATAGGTTTTATTCGAAAATGTAGTACAAAAATTTGTTTTAAAAAAGACATGCCGACAACGTAGTGCTGACAGTTATAAACTTCACTTGATCAAAAAATGTTATTAGGAAAAGTTTCATAACCAAATAGGTTGTATTCGAAAATGTAGTACAAAAATTTGATTTCAAAAAGACATGCCGACAACGTAGTGCTGACAGTTATAAACTTCACTTGATCAAAAAATGTTATTAGGAAAAGTTTCATAACCAAATAGGTTTTATTCGAAAATGTAGTACAAAAATTTGATTTCAAAAAGACATGCCGACAACGTAGTGCTGACAGTTATAAACTTCACTTGATCAAAAAATGTTATTAGGAAAAGTTTCATAACGAAATAGGTTGTATTCGAAAATGTAGTACAAAAATTTGATTTCAAAAAGACATGCCGACAACGCAGTGCTGACAGTTATAAACTTCACTTGATCAAAAAATGTTATTAGGAAAAGTTTCATAACCAAATAGGTTTTATTCGAAAATGTAGTACAAAAATTTGATTTCAAAAAGACATGCCGACAACGTAGTGCTGACAGTTATAAACTTCACTTGATCAAAAAATGTTATTAGGAAAAGTTTCATAACCAAATAGGTTGTATTCGAAAATGTAGTACAAAAATTTGATTTCAAAAAGACATGCCGACAACGTAGTGCTGACAGTTATAAACTTCACTTGATCAAAAAATGTTATTAGGAAAAGTTTCATAACCAAATAGGTTTTATTCGAAAATGTAGTACAAAAATTTGATTTCAAAAAGACATGCCGACAACGCAGTGCTGACAGTTATAAACTTCACTTGATCAAAAAATGTTATTAGGAAAAGTTTCATAACCAAATAGGTTTTATTCGAAAATGTAGTACAAAAATTTGATTTCAAAAAGACATGCCGACAACGTAGTGCTGACAGTTATAAACTTCACTTGATCAAAAAATGTTATTAGGAAAAGTTTCATAACCAAATAGGTTGTATTCGAAAATGTAGTACAAAAATTTGATTTCAAAAAGACATGCCGACAACGTAGTGCTGACAGTTATAAACTTCACTTGATCAAAAAATGTTATTAGGAAAAGTTTCATAACCAAATAGGTTTTATTCGAAAATGCAGTACAAAAATTTGATTTCAAAAAGTCATGCTCACGACATGGTGTGAGCTGCTAATTTAATTTGGGGAAAAAGTGTTGTTAACTAAATAGGTCGGGTGGAAGCCGGAAGGATTATTATTATAGCGTTGAGATTATTTTTCAATCAACGATTATAGCAAGTGAAAACAGGTTTTGTGTGAAGAGTAAAATTTATTGAAAACTCTTCTGATAGATTATTTCACCAGCTTCCATTTTTACGGAAGGTGCATCTTTCATTTATTTCTTGGCAAAATTGTCAGTTGGTACCTACCTATGTGAAAAAAAAAGAATGATGATTATGGTATGCAAAACACAGCAAATTTTACGCGGCAAACAGCTGCGAAAGCTGGAGAGATAAGGAATGCCATCGATCGTACAAAGAACAATTGCCTGCTGTGTAATTTGGGATAAAATTACCCAAAAGTCGTTTCCGTACGATCAATTACATTTAAATAAAAATGGGTAACTTCATTGAACTACTATACAAAAAATTCCATTACATATTGCTTAAAATGTTTATTCGGCTCTTTTATGTCATAATAATGAATTGCCAGTATAATAGGTAATACAAGATAATGTGTGTCGATTAATCGCAATTATTTTTGCGAATCGATTTACGATTCCATAAATTAGCGAATCGCCCAGCGACGCTAATTGTAATTGTAGGGTATGACCTCGTCGTATTCATAGTGATCGCAAGCTAAAAATAGGTACCTAGGTAAAATAAGTATGTCAGATATTTTGTTCAAATTGCGCTTTTATGAAACAAATATATAAATGATAAAAGATTAAACGTGTCACATAAATCTTCGTTTGACTGAGGTTTGAACTATGAAGAATGCGACCGGTCGACCTTGCAATATTTTTATGTTGCGACTTTCTTTTCTTTATTTATCACACATATTTTTCACTGCCCGGCCACTTCCGGTTTCGCCGGAAATGGCTCCAGTTTTGAATTTTTAAATGGAACACCCTGCATATTGTTACATTTTTGAATTTAGACAATTCTGAATCGGAATATGACATTTTAAAAAAAATGTTTGCGCCTACTTAAAGAAATCGGTAACGTATTTCAGATTAATTATGCAGATCTCGAACAAATACATTTTTTTAGGTTGAGAATGCCCTATGGTAAGCATTCAAAATCCAACTCTAACGTTTCCTTCCCTAATTATCAGCAAATAGAAAGAAATGTACGACATCCATGCCTCGTGATGTCAAATTATATTAATTAATCTTATTTACATCACTTTGGTTTTAATTGAATGTGTTACAATCGGAAATGTAGAAGTTTTTGTGTTAAAATGATGATGAACAGTTACGATACTGATACGATATCGCACGATCCCACGTTAATTAATCCTATCATTACTATTTTTAACTTCTAATAATTATTTGCCTGTATATAATTTTTGTTGATTTATATAACTACAGTATTTACAAATACAAATGAATATGTATTGAGATAAGCATGTAAATATTGACGTTTAAAAAGCAATTAAAAATGTGTTAACATCTGTCATTTACTTTTTCAAATAATTTTTCTAACGACCAATATAAACTGGATTATGTTCTCGACAAAACCAAAACTCAGTATTCCAGTAGATGCTTAATAATTCTGATAACGTCTCTCTTAATGAAGTCCTCCGTGAAATAATAGTTACCTTGCTTAGTACCTACTGAAAAATTAGTTCTCGATGAGTTATTTAAACATTGGATTTTCAAATTATCCAAATTGATGCAGGTGCAATATGTGTATTTGTAATAATAATAAATTGAAAAAAGATGTCTTTCATTCCCTTAAGAAACGCAGGTTATGTTCTATTCTAAACAAAATCGTAGTCATGTACAGAAATGGAAAAGAAATGATGTCGTTAAGCCTATGATAGTTAACTTTCATAATTAATAATTCAAAAAGTATCATTGAACTTTATTTATATGGGATGGGGTATTTTGAAAGTTGCTTGACAAAATGTACACAAATATCATCTGTAGAAACAGTTATGCAACTAGTAGCACAACTTAAAACTTTCCTAGTAGGGCACATATTTCGAAACCCCCGTGATGGTTCTTTTTAACTAACTGGTAAACTGTTTAATTAAGAACAACAATCTTCTATAAAAAATTAAAAAAGTGGGCATCGGTTTGCCTCACTATGTTTATTAATACTTGAAAAAATTTTGATTTTAAAATGTAGTCCAAAGTGAGCTTACATATTTTTAATTGTGCAAATAATATAATAATTAAGACGCTTTCGATGCTGGTATTATCAAAAATACAATACAATATTAGAATTATAAACAGCAGATAACTACATTCATTTTGCGAGATGCAAATAAATAAAATTTAATTAAAAACAAAACCCTGTTTAACAGGCAACACACATTACACCATCAAAACAGTGTTGCCAAGTGGTTTGCCACAGTGACGGCAAAAAAACTGCGCACTGTAGCAATATTGCGGTAGTGACGCTCTTATTGCCACAAGTACGGCAAAATATTTTTTCATTTTGCGGTAAGTACACCTGGACATATATATATATATATATATATATATAATTTATAAGGTTATAACGTTGGTTGTCATTCTCGACAGACTAATGACTGAATTGTCAATGTCACATGTTTTATAATCATAATTTTAATATATATATATAATTTAATACATATAGAAAATTTACACCGCGGCCGGGATTCGAACCCGGGCCTCCACCTCGCTAGGGTGATGCTCTACCAACTGAGCTACCTCGGCACCTCACCCCGACAACGGTTCAAATTCTCTATATGCATATAATATTAGACAAAGGACGATTTTTAACCTTTGTATCAAGTTAGCTTCATGGTTTGTGAAGATTCAAACTTGAAAGGCATTTTTTGTCCTTGTATATGTTTATGTAGCATTCCGCTAGGGGATATATATAATTTATAAGGTTATAACGTTGGTTGTCATTCTCGACAGACTAATGACTGAATTGTCAATGTCACATGTTTTATAATCATAATTTTAATATATATATATAATTTAATACATATAGAAAATTTACACCGCGGCCGGGATTCGAACCCGGGCCTCCACCTCGCTAGGGTGATGCTCTACCAACTGAGCTACCTCGGCACCTCACCCCGACAACGGTTCAAATTCTCTATATGCATATAATATTAGACAAAGGACGATTTTTAACCTTTGTATCAAGTTAGCTTCATGGTTTGTGAAGATTCAAACTTGAAAGGCATTTTTTGTCCTTGTATATGTTTATGTAGCATTCCGCTAGGGGATATATATAATTTATAAGGTTATAACGTTGGTTGTCATTCTCGACAGACTAATGACTGAATTGTCAATGTCACATGTTTTATAATCATAATTTTAATATATATATATAATTTAATACATATAGAAAATTTACACCGCGGCCGGGATTCGAACCCGGGCCTCCACCTCGCTAGGGTGATGCTCTACCAAAAAAATGCCTTTCAAGTTTGAATCTTCACAAACCATGAAGCTAACTTGATACAAAGGTTAAAAATCGTCCTTTGTCTAATATTATATGCATATAGAGAATTTGAACCGTTGTCGGGGTGAGGTGCCGAGGTAGTTCAGTTGGTAGAGCATCACCCTAGCGAGGTGGAGGCCCGGGTTCGAATCCCGGCCGCGGTGTAAATTTTCTATATGTATTAAATTATATATATATATTAAAATTATGATTATAAAACATGTGACATTGACAATTCAGTCATTAGTCTGTCGAGAATGACAACCAACGTTATAACCTTATAAATTATATATATCCCCTAGCGGAATGCTACATAAACATATACAAGGACAAAAAATGCCTTTCAAGTTTGAATCTTCACAAACCATGAAGCTAACTTGATACAAAGGTTAAAAATCGTCCTTTGTCTAATATTATATGCATATAGAGAATTTGAACCGTTGTCGGGGTGAGGTGCCGAGGTAGCTCAGTTGGTAGAGCATCACCCTAGCGAGGTGGAGGCCCGGGTTCGAATCCCGGCCGCGGTGTAAATTTTCTATATGTATTAAATTATATATATATATTAAAATTATGATTATAAAACATGTGACATTGACAATTCAGTCATTAGTCTGTCGAGAATGACAACCAACGTTATAACCTTATAAATTATATATATCCCCTAGCGGAATGCTACATAAACATATACAAGGACAAAAAATGCCTTTCAAGTTTGAATCTTCACAAACCATGAAGCTAACTTGATACAAAGGTTAAAAATCGTCCTTTGTCTAATATTATATGCATATAGAGAATTTGAACCGTTGTCGGGGTGAGGTGCCGAGGTAGCTCAGTTGGTAGAGCATCACCCTAGCGAGGTGGAGGCCCGGGTTCGAATCCCGGCCGCGGTGTAAATTTTCTATATGTATTAAATTATATATATATATTAAAATTATGATTATATATATATATATATAAATATTATACTTATTTAGATTCACCTACAGAAGTAGAAAATTGGTCCACGTATAATCCTTCTAAATTGAAAACCAAGAAATCAAGAGTCTTGACAACTCATGGTATGTGTTAAAAAAAAGGACAACACCACATTGACATTAAGTTTGAAGGGTGCTTAAATATAAACAGATGAATGATTTTAAAATAATTATCAACAGTAAGATCATAAGTGCTCAACTCTTGTCGGCAAGATTTTTATTTTGTATGAGCAGTGGTTGCTTGGCAATTAAACGAGATCATTTCCCAAGAATTTGATCGAGTTTAATTACCTTTTAGCAATCAATGCAAATAAAAAAAATAAAAATCTTGCCTGACAAGAGTTGAGAACGAATGATCTTCGGTTGGAGAATTAACTGAATGAGGCGTTAAATACGTCAAATTTTTTACTTTTGTCAAAATGACATTTGATTTTTTAAATAGGTTGCTAAAATAATTCTAAACCAATGAGGTAGCGGCAAGAAAAGTAGCATGCATTCTTTTCAGTTAAAGAAACTTGTGATTGGTGCATGTGACACTATTCTTAACGTCTCATTGGTCTACAACACTATGAAGTTAATTATCACTTATAATTGCACAAGAGGTTTGTATTTTACTGAGTAAATTTGGGTTGTTTAATAAGAATCTGTTGCCTAGCAATTAGACGAGAAAAACTGTCAACCAATAAAAATGCGACACCGCAGGTGGAGCATTTTTAGGTTGACAGTTTTTCGAGTCAAATTGCTAAAGGAAACAGATTAGAATTTAAACAACACAAATTTACTAGGTATAAATACAAATCTCGAGTGTAATTCGGCAGGACAATTTAACGAACAAGAAATTTAGAAATCCGTTCGTAACTTTACCAAATGGACTCATTCTTAAAATAACACAAACATCGTGCATTCGCAAATGTCAAACTATGTATTTATACGGCGGGCACGGATACTGCGATAGTTGATTAGAATTTGAAAGTGAAAAAACCGCTGTAAAAGTGACAATTGCACTGCGGCTAATGGGATTTTTTATACATGAGTTAAATTGTCATTAGTAAACAAAATAATCCTTGTAATTCAGTTATTATTTTGTGTTAAAGTTGTAATGTTGATTGCAATTATATATATGGTTTAATACTGTTTTATCGTTTATTTATACTCTGGTAACAGTATACTATATAGTAATTTTATTCTACATTTATATTTCAAGGTGTGTAATTGCTCCATTGAGATTATAAATATATACATACATATTTGTAATTTTTTGGAATAACATCCTCAAACTGTTAATCTTTTGACAACCAGTTTTTAGATATTTTTACAAACTTACAAGTCTATAATTAGACCTAGAGGTAATAATTTGTTGTGTCTTACAATTGTTAATGCGTAATTGGTTTTTTTGATAAGTTTATTGGTACCGATGCAGACTAAAATTGACATTAAAATTATGTGACGACTATTTCATCTCGATGACAATTTTTGTAATGACTGTTACATTTGATTATTTTAGTCCAAAAAAATTACATTTACAATGTTTAACCCATCGTTTTATAGAAAAACCTACACGTAGAAGTAGAACAGAGATTTCATGTAAATTATCTCAGTGGGCACAGACAAAAATGGAATTGGAGCAGCATAAAAAAACCTATATGGACAAAGAAAATGATTTAAAATTGCAATGTATGAAAGAGAAGCATGCAAAAGAGCTAAAGCTTATGGAAGAGGAGTCGGCAGCAAAAATTTATTTATTAAAAATGGAACAAAAATTTAAATTGAAGCTGTTACTAGCAACGCAAAATCCAAATTTGCCAGCAGGAGAATTAGAACGTCTCTTTCATACATTGCATTAGAATTAGTAAATCTCAAATTATTTATTAAATTAAATTAATTTACAATGTAGGTGAAGCTCCTCGTAATCGACTTTGGTGTTTTTCTCCAAGATGGAGACCTTCTGAAGGAGTTGTCAAGTGGGACAGTTAATGAAACTTCAAGTACTTCATTCAACTTGCCGACGTTTCGACTGGGGGGTCCAGTCTTTCTCGGGGCTCTTTATTAAGTGTGTAATTAGTACATAATACAATTCACAGATCTTTGAAATATAGACATTTTTCAGAACACTTACCTGAAGCTTCTAATTCATCAGGTAAGTGTTATGTAAGATCTGTGAATTGTATTATGTACTAATTACACACTTAATAAAGAGCCCCGAGAAAGACTGAACCCCACAGTCGAAACGTCGGCAAGTTGAATGAAGTACTTGAAGTTTCATTAACTGTCCCACTTGACAACTCCTTCAGAAGGTCTGCATCTTGGAGAAAAACACCAAAGTTAATTTACAACTTAAATATAAATTACCGTAATAGATTTGTAAAATATTCGTGAATTAATTGATAACGTATTAAATTATTACCTTCCCTGTCCCTTTCGACAAAGTTTTGACCAGGTACATTAACAAAATTGATTGCTTTTACCTCTTCATCATTTATATCTGGAAGAGGGTCATTGTACAATTTTGCAATATTGTGTAGTACAGCTGTTGCAATTACGATTGCTTCTATCCTTTCTAACTTTACACGAATGCCCAAAGATAAAATAGGAAACCTCCTTTTCCATATTCCAAATGTTCGTTCAATGGGGTTTCGTGTTCGAATTTGAGATTCATTAAATAAATTCTCCGCTGCTGTTCTGGTATTTCCCAAAGGTGTGATCAAATATCTTCTAATAGCATATCCACTGTCGCCAACTAATAGATGATCACCATAATGCCCTCTTTCAAATTGTGCTCTTAATTGAGAATTATTAAATATCGTGGAATCGTGTGATGATCCTGGCCATCTACAAACAATATTTTCTATTCTACATCTTGCGTCACAAACAGCTTGGAGATTTAAAGAAAAAAACCTTTTCTATTCCTGTATATTTCTGCTTCTGGTCCACCTGGAGACGCTATCCGTACGTGGGTGCAATCTAATGCCCCTATGCATTTTGGAAAGCGGCTAATTGCGTAAAACTGAGCACATATTGCATTCCTTTCTTCTTCTGTTTCGGGCATTTTTATAAATTGCATACGAAGTCTCGCAATTGCACAAGAAACCTTATGTATAATTCTACATGCTGTACTCTTATCAATTCCTGTGAAATCGCCTGCAACTTGTATAAAGGAACCAGTTGCATAAAACCGTAAGGTTGCAAATAACATTGTTTCTGTCGATACTGCATGGTTTCTAAAATTAAAGCTTATTGTATAGATAATTAAGAACATTGTCAATTAACAAAACAAATACCTGTCTGTGGCATGTGCTATTTCATTATGAATATGTTCATGCAAGTAGCGCACCGAATCCTTAGATAGTCGAAAACGTTGCAAAAATTCATTATTATTCCACTTCTCAAAATGATTTTCTCTGTATCTAAAGGTCTTAGGTAATCGCCTTTCTTCTACAACATTAATCAACTCTAGAAAGTCTTCATCATCAGTAAGTACTTAATTCAATTTTAAATAATCATCAAGTTGGTGCCACAAATAACAAATTTAGGTTAGAATATTAATTGAACTTGGTTTAAACCGCCAAATTCGGCCGCTCAATATAAGCCAAGCTTAAACTTAGCTCAGCAAATGAACCACTATTGTACAACAACTGAAATCTCCAGAACTAGGTTCACGTCTTGAGCTGCACTTAAACCGTGAATGTACAATCGGCCCTAAATCGTATAATATACAATTTTATAACCTGACATTTGCGTATAGTAACTTCTGTTTGCAGTCTTTCCCATTTCCTCCACATTATCTTACATCAACATTTAAAGTGGATCTTTTCAGAGCTCTTAGCGTTACGAAGCTATTGTGATGTATAGGTCTTGGATTATCTCGTGAACGACACGTCACCGCGTAGCTGCGAGTAGGGGGAGCCATAATTATGAAATTTGGTAGTAAGTGAAGTATAAAAACATCGACTTACTTTGGAAAAGGCGCCAAAATGTAAATACGTGTAATCTCACTAATCCGGCACTATTAAAAACCGTAGGGTGCCGGATTATTGGAATGTTCGGATTACTGGATTATAGTGAAAAAGTCATAGCTAATGAATAAAATAAAGCATTTCATAGAGGGAATAACTGTATGTAATGTATTCAATTATCAAAAGCGCACAGGCGGCGGGGTGCCGGATTACTGGACGTGCCGATCTATCGAAGTGCCGGATTAGTGAGATTGCACTGTAATGTGTTCTCGTTCTCATATATCAACAAATTTCATATTTATCATGTAATTTATTTTATTTACTTACTGTTCAGTCACAATTACGCGTGCTTATTGTTTCATAATGACGGACGATACTTTTAGGAAAGTTGCCTACATAAAAGTTTGACGAATTATAGTTACCTGCGACGTGGTCACGTGTCGTTCACGAGATCATCCAAGACCTATAAGTTAGAAACATTTTTTAAGGTGAATTACGATTTTAGACACCCTAGTAACCTGTCTAGGGGAAATTAATCAGGTTTGATATCGTGCATCTTTAGTTGCCTAAGCACCTGCAATCACGTGCGGGTCAGGCATTGATGAAAACACTGTATAATTTTGCAAACTTATAATGAAAAATTGTCGAGCCTAATTAATATAACTTTACTGAATGAATTGACGTGTTTGAAAGTAATAAAATTGTTATTCACAGAATTACGATGTAATTAAATAATTTTCCTAATAAATTACTTATTCGCACAGGTTATTAATTTACATTAACGTGAGTTGAATTACATACTTCAAACAACGAGAATGGCTAATCGATGTAACAACGGTAGGGATGTTTAAAAAGATGAGCATAATGTCAAGAACCTGCACTGTGCTAAAAAAATACTGGAAGTGGAAAGAGTTCAATAAAACAAATTCCCCTCATCTAAATTTATTTCATATTCGTCAAAGATTGAAATAACTTTAAAACTGTTTTCCTTAAAACCCCGTCAGGTATAGCCACGAATTTCATTAAATTAAGTTGAATTCATCGACTTAAAGTGATTATCAAAATATCGATAAAGTTGTTCCTTAAGTCGCACAGTCTCATACCTATATCTCTACCTATCGATCGGGTAAATATGGAGCCCACGAAACAGTATTTCCCAAATTTTTAATGTGGTGCAGAATCCACTCGTTGCTCGTTACATATTAGCAAAGACTATATATTATATTATCTTTGATATTAGTGATTTTCTGAAAATTACTTCACCATGCAAGACGCTTAACTCTCAATGCACAACACCACCGAAATTCAAACTGTCTAATCTAATGCATCTGATGGAGAGGTAATAAAAACTACAAATGAATTAAATCGAGTTCATATGGTGTCGACTCAACTAATATTGTTATGTTAAATAAATGATAAATGATAAATGATATATATTTGTCTAATAGATCACAATACATGGATATAAGACACGTCAACAGCCTAGTGCTTAAATATTGCAACTATTTATACAATCATAAGTTACTTAAGTTATAAGCTAAAAACTCCTCAACTGAATAAAAGGCAGCTTTTAACAAGAATGCTTTCAATTTCTTTAGGAATTTAACGTAAGGTTCAGTCTTTACTGTATTTGGAAGTTTGTTATATAAGAGGGCTCCAATATAATAAGGATTATTTCTAAACAATTCCAAATTATGATGCAAATATTGTAAGTTCAGTCCATGCCGAGTACTATAACTATGATGTTCATTCTGAAACGCAAAGTCATTTATATTTAAAATGACGAATTTCATCAATTCGTAAATATAAATGCACGGAAAAGTCATAATTCCTTTAGTAATGAAGGTGGATTTGCTTGACTCCCTATAATGTAATCCAAATAAGCACCGTATGGCTCTTTTTTGGAGCAAAAAAACTCTATAAGCAGATGCACTATGACCCCACAAGACAATTGCATACCTTATGAAGCTCTCAAAATGCGAATAATAATAAGCTCTTGCAGCGCTAACATCTACCAGTTTTCTAAGTACTTTGAGCGCATAACAGATACTAGAAATTTTCTTGCACATGAAGTTGACATGATCCTTCCATGAAAGCGCCATATCGATATGCACTCCTAGCAACTTGAAGGACGTTCTTTGTTGAATGGATCTCTTGTTGAAGTTTAATAATAAGCTCTCTGTATAGCTGGATTGTAATGGGTGGAATTCCATAAAGTAAGTTTTACTTTGGTTCATCGCCAGATTATTACATGAAAAGTACCTGTCCAAGTTAGTTATATTTTGATTAGCTTCCCTTGTTAACGTGTTATGTTATGTTCCCCATTTATTGTCGTACCTTAGGTATGTACACAACACATAGGTAGAAGCAACTACTGCATCATAATTAATTTTCTCTAAACTTACTTCATGGAACTCCATAAGTAGGTACCTAATTGTAATAATAAAAGCAAGTATAATTCCACTAATTAGAGGAATTACTTGTTTATTTGATGTAACTAACCATAACTTTGTGTATTCTACGTGTGAGCGTTGATTGAAATATTAGTATTTCAACCAACGGGAACGGTGTGAGGCATTGAAATTGATAAAAAGACCCCTCAACAATTCAATTTTTCATTTTATGTCTTATTATTTTTTCAACTATCTTGTGCTGTAATTTTCCTGATCTTTACATAGCCAAATAAACGAACTTGTGATGTTTGCCTTTTGTTTTCATGCTTCCTCTCGATAACAGGTCTTTTAAGTAATTAGGGGACCTACTAGATGATCGATCGTGATCACGTACCATGGTTATGTGGGGTTTGCCGAGTAGGTTAAATTTTACAGCGTTTGTTGAAATTTGGGACGGGTTTATTTTGAAAGGAAAGTTTAGTTTTAGTGACAATTTTTAAATATCCCCTCTCTGATTGGAATGTTGTAAATGTAGTATGAAGTTAGCGTAGAACCTGGGGTTGTAACACTACCAGGTTCTTTAAACTATACCGGCAAGGGTCCTTCACAGTCGAAAATAAATGTCACCTTGCCTTAGAAGATTGTGCTTTAAACATCTTTGGTGGTAGGTAATGAATTTAAATGTTCAGATTGTATCGATGTCCACTTAGAACTGTATACCTTAGTTCAAAATAATAATGGCGAGTTTCATCCTAAGCAATTATTGACACGAGAAAACGGTTTTAAAAACATAACATTAAACATCTTCAAATTTTACAACAACGTCAAAATAACTCGAAAATGCTAGCTTTTCAAAATATGGAAACTCGGTGACGGCTCGTGGAGAAATGTACTAGGTGTTTTGTAAATAATTAAGGAAAAAGTCAAAAAACGTTGTTTCCTAATACATAACCATTTCTCCTGTGCGGAAAACATCTTCTTTGATGAGGATGAAGCACTACCGCATTTTGGGCGTCGTCAGGAGTGCTACGTGATACGTGAATCGGAACACGGGGGAGTATTGAATGATCTTCCCATTTTCCTGACTTAACGCCATTTTGCAATTCCTCGACAAGCTGTCCAAACTGCCGTTAGAGTCTTCCATAATCAAATAGGTCAATGCTACATTGTAAACGGCGAATATTTTGAACATTTGCTGTAGCACATTTAAATTCCGTTTATATGATTTATTTATCGTTTCAGTAAAGTGCTATTTTTTTCTTCCAAGACCCACACGCTGGATTATCACTACATTTACAAAATTCAAATCTGAAAAAGGATATTTAAAAAAGGCCACTAAATCTGAACTTTCATCCAAATCAGCACCTATACTTCAGATTCCCTCTAAAACTTGAACCAACGCGAGAAAGAAACTATGTAAATCCTCGTGAAGGACTAGGATGTTATAATATAACTTACCTATTTAAATTAAACATTCAACAAGGTGGTGCATACTTGGACGATTGCTAGTCCAAAGGCTGATGATGTAGGTACGTTAAACAAATGATATCAGGTAAAGTTGCCATGTAAAGAAACTACACAAAACTTGAATAAATAATCAAATCCACACGAGGGAAGTCGACACGTGCAAAGGGGGCACATTAAAACAAATTACAATAACATAAAAATTCAGTAGTATAGTGTAAGGTAGAATATATGTACATACATATAAAAAAATATAAAAAGTATTTAACAAATGTTAACACCTCCAAGGTTGGAAGAAAACATAAATTTGTAATACCTAATGTAAAGATTGACTGCTATAATAGCTGTGACAACTGACAATAGTAGGTAATCGAGCACATGCATTGTGTCGGCTTCTTTCTGTGTTCCAGACTTTTGTCTTTTGTCGTACCCTTATCAATGGTAGTAGGATACCTGTTTTTATGAAGGTACTTTTTTATTATATACGTTTTGGGTGTGGGGATGCCTCTTTGGGGGTGCTTCGCCGGTTGGGCGAGTGCGTGTTCGGCATGGGGGGCACCCGGGGGTGCGTTCGGTGACGGCGATGCCGCTCGGTATCGTAGGCAGCGGTCTTCTGGTGTACCGGCGCGAGGTGTACCGCACTATCGTCAGCAGCGGTCTTTCGGCGTACCGGCGCGAGGTGTGCCGCACTATCGTCAGCAGCGGACTTTCGGTGGACCGCACTATCGTCAGCAGCGGTCTTTCGGTGTACCGGCGCGAGGTTTGCCGCACTATCGTCAGCAGCGGACTTTCGGTGGACCGCACTATCGTCAGCAGCAGTCTTTCGGCGCGAGGTGTGTCGCTATCGGTCAGCAGACAGTAGATCCTCTACACTATACGAGCAGTAGAGTTCTGATTCTTCCCAGCTACGGACCGCGCTTATAAAGGGAAGCGGGCGCTTCCCATTGGTCCGTGTGCGTAGGGATTTGCGTGTGAGTGGGGTCTGCGCGCGAGTGGGGGTTTGCGCGCAAGTGGGATTCGGATGTGGCACACGTACAGGTACCGTGCACCACATATACCCCCTTGCTGGCGATGGAGTCGCATTTACTCGATTTGAAATCGTACTTTCGGTTTGGAGATCCTTCCGCTACGTGTTTGCGTTGGAATCTTCTCGGGATTGCTTCTCGCTGGCGTGACCTCTTTGCGTGTGTCGTTCCCCATTCTGGTATGGGTTTGTTCGTTGTTTGCTCCGGTGCGTCGGGCTGGTTTTGGGATATTGTTTCGTTTGTCCCTTGGAAAGCAGGCTTTACTCGGTCGCATGATATCGTCATTTCTGCTCCCTGTTTGTCGATCGTTATGAGTTTTTCGTTTCGTTTGACCACTCGGTAGGGGCCCTCGTATGGTGCCTGGAGCGGTCGCTTGGCTGCGTCGACTCTTACATACACATGCGTAGCTGTGTCCATGTTTTTGAGTTTGAACGCGTGTTTCTTGCTATCGTGGTTGCTTGCTGGCGTTGGTCGCATGTCTTTGATGTGCTTCCGTAATCGCGTGACGTAGGTTTCGGCTTCCAGCTGTTGCTCCTGTTGTTCGTTCGTCAGGAACTCGCCTGGTAAGCGCAACCCTTGACCGTATACCATCTCGGCTGTTGTTGCTTTGATGTCCTCTTTCCATGCGCTCCGTATTCCGAGGAGTACTATAGGAAGGGCTTCTGTCCATTGCTCTGCGTTGTGGCAGCGGAGTGATGCTTTAAGTTGTCGGTGGAAACGTTCCACCATTCCGTTCGCTTGTGGGTGGTAAGCAGTCGTACGTATTCTTTGGAACCCTACTAGTTCGCTTAGGTTCCGGAATAGCGTAGCTTCGAACTGCCGTCCCTGGTCGGTCGTCACTCGTAGTGGAACTCCGAAACGAGAGATCCATGTGTTGACGAATTCTTTGGCGATCGTTTCAGCTTCTATGTTTGGTATCGGCGTGGCTTCCTGTGTACTCGGCGTACGTCAGGACGTGGTGGGTCGGTGTCTGTCATCTTTTCGTTCGTTGGTGGCTACCCGTTTGTTTTGGTTGCGCCCTCTTCGGACGTCGGTGTCACCAATTTGGGTGTGTGACCTCTCTGGGGGTGCTTCGCCGGTTGGGCGAGTGCGTGTTCAGTAATAAGTCGAAGAGGTTATAATACGATATATTTACAGAGTGAGTATTTACAATATGTACATAATTCGTGACGTGTTTCGGTACCCTGGCGGATGCGGGCGTTGTCGTCTTGTCGTTGGCGTCTTCTGCCTCTGGTTGATTCGTGTGGCGGCTCTCGGCGTTGGTGTCGACGGCGGTGGTATCGCGGGTTACCGGCACGTGGTGGTCCCGCGCTATCGTCAGCAGCGGGCTGTCTATCGGCGCGAGGTTTGCCGCTCTATCGTCAGCAGCGGACTTTCGGTGGACCGCACTATCGTCAGCAGCAGTCTTTCGGCGCGAGGTGTGTCGCAATCGGTCAGCAGACAGTAGATCCTCTACACTATACGAGCAGTAGAGTTCTGATTCTTCCCAGCTACGGACCGCGCTTATAAAGGGAAGCGGGCGCTTCCCATTGGTCCGTGTGCGTAGGGATTTGCGTGTGAGTGGGGTCTGCGCGCGAGTGGGGGTTTGCGCGCAAGTGGGATTCGGATGTGGCACACGTACAGGTACCGTGCACCACAACGTATTTAAATATAAAAAAATAGTAGGTAGGTACCATTTAAAATAGTATATTATACACCAAGGTGGTGAAGACTGTTATTATTGACCGAGCACCAAGAATAAGGTGCGAGGTCTATAAATGGCTTCACCACCGTGGTGTATATACAATTTTTTCCACTACTAGTCAAATTTAAGACACAAATTAAAAATAAAAAAATTTCTTGTAAAAATCAAGTAGGTAGCACAAGAATGCAAATTCCCATTATTAACCTAGGTGAATAATATAATAGATTATTGACCACTAGGTAGAGAAATTAAACTTCTCAGTTGTCTAGGATACGCATTAATTGTCAACTTCACAGCTAGTAGTGGAAAATAGTTATTTACATATGAGTACGGTAAATTAATGTTTACGTTAACGAGTGAGATGTTTATTGCCGAAGCGTAGCTGAGGCAAGAATTTCGAAACGAGTAACGTAATCTGATTTAACGTACAAATAATGTAAAACATTTTATTTCATACTGGCCATACATTCATTTCTTAAGAGTTTTCCTATTAACTTTATATAAAATTTGACGTTTCCAAAGTCATTTCACTTTATGTTACTATGGAAACCTTTGTATTCGGGTACAAAATTTCTAGTACGGTAAAGTTTCATTTACCAGACTCGTATGAGTCTGGTAAAACACAGATTACTAGTCAGTATGAAATAAAATAAATTAATGACTTTTTCTGTTAAACCAGAAGTAACAAACAATTGGAATTATGGTTAGTAAATTGTTTGCTCATTACATACCACATTTGAAACCATCGCTGTAGAACCAACGGAGATATTTGACCTTATCGGCGCTTTTGCCGCACACTGTTAAAACAAATGGCATGAAAAAATAAACTATTGGCAGCAGTCGCAACTTCTAAGCGATATGTGATCCACATTCACATTCACTCGACCACCACCGGCTCATTTTGAGGTTAGTTTATTTTTTAAATACCACTTTTCGTAATAATATATTTCAATCGATTAATAATATAAAATGGTGCAACAAAACAAAACTAAATAAATGGATATTGTTGTTGGTTTGATATGGATAGCAGTAGTGTATGGCGTACTGTTCTTTTTTGATACATTTTTCAAGGTACTTTTGAAATAATTCCTTCATGTTACTGTAATTACTATTTTGCAGTCCTGTGCACATTATCCTTATGTAAAATTTTTACACGAGACTGGATTTAAAATTAAATTCTTTCATCTACAATGGAACACAACTTCTTTAAATAGAATATTTGTGCGATGGGGTAGCTCGAACATAAGATTTTTTAATATTTGGTTCTCGCTTGGTTTATATGCCACGTTAATATTACTACCAACATCTATTTGTTTAATTCTATACGCAATTTTTCAATTGTTAACAACCAAAAGCTATGAAGATCAAAATATTATTGTTGAACCGATTATACCAGGAGTGAATCTACCCATTTCAGAACTAGGATATTATAGTATTACATTGGTATTTTGTAGCATTGTTCATGAAGTGGGACATGCTTTAGCCGCAGTTAAAGAAGATGTACATTTAGTAAATGTAGGAATTACCGTTTTATTTGTTATTCCAGTGGCGTATGTTAACATTAATTTAGAAAAGTTGTCTTCACTAAATCCATGGAAAACTTTAAGAATCATGTGTGCCGGAGTTTGGCACAACTTAGTACTGTCATTTGTAGGTTTACTTTTATATTTCATTATGTGGTCAATGTTCACAACAATGTTCTATGTAGATAATGGCATATATATTACCGATGTTAATCCTAATTCTCCCCTAGCTGGTATTAGGGGATTGCAAATGGGGGATATCGTTACAAATATTAATGATTGCGTGGTACGAGATGAAGTTACATGGAACGATTGTCTGTTAAATGCATGGTATAATAAACCGGGGTTCTGTATAACAACAGATTTAGTTCACTCTGTAGATGAAAGTATACCAATCGTAGAACTACCAAACGGAGCTTATGATTGCTGCGGTCCTACTAAACCCGATTGGTTATGCTTTGAATATGGCGATAATAATGACGGAATTTTAGAATTACCGCCACATATGTGCTTACCTGCTCGTAAAGTTGTAGAAACTTGCACATCCTTTTGTGATTTAAGTACTCAAATATGTCCAACAAACTATCACTGCATTTATCCATTATTACCTAATGCGACAACATTACTTAAAATTAAGCTTATTCAGAAACCAGATGTTATTTACATTGGACATCCTTTAGATGTTTTACATGCTGCACAAATTTCGTCATACATTCCGAGATACTTTTTTAAAACGCCAATGCTTCCTGACATGGTAATGAAATTGTTACGATATCTTATTTCGTTTTCCTTGGGATTGGCCTTGGTTAACGTTATACCATGTGTTTATATGGATGGACATCACATTATAAATTTGTTAGCACAAATAACTCTTAAAGAAAAAGTAAGATCTAGAAATACAATTGCATTAATATCAATTATAATTTCTTTAATAGGAACTGCCTTATTAATATTTCTTTGTATTTATTCAATATGGACAAGATTGCTTAAATAAAAACGATAACCATTTTATTTAGCTAAATTTATACTAGTTTGTAGTTCTTTTAAACTTCTCTCGCCGTAGTTTATTAACATCTTTATTGTCATTTCATCTGTATGATGTGCGTTACTTCTGAAATCAGAACGAGCCCAATTTTTTATTTCCACACGATGAGTATCATTTTGAATTTCCCGAATCGTTTTCAAAATTCTTCTATACAAACCTTTCACTTCTTGCTTCAAGAGAAACTGTAAAAATGTATTTTATTAATTAATTTCTCCAATCCAACTAAACTTTGGCTTATACAGGGTATACCACGGAACCCGTTCATTAGAAGTTTCTGGGGTCCCTTATTAGTTATGAATTTGAAACTTTCAGGTTAAGGATAACCCATAGCCTTCTTTTGTTCTAAAATATTGTCGATGTTGTACAACTTCCGGAAGGACCGGAAGTCGCCATTCATCTTCTTATTTTAAATGGAACCCCCTGTATATTATTGCATTTTTCGATTATACAATCGATTCTGCGTAACATTGTATTAGATTATCCTATACTCACAGCCTGCTTTCAAATGTGCATAGGTTTTGAGTGCAGTTTTAATCAATATTAGATAAAAAGTGTTAATAACTACAAAACCGCTAAAGATAGGTATAGGGATACCTATAGTTTATCGATGCGTAAATTAAATCGCTTTCCAAATATGTAAAAATATACGGGGTGTTCCATTTGAAAAAAATAACTTTTTGGTGTTTGAAGTTTTTTAACTTTGCCACTAATTTTGAACGCCCTGTATAATCTGTGATAGGTTTGCAAATGAATTTTGTGAACCCTTATGGTTTTACTTCGTGTTTGTAAAGTATGAATGTTTTGCGTTCAAATAAGAGCAAAAGGTGGGCTATTAAACATCCCTCCGCAAAGCGCAAATTTTTCAAAAAAATCATTATATCTCAAAAACAGTTGAAGATAGGTATAGGATAATCTAATACAATGTTACGCAGAATCGATTGTATAATCGAAAAATGCAATAATATACAGGGGGTTCCATTTAAAATAAGAAGATGAATGGCGACTTCCGGTCCTTCCGGAAGTTGTACAACATCGACAATATTTTAGAACAAAAGAAGGCTATGGGTTATCCTTAACCTGAAAGTTTCAAATTCATAACTAATAAGGCACCCCAGAAACTTCTAATGAACGGGTTCCGTGGTATACCCTGTATATACTACATCTAAAAGATATAAGTACACTGAAAAAGTAATAGTTAAGTTCAGTAGTTGAACCAATAGTAACAGTAACAAGTAACAATAGTAATTATTGATAAAATAGTATGTTTAGGATTTGTAATTATTACATGATGAATATTGGTAATTTTCGAAAAATTCATTTTTATCTAACTTTTTGTCAAACATTTCTTTCTAATGTCTCCCACGATCCTTTCTCAGGAACATTTTCACAAACAGAGTTATAGAGCATTAAATTTCCTTTAATTTGATGTAACATTTGCTACTTTATCTTCAACCAATTAAAATCTATAGAATTTCTAACATGTATGCTCAATTTCGGTGTTCCTCTAGAAATGAGTATGGACACTCCAGTCAATCAAATATTGTAGAGTGCATGGAATATGAGATATTTTTTGGCTTTAGGACTTTGTTAGAAGTAGGTAGTTAGTAGGTACACATACTAACAGGCCCCGCGCCTGGGAAATGAGCTTATGGTGGTAAGGGTGGAGGAAGAGGCCATTTTTGGGTTTTTCGATTATATCTCGGAAACGGTGGACTCTAGAAGCAATTCTCCTAAGTGAAAATGAAAGCTAATTACATTTCCTATAAAATAAAAAAACGAGAAACAAATATATGATAAAAAGAGTTAGATTTTTTTGAAAATTATCGATTTTTGATAACGTATATCTCGAAAACCGTTGGAAATTCGACAAATATATATGGAACACTTTTATAGGAAATTTAGTTAGCCTTCGATTTCATTTAGAACAATTTTTTAGATTCCACCGCTTGCGAGATATAATCGAAAAACCCAAAAATGCCTCCCCTCCCCTGTTCCACCTTAAGCTCGCTTCCCAGGAGCGGTGACTTTTAGTATGTTTACCAACTAACTACTCCCGTTGATTGAAATATTAGTTTCAATCAACGCTACTCCTAACAAAGTCCTGAAGCCAAAAAGTCTCGCACTCTACAATATATTCATTGACTGGACTACATACTCATTTTTAGAGGAACAGCGAAATTGAGCGTAGAAATTCTTTAACTTTTGATTGGTTGAAGATAAAGTAGCAAAAGTTATCAAAAGTAATCAAAGTAAAGGAAATTTAATGCTCTATAATTCCCTTTATGAAGATTTTTCTGTGAAACGATCGTGAGAGAGGTATTAGAAGCAAATGTTTGACAAAAAAAGTTAGGTAAAAGATTTTTTTGAAAATTATCCATATTCAATAACGTACATATTTCTATTATAGTAAACCGTTGAAAATTCGACAAATATGTATGGAAACAATTTTATAAGAAATTTAATTAGCTTCGATTTTCATTCAAATCAATTTTTTCTAGAGTCCACTGTTTCCAAGATAATCGAAAAACCCAAAAATGCTCTCTTCCTCCTCCCTAAAGCGCAACCCCCGCCCCTGGTGACTTTTAGTAACAAAGTCCTGAACTCAAAAATTCTCGCATATTCCATGCACTCTACACCCCTCTTTTAAGCATTCATTGAGTGGACTATATTACCTCATCACTAATCAATCACATTTCATTCACTCACATTATTGCCTAAATCAAGAGATGTTTGTCGTCGTCAAATACCTACAGCACTTTCGTGTAGCTGGTTGCCACAACTGTCACTACAAGTAATACAGGTAAGGAACAGTAAGTCCAGTTTTACAACAGCTACAGTCAATTCACCACAAGATATTAGGCCGAGTATTTTTGCGACTGCTCTCACCTTTCGAATCATTTTTAGTGGACGCCCTCTTTGCTGAACTTTCATGTACAACCACCGTATGCATGTTGGTAAACCCAAAACATGCAGATATTGCTCTCACACCAACAAAAAACTCATCATAGAAGTGATAAAAAATTCAGGTTTTCACCGTGGAAGTAGTAAGCCGTAAAGAGAAAGAAGTGAAATTGAACCACCCTAAAAATCAGTAGGAATTGTCAGCACAGGGCTGTAGTAGACTATATGTATATACATATTCGGGGGGCCACTTGAACTGAGCTTTCCTCTATTTTATTTTATGTAACAAGCATGCATATAGAATACCTCTTTTAACCTTTGTTCACACTCTTTAATGTGCCAGAGAAAAAAAGAAAATTAAAAGCAATTTTTAGCAGTTTTAGTGAACTGAAAAATTTAGCATTTGATGTACAACATGTTCTGATATACTCCCGCTGTTCCCAAAATGTTAAAATTCGAGCGTATTTGTTCTTAGCACGATAGAGCACTGGAATACACACGGGTTTTGGATTTTATTATTGAACATTGCTTCTGGTGTCTTGTAGATAAACCCTGTTGATTTTGTGCACAGCAGATCATATACATCAGATGCTGTGGTTGCAGATACCTATGCAGAAATTTGAGCATGTTTTTTTTTACAATTCTTATTGAAAACAACATATTAACTTTACGTTTATTTGTATCGTAAGATTTTATTATAAGGAAAATTAGTATTTCACCCATGTTAGTGTCGAGTTTATCTATACACAGACCAACTTTTTTACTTGTTAAGATATTTATGTATATGAAATTTTAACTGCAGGCACTTCGCTAGGACTTTACTGTAGCTGGTATGACCGATTTGGAAAGTTCATACCTATATCAACTGGAAATCGCCTCCCGAGTATGAAAAAATTGGTCAATTTGAAAGGCAACGTTCCGTTCAAAAGTTATAAAGTTTTTTTTTCTATGGGAAAATTTCAATTTCATTTTCCAAGTCTAACCTAAATGGCCCTAGCTATACCAACTAACCTAACGTACGTTGCCTTTTAAAATGACCTATTTTTTCGTGCTCAGGAGGCGATTTCCAGTCGATATAGGTATGAACTGGTCAAATCGGTCACACAAGCTAAAGTAACGGTGAGCCCAAGAAAATATTTTTCATTCATTCATTTTTTAATGGTAATGTCTGTTCAGCGTAACTTTAAATCAGTCACACACAAATTGCATTGTGTCAAACAACATAAGCACCAACATTTTTAATATTTAATTAACACTTCATTAAGAAATAAATTTCGATGTGATTAGCGATGATGAAGGGGACGCTAACTTAATGCACAACCTTCAAAGTTCTATAATTTTCTACATTTAGTAGAAAAATATGTATACAGCACCATATCAAATTAAAATCTACAAGTTACACCCTCAATTTCAATTCTTCAATTATAAATAAATAAATTGTACAAATTGGAGCACTTTATGCTAATTCCCAAGCAATTACCTCAGACACATTGTTTAAATCATAAAGGGCAAAACAAGTCACCTCAAACACATATTTTAAATATTAATGTAAAAGGGCAAAACAAGTCTCTTTAAACAATTCTGTAACCAACGAATCCGAAACTTATTAGAGGTTATGTTATTTAATCATCAAAAGATTGCATTGCAGATAAAAATAAAATATATGAACTTTAAAGTGAAGATAATTTTAATGAATTTGAGCGAAGAGTAAATTGATTCAAAAGTTATTTACTTATTACTTTTAGCAACTTTTAGGCAAGTATATAAAGCAAAATAAATAAGACGCACCTGTCTTAAGTTTAATACTGGTTTTCCTATTTTTGGCATTATAATCAATTACTGCGAAATTACTATTCTCATAGTAGATATTGTAATTAATTAAACTTTTTCTATATATGGAAAAATACAATGCACTAGAGTAGACTTTATCATTGAATAAAGAAGTAGGATTCACTCAACGCTATTATGTATTACAGTAGGTACCCTTTTACATCATGCGCATGCTCGTAAATTTAACTTGCGTATTTATTCAAATCTGGCGGGAATGACCTCTATTACAAAAATAATCATACACCACCTACAGTTTGTAAAGCTCTTTCAACGTACCTAAACGAAAGCTCATTAAATTTTCTTATCCCAGTGTACATTTTTTAGTGTCGTGAAAATTTAACAATATGAGTTTCATTTTTAATTAATCACGTCATAGATTAATTAATGGAGAAAAACACTGAAGCGATCATTACAGCAAATAAAATCAAGAAGGAAACACCAGATGAAACTATAAAAGTAAGTAGTAGTTATACAGATTTTAAAATACGATCAAGATACACGAGGAAATACAATTCTTCTTTTTATTCGGCATACAGCTTATATTTATAAATTACAAAACAAAGTCTATTTTAGTTACATTATTTTTTTAATGAACTGTAAAAGTTTAATGAGAAGAAAAAGCGTGGAAAATGTATATTATTAGACGATTTTTTGTAGTATGTATATGTAAACACGGATCTAACAGAAACGTGAAATTTAAACATGTTATATGATAGGGGGTATCAAATCGCAGATGGCTGGAAACTGATATCCATCAGCAGGCATCGTAAATACATGTTATTTTATACTGCGCAGCGAACTTGGTTAATTTCGTCAGATGCTATATTTGTGCATTAAATGTAAATAAAACATTTCATGACATTCGACTCCGTCGGTATAATACCTACTTCTATTTCTACTATGGGTACGATTTTTAGACCAAATTGAAACTTTACCTATACTTTGTTTCAAATCCCGTAACCGATAGGCTTAAGATTACCAAATTGGCGGCACTAATGTATGCTGACACCATCAAGAATATCTGTTTTCATGCACATAGGCAGTATTCTACCTAGGCACATAACTAATTGCTTATCAACTCTTGTAGTAATTCTATACATGAATATAACGCTCGAGGTATTTATTTATCAGTTTTGAAACGAATAATAATGGAGTTTTCATGTTCTTTTCAAGCTACTTCCGAATTAAGGCTATTGAAAAGATTTTTGTTGTCTTGTCTGTAAACAAATGTGAAAAGTGAAACGTTTGTCAGTTATCGTCAAGTTGAAACCAAAATTTCGTATTTCTCTTCAGATAACGATTTTCACATTTTGAATTTTTTTTATTTTTTTTTTTCTCTATAACAATTATTATATTATATTATTAACTCTATAACTATAACAAATTTACATAAGTGTTATATTAGTTTTAGTACTCTTTAAACAAATTTTCTTTATTAAAGGGCAGAATTAAAAAACGGCCTGGCCGATATTCCGCCTATTGGGTAAAATTTATCTACTTTACCTAATAAAGATTTATTTACTTATTTATTTTATTTATAATACTGGGTATAGTCATATTTTATGAAAAAAGTTCATGTAAACGTATCTGTGTTTTCGAAAACGAGATGAGTAGGTACTATCTGGTGTAATTTAATTTTACTAAGTTGGTATTACCGAGTTAATTAATAGCAAATAATGAGCAAATCATTGAACTGTACGCTATACTCAACTGGAAAGGTAACGCTAATAAGTAACATTGAAACCACAGCCAAGTTAGGCAACCCTCAACGAATGGGTATCTCTATCTTTTTCTTTCGCACGCAAAGTCATACTCAACGCCGTAGCACGAGAAATAAAATAAAAAACGTTGGCAGTTACGTCTGTTGTAGTGAGTTGTACTACCACAACAAGCTAGAAAGCGACAGAAGTACCTACTCCGCATCTGTCTTCTGGCTTCAACGCCTACAATGCATTGGAATACGTCGTATCGGAGTCGTATCCCTTCCAGTTGCGTATAGCGTACAGTTCAATGATTAAAAAACAAGTTTCATAAGGTACCTAGGTTTTATGGCACGAAGGACGAGTGCCATAAAAAGCCTTATGAATGAGTTTTTTATACTATTTTTTAGAATGTGCGCCTTTTGCAAACAATTTTAAATAAATATTTAACATTATAAAAATCTAGGGAATTTTTTAGAGATTTGATTTCGAATTGTCAATTCAAAATTTATTTACTTAAGGTTAACTACACGGTAATACCAACTCAGTAAAATTAAATTATACCTACCAGTTCTATTCAAACACCCAAATTTCTATTGAAGCACGCAAATGACGTCAATTTTTAGAATTCGCGTCATTTGAGTGCTTTAATAGAGCCTATTAAAGCACTCAAATGACGCGAATTCTAAAATAGTATATTAAAAAACAAGTTTCATAAGGTACGTTTTATGGCACGAATCAAAGTTTAGAAAACGAGTGGCGCAGCCACGAGTTTTCTTAATGATGAGTGCCATAAAAGCCTTATGAATGAGTTTTTTATACTATTTTTTAGAATTTGCGCCTTTTGCAAGCAATTTTAATTATTTTAAATAAATATTTGACATTATCAAAATCTAGGGAATTTTTTAGAGATTGGAACTACTACTTTTCAAATTGTCAATTTAAAATTTATTTAAAGGTTAACTACAGTATTTGCTATGAATTAATTCGGTAAATACCATCTTAGTAAAATTAAATTGTACAGGTTTTATTAAAACGCCCAAATGTCTATAAAAGCACTCAAATGACGCGAATTCTAAAAATTTATTTAAAATTGTTTGCAAAAGGCGCAAATTCTAAAAAAATAGTAGATATAAAAAACTCATTCATAAGGCCTTTATGGCACTCATCCTTACTTTGATTCGTGCCATAAAACCTATCTTATGAAACTTGTTTTGTAATATACTATTTTTTTATTAAATACTAGATGTTCCGGTGAACTTTGTACCACTTAAAATTAAACCGATCGTAAGTCTTCATAAGCGATTATCAATCCTAATAAACTCCATATGCTTTTGGTTCAAACGAATTTGTCAATTGGTCAGTCTCAGTTTTGACATACATGTCAAACTCGAATTTTCCACTCAATGACTCAAATCTGTTGAACCGACAGTAATAACGTAGCGCTTGTGTTTACAACGTTTAATAATAAGGAAAATCAAAACTCCATAAGAATAACATGCTAACTTTGAAAGCCATAGGGGCGAAGCCCTAAAAACTTTAAGTTAATTTTACTATGCCTGCAACCTTCCCGCAAGTCCAAGTGCAAACATTAAGTTGACAAAGTTTTAAGGCAATCGGACGAACGGTATGGCAGCGCATAAAATACGAACAAACACACAAATATTGATTTTTATATGTACCTATTATGGATTAGATGAGCCTTGTTCACTTGAAAATTAATTGTCAGTGATATGGAATGATAATAAAAAATTAGACATTAACGTCTCATCGTTTAAAATTAATTCACTCAGTTTTTGATTAAGCTGTAGCCATATCACGTAACTTACAGTATTTATTAATAAAGTAAATCTCACAACTCATTTTGGATATCCAGAACAACGGTGTCAATTTTAATTAAAAAAGCCGAATCGATGTAAAATGTTTTCAAAATGGCAGCACTTTCGGAAATGCCGGAAGTAGGTAGTAACTTCGGACAATTTCAGTTCAGTTTCAGTTCTCTGTCTAGAATAATTACGTGCAGAGTAATTTCAAAACAGCAGAAGAGTAAGTCTAGTCCGACATACGGGTGAACAATTTCATGTTATATTGGTTGTATACATTCTAGTACCTCTAATTGCATTGTACGTAAATCCTGAAACCGTATTGCTTCTAGGTACCATAATGTATAATTATGCTATTCTTAAATATTTTGAGATTACATAACAGTGTTCTTTCAGGACTATGCAGAATCCGCAATGAACGAATTATTAGCATGGTATGGTTATGGGAACACTCACGAAAATTCTAAGCTGTCTTCATGCCACTCTCAACATGGAAGTAATAGCTCTGAACCTAGTTCTCCAAAAACGTTAGGTAGGTATGTACAAAAGATTCGGTTTTTTAAAATACCTATTTACTTACCTACCACAAATGTACTCCGTATGGTGTAAGGTGCGGCGCAAAGGAAACGCTACGAAAATAAGTATAAGGGCATGTCGATTTCAATTTTGTTTGTTAGAGCACCGTTGTTAGAGTTTTTATTTTTAATTTTTACCCGATGGTATTTATTTTAATAGTTACGTACCGTTATTGAAATTATGTGTGACTTGGCTTTTTCATGGTATAGAAACTAACAAACCTTTTCTTTTGACTGCTTTGCCATTTATTTGTAATAGAGGTACCTACCTAATACATGTCGCTATATTGCGACCACTTTGTTCAGTGATGAGAAATTGTCTTTGTTCCAATACATAGGTTCGGAAAAAGAATTTGAAAGGTCTTAAGATAAATATGTGTTTTTTATTTCAAGGAAACTGCTACTTACAATCACATCGTTCCAAACTTTTCATAAAAAGTGGGTGCGATCTCGGCAGCGACTTAATGCAGATGCTCCTTGTCTTCCCTTTCGGAACCTCTCCTAAGTTTAAAACATACCAATATCAGAGACTTATCCTGTGTGAGGAGATCAAAATTAATCCAAACAGCTTAGTTTGTGGCGTTATCGGGGAAGCCCGAAGCGGGCGCATTATATTTATGTTACACCAAATTTTAGACAACATTAGTACCGCAAACACTCACACCTAACCAAAAATTGAGTCAAAACCAACCCTTGATATAGCAGATGATACAACGAAGAGCTCACTTATTGGTGCTTGATAAACAAAAACTACTGACACTAGAACCAGACTCTCCACAACCATATAGCACTTCTTAACCATGTGCAAAGACTAGCGTACCTTTCGTGCGCGGGCGCAATGCGAACGACTCCCACAGCCGTCATGGAAGCCCTCCTGGGCCTGCCTCCACTGGATCTCCACGTGAGAGAGCAGGCCACGGTGGCAGCCTTGCGTCGGAAAAATAAAGGGTTGTTGAACAGCAGAGGTATTGAGGTGGGCCACTCTCGAATTCTGGGCGAGGCAGTCAAGCGACTTCCTATACTAGAAGGACGATCTGTCTCACTCATCCCTCAATTTATACTAGGGAAAAACTACCGCGTGTTATTGTATGCGGAAGTGGCATCCCAACCAGACATGGCCATCTTCACAATGCATCTACAATGGAAGCATCAGGTACCAGAATTTACTCCAAAGAGCTGAACTTCCATATCAGCCAACCACTATGCAGAATTTCGACTATCTTTCAGGCAGAACTAGCAGTCTGGCTTCACGCTTATATGTATGGTCTCATCGTGAACTTTCACCGCTTTCTTTTTCACTTTTTCTGTCTTGGTCATGGTTTGCCGCATGTCGTGTTGCGATTGGTGTTGTGATGGTGGTAGTTACTGGCAATCTTGTTGGTTAAGCGCGATTTTCCATGTGGCCGGAGAGTCACCTCGAAGAATCGTCCCGAATATTGATGCTTCTCTATTTCAATCTCTTCTCTAACTTTCCTCTTCGCCTTGTGTTGTATGTCAGCGACCATTCTTGTTTTGTCGAAGTCTGTCTTAGATGATGTGCTACTGACGTGTTGCGCTAAAGATGATGTTGATGTATTTTTCTCAGCTGCTTTTCGGTTTCTTCTCATCAAACCAACAGACGAATAAATGTCAGACGAGAACAATACCGGAGAGCAGTAGAGAAAAATACATCAACATCATCTTTAGCGTTGAGTTCGAAAGTCTTGAAATATTAAAGCTTTGCCTTAAAGTATATCATAGGGAGGCATTAGATTTTCATTTTCCTAGAACATCTGGTAGACCAGGGCCGTTTTGAACGTCTAGTCCGGCCCTGAACAAGATTGTCATTATAATATAGGTCTACATTAACTCTGAGCAACATCAGAGAACCGTATACTCATTAGTTGAAACAATTTGATCACGTACTTTTCTAATTAGTAAGTAACAAATATGTCCAATTAATTTAATATAGGTATGCCTTGTAATTTAAGTTTTTTCTCATTGAAACGGAAATAACTGAATGGAAAATAAAACTGATGTTCAGTATGGTGCTTCTAAAAAGTTGACCAAGATCTTTGTGATTCATTTTGAAAATCGCTTGACCAACCTTTTTGTCCAAAATTACAGAAAATAATTCGATACAAAGAATCTTCAGTTTACCATACCTTATTTTGATGAATTTTGATATGTCTTTGTCAAAAACATGTGGTAGCCTAAAATGGATGACATTCGCTCATTGGCTATCGATGGAAGGATTTTGTATCATGTCTTGGTGAAATACCATGTGGTGGCCTAAAATGCATTATTTCGTTTACTGAACATCGATGCAGTTGCATTTGGATGTCTCACGACATAAATCAAGATTTTGGACAAGTTTTAGTCAAAATCCGTGTAATCACTAAAAACGAATAAAAGGTACCTACTTATTGTGCACATAATGGGTTTTTACATTTTAATAACGTATCTAATCAACAAATAACAATTTTGATATCCCTTGGTCAAAAACCATGTCGGAACCGAAAATGCATGAAATTATTGGACGCCGATATAATGGGTTTGGATATTTTACTAACCACTATACATATGGTAGTCTAAAATGCATGAAATACCCTTTATCAGGAATGCGTTTGGACGTTTTTCCCATACGAAATTGGTGCATAAATAACGGTTTTGGGTAAATTTTGCTCCATAACTTTTGACCTAGCCATTGAACAAGTATTATGGTCCTCTTTTTGCACGATCCAAGCAGCCTGGCTTTTTCCGAGATATAAAAATTATTGCATCCGCCTAAATTGTGTCGCGTCGCTATCGTGTCTGTCACAAAGTGGGTTTTTTATCCATTATGATCGCTCTAAGCTTAATATGACATTTACTTTTCAAGTATTGTGCTTATTTTTTATACTTAAAACTCGGAACCGTTTTTATGTACCTAATAAATAATATTAATAACACTACGTTTTGACTTTTGCGTAAAGCAAATCTTAAAGGCAGATACTAAAATGCAATTAAGTTGTTAAGTTAACATTATGCCAAAACATGAATATGAATTCGATTTCTAATTAAGCATAATAAATCGTAGCTCAAATTACATGATGTTTCATAATTATCTGGTAAATGACATGTAGATATAGAGACTATTCGCTCACAGTAATTAAAATATATCCACTCGGTAGGTAAGTACATCTGATATTCATGTGTACCTTCTGTAATAGTAAAGTTACCTAACGTAATGTATAATTGAGTTTATTATTATGCTTAATAATACATCTGCATTGTTATGAAACCTACCTATAGGTACTGACTTATTATATTTGTATAATAAGAATATAAAATGTAGGTAGGTATCAAGGTATCCAAAGGTTTATGGCAATAAAATTTACTTTAAAAACATTGGAATTTATGTTGAAAGCATTTTAAATATTCGATTTGAAAAGCATCTTTGAGATGTAGGTACAGTATGTAGCGACTTTCAATGCAAAACCCTGCACCTTTATTATTATTATTATTATTATTATTATTATTATATTCTGGGGGTGGTCCCGATAGGTTCCCGCACTGCGACCTTTTGGTCTATTGTGCTCCCCGGTGTTGTCTACCCTTCAAGAATACCTGTATCTTTCACAAAGTCCAGGATTTTAGTAGGGCGAATCTTCGTTACTTCCTCTTGTGTAATTTTTTCATTTCCAAGTAGGAGTTCCCTTGCCTTTATGAATGCCTCACATTGGCAAATGACGTGATAGGGCGTTTCATCTGCCTCACCACAACCCCTGCATGTCGGGCTTTCAGTCAGTCCCATGTTGTGCAGGTGTTTGTTCATGCGACAGTGGCCAGTGACCATTTCTGTCGCAAGTTTTATCTTCGTCCTGCTTAACTTTAAGATGGACGTAGCTAGGTCCCCGTTGGGAGTTTCCAGGAAGATCTTGGAATGACTCTGTCCTGGGATTTTCGACCAATGTCTGCAATGCTCTTTCGTGAGTATTGCTTGAATCTCCTTTTTGACTGTGTTATAAGTAATCCCACAAGCCGGTTCGGGTCCTATGAGTGGTTTTGCGCTTGCCATTCTCGCAAGCTCGTCAGCAACCTGGTTACCTGCGATTCCCGCATGCCCAGGTGCCCACACTAGTGTGACTGAGTTGCACTTACCTAGTGCGTTTAGCATTTGTGTGCATTCAAGGACTAGCCCTGAATTTACCACATATGAGTCTATTGCTGCAATCCCTGCTTTGCTGTCTGTCACTATAAAGATTCTCCTTTTAATAAGGTTCTCTTTTAATAGTTGAACAGCCGCCGTCAGGATTGCATATACCTCGGCTTGGAATACGGTCGCTTGTTGTCCTAGGCTTACAGAAATTCTGCAGCCCCGTCCATTGCTCCCGTATACTCCAGAGCCAGTGCCCTTTGTGGTTTTCGAGCCGTCTGTGTAATACACGATTCCATTCAGCTTCGCTTTACTGGAATTGTTCTCCCAGTCTTGCCGAGTGGGGATTGTTGTCTTAAACAGTTTGATGGGACAAACTGTTTTGGGTATCCTCTCAGTATTCATACTAAGGGTTTTGTCTTTGGAGATTTCGTCAAAAATGAGCGAGTGCCCCGCCCTTGACGATCCCTCCTCGCCGTTAACTCTCAGCCGGTATGCCCCTCTGAGCGCCTCTGCCCTAATTGCTAGGTTTAGCGGCGGTAAGTTCAGGAGGGTCTCCATAGCTGCCGTAGGGGTGGTTATCATTGCCCCCGTGATTCCAAGACAAGCCCTACGCTGCACCTTGCTAAGTTTCTGTATGTTCGTCTGGGTGGAGGTTTTATGCCACCACACCAGTGAGCCATACGTAATGATCGGTCTGATCATTCTGGTGTATATCCAGTGGGTCATCATTGGAGATAAGCCCCACTTGCTTCCGAACGCTCGCCTGCAAGCCCACAAGGACTTTGTGGCTTTGTTCGCTGTCTTGTCTAGGTGCGGTTTGAAGGTTAGCCCTTGGTCAAGCGTTATTCCCAAGTATTTGCCTTCTCCCACAACCTTCACCTTGGTGCCATACATTGCTATGTCTTTTAGCTTTGTCGGCCCTTTTCTTCGTGAGAAGAGAATGAGGTTCATTTTTGTTGGATTAACCGACAGACCCTCTTCTCCGCACCATGCTTCCACTAGATTTAAAGCTCCCTGCATCACAACTGATACGGTCTTTTCAAATCTGCCGCGTACCACAATCGCTATGTCATCGGCATAGCCAACCGTGGTGTAACCAGCCTCGCTTAGTCGCCTCAGCAGTCCGTCCACTACCAGGCATCACAATAAAGGAGAGAGAACTCCCCCTTGTGGACATCCTCGTGCGGCCCTGACCACTACAGAGTCGTTATTAAGCGAGGCTGTAACGTTCCTATGTTTTAGCATGGTATGTATCCACCTGCACACGGTAGGTTGTACCCCCTTGCTTTCCATAGCTGTTTTAATTGATTCTAGAGAGGTATTATCGAACGCCCCCTCTATGTCTATAAACGCCCCTAGAGCGACCTCCTTACAGGAGATCGCCCTTTCGGGTATGTCCACTACTCTGTGGATGGCGAGCTCACAGGATCTACCTGGTTGATAGGCACATTGGTATTTACTGATGGGCTCAAGTCCCAGCACCTCTTCCCTAATGTGTCGTTCAATTAGTTTCTCCAATAGTTTTAGGAGAAACGACGTTAGACTGATAGGTCTAAACGACTTGGCTTGGGCGTATGAGTCTCGCCCAGGTTTCGGTATGAACACGACTTTTACGTCCCTCCACGCCATGGGTATGTATCCTAGGGCAATGCTTGCCCTTAGTAACGTACAGAGCGTGGTGGCTACCAGGTCGAGGCCTTGTTGTAATAGAGCAGGGAGAATTCCATCCATCCCTGGGGATTTGTACGGATGGAAATTCTTCACTGCCCACCTAATTTTTGTAAGGTTCACTATCTGTCGAGCCAAAACCCAATCTCCTCTGTTCGCCCTCGATAGGGGTTCCAGAGTTATTGGTTCGCCTACGTCAGATTTTGAGAGGGTCTTTGATCCCGGGAAGTGTGATTGAAGCAAAAGCTCCAAAGTCTCCTTCACGGTCTCTGTATAGCCCCCCTCAGTTTTCTTCAAGGAACCGATTCTGCCCTCTGTTCCTCCTCGTAAAGCTCTGCACCTTTACAAATATCTATGATGCCATGGAATATTTATAAAAACAAAAATTAGACACTTCTGTTACTATTGCCATTAAATTTATTACTTATTAATTCGTGTGCAGTTTATTTCAAATTCGCTCAAATTTTTTAAAAAAACAATATATTCGACGTCTGAAAAAGTAGAAGCGGACAGCGGTGAAATTATTTTCCGCGTTATCCGCATAACATATCAAATAAAATATCCAGAACGGCCAAACTACAATTATGCGTTAGTACAATAGTATATTAAAGTGTAAGTGGATCAACGGGTCTTTAAAACACGCGCGATTATTTAAGCACGACGGCGCAGCCGAGTGCTTGAAATAGAGCAAGTGTTTTAGGCTATTTTTTTAATTGGTTCACTTTGAAATCTGGGTATTAAAATGGAAATAAGAACTAATAATGTGAAATGGTTGAATTCGTATGTGAAATCAGTATACCTTTCGTTGTCATGGAAATGAGAACAATGGAAATTAATTTGCAATCTGTCATTTTATTTGACGTAACAAAGTACTCCTGTCAGATCAATAACCAATTAGAATTCCCGTTTTTCAAATTTGTTGATGTTGGCATGGCAACTTTAAAACACGCGCGTGTTATAAAACGCGATTTAAACACGCTGGAGCGTGGTTTAAAAGGCTAAAATAGGACACCAATAAAAAAAATTGTACCTATACACAGGTACACTGAGAAATAATTTTGTAAGTGTAACGACGACCTTCAGAATAATGATGAAAATCATGAAAATGACAAACCTTCAACATTTTGGCTTCATTAGCTAAAAATTCAAATTCAAGTTTGCGGCAAACTGCATTTAACATCGGTCTACAGCACATTATCGCCGTGTTTTAAGAATAAATCAGGATGAAGGAGATTGTAAAGATCGCCCGTTTTAGAAGATTTTAGTCAGACTTTTAGAATGAAGAAAATTAAAGAAACAAATACCATTGGGTGCATCAAAATTTTGTCCACAAAAAACTTAATTCATTTTTGCTCTAAGTAATATAATTTGAGGATTCATTAACGGCAGCAGGAAATTATACAGTGTGTCTACTTAAGTTGGCAAATATGGGAAACTTTTTTATTATTAATTTTACGAAAAAAAGTTATTCGTTATAAAAAGCTCTGCATGTTCTAAAATCTAAAATACAATCATCATACAGTGTGTCTATAGTTAAGTTGGCAACATATGGGAAACTTTTTTATTATTAATTTTACGAAGAAAAGTTATTCTTTATAAAAAGTTCCGCATGTTCTAAAATCTAAAATACAAAATACAATCATCAGATATTAAATTTTTTCAATCGTGTACGCGGTTTGTCAAAAAATATGAATTTTGCTCAAGAGTTAAGTACCTTTATTTTTGACAATATCGAAAATTGTTATTAAAAAAAGTTGATCAGAACTAATAACTACCTTCAATTACATCCTGCTACTTAAAATTTTTTTTCCTATTTTTGTCTACAGTAACAATGCAAATTAAGTGCAGTTACGTGAAATCTAGGATGCAATGATAAACAAATAATTTGTTTATAGCAAGAAATGTTTGGCAGTGAGGTTTCTGAACGGAACGGAAATCGTATCAGTATCGGTAGGTAGTAATTAGAGAAAAAGTTGTAAAAAAAAAAATTTTATGTAGCAGGATATAATTGCATATTTAAACGTAGTTTTTAGTTCTGATCAAGTTTTTCTAATAACAATTTTCGATATTGTCAAAAATAAAGGTACTTTACTCTTGAGCAAAATTCATATTTTTTGACAAACCACGTACACGACTGAAAAAATTTAATATCTGATGATTGTATTTTAGATTTTAGAACATGCAGAACTTTTTATAAAGAATAACTTTTTTTCATAAAATTAACAATAAAAAAGTTTCCCATATGTTGCCAACTTACGTAGACACACTGTATACCTACCTATTTTGCAAAATAAAAAGCCGCCAACAGTGCAGTTCACGATGTTGGAGGTATAGTTGATCACTGTTGAAACACGTTCGATTTAATACGTTTTGTGTTGTGGTTATTGATGTTTTCATTGTCTGATAAGAAAATAGTCGGGAATCAGCACTCCGAAATTCGATCATGTACTGTGCACTCGAAGATATACTTTTTAAAAAATATGTACAGTGTGGACTGTGGAGGTTGATCTTACGGATTCAAATCCGGAGGGCTCCATTAAATTCGTGATTGCAAAAAAGAATAAAAAAATATTTTCCGATTATTTTGAATGATCTTAAAAAAAACTATTTTTTGTGTTTAACTCGCGATTGTGACGCCATTTTTTAATATTTTTTCAAAATTCTTTCACCATTCGAATGCCTAATCATTGTAGATTATAACGGTACATACATAAGATTATTATTTTTTATATAGAATTTGTCAGAGTATTTAAAAGGAGGGACGGTACCAAAACTAACGTGAAAAATTCAGCATCGAGAAAATTTTTGAACGGTTGAAGATAGATATATGGTTAATCGAGACGAAATATGCCCAAATGAGTGGAAAAGTTTTTGGTGAAAAGAAATTTTCACTATTGCTAATGGTTTACGAGATATGATTTTTTGTGTGAAACGCCAGTGCGCACCGACCGCATAGCCGTTTTAACGGCTTGCCAGGGACTGGCTGTGAATAGTCAATAGACGATTCAGTATCTACGACGCCGCTTTAAGAGTATGCATATATGGAATATAAGGGTTTATGGTGTATGTAGACCACAAACATTGAAATCGTCGTTTTCTGTTACGATATTTAGTCATATTTGTAGAAACCAAGTCCATTGTAACATTTCATTCCAAAAGGAGTAGCGGATCGAAGTAACCCATTCAGTTGCCCGAGTATCACGAACTGGCTAGATGTTGTGGTTGTAGAGTTTTAAATTCTTATCAAAAACAAAACCGTTAGTTATAGCTGACAAAATTCCGCAGATTTTCATGTTTTATTGTTGTCTCTACGACCAATAGGAGCCGACATAGATTTTTTTAAAATGTCGACTGTTTTGCGGCGAAGGGGTAACACGTGCGCGCATCGCACGTATTTTGCTTATATCTCGAGAATGGCCATTCGTATCGCAAAAGGCTTCAAATAAAAGTTGTAGAGAATTTAATTATGAATAATTTTCTTTTTTAAACATTTCCATACGATTAATATTGACAGAGATATAATCATTTAAACCTTTTCTAAGACACAATCGCTGCTCGTTTTGCATAATAAAATCAATAATTAATAAGTCGAAAACTATTGATTCTACGTACTTAGTGCATATAATGAAAGTTGTAGAGAATTAAATGTTGAATCTACATGTACATATACACGAAATATCATTTTGGTAATCTTTGTGATAATTAATGCTCATAGTTAATCCAGTAGGGCTAGATTGTATAATAGGTTGCTAATTGTGAGGGCCGTGAAACGACTGCGCTGTCGGTGCGCATCGGCGTTCCACAAAAAAAATCGTATCTCGTAAACCATTAGCAATAGTGAAAATTTCTTTTCACCAAAAACTTTCCTACTCATTTGGGCATATTTCGTCTCGATTAATCATAAAGCTATCTTCAACCGTTCAAAAATTTTCTCGATGCTGAAATTTTCACGTCAGTTTTGGTACCGTCCCTCCTTTTAAATACTCTGACAAATTCTATATAAAAAAAATAATCTTATGTATGTACCGTTACAATCTACAATGATTAGGCGTTCGTATGGTGAAAGAATTTTGAAAAAAAATTAAAAAATGGCGTCACAATCGCGAGTTAAACACAAAAAATAGTTTTTGAAGATAATTCAAAATAATCGGAAAATATTTTTTTATTCTTTTTTGCAATCACGAATTTAATGGAGCCCTCCGGATTTGAATCCGCCTCACACTGTACATATTTTTTAAAATGTATATCTTCGAGTGCACAGTACATGATTTAGGTAAATGATCGAATTTCGAGGTGCTGATTCCCGACTAAAACATTAAAAAACTGGTTAGGATTATTCGTAGAGGGCTATTATCTTCGTTCACTCCTTGAATTTTAGTTGAATTCTAACATTATTCTTAATTTTAAAGGATGTCGGAAGAACAAAGTAACAACTAAACAATCGGAAAAATGTAGTAGATGGATGGGGTTATTTGACGTTTCGCCCATATTTTTTAGGCTTAATCATAATTATCCAAATTTGTTTGAGGAGATGGGAAAGAGATGAAATTTTTTTTCTTTTTTTTAAGAGGGAGTTACCCTCAGTATAATTAATCATTTTAAAATGAAATTTAAATGCTTTTTAGCAATTGTTTTTGTTTGTTTACCTGTTATACTTTCTTCATCCAACATCCTTTAAAATTGATACAGCTACAAACCTCCAAAAACTTGTAAAATTATTCTTAACGTTAATTAAACCTTCCTACGGTAAAGTGGAAGGTTATGAGTTGAGTAACTCATTTTATAGTTTTACATATTTTTCTTTTCTGTCTTTTACTTTTTCTTTTACGTCTACTTATTAGATTCCTCTTCTTTCTATTTAATCCTTCCCTCAGACCTCACTTCACCTCAGTCCATATTTTATCGACATTTCTCTTGTCTTTTGCACTTTTCTTTCATAAATTATTTTTGTGAGTTTATTATCTTCTTTCAAAGGTCTAAGATGTCTGCATCATTTTAATTATACCTTCTCGTTTCCTTGTGTCCGTTCAAATTTTACTTATCTGTTGCCTAAATGTTTTATTTCGTATTTTGTCCCCTCCCTTCTTATTTCAAGTGCCTCATTTCTACAACGTTTATCCTAAATTTGTATTTTTCTGCCACTACCATACAAAGAACACCGATCTAACTATTCTGTACAACTTCAGTGTTTATTTCTTTTGAATCTCCCGTTTTCCTAAAAAAAATTGAATGTTTATTACGACAACCAACAATAGAGGGCCGAGGACACTTTAAATCCTATTTCAATTTTAAATCCCCTTATTGATTGTTCTGACACTTTATATCGTTTCTGCCTATAGGTACATTTCTTTTAGCACCCGTATTGTTTCCCAAATCCCAATATCTCTATTTTATGGTATTTCAAATGTCTTGTTACTCTATTTTTTCTATAACTAGAAGGCCCGGTGAACTTTCGTATTGCAGAGTCAGTTACTGACTCTGTCGTATTGTACCTATCGCCTAAAATTGGCAGTTGTTAAGTTTGACAGTAATAACGTTGCGCTTCTGTTTACAATGTTACTCATAAGCCAGAGGGCCGAAGCCCTAAAACGTAGGATTTCAATTAATTGCGTTAAACCTATGGTTAACCTGAACTACCTACTATCAAAAATTGTATGTCAATCGACAGACTACTTTTCGAGTTTTTGCGATACTAACGCACGGCAGTTGATTTTTATATCTTATAGGTGGCCCGGCGAACTTCGTACCACCTTAGAATTGTTGCGTTAAGTTATTAGCTGAATCTTGCGGCTCCACGTTGTTGATCTGAATGTTCTGTTCGATGATTTCTCATTGCCAAGCGAGCTTTTCACGTATGGCCTCTCTTTATTGTAGCGTTTGTGAAGCGAACAATTTTCGCACAGTTTTTTATGGAGAATGCAAAAGTCCAATAAAAAATAGGTGTGTTCCCATTTAAATGTTCAAAACTCACCCCCCAGGCGAGTGATGTGATGTTTATGTATTATGATTCATGGCTGAATATAGGTTTCCAAAAATAAAGGAACACGTGTTTTTTCTTTTTCTAATCGTATGTATCGTTCTCGAAATATTGAAGGGTTTCCTTACTTTTTGAACACCCTGTATAGTCTATATGCTATTCCGGGCGGAGACAAATCCAACAAACCAAAAATCATGAAAATCGGTCCAGTCGTTCTTGAGTTATAAATGGTGTTATAGATTTTGTCAGTCGTTGTCTAAATACGAATATTTTAAATCTTAATTGGTTCTTTCTTTTTGAATCCATACTGCGTGTTAGTTTTAATTTGTTTAACTTTTTCTACTATTCTTGCTCATATGTGTTCCCGAAATTTTGTCACTAATTTTAGGATGTAACCATGATGTTCGTTTCTATCTGCATGACAACATTTGTGCCGCCATGTTCAAACCTCAACTTAGCGCGTATGCTTTAGTCATTGATTATAATATTATGTTCTAAGATTATAATCAATGCTTTAGTGCCTTTAGTTAACACATGTTTACACTGCTGCGTCCACTGCAATTGATCCCGCGAACTAAACTGTATATTTGCATTAATCCACCTTAACAAAGATCGCAAGCGATGATCAACTACTTACCTACTTTGGTTATTTGCACCACTCACACTAGAATTTTAACATCGCGTCAAATGGGATATACAAATTTGTTCATAATTACTCAGTATTGGAAGTAAAAATGGAAATAGAGTGGTACCGCTAAAGCACTAATTTGATCCCTGATGCCTACTTTCCGTATGGTCCATATATACCGGGTGACCGATTTATCTGACAACCCCCATCATGTCCTGCACAGATTCATGAATCATCCAATCCAACTTTGCAACGTAAATGGCTATATTTCTATATAATGTGAGTTTCTCAGAAAGGTTGAATTGCACATGCGTCTCATACGTCACTTTAGTACCTAACACTATTTACAGTACGACCTATTTCATTAACAGGTAAATTCAGAAAAAGACTCGAAGCCTCCCTTTATATCATTTAATCTCCAATATTAAGTTACGTAGTAAAAAAGTACTACGTAACTTAATATTGGAGATTAAATGATATAAAGGGAGGCTTCGAGTCTTTTTCTGAATTTACCTGTTCTTGCTCCCTTATTTTGAGTCCCGAACCACTACTTCATGATGTCTATTTCATTAATAAAGGTTTCATCAACATACCGTGCTTTGCTTCATATTCATTGCAACGAGTTTTAAATTAACAAGAACAGCCAGCAGAGATGAAGTCAGGAAACTGACAATAGATAATGAATACCTACACCTCTAATACCGTAAATATGTGCCTCTTACTCCAAAACTGAGCTACGTACATTTTATGTTATTATTTTGACTTGCACCACGCATTATTACATTTATATGAAAATAGATTTCATAGATAAAACTCTGGTTTCATCCAGATATTTCATCTCATTTAAATATAATATATTTAAAGTTAAGTAAAGTCATTGACTAAAGGTAAAGTACAGTTTGGTTTGAAATACTTACTAACTTTACATATTGAAACAGAATCAATAACTTAAGGAGAACAATTATTTGATTGAATATTCAAACAAAACTGATAAAACTTTCATAATCAGCTGAAATGATTCATTTTGCTACTAATGCCATGCAATCGATTTTGTTATATATTTAGTTAACAAAATGAAATGTAGGTAACTGTTCAGCTGTTTAAAGGTATTGAAATGGTTGCGGATTCACATGTTTCAAAATTTCAAAAATATTCATTTATACCATCTGAAACAGAACCGGATTTTCAATGCCAGTCCTTGCAAAACAGATATGGTTACATTTCAATTTAAGGATTATTACAAAATAAAAGTTCACTTATGTGACTAAGATGAGTTTCGATATAGGTGTTTGCTGAGGAACTACTTTGAATAGAGAGATATATGCTTGCTAACTGAAATTTTTCTTTCTAGAAGAATGTGAATGGTGTGGGAAGCATGTTGATGACACCAAATCTCTTATGTCGTCGAAGGCTACATTTTGTTCTGAATTGTGTTTTTCCCAATCAAGACGTGCGAATTTTAAGAAGAATAGAATGTGTGATTGGTGCAAACATTTACGACACACAGTTTCGTATGTGGATTTTCAGGTAACACCTTCTTATTGTACCACATCTAATCAAACACTAACTAGATACAAAATATTTCAGGATGGTGCTTCTCAACTCCAATTTTGTTCGGATAAATGTTTAAACCAGTATAAGATGCACATTTTCTGTCGAGAAACTAGGGCTCACTTAGAATTGCATCCACATATTGCAGATAATTCAGATCTAGGAGGTAGCCTTATAACTCCTGAATTGTGGTTAAAGAATTGTAAATCGCCCGAATGTAGTAGCTCTACTACAAATTCTCCTAAAGGTTCAGAGAATGTAGAACAAAGCTCTCCATTACCTCTCATTAACACGGTACATTCAATTAAACAAGAAAGACCTTCCAAAAGAATAAGAATTAAATGTCAAAGAAAACATACAAGATCTTCCCCTAATGTAACTCAAGCATCATCTAGAAATTCTCCAGTACTGGAAGTTCCTCAAGATTTACGGATACGTCAAACACCTACTATTAATAAATTCGAGCCTGTTCATTTTAAAGAAGAATGCCGGTCAGATGATTATCGCAACAAGTTTCCCAACGATTTACAAAATCGATTTATGTATGGATATCCGAGCTTTCAAGAAAGACAACCACATCTTTTAACTCCCAATTTACTAAGTGATCCTCCTCCACCTTTTGTGAAACCATCACCTTTAGATAATTTAATGCCTCCTGTAACAGTTCTAGTCCCATACCCCATTATAATTCCTCTACCATTACCAATACCGATACCGATACCAATTACTACTACGAGTACAATTAAAAGTGAAGATTTAGATCATTCGGGCAGTAGAGAAAGTACTGCAAATCTAGAAAATGCCATTGACAAAGATAACACAAGTATTCAAAGCGTTAATGACTGTGAATCAACAAATATACAAACACAATATGTAGTAGAAAATACAGAAACAATAAAGGAAATTCCAGAAAACAAAAAAGGAAAGGATATTGGCTCTAATAAAAAAGAAAGCTTCTTCTAACACATAAGGTAAAATCTAACTCAGGGAAAAAGAATAAATATTCAATAATGTAAATTATACATCAACATTTGTATGTGCATAACAACAGAAAATACATACACAAATAAAATTTAGTTACCTACCTTTAATTAGTTCATTGAATATAATGAAAAACAACAATGTAAGTCTATATACACCCCTCTCCCAATTTTTTCAACGTGAAATGAGCTTTTAATTCAACTTTTACAATAGAATTGTGTTTTTGAACAATGATATATGCCCATCCCAATATGGAACCTTATCAGTTTATCACTTATAGCCCAGTCAACGAATGATTCTAAAAGGAAAGACCAACTTTGACCCTAGGGAAGACGGAATGGGGGGGTTGAAAGTTCCTTTTTTTATATATCAGTAGGGGTTGGTCCTATAAAAAATATTTACCAATACAAAATTAAAGCTGGCAAAATTCGCTACATTTTCCATTCCTATAGTATTTTTGCTACCTGTAACCGTTAACAAGATATTCGCTCTCGAAAATCGGTAATTCATTTTGAAAAAAAAATTTGCAACACATTTTTCGACAAGCCCCTCATATCTTCATTCCACAGAAAATTGGTCATAGAAAAAGTTGTAGAGAATTAAACTTCTTTCAAAATTGGTTTTTGGTTCATCATTTTATGTGAATCTAATCAAAAGTTAGTTTTTTTTAGATTTTTAGTTATGATATAAAGACCAAAAATTCAATTTGGTCAATTTATTGGAGTCCTTGGTGGCAGCCTTACGTCTGAAAAATAAAGGCAGAGGTATACCTACCTATTGAGGAGGCCAATTCTCGAATTCTGGGCGAGGCAATTAACCCTAGAATACTGCACCGTCGTAAAATTGACGACGGCCGAACTTTGTTGCACTATTGACTATATTGTAAACATCCGGTAACTTACAGTGCTGTACCTCTCAGTACCTTCCTAATTCTTGTAAATCTACATATTTATCCATTTTTAGAACCCTTTTGGCTAATTATAGCTTCACAATTTGTGCGTGATCGTAAAATTTACGACGGTGCAGACGTGAACTCCGGCACCAAATTGACCAAATTTTAAAGTTGACGCCAACACAAGAAAATATCAACCCTATAGAAAAGAAACGTACAATATGCGCTATGTCCCCAGCCAAAAAAGGCGTATGACTGCAACTTATTGCAGCCACTGCAGCAAGCCAGTTTTTGGGGAACACCATATGGAGATGTTTGTGTAACTTGTCTAAATATTTGAAACTTTGTAATTCAAAATTATAGGAATGTACATTAATAGTTAAGAGAGGTATGTGATTTTTTTAGCCCTTTTGAATAAATATTTTTCCTTGTAAAAAATTATTTTTAAAAAGTCGTAAGATTTACGACGCTGATGTAGTATTAACTTAAAGAAAAATCGGTGTAGTATTCTAGGGTTAAGTGAATGCCTATATCCTAGGACGATCTGACACTCATCGCTCAATTTATATGTACTAGGGAAAAACTAACACATCTTCTTCACGGATGGATCTAAGTAGCTTCTCAAACTTTTCAATTTTTGCTATATGTGGAACAAAAGTGCAAACAATTTCTTTACAATGTTATGCACAGCATAAAGAATAAAATTATCAGAATTTCCAGTGACAGCAGAGCCGCTCTGCAGGCACTAGGTCAATGCAAATCCACCTCTAGGCTGGTTTTCTAGTGTCGCCAAGTACTAAAGCAAGTGACAAACAGCAATACCCTTCAGCTCGTATGGGTTAAAGAGCATCCTGGAACAATAGGCAATGAAAAAGCCGATAAGTTAGCACGACTGCCATCAATACAGGTGTTTTATGGTCCAGGCCAGCTCTTCCACTTACAGTATGAACTGTAAACAACTTAATAACTCAAGACACCCAAGCCCAGCACAAGGCTAGGTTGTCAGGCTAACTAGCTTGTCAGGCTGCCGTCACGCAAGAGAGGCCTTCAGAGGACCATCTCGTAACCTGGCGCGTTTTTGCACAGGGCTATCCAGAAAGAACCTGCGGCTAGTTGTGGGCATACTTTCTGGGCACTGTAAACTTAACAAGCACATGCGCCGCATGGGGTTGGTCGAATCACTATCCTGTAGAGGATGCTACACAGACGACAAAATGCCACAACACATACTTTGTGAGTGTCACGTACTTGTCGAATTAAGACAATCCATGTTGGGGGAATCCTGGCCGGACATGGCTACAATTAGGGCCGCTTCCCTGTCCAGCATCCTCAGGTTTATCTCATGTGTGGGATGGCTTAAGTGATGTTGGGGAGTCGGACTACTCTAATCAGAGTTGTTGGCATGCAATGACCAATAAAACCAAAAAAGCGATATTACTTTTTCTTGATTTTTGTGGTTTTTAGAAAGTGTTACTACCTCCTGCCACCCCAATCTCAAAATTACTGTACAGAAGTTGTAGACAGTTTGTACAGGATTAGAGAGAGCCAGAAGAAATTGAAATTATGTCCAAAGGTAAGATGTTAAATAATTGCTAAATGTCAACCAAAAAGGATGTAAGCGGAATTCGTTTGTTGCAAGTCAATTCAAAATAAGAAATATTTTGTGTTTATTACTAAGTACCCACTGGATAAAACCGTTGAGTGAAACAATGATAATAGTAGTTTACGTAACAAGTCCCGAAAGTGATCTTTTACTGGACAAGTAGGCAAATTACAGGGCGAGCCGCAGGCGAGTCCTGCAAGCCTGCGAGTCCAGTAAAAGCACTTTTAGGACGTATTACGTACAATATTTTTTTTTAAACGGGCAGAACAATTGACCGTTCTAGGCCGGAAAGTAATAATGAGTCCGGTAAAACCTTTTACCGGACTATCACAATAACTTTCTGGCTCGGTCCGACAAAATGAGATTTTCTGACCTAAAAATAAACCGGAAAGTACTACTTTCTGGCCGATTTAAAAAAAAACTATTTATGTTCACACAGATTACTTTAATTATAAAAGATCTACAAAATATACATTGCTACAAAATAAGTACATGATTAAGTTACAGTATAATGAATATATTATACTGTGGTTACATACTTTCATTAACACAAACTGTTGTAGCCTTTTTTCTATTTACAAATTTTCCCATGCGATTACTGTATCTTTTTAAAAATGGAAGAAAAGATCAGGAAATAGGACTCCCACTGCTCTTCTGCTTTAGTCTTTTTAAAAATTCCTTGGCTAATTTATCCCCCTGTCGATTTTCTAAAGCAGTGATGCAATCAGTGGCTAAAAATAATAATTATCCATAAAGTGCTCAATTCGATAGGTAAGCGAAAACATACTTAAATTTGAAGGCCTACTAAGAAAAAGGTGAACTTGAGATAAAGTTTTAATATTAGCTGTAGTATCAGGAATATCTTTTAAATGGACAAAAGCTTCTCCTATAAATTGATTGCTCATTCCCAAAAAATCTCTATCCTTTACACAAAAAACCACAAGGCCATCAGGCAAGTTTCGTTGGCCAGAAGTAAGGTTTCTTGAAAAAAAAATTGAATTACTTAAACTTACGCAATTTTAAACCCCTTACAGTGTAAACGTTTCATCATATAAAGGAAATAAATTTTTAGTGTGCGTTTGAGTCCTTGGTTTTGAAATATTTGTAAATTTTTCTTCGGGAAGCAAACAAACTCTAACAAAGGAATCACAGAAACCTACAATTTTTTAAAATAGAATACTTTCTTCCTAACATTTATATATTACCATTTGAATCCATAGGAATTAAATTTCGTGCATTAATAATTTCTACTTTTAAATCATTGTTTAGGAACTGTAATCGGACTGTCAATTCTCCATATGGAGATGATTTTAATTCCAATTGATCTCTCCATCTTTCTATATGAACCTACAAATTGCAAAAAAATTAAATACCTACTGTATACATTATGGTATATAAAAATGTGGAATTATGTACTTACTTGATGAATTAATTCGTTAGTTTCCATCCCATTCACAGTCAACAACCACTCGATTTTTGCTAACACTTCAGAGTCTGTAGTTTCATCTGTATGTTTAAAACTCTTCACCATTAACTGTAAAGTTGCCTTAAGGTTTGAGAAAAATGCGGGAGGTCTACGCTTCTATGAAATGGTATTTAAATAAAACACTTCCTCAATTTTGTAACTACTTACGTCTATATTGGAATGTATTAAATCATATAAAATATTTCCAAGATTGCCCCAAATAATGTCTAAAATTCTATTGAAATTATCTTCGTTTAATTCTTCATATAAGGTGGCTAAATTATTATCTAAATATCTCATAACTCTATGGATACTGTTACTATCTTGATGTAAAATTTCTGCCCCTTCGATTAACAATTTCTTCATTGCGGGACTCATCTGTAACAATAACTGCTTATTGAAGTATTCATAAAGACAGTTACATGATATACAAACCTTCATAGCTACAGTTTCTAACAGTTCAACAATTTTATTTTGAATAGTGTCTAGTGCGTTTTCCAAAACATTCTGCAGCGTGTCGTTGCATCTTTCAGCTTCCAAAGGATTTCGTATTTCTGCAAGTTGTTGAATTAAACTATTTAATTGTAATTCTTCTGTAAATGGTTTCAAAGATTGGCACACATAATCAATATTATTTATTGCTAAACACCACTCTTTAGTAACTTCAAATCTTCTTTCATAATTATCTGTTATGTCACCCATACCATCCACTCTAGTTGCCATTTTGTCTGCGTAAAATAAGCAGCATCTACATAAATCCTAGAATATTAGGGATAATTAGATGATATAATATTTAACATTTCGAACATTGGTAAATTAAATGCATATTGGTTATCCAACTATCATTACTGTTAGGTATATTGTATTATTTACTGCATGCAAATGATAGTGTGTATTTTCCTGACAGTGATCCTTTAACTTTTAAAGGTGCAGTGTATATCACCATTGTTAGAAGTTGTGGTTAATACGTGGATTGCTTAACGAATACAGTTACCTATCTGGATTTTTCATGATCATCGCCAAATGGACTGTTAGCCATTTCAATACCTTGTTGGTAACAATTCTAGTTCATTGGTTCATTGTACGTTGGGCGATTTTGGTTTGAATGTTATTGGGAGTTTGCTTAAAATTTTTTACTTGGAATTTCTACTTACTTAGTGATTACATTATGGATGTGACATGCGAATAACGAATCTACATTATTGTTTGAATGCTGCAATTCGTATGTGATATTAAGATGCTAAGAAAGTTTAATGTGGAAATGGAAATTTATTCAACCGGCAATCTATGAAGGCACTATCTGCTATCTCATCTCATCTGTCATTGTTTTACCAACCACCAAACTGTTAAAATTGGTAACTGCAAAGTGCAAACTGAGGTCAATGAGTAGTTTTGATTTTTAACACGTTGGCTGCCACCATAAGAGCCCCAGGGTGTACCCAGTGTGCCACGCTTTGGGTTACCACCAAGCCACGTACCAAGTGGGAAAGCATTCCCACGGAGCCACGAAAATATATTTACATGTTACTGTAATGTTGCTTGGTATCACCGGTGATGCCCGTGGCCTAGTTTGAATAAAATGATGGGATCACTGGTGATGCCCATGGCAGCCAACGTGTTAAAAAGAAACAAACGTAAGGCCTTTTCAAAAACGTTTGAAAGTTTCTTCCTTCATGTGGAATTCTGATCAGTCAGTTTATGTCTTATTTATTATTTTCTATTCTCATACTCTTAGATAAGTTTATTTAATCTGCCACCCAACATAGTTTTTTGAAATTTTGTGTAGCGATTAGATTAACTTTTCATAAATAACTTGTGATGCCCTATAATTGTTTTGTTTTACTTAAATTGTTAATTATCAAAACTCTATATTGACATACAGTAGAACTTGTTAAGATCATTCGGATATAGCGTCAACTCGGGTATAATGTCATAATACTTGTGGCCCCTAGAACTTCCTATAGTTTACACTTTACAACGTAAAAAACATTTCATTTAACGACCCAATATTCGCACTATACTCGGTTTTAACGTCATTTTAAATAAAGGTTTGGGAACTTTTGACCATATTCTTAGAATGTATAATAAATAAGCTGTTTTCGTTCTTTAAGGATTTACAAAGGTTATCTTAAATCCTACGAGTAAAGATAAAAAGGAGAGAACGCACGCTACGGAAGAACAAAAATTAGACTACATATTTTCAAAAATAAACTTTTTACAATACATACACACATGTATGTATACATTGTATGCAGGGGTTGGTAATCCCAAGATTTTAGCGTTTGGATTACGGATTACGGATTACACATAAATTTGGTTCATGTTGGATTACGGACTACGGATTACACATAAATTTGGTTCATGTTGGATTACGGATTACACACATAATTAGGTTCGCGTTGGATTAAGGATTACGGATTAAACATACAATTAGCGTCATATTAAATTAGTTACAGATTATAGACTTGGGTGAAGCAAAAAAGTAAATACTGTGAATAATCAAACAATTGTATACATTATACAACTGTGGCCATTTTATTATATTTAGTTTAACGCACCGCAACGAACGTATAGTATGGAGTATGGTACATTCACTAAAAATGCAACTGTTTATTTCTGCTTTGCTCAACCCACTGCACTGCTCTGACTAAGCAGGTCTGGGGGGAAAGTGAGACAAAAACCACGCTCAAATGATTTCCCAATTTAACATCACTTGTTTTATTCGTGTTGGTAGAATGTGTGAATGTAATCCACAAAATCCGCAGTTTTAGTAAAAACTGGATTACGGATTACGTGGTCAATAATATGATTGTCGGGATTACGGATTACGGATTACACGTGGTCAATTATGATTGTAGGGATTGCGGATTATGGATTGCAATCCGTAATCCAAATCCCGGATTTTGGATTAATGTAATCCGGGATTTGTCTAACCCCTGATTGTATGTGCATGATATCTATGGTATGTACTAATTCACATATTGCTAATAAAATTTATAGCCATATAGCATTAGTTATGCGTAAATTGTTTTGAATTATTATATTTTACCCAAAAATCACTTACATCGCGAATAACATCACTCTGTTATAACGACAAAAAATCGCTAGTTCCGACAATGACACTATGTATAACCGAATTCTACTGTATATTGTAAGTTTACCTAAATTGATTGGTTTATTTTATTGTAGCCATTAAACAAACTCAGTCATATTTTTTTTCAACTTTCATTTCTTAGTTTTCAAAGTTTATGGACATGCTCCTCAGTGTAAAGATCGTCTCAAGTTCTCTCAAGGTGCTTTCTTCTTCAACAACACTTGCAGTCGAATTTTAATTCTGTAGTGTAGCATGACAACACTACAGATCCAGAGGGAGAGAGAGAACTGCGACACCACTGCCTAGAGAGGAGAAGGTGAACAATGAAAAGTAGTGTAAACGTGTTCCTTGTAAATGGACTTTCAATAATTAAATATATTAAGTGAAATTAAATGGTGTGACCCACCGGTTATTTTAGTTGTATAGTTTAGGAACACTTCAAATATATTTGGTGATGAACATGAAAAACCCAGTCAAGTACTTGCCTTTCTAAAATAGTGATACATACACATAACATTAGGTATTTGTCAAAGTTGAAAGAACACTTGAGTTAAAAATAAACAAATGTTTGTACCTATACATATATATCCTCAACAAACTACATTGTATCTAAAGAATAAGACTTGTTCACCTCTCCAACATCAACATTTATTAATAAGGAAAATGAGCAAACTACTAGTCATCATTGATGCCTAAACATCGCTTTACCTAATAGTCTAAGATACGTTATTAGAAATATATACCCTCATCTGTTATTTGACGATGACAAAGATTATAAGTTAGATAATATATAGGTCGATAAATTGCAAATGGGTTGCCTAGCTAAATCGCGGGCCGATGCTGTTAAATCCGCTTTCTTTCAGAAGAATGCTCTGCATCCCTGTCTGTTACATGGAATGGCGAGCGCAGCGTTCTGTGTCACTCACCACGCTCGCGCTGAAAAGATAATATCTAAAATTTAGGCGACCATTTAACAGCATCGGCCCGCGATTTAGGTAGTAATGTTCCCTACTCAAAATCCTGTTCTTAAAATACCCCATAATATTTATTATACTTACATCGATAATTTTTGCTACAAAACTATAAGAACTTTCAATATCTGGCCAATTCAGTTGATCCCAAAATATTTTGATCTACAAGTACAACATAAAAGAAAATTTAAAATAAAACATATTTTATGTAGTTTTACTTGATGAAATATAGTCAGTGTATCCAAAGCTGATGAACTATATTTGACACTTTCATCAATAGGTGATAAGTCGTCCAATTCCACAGCCTTCTCAATACGTTGCATTGCTCTTACTACAGCTATATCTAACCATTGTTCGACACCACCTTGAAACCAAGTATGACAGTTCCTTATACGGAAATCATCATCTCCTGACAGTGTAGTTCCTAAACTATGGGTTACTTATTAAAAGTTTTTTCCTTTTTGAGAATCTACATCTGCTTACCATACAAATCTCTGCAAAGCAAGATATAATTCAAAGAGCCTCGTACCCAAAGACATGTGATCATTAGAGTCCGATTGTGAAAGACAGTTCCAATCATAAGCAAATGTCTTCAGGGATTTACAAATGGAGATCAATTCATCTTCTATCAAGTTAGATATTTCGAGTTGGTAAAGATTGTACAAGGTTTTTGCATATTCCAAATTCATTATTCTACAACACATTTTGTAGACAATACACAATGGTATCACTTTTGTATTACCTTTGAAACATTTTGTCATATTCCACAGCCCTTTGCAAATCTGAACGGACTATTTGTACAACCTTATGAAAATAAACAAGAGTTTCATCCACACTATTATCTTGCTTCTCTGTCCGTTCAAGAATAAACTGTAACCAATCTTTGCCGCCTTTAACAACAGCCGCATTTAGCACATTCGATATGCTACGTGGCTTTTCTTCTTCATAAGAAATTAACCATGGATATAAATTCGTGGGAAATAAATCTGAATCGAATGGTTGTTGGAGACACATTAGTTGTAATAAAATATTTAAAACGTCAGCTATTTGTTCAGCAGTTTTCTTATCATGTGGACGTTTTCTTACTTTACGAATTAATCCAATACAAGATGGTAACAACTTTTTGGTAAAGGTCCAAAAAATTTTTACGCTCTCTTCGTTACGTGATGGTGCACATAAATGTTTACTAATTTTTGTCAATAATTTTAAATAAAGTCCAAAGCTAAGAGGATGTTCTTTTTGAACGAATGTATATGCTGCCCACTGAACAAAATCGATCTCTGTTGGACAAAGTCCTGATTGAATCTTATGTTGCATAATAATTGCTTCAGCTTGTGATCCAAATTTTCCATCCCATTCGTATGGTCCAATCTACATAGCAAAGCAGGTAGGTAAGTGAAATTTAATTATATTTTAGCCACTTACTTGTGACGTTTCTAGCTCGTGAAGCAGTAATAAATTCAATAAATGCCTATGTTCTTGAGCTGCCACTTGGCAATTTTTTTCCGATCCAAACGATAAGTGTAATTTAATGACACCTTGGCGTGCCATTTTATATTTTCTATCCAAACTGTACCACATTAACATACCTGACGAAGGAATTGTCTGAAATACAAATGGTATAGGGGCACAACATTGAAATAGTTCACCTACCTTTAATGGAATTTTGGCAATTCCAATTAATTCATTTTCATGCTGTCCCATTGTTGCTGTAATAGCCATCTCTTTTATAAGCCGGGTTGCCCCTCGAAGTCCTTTCACTTTCAATATTTTACCAAATTTTTCACGCATAGTTTCAGCCGGATCAAAATCCCAAACCTCAATATATAGGATATCGTCACAACTTTCATTCATTACAGGTCTACAAGTATTCAATCAATAGATAGTAGATAAACATGAAATACAATATTACAAAGCAAAATGTTCTTCCCATACTGGATTCAGTGTTTCCATTTTTACCGAGGAATTATAACGTCTCGAAGAATTCGATTGTAAATACAGTGTTACAAAAGGATCGCTTAAACCATTTGAATCCTTTGCTATTAAATCTTTAGCTTCTATTACTTCTACATTTAGCAGAAGCTCTGGAGGTTCTCTTTCTTGAGCTGCCGTTAATAACTGATTGTGTTTCTCATTGCTCATTTTAAATGCATCTTGCACATAAGACAGAAGAGCTGTCTCTCCTAATTCAAAGGTAACATCACACCCAACATTATGATGAATTTGATACAGGACTTCCAAATACAGTTCATCAAGCTGATAAAGAATAAAATAAACGTCAAAGTAAGATTAATCATGTAGTCTCATAGCCATAGCTGTACACAAAATTGCAATTTCTGGATACTTACAGTAACAAGAGTGGCATACATATTATTCCTTTTCCTATATTCATCTTTCTTGATTCCTAAGAAAGTATTTTTCGTTTTTAACTGATCATAAATAACTTTGGAAATTTCATTGCTTTTATAACTTGGGACATAGTAACCATTGTTAAACCGATTTTCAATATCCATTGTTAGCATAAAACAATTAAGTATCCAGTTTTCATACCAAAACACATGAACACATTTCGTATATTTTAAAGTAATACCGATTCTGACTCAAAAAATAAAAATAAATGCATCGCTAATGTTAATACTAAGTATGTACTGCTAATAATGTGCTTGAGTTCAAAAAGTTGTTGTGCCAAATCTATTCCTGTGTAGCTACGTCATTACTGCCTGCATTATGTACCTTTGGGATTTTAATTCAACAAACAAGCACATTGGAAATTACTCTAGAAAAGGTAATACTTATCGCATATGAATTGAGCAACATTTAAAATATTACATCTTTATTTTATTTATTTTTAAGTACTTAAATTACTGTAAATATAGAAAGCAAAATATAAAAATAAAATTCTAGTTATTGTCACAAGTAAGTAAAATATTTAGGTCGAAATTCTCAAAGTGTGCATAGAAAGAAGCTCTTTTAAACGAAGTTGCCAAATTCAGTGGGATTGATGGTTTCTTTCACAGTGTTGATAAAAATAATTTTATACTTTAATTTATAATGATCAATTAATATATTAACTATATGCCAATTATTAAAGATTTAAGCAAGATCAAATATACAGGGCAGACAGGATAGGATATCGATATATAAACACTATGTGCACATACTAATTTACAAGAATACTTTCAATTATACTATTAGGCAATATTTGAATATTAGAGAAACGAAGTATTAGTGCTATTTGAAATAGTGTAGGTAGTTACTTTCGGTTTTCAATTTTATTTATAGGTTTCAACACAGCATCCCAACATGTCTAATTACGTATGTCTATAATTGTTGCCATATACTTTAGAACAGAAAAAAGTAAAGAAGAACCATCTGATTCCATGAAACATCTGAATTTTTGTTTATAGGTAGTAAAAAGCAATAATATTTATGCCCACTGTTAGCTATGGTATAATAGAAATGAATAATAATAAAAAAATAACTTTACGTTCATTCCACTATAGTAGTGTGAATCATCTTTTTCGTCCTGCTCTGAATCTGCAGAAGACGAAAACTCCTTGTTTACATTTGTTATAATAATTTGATTATCAATTTCTTCTTCATTGAGCTCAATTTCTGGTTCTGGTTCCGAGTCCGCTTCTTGAGGGGGTTGTGAATCTTCATAATCTTGATGAAGGAAAGCTCGAGGTAGAAATCGAACAGAGGCTTTAGTGGCTCGTACATGATTCTGAAGATCTCTTTTTTTCTCTGACTCAGAACGTTCGTGAAGAATTGATCCAAATCTTTCGAAAAAACTTCCATCAACTTCTTGGAGCCTAAAAAAAGGAACAAGAACAATCAAATTAAAGCTAAGTATAATGACAACATATTAATGGGAATGTAAAAATGTTTATTTTTCATAAGTAAATAAGGATTGGGCATTACGTACAAAAATGTGAAAGATTTTGTATGCAGAATAAGAAATAGTCAAAGAATTAGCAGACAAAAAGGATAATGTCCAAAAGACCTACCAATGTTCAAACTGACATTTTGGCAATACAGAGGACTTAATTTACAATGCATTATATCTCATATCATCTCACAAATATTAATCATAAAAAACCACATCATGGAACCAATACTGAAAAGAGCTTCCAACAAAATTAAAGTAGTTATGTTTGCTTATCTATAATCAACACAACATTTGGACTAAAACATGTGCCAAATATATGGAAGGTAGCAGAAAAGTTAATGTTACTAAAATAAGGGACGCATGAAGATAAGATAAATAAAATGATTCCCCAAAGAATATGTTATACTTTAACCAGTTTAATGCAAATAAAATCGAGATGAAGTGGGCTTGTAGTCACATGTTTTGAATTAATAACACATTGTATTGTTTTCAGCCATCATCTAATTTCTTTCTTTGCGCTTGAAAATGAAACTAGTATATAGTTTTGAAACATGTTGCCAATGTCCAAATTTAATTATTCATTATTTGATGGAATAACCTGCGTTTAAAGCTTATTTCAACGAGGTTAAGAGATTGACACAATTTTACTTCTATTTTGCAGCTTAATCAACCAAAAAAAATATCATCACAAGCACTTTGTAGCTTTGTTCGCTATACTGCATCACTGAATACAGGTAGCGCTGCATACTACATTAGCATCATTTCTTCTGTAAACACCTACATGACAAATAAGAGGTATCGAAAAAATACTGCTTGTAACTACAAACATCTTCAACTGTTGTTATTCCAATGGTGTATTGACTGTATTTTAATGCTTAGAAAGAATTAAATTAATAAATAAGAATGTAATGTACCTACTTATAACTCAAATCAAAATTGTTAGATTATTTCAGCACATCTCACATATTCTTGATAGATATTTTTTGTAGCCACATAATTCCCTGCCATAAAAAAAAGACTTGAAAGTTATTACATTGTTTGAAATTTTTTATTTTTGATAAGGTACACAAGATGCTTACAAATAACTTAATTGCTTAATGCGATAATAATTGTATCTAACATAGGAACTGAATGACTATATTTTAAATATATAATTGTACTTACTTATCTTAAAAACAAGATTTTAATTAATGCTTATATTTCATATCATCAATTAGGTCATATTTGAAATTATATCCTAATTTGATAATACTCTTATAATTAAACTATGTATATAAATTGCATGCATTTTTTTGTTTTACATAATCTGTAACACTTAATCTACAATAAACTACGAATCAACAGTAACATATATGAATATTCTATAAAATTGGAAGACTTTTGGAAGACATGTTTATAAATATTGCTATCTACACATGCACCCATACACGCGCACGCACACACACAGACATTCACACATATTCCTTTTGTTTATGGAATATTGACAAAAATCACAGTGTGAAGCATAATAGGTAGGATTTACAACGTGAATAAATTGCAGGTTCCTAGTACATACAATTCATAGATTGTTAAAAACATAAAATTACTATAATTGATAAAAAATGTTCAAAAATTCTTGAATAAGGGAAACAATCTAAAGGTAAACCAACAATAATTCACTTTACTCATACATCTGGTTTTTTCACTCCAGTTGCAAGTGCCATAAACTGCAATACTGTGCAGCAATGGTGAATAAACAGATCAAATGGCAAAAGGCCTTATAGTAGGTAAATTGTACAAAAGGTACAAGTTATAATTTATTATCAATGTTCATTGCAGTACCAAGGCCACTTTGTTTACCTTGAGGCAATAATTTTCAAATTAATTTGGGGATAAGTTCTCTCAATTTCACACAAAATACCTTTTACATTGGATTGAAAGCAATTCTTTTATGTAATCTAGGAAAATATGTTACACAATCATTAATATTGAAATGCATCATTTTGTTTTGTTATAAATGAATAATTGTTAATAATTATTACGAGACCTTACTCATTGTTCCATACTAAAACATGACAGCGACCTTGTGAAATGATAAATTGAAAACTAAGATCAAGAACTAAAAACTTCTCTTCTTAAAATACCTAGTATTCCTTTAGTACCTAATGATAAAAGAACCTGAACTTCAACAGAAGAATAGAATTTAAAAATTATAAGCACAAAAAGAATTTACTTTAGGACTGAGATGCACCAAGGCATATGTATTTCATATTTGTGTACTCGTGAAGTCCGTGTTTGGACCCTTCACGACCGATTCCAGACTGTTTTATTCCTCCGAATGGTGCTTCAGCAGTTGAAATTAGACCTTCATTAATTCCAACCATACCCGACTCAATCAAACGACCTACCTTCATTATTTGAGATATATCTTGAGAATAAAAATAAGCTGCCAAACCACTTTCCGTTCCATTGGCTATCTTTAGTGCCTCTTCTTCAGTAGAAAATTTAATAACTGTCGCTACCGGCCCAAATACTTCCTCATGATAAACTTGCATTTCATCAGTTACATCAACCAGTATAGTAGGTTCGTAGAATAATTTTCCACATGACTTTGCAGGTTTACCTCCCACAATAGCCTTTGCGCCTTTATGAAGAGCATCTTGAACAAGACCAGATACTTTTTCAAAATGACCCGCATTAATTAAAGGTCCCACATTGACACCGGGTTGAGTTCCAGGTCCCATTTTTAACGCATTGACTTCTTTTACAAATTCGTCAAGAAATGTATTATAAATATCACTTTGAACCAAGAATCGATTAGCTGCAACACAAGTTTGCCCACAATTTCTAAACTTTGCGATCATTGCACCCTTAACGGCTTGTTTTACATAGGCAGAATTGAAAACTATAAAAGGCGCATTTCCTCCCAACTCCAACGCAATGCGTTTAACTCTTTTGGCGCACTGTTGATATAAAAGCTTCCCAACGGTAGTGGAACCAGTAAAAGATACACCGGCAACTAAGGGACTCTCACATAATAGTTTTCCAATACCGGGCGAATGTTTATGTTCACTTGTAAGCACATTGAAGACACCATCGGGAATACCCGCATCGGCTGCTAATTGAGCTAAAGCTAATGCCGTTAATGGAGTATCACCTGACGGTTTAACAACACAAGTACAACCGGCAGCAATCGCTGCAGCAGCTTTACGAGCGATCATAGCGTGAGGAAAATTCCATGGAGTGATTAATGCTGCCACTCCAATTGGTTCCAAAATGTAGAAAATATTTTTATCCGCAGAAGGGCTACCAAGTATTTCACCATGTATCCTTCTAGCTTCCTCCGAATACCACTCGATAAACGAATTTCCGTATGAAACTTCAGTTCTTGCTTCGCCTAATGGTTTACCACTTTCTGCAGTCATAATCTCGGCTATATCATCTTTATTGGCTTCAAGTAAATTAAACCATTGACGAAGAAGTTCTGAACGTTGTTTAGGTGTTACGAACCGCCAAGATTTAAAGGAAGCAGCGGCAGCATCGATTGCATCCCTTGCATCTTCAACATTCATATCTGGTAATGCCGTTATTACATCACCGGTAACCGGATTTAAAACATTAAAGCATTCTGCACCTTTCGAAGTTACCCATTTTCCATTTATATAACCTTTATCCTTAAAGACATGTAATGTCGTTAAATCGCGACACTTTTTCACACTTTCACTTAAATTACGCATGTTAAACGTTGCACGTAACATGGAGATAGTAGTTAAAAACTAAAATCAAACTAAACCTTTGAATTAAAACTTATCACAATAAATAAAGTGGGAATTTCCGTGGGTAATGTATAATAATATGTATGTATAAGTGTATAATAGCAATAGAATACAAAATTCATACAGCCCAAATTTTATACCGCAACCAATTTTGTACATTTGTTGTAACAACATTTAGGCCGGCCGCACATTGGACGCGTTTTCGTACGAATTTGACTCGTGCGAACACATATGTACACGCACGAACAATCACAACCTTCCAAGTACTATGGGAGCGCGCAGACTGGTTGCGAGTTGATCACACGTATACGTGCGTGTAGTTCCGACGTCCGAAAACAATCCGAACTTGTTGAGATTTTTAATGCACTTTCGTGCGTTGAGGTATTTCATAATATGATGAAATTCATCGAATTCATCTCTTTTTAAATATATTTCGCGCGCCCATTCAGTTCTACTATAGCGACGACGCCGCCGCAATCTCCGAGTTAGAAGAGAATTTTCTTGAAGATACAGATTATTCATTACACACCAAAGAGCACTTCACAGAAGCGATATTACCGGGACGCGTACTGCCTATTTGACGGAGAAAAACGTATTCAGTGTGCGGACTCAATTCGTACGACCATTATTAATGCGTTTACGTACGATACAAATTCGCATCCAAAGTGCGGCCGGCCTTACGCAGATGGGTGTAAACACAGATTTCTAACCAGTAACCATACACCTAGATTCAGATTGACAACTTCATATATTCCAAGGATACGAAAGTGAAGCCATTCCGCCATTTGCCTAACTGGCGAGAGTGGTGGGAAATTCGGTAACCGCCATTTGTCAGACTGGAGATTATTGTGGCTAACTGTAGAATCCAAAGCATTCTTTAACATTGCAGGCAGTGGCGTATTTAACGGGCGTGCGAGTCGTGCGGCGCACGACTAGGCCCTCGCAAAACGAGGCCCTCAGGCCCTCCAAAAAATAAAATTAATGATAATAAATTATACATAATATGTAAGAGACATTACATTTTGTGTTTTTTCCATAATATAATAACTAGACCTTTTTTACACCACCTATATAATGTGGCCCTCCCTACTTTTGCACGACGAGGTCCTGGACCTTAAATACGCCACTGATTGCAGGTGTTACAATTTGGAATGCGTTAAGTTTCGGAGTTCTTCTATTCCAAAGATATCTCCGTAAACATAATTTCTTATGTACCCAACAAAAAAAAAATCCAGCGGGGTTATATCGGAAAAACGAGCTGGCGTGCTGGCCAGGCTGTTTCAGAATTGGTGCTTAAAACTCTTTCGGCAAACCTATTTGAAAGGTAATTCTTAACCACCCCCACCCGTGAATTGTGCGCAAGTGCACCATCTTGCCGAAACGACGGTGGTCATGGCAACTTCCAAAATTCTACACTTGTTCATAACGCAATTATTTTAAAAGCATGGCAATGTGATTTTTGAAAATTCTTATTCAATATTTAATTCTTCATTTTCTTTCTTGCAGTACAATTTTGGTCGAAAGAATATACCATTCAGGTAGTATTTTTAGTTTTGAATACTTTTATACCCTTATGTTTTGGTCCTAAAACAATTAGGGGAGCAGGAAATTGCATAGACAAGATTTTATTTATTTATTTATTTATTTATTTTTTTATTTCAAACGGGACACGCCCAAACTAGAAAAACATGTACAATGAAATACATAATATACATTAAAATCATTTCAAATGTAATTTAAATAATTTCACATTTATTTTTAATTGTTTCGAAAATTCGTGACCATTTATCTGTTGTAATATCACAATCAGCACATAGTATATTAAAATTATTACAAATGATATTTAAAGGACTCTTTTTTAATATGTTTAATATTTTTAATAAATAATTTTAATTTTTAATATTTTTACATGTAAAATGCTATTACCGAGCGACCGGATCAGCACCCGGTATAGACCTACATACTATACATGCTTGAATGTAGAATAGAGTCCGGGCAGCAGCTGACTTTGACAGCTCTGAGGGCAAACAAACGCTACATAAAACACGTATTTGTATTTTCAGTTTACGCGGGCTAAAATGACAATTTGTGAATGCAACTCTCACGTTCTCTTAACGCGCACAACCTGCAAGGTTTATAATTAAGTGAATAGGTTACCTCAATGAACAAATTTACTTGGATTGGTTGAATAAGTCTACGTCATCGCCAGTCCTTTCAGACACGCCCACCACTAAATTTGAATGAATAGGTGTTTTCTTTTTGCATGTTGTGGGACACTTAAGTCAGCTCTGTTAATAACACACCATTCGTTTTATAAAATAATTTGACTCAGTTCTCAATAACCCTATTCGTTTTAAAAGCTTTATTTAAGTTTTATATTAACCTACCTGAGGCAGAAATGTCTACATGACGCAAGGCGCTTTAATCACGTGATGATTGTACCTTTACCTAACCCTGTGGCGGTGCAAAAAGAAAACACCTATTATATTCACATTTTAATAAGTTTATAAGTGTATGAATTAAGTTCTTTGATATTATGTACTTTTTTTGGAGTAACTCATTGCTGTATGTTCGTTTCATATTTCTATAAAAAAAATGCAAATCTGTTATCTACTTATTACAATAAATTATACAAGTAGATCTTTTTGAATTTTAAGGTAATACGAATTCCGTTGTAAAGTGATGTGGACGGCATATTTTATGCTTAATTATAAACAAAGCAAGTTATTACGTAAACTATTCTTATTTCGTGCCTATGCCTCTATTTATTCTCTGTTGAACTCGTTTTTCTCTATTTGTTAGTACCTATTAGTACAGTTTCTTTTAAATATTTCATTCGTAGGTTAGGTGAGTATCTATTTGTGTATATTCGTAATAAAATAAATAATGCTAATGAAACGATGAAAAAGACGTATTAAAACAAAATACTGGACACGACACCTAACATCTCCTGCAAATAGCTACGTTCCTAGAGGATTTTAGAAATTTAGATTAGCCGGTTCGGTTTCTTTTGCCGCTTATGAAAAAGAAATATAAGTATGTATGAGGAAATGTACATTGAGAAAGAAAAAGAAAATCTTAGCATTATTCAAGTACGTATCTAATACAAACTGAAAGAATTTTTATAACAGTTTATGTAGTTTTTGTTAAGAAACACAATAATATCACACTGCAAGTGTGCAACAGACAAATATATTACCTATGCAACAGACTGATAGCGGGCTATAAAGTGAAATGTCGCGGGACTGGCAGTGACGTTGCACCCTCCCTGCACGCTGCGCGCGATCGCCAACAAGCTATGCGATTGAGGCAACTTATTCACTTAATAAACCTTGCACAACCTGTACATGCGAACACTACAGGCTGTGCTATTACGAATAGAAAAAATTTTGCCCTCAGAACTGTAAAAAAATAGGTTAATGACGTCATCTGCCCGGTCCCTTCTCTTCTATTAGGTATGTATAAGAAATAAGAAAAACAGGACCGTATTTAAAAAAACAAAGTTGATGATGGTTACTTGAAAACGAAACGTCGGATTCCAATTTGGTGTACGCCATGTTAAAGAACGTTAAAAAGTAACTGTAGAAGCTTCTTTTACTTTTTATTTAACATCAACGACAAAGTAACAATAGGTGTTTTCTTTTTGCATTGCCACAGGGTTAGGTAAAGTTACAATCATCACGTGATGAAAGTGCCTTGCGTCATGTAGACATTTCTGCCTCAGGTTAATATAAAACTTAAATAAAGCTTTTAAAACGAATAGGGTTATTGAGAACTGAGTCAAATTATTTTTACAAAACGAATGGTGTGTTATTGACAGAGCTGACTTAGGTCTACCAGGTCTACCACAACATGCAAAAAGAAAACACCTAATTTCACAATTTGTCAAAAACGCCAAACGTCAAAATTGCCAAACTTTTCTTTAACCGAAACTCTATCTCTTACCGTTTCCGAAATCCCCATAGTGGCCCTCCTTATCTTGGACATAGTATAGGTATAGCTAGTTTAGTAATGCCAGACATAGGATCTAAACAGGTGAAGTTTATGTTCAAAATAAACTTCGCTAACCTATTACAATAATTGACCTTCATTTCTGAAAATCAAAAATGTCACTTCATTAATCTAATCATTGAATTTATGGTAGTTCTTTAATAACTAATTAAGTACCTTAGTCGTTTTTTGTTTGTTTTATTATATAAATATTACATAAATTACGGATCTTTTATGAATACAATTTTAAAAACGCAAGTAACTTTTATATGTTGAAAAAGTTGATCATCGTGGCCTTCACATTTATTAATAAAGACATTTTCTACGTCCTTTGTACGAATAAGTAAGCAATATTTACAATGTAATTTGCATTTCATTGTAAAAGTGGTCAAACGTGTTGCTTCTACCATAAGAAATTAGCTTTTGTTCAAAGTGATTAGGTAAGGTATTCTTTGTTTTGTTGCATGTGTAGGGTGTAGGCAAATTACAAATAAGTTCTTGCGAAGACTAAAGCTGAAGTCAGTGAAATTACTTCAACTGTATTTTCAAAACATGAACATTAGGTCAAACATCAACGACGTGCCAATAAAAGTTTGCTGTAACCTTATTTATGGGTCAACTATACAAGAAAACTAAATCAGTTACTGAACTTGGTGAAATATCTTAATCGTTCCATATCCATCTAGTCTAGACGATGTGTCCATGGATGGAGTACCTAGAACTCTAAGAAATCTGCACATTTTTGAGAAAAGGCCATTCTCGGTAAAGAATAAGTAGGTACATTTCTCTACTCCAGAATTACCGTGATTACCTTATTTAGCAATTAATAGTGCTGGACTGCTGGTTAGATGTAAGACTGATAGGTACTGATAGAAACATTACTATAGAACAACAAGTATTAAACGACATTAAAATCACAATTACTGTAAACTCTTTGAGTTTATACTTCACTAGACAACAAATTTGTTTGGCTAACAGTAAAATAAAGGAACTTAACTAATGAATATTTTAACGTGTATTGAACCTGTTTTGATTACTTCCCAGCCAACACCAATTGAAACTGTTACAGTCACAGAATAGAAACAAAATAATTGATTTTGTAAATTGAAAATGATTTAAATCTATTTCGTTACGAAGAGAATTAGTATATAACATTTGATTTTGTTTCATTATTTTGCAATCATTCTTGGGATTGGTAGAATGTTTCGCAACTGTATCACAATGGTACAATCATTCTTGAAAAAACAGTTCCGGTGCATTAAATTTAAAGCGCGAACAAATTGATTGGCATAATTGAAACAAAACGGAACCTTTGGATTCGTTATTGGTTCAGTATAATGGAATGGAAGATGATTGGTTTCGAAATGACACGGATATAGCGATTCTAAAAATTCAAATACAAACAAGTTTGTTTTGGTTAATGTGTTGAGAAACATTTTTGTTCCCAAAATTCGATTATAAATTGCATGGTACTAATCAACAATACGGGTCTAGGACACAACGTCCACTGGTCACAACGCCCACCGCCTTTTGAACCGCCATCTTGGTCACAACGTCCACTTTTAAATTTGGTCATAACGTCCACCTTGGTCATAACGCCCACCGCATATTCTGTCACTCTGGTCACAACGTCCAATTTTAAATTTGGTCATAACCTCCACTCTAGTCACAAGCTCCACCGACGCCTTCTGGTCATATCGCCCACCGACGTTGGTCATAACGTCCACTTTTCTTTTTCCGGTCACAACGCCCACCTTTCAATTTGGTCACAACGTCCACTCTGGTCACAACCCCCACCGACGTACGACGTAACGTTCACTTTACTTTTCCTGGTCACAACGTCCACTTCTAGTATTGATTATAAGATCTACTTGGTCACAACGTCGACCAATGCACTCGGGCCACATCGGCCGCCGTACAATATACAATGCAACTTTTGTGTTCTGATAGAGACGTTTAACTTGTACATACATAACAAAGGATTGCTATGCTATGCGGAAAATATACCTTTTAACAAATCTGTTCCCGAAAAAAATCCTCTTACACAGTTATTATTTATTAATATATGCACTTAATCGTAATAGTGGAATAATGGAATGGTGGAAGAAAGAGATATAGTAGCCACACTTTTTGGAACAACCTAACAGCTTGGAACGACAAAAAGGTGTAGGTACGTTTCAAATGTGGTTATTAAGAAAACCATCGAGATAAAAACAGCATTTCCCAAACACTTACTTTTCTGTAATTTAGCCACTAAACATTCCAATTTGCAAGCGTCTACTTTCGTCCTACTTTTAAGGGATTTTTTTGCTAAGAAATGATTTATGAAGTGCCAGTATAGATCTTCCAATAAAACCAAAAAAACCGCAAAGATGGGATTCATTTGTTTTTCTTTCATTTGCTCCAGTTCCTGAATATATTTCTCATAACATTTTGCTTAATATGGTTTTCAACAAAAAGGATAAGTTAGCGTCATTCATTGCCATCTTTTACTGACATAACAATAAGATAAATCTCTTATTGTCCTACAGATACTTGAGTTGTCAAGTTACTGTTAAATTACCAATTAACGTTTAAGTCAAATTACCAGGTGAGCAAAGATAACCGGAACACACAGCGTTACTTTCAGTTCTGACAAATCTTTTCTGTTTGAGTCGGCTAAATGCGAAATATAAAAGTTTCTAGAAAAAATTCGAAGCTAACTTGTAGCATTATGTATCACATGTTAAATGGGATATAATATAATAATAAAGTTCGGTTGAAAGATTTGAGCAAATTCAAAAGGTCATACAAATAAACGTACACCAATGCTCTCGGGCTACATCGTCCGCTGAACAATTGAAGAGACCCAAGGAGCAATGCAATGTTGAACCGATATTGGTTGAATATTGTCATTTATTGGCGCGATATAGTAGCCCAATAATGGACCAATCTTGGAAATGCAACAATGAATAATAATGGCGCAATATTGCAATACAATGTTGGTACTGTATTGAAAACGATCACAATGCAATATTTCTGAGACTTGGTAGGTACAATATTGTCCATAAATATAGGTACAATGTTGATATTAATATTGGTTTAATATTGATTTGCAATATAAATACCATATTTTTACGTCACTTCAAGACCTTTAGAACGTTAGTTACGACCGTTATAGGTCGTCACCCAAGTATATGCATAATGTAAAAAAAGGGAAAAACTACATTTTTACGTAGAACTGTAATTTTAATTATTTAACTTAATTTTTGAACCAACCCGTTTTTACCTGAACTGAAAGTTGACGATTTTAGTAGGGTAAGTACAGTGAACTCTGTATGTATAGAGTTCACTGGGTAAGTATTATATACTTGCTTGAAAGTTTCCCTTAACCGGATTCGAACCTTTATCGGATGGGTTCCGGTTCCGAAGGCCGACATTCTACCGCTGCGCTGATGTGACACATACGTACTTCTCATTTCATTCTTCATAACTTAGCGCTGTTTCGCGTTATATTAATAGTTTAAATTATGTTTGAAAAAATACATAAAAGAAATGTTAGTCACCGGGAATTCATAAATGATAAGCCATCATCATCTATAAATTCTATAAGAGAGTACATCTACTATTGAATAATTAGGTACGACTAACGTAACTGATAGTTTTTACGCAAAAAGCTTTGGAAAAAACCGAAATTTAAGAAATGACAATAACTGTGAAGTGAACTCAGTAAACTCCAGTAGAGTTCATTGAGTCAATTGCCAACTTGGCGAGAAAGAAAATTATCAATATCAATAAAATCTATTACTCACTCATATCAGACGTCATAATGACATCTCATAAGTGACGTGTATGTACATTCTTATGAAATTTTGCAATTATGTGGGAAAACAATGTTAACCCAACACTGTCAACCGAGATTGGATTAATCTAGCCAATCTAGGAAACGTTAGACCGGTACAATATTGGTGCATAATATCGTTATACGTACATCCAATATTGGCACTATATAACAAATGTTAAATTGCGCCAATATTGGCATAATATTGAATTCATATTATACCACGTTTTTCTTATAAAATGTAGTAATTACGTGGAAAAACAATATTGATCCTACACATTAAGAACTAAGATTGGATCAATCTAGAAAATGTTAGAGCGTGTAATATTGGTACATTATATACAAGCAATATTGGCACTATATAATAAATATTAAATTGCGCCAATATTGGTTGAATATTGAATTCATTATACCATTTTTTGTAATAAAATTTAGCAATTAAGTGGAAAAACAATATTGGTCCCACATTGAGAACGCAGAGATTGGGTCAATCTAGGAAATCTTAGAACGGTGCAATATTGATGCGTTATATACAACCAATATTGGCACTATGCAATAAATGCCAGCTTGCGCCAATATTGGCACAATATTGTTTATATTGTACCAGCATTTACTTGTGAAAATTAGCAAGTACGTTGAAAAACAATATTGGCTCAATGTTTTGATGTGATATTGGGTCAATCTACTAAATGCTGTAATGGGTCAATATTGGCTCAACATTTTGTATATTGAACCAATATTACCGTGTTTCAACTTTGGATTTGCAACATTGGGCCAATATTGGTGGAATATAAACAATGTTGGCCAATATTCCAATATTGGTCCAATGTGATACCAAGCATTTGCCAATATTCATTGCTACTTGGGGAGGTTCTAGATTTATACAAGAAATATAAGGATAAATTCATTTTAGTTTGTGAGTACCTATATTAAATACCTCTACATATTGTTTACCACCAGTAGAAAGTAGAAACAAAAAGCGAAAATTATTGTAGATGAGGAGCGGCAAAATATTTCCAGTCTAGTGGCGGCAAATTTGTAAATCCGCCTCTGGACAAACTTTAAGAAATATCTAATTATAAGATATTATTCATTTTATATTCAAAGACAAATATCAACTATTCAATAGAGAAAAGTAATGAAAATGCAAGTATTACATAATTAATAATGGCAAGGAATTACCTTCTTTTGAATATTATAATTAAAATGGCATTACCTCTTTAATTACATGAGGTACAAGATACTTTTCCCAGGCCACTAAAATATTTATAGAGTGAATTCAAAAGTAATCGAAGTCTTCCGTCATGTTGCAGGACGAGCGCGATATCTGGAAACAGCGGATTTCCATGCATCAACTTTTGCCGTTCTCCATAGTACACAGTAAGAACAATACAACGCATCCACATGAGATCTACAGTTTTACTTCATTTCTGAGAAGGATGTGTGTTCCAGTTTTTCTCCGCTTCCCCGAATTCAAACACACGTAATTCGGACCAAAAGGTAATCAGGTTTACCTTTAGACCACCAAAGTGACGATGAGTTATAAACTCATACCTATATTCTATCAATCTAACATTTTTGGAATGCTCTACGATTCCTAAAAGCATGGAAGATAATCCCCACTAGGTCTTTTAACTTTTTTGTCGCCATAAAATTTGTTCATTCGAGAAATTTAAGAAATTCTTTTATTATTCAAAATAACGGTAACTAGGCAGGTGTATAAGTATAAGGTGAATTCCCAAAATTCTTCGTAAACAAAAAGAGTTAATTACACCATTCAAATAAGATCGCGAAGCCTATGATTGTTTTGCTGTAAAACTATTCGCGAAAATCTTTCATACAGTCATACTGCAACACCTCTTACACTCAACGGTCATATCAAAGAAAAATTTTCTATTATAATTGCGCTATTATATCACTATTCGTTTGCTTAAGACGTTTTACACCAGCGATAACTTCCCAAAACTATTCAAACATTCAATATGATCCACCCTGTGCAATGGTTATGCAAGAAATGTTCAAATTTTCCACCGAAAAATTCTGTAAACCACGAAGTTTTCCTTACATAAATAAGTAACCATTTCCGAATTATTTCCCAATCTTTATCTTTCTCACCACAGGTATTCCGTGTTTGAAAGAATGTGAGTTTCAGAGAAACACACGGATAGGTATACAAATTCCAGCCCACACTCAAATGTAGTTTCTTATTTTCTGCACTCAAAAAAAAAAAAGATTAGATTATTATTTTAATATAATAAAATTTATCATTACTAGGAATCTATACTTAAAATGAGCAAAAATCTACCTCTACGTTTATTAACGTAGTTGGGCTGGATTGGTAAAGTTCCTTTATTAGTAACACTAAAACAACGTGGAATTGTTATACGCAGCTGTTATTCTTCTCAGTAAATCTTCCAAACATTGAGGCTGAGTTTTGTAAATATGTAACAGTTTTAAGATGTCCCCATAGTGCAGTGAACCAATCCTTCTACCAGGAAATCTATCATTAGCCACTGTCTGGCCGAAAGAAAGTAATAGGTGGAACACCGTCTTGGTAGTGAATAAGATATTGAAAAATATTGTTACCGGCCGCATCAATTGAACATTAGTTGTTAATTAAGGAATTTATTGTTTCTTCAAGCAGATTTAAATAGAGCTCGCCAATTAAACTTTCGCGAATGAATAAAAATACATTCACTTTTCTGGATACTGTGTATTACATTCCTTACTCTGCAGAGTTTTACCTATCTCTTCAGTATCAGTATCGCCAATTTTGTTTATTAAGATATTTGTTCAGAAACAAGTTACACTCACTACTAAAGCAACTATTTTAGTTTAATTGTTTCACACACAAATTCAATCCTTTTGTCGAAATTGTCCTCAAAAAGCTGATGAAGCAATTATTTATTTTTATTTATTTATTTAGCGTTAGTGCTTTCCTTACTATTTTGTCAGACATTCCCACTTGGTGTGCCACAATATGAAGTGAGGGGAGTCGGTTCTTGAGCGAAAGTGGCTAAAATTTCTATTTGCACTGCTTCGTCCAAAACACGTCGATTAATTTTTTTTTGTTAGTAACGGAACCTGTTTCGCAACTAATTGGAAAAGATATTTATGATTTAAATTATTATTTGGATATCTTTGATTAAACATTGTCGCCGTACATAATTCGTTTCTTGTCTTCCATATTAGCCATAAATAAGAATCATTTCGGTTCTTTGCTAAAGTGCAAACTCCGTTTTTGAAAATAATTTAATATTTATTTGTTTATATTATGGGACGAGATCTAGGAACAGCGAATTTCCAAGCACCTCTACGCGCATCAACTACATACTTTGGTTATTATATTTTAGCATTACCCTTAGAATTTTGCCTGACTAAGGGAATTCCACCTTCAACCAGGGATCTTTATCGTGCCGTTAATAAACGTGCAAGCTGTAAGATTACAAAGATGGTCCCATAATTCCCATAAACATTTTTTGAAAATTTTCAAAGCCAACCATGTTTTGTAAAGTATGTAATTATAAATTTAATTAGAAAAATGTAAATAACTCTGTAAACATTGATTTTAGGTATAGGAACATGGTATATCAATTTAAAGGAAAATTATTTCTGCATCGAATAGGCTGATAATTGAATAGGCATTCCATTTTTTAAAGTTTTTCAAGTCTGGAAATAACGTCAAATAGATACGTAACGGCGGACAATTTTTTATTATCCATTACAGACAATTGCGTCTCAATCTTTTGACATTGAGAACCTAAAATCCCATTTCCCTAACTTTTACCACTTTCGACTTTCAATTTTATTTCCTAAACAAGATTTTGACATTTTTCAGTGCAAAAAATTTTTTTTCTCAACAATCAAAATTGATACGCCGATTATTTTAAGTATACTTACTAAACATTTTATGACACATCAGAATGTGAAAAAAAATTGCCTGGTTTGTATTTAAAATAAAGAAGTTGATGCTCACTTCCGGTATTTCCGGAAGTGCTGCCATTTGGAAAATATTTTTATTTAATAGATTAAACACTCCATGCCGCATGTGCAAAATTTCAAATTTCTAGCTTTTACAGTTCTTGATATACTTCTAACCGACGGTCACCGTGAGACACTCTGTATGTAGGTATGTACTTGTTTTCTGATTTACTTCTAGATAGCTGTTTTACAAAAAAGTAAATATGCCATTTTATATTACAGTGAAATAAAGATAAAGACCCTATAGGACAGGTATAAAGAAATACCCGTGTCGCCCCATTTAGTCATATCAGCATAGCAACTAATAGGTACCGTGTGACAAGTTTCAAAGCGGGACATAGCCGAATAGCATGGGAAATCACATATTTGCAGTTTGCTGCTCACCAATTATATCTACAAGAATGGTAATGATGTCTATCGAAAGAGCATTATTTTCTGAGCCTATTTATACCAAATATTTTACCTATTTACTAATTCACTGCTTTTTAATTAGGAAAATATAATTTTCAAAAGTTAAAAATATGAGTAGCCATGACATGTCAAATTCGAATAATTTTGATATTGCCAATTCAAACATTTTCAATTATGTAATATGGCATTTTCCTGAAAAATTTAACCGTGAATAATGATAGATAATAATAGTTATTATAACAAGGAACGAGTGTTTAAATAGGCAACAGGTCTAAAAATTAATATTAAACATTATTTGAATTTGACATGTCATGGCTGCTCATACTTTTTAACTTTTGAAAATTATTTTTTAATTAAAAAAGCAGTGAATTAGTAAGTATACCAAACAATTTGGTGTAAACAGGCTCAGAAAATAATGCTCTTTCGGTAGACATCATTACCGTTCTTGTAGATGAAACTGGTGAGCAACAAACTGCAAATATGTGATTGCTATTCGGCTATGTCCCGCTTTGAAACTTGTCATACGGTATGTTTGTTTTGTAGAATTAAAGAAAAATTACACGTACTTTGAAATTTCGTGACACAAAAGAAAGGAAAATGGCAGGCAAATTGATGTTACGTGTTACGAAAAAGTAAAATACAGGGTGTCTCACGGTGACCGTCGGTTAGAAGTATATCAAGAACTGTAAAAGCCAGAGATTTGAAATTTTGCATATGCGACATGGAGTGTTTAATCTATTAAATAAAAATATTTTCCAAATGGCAGCACTTCCGGAAATACCGGAAGTGAGCATCAACTTCTTTATTTTAAATACAAACCAGGCAATTTTTTTTCACATTTTGATGTGTCATAAAATGTTTAGTAAGTATGCTTAAAATAATCGGCGTATCCATTTTGATTGTTGAGAAAAAAAATTTTTTTCACTGAAAAATGTCAAAATCTTGTTTAGGAAATAAAATTGAAAGTCGGAAGTGGTAAAAGTTAGGGAAATGGGATTTTAGGTTCTCAATGTCAAAAGATTGAGACACAATTGTCTGTCATGGATAATAAAAAATTGCCCCCGGTTACGTATCTATTTGACGTTATTTCCAGACTTAAGAAAAACTTTAAAAAGTCTCTTTTTTTAAATGGAATGCCTATTTAATTATCAGCCCATTCGATGCAGAAATAAACTTCCTTTAAATTGATATACCATGTTCCTATACCTAAAATCAATGGTTACAGAGTTATTTACATTTTTCTAATTAAATTTATAATTACATACTTTACAAAATATGGTGGCTTTGAAAATTTTCAAAAAATTTTTGTTCAAATGTTTCTTATGCTTTTATGGTTATTTAAAATTCTATTTATGCAACTTCTTGACTATCCAAGGTCTCTTTCCGCCGAACGAACAGAACTTTCAGGGAAAACATTAAAATATCCCAATACATTGGTTTCTGCAGCGCCATTGGGGACAATTGGCTTTGCCAAATTTCGTGGTGCATTTACTTCGCCCAAATTTAGAAAATTCTTTTCAATCATCCTGATTTTTCGTTCTGTCATTGTAGGTAAATGCGGATATCTATCGTTAAAGTGTGGAGTGATTCTTTATTCAATAGTTAAAGGTTCTGCAGGTCCGAAAAGTAATACGAGCAGACTCGCCATGAATGTAAAACAAATTTAGAATATCAGCGTTTGTGCATTCCATATTTCCCAATTAAAAACAAATATTAAGCGCAAAAATCAAAATTCAAACAGACAACACTGATAACAAACGTAAATGTAGCGTAAACTTTCAAACTGATAGCTAACTGACAACTGTCATCATAAGAAACAATTGAATAAAAATTTTTTGAAAATTTTCAAAGCCAACCATGTTTTGTAAAGTATGTAATTATAAATTTAATTAGAAAAATGTAAATAACTCTTTAATCATTGATTTTAGGTATAGAAACATAGTATATCAATTTAAAGCAAATTTATTTCTGCATCGAATGGGCCGATAATTAAATAGGCATTCCATTTAAAAAAAGAGACTTTTTAAAGTTTTTCTTAAGTCTGGAAATAACGTCAAATAGATCAGTAACCGCGGGGAATTTTTTATTATCCGTTACAGACAATTGTGTCTCAATCTTTTGACATTGAGAACCTAAAATCCCATTTCCCTAACTTTTACCACTTTCGACTTTCAATTTTATTTCCTAAACAAGATTTTGACATTTTTCAGTGAAAAATTTTTTTTTTCTCAGCAATCAAAATTGATACGCCGATTATTTTAAGCATACTTACTAAACATTTTATGACACATCAGAATGTGAAAAAAAATTGCCTGGTTTGTATTTAAAATAAAGAAGTTGATGCTCACTTCCGGTATTTCCGGAAGTGCTGCCATTTGGAAAATATTTTTATTTAATAGATTAAACACTCCATGCCGCATGTGCAAAATTTCAAATTTCTAGCTTTTACAGTTCTTGATATACTTCTAACCGACGGTCACCGTGAGACACTCTGTATGTAGGTATGTACTTGTTTTCTGATTTACTTCTAGATAGCTGTTTTACAAAAAAGTAAATATGCCATTTTATATTACAGTGAAATAAAGATAAAGACCCTATAGGACAGGTATAAAGAAATACCCGTGTCGCCCCATTTAGTCATATCAGCATAGCAACTAATAGGTACCGTGTGACAAGTTTCAAAGCGGGACATAGCCGAATAGCATGGGAAATCACATATTTGCAGTTTGCTGCTCACCAATTATATCTACAAGAATGGTAATGATGTCTATCGAAAGAGCATTATTTTCTGAGCCTATTTATACCAAATATTTTACCTATTTACTAATTCACTGCTTTTTAATTAGGAAAATATAATTTTCAAAAGTTAAAAATATGAGTAGCCATGACATGTCAAATTCGAATAATTTTGATATTGCCAATTCAAACATTTTCAATTATGTAATATGGCATTTTCCTGAAAAATTTAACCGTGAATAATGATAGATAATAATAGTTATTATAACAAGGAACGAGTGTTTAAATAGGCAACAGGTCTAAAAATTAATATTAAACATTATTTGAATTTGACATGTCATGGCTGCTCATACTTTTTAACTTTTGAAAATTATTTTTTAATTAAAAAAGCAGTGAATTAGTAAGTATACCAAACAATTTGGTGTAAACAGGCTCAGAAAATAATGCTCTTTCGGTAGACATCATTACCGTTCTTGTAGATGAAACTGGTGAGCAACAAACTGCAAATATGTGATTGCTATTCGGCTATGTCCCGCTTTGAAACTTGTCATACGGTATGTTTGTTTTGTAGAATTAAAGAAAAATTACACGTACTTTGAAATTTCGTGACACAAAAGAAAGGAAAATGGCAGGCAAATTGATGTTACGTGTTACGAAAAAGTAAAATACAGGGTGTCTCACGGTGACCGTCGGTTAGAAGTATATCAAGAACTGTAAAAGCCAGAGATTTGAAATTTTGCATATGCGACATGGAGTGTTTAATCTATTAAATAAAAATATTTTCCAAATGGCAGCACTTCCGGAAATACCGGAAGTGAGCATCAACTTCTTTATTTTAAATACAAACCAGGCAATTTTTTTTCACATTTTGATGTGTCATAAAATGTTTAGTAAGTATGCTTAAAATAATCGGCGTATCCATTTTGATTGTTGAGAAAAAAAATTTTTTTCACTGAAAAATGTCAAAATCTTGTTTAGGAAATAAAATTGAAAGTCGGAAGTGGTAAAAGTTAGGGAAATGGGATTTTAGGTTCTCAATGTCAAAAGATTGAGACACAATTGTCTGTCATGGATAATAAAAAATTGCCCCCGGTTACGTATCTATTTGACGTTATTTCCAGACTTAAGAAAAACTTTAAAAAGTCTCTTTTTTTAAATGGAATGCCTATTTAATTATCAGCCCATTCGATGCAGAAATAAACTTCCTTTAAATTGATATACCATGTTCCTATACCTAAAATCAATGGTTACAGAGTTATTTACATTTTTCTAATTAAATTTATAATTACATACTTTACAAAATATGGTGGCTTTGAAAATTTTCAAAAAATTTTTGTTCAAATGTTTCTTATGCTTTTATGGTTATTTAAAATTCTATTTATGCAACTTCTTGACTATCCAAGGTCTCTTTCCGCCGAACGAACAGAACTTTCAGGGAAAACATTAAAATATCCCAATACATTGGTTTCTGCAGCGCCATTGGGGACAATTGGCTTTGCCAAATTTCGTGGTGCATTTACTTCGCCCAAATTTAGAAAATTCTTTTCAATCATCCTGATTTTTCGTTCTGTCATTGTAGGTAAATGCGGATATCTATCGTTAAAGTGTGGAGTGATTCTTTATTCAATAGTTAAAGGTTCTGCAGGTCCGAAAAGTAATACGAGCAGACTCGCCATGAATGTAAAACAAATTTAGAATATCAGCGTTTGTGCATTCCATATTTCCCAATTAAAAACAAATATTAAGCGCAAAAATCAAAATTCAAACAGACAACACTGATAACAAACGTAAATGTAGCGTAAACTTTCAAACTGATAGCTAACTGACAACTGTCATCATAAGAAACAATTGAATAAAAATTTTTTGAAAATTTTCAAAGCCAACCATGTTTTGTAAAGTATGTAATTATAAATTTAATTAGAAAATGTAAATAACTCTTTAATCATTGATTTTAGGTATAGAAACATAGTATATCAATTTAAAGCAAATTTATTTCTGCATCGAATGGGCCGATAATTAAATAGGCATTCCATTTAAAAAAAGAGACTTTTTAAAGTTTTTCTTAAGTCTGGAAATAACGTCAAATAGATCAGTAACCGCGGGGAATTTTTTATTATCCGTTACAGACAATTGTGTCTCAATCTTTTGACATTGAGAACCTAAAATCCCATTTCCCTAACTTTTACCACTTTCGACTTTCAATTTTATTTCCTAAACAAGATTTTGACATTTTTCAGTGAAAAATTTTTTTTTTCTCAGCAATCAAAATTGATACGCCGATTATTTTAAGCATACTTACTAAACATTTTATGACACATCAGAATGTGAAAAAAAATTGCCTGGTTTGTATTTAAAATAAAGAAGTTGATGCTCACTTCCGGTATTTCCGGAAGTGCTGCCATTTGCAAAATATTTTTATTTATTAGATTAAACACTCCATGTCGCATGTGCAAAATTTCAAATTTCTAGCTTTTACAGTTCTTGATATACTTCTAACCGACGGTCACCGTGAGACACCCTGTATATTATGTATCTACATATAACCAATTAAACTAATTTTAAAAAACGAGAGAACTCGCCACTTTCGTTGAAAGGGAAAACTCAGACTCTACGCTCCTTACCGCCACCCTCCCTATAAGGCCAATAATCGTTTTTGGAAAATTGTGGAAAACAAATTTTTCCGACTTCTGTTGTAATATTCATAGTACCAGGATGAACGGTTCGTTTAACATTAACAATACATTATTTTTTATAAACAAATTATTGTTTTTTCATATTTTATATAAATACCTATGGAAAACAATAAAATATTTATTTCCCTTTTTCATCTTTAAATCAAGCTATAGGATTGACATCCAACATTGCATTGAATCATCCAACATTGCATTGAATCAAGCATCCTAATTGTCGATCAAGGTGTTTTATTAGAAATATTAGCACAGTTTGGACGTAATAATTAATTAATTACGCATATTTACTGGCGGTGATACTGCATCGCGCCATTACCTGCAATGAATAATATATTCATTTGATAAAGAAAAGCTAATAGAACTAGCAAAGCTGTTTTACGAAAAAAATGTAAACTGTGATACCTACTCTCTATCGGACAAGGCATTATTATTGAGAATAAAAAGAACCAGTGTAGTGTAATTTTTTCCAAATTTTATTTTAGATGTATTCAAAGTAGTTGCGTTCTGCACTTTGCCATTCTTTCCTTCCACTGCTTAAATGCTCCAAGCCAAGCAGCTTTAGGAATACTTTTAAAATAACACCGAACAGCAGCGTCGTTCTCTTCCTCTGAAAAAAACCTTCTTCCCCGTAGCCCAAAAAACAGCCAAAAGTCGCACAGTGCTAGATCCGCTGAGTAGGGAGAGTGTTTGATTAGAATAATCTTGTTTGCAGCCAAATACTGCCGAATTAGCTCTGCAGTGTGGGAAGAAGCATTATCGTGATGTAGCATAATTCCCTTCTGTGGCACTTTATTAAACATTCCGGCACATAGTGTTCGACGTGTGACAGTTTTCTGCTCCTCTAATTTAATAGAACTCACTAGAAAAACTTGATGTCCATAGAGCTTCGTGGAAAATTCGTACTCGTTTTGCTTGTTGAAAATCTGGATACAAAACGACTTATGACTTTTTTCAGATGAAGGTGGTCGTGTATTATTGTTTTCAGAGATGAGAATCCAAACCAACTGTAGTACTTCCACGTTCCAATTCCTTGTACCATTATTGCCAAAGAAGGGATCATTTCATTACACTTACGAAACTTAAAACTATCTTTTTCAAATGCTATTTAAGATAAATTAGCAAATGAAGCGGCACATGTCAAGTAAAGAATTGCTCGTATCTTACGTAGGTTACATTTTTTTGTTTTCCATGGCCTACTTAATTTCTTCGTTCTCAATAATAAACGGTTTGTTCTTGTTCCTCGTACTTATACGATTTGTATACGTCAAAAACTGAGCATTTTGGATAAATGCAGTGTCACCCATGCAAGTGTACTGACCAGAGAAACAGTTGCTTAACTTTCAACACCTGTAGGTATAGATTGGGTATATCTACTCTGCAGTACCTACTGCCAACTATAAATAGTGTTAAAAAGTGCAAATTTTACAGATGACTAAGCGTAAAGAAATCAAATTTACATATTTCCCATCGCGACAATGGATTGCGTTTCTCATAGAAATTGGTATATAAATTTTGGACTTCATTGTTCCCAAAATTTTGAACATGGGTGACGACAAATGATGATTAACGTAATAAAGCTGTGATGGATCTGATGACTGATGATTCACTTCAATAGAATGGATTGCACACATTGTCCCAAAATGTACGTTTTTGCTTTTATGTTTAATCAAAATTCAATACGTTCATATTTCATGCCCAACAACAAGATATCTCTATGCTCTTTCAGTGCCCCAATAAAATTTCGTTCCTGCACAATACGCTTATCATCCATTTGATCCATTCCAAAGAAATTGGTCTATAGTCTATACTATAAATATAAATATGCCGCGCAAAGTATCAAGGCACACTATATGAGATTACTGGGCACAACTGTTACGTTCCTCGTTTATTAGCTAATTCGCAAGAATCAATCATATCAATTTCTCTATCAGAATTACAGATTGCAAAATTCCTTAATTCAATGTTTTGCTAATAGGGTTCACTTTCAATACTTGCCCGGTACTATATTTCCTCCGCATCGACGTATTCTGTGCGAAGCGTCACTTCTAACCACATCGTCTTCGTTGGTTCCCTTACAGCTTTTCTACTCGGCAACGAAAACAACTGATATCGCTGTACTGTAAATTATTCTATTGGCTGTCAATGTAGTCATGTAGTTTCTGATTGGCTGATCCTCGGCTAACTAAATAAAATATTTCATGTTAAAAACGGAACAAGCACTTCACTAGGGAATATCTCCGTGCTGATATAAATAGCAACTCGATTTTCAACCGCGTATCTTTTTCTATTCTACTTCCTAACAAACGTTACTAAGTGCTACGGAAATTTCACAAATTTCTCTAATCGATATTAATCGTCTATAAGTGAAAGTTTTCCACAAATAGTGATTATTTAGAATCATCTGCTTATTCTAAGTACCATTAAAACGTGTTATTACGTCTTTTGTGCATCTAGTACCGCTACGTTAAACTCTCCACGCTCTAGGATAATTCCTTGAGGTATGTAGAAAATTCTTTTGTAACAATTACCGTGTCATTCTTAAATTCCTCGACAGTAATTTATATTATTTGTCCTAGCGTTTTCCTACCCCGTTTACTTTTGGGATTACTACATCTTACTTTTGGTTACCACCATTTTGTTAGAAAATTGATGTCAACTTTACTCGAAATTATTGCTGATCCGTTACTATTGAACTCCGATGGTTATTTTCCTGTGAAACTACATATTTGCTGTTCCACAAATCATCTTTAATTATTTCCGCATTCCTGTGAAGAAATTTATTGCTTTTGGAAACTATATGCTGCCATCTGGTGTCAACCTTTGAAAACAAGATTTGATAAGTTATTTAAATTACTAACCCTACATTTCTTGCTGAACTTTATTTGAACTCCTGTTACTGTTTATTATAAAATTTGATTATACTAAATTACTTAATCACATTTCATATTTTTGCTTCAATTTAAAACATTTAATTTATTCATTTTGTTACTTTTCAATTAATTCTTACGTTAACTTTGTTCGTTACTTTAAAAATTACTTTTATTATTTGTGTATTATCTTTTACCTTGAAGATTTAATTTGCTAAAGTTAAAGTTTAAAAGCTAATTGCTATTATTTTCAATATCAACTCTCGGAACGAGTACTGACCAAAGTCGGTAATTATTATTTTCAGTCGGTCTGCTGTCGCAGCCCTATTAATTTTCTTGTTAATCAACCTTTCTGTTTAGATAACTCGGCGATGTTGACGTTGCGCAACGGCGATAATCGGATGTGTTTTTGGTAAGCGTTGTTTAATGACAACTACTACGTACTGACTTTCGTACAGCTACCGAGACGGTTGCTGATATATTTATGTGTATTATTTTTGTGTTATTAATTGTACATTGTTGTAATATGTAAACTTCATTCCCTGCAAGGTAAAAGTTAAACCCCCTTTACTGCTTCACTCCTGTGAAGATTTGTTTTGTAAAATTTTGTTCCGATTGTGTCAATGTTATTTTGTTTTGATCCATTATAACCACCACTATCATTATTTTAGTGTATTTCTTTATCGAATACCCACTTTCTCTTTCAGAAATCATATCTCTGTTATTATTATTATAAGCTGCTAAGCTCTTCGTAGTTCTGATTACCAGCTTGTCTTTACTAAAGAACTATCGTGGCGCCCTAAAAGGTATTTGACTATATTTATTAACTATAACTTGCTATAAATTTAAATTCTATACTCATTATTCCCACGCCCATTAGATTGCCCCTTATAACTGAGCTTATCGAGTCATTGCATTTTTCCTGATTACGGTACCGATCATTTGTTGCCGTAACACGATTTTTGGCGCCTCAACGTGCGGGCCCCTCTCTTCCCTCTCTTCCCTCTCTTTCCGTTACTCTAACACGATTTTTAGCTCTCGTTTTCTTTACTTTCACAGATTTCTTTTGGCACACAACGTGTTGTTCTCTTATTTTTGATTTTCAATTCTACTTATTTCTCTCCTATCACTTATCGTTTGTCTAGTCATCATGTTTTCATTCAAAATGGATGTCAATCGCTTAAACAAAACCGAATTAGAATATGAACTTGTCTCTCGACGTATAGAATTAGCTCCTACTGTTATTGACTTAAGAAGATCTGTTCGTAATGCTATCTTACTCGAATTGAACAAATCCTTAACTTCTGTTACTCACTCTATCTCTTTTGCTGATGATTCCACTGCAGTTACTCAGTCCATTGAAGAAATTAAATCACTAATCACTTCTGTTACAAATGACTCCAAGTCAAGAGATTTCTTACGTGTTAATACTTTGATCCCTCACTTAGAACGTCGCTGTTCTTTAATGAATGCTACTACTGATGCTGAAATAGGCCAACGAAATACTTTTCTTCTGTCCATTGCAACTCTTAAATCAAATTTAGTACTCAAACTTAAAAAACTCAACCGTGTTACTTTATCAGAATTTCAATCACCTTCCTTTAGTCCGAAACCTACTACTTCTAGTGTAACTAATATAGCTGAAGACAATGAAAGTAACTCTGATCCTTTAATTCCTCCTTTACTTTCTTCTAGTGAAGATGAACTTGAACCAAATGAACCTTTACAACAAATAGCTGCTGTTACTGAATCTCTTCCTTTCGAGAAACGTCTCGATATTTCTAAACTTGGCTTAACCTTTTCAGGCGAAGGCAAGGTATCTCTCTTAGATTTTCTTACTCGCTTAGACGAATTAGCTACTTCTCGTAGTATTTCTAAACAGATGTTATTCTCTCGTGTACCTGAATTGTTAACAGGACGTGCTTTATTACTGTACCGATCTCGTAAATTTACCTTAACTAAATGGGACGAAGTTATAGATATGCTTAAGTCTGAATTTTTACCTATCGATTATGATGAACGTTTACTTGAAGAAATTAAAAACCGAACAATGGGTCCTACCGAAAATATGAGCTCATACCTTGCTGTTATGTATAATCTTTTTCAACGGTTAACTACTCCTTTATCTGAATCTAAACAACTTTACTATATTCGTCGAAATTTAACTCCTTTCTATCAGAAAGCTTTAACTCTTACTCCGATCTCTAGCATTCCTCAGCTCTCTGCTTTAGGAAAACAAATTGAACAGAACCATTACTTTGTTGAATCTTTTAAACCACCACCTTCTAGAAAAACTACACAATTGCTTGAACCAAGTCTCGCTTACTTAACTATCTCATCTTCTTCTGATACTGATTCTTCTAAACGTAACTCAAGTACACCTAAACTCTCTTCTGCTACTGTCATGTCTAATCCTAAAGGAAAAGATACTTCATCTACTCCTAAACCATTAACTTCGACTAATGCTAATAATACTGCTACGGCTAAACCCAAATTTACTTCGAAACCATCAACTAAACCTGCTTCTACTTCTAATTCTTCCCCTATTACTTGTTGGAATTGTAGGAAAATAGGTCATGTTTCTCCTATATGCCCAGAACCTCAATCTCTTCATTGCTACGGTTGTGGAAAACCTAATACCATTAAACCAAAGTGTCCTAACTGTAATAATATTTCTTTAAACTAACTTCAGAGTTCTCGAACCGAGTCGAGTCCTCTTCTCCTTCACTTATCTCGGAAACTCCTTTTGGTACTTTATCTGATAATCATAAATATGTTCTTAATTTTATACTTGCTAGTGTTCGTAAAGATGAACGTCCTTATCTTAACGTTTCAATTTTTGGCTATCCCTTTAAAAGTTTGTTAGACTCTGGATCTTCTAAAACTATTCTAGGTCAACTAGGATGGAATCTTTTAAGCTCTCTAGGTTTGTGCTTACGTCCTTATAAACATTTCTCTAACTCTTCTTCTACTTGTTTACTTGCTAACGGGAAAACCTGTAACATACTTGGTACTGTTAACCTTCCTATCACTCTTCAAGACAGAACTGTAACTTTAGAAGTTCTAGTCATCCCAGAAATTAATTCACCTCTAATCTTAGGTATAGACTTTTGGAAATCCATAGATTTTGTTCCTAATTTTCAAACTGGTACTTGGTCTTTCGGTACTTCCGATGAACTTTACTCAATTTCTACTGATAACTTAACTACCAGATCTAATCTCTCTCCTGCTGAAGAACAATCACTTCAATCTCTACTTGATTCTCCTGTACTAAATTCTTCTGAACTTGGCTGTACTGCCTTAATTGAACACAATATTCGTACTACTGCTGAACCAATAAAACAACGTTACTATCCACTTTCTCCTACCCTACTCAAAATTGCTAATGCTGAATTAGATTCTATGATCTCTTTAGGTATTGTTGAACCATCTTCAAGTCCTTGGTCTAGTCCTATCGTGCTTGTTAAGAAAAAGGATAACTCATATCGCTTCTGTATTGATTATAGAAAGGTAAATGCAGTAACTGAAAAGGATGCTTATCCACTTCCTTACATAAATACTATTCTAGATCGTCTTCGTGATGCTCAATTTCTCTCTTCTTTAGATATTCGCTCCGCTTACTGGCAAATTCCTTTATCTCAAAATTCTAAACCCATAACTGCTTTCACTATTCCCGGCAGAGGATTATATCAATTTACCCGTATGCCTTTTGGTCTCCATAACTCACCCGCTACTTTTCAACGTTTAATTGACCGTATTCTTGGTGCTGATCTGGAACCCTACTGTTTCGCCTATTTAGACGATATTATCATTGCTACCCCTTCCTTTGAAAAACATTTAGAAGTTTTAACTCAAATTTTTACTAGATTGTCTAATGCTGGTCTTACTTTAAATAAGTCCAAATGTCACTTTTGTCTTTCTGAACTTAAATACCTTGGCTATGTTGTCAATAAGAATGGTCTACTTGTAGATCCTGATAAGGTCAACTCTATTATCTCTATCCCTCAACCTACTTCAGTCTCTGAAATTCGTAGATTACTTGGTATGGCTAGTTGGTATCGTCGCTTCATACCGAATTTCTCAACTGCTTTAGCTCCCTTAACTAATTTAACTCGCAAAAATGTCTCTTTCTTTTGGTCTCCTGAATGTGAAGAAGCCTTTTCTTTTCTAAAAAAACAATTAATTTCTGCTCCAATACTTTCTTGCCCAGATTTCTCTTTACCCTTCACCATTCAGACAGATGCTTCTAACTATGGCTTAGGTGCTGTTTTAAGTCAGGAATCCCCTGATGGAGAAAAAGTCATCGCTTATATTAGTCGTTCCTTAACTCAACCCGAGAAACAGTATTCAACTACTGAAAAAGAATGCTTAGCTGTACTATGGGCTGTAGAAAAATTTCGTGCGTATATTGAAGGTGCTCACTTTACTATAATTACTGATCATCATTCACTTATTTGGCTTAATAAACTTCAGAATCCTTCTGGACGATTAGCTCGCTGGTCTTTACGACTCCAACAATATAATTTCTCAATTATTCACCGCAAGGGTAAAAATCATGTCGTTCCTGATATGTTATCTAGAGCTGTTCCTGATATACCTTCTGAATCTCTTCCTGAACTTTGTGAAATAAATATTTCTAATACCACACCTTCTATTAACTTGCCTATTACAGATACTTGGTACCTTACTATGATTGGAAAAGTTACTAATAATCCTAATAAATTTCCTCTTTGGCGTATAGAAAACAATTTGCTTTATAAACATGTTAATCCCTCAGATCTCTCAGACATATCTTTAGGAAATTGGAGAATTGTTGTTCCAAAAAATCAACGAACTGAAATAATTCGTCACTATCATGATCCACCTATTTATGGACATTGTGGTGTAACTAAAACTTTGAACCGTATTAATAAATTCTTCTATTGGCCAAATTTACGCTCCGATATTGCTAGATACATTCGTAACTGCCACACTTGTGCTGCTCATAAAGTTGAACAGAAAGCACAACCAGGTTTATTTTCTCCCAGAGCCACTCCCACTCGCCCTTGGCAAGTGCTGAGTTGTGACATTGTTGGTCCCTTACCTCGTTCTTCGAAAGGTAATTCTTATGTCTTTGTCGTTGCTGACTACTTTACAAAATTTCCATGCTTCTTTCCACTACGCACTGCTACTGCTAGTAAAATCACTAAAATAATGGAAGAACAAATATTTTTGTTATTTGGAACTCCACAATATCTCATATCTGATAACGGTGTGCAATTCCGTAGTAAGGAATTCACAAAATTATGCTCTCAATATCAAACAGAAATTCTCTTCACCGCTAAATATCATCCTAGGGCTAATCCAACTGAACGAATTAATCGAGTACTTAAAACTATGATCTCATCTTATATAAAAGATAACCAACGTTCTTGGGATGTTAATTTACAAAAAATAGGTTGCGCTATTCGCACTTCTAAACACGAAATAACTAATTACACTCCATACTTTGCATTTTGCGGCAGAGAACACATACTATTTGGAAACACTTTTAAAACTTCCTCTGATACTGAAATTCCTTCTATCGATCCTAATCCTATTATTACTACCCGTACTAAAGAGTTTTACGAAAACTTGCGTACAAATATTTTAACTAGAATAAAACAATCTTCTCAACGTACTCAAAATCGCTATAATCTTCGAAAACGCAATGTTACTTATAAAAAAAAATGATTCTGTATGGAAACGTAACTTCATACTATCTGATGCTAGTAAATTTATTAATGCAAAACTTGCTCCTAAATTTGTTGGTCCCTATAAAATTAAAAATGTTATTTCTAGTTGGACATATGAACTTGCAGATTCTTCTGGAAAATCAATAGGTACTTTTCATGTAAAAGATTTGAAACCTGCTTTTTCTGATAATGTTAATTCTTCTGTGAACTCTTCTTCTGAATCTGAAGATAATTCCACTATTGCTACAAACAATATCTCTCTGAAACGTCGCTATCTTCGGAAACGACGAAAACGTGAAGAATAATTTTCTCTCTCTCTTTCTTTTGGGTGGATGGCTGGGGTTTCTCTACTTTCTTTCGCGGCGGTTTTTTTTTGAGGTCGATGCTCACGCTTTGTTTCTTTGGAGTATTCTTCCTCGCTCTTCCACCGAGCCCTACTCATTACTGTTATCTTTCTTTCTTTCTTTCTTTCTTTCTTTCTTTATTCCTTTTTTCTCTCTTTTGTTGACGACCATTGCTTTGTATTTTGGATTTTTCTTTCGATTATGGTTTATGGCTTTTGGTAGTAGTCCCCGTTCACTCAGTTACAGAGCCGGCTGGTGAGCGAGCGAACCCAAATGTCAATGATGCTTAGATTAGGGTTTTACCCACAAAATGTTACTTTTACTTTACAATTTCTTTTTGATTTTGACCAAACTGGTTCCCGCTAGGTTCTCCTTCAGATAGGAGTGGTCCTCAACCGCGTCGCCTCACGACCCATCTGATTGTATTGTAAGGTTAGTTTGCATCGCTACCTGATTTTGGCTCCGGTACCCCGTACTGGGAAGAATAGTTGCTCTACGGTACTTCATATTCTTCTATCTCTGGTGAAATCTAGGATACCTCTTTTACCTATTTTTCATTACCGTCCTTTCTCTTCTCCTTCCATGTAACTCTTTTTTTTTTTACTTCATGGTTGGTCCACTTTTGTTGTTTTGTTTTGTTTACTTATTGATATTTACTTCCTTGTGTCGTAAGTATTGACTCAGTTGGTTTCGCTTTTGGCGTTCTCTTTCGTTTCGCCTACTAGCTCAACTTTTGTTGGGGGGGTGTTACGTTCCTCGTTTATTAGCTAATTCGCAAGAATCAATCATATCAATTTCTCTATCAGAATTACAGATTGCAAAATTCCTTAATTCAATGTTTTGCTAATAGGGTTCACTTTCAATACTTGCCCGGTACTATATTTCCTCCGCATCGACGTATTCTGTGCGAAGCGTCACTTCTAACCACATCGTCTTCGTTGGTTCCCTTACAGCTTTTCTACTCGGCAACGAAAACAACTGATATCGCTGTACTGTAAATTATTCTATTGGCTGTCAATGTAGTCATGTAGTTTCTGATTGGCTGATCCTCGGCTAACTAAATAAAATATTTCATGTTAAAAACGGAACAAGCACTTCACTAGGGAATATCTCCGTGCTGATATAAATAGCAACTCGATTTTCAACCGCGTATCTTTTTCTATTCTACTTCCTAACAAACGTTACTAAGTGCTACGGAAATTTCACAAATTTCTCTAATCGATATTAATCGTCTATAAGTGAAAGTTTTCCACAAATAGTGATTATTTAGAATCATCTGCTTATTCTAAGTACCATTAAAACGTGTTATTACGTCTTTTGTGCATCTAGTACCGCTACGTTAAACTCTCCACGCTCTAGGATAATTCCTTGAGGTATGTAGAAAATTCTTTTGTAACAATTACCGTGTCATTCTTAAATTCCTCGACAGTAATTTATATTATTTGTCCTAGCGTTTTCCTACCCCGTTTACTTTTGGGATTACTACATCTTACTTTTGGTTACCACCATTTTGTTAGAAAATTGATGTCAACTTTACTCGAAATTATTGCTGATCCGTTACTATTGAACTCCGATGGTTATTTTCCTGTGAAACTACATATTTGCTGTTCCACAAATCATCTTTAATTATTTCCGCATTCCTGTGAAGAAATTTATTGCTTTTGGAAACTATATGCTGCCATCTGGTGTCAACCTTTGAAAACAAGATTTGATAAGTTATTTAAATTACTAACCCTACATTTCTTGCTGAACTTTATTTGAACTCCTGTTACTGTTTATTATAAAATTTGATTATACTAAATTACTTAATCACATTTCATATTTTTGCTTCAATTTAAAACATTTAATTTATTCATTTTGTTACTTTTCAATTAATTCTTACGTTAACTTTGTTCGTTACTTTAAAAATTACTTTTATTATTTGTGTATTATCTTTTACCTTGAAGATTTAATTTGCTAAAGTTAAAGTTTAAAAGCTAATTGCTATTATTTTCAATATCAACTCTCGGAACGAGTACTGACCAAAGTCGGTAATTATTATTTTCAGTCGGTCTGCTGTCGCAGCCCTATTAATTTTCTTGTTAATCAACCTTTCTGTTTAGATAACTCGGCGATGTTGACGTTGCGCAACGGCGATAATCGGATGTGTTTTTGGTAAGCGTTGTTTAATGACAACTACTACGTACTGACTTTCGTACAGCTACCGAGACGGTTGCTGATATATTTATGTGTATTATTTTTGTGTTATTAATTGTACATTGTTGTAATATGTAAACTTCATTCCCTGCAAGGTAAGAGTTAAACCCCCTTTACTGCTTCACTCCTGTGAAGATTTGTTTTGTAAAATTTTGTTCCGATTGTGTCAATGTTATTTTGTTTTGATCCATTATAACCACCACTATCATTATTTTAGTGTATTTCTTTATCGAATACCCACTTTCTCTTTCAGAAATCATATCTCTGTTATTATTATTATAAGCTGCTAAGCTCTTCGTAGTTCTGATTACCAGCTTGTCTTTACTAAAGAACTATCGTGGCGCCCTAAAAGGTATTTGACTATATTTATTAACTATAACTTGCTATAAATTTAAATTCTATACTCATTATTCCCACGCCCATTAGATTGCCCCTTATAACTGAGCTTATCGAGTCATTGCATTTTTCCTGATTACGGTACCGATCATTTGTTGCCGTAACACAACCAAACGCATATACATACAGGGAGTCTCCAAAAACACCTTAGACTTATGGGGTAATATTAGACCGATATAACCCAATTTACCTCTATGCAAAAGTGCACCATTTCAGAGTTACAGCTCTTCAAAGTTGGTGTTTGAAAAACGTTTATTTATCATAAATGATAAACCGTTTAAGATAGGAATTTGAATTTTGGAATAATAATTACCCTTATGAAAAGCTATTATTGAACAAATTTTGGGGAAAAAAGACATACAAGAAATAGACCATCCGCATTATCGTTACTGTTAACAGTAGAATAATTTTTTAGTTCTTTACTAAAATGTAAAATTCGCTACACCAGATGAAAGGAAATTTCAAAATTAATAACTTTCGCCTCTTCACATTTTATCGTAAATTATTTGGTTTTCCAGATAAAAGGAAAAATTAACGCTAGGTTTTTCTAATAAAAGTGTTTAATTGCATATTATCTAGTAGTCGTAGACGCAGAACCAATCGTCTAAAACTTTCGGATTTGAAAGATTTTTGTGGTTTCGTATGAGGAAAGCGATAAGGGCGAAATAAAACGCACTTTACGGGAAAAAGACTTCCCGCAAAAAACCCAATTTATTGTTATTCAAAGTAATTCAAAATTAATCGGTCGAACTTTAAGTTGTTATTATGTCTACGGCTACTAGATAATATGCAATTTAACACTTTTATTAGAAAAACCTAGCGTTAATTTTTCCTTTTATCTGGAAAACCAAATAATTTACGATAAAATGTGAAGAGGCGAAAGTTATTAATTTTGAAATTTCCTTTCATCTGGTATAGCGAATTTTACATTTTAGTAAAGAACTAAAAAATTATTCTACTGTTAACAGTAACGATAATGCGGATGGTCTATTTCTTGTATGCCTTTTTTCCCCAAAATTTGTTCAATTATAGCTTTTCATAAGGGTAATTATTATTCCAAAATTCAAATTCCTATCTTAAACGGTTTATCATTTATGATAAATAAACGTTTTTCAAACACCAACTTTGAAGAGCTGTAACTCTGAAATGGTGCACTTTTGCATAGAGGTAAATTGGGTTATATCGGTCTAATATTACCCCATAAGTCTACCCTAAAGCGTTGTAAGGTGTTTTTGGAGACACCCTGTATATGTACCTATGTAGGAAGTTTCACTCCAGTTGGTCGACGCCCTTTTTAGGCACACATTGCTGGAGGGTTACCTACGGAAAAATTCTCCTCAAATAGTTGAGAACCTCGGAAATGGGTTCAGCTTCAGAACGACGCCACGCGACGAAACAATAAGAGGTTTTTCTTATTTCTTAAAAATCCATTAAATCACTTGATTTAAGTAAATTTCTCTCAATATCTTGCGATGTAATGGATGAATATAGTAAAGTGTTGAGTAAGGTATATTACATTTCCTTTTAACAGTAAACGGGAATTCCTGGCTGCGTAAAGAATTGTAACATCTGTAATAATTCGAAAACCATAAATATAGTAACAAAATTCGATTTTTAAAAGCTCTCCCTCTCAATTTACCTCCGCGTACATGGAGGAAGTATTTTTAAAATTTCGAGTAGGTAAGTACCTAAGTTTACTAGTTTAGTTACCCGCCTATCGAAGTTTTCCATACACATTGCAAATAATCGTCCTCGTCTATTGAATTACTTATTTAAATAAAGTATTAATTATGTATATCTAAAAATAATTAAAATAAAATATTAAGACGGTCTATTTTCAAGGGCGCCGCCAGAAAATTTTCCCAGGTGGGCAAGTACTATTGGGGGTTCGTGACTCTGTCGTTTTTTCAAGATTTCGTACAAAATTTATTTTTATTTTTAATAACTTTGACTTTTTTCTTTTTCCCAGGGGAGGGGGGCATCGATCGCCCCCTGCCCCCCCCCCCTTTGGCGGCGCCCTTGTCTATTTTGACTACAAGTCCTGAAAATTTCAAAGTGATAGGTAGTTCTAATTTCTCTAAAATGTGATTTATGTCTCATTCCACTTTTACTTCGGTCAAACAATTTTCAAACAAAGCGAGGTGGCTCATCCGGTTGCGGGTTGCCATACGTCCCGATTTATCGGTATTGTTCCGATTTGGAGACCTTTGTCCCGAAAGAAAATTGCGTCCCGAAATGTCCCGATTTACATAGTATATTAATGAAATGTACCGAAACACTTGATATCACGTGAGGCGAGGCTGAAAGGGTTGTGGTACCTATGTTCGCCTGCGGGTATCCGCTTACAATTGTAAGGATATTTATATGTATGTATAACATGCACTGAATTCTACAATAAAATAGAAATTTTCTGGCGCAAATAGCTAAATCGGAGAAATATGATTTGTGCAAAAGCAAGACATAAGGAATTACTTTGCTTCTGATTGAAGAATGTAGGTATGTGTGCTGCAATAAATTTTGTGATGAAAAATTTTCGATGTTATTTTGGTGCCCCCCCCCCCCCCCAGCGGTTGGTGTCGCCGGCAGCATCCCGAAATTTTGCAGTTTCAATATGGCAACCCTACGTCATCCATCACTACGTACACTATTAACTTTAAACTGTGTAAAATGCTAAATTCTAATGCTCACTAATCTTGCTTTTAACTAATAAACAGTAAATAGATTCAAATCCAAACAATAAGACTAAAATGTTTGCCGAGAGATGTTGGCCTTGTCTTCAATCGTAAATCCTGCAAACTAATTCAGGTTTTTTTCTCAAAAGTTTGTTTTCTAAGAAACAATCGAAGTACAAATTGATATACATTGGTAGTTAGATAGAAGGTTCTTTAACGTTTTGTGGGAAAATTATAAAATAATTAAAGCACCCTTGTAGTACTTATGGATTTTATTTAACAATTCAGCACTCAGTAGGCCTCGTTAGTGTAGAGATATAGACATAAAAATAAAAATAAAGAATGCATATAATAAGTGAATAATGCATCTAAGAAAATGATTAACCTTTTATTTTAGATGTGATTCTACAAGAACACGCTAGTTTATTTTTAAGATTCGTATGGAGGTCGCATATCTTTAAATATTCTGTTAATCGTGTTTCCGGTTTCCAAATTAAGAACTTTTAATTGAGGCCTGACTAATTTAAATATCAGTAGGTATTGGTATTCCGTATATTGCCTCATTTTTCAATTTAGTTATATGAACGTATGATATTAGATCCTTTCTGTTGATTTCTCACTATTATTACTTACAGAAATGAACACAATTTTGTACATACCTATATGTTACAATTTGGAACTTCGAAAATGAATTATTCTACTACAGAGCACACGGACTAAACTATTTTTAGTACAACAATTAAAAAGAAGATAACAACTATAAAATTATCTTGGGTTAAAAAAACTTACTTTCGCTCGTGAGCCTTTTCCACTACAGATTTCTGTCTTTTTAACTTGTCGGAAATAGTTTTCCAAAATGCGTCCTCGGAACTCATTGTGAAACTTAAATAACATCCGAAAGCGCAATTTTAACATAAACCGCAACACACAAAGTACGCATCACAACTGAATGAAAGAAAAGAGAATTCTCTAGATAAGGATATCCCAACACCACAAACTCGTCAGATGACCTTAAACTAGGAAAACACGGTTTAATTGTGAGAAAACCTTACGTTTCTGTTCAATGAGAAGATTAATTAAAATCTTTGGAATTATTTAACATAGATATTTGAATAAAATCAAAATATTCAATAAACGTAAAATATTTTGGTGTTATTGATCTTGTACTATATTCGTCCCAGACCCGAAGGAGACGAAGTTGTGGGTGGTCAGTAACGTAACAAGGTTACGTAATAAACATAAATAAATCTAGTTACCTAATTAAGCTGGGGCACCGAAGTATCGGTCGATTAAAAGACGTATGAAATAGATTCATTACTTCCAAGAACAATGCAATTTAAATTTACGCATTCATTATCCAAATCAACGACAAATTTAAGTAGGTAGGCACTTCTATATTCGTGGAAAGTAAAAAAAATCCCTATGCGTGCATGGAAAAAATATTACATCTGATCTGCATCAAACGCTGCATCTACCTACAGGAAGTATAAAGTAAGACGTATACTGTGGTATAAAGTAGGTATAGGCTAATAAAATTAATTATTATTTAAAACTTCGATAATATTATTTTTAGTAAATATGGAAAAAAGTCAATTGGATATCTATTAGCATTTTTTACAAAATCAAAATATCAATAATATAATCACCCTTTCCGGTTTGTTTGTTTGTGTGTTTCACCTGACAACTCCTACCAAAGTAAATTTTTTGTTTGCTTCGGTAATGAGCATCAAGAATCAAGAATTATAATGTCTAGATTCCCGATGCGTTAGAATGGGGCAACCATACTTGTATTCCAAATATTTATTTTAAAAGCGAATTTAGCGAATATGCAAATACATAGTAGGTACCTCTAGGAAAAAAACACCGGAAAAAAACCGGTAAAAACCCCCGGAAAAAACCCCTAGGAAAAAAGACCCCCCGGAAAAAAAACCGGACAAATAATTATAGATAGGTAGCTGTGAATAAATTTTGTTGTTGATGAAGATTGTGATCATATGCACCGAATGAAACATAAACGTTGAATAAATGATATAATAACATATAGGTACCTACTTTAGATTTATACTGCATTATATTTCACATTAAATTGCAAAATCATACATAATATATGTATACCTAAGGTATTGAAGAATGAAAAAGTATCAATTGAAAAAAAAAATATACTAAACCTGCAAATAACCTAGGGGCTTTAGTGGCAATCTACGTTTAAGTTTAGCATTTTTTTACTTCCAAACTTTGTTTAGTTGCCATTTCGTATCAATTTAAAAAAAATATTCTACACCTGCAAATAACCTAGGCGCTTTAGCGGCAATCTACGTTTAAGTTTGGCATTACTTTTATTTCCAAACTTTGTATATTTATATATTTATTCACAGCCATCTATAATTATTTTTCGGGGGTTTTTCTTCCGGGTTTTTTTCCTGGGTTTTTTTTCCGGGGGTTTTTTTTCCGGGGTTTTTTTCCGGAGGTTTTTTTCCAGGGGTTTTTTTCCCGACACCGACCTACTACAACATATACATAGAAAGAACGTCACCAATGCCTTTTGCCCTTTTCTGTTTATTATTTATTATATATTATATTATCTTTGACAATTTATTGATGTCGACCATGGTGCCGAAAGTTTGGAACAATTCTTATTCTTATAAGGGTATTTATTCGTTGTATTTCTACAGCTTGTATTAAGTAAATTGGTATGTGGGAAATAAACCGGTATTCAGTTATTTTGGATCTCTCGTGTTCTTTCACGACAAATAGTAATGAATTAATAAGAAATTATGCAATGATACATAATTCCACAAATATTTTAAGTTTCAATGTTCAGCTTTTCTATTATTGTTTGATTATAATGTTATCTAGTTGTAGATAGGTACCTATCTGTTTAAACAAAAGTCACAAATAATTAAAATTTTCATACAAATGTCAATTATCAATCAATATTAACTGAAAATGGTTTGATAGAACCAGGGGCGTAGCTATAGATAATTTTCGGAGGGGGTTCAACATGACAGTTCGTCAGGTCGAGTCAACTACCCCCAATTCAGTAGTACTGAGAAAATTTACGGTTGACCATATGATTTAGGATTTAGTGCAGAATGTAAACTTATTTCGAGGAGGGTTCAAACCCACTAATCCCCCCCCCCTTATATACGCCATTGGATAGACCAACCCACCAACGACTCAAAACCATAAGATGGTCTCCCTAAATAGCGCGCGTAAACAGATAAAAATAACATTAATATATTTTTTGCACTTCCAAGACTAAAATAGATACTTTAGTCTCTATCTACAGGGACTAAACTGGGTAATTTATTCCCTAGGGATTAAATATGATTTTTTTTCAAATATGGCTACCGCTGTTTACTAATTCCCATGCTAACCGACTGGTTTTTGTTTTTTCGGATAGTAAAATTTCTAGATAATTTTATACAAATTTGTCACATTGACACGAACAAATTTGGAATTACTTATTGTACATAAAAAATAAATACTTTGGAAGTGCAAAAAATAGCGACGAAAAGAAAGTACTGGGTATTCTGTACTCTCTACTTCATTAAATCAAACAAGTATTAAAAGGCGCAAATCAACAACCTAGCAACAACCCAAACTGTAATCGACGATACCTTATTCAAATAGAAATGAACAAAATCAGAAATAAAATTGTCTATGTACCACGGGAATTAATAGGGCTCAATTACCTCGGGCAATTGCTGTCCCAACTTTGCCCTCGGTAATTAAGACCCTTATAATTCTCTTGATACATAAATAACTATTATCGTATCATCGTTTATTGTCTCTCTATAATTGCAAATATTTATATTAAATAGATATGATTTATTGTAATAATTTATTAGAACTGATATAGCTATTAATATAACGAGAATATTATGCGGTTTCTAATAATCGAGGACACCAAAATCTTTCATTAGTTTTATCAGGAAGTACCAAACATGACAATTTTTCTTAATTCAATGTAAACTAAATCAGTGTTTTGTTTTAAAATTGCTTGCTTTGAATGATACGATTATATACCGGGTGCTGATCCGGCCGCTCGGTAATAGCATTTTACATGTAAAATCCTGTCTATGCAATTTCCTGCTCCCCTAATTGTTTTAGGGCCAAAACATAAGAGTACAAAAGTCTTCACAACTAAAAATACTATCTAAATGGTATATTCTTTCCGACCAAAACTGTACTGTAAGAAAGAAAATGAAGAATTAAATGTTGAATTAGAATTTGCAAAAATCACATTGCCATGCTTTTAAAATAATTGCGTTATGAATAAGTGTAGAATCTTGACGTTTTCATTAGTAGGTACTGGAAGTTACCATGACCACCGTCATGGCAATGCGATTTTTGCAAATTCTTATTCAACATTTAATTCTTCATTTTCTTTCTTACAGTACAATTTTGGTCGGAAAGAATATACAATTCAGGTAGTATTTTTAGTTTTGAAGGCTTTTGTACTCTTATGTTTTGGCCCTAAAACAATTAGGGGAGCAGGAAATTGCATAGACAAGATTTTACATGTAAAATCCTATTACCGAGCGGTCGGATCAGCACCCGGTAGGTACGATTTATACCATCTCGGACGTTGCTAAGCGACAGCAACCATGATACGATAAAGCTTTGAATGTAACTCGAATATTTGCGATTTATATCATCTCGGACATTGCTAAGTCCTCGATTATGATAAATCGCATAATATTCTCGTTATATTAATAGTTATTATTCATCTAGTTATTCTTTACAATTTGCGGCAGTAAACCTTGATCCTGATTGCTTGTAACGTCCATTTTCATTAACGATCATATTACTTACAACAAATCTCAGAACAAAAGTAGGTACGTGATTTTAACCACATAAGTTGAAAAAGGACTTATATTACTGTTCGGTAAATGGTTATATCATAACCCTGGTTCTCGGTAAAATGAAATTCATAGAGGAACGTGGTAGATATAATTTGGAAATTATGCAATCACTGAAATGGATTTCTTTTTTTAACGAAAATTTTCATGTGTAGGTACCTACTTAGGTCTCAAAAAAATTTGATCATATTTCCGTGACCCATTCAATGAACCCCCCCCCCCCCCCCCCCTCCCCTCATCCCAGGTTGTCAAATCCTACACGTAAAACCATTCTCCAGCATGAGGTCCGTTACGCGGTATACAGTGAACATGAGCTTTTTAAATAGTAAAAAAGGTAAAAGAAAATCCATGCACCTACCTGTATTCTGCAGTTTTTGTATGTTTGCTTTTTATAATTTCATACACTATTTTCTCACAAACAAGTCTTTCGTGATCTTGCGATTTAACGGAATTTTGTCTTTGGGTACGAAGGGCACAAAAAAAAAGTGGTTTTTTAAGTACCTTTTTAAATTTCATTATTCGATTACCATCACAAGATCCGTTATTACGAAACAAATCCATTATGGCCCATGCACACATATATTGAAAAATTAAGTGTAATCACATCTTTGTGTGTACAATCTACAACACTTTCAGCATTGCACTACACTTTAAAAGGTTAATACTTCACATGTAAATGGGTGGATTCGGTGAGGATTTCCGGCAACATTGTTCGTTACGAATGGTTAATTATACATAATTGCAAAGAACGTAGTCCCTACAATACAATACAAGCTCTGCATTTTAGTTACTTCCTTTAAACTTGAGGTTACCTATCACACATATTTTTGTTTCACATCATCATCTAGATCTAGGTATACTTAATTACCGAAAATGAGCAAACAATGGTGAAGTGAATTCAACAAAGAAATTGAAGCTTATACCGTTGATTGAAGGATTCCTTCAATCAACGCTTATACCCTACAGAAATTTATTGATGCATTGTCACCATGTTATTTGCCGTTGTAGTTATAAGGGACTACCAAAATTATTAGTTTTGCGTTACCTAGTGTATATACTTATTGTTACATATTATCCTCGTTTTTGTATACAGTATGTCCAGGATAAAATGGAGTATTTATAGGGACATCGGAAACAATAATAGATACATACAAAACTCGGGCAAATAGGAATAAAATTACGCATTTCCGGACTCAACAATCCCGATTTAAATTTTCAAAAATTAATTCCGTTACAGCGAAAAATGTGCCATTTTTAAAAATCCCCATTTTTTCTTATTGTAATAGATGCATTCATTATACATATTTTTAGAGCAAGGGTATTGAGGAAGGCTATTGAGGACTTCAAAAATGTACTTTGAAAACATTCTAGGACTATACTTAGATTTTACGTACCGTATCGAACTTTTGTTTTTCTTATGGGCTTATTTTTACATATTTGAGATCATCATAAAAAGAGCTTTTCACCTATGTAAGTACAACATCCCTATGCTCGGTATGCTCTTTCACTGCTCTACGTAATAAAATTGAACACACCTAGTTTTTTTTAGGTGGTCCCATAAAAAAGTCATATGTAAAATTTAAAAATCGTATTGGTTTATCGAAATTTTGTACCTACACTTTTAAGATACGAATTAAAGTTGTGTTTTTTAAATAGGCCACCCTGTATATTTATAAACTATTCAACTCATTTTATTTTTAGCTTTTCAAAAATATATTGTAAAAGCGCATACTTCTATCACTTACCTGTGCTTCTACCTTTGTTAGTAACGAAGAAAACCCACAAAAGTGTCGAAAATTGGACACACTGTAGGTACATGGTGTCGATGGTGGAAGCAAGGGTCATAAAAGGGTATAGATAATCAGGATAATCTTGCTATGTATTAAAACCATGCCAAAAATCAAATTTGTATCATTTAAGGGTATTTTTGCCTCTACAGTTTTTACGTTCAAAATAAGTGACTTCTACTATGACTCCCCAATCTCAAATAAGGTCTCATCGCCCTTTTTGTTTTAATCTTTTCAATTTATAAGTACAAAACCTTAATTCCGAAGTCAAACGATTTTTCCCTAGATAACTTGAGAATCTAATCGGAGTTCCATGAAAACGGGATGGGAAAAAAAATAAATCACAGAGAGCAAAGGAGCGTTTTTTGAAAATTGTCATTTTTTGATGTAGAAATTATGAATAGTAGAAAAAACACTTGTTCAGAATAGTCACTTTCTAACGACTCCTAAACAAAGTTTTGAAGTCAAGCGTCCTGCAATTATTATCCACTCGGAAGGGAAAATTTATTTTTATTGGTGCTACACATTTTGTAGTGTTTTTAAAAGTAACTTCATAAAGTTGCGTCGTAACGAACAAATTTGACCTACGCTAAAATTAATGGTTACTTTTACAACAGATAAGTAGTATAACTTACAGGACAAAAGTAATGTTCCTCGGATCCAGCGTTGAGTGAATTCAATGGATCCAGTGACTTAGGATAATGTTATTTTATCTGTGGTTTTAGAGTTTTCGTCAATGCCCTTCGTTATTTACAAAAGCTTCGTTAAACATCGCCTACGTATCTACTACATGATGTGTTGCTTGCCTAAGTCACAGGGTTTTAGAGACATTATTTTTGTCATTGTGTCATTGAAATAGACATTGATTATATTTATAAAATGCTTTCGTCCATAATAGTGCAAAAGTGTTTTATACAGAATTATTGAAGAGATTTTGCACAGAGGGAGGCTTAAAGGTTTCATAGAGGAGAGGTATGAATCGGCCTTAACAGTTGAAGATAAAAACGTAAGTCGTAGCAATTTTTTGGAACTTATTTAATTATGGAAATAATTCAAACTTGACATACAATAATAATACTATAATAGTCTCTTATTTATTCAATGATAATAGTAAGAACTTCCTTCGGCGATGGCAAAAGGTATTAAACGTTATATATGATCCTTTTATTTCTTTTTTGTTTAAAACCACCATTTAAAAGAATTTCAAGAACACGAAGGAGTGTATACTATTTTATTATTATCTTTCCTTATTTTTGTACAGAGTAAATATCAAATCATCACGTGGCAAATGTTATTAAAAAAACATGCAATCTTATATTCTTATTCTTGTAATATTAAATAAATTTAAATTTGTTTCTAGTGCAGCTGTGCAATGATCATATTGTTTTAAAACTCCTACAGTCATAACACTATAACTTTCCTAAATACGGTTTATTCGAATCGATTATTCGTTGTAGGTGTGCACTTACCTTCCAGAAGTAGGATGAATTTGTTGTTTTCTTACGCACATTGTAGCCAAATTTCGCCATCGATAATGACATTCCTTGGAAGTTAATTTATTGGAAGCGGTACAGCAACATGTCCACAAAGAGATGTTAGATACCTTTGTGTACATAAGTAAAATCACTCATTTAATCGACAAATATATTATGGTTAGTACGTCAGGTAGGTACCTATAGGTATTATAAAAAAGCAACACTAGGTACTGTTCTCAACACACATAACGTGACTAATATTAAAGGGTGGCTTTCACCTTTTCACGTGTATTTCTATACTTACTTAAATTGAAATCGATTTCATATAATTGTACCTACCTACCTATGTGGCGTAATCAATAGAGAAATTTGTTAAATTATGCCTTGCAGTAAAGTAGAGAAAAAGGTAAGGTAATAATAATTAGGAAACTTTATCTTCTTAGGGAATGCTCAAAACGTTAGTATAAAGTTCACTGCTCAAAACATTTCTTGCAACAAAAACCAGATATCGAAACAAAAGAGTAAACTACATACAGGGTTGCCCACTCGTCCTCCATTCTTCGATAGTGCCTTTAATATTAATTTTAATAATGTCAAGAGACGTTTCTTATTCAGATGTTCCTTGTTTACAACCTAAAAAAGTAAAAATATTTCGAGACCCGCACTGCTCTCGGTTTCGTCGGTACAGGATCGTACTCGATTATTTTAAATGGAACACCCTAATATAGATTTTTATATTTTTGAAATCCATATTCGATTCTAGACCATGTTTGTTAGCCTTTCACCTACTTAAGTCAACTTATTTAGGAGAAAATAAATGTTTTTTAAAAATTGTTGTGAGTATAATCAATGATACTTTGGTGGGCGGCCACGGTGTGGAGGTTTGAGTGCGTGTTCTTTCTTTTATAGTAATTCGATCAACAAGATATTTACTTACAGTTCATTTACAACATCTCCATATAAAATACACGTATGCTAATTATCTCCGTTATGACGAATGCGGGCGCGCACTATGTATCGTCGGTTCGTCGAGGGTCGTTTGGCGCTACGGCGCGGTGACGGGTATGTATCGTATCTGGTGGTGCGGACGTCGATGTGCTGTAGCTTCCAGGGTACTTGGATCTGTGGTCGCGCTGGTGGGGAAGCGAGCAGCGGTGTCACTGGGCGTACGGTCTCGGAAGCTTCGCAAGGTGTTGCGCCTCCGCCTCTGCTTCCTGATTCTCCTTGGTGTCGACGGCATCCGTGGTTTGTTACGCGCTATTATGCAGCAGCGTGTCGTGCACTGGGTTACGCGCTATTATTCAGCAGTGTGTCGTTGTGCTATATAACCAGGGCTGGGCAAAATACATGCACTAATGTATTTCAAATACAAATTACAAAATACTCCTGGAAATGTATTTGAAATACAAAATACGAAATACTTTGATATTATTTTTAAAAATACAAAATACAAATACAATATATGAAATACAAAAATACAAAAATACCTATACGCAGACGGGGTGTTTTTTTAGAAGGTTTAGTTAGACGTTTCTAAGAAAATTTTATTGGTAGATTCTTGAAAATGTGTTTTTAGAATTCAGTCTGAACCTATCGTTAACATTTCGGTGGGCAAAATACATACATTAATGTATTTAAAATGCAAAATTCAAAATACTCATAAGAGAGTATTTGAAATACAAAATACAAAATACTTTAGGGAAAAATCATCAAATACAAAATACAAAATACAAATGTATTTCAAATAGTACTGTATTTTCAATACAAGTATTTTGTGACTGCCCACCCCTGTAATATAACGGCTACGACGGGGCTCGTAAGTTGCTATGTAACAGCGAACGTGAGCCGGTCGCCCTTCGCTATATGGAGCAGAAGGTTTCCTCTTCGCTATAAGACATTAGTTTATCTTTTTTATGGAAGAATTAGCTTCTCGTCGTTTCGGGCGCGCTTTTAAGGGCGAAGCGAGCGCCTCTGGCGATAAACGTAAGGATAGTGATTGAAGAATTTCTGTACCTATTGACATTGTGAGGCTTGAAGATTATGGCGGAAACGTAGCCGTCATAATAGCATTAGGTATATATTTAGATCTTAAATAAGGTGTTTCGTTGTGAGTTTTAATAATAATTTAAGTTATGTTATATTAAGCCAAAAAAAAAAAAAAAAACCATTTACCAACCCATTTATATTAAAAATCCAGTTATCATAGGAGGGTATTCTTGAGTTTCGAAAATAATCAAAACAAGATCAATTACTCAACTTTTGAACTACCACGTGATACCTACTGCAAAATTGCAAATGTTAGGATCATACACGTTTTTAACTGATTAGATAACCATGACATGACACGTGATAAGTATCTCATTGCAAAGAGAATTTGTAACTACAGTTTCAGAATAGGTACCTATGTAATTAAATTCCATTTAAAATTTTTAATGTATTTGCTGCACTGAACGCATTTGATTTTCAATTGTTTTTTTGACTATAACCGTTTATCAACGCTATAACAGTAGATAATACAAAATTAAAGACCAACTATTACATTTTGCCAATGCCATATGTGTAACAGTAGTCGAAATTTCCGCTGCGACAGCTAAAATCAATGTTATACAATCTAAAATATAAATAAACCGATACAAAACAATATAGAAGCATCCTCATTTATTTATGTTTAGGAAAATTCTGCGTTTAATAGTAGTTCAAAAGGTTAGAAGTAGGTCCAGAAGGACCTTAACATAAGAGGTCGAACAAAACGAACTTACGCATTAACGCATAGGTAATGTTTTGTGCATTAACGCTTATGACGATGACGAACATGTCATGTTCAAGTTCATGTCACTTGTGTGTACCACAGGTACAATTATGTATATTAAAATTTATTCTTTAATCTTTGGCGCTAACATTAAGGTTTCTTAAGTTACGGATAACAAACTACGGAAATGAAATACCCTAATTTGTGGTGCGGATGCTTGTGGTTGTGGTAATTATGTGATAAACCTAACCAATAAATAAAATATGTTTCGAAATATTTGCAGTAACCTTCTTGCTTTTATTAAAAACGGTAATTCTTAAGATAGATATTCCAGTAAATTACGTTACGATATTATTTCTTTATAGCACCTTTAATACAATCAAGAGGCATTATGTCTCCATTACAGTCACACCGAATAGTATGGATCGATATGGAGGTAAGCACACATTTTATATTTTATTTAAATTTTTCATATTAATTTCCTAAGATGACTGGATTAGATATTGAAAAGGATAAAATAATGGAAATTGCCTGTATCGTTACTGATGGAAATTTAGACATTGTAGCCGAAGGACCAAATATAATCTTAAATGTACCAAAGGAAATTTTAGAAAATATGGATGATTGGTGCGTGAAGCAACATAAAAAGGTGATTGCTATTTAATTAATTACCTCGCTTAATTGTTGAAATTTTAGAGCGGATTAACAGAATCATCTTTACTTTCAAATGTTACAACAGAAGATGCTGAAAAACAATTATTCAAATTTATAGCAAATCACGTGGTTGAAAAATGTAGTCCTCTAGCCGGTAATTCGGTCTATATGGATCGTTTATTCTTAAGGAAATTCATGCCTAAGGTGGATAATTATTTGCATTATAGAATAATTGATGTATCCTCAATTAAGGAATTATGCAGAATTTGGAATAGAGATATCTATAAAAATATGCCTACAAAAACATTAGAACATCGAGCACTGCAAGATATTAGGGAGAGTGTACACGAATTAAAATTTTACAAACTAAATTTTTTTAACTTATGATGAATGTTACAGATAGTAAATCTTATCTGTTCAAAGTGACAAGGTACAAATTTTCGTAATAATTAGTACAATAAATACTTAAAATAACTTTCAAATTCATGTTACAAAACTGCATATCCACAATATTTGCCTACTTTCACTAATAAATATTGGACCTCTTTTCCTTTCTATTTTTTCAACAAACACTCGAAATATCCAAGTATTAATTTCCAAAATTATTTATATAATTTCCAACAAGTAAGGACCAAAACAATTGTATACTTCTTATTTACTGTAAAGTTGAACATTTGTGAAACTATACGATTGCTAAATCATCTGTGTAAACATAAATATACTTTCTACAACATTCTCATGTTCATATTGTTGGTGGATCCTGTTATTAATGTGGGATGAGTACCTGCTGTGAACTGGTTACCAGGTTGACCGTAAATGTGGTTATCACATTTACTTTATCATAATTTTATATTATTATTATAGTAGGAGTGGTCCCAATTGGTTCCTGCACTGCAACCTTTTGGTCTATTGTGATCCCCACTGTTGTCTACCCTCCGAGAATACCTGTATCTTTAACAAAGTCCACCAATTTTTATATTACTCTTCATTACTGTATTCCTACTCCCTATCTGTGTAAAAGTGTATTCACATTCTTGATGAAGGTGAATGTTAATTGGTCTTGGTTTTTTAATATCACTTCGAAAAGCTGATGGAAGTTATTTGTAATTTACCATATAAAACATTTAATATACACCGTGTCCGTTTTTCAAGTGCCACTATGGTGATCTAACATACCTTAAGAGATACAAAGTTGGTCAAACAATAATCTGTTTTCAAGTTTGACTTATCTTTGACAGTTTACGACATATCGGAAAAAATCGCAAAGTTTGCGATTTCGTTTTTCTGTTTTAAATCAAAAACCAATTAAAATTGTCGTTACTACACAAGCATTCTTGAGGCGCTTTTTGTGTAGAATTAGAATATGGCATCGACTTTTCAATAGGTGTTTTCTTTTTGGACAGTCATAGTACCATAAGTACCTTGCGTCATAAGACATTTCTGCCTTAGGTTAATATAAAACTTAAATAAAGCTTTTAAAACGAATAGGGTTATTGAGAACTGAGTCAAATTATTTTTATAAAACAAATGGTGTGTTATTGACAGGGCTAGACTTAACTACAACGTGCAAAAAGAAAACCCCTACCTAATTAACCTAATAGATACTCTTCAAGATGACAAACTAACAACTGTCAACTTCATTTTTTCTTAAATATTGTTGAATTATAATTTTATTTGAAAACAAAAGAGCGTTGACATTTTCATCAAAGCACTCAAAATGAAAAACTTTATTTTTTTCAAACATGTAATTATGAAATCGCATGTGTGATACATCGTTGTAAAGAGAAAAATAAACGTAATATAAAAATGGAAAAATTGGAAAGTGGCACCCATAAGAAAAAATGAAGTTGACAGTTGCTAGTCCGCCATCTTGAAGAGTATTGAAAAGTTGATGTCATATTCAAATTCTACATGAAAAAGTGCCTGAAGAATGCCTTGGTTAGAAAAGGCAATATTAATTGGTTTTTGATTTAAAACAGAAAAACGAAAGTCGTAAATTTTGCGGTTTTTTTTCGATATGTCGTAAACTGTCAAAGATAAGTCAAATCTGAAAACAGATCATTGTTTGGCATGAAAATGCACAACTTTGCCCTAATTTAACCAACTTCGTATCTCTTAAGATAAGCGAGATCCCCATAGTGACACTCGAATAACGGGCACTGTGTCGTCTCAGTACAAATGTAATCAACTATGAGTACTGTTAAATTTAATTACCTTCTCTCAGTTTCTTCTTTCGTAAATATAATAAATACAGTAACGGCAAGGTTGTTTTCTTCATATTAAGGCATTCTAGTACAACGGAATTCCAAAATGTTTACCTATGGAATATTCACAAGGCTAATGTGACCATTCGTCCCGCATTAAGCGGGATTGTCCCGTTTTGAAATTTAGAAACCCGCAGAGAGAATGTCCCGCAAAATGTCCCTCATAATTGCAATATGTCATAGTGTGTATAATCCATGGTAATAACACTGCTTTGAGTGCGTTGGTTTAACTTTGATTTCTATTAAATAGAAACAAACTAACAAACACAAAACACACCTCCCAAGTAAAACATAACTTTGAAGGGTCTTGCGAAGATGTTTAGGAGAGATTCGTAACAGTGTGTCCTCATCGAGGGTGTATCTAACGGGGGGGGGGGGGGGGGGGGGGGGGGATTTGCAAAGCATAACTCAAATCATAATTTTATAGAAAAGTTTGTACATATTAAGGAGGACGACTCCTGGACTTCCCCTTCTGTGTGTGGGGGGGGGGGGGGGGGCAAAAACTCCCGTTTTCCCGCATTGATTTCATTTACATATGGTCACATTACACAAGGCGCAGCGACACTGGTGATGCTAACAAAGATATAAGATATAACCGCTATTCCAATTTCTACATAGGTACTGTTTATCGGTGTGTGTGAAAAGCATGGCGTAATTATGTAGTTTTGTGTTGAAAATTTTACCTTACTTAATAAAGTAAGTACCTAATTAAAAATTGGTTTAGCAAGAAAAATAACTTTAATAATAATAATATTGCTCATCGGAAACAATACTGTACAAAATAAACAAAATTCACAAAAAGACTAATATGGAGAAATCGTTCGAGCCGCCGATAATGGCGACTTTAGTCGAATGCAAGTAAAGTTCGACTCTTCGACATCCGTCTGATGTTTAATGTATCGACTATTAAAGTCACTAAATATTCTAAAGTACCGCAACCAATGATCTGCAACGTTCGCCATTTTTGGGTTAAAATTTTGGCGGCAATTTCAAAATTTCAAATATTGAAGACATATAGTCACTACAAAATTTAATGACTTTATGAAGTGTTTGATAAAAACTAAACTAACATTACATACTTATCAATATATTTCTTAAAAATTATTTGTCATTGTTATTAAAAGGTACAGTTTAATTGAAAGATAAAAAATTTGGGACTTTGCCAAACGAACCTAACATACGTTTTTAAAATTGACATTTTATTTTGTCGTGTTAATACTTCATTTAGAATCGTTATTTAAATCACAGAAAAGGATAACTACAAAAATACAGCAAATAGCGTGTAAGAACAAGAAGACGAGCCTGTCTATGGGAAAACTACAAGTTTATGATGTTTTTCAAATTACCGCGTTTCAAACCAAATGTCAAACGTCGAACTTAGTAATAGCATTGTTTTTATATTTAAAAACAATGGTATAATTGGATCCAGGAGAGTTGGCGTGCACGTCATTACTTGTAATTGTATGTATTAAGATTAAAATTTGAAGTCAAGAAATAATGACGTCGGGAATGAAATCTGCCAAATCGTAACAAGGCAGTGTTGCAAATAATACTTTAATTACCCACAGGTAGTTGCTTGTGCTACTTTAAAATTGTCATAGTAATATTTTACGTGTTTAATTAATCCATTACGTATAAAACGTAGCTTAAAAAATTAATTAGAGCTTAGTAAAGCTAAATGCGGAATTCTAATAAGTGCAATAAACATATTAACGTCTGCTGCGATTGAACTCGTTCTCTGGGCGGTACGTTTGGCACTAATGTTATATTGGATTGTCAAAACACGCTGTTTTGTGGTTAAAAATATTGCAATTTTCGTAAATCCGTTCTAATAAGAACTGTTATTAATAATTTGATAATTAGAACAAAATAACTGTAAAGAACGAGTAAATAAAAGGGCAAAACAACAACGAACAGAAATAATACGAGATTATTTATAAATAATGAATAAATTTGACATTGACAGATAGTGTTGATTGAAGTCAGCTGTTGAACATACGGACATACTCACTTCTCTCTCATTTTCACTGGCGATCATCTATACGCACGTCTTTACTTAAAACACATGCAAACTATATTGCCATCTTTATCACAAACATGTATTAAGCTTTAATGATTGTTTAAAAGGAATGTCGTGCATTCATTCGGAAACCTATGACGTGAACGCCAACTCTTGTGGATCGAACTTTAATAGTAACTGTAGTAAATATACCCTGTTCAAGTGACCAGCCGTTGCACGTCATTATTCGTGTACCAATACTATAATTATAATTTACTAAGCAACTTTAATAAAATTTGCATTAAAGCCAAAATGTCATTGTAAGTATAGTTGGTATTAAAAGTCATTAATCGTGTAGGTTAGCGACCATATTTTATCCTTGTCGCACACTTTGCAGTTCGTACTTACCACTTAAAACGTAGTGCGAATATAAACTCATAAAATATCTCGATGTTGTCACGTCAAGTTTTGTTTACTTTGTTAAATTCACCGGTACGCACTTAAGCTATTTTTTTTTTAAATTGGCTTACTAAAAACAGTACTTATCAGTACTCGTATTTCGTTTATGTCTACATTAGTTGTTGTATTTTATTATTACATAGGTATATAGTATCCATTTGTTCCTAACCTAAAAATGTCAGCCTGACAACACGTACATTTGACAACGCTGATTACACGTCATTGATTTAGTAAGTTTTAAGCTATGACGTGCAACGGCTGGTGACTTGAACAGGGTATACTAATTTTTATCGTATGTCAAACACAGATTTGTCATTTTTCCGCCATTTTGGGGTTAAAATTACCTTTCTCTCTCTAACTCATTGGAACATAAGGTTGCGGTACTTTAGAATATTTAGTGACTTTATCGACTATAGGCGCAAGGCGCCATATCCGTCTATACGGAACAGTTTAGTGTGTTGAATTAACACGCCATCTGTCTGTGCAGCACATCATAAAAAATTTTAATGTTTAAATATACAGGGAGGGCTTAAGGAGTGCAAAACCACTGCGGTCGACGTCCGTCTGTGGGGCAAAATTACAAGTATCGACTATAACCATCGTCCGTCCGGAAAAGGTTAATACCCATCAATTTTTATCTATGTATACATCCCCTCGCTCATAAAAATGATTATTTTACCAATTTCTGTAAACATTCTTATATTCCACTATCTATATTGTCAGAGTGGAGGCGTCCTCCACCTGTCTTTGTGGCAGCACTAAATGCAACAATCGTTCCGGCACCTGCCGCTTTTACTTGTATGAGTACTCCAAACGTAAGGAACCGCTGCATTGCCCTCATACACAGAGTCAGTAGATTAACAGAGTACCGCAAGCCTTTGACGCGACAAATGCCGCCCTGGCGGCCATTTTTAGTCCATATACATAAAATATACTTACGAAGTGCGTAATTTTTAATGAAATGCCGTGTTGTTGTGCCGTTAAGTGTATTTGTTTTATTATATTCCGAAAAATTTAGTCAAAACATCATCTACTTTACTGAGCGTGTAGTGAGTGAAGCACGGAAAGGACTAAAAATGGCGGAGGTTGCGGTACTCTGTTAATCTACTGACTCTGCTCATACACGCCCTATACCCCCACTCAGAGTCGGATTTACCATAAGCCTAGAAAGGCTATAACCTAGGCCGGTAAATGTTGGCGTTACAAAAATTAAATAACAAAATGAAATCTTTCAAGTTAACAAGAAATACCTATAAAGATGAATTCATTTTAGTTTGTTAGAGTATTTGTTTTTTACAGCAGTAGAAACACAAAGCGAAAATTACCTATTGTAGATGAGGAGCGGCAAAATATTACCAGCCTAGGAGGCAAATTCGTAAATCCGCCTCTGCCCACCTTTGAGGCCTCCGATGAACCGGTCAACACTTCCTTACAATCAACCAGTTGTTTATAATTCCTTCCTCACACTTTGGTTAACATTTTCCTAGAAATCTCTGAATCGTCAAGATCAATTGATGTGATCTCGCCCTTTCATTTAAAACGTTCGACGATAGTAACGTTTACGATCATCAAGTTGTAATGTACCCCCCTAGCCCTAACTAAACTAAAATTTCCGAAGAAGCTAACTTCCCACCTTACGTTAAAACCTTCAAAAGGAGCGGGGATCCCTAAACATGGCCTACAAAATTTAAACTTTCCCTCCAAAACCAATCAACCCCAAAATGACAGAAGCTCGTGATCGTCTGGCAGGCCCTCTATCGTGTAATAGGTTCGAATATACTGGTCGTGAACTATGATCGGGAAGGAGAAACAAAACCAACATTAACTGTACCAAAATAATTCATTTATTGACAGTTACTCGACGATTCGGAGGAGAAAAAGTGTAAACACTAAAAAAACTCCTCCTTTGACATAATTACATACATGACATCAATTCAAATACAAAATTATAGCAGCAAGACTGTTAAATAATATCAAGACAAGACATTTACAATAATTTCATTGTTGATACGCTTCGATCAGATTTAAATACTTTATGCAGCAATGGTTTATATGGCACAATAAATATCGAATTCAGTTATACAAGTAATACAAAGCAAAACCAATGTACACTCGGTACTCAAGGCCACAAACGGAACTACCCACTACTTATACTCTCCCCTGGTTCGTCAACTACCACGTACACAAAACATATATAAACACATGTAAGAAGTTAGTTATTCGGGGCCCCCCCCGAAAGGTACCGACTGTCCTGGTTGCGAACTTAATCGGCTAGAGTTGAATTTCGAGAAGAATGTCGCTAGCTTTTGTTACAGCCCAACATCCAACTCTACACGGGCGAAAAAAAGACATCGTTAGTTATACATCCATCAAGGCGCTTACATACATGAGGGAGTAAGTTTGCAACTAAATTAAAGCTCCAACAAGTGTGTGGCTCTTATTGAGAAACGACATGTACACATGGTGCGACAAAGAAAATTACATTACATTAAATTAAACAATCAAAACCAAATAAAATACATTGCAATCATTGCATATCAACATAAAAGGGTCATGAGAGTTTAAATAGATAGAAGTTTACAAGTTACAAAAAGGGTTCAAATTCAGGTAAAGATACACAAAGGGTACCGTTAGGTACGGTTTCGAGTACAATAGAGCCACCTTTTCTGTTTATCCACAAATATTTAATACATTATGTCCAATTTGAACTCATTTGTAATGTCCCTCAATTAATCATAAAACACATAAATAAATAGGAGAAATCATCATAAAAATTGCTAACTACACACATAATCATAATAATATCGAAGTCAGAATCAGCCGTGGGTGTTCCCCAATTGCGACTGTCTGTTTTTAAGGTATTCATATTATTTTGTCATTTGTTTGTTTTGTTTTCATATTTTTGTTTCTAACTACACACATATATGATTAAATGTCGGAAATGCCATAAGTTCAAACACATATTTATATATGAAAAAGCAAATGGAATACATAGATGGTTCTACTATGTTATGTTCCATAGAGGTGGCACATGAATAGGTTGACCAAATCAGGGGACTAATTAGAATAAGCGATAAACTTATTTAAATATAATTTATTTTACAGCAGCGTACATAAACGTGCATGTCACGTCGAACGTTCGGAGGGAGAGAGAGAAACATAACAGTTGCTTTCTCCCATTCTTATACCTACAGGGTGCGTCATACACTACACCCCTCCCTCATAAGTCTAAAACTATAATTTACAAATCGAGCCGGTTTGGCTTCTTCGTTACTCTAATCGGTCGAGAGCGAACGTGGGTCAATTCTACATTTCTCGTTTGATCCAAGTTCCCTTCTACCTTCTTATCATGTAAAGATACAGTGGTATACTTAAACTTATCTATGGGCTTATTTGTCGGTGTCTCCTTGTAGATAGCAGAAGAAACTTTACGAATCTGATCTACATGTCTCTTATAAATTTCATTTGCACTTTTACACAGGTAGACCTTTGGTCCCAATACTCTAAGAATCTTTGCTGGAATCCAAAACTTTTTCTTTTCTTGTCTATAACAACGGATGCAAACGTCCTCCCCCTCCGTAAAACTTACTACCCTACCAGGTTTATTAACTGTCAACTCTTCTACATACTTTTTAAATTTTGGTTTGACATTGCTTAATCTTAATTTAAGGTCTCTCCCAAACATGATACTAGCTGGAGTTTTACCTGTTGTGGCATGTACTGCCGCCCTATAATTTAGCAAATATCGAGCTAATATACAACTTGTCGATAGATTAGAATATCTATCATCATTGAGAGCTTTCATTAATGCTGTTTTTACAGACTTAACTGCATTTTCAGCCGCGCCGTTACTTGCGGGGTGGTAGGGAGCAATCAAGGTATGCTTAATTCCATTTCGCTTGCAAAAATTTTGAAATTCATAGGATCTAAATTGGGGACCGTTATCGCTCACAATTTGATCCGCTAATCCAAATCTCGAAAAGATTGATCGCAATACATCAATTGTTGCCTCAGAAGTGGTTGAAGACATTTCAACGACTTCTGGCCAACGACTACACGAATCTAGTACTACTAAAAACATCTTGTTTCTAATTGGCCCAAAGAAATTTTATATGCTAAAACTTCTGAACGTGGAGGATCTGGTTTAAACTTACTACAAATCATACATTGGTTTGCCTCATTTTCAATGTCCTTATCAATATTGGGCCACCACACATAAGAACGTGCGATAGACTTCATTTTAACTATTCCTGCATGTGTCATATGTAACTCTTTCAAGATACTATCGTGAAACTTTGATGGTACCACTACTTTATGCCCTAACATGATTACGCCTTCTTCAATAGAAAATTCAAACCTTCTATTAAAGAAACGTTGTAATAAACTGTTTGAATTATGCTTAGGCCAACCCTCCTTTACAAACTTAAGAACCTGAGAATAAATAATATCTATTTTAGTTTCTTCCTCAATTGCCTTTGCATCTACTACTAAATCTGAATTTTGTGCAACAAAATTTAAATAAGAATAGTCTTTTGTATCACAAGAAATCATATTAATCGGTAATCTGGATAAACAATCCACATTACTATTTCTCTTTCCTTCCACATATTCAATTTTAAAATCGAAACCACTTAGATACACAGCCCAACGTTGTAAACGTCCAGCCGCAGTAACTGGTATACTACTCTTGTCACCAAAAAGATATATTAATGGCTTGTGATCCGTCACTAAAACAAATTTATGGCCAAATAAATAATTTGAAAATTTGTTTATTGAAAAATAAATAGCCAAAGCCTCTTTATCAATAACTGAATAATTTGCCTCTGCAGATGTTAATCTACGTGATGCATATTCGATAGGTTTTTCACTACCATCGGGAAATACATGCGATAATATTCCTGCTACTCCATATGAACTAGCATCGCAGCTAAGTTTGATAGTTAATTTTGAATTGAAATGTACCAAAATATTGTCTGAAACCATAGCCTCTTTTGCTTTAATAAATGCATTTTCACACTCACTATTCCATTTAAAAATACAATCTTTGTGCAATAATTTGTACAAAGGATTTAAAAGTTTTGTTACATTGTAAATAAATTTAGCATAATAGTTGATCATACCAATAAATGATTTTACTTGAGTAACCGTTTCAGGCCTAGGACAATCTACTATTGCTTTGATTTTACCAGGATTTTTTTGTAATCCCTCCTTACTGATTATATGTCCCAAATATTCAATTTTATCCTGTAAAAAAGTACATTTGGATCTGTTTAAACGAAAACCTGCATTTGCTAATCTTTGAAAAACTATCTCTAAGTTGTATATGTGCTCTTTGAAATCTTTACCCGTCACTACAATGTCATCCAAAAAAACAGTTGTCCCTTTTACTCCCTGCAAAACCTTGTCCATAATGCGTTGAAATATCGCACAGGCTGGTTTTGTACCAAAAGGAAGTCTTTCTATTTTATAAATACCCTTGTGGGTACTCCAAGCTAATAACAGTTTGGTGGACTCGTCTAACTCTAGTTGATTATATGCTTGACAAAGGTCTAGTTTCGAAAATTTCTCTCCACCCTGTAAGGCAGTAAAAACATTTTCAATTAAAGGAAGTGGATATTTGTCATCCTTTAAATACTTATTAACTGAAACTTTATAATCAGCGCACAACCGCATAGTGCCATTCTTTTTAAATATTGGTACCAAAGGTGTACCCCACTGAGCATCTGTAACAGGTGTAATTACCCCTTCCCTTTCTAACCTATCCAGCTCTATCTCAACTAATTCTTTGTAAGCAATTGGTAAATTTCTCGGTTTATGAAATTTAGGCGATGCTCCTTCTACTATCTCCAATTTAACTTTTTCATATTTAAATAGACCTAACTTATTCTTGCATACCACTCGTTTATCTGCTCTCCCTCACTCTGCTTTAGGTTATAAAAATTCCTTCTTTCGTTAAATATTGATATTACCCTGGAGTACTGTTGTGACAGTAAACTGCATATTTGATCGAACGATTTACTGCTTGGTTTAACAGGGTCACACAAATCTCGTAGGGTCATATATACCGCACTGCTCAACGCTGTAATTAAAACTGGTACTTGTCTTTCTTTCGCCACTGAATTTGCTTCAAAAAATTGAACTAAACGTTCCTTGAAAATAACCAAGTCCTCACTTTGGTCAAATAACGGCATCGTGCCTATGACCGCCATTTTGTAAAAGAAAAACCGTGTAAACCACGCTACAACAAATAATTTTTTTAAAATTCCTTACTTTTCGTCTTTTTTTATCTCGTCGCCAGTGTTATGTTCCATAGAGGTGGCACATGAATAGGTTGACCAAATCAGGGGACTAATTAGAATAAGCGATAAACTTATTTAAATATAATTTATTTTACAGCAGCGTACATAAACGTGCATGTCACGTCGAACGTTCGGAGGGAGAGAGAGAAACATAACAGTTGCTTTCTCCCATTCTTATACCTACAGGGTGCGTCATACACTACATACTACACACGCGATAATACATATATAAACGAACGCTTCCAATGTGGTATTCAAATTAATTGAATACTCCCATTGAAAAGCGAGGTAGCAAAAATCAGGGTAAGACCAGTTTATAATAACACACAATGCAATTCAATTAGACAGATATAAATGTATTAATCAAAAACGTTTCACCTGCAGAAAGCACTAAAATGGAGTCACCAAAAATAAAAACAAATGAAACGATCTTTACTACTTCGCTGCTTCAAATCAGATGATGCTGAAAGTTAAGGTTAGGACGCCTTACACCAAAATCCCCCGCCAAATGGAACTAGAGCACAGAGTAAGGTACTCTGTGACTAGAGTACAAACAGAAGTATCGACGTTGCCACTACTTTTCAGCTTTTTGTACATGTTGTCGGATCTCTAAAATATAGGTAACCCAACTGTGGATACTACAAAGTGATGTCTGTTATTAATATTTCTCAAGAGCGTGGAAATCTTCAACTATCATAGAGAACATCAAATACGACGGTGACCGAACAATCCATTGTACGACCAACGACCCCTTGACAAGCTGTGTATTAGTCAAAGTTTCTAGCAAAACCTATGCCCTCCTTAACAAAAACCATCTTCGCCGAATCAGGATCTCCTCTTCATATGTCAAACTGATGAGATCTCCAAATTCCTCCAACCTAGAAAAATGCACGTTTACACTTTGTTTAAATATCACAGGCATCACAATGTTACGTTCTCCTTATGTGCCTATAGCACGGTCCTTTGTATAAACGGTCGCGGTAGGCGGGAAGTATTCGCTAATTTTCCGCCACTTCCTCTTGTTCATCTAATAAGTAAACCATGGGAGGGTTGCCATGTCAAAACCCAAACCATATTACCTATATAGATATACCTAACCAAAACTCACCTAGGTATCACCTTTGGCCGCACCTTTAACTGGTCTGTCTCTAACGATCAAAAGATTCGTAACCATCTATATTTTTTACCTGCCTTCTGTGGAGGCAAACTACTTCAACACGCCTACAAAACTTTCATTTATTCTCTAATGGACTACCGCGTGCCTCATATTGTGTTTCTAACACAATCTGAGCCAACTCATTTCCATTACATTCTGTGAATGAGGTCTACTTACAGTATACAGTGTGTCCACGGATTGACTTCACTATAGGTGTAAATGACCAAAAATTTTGGAATTTCAAAACGATTTTTTCAGATTCTGCCCTGCTTCATTGGAAATGAATTTTCATCATACTTTTAATTTTTTTAATTCAAAGCCGCCTTGATCGTGGAACAAAAACTATTTTCTTTGCAGGTAAAGTACCTTTTTTGTGTATCATAGAGCAAAATTTTATTAAGAAAAGCTGTTCAGAATTGAAAAACTGACCATAAAATGACAATCGGTATTGTTTGTAAACAAATGAGAATGTAATGTTTGAAATGTTGTATGCATAGATTCCGATTTAATCGATGATAGTCGTCTTAATAAATAAAAAAAACGGTTTCATGAAATTGTGCCGATTATTTTCAAATTTTGCACTGATCATTATTTTTTATTCTGAACAGTTTTTCTTAATAAAATTTTGCTCTATGATACATAAAAACGGTACTTTACCTGCAAAGAAAATAGTTTTTGTTCCACGATCAAGGCGGCTTTGAATTAAAAAAATTAAAAATATGATGAAAATTCATTTCCAATGAAGCAGGGCAGAATCTGAAAAAATCGTTTTGAAATTCAAAAATTTTTGGTCATTTACACCTATAGTGAAGTCAATCCGTGGACACACTGTATGTATTTCAGTAAGGATAAGAGCAGCTATACAGTAACTATAGTATAGTTATAGCTGCTCTTATCCCACTTACTGAAAGGTGTTTGTTAGAAAAAGCACACACTATACACATCATGGTACAATAAGACAAGGTATGCCTAAGAAATCGCAAATTCGTAAAGTTGGCGCAGATCAAGGTTTATTAAGTGAATAGGTTGCCTCAATCGCATAGCTTGTTGGTGATTGCGCGCAGCGTGCAGGGACGGTGTAACGTCATACGTCACTGCCAGTCCCGCCAAATTTCACGTTATAGCGCGCTCTTAGTCTGTTGCATAGGTAATATATTTGTCTGTTGCACACTTGCATTGCAGTGTGATATTATTGTGTTTCTTAACAAAAACTACATAAACTGATCTAAATTTCTAAAATCCTCTAGGAACGTAGCTATTTGCAGGAGATGTCAGGTGTTTTGTCCAGTATTTTGTTTTAATGCGTCTTTTTCATCGTTTCATTAGTACATATTTTCAAATAGTTCACTCATATTTACACCTTTTTTACATTGTTCTAATTCTAAGACTCAATAAAGGAGTACGTTTTCAAAGAAAAAAAAACTACGAATATACACAAATAAATACCTACACACCTAACCTACGAATGAAATATTTAAAATAAAAACTGCTACAAATATCTACGAAAAGAAAGTTTTTTTTGCTACTTACAATTTGATCCCACAAAAATAGTAATTAAGTGCCGTCTCTTTTTCTAAATACCTGTTATGCAGTCAGTGGCGTACGCAGACTACATCATGGGGGGGGGGGGATATAAAAAGTGCGGTGTGATCTACCAATTTTAAAAAACATTTGTTTTACAGAAAGTTATAAAATAAATATTATAATACAAAATCCAATCCCCAATTGGCTGTTGTGCATGTTTGTCTATTATTTCGTCTTCTGAAATGGGTAGTTCCCAATGAATTGACATCGTTGCCAGTCCATTAGTCTGTTTTGTGAACTTGAATTTCTAAGATAGGTCTTTGTTAAGGATTAATAAGAATAAGCGTATAATAGAATGGAAGGGTTGGACGCTTGGGAGGGGATATATCCCCCTTATCCTCCCCCTTGGGTACGCCACTGTATGCAGTTAATATTGCAAGACCGACCGAAACTGTACTAACAAATAGAGAAAAACGAGTTCAACAGAGAATAAATAGAAGCATAGGCATGAAATAAGAATAGTTTACGTAATAACTTGTTTTGTTTATAAGTAAGCATAAAAGATACCGTCCACATCACTTTCCAACGGAATTCGTATTACCATTGAATAAATAAGAGATATTCAATGGTATTACCTTAAAATTCAAAAAGATTGTATAATTTATTGTAATAAGTAAATAACACATTTGCATTTTTTTATAGAAATATGAAACGAAAATACAGCAATTAGTTACTCCAAAAAAAGTACATAATATCAAAGAACTTAATTCATACACTTATACACTTTATTAAAATGTGAATAAACTCATTCAAATTTAGTGGCGGGCGTGTCTGAAAGGACTGGCGATGACGTAACTTACTCAACCAATCCGTATGTTCATTCACTTTAATAAACCTTGGGCGCAGATGACGTTTTTATCCCAATGACGTCACAGCTGTATTGTTAGTTGCCCATCTTACAGGTATGCCTACATTATCAACATTCGTTTAACGCGATCATACTTGAGAATCGCATTAGTTTTTAAAATTTCCTATTGTGTTGTGAAAGGTTGTAAGAACAACATGCAAAAAAGCTGCACAAACATCCACTATTTTCGTTTTCCCTAAGATACACTTTTATTAAGTGGTAGTGCTACACAAACGCCACTACTTTATTGAAATGGTACAGCCCGATTATCAAAATGACGTCACGAAAAGATGCGCATAGGCAATATAGGCATACCTTGTCTTCTTGTACTTAAGGTGCTGTACAAGTCGGTATACGTTAAAGGTATTTCATTTTAATGTGCTATGTCTATCTTATTAAGCATACCTATCCCTATCTATTGTTTTACTTGGAATGCATTTTTAAAGTATCTACAGTTGTAGCACAGTACCTATGTGGTTGTGTCTTGCGTCAATCTTCAGAAATTTCGTTACTGTTCGTGAAAATTCACAATTTATAAGTTTGTTTCTAAAAAACGAATTCATTCGTTCAGATTTTCAGAAGCAATTTTTTTATTACCTACCTTAGGTTCTTCCGTAGATTTGTTATTAACCAATTCATGTATTATACGTGGGATGCTAGATAATGGTCTGGAAACGGTTTGAAAAGCACATACCTAGGTATGACGTTTTTTTTCGGTTTTATTGTTCGTCACAGTACATAAGTAGGTATTCGTTTTGGTGTAGATTCCAGGATTCTTGCATAAATTTAAACCCGGTTAAGTTTTCCACTCACGATCAGAAGCTGGTAGCTCCGTAATCGGGAGGCAAAAATTCATCACCACTAAGTTTACTTTTGATCATTGAGAACAACAAAGTCATTGGGGGATAAAGTAGGTAAATAGGGCAGGGAATCATTATTTCGGCACTTTTACTCGATAAAAAATCAATGATTCGATGCGCGGAGTGGTAACTGGTAGGTATCTAAGTATTGTCATGATTGCTGCGAATAATCTGTCGATTTCGATTGTTTCTTCTTATTCCATTAATGCAACAATTTCGAATGTTTCCAAAAATGAGAAAGAGTGAGTTGTCTGAAGTGATAAAATATCTTCAGAAGATAGATATTCTTGTGGATATGTGAAGGCTGTTCTCAAAGTATATACGCAAGAAAATGTCGATCATATTAACGATTTGGCCTTGAAATGTCTTTCACCGACAAATAGGTAAGATCTGCAGAGGCAACGTAACGGAAATTCCCTGTACGTAATACCTACCATTGGAACCATTCTAAACAATTGTTTATGTCTTTATAAAGTACGTACAGGTACAAGATGGGTGCCCCGAATGCTGACATATCCGCTATTTGCTCTGATACCAACTTTTGTAACTCTTGATAAAACTTGGGTTGATCATTTTGACTCAGGGTCGATAATGCAAAGAATGGACCTCTTCCTCAAAAGTGTTGTGTGCCATTTTTGGATCAAAAGAATATGGTGACAATTTTGATACCGAAAAAAGTGTTCTAGGCTTGGAGCATAGATGGTAGAAGTGCTTTTTAGTTCATGGTGATTATGTTGAAAGATAATGTATCTTGGGGACAATAAATACTGTGGTGAAGAGTTGTAATGTTTCCAGAATGAATAACGCCCTCGTCATGGGATGCCATTTCTCAGTAGCCATGGATCTGTGGACGGTTAAACATTGCGATTTTGTTCATTATATTTTCACTGTGACAACAAATTCTGAGTGTTATGTGGCAATTTTAGTCGAGTTTCCCGTCACTGAATTGAAACACCTTTGTTTCTTTTATTTCTATGTTCTCTTAAATGGCATTATACACATCTGTTTGTGAAAAATAAAACTGAAATGTGTGACGAGCAATCATGAACAAGGGAATACCTTAAAATGTTACGGATCTGATAGTTGAAAACGCTAGCACCTTTACGGATATTACATAATTACATTCCAAAAACATTGTCAACAGTTTAGACAAGTGGGAGCCGCCATTGATTAAATCAAATACTGCTCAAACGAGTAAATTAGGTATGTAAAATATTTCATATTTGACACGTTTGATATCTTTAGTTTTTGATCATGTGCTTATAGGTATCATGTAATTAATATACTCGCTGTGGCCAAACATTACCTTTTTTTGTACCCTTTTTCGAGTTATTGAAGATAATTAGAGTAGGTTCAAAATCTCGTGGCACTCGAGATGTGTGGCGGGATTTATTTAAACGCGATACTACGATACTAATATGAAGTTCTATAAATAATTACACCTATATTTATTTACTCTACATATTTAGGATGGCATTTTACCTACCAATGTTTTTGGACGTACATATAATGTCGTGCCTATTTTTCGAAATTGTTGTAAATCCCGCCGCGCATTCCGAGTGCCACGAGATTCTGAACCTACTCTACTTACGTTATTTATTTATGTTAACATTATTAGGTACCTACATATTAAAATAGGAATGTGTTTACGGAATTTATTATTAGAAAACCCAGATGTTGGTAGATTTTTAACCTGCTTTTGTTTACTACCTACATTATTTTACGGATGTGTTATAAATGTAAAAGTTGTACCCTTTTTGTTTCAATCGAACGAATGGAATTCCACCTGTTATCAGTATAGAGATCGTTTCATTGCCTAGAGTTTGAACTAAATCGGTATTTGTCAGTCATAAAAAAAATTTAATATGGTCAGAACATGACTGTCATGTACTTTCTCATGAAGTGTGGGCCTCATCACTCATGCTAAGATTAACTTCATTAATTTTTTAGTCGTTACTTATTCTATAAAAGTTAGAGTCTTAGCCATTCAAATTATTAGGTACGTCTAAATGATTTTTGTCTAATTAAATTTTAAAGTTTAAACATTTATCGAGCAGTTCCGGTATAAAATTAAAAAAAAATAAATTGCAAACATTCAAATGGATATTTGGCACTGTCTATTATTATTATTTGTTTTTCGTGTTTGCTGCGTTGTGTTTTACATTGAAGGTCACAAGGATGATTTTCCAACCATTATTTATTACATTGGAATATACAATTTCATTACCTTGATGACTGCCAAATAAGAGTTCAACGATTTTTAGAATAAACACTAGTATCTAACAATTTTTTTTGCAATTGAAAAGCTTCAGTTGCCGATCGCCAGATGCTCAAAAATCGAGAAATTATTTATGTACCTATAATAATAATTAGCTAGACTCTTATTAAAATATTCAATACATAAAAGTAAAATATTATAAATGTGTTATATTTAGTAATTTTTGTAATTCAGTTACGAAATGTCATAATTTTGACACTCATTTCAGTTATAAAATGTTCTTTTTTTTATTTTGATTTTGATTTTGATTGCTCGATTTCTTGACATTTGTGCTTATTACCTATCATTGTTGTAATGGTTATCTCCAACAAACAAGGATGGTTTTGATACTATCTACCAGAAATAGATCAAGTAAAATGAAAATGAAACGTAAAATGAACAAATCTTTTTTCGTCAACTGAATTACAAAAAATCTTGTATATAAACACGATGCAAAACACCGTGTTTTTTGCACACGATGTGCACATCTAGTGCAAAAAATACGTTCCATTTTGCAACTAGTTATATAAATAGCTAATTTGCGCCAGATACGGCGGTTTCTGTGATGTTTGCAATCTGCTTTTGGTTCACTTTAGTTCGACGGCCATCTTAAAAGGAAGTAGGTATTTTCGCATTGCAAATTGGTATCTGTATCTGCCGAGACGGGTAGTGTCGCTTCTGCATCCGTAGGCCAAAGGAATCGCCTAGGGTTAAGGTTTATGTTATGATTCCCGGAATTGTGTAAGTTGTGTTCCACGGAACACCGTTAATTACGCGCGCGTATCAAATTTTCAAACTATCAAATTTTCAAACTATCAAATTATAGACACAATTTGTCAACTCAAAAATGTTGTTTATGCTAACCGATTAAGTATATAAAAATTAATCAAAATTCTTGTCAACTGTGATTAGGTATTGTATCTTAAAACATACACGACCGTCCTGTATAACTAACGCAACTTGTGATATAGCAACTTTCTCTGGTAGGTACATACTGTGTAACCGAAATTGGCAAATACACTAACGAGTTGTGTACAAGATTTTAAAAATGACGGGACTAATTTTATAATTAGGGCACATTCATAAATAAGGACTAAGGACCATCCTGTAACTACCTGTTAAAGTCCACCTTTGCAAACATGGCTTCCTAAGCCTACTTCTAATAAAATCAGATTTCCTGAACACAACAAGTTAAATGCTCTTTTGATCGTCATTGGTGCAACTCGTTCACGTGAGCTTCCCACGAATGTTGCTTTCCCGTCATTATTTTTTTTCTGTAGAACTTACTGAAGCGTTATTTTGTTGTCTGTTATAGTTCAGTTTAATATCTAAACATAAGTGGAATCAATGTTTTTAATATAAATTGCAACATTTTCGGTGAATCAACCGATCATCGGCACCATTTTCGATATGATCGACCGCGAGCAACGATTTAAATTTGTTATTTCCGCGTAGTGTCGATAACGAGTGGCTTATTTATTTTTGTTTTTTATTTCAAGATAATGCAGTGTGCTGGACGATTATGGGGAGATTATTAATCTATTGAAATCTATTAAAATAGTGAACTAGGAACCTACAATTAAAACTCGGTTAAAGTTCCACTTGTTTCTAGATAAGGGCACAGAGGTGACTTAGTAATAAAATGTAACGTGTTCATTTAACTGCATAATTCAATCTCGGAATAAAAAAATATGTTTGGAATTTTTGGAATGTAATAGTAAAATGTGTAAGTTTTGCTGCGTGTGAAAGCTATTATAACAACGTGTACCTATACCGTTGCATGACCGTGTGAATGACTTCTTAGTTCTTACTATGGATGAAATCGCATTTAACGATTGGCCTGGTCAACCAATAGATTTGTCTGGAAGCAACCACTGGTTACCAGCTTACGGATTCCAGCAATTTCACACCGTGTTAGATAAGGAAGATTTTATCGGGAATCCTGGTAAGTGTACTTACTACCTACCCGGTAAAAGTTTACAAAGGATACATCTGTACGCACGCGCAATGACATTAAGATATTCACTTAATTGTGACCATGATGGTCCTAGAATATAAAAAATTACCATTTTCAAGTAAAAGAAGGTTTTCTTTTCCTTGAAATTCGTCCCTATTATGCATTATGCTCCTTATATTATTGTTATATTTAATTAATAGGTAATCATTATAACATCCTGTAAACAAAAACTTAATTGTCTCCTAAATATGGTTTAATGAATATGTAGATTTGCGCATAATCTGAATTTGAAGATGTATTAGTTAATTAAGTGCATGTTTGTGTGTAGTCACGGAAAGTCGGTTTTCGTTATAAATATTTTAGTGTAATAATTTAGTTACCGTAATGCGTGTAATGGTACATAAATTTAACGGTAAGAATTTACTAAATTACGTTAGCGGCACAGAGAGTTTAGAATGTACCTATTTGTGTGCCATTTATGTTTTTCAAATGCGTATCGGTTATTGAGCGATAGATTTTTCCTGGTCATGACATTTACCTACGAATAATACAAATGGGGGATGTTCCATGTGTTCTAGGACTTATCTCGACCATGCATTGACCACATGAAAAACAAGCGATAGTAAATGTGACCGTGAACTTGCAACTCCATCTTTCAAAAAATTAAAAACCGTTTATGGTTTTTACCGCACTCAAAATTTCTGTAATTTTGAGGTTTTTGGAATAGTTGTGAAAGAACATTATTTAAATCACAAGTCTCTGTTATCTGTACAGATTTTAGAATTTGTAACCCAAGAAAACCGAATTCCTTAAATTCTTTACTAGAATCAAGCGTTATTATTTGAGTCCAGATACTACTGGATGATCCATAATGCCCGACAATTTTCGAGATTTTCGAGGAAAAACCCGACTTCCTAGGTCAGCAATCGTCGTCTGAATGATGCGTCTTAATCTGCGAAAGGTATTTATTGTATATCTGTATTTAGCATGTCATCTGGTGGCAAATAGTCCACCATAATTTGTTCGAAAATATGGTTAGCCTAGAACTTTTTCGGTTTAGTAGGCGAATTGTTATCATGCCATTCCATCGATATTTGTTCACTCTCAAGAGTAAAATGCGAAACCCATGCTTCATCTAAGTTACTAAGGTAATCTGGGATGACCCGATGTAGAAAAGAACGTGAAATTAGAAGAAAACTATTCTGAGGACTGTTAAGGATAGAGCGGCGATCTTGTTGGTCAAGTCCTTTTCCCAGAGATCCTTGGTTACGATGTCTATTCATCGTCGTGAATATTTGATATTCCCTCATTCTTCATCAATAACTTGATGTCTTTAGTGAGTTGACGGTCCATTTCATATAGTTAGTTGGAAAAACATAACACTGCTTTTTGGCTGTATTTTTTTAAGACAGGGTCCAAAATAAATATACGTATTAAACGTTGGTTCAATGTGAAAGTCCTTTGTTCGCAAATGAAGACAGTAAAATAAGATAAGCGTAGCACTGGGTGGTAAGAGATGATGGTCTCGTGGTAAAACTATTATTCCAGACGTTATGAGATTACCATATTTTTATACCATGATAACTTGATTTTGGGTGAATCTCGCATATTGGAACCTCATCACATTAGTTGAAAGCAACAAATCAACGAGTTGTTAAATGAGAATTGTAGATGGAGCATTGTAAGGTAGACAGAAAGTAGGTTTTCAGCTTTTTAGATACCTAAATGCGCCTAAATGTATAAAAGTAAGGTCAAACTTTACAAAAAATAAGAATACCAAAGTTATAAAGAGGTTTAGGTCTATATTTAAATTTGTTGTCGTCAAACGTCAAAACGTCATAAATTAGGTCCTCAAAGATGGTCACTTTTGGTGCATGTTTAGTAGTCAACATGCTCGTTCCATACCATTCTATTCGATAGTTCAAAGGATCAGTTTTGGTACCTACCTTTTTGGTGAAATTACTTTATGAAGAAAATTGACTACCTTTTTGGCCATGATTTACGCGTGGGGATGTTAATGTGAACTAATTCTGTCAGTAATGATTTGAGAGAAAATAAATAATATCAATGAATCCAAGCATTTTATTTTTCACCATTAGTTCACTTCAATTTCGATCAGCGATGCTAAAGTTACATTACCATCAGTTTCAAGATCATAAAAATATTGCAGAGATAACTTCCTCGCCCGACAAAGGACAAAAAGCTTCAACTCTGAGAACAAGTGAAAATCACGTGTTGCTAGATGTGGCGAATATGGTGGGTGGGAAACAACCTAGAATCGCGGTTCATATCAATTCTCCTGGACAAAGCGACTCGCGTGTGAAGTTACATTATCGTGATCCAAGTAATTCTGATCCTTTGTTCAAAAGGGCAGCATATGTATCGTTGATAGTTTCGTCCTTTGTAAGGTAATATCCTCGCCAGGAATGTTTACCGCTACGCCATTAATTTATGAATCTAGCTATCCAGTTTGTTTATACTGTCTTCTCATATAAAACAGTGAATTCAATAAGGATGGTGAACATTCGTAGTGCATTTGACGGAATCGACATACGGCATTGAATAAGCAAATGTTGTAGAAAGAGTAAACCTATAAACGCGAATTTAATTCGTTTTATATGCATGGAATTAAATTCTCATTTGACTAATATAGTACACATTTGACTTATGTTTTTCATATTACACAATATGATTGTATGTGATGACGTAGCGGTAAACACTCCTGGCGAGGATTATAGTCATTAAGTATGTAGTATTGAAACTAACACTAGGTACTGAGCTTAATAATGGTGTCGTCCTCCCCATCAGTTCCTTTTTTGAGCTCCAAGAGAGCTTTTTATGTGATCTCTAGGAATACATTTAACCCATCTGCCCATTGCTACAACCAGAGAAGACATAACACAGAAGCGACACTCCCCAATCCCCCCAAAACTAAATTTTTTGGGGCATTTCGCGTCGCCATACTTTTGTTAGTACAATCAAAGAACGGATTATATACCGTTCTTTGATACAATTTAATATCTCATAATGGTAACATAACATATAAAGTCTGTCTCAAAGTATATCGTCTTGTAATTTACCTCAAGGATTCTGCATTGTTAGTAAATAAACACGTTTTAAATGCCTACCTGATTGTGATCACAAAGCAACAAAGGGGACCTCTAGGTATTTTATGACAGGGCAATTTCAAGACGATATACTATGAGAACGACTATAGTTAAATTTATATTACCGAATTATATTAACTTTATATAAAATTTGACGTTTCCAAAGTTATGTCACTTTATGTTGCTATGGCAACCTTTGTATTCGGGTACAAAATTTCTAGTACGGTAAATACGATTTTTTTTAAATCGGCCAGAAAGTAGTACTTTCCGGTTTATTTTTAGGTCAGAAAATCTCATTTTGTCGGACCGAGCCAGAAAGTTATTGTGATAGTCCGGTAAAAGGTTTTACCGGACTCATTTTTATTGTGATAGTCCGGTAAAACTTTCCGGCCTAGAACCGTCAATTGTTCTGCCCGTTTTAAAAAAAATATTGTACGTAATACGTCCCAAAAGTGCTTTTACTGGACTCGCAGGCTTGCCTACTTGTCCATTAAAAGATCACTTTCGGGACTTGTTACGTAAACTACTATGATTTCATACTGACTAGTAATCTGTGTTTTACCAGACTCATACGAGTCTGGTAAATGAAACTTTACCGCACTAGAAATTTTGTACCTGAATACAAAGGTTGCCATAGCAAAATAAAGTTAATAGAAAAACTCTTAAGAAATGAATCTATGGCCAGTATGAAATAAAATGTTTTACATTATTTGTACGTTAAATCAGATTACGTTACTCGTTTCGAAATTCTTGCCTCAGCTACGTTTCGGCAATAAACATCTCACTCGTTAACGTAAACCTTGATTTACCGTACTCATATGTAAATAACTATTACCAGACTCGAATGAGTCTGGTAAAACACAGATTACTAGTCAGTATGAAATAAAACCTTTTACCGGACTATCACAATAACTTTCTGGCTCGGTCCGACAAAATGAGATTTTCTGACCTACTTAAACATAAACCGGAAAGTACTACTTTCTGGCCGATTTAAAAAAAAATATTATTATTATTGAGAATGAAGAAATTATAGGCCATGGAAAACAAAAATGTAGCCTCAGTAAGAGCAACTTTTTACTTGACATTTGCCGCTTCATTTGCTAATTTATCTTAAATAGCATTTGAAAAAGATAGTTTTAAGTTTCGCAAGTGTAGTGAAAAATGGAAATAACCCAAGAACATTTTCGTATAATGATATATTATGACTTTAAGAAAGGTTTAGTGCGTATGACAGCGAAGAAAGTTTTAAATGAATATTTGGCGATCAGGTCCCTTCCTTGGCAATAATTTATAGATGGTACAAGGAATTCGAACGTGGAACTACACTTGATCACCAGAAAGGGTCCTCCCATTATCGCTGTGACAGAGGAAAACATTGCTGCTGTGAACAAAATTATGGAAGCAGACAACAGAACTATAATAGTTACCCCGTAATAGAGGCTCAACTGGGGAGAAGTACCCGTCTAGTGAGCACTATTAAGCTAGAGTCGCAGAAGACTGTCACAGCTAAATGGTACATCGAACAAGAAGGGAGCTATGCTACATCACGATAATGCTTTGAACATAATCTAAAATAAAATTTGGAAAACGTTACACTGGTTCTTTTATTCTCAATAATAATGGCTTGTCCCTCGTAGTATACTTAACAGAGTAAAAGTTGTGAGTTCAAGGAGTAACTAAAAGCGAATGGAATTAATTGTTACTTACTTTTAGCCACAGAAGACATAACACAGAAGCGACACTTGTGGCGGCACGTTTGATGTTCGTTTGACAAATCCGGGTGACCTTCGTCATGTTGTTGTTAGTACTTTACGTGGGAAATTTAAAAACACTTTAGTTTTCAGCATTAATCTACTTCTCTGGATGGCAAGCAACCAAGCATATTTCGCAAATGTTACCTTAATTTTTAATAGTTTACATTGGAATAAAAAACAAGTAGGTACTTTTGAAAAAATATTTATTTTCAATACAATAATTATTCCTATTAATTATTTTAAACTAAAGATTACATAAAATTTGTAATTTAAAATTTCTTTTTCTAGACGTTTTAAATTCCCTATTCGCAAATTGTATACAGCTAAAAATGTGAAACCTAATAAACAGCTTGCGAGTCCAGTAAAAGCACGCTAATTTGCCTACTTGTCCAGTAAAAGATCACTTTCGGGACTTGTTACGTAAACTACTATTTCCCTTGTATTACTATTTACTTTCTGATTTACTGTAAAAATGTACATTCTTTCCAGATTTATTTGAGCAGCGTTTTTTTCTTTTCTTTAATTTTTTTAAGAAATTGTACGACATTTAGTTCACGACATCTGAACCCGAAGTTGCTGCTCTAAGTTATCTCTTGGGACCACTTTAATTGACAAGTACATAACATGACTTAAGTATAATATACAGGGTGTCTCACGGTGACCGTCGGTTAGAACTATATATCAAGAACTGTAAAAGCTAGAAATTTGAAATTTTGCATATGCGACATGGAGTGTTTAATCTATTAAATAAAAATATTTTCCAAATGGCAGAACTTCCGGAAATACCGGAAGTGAGCATCAACTTCTTTATTTTAAATACAAACCGGGCAATTTTTTTTCACATTCTGATGTGTCATAAAATGCTTAGTAAGTATGCTTAAAATAATCGGAGTATCAATTTTGATTGTTGAGAAAAAAATTTTTTTTCACTGAAAAATGTCAAAATCGTGTTTAGGAAAAAAAATTGAAAGTCGAAAGTGGTAAAAGTTAGGGAAATGGGATTTTAGGTTCTCAATGTCAAAAGATTGAGACACAATTGTCTGTAATGGATAATAAAAAATTGCCCGCGGTTAAGTATCTATTTGACGTTATTTCCAGACTTAAGAAAAACTTTAAAAAGTCTCTTTTTTTAAATGGAATGCCTATTTAATTATCGGCCCATTTGATGCAGAAATAAATTTCCTTTAAATTGATATACCATGTTCCTATACCTAAAATCAATGATTACAGAGTTATTTACATTTTTCTAATTAAATTTATAATTACATACTTTACAAAACATGGTTGGCTTTGAAAATTTTCAAAAAATTTTTATTCAAATGTTTCTTATGCTTTTATGATTATTTAAAATTCTATCTATGCAACTTCTTGACTATCCAAGGTCTCTTTTCGCCGAACGAACAGAACTTTCAGGGAAAACGTTAAAATATCCCAATACATTGGTTTCTGCAGCGTCATTGGGGACAATTGGCTTCGCCATATTTCGTGGCGCATTTACTTCGCCCAAATTTAGAAAATTCTTTTCAATCATCCTGATTTTTCGTTCTGTCATTGTAGGTAAATGCGGATATCTTTCGTTAAAGTGTTGAGTGATTCTTTATTCAATAGTTAAAGGTTCTGCAGGTCCGAAAAGTAATACGAGCAGACTCGCCATGAATGTAAAACAAATTTAGAATATCAGCGTTTGTGTATTCCATATTTCCCAATTAAAAACAAATATTAAGCGCAAAAATTAAAATTCAAACAGATAACACTGATAACAAACGTAAGTGTAGCGTAAACTGATAGCTAACTGACAACTGTCATCATAAGAAACAATTGAATAAAAATTTTTTGAAAATTTTCAAAGCCAACCATGCTTTGTAAATTATGTAATTATAAATTTAATTAGAAAAATGTAAATAACTCTGTAATCATTGATTTTAGGTATAGGAACATGGTATATCAATTTAAAGGAAATTTATTTCTGCATCGAAGAGGCTGATAATTAAATAGGCATTCCATTTAAAAAAAGAGACTTTAAAGTTTTTCTTAAGTCTGGATATAACGTCAAATAGATACGTAACCGCGGGCAATTTTTTATTATCCATTACAGACAATTGTGTCTCAATCTTTTGACATTGAGAACCTAAAATCCCATTTCCCTCACTTTTACCACTTTCGACTTTCAATTTTATTTCCTAAACACGATTTTGACATTTTTCAGGGGAAAAAATTTTTTTCTCATCATTCGAAATTGATACGCCGATTATTTTAAGCATACTTACTAAACATTTTATGACACATCAGAATGTGAAAAAAAATTGCCTGGTTTGTATTTAAAATAAAGAAGTTGATGATCACTTCCGGTATTTCCGGAAGTGCTGCCATTTTGAAAATATTTTTATTTAATAGATTAAACACTCCATGTCGCATGTGCAAAATTTCAAATTTCTAACTCTTACAGTTCTTGATATACTTCTAACCGACGGTCACCGTGAGACACCCTGTATATTTATTATTTGTAGATAACACGCCAAACATATCTTGCCACATGGGACTTGGTCCAGTTGAATGTGGACCACATTCTTTAACTGCTAGAGAATGCGTGAATGTAGAGAATATGTAATTCTTCGACTTCACTGTCACTCTTTGCTGCTTCGGCTTGATCCTTAGCACGCAATCATCTCGACTGCGACAATGCTTGAATGCTCGGTTAGATGTGTGATGTGACTTTTTGGATTACAACTGAAACACTCCCCCTTGTTAGCAGGGCTCGTGTTGTGTCATATCAACGGAAATATCTTGACATAGACTGACTTCTGTCAGCAAGTTCTTCTTGCATCTATCTATTTGTCCAAGAAAATAAGCGCAATAATTGTGTAGAGAATATTTTCAAAGGGAAAGACAATTAACCATTGAAAAATAAGCAGTTAAAGGCAATATGTATATGCTTAAAAATTTGTTTCATCCGTCTGATTTTCTATTATGCACATGGTTCTGAAAGCGGTTACCGATCAAGATGAAGGTAACGTATCAGGTCAATCATTGATTAACTTCATCAACGGTTGAAAACAAAATATCGAATTACAGAAGGCGTCTATCAAGCAGTATGTGACGATTTTATTAAAGCCAGAAGAACAAAAGGGAAAACAGAGATTGTTTTGACAAATGTTTTCTTCGGTTTTCTTGTATTTTTGTAAGAGCCGGTTGCTTAATTTACAACTTATTCACACAATTCTTCCAATTACGACCATAATTATAGAACAAATGGATTTATATTCCATGATCCATCAAAATATGTACCTACCTATATTCGAAAAATAATATAATTGGTCAATTTTAAAATTTACAGGAAGGGTTGCTATAATACTTTCTGTGATCACTATTTCTTACATAAAGTCGATTACGCCTTTTAATTGATCGTTGTTGTCCTGAAATTTTTTGACAAAATACATAATTAATTACCCATCAAAATGTGTTGAACAGTTCCTACTTCATCTACAAATGCTAAAACATCGAGGGTATTGGGTTTTGAGCAGGTGTTCTGCGGGAGAATACTGTTTTTACAGGCCGCCACATAACAATAGTTACATTATCAGTTAGTTGTAGGTGTTTGACATTTCTGAAATGAACGACTCACCCTAATTTAAATTGTTTAGGTTTTAGCATTTAGTTTTGAATGAATATCGAGACATGATTGAAAATCTCCCTATTTGGTTGCTGTGGTCTTCGAGCGGTGGTGTCGTGTCACCACATCGCATACAATTAAGCTGGCAATGTACATAATTACTAATTAGTCCATTAATTGTTTACATCGCAAATTATATTATATTAACTAGTGGTATAACTTTCCATAGAACACTTGAGATATCTCTAAAACAAGAACTTACAATATTATTAACTTATTAAGACGATACTGTTCCTCCAGCTCCAAGGATTAATTCAGAATGTTGACCGATGATTTTTTGTTCATTTACACACCCTGATGTTGCAGATAAAAAGTTCGATAGAATTAATTAATCTTGTTTATTAAGGCGTTCACGTGCTCGGATATCAAATTATTACCCAAATGACGAACTATTAGACCTGCTTGCGTCATATTAATGATGGAATTTAATAGCAACTGGATACTTTTCTATCGCATAAGTAGGTACATTATTAATTTATTACAATTCAGAAGTAAATAATCACGAAAATGGTTAAAGTCCTCAGCTCACTGCAATGAATATTATAACAGGAAAATTAATACATATTATCATTCACAGTGACAAACTGATTATATCATAATACATAATTAATTCCTTAAAATTGTGACATGTTGCAGTTCGTTGTCATAATCGACTCAAGGTTTTTAGTGAATCAGTAAGATTTTCATTACTCATGTACCTACTTCTATTGTTGAATTAAAACTTACGCTGTCATAGGTGGTTGTGTTGTAACTGCATTAAACACTGTTTAACTATTAGTTTTAAGTCCGCACTTCGCAAACTCATATTTAAAGAAAATTATTACAAGTAGCTTAGTGCTAAATAAGTAGGTATACCTATATTATTATGTTTAATTTGTATTTTAATACTTACCTACTCCTAATAAATACGTATCCAATATTTGTGAAGAAGGTTTTAAGGAATATTCATCCTGGAGTAGAATAACCTTAAGCTTAAAAGGAAATTAAAATATAAGGTTATTCAAAAGTAAGTTCCCAGTTTGAAATGGTAATTACTCTGCTCATTTTTGAGATTTTGAAAAAATAAAAACACCATTTTGTTTGTAAAGAAACGGGGTTTGTTAATAAAGACAAAAAAAGTTAAAGATGGCCACCTCTATTCTGTTCAATGTTATGAACTACATTGTGAAGTACATTCTACTAAGAAATACCCTTTCTTTCAGATAAAGTTGGATTAAGGAGGCCATCCATTTGGAAAGTGTTTACCTACTAATTACATGATCACCAAATGCGTTTCTTAATAGTGTTTTTACAGGATTGTGTATGTAAGGGGGTGCGCCATCAAAAGAATCCCCGTTTCTTTACAAACCGAAAGGTGTTTTTATTTTTTCAGAATCTCACAAATGAGCACAGAAATGACGATTTCACACTGGGAACTTACTTTTGAATAATTGTATATCCTATTGTTTGCGTATAGTCCATCCGTCTGTTCGTCTCGTCCTCGTCCCATTTCTACGTCTCGTCCCAATTACTCTGTAAGAAGTTGTCCCAGAGTGCTAACTTTTTGCAACAAATACCTTGTACTTATACCTTGAAATGGTTATCTAGAAATGGACTTCTCCATAAATTATTTCCTGAAGAACTGCTTCAGTAACCAAAAAGTTGATTGTTCGGCATCAAACGTGTCTTTGCTGTCGTATTTTCGATTGAGAATTGTTCTGCTCAATTGCAATTGTATTTATAGATATATTTCTTTGGAAAAGGTGTCAAAACCATTGCCTTGATCTCGGCCTTGATGGAAAAGATCGAATTTTTAAGGTTTAATTACCTCGTTTGTCGTTTGTCTACAGAGATCTCCAACATCTTTACGCACATATAACAATTTCTATGGGAAGCAACTCATTGCGTTGTCGCGATGCTGAATAAGTAAATGTGACGATTTTGCGTCGTTGGGAATCCCTCTGATATTGTCAAAAATCTACTTATCTTGATCTCCCAACGTTGTTCATAAAATTACAATATTTTTTCCAGAACTTCTTTGATCTTTTAGCAAAATTTTTAAGAATTAAAACTTAATGTGCTATTGCCTGCGTATCCATACGTTTGAACTGGACTCATTTTGTGACTCTGATCTAATTAAGAGACTTTTTCTCTAAGAATCAAACTTTTTGTACTAGATAGCTTATATGAGTACCTACATTGAAGGTGTGGGAAAGTGCCCAACAATTAGTTCCCGTAGTGCTATTATCACACATAAAAATTTAATAACCTATTTACCTCAGACTTTGTACAATTTTGTTGGTACTATAATTGTCCAGTAATTTACTATCAAATTTTAAAGTGGTTCGATGGATTCGAGTTGTTGTTCTTCATCTTTAAAATGGGATGTATATTGAATACAGAGGTAAAACTTCTAGTCTTATAATCTTTAATATCCCATCGAAAATTATTATAAATATGCTTAAGTGACTAACTTCTGTCGAAATGGTTGGCCGAAACTAGTCATTTAAGCATATTTATAATAATTTCCGAAGGGATATTAAGGATTATAAGATTAGAGGTTTTACTTCTGTATCAAATTTTAACTAAACAATACTGGATATACTCGTATGTATGTATTTATATATCAATTTGGTGTTCGTAATTAACCCATTGTGTTTTGGACTGCTTTTTGGGGCTCGATTTTTCGAATACTTGACTACTATAAATTATAATGCATGTTTGCTTGAGATCTAAATAGGGTATCATAGTATAGAAACTTGTATTGATTTGATGCTAATTTAAATTGGAAGTAGACAGATTAGAACTTTGGTATTCGTCATTTGGGACAAGCTTCCCAAAATAATTACAAATTTAAAGAACTTAATGGCTACTTACTTATATTTGTTTAAATTTTATTTTTATTGCGTCTGCAAAACATTGAATCGAATTAATTCCTATAAAAGTTCCGATTACTAGGTACTACTGTTTGACAGAACATTTTAATTTTCCTGACTATTCAAATAAAATCATTGAAGTCTTATCTACAGTTCAAACCAGCGTCAGCGTGTAAGTCATACGATATCCTTATTGCCCTTCGTTGTTTACGTACCTATATTCTACTAAAAATTAAGCAAACTGTTTGTCGTGATTGTATTCCGTCAAAAATTCTTGAAATATACAGCGTGTATCGCCCAAATGGAATAAATCCAGTAATTGTAACCATTGTGCATATTTACAGAAAGTCTCAATATGTATTTTGCTTGTGATAGGGATTCGTATCCAGGCCCTTTATACTTCGTTAGAGTATAGCACAAGCCTCCAATCCCTGTATCCTGGCGCCGCTAGTAAAGGGCACCCCCCCCCCTGGAATTTCATAAATCGCGTAAATTCATTTTAGAAAATATTAAAAGCTCACAATAAAACCGGGCCCGGATTAAAGAATTGAAGGGGCCAGGGGGTCCTTTTTAAACTCATCGAAATTGTTTAACATGATAAACATTAAAATAAAATCATATTAATATAAAGTAAGTAAATAAATGTACCTACAAATAAATAATTAGATAAATATTTTAAAAAAACAAATACATTAATTTACTTTTTACTGAAAAAAAAATTAAAATGGGGCCACCAATCTAATGGGTCCCGGGGCTATACCCCCCCGTTATTCCGGCCCTGAATAAAACAATAAAACCAGTAGGTACACAGCCACTTAATAGGTAAAAAATGGGAAACCGTAAAATAAATTATTATTAAATTATTATTATTAAAAAAAAACAAAAGTTACTTTTAACACAAATATTATACAAAGTGTTTTGTATAACTGTTCTATTTTGATAATAAAATAGAAAAATTAATACATATTTACATAAACTGTCATTTTGACGTCTCTTGTCAGTTAGTTATTTTTTGACGTTTCAGCAATTATTAACCGCATTTTGAGGTTAAGTGGGCGTGTTATGTGCAGTGAACTCTATATATAACTGGAAGGATAACGGTTACTGCAAATGCGTTCGTAATTTGTCCTCGACTGTTAGACAAGCACCGCTACTGCGTGAGTGGATCCCTATTTCTTTCTAACGTATTTGTATAAACGATGCGAAGGCGTGGTTAATACTTAATAATGAGAAATAAACACAAAATATTAAGAATTTCACTCTTGTATATATAATTATCGTACACTTATGTTATAAATGTACATTTAAAAATTAATCATGAAATAAGTGTCATAACCAAACATTATTTTTAATATCCATAAGAGAAATGTAGTAAGATAAGGATAGCGATCCCCGCACTAATTTCCCTCTTGCTCTAACAGAACCGGTCAATTTTTATATTCGACGTTATCCTTCCAGTTATATATAGAGTTCACTGGTTATGTGACGCCGTATTACCTTAGTAACCTTAGTTACAAAGAAAACAAATATTGGTTACAGCTCTACTATTGGCTAGTTTTACAAATATTTCTAACACTAGTGTTAAAAGTATTTTTAACACGCTACTCTGGAAACGTCATCTTTTAACACTCTTGACAGCCGTTAAAACTGTCACTTTTAATGACAGTTGTACAAAATAGTTATCACCAAAAGTATTTCGCGCACGAGTTGCAAACAAAATTTTTTCTACAAACGCAAACGAAACGTGAAGAATTTGACAATTATTTTAACGTTGAAATACAAAACTCTCATCTAGTTTGCGTGCATTGCGTACTTCGCGCCTGGCGTCGTCATTTCGGGCACGCTGTCATGGTAACGTAGGTAAGTGAAAAAAAGGATCACTTCGCGTATTGTTATCGATGCGCAAACCTTGTCATTTTTTGACGTTTGTAGAAAAAAGTAATTTTGTAAAGTGATATTTTGTTACCTGGCAACAGAGATAAAATGACAATGTTTTTTCCCGTCACAGAAAATAGTATATTAAAGTATAAGTGGATTTAAAACACGCGCGAGGCAGCCGGAGTGCTTGAAATATAGCAAGTGTTTTAAAGACCAGTTATCCACGAATACTTTACGCTATTTTTTTTATTGGTTCACTTTGAAATCTGGTATTAAAATGGAAATAAGAACTAATAATTTGAAATGGTTGAATTCGTAATGTGAAATCAGTATACCTTTCGTTGTCATGGAAATGAGAAAAACGGAAATTAATTTGCAATCTGTCATTTTATTTGACGTAACAAAGTACTCCTGTCAGATCAATAACCAATAAACGGAAATTAATTTGCAATCTGTCATTTTATTTGACGTAACAAACTACTCCTGCCATGGCATCATCATCAATTTGAAAAACTTGAATTCTTATTGGTTATTGATCTGACAGGAGTACTTTGTTGCGTCAAAAAATGACAGATTGCAAATTAATTTCCGCTTTTCTCAGTTTTGCATCTACTATTTAAATATCGCTCAATTACATCTTTAGTAAAATTGTAATATTTCTTTTTTTAGTCTCATTAACTACTTATGGTTTCAGGCTCATTTCACCACAACAATAAACTATCTTTTATTTGAAGTATTACTTCTTGAAGCTTTGGCTAAAATTCACTCTCCATTTTAAGCAAACCCATCGTTAACGATGACACACTCTATGAGAATAATACACAGCAAAAGTGAACGCAGGTATCCCTGTTGGTATATCATTATACCCACAACCCGACATGAGTAAAGAAAGATAAAGATACCTCTACACAGCGAAACAGAGTGCATACGAAATATTAATTCGTGTTCTAGATAAACAAATATGCTCACAGTACGTTCTGGTTAAATTGTTTTACTTATTCTTTGCAAAAGTAATCTCATAATGAGTTGCGAGTAAACTCTCAACGCCTTATGGTTACTGGTTACAAATTTCGCAGATTGCGGCCATTACGAATAACATGCATTTAACTTAAGCTGCGCAGTAGATTTATGCCAAATACACAAAAAATAGTTCTAGTTGCAGTCTATCTCTCCTTTTTAAAGATGTTTGAAGTAGTTTGCCATAATGTATCCTTATTTCAAAAATTATTTTTTATCTAACCTACATGGTTTTATGCAAAAGCGTTCTACTTTATACAAGCTTGTTTTTTTTAAATTATTTAATTGATATTATGGATAAACATAAAATTAGTGAAATTTCTACAGATTTCTTCAAGGCTTTTGACATATGTTTATTGTGTAGTTATTACTATAAATAGATTTATTTATTTTTTGCCACATTTGGGAGTGCCTCAGGGATTTAAACTTCGCTCACTGATATTTCATCATTTCTTATCGATATTGCAGCATTGAATCAACCGAATTCCGAATATGATTACATTCTTTTTACTGATGAAATTTATTGTCACGTTGGTCCTACTAACATATACCTACTCTCCATTTGTAGATTTGCTTTATTTTATTATGAGAAATTGTAAGTTGTTTGCTTAATATTAAAACACACTGTGTATCATTTATGTTAATGTTTGATGCTAACTTTTTACTACAATTAATTTGAGTAACACATGTTAAGACTTTCAAAATTTTCAATTTTCAACAAATACACTTTCAATACTCATATATGTATGTACTTAGCATTGAGTTGCGAAAGTATTTTGATTTAAGACTGTAACAGGTATGTATTATATTATCATATATTATTATTGAAACTAAAGAAAGATTAAACCAAAAATTTAAATAAATAAAGTATGTTAATATTTGTCACTGAATTGTCATCTCTTTCAAAATCATGTCGGTGGCGGTGAACTTGTATGTCATGTCGAGGTTCATCATCATGTTCAACTGATGAACAGTAACCAGAGTAAAATTAAAGAAATTTGAGATAATCGAAAGTTGAATTAAGTTGATTAAACCAATTCCGGAAAGCAGTAACGTATACATTTCTAAACTAATAGAAACTCACTCTCAAATTTTCATTGGCAATGTAAGATCAACTCATAGTTCATTATCAACATACAACCATACATATAAATAAATAAATACCGAATATTTATGCAACAGAGGTTAAGTGCAAGAGCAGAGCCGTTTGATGCAATGAAGTTCGCCTCTGAACCAATCTCATAACGATATTATGTAATCGACTAAATAAAGGCACTTATTATTATTAATAAAAGCGGCTAGGCTCTAGCCTTGGGGAAGAGTTTTTACAGCTTCGATAAATAGGCACTCTATGTCGGGGGTCGTCTGATTTTTAAAATTGAGCAAAATATTCGTTTGCAGGAGACGATCTAGCAGACCTAGGCCCGATATTATAAAGCATAGTTAACTATGTGATCAGCTGACAATGTGGTTAAGTAATGCGATAGGCTAATACGATCAACGACCACACCTATGTAACCCGTATTAGCAAATCATGTTGCATTATTCAAATTTGATCACGTCGTTAGCTGATCACGTATTTAAGTATGCTTTATAAAACCGGGTCCTAATTTATTAAATTGAGCCGGATTTCAGTAACGGTTTCAATGATATCCTCTAATAGCAATCACAAAACAATTCCCATTTGATTAATTTATTGGAGAAAATCATCACTGTGGCGTTTCTTAGCAACTTGTTAGGATATCTCTCCTTAAGGTGTTTTACATTAGCCACGATTTTTTCTAATTTGATTCTTACCCTTGCTTAATATACTGAAATGACAAATTTAACAATTACCCGCAAGCAGTAGGTAACCTCATTTCAAAGTTCAAACCTATTTTTTCTGTTTCCTTTCATTTTGTGAGTTCGATTTTAAAAACGAATAATTACTTTATGGCACTCTTTATTTATATGAAATATATTTTTGAGCTGATTTGTGAAATATTTTTTAGTCACGTTTTCAAGCTTTATGACCTCCTAAATAAGTTACTCTATAGTTAGCGTAGACATGGTTTTATTGAATTGCCAACTGGATTTATTAATCCCATATTTCCTTTCGACACCAATTTTAGAGCCTAATTTGAGCGTGTTTATTACCCAACCTAAATTTGATATAATTTTAACGATATAAAAATTCACAGGAAGTTTAACATTTACGCGAATCATTAGCTTTATAGGTCAGTTTAAATAAAAACTGTTTGATTTGTGAACCCAATAATAATATCTTAACACGACACTTTCTCATTAGTTCATTAACTTCATATCGAACGTACTTTGTGGGCTTTCACCCGTAATTCCATTTTCAATAGTTCGGGATAATTGGATCTTTGGTTATTCATAATGTTAGTTGGTAATAGATGTGCCATTCTATTATAGGTATTTCCTTTTCGTGGTGTAATTTATATTATACAGCTACGAGCCCTTGCTTTCTGAAATGAATAAAGCGAGGAATAAAGTTAAAATAGTAAACTTCGCTTGCTCTTTTGTGGTGGTGTAAATGTCCATTTCGTATAGCGGGCAGCTAATACACAATAATTTATGTAATTGTTGTATTACCATGAATTTTCTACCAGTTCTTGTCCACGACAAAATTAATTTTATTAATAATTCACAGTCACATTTTTAGCTATCCATAAGAAAGGATACAGAAAAGTGTGCGATAATATAGCAACAGTCACCTGAATTTACGGGTAGACTATTAAATATTTTTCTTCTTTGTCTGGATGTTGGAGATCATCCTGGCTATGTCACTATTCCCTATTCTCTTATTGGTAATGTGTGTTCATTCCAAAAGATTATGAATATTTTTCTGCAGACCCATATCTCGAATGCTTACAATTTATTTTTTGCATGTAGCTTCCGTTAGCGGCGTTAGTGCCCAGTAGGTACTCTACTCCATATAGAAGTACCTACAGAAAACACATAACATTTGGTGAGCCTTATTTTAATTTGTATATTTACATCGTGACTTATAAATCGTTTATGCATTCTTATACAGAGTGTTTCCAAAATGCACGTCAAGCTTTTAAAAGCAAAGTCCTCCTCATCAAAGCAACTCAAAAAGCTTATATATAAAGATATTCCAAAAACTCGACCGTTTCGAAGATACAGAGGGTGTTAAAGTTTTTAAAAATTAGGGATATCGTAAAATGCTGAGATCAATATTATTTATTGTGGTTTCTAGGTTAAGTGGTCGTCCTTGAGGTGTGTGATTTTTATTCATTATCATGTATTTGGTTTTATCGCTATTTATGTCTATCCCAAATTCTTGAATGTCTATAAGCATTTATAAATCTTGTTTTTTGGAAATATGACGGTATCATCAGCGAATCTGATTTTTTTCTCATTTGCATTAATGTTTGTTAAATTGTCATACCGCACTATCTTTACATCTCTGAAATAGGACCTGCGGTACAGTGCTTCTTGGATACCTGTTAGTAGCCTTCCTGAAACCGAATTGAGTGTTTCTCACAGAGTTTTTAGAAAGTGTCTTTACGTGTTTTGGGCGATATCTTCTTGGGAATTGTGATCAATTTAAGCCACTCGTAGGAATTACGCCAATGTGTTTATTAAAATTCTTCCACATCTTCGTTACTTTTATCTAAGGTTTTTGAATAATATGTTTAAATTTACTGGGCCAATGTTCATTCTCTGTTACTGGCATAAAATACGATAAAGATCTATAGGTGTATTGGTTAAAACTACTTCGTGTTGGTTGTTGTTCGTATTGCCACCGTAGTAAAAGGTTTTGTGACCGTTTATTATGCATCCCCCATGGTTTCGCTACCGCATCTACTGATTACCACTATTCCTAGTTTTAATCTATCTATTTGTTCGATTGCATTGTGAATCTTCCGGGATTGGTTTATAGTGCGAATTCATTGAGAAGGAGTACTAAATGTTAGTGGTCTATCTTTCATGTTGGTACATGGGTTTCGCTGGTCGACCACATCAGCAGCCCTAACATATCTGCTCCTGCTGGGTCTTGGTGTCCGAAATCGATTATGTTTGATTCCTGGATTTACCTACTTGAATTTTTTAAAGTTGATGGGGTCCATGTACACTTGTGGGTATAATTCTGACAATGGGGGGGAGTGACTACTTAATTCTACATAATTCCTACAATTCCTTAATTCTTGAATTTTTTAGTTTTGATGATCCGGAATAACGCCACTGGAACGCACAAGGATTTTTGTTTCATTGACGTAAAAAATTCACGTTTCATTAGAAGTGACTGTATGGAAAAAGTTCGCTCCCTCACGGTTAATGCGAATGTTGGCGAACATTTGCTAATATTTTTGGAGCAAATTGTGCGCACATCTCACCATAATTTCAGATGTTAGTCGCGATTCTAAGCAACTTTGTCATTCAGTGGCGGCGTTTCAGTGTTTTGTTGGAGGAGGCAACGAATAGTTTTTTCTCTATTTTTTTGTATTTCAATAAAATTGGTAGGTAGCCGTAGATAGCTACCTAATATACACCTACCTATAAGTATTAAGAAGTGTTTGTATTATTTTATAATGGAAAGTTTAGTTTAATTTTTTTCTTTTGTATTTAAGTAGACAGTCCAATTTTATTTTATTGAGGTTTAATGCCCCCCCCCCCCCCCTAAATGCCGCTCCTGTTTGTCACTCATGGTAAATTTCGGCAACATTATTTTCTCTTGCGTTTAGATTTTATAGCTTCACTTATGTTATCTAAATCTTTATTTTCTTTTAATACTGTAAGTATGGTATGCCTTACCCGCTGGGAGTTGGTTTGCAAAATAGAATGATTTTATAATTCCACGATTCAACTTTATACTCAGAGTTCCGAGAAGTTCGAACAGTTCGACAATCGTATGTTGGCATGTACAGAGACAGATAATATAAAGACATTTTTCTCTAACGTGAATCCTAAAATTGGAATATGTTACAGGTGCTTTATATTATACATATAGTCTCACAGTGACCACCCATTAGAATATTTCAGAAACTATGATCTGAATTTTGAAAATTTGGGTAAAGGGGTTTTCGGGCATAGCCTCCTCAAATAAAATAATGGCGTCTCGTAACACTTCCGGTTTTTCCGGAAATGACACCAACTTTGTTATTTTAAATTAACACCCTATATATTATTCCGATTTTGGATTCTACGTAAAATTTTAGGTGGACTTTTATCAAGTTTTCTTATTCCTAAAATTAACCGTTTCCGAGATATTTAATTTTTTTAATAAAAATAAAATAAACACTATCTAGCTTAAAACAATGTGAATTCTACAGCAAGAAAGATAAAGGAACCATATTCACACGAGAGATAGCTGGACTCCTAAGTGTCCCATCCGTACTTTCAAAGTGGCTTAATTGCATACATGGTGGTGGAAATTTAATGCCGAGTTTAGTTAACTTCAAATCATCATAAGTTGGTTTCTGCAAATAGAACACCCTGTATTTGAATACGTTTGTTGTTTTCCATTTTTTAAATAAACAGTATTCAATTCAACTATCACTATTGGTGTTAGACTAACAACGTGACAACTAATAACTGGTGATAGAACAGTCGATTGTTTTTGAAGTTCTGCTAAGCCATTTTCGCAAGAAATTGAATGACCTTAGTTGACTGCACAAAAAAACAGTGGATATAGCAAAAACTAGAAGAGATAGGTATAGGGAACCATGGTACCGTTCGAAAGAGAATGAAATTTTGCATCAGACTACGACGAAACATACTTCCACTTGAAAAAACCAACTTATGATGATTTGAAGTTACTAAACTCGGCATACATTTCCACTACCGTGTATGCAATTAAGCCACTTTGAAAGTACGGATGGGAAGCTTAGGGGTCCAGCTATCTCTCGTATCAATACAGTTCCTTCATCTTTCTTGCTGTAGAATTCACATGGTTTTAAGCTAGATAGTGTTTATTTTAATTTTTATTAAAAAAATTAAATATCTCGGAAACGGTTAATTGTAGGAATAAGAAAACTTGATAAAAGTCCACCTAAAATTTTACGTAGAATCCAAAATCGGAATAATATATAGGGTGTTACATTTAAAATAACAAAGTTGGTGTCATTTCCGGAAAAACCGGAAGTGTTACGTAGACGCCATGCCCGAAAACCCCTATACCCAAATTTTCAAAATTCAGATCATAGTAGTTTCTGAAATATTCTAATGGGTGGTCACCGTGAGACACCCTGTATTTGTATACCTAACGTTAAAAATTAAACAACAAAATATTATACTTAATAGCTTTTTAAGTAGTACACTTCATGATGATGTTTTCGCACTAATTATCTTTTTCATTATTTGATCTGTTGAGCAAAAAATGAGACTTCAATTTTATTTAAGGTTATATTTGTAATTAGAGAAATTGTTTTATAAGTACGGTTCGTGTAATATTTAACGCGGCCGTGTTTAAGTGGTAAAGATTTTGTTCTTTATGGAATATAAAAATTCATAATTATAATGAATGAAAATTAGAAGCTTTAAAAGACGAACCAGTTCCATGACCAGGTTCTCTTGGCCTCACTACTTTCTATTTTTATCAGTGATGCAGAAACTCTTCATCGAGGTGTCATAGGAGTCTATGCTGATCTTCATAAGCAATTGTAGTAATAAATACAGGTAAGTAATTCCACTAAATTTTCAATAAACTTTTAGTAATAAAGCGAACCATGTCTACTAACTTTTCACCAAGGGAAATTAGTTTGGGTTAAAATTTGAATGTTTGCTCCCAAAATAACGCCTCTAGTTTGGGCCCCTTTGGGCCGATTTTGATGAGAAGATTGTTTTACCGATGAAGTTTTTTTATAGGCCTTGGTTTTACATTTCATCAAAATCGGTCTATTAGATTAGGCTCCACACCCATAACGTACGCACCCACCCACAGACAAATATTTTGGAATCGGGGCGACTGAAAATGTCGAGATTCATCAAAATCTCGAGTTTGATTTTTTTTCCTTATCCTACCTATGTGTATATGCACGGGAAAGTAAAAATGGAAAACAGAAAATGTTGCTTACAACCGGAAACAAATTTAATTTGAAACTAGAACGGAAAAAAAACCGTTACAAATTTGTAGCAGTAGAATTTTCTTACTAAGTACCAGATTTCAAATATATTTTTAGAATTCGCATTATACAGGGTGTAGAATTGATTTACGCACCATAGGGATTTCAATGTTAAATTTTTAATATGCTTGTATTATCTCCCCTAATTATTTTAGAGCAAAAGTGTAAATATATTTCTTGTAAAGAAAAAAATACTCTTTACAACTTATTTTTCATACAAGGGTGAAAATATGGAAATTTTAATGCAATTTTATCAAAATTAGATTGGAATTATTGAAACAAAAAACAATGGTTAGTTAGCTGTCATATTAGCGCCTTAACAATATTTTATTATTGTAAATGAGAAAGAAAAAGAAGCTTTTGGCACTAGAATGCATTGCCTACACGCAAAAAACTTAATGTTTTAATGACAAATTTAAACGCAAACATGACAACTACCGATTAACAGTTTTTTGTTTCAATAATTCCAAGGCACCACCTAATTTTGATAAAATTGAATTTCTAATTTCCATATTTTCAGCCGTGTATGAAAAATAAAACAATAAGTAATGATGTGGTTGTAAAGAGTATTTTTTTCTCTACAAGAAAATTTACACTTTTGCTCTAAAATAATTAGGGAAGATAATACAAGCATATTAAAAATTTAACATTGAAATCCCTATGGTGCGTAAACCAATTCTACATTCTGTATAATTAATTAAAATAAAAGGCTACTCACTAATTTCTCAGAAAGCATCTTATAGAAATCATGAATCTTTTTGCTGTCATCTTTTTTTTCATGAATGTTGTAGAGTGTAGAGTTAAAAAACTAATCGTTTTTGGAATTATTCATTTATTCGGCGTTCAAAAAAGAAACAAGTTTATGTCAGAGGTTTTTGCCATGTTATGTTTACCGTTTTATCGTTTACGTAAGAATGCGTGTTATTTATCTACATACATAGCTACATTTAGACTTTCGTCCCATTTTCTTCTCCTACGCTATTTTGTTCTGTAGTTATTGCCCTACTTCCCGCCTCTACTCTTATTTTTTTCTTGCACTTCCTCTCTTATAATATCCCCTGGAGTTTCCTTATCTAGTCCCAATACCCACTTCCAATATTTTTCCTTCCACCTCTTTTTCCTCCTTCCACCCACACACTTCTGTCCCGTATATCAACACACTTTTTGTTCATTTATCAAATAGCAGCTTCCTTTCCTTTCTAACAATTTCTTTCCCTGTATCTCCTTCTGTAGGCTTCCTTCTAGCACTGACGCGTATATTTTGTATGTCGTGTTTAACAATGTCACTCTATAATTTGTCGCTTCTTTGCTATCCCCTTTTTTGTGTACTGGGCATATTAGTCCTTTGTTCCATCTTCCCGGGAAGTCTTCCCCTCTCCATATTTTGTGTATTATTGCCGTCATCCTTTTCGCTACATTTTCTCCTCCGTATACGCACTCCTCACCTTGTATCCCATCTTCTCCCGCCGCTTTACTTTTACTTTACCTTTACTTCTTCTTTTATTCCTTCATCTTCATATATTTCGTCTACTTTCTTTCTTTGTCTTTCTTCTCCTTTTTGAATCTGTTCCCCCTCCAGCAAATTCTTCAAGTATCTCTCCCATTCGTTTATTTGTATTCCCATATTCTTTCTTTCCTTCAGTATTTCCATACATCTTCTTCAATTTTTATTTCCTTAATCTCTTCCTCTTGTTTCTTTTTTTTTCCTTCTTGATCACACATGTTTTCTTGTATTTCCTTACTGCTTCTTTATATTCTTCTTTTTCTGTTTTCCCATTTTTCCACTGGCTTAGTGCACTTCTTGCCTGCTCTCTCCTTGTATTTTCTGTTCCACCACTTCTTCCATCCCGTTCTCTCCCCGTTCCACCTCCTCAGTTTTACTTTCTCTCTCATTTCTTCCACACTTTTTTGTACTCCCTTCTCTTCCCAATTTATTTTTTCTTTTTCTCTTGGTATGTACTTCCTTATGCTTTCTTCTGACCATACTATTTTCGTAATGTACTCCTCCTTCTTTTCCCTCTCCTCACTTTCTCTCCCATCAAATGACAGACGTATTAATACGTAATAATATTAAAGTTATTTGTTTGGCTGATAGCTACATATTCCAAAGTATACGACAATACCATGGTAATGAAGAGGTGGTAGTGTAGTAATTAGAGCGTTGGGTTGGGTTTGATTTTCGGAACCGCCAGAAAATCTTTGGCACCTTTTCCTCCTCGAGGTCTATTCAGTCTCCCAAAATGAGTGCCTGGGGATGTGTTCTGGGATAATAATAAGCGGCTAGTGCAGTGGTTACCACACAGATTGCCTGGATGTATTCCAGATATGGCCGTGCTGCAATGAACTCTAACACACTGAACCTGTATAAGTTTATTGTAATATTTTGAATGTTAGTAATATTAAAAATAGAGAGTAGGTACAGATTTTTACTGTTTTCAATATAAACATAATTGTGGAGATTTCTAATTTCTTTGTTTTATTATGTTTAAACTTGTGAAACTCTAAAAAAACACCCATTATTAACGCGCAGAAATTCAAAGTTAGGTATATCGCAGATAAAAATCTGCCATGTACGTCAATATACTTCACTATCCTTCTTAAATTTTGAGTAATGTTACGAAGTGAAGCACGCCTTTCTCGAATACGAACAACCAGTTGGTCACGATTTTATTGATAAACTGATAATATAATCAACAAAGTCACATAAATGACATTTACAATTTATTCATTTGTTATTAAAGGTAGCCCTTCACGTTCCGATATGGCTCGCAGGCCAAGACGCACAGTTCCGATCTTAAGGCGAAATTGATCGCGCTCTATTCACCCTTCACGTTCATATTTTAACAAAAGGTTTCTTGACGATATCGAAAGAGAAAAGTTCATAGGCGCAGTGTAGCCAGCCCTTATTATTAAATATATTTAACAAAAGTAGTCCTAGACACTGTAAAGTAGAAGAGGAAGGATTATGTATGTAATGTACAAAAGTACCTACTATATGGTGTCTTCAATGAAAAAAAGTAAGTATGGAACATGAAGAGAATAACAAAATGCAAAAAAAGAAAGAGGTGTTGGAGTAAGTAGTGGTTTCTTATGTGAACACCACTGTTTAAATGAACCTGATCGAAACCAAATCGACAGGTAGCATTGGTTGTCTCTGTTCAACGCTACATTTGTTATCACACACTATCTTTGTCGTCAATGAACCTCAAGGATTTCTTCCGCGGCGCGCTTCACGATACAGTTCTCGCATTAACTGTGGCCTGCGCAGTTGAAAATATTCAGCATGTTGAAAAATAGCAGATCTCGCCGGAAAGGTGAGATGTGAGTTGGATTGACCACTTCACGTTTGGTTTTGGACTGAATCGATGAACTGTACAGTTCAAAACTCACAAAAATCGTACCGTAAGATATCGTAAGATACAACATTCTGTAGTGTTCCGTTGCAATAAATTTTAAAATTGATCTGAATAACCAATGGACCAAATCTAAAAAGATGCATATCGTTGAACAAAAAATTAAATAATAAAATAAGATGTCACACCATCCGTCATGTAATAAACATTTATGCATTTTTCTCTTAATGTAACTTCTATGTCAAACAGCATTGTGCCAGGGATCAGTAGTGTATTTTCATCTCAGCAAACGACATCTTCCTCTTGATACATCAGCTTGTGACGTATAATTTCCCTATCATCATTATAACCATGTCCCAAGAGTGGTTTTAAGTATATACTCATTATTATCATATCGGGGAATAATCAAGTGCACAATTTCATAAAACTCGATATCTAAGTTCAAATGTCCATTACTGTTTACTGCATGAAAATGAACATGCGAGTTTTTTAATCCTTATAAGTTATAACCTAATATGTTTATGTTTTTCATGAGATTAATGCCAACAAATAGAACGCGAATGATAAGACATCGCGCGCAGTTTGTATTGCGTGATTCAGACGTACTATTTCGAAATGAACGTTATGATAGATGAACCAAGGCCACCTATGTAACATAAACTTAGTTATGTTAAAAAACGATAGTGAACCCAACTATCATTATATGTATTCAACTATTCTTTACTGAAAATTGAAAAACGTATCTACCAGGAAAAAATGGCTTTTCTATTGATATTAGGTATGTATGCAGTAGGTCGTACGGAATTCCGTATGAAATATGGGGAAAAATGTTTTATGAAACAATCTGTTTTATTGCCTTTCAAAATATTCGTTATTCCTTTTCAAAATATTCGTTATTCCTTTTCAAAATATTAAATAAGTTGTATACACTTGTGCATGCGTTGAAACTATTTCTCGATGTATTTTTCCACTACATGGTTTTCGAAGGCTTCAATAGCTTCTTGAGGTGATAAAAAGTGATCGCAGTTCACGCATTTTTTCTTACACGGCCAATGAGGCACTAATTCGATGTTTTCACCTTCAAATAATCAATTGTTTAATGGGGGCTGGGATTGTCATGATGAAGAAACTGATTTTCTAAATTATAGCTTATGCTCCTTGGATGTACAACTATTCGATATAATTCTCATCTACGGCCTAGGTCAAATGGAACAACATTTATCTAAAATCGTTATTTTCGTGAGGAAAACGTCCAAACGACATACGATGCCCACTATCCGAATTTCATGCATTATAAGTTACCGCATCGATTTTCACCAAAACTGCTAAAAATCGTGATTTATGCACCAATTTTTTACATTTTTCGCGATCACAGAGTTTGATAAAAAATGCCACTTTCGTGGAAACGCATTGCATCGATGACCAATAAGTGAATTTCATCCTGTTTAGGCTACCACATGCTTTTTGTCCAAGACATGTTAAAATTCATCAAAATAAGTAATAGTAATGCTGAGGATCCTTTTATTTTGTTGTGGGTTTATTTTTCTACGTAATAGCTCATTTCTTTACAGCGCAGCGGCTTCACTTCATCATTATTGCCGTACTTGCTGCCTTTAAGGCTCAGTCGATTTATAAAACCACGCTCCTACTTGAGGTAAATACTTGAATCGGCGTATTTTTGAAAAAAAATTTTTAATTTATTTTAATAACATTTTGCATCAAGTCGGTATACGTGGTTTTATAAATCGACTGAGCTATTGTCAAATGATTCAACATTTAAATCTCTACAACTTTCATTATTGCACTAAGTACGTAGAATCAATAGTTTTCGACTTATTATTGATTTTATTATGCAAAACGAGCAGCGATTGTGTCTTAGAAAAAGGTTTAAATGATTATATCTCTGTCAATATTAATCGTATGGAAATGTTTAAAAAAGAAAATTATTCGTAATTAAATTCTCTACAACTTTTATTTGAAGCATTTTGCGATACGTATGGCCATTCTCGAGATACAAGCGAAATACGCGGATGCGCGCACCTGTTACCGTTTCGCCGCAAAACAGTCGACATTTAAAAAAAATCTATCTGGGCTCCTATTGGTCGTAGACAAAAATAAAAAATGAAAATGTGCGGAATTTTGTCAGCTACAACTTTCTTAACGTTTCTGTTTTTGATAAAATTGATACTTTTTCGCCCCCATTTCTCTTGGGGGGGGGGGGGGGGGTGTACGGATGGGGACTTTTGAACACTTCAAAGGGAGCACAAAACAAGCCTGTTCCCAAATTTTCAAAGCTGTAACCATTATTTCATCCAAATCGTTAAATTTCGACTTATTTTACTGAGCTAAAAGTTAACTAGAAAAATAAATAAAATTAATTAACCGAAAAAACAAACATAATAAACAAACATACTATCTTGCATAATTTAATAAAAAGACAGTGTTATTCCTAGTTTTTAATAATTTAGTTCATGCATTTTGTTTTTTGTACATTATGTGAACCCGTATTATATTTTTTTGTTTCATTATAAATTTCCCTGAGAAAACGATTGATTTTTTAATTGTAACACGTTTATGCATTTGAATCGTGGTACCATAATATTATATTCATTGTTGGTACACTTTATGATTGTTTTGTGTGAAAGTCTGCCACTATTCTGTTGGTTTTAACAAACAAATTTAAATAATTGCCACACTTCACTAAAACCACGGATTCAATTTAGATTTTGTTAATGCTATATTAGCAAAAACCATTGTAGTTTATATTACCTATTGTTTTTGTTAATTTTAAATTAAAGAATTTCCTTTCAACTACTATAATTGCTTTATTTTTATTGCTTAAATAGTTAATCGCTTGTTAAGTTGTTAATATTAACAAATGTGAAGACACTTTCGTCTTATATGTACAGACTGTTTCAAATTAACTCGGCACTATTGCTATCTTTGTTATTACTGATTTTACAAAGTAGGTTAAATTAGCAAAGTAGTAGTGTTTTTAGTGCTGATTAATAAGCAATTAATAAAAAAACAATTGAATAACGCATTTTTGAGAAAATCACAAATTTAGTACTTTTTTAATGGAACACCCCGTATATTTTTATTGTAAACGATAGAGAAATGGATTCTCGACAAAAATTCTTACACTCTTACATCAAAATACTGAAGATAAAGTAGATATTGACAACTGTATTATTTAATTAAGGTAGCCGTGACCTTCCAATACATCAATTATTTAACTTTTCAAAAATGACATTAAATGTTCAAAAATACCACAATTTTCATGAATGCACATTAAAGGTCTCCTATGAAAGCTCCTGGTAGCATTCGACATACTTCTACCATCAGTTGAATTAATACATAACACGAATGCTATTCTCTAATTCAGCTACATTGGCGTATCTTCTTTCACAAACATTATTTTTAACGTACCCGCAAAGGAAAAAATCCAAAGGCGACAAGTCGGGTGAACGAGGTGGCCACTTAATGGGACCTTTTGTAGTCATCCAGCGGTCTACAAAAAGTCTTTGCAGGCTTTTCAGTATTGCTCCAAGTTCACGGAAATTATGAGCTGGGGCTCCAACTTGCTGGAAATAAATGATTTGGGATCTTCTACATTAACATCATGTAGATATTTTGCCAAAACTTCTTCTTCTTCCATAACCATAAGGGTAATATATCTTGCTCCCGTAAGCGATCCAGAATAAAACAGAGGACCAACTACACTATACTACCAATCAAACCACACCATACATTAATTTAAACTAAACTTGGTTTGTGGATGTGATGGATAAGTTAACATCGGATTTCCCCGGGACCAGTAATGCATGTTTTTACGATTAAACATTCCAGAATTGGAAAAAATCGATTAAATAATACAGTAGTTGTCAATATCTACTTTATCTTAAGTATTTTGATGTAAGAGTGTATAAGAATTTTTGACGAGAATTCATTTCTCTTTCGTTTACAATAAAAATATAGGTACAGGGTGTTCCATTAAAAAAGTACTAAATTTGTGATTTTCTCGAAAATGCGTTATTAAATTGTTTTTTTACTAATTCCATATTAATCAACGCTAAAAACACTATTACTTTGCTAATTTAACCTACTTTGTAAAATCAGTAATAAAAAAGATAGCAATAGTGCCGAGTTAATTTGAAACAGTCTGTATAGTGTTATTTCCTTATTCATCAAATGGAAGCGACTTTTGAGGAAATTTTTTTAACGCAATTGTATTATATAAATTCTATATACTCGTGGAAATATTACATGGGAAAATGCTCGTATCAAAATAATGCACAATAAACTATTTAGAATGAAGAAATTGTGTTATAAATTTGTATGATGTACCATAGAGAATAAATATCTTTATTGTTCTATGGATGTACGTAAAATTTACGCTTAGTCAACAATATTAATAAAAAAAATAAATACCTATAAACAAAAAAATTCTAATTTATGGAAAATGTACGATATGAAGATGCAAAATGAAGACGCTTATATCAGAAGACAATCTTCAAATTACGGTATTATTGAAACTTGGTATCATACGTACGTTCATTCACTCAAAACACCTATACCGTTAATTGCCATTTTATCTGCTAAATTAACGTTTGGAGTTCTGAGATAGTTGCGGATGGCTCCTGATATAATTTAGGAGAAGGGAAGGATGCACTCTCGGTCTTGGTTCAGAATTGGATTAAACAGTATACCTAAGAGGTAAGTACAAAAAGGAAAATGATTTATTGGTTTTTTTGTATTTCAACCCAAATCTTCCTACAGTGAGCTGTAAGACTTCTGAACTGAGTAAACCGCGTCCTGTTCCATTCTTATTATCCTACACCAGATTACTGATAGTTTCTCGTGTGATACTATCACTAGAACCGCTTCTGCAACTTCTCCTTTCTATCTCTTTCTGGGCCTTCCTCTCTTATTGTTTCTCTGTACTCTGGTCGCGAATGTTTTTCTGGTAAGTCCGTCTTCTGGCATTCTCTGTGTGTGTGTCCAAGCTACCCCTGTCGTCTTTCTCCGATTTTCGCCAATATCGGTTTTATCTCCAAATTTGCACTGAAAACTTCATTTATATTCTTGTCCTTTCTCGTTTTTTCCTCTATTTTTCTTAGGAATCTCATTTTTGATGCATTAATTGTTTTCTTGTATGTCAGCGTCCACGATTCACTACTTTACATTACCTTTTAACCACTTACGTATTACGTTACTTCTCTTTTCCCAAAGAATGCCGTGTTTAACCTGTTGTACAATCTTCCGACTTTACCTCGCCTGTATTTATGTTTTTATCCATTCTTCCACTTTCTTTAATTATTGTTCCCAAATTCTCTAACTTGTTCTATCGTCTGTCCTATTTTAATATGATGTAAGTACTTGTGTTGCTGTGATACTACCATTATGGGGTTTCATGAAGTCGCAGGTCTATGCCAATAAGCCGCAATCGAGCGATACCCTTAAAGTAATATAGATAACCAATGCCATCGCTCAAATTCATGCGACAGAGTCGTTGAAAATTGTTCCACTCAGATCCGTGCCACCGCGAGAAGCCGCGGCAGACATTTGAACGATATTATATTCCATATACCGGGTGAATGAGACCACCCGTATCAGTCTTTTATTTAAAGAACGGTGAGTCGTAGAGAGGTGGGGTAAAAAAGTGATTATAAAAGCCATAATAAAGAATCAAATGGTGATATCATTTTTTCTCGGAAAAGTCAGCATTCCTCCAGAAGGTCTCCAACTCCAAAATTTTAAATGGCACCATAAGTCGAAAAAGGTATTATTTGAAAGATTGTTAAAAAAAGAAGAAAGTTTTATGGGAAAAATTATTTTATTACTGCCCTTTTAAGTAATATTCGATTAAAGCTCTGTGAAGTACTCGTTTTCTTCTCTTTATCTTTTATATTTTTCCTTTCTTCTACCTTAGCTGTTTGTGTGTGCCGAAGAACAGTTTTCTTTTTTATTTCATTTTTATGTTATTGCATAATGCCGTTATAATGCATAAAGAACAAAAAATGGATACACTTTTTCAGACCATGGAGCATGCTCCATCTCGGTCTGTATTGGCTTAACCCTACTTGTGGTTAAATCAAGCTGCAAAGTATATGTTTAAATTTTGTTTACATGTTGTATTTCGTTTTAGCAGTTTGTCCATATAATATTGCAATATTTCTTGCAACGTGTGATGACGACGACGATAAAAGTTTATGATATAATAATTGTTTTTATAATTGAATAATTGGTAAATGAATAATAGTATAGAAACTCTTCCTTCTCATCTCAAGGGCCAAGACTACAAACTCTAATAACTTCTCTTAAAATTGCAGATGGAAACTCAAGTGGATAGTTACTTAGTTTTTTTATTTTTAAATAAATGTATCGGAGCGTAACGTTTTGTTTGCACGTTTTTTTTATAATTAGGAAACTAGACGGTTCAACGGTATTCAACTTAACTCCTAACCAGAGACAAATAGAGTAACAACATTCCTTTAACGTTATTGAAATCTCTGGTGACAAATTCTATAGGTTTAATAGGTAGAACATACTGTCATGTTTAAATACTTGTATACTAACAACAAACAAAAGAAGCAACCTCATCTGTGCATCTATTCTACAGGAACCTCAACGGCTGCTTCTTTTGTTAGCATCAGTGTTACGGGATCTCCAAAATTACTCCCAAGTTCAATCAATCAACGTTGTATAAATGTATACCTATCTCACAGATGGTATGCCATGTAGCTATTATTATTATTATATTATTATTATTATTAGCTATTACCTCCAGAAAATAAAATAGAACACAAGTAGGGTTGCCAGATTGAAATAAGGCTTAATCCGGAGTAGCGGTGCACGCGGGAAAGAAACGAGGAGAGTCGTATCAGCCCCTATTACCTATATACTTTTCCTGGTATCGGTGGAGGTCGGGAAATTTCGAAAAATTTTACACAAAATTATGAATTTTTCTCTCCAGGTGCCAAATTTTAGTGGTTGATTATGCGATTTTTTACTTTTAGTCCTTCGTCGGTCGTCCATAATAATTGTGGCCAAATACGGTACGTTAAATCGAGTAGGTATACCTACATTTGCCATAATTTTCGGTGCAAATATTGGCAAGTTGCGCAGTAGATTTTGACAAAATATACGATACAGCAACATCAGAGACGCCGACAAGAAGTGCAATTACCGTTCGTTGTTATAATGTGGCTAAAGCTAAACCGACAAACGCCGCAAATTCTCGATATCGTGTAGACCACGATACACCTACTCAGACGGTATGCTGATGCGCAGTATCTGACGTCATCTGCGATGCAAACTTGCAAACTCAAGCGCTTGTGTATGTATAAAGCATGCAAATTTTGGACGTAAAGTGGGAATTGTGAAGATTTCGCTTGAGCAATTACATTTATTATTAAAGTAATTACTTTTTGGCTAGGTATTTACACAAAATATCAATCAGAAATTGAATTTGTGACGTTATGCGCAAAGCGAACGCCTTTGAGACAAATAATGATCATACCGTCTGTAGGTGTATGGTGCAGCGTTGCCAGTTCTGGTGATTTATCGCCATTATGGTTACTTTGAAATGCATTTGGCGGGTAATTCTGATCAATGGTGAATTGGCGATTTTTTGGTGGTTTATAACTTTATGAAGGTTATTTATGATTTTGTGTATATTTAGTAGTTATAGCGTACCAAGAAATTGTAATAGTACTTTAAATGTAAAACTTATTCAGTATGCAGCACAACCCCTTGTGTCGGCATAATTAAGTACAAAGGTTAATTGCCTAGAAAGGGACCAGCAAACCATAAATCTGCAATAAACTCTTAAATTATATTATGAGCAGTAATAACTTTTAATCTTTTGCACAAATTTCTTAAACGTGATGAAGCCTAAAGGTTGTTTCTTACAAGCTACACAATTCTTTTAAATCCATTTAAGCATTTCTTAAAAATCATATAATTCCCGTTGGATCGCCATCCGGCATAATTGGGTGCAAATACTATGTACTTAGAAAGGGGCCAGGAAATGCTTAATCTTTTCAATAGACAATAAGCTCCGTAAATTATATGACCAATAATAAATTTTAATCTTTTGCGCGTTAAATCAAAAAATTCCTCAAACGTGTTTTTTAAAGGGTGTTTTGTGATTATAACTTTCCTGTTAGTTAACATTTGTTGCATCTTACAGTATTTATTCTGAAGTCGTTAGTGAAATACCTATACCTTAATTAATAGGTATTAATTGTACTTTTTTATTTATTGGGAATAAAATGGCGATTTCTGGTTACTTTTTGAGTTAAAATTGGCTATGAGCAATTTATAAAACCTGGCAACGCTGGTATGGTGTATCGTGGACCGTGGTGTAGACTGTAGACGCTGAGGAGAATTATAGGAAAAATGACAATTGACGTGTGTGATGGTGCGCCCCGGAGAAATGGAGTGCAAACCCGTACCCCGTAGAATGTAATAGAAACCCGGAAACTCCGGGTGAAACCCGAAGACCTGGCAACCCTAACACAAAGGTGCGTATAACCTTCTAATGACTTCCACTTCATCTAAGTACACCCATGTATTAGGCAGTAAGTTTCAATTTCATTGTAAATGTAGATTGTATCTTTCTACATGTGTACGGTAAAAATGGAACTGCTGTTACATGGAATATATAAAACGGATTTACATTTCTTGATAATCCACCCATTAACCAGTCTATGAATATGTATTTATGAATCCACGTGTTTCTATGCGAGAAAGTTTGTTATTAATTAACAGGATAAACAAAATTTTCGTATTAAATCTCGTTGACTTCTTTGCTTACTTTAATGTCTTCTGAACGAATTACACATTAAGCATTGTTAAATAACTGTAACTTTTAGCTATTTTCGTTTATCGGTTCAGGTTCACATATTTTTTTGTTGCATAGAAAATGTATTGTTTGTTGCTAAGTATACCGGATGCAAATTGAACACAGGAAAATGTATATTAACGTTTATGTATGTAAATGTATGCATGTAAAATTTTAAATTACTTCAGATATGTACGATTCGAAAGTTTTTCGCAGCTAAAATAAAAGGCTATGCGAGTTTAAAGGGAGAAAATACGAACAGTAGGAATGTTATTATTTTGTTCAACAATGTGAGCTAGATTATTTTACAACTACCACTATTAAGAATCAACCCAAATACCTTATTAACCTACTTATCTTACTGTATTTCGATTATTATAGTGTAATTGCATAGTCAAATTCATCCATATGCGTATTTTCATGTTTTCACAATACCTATATCTATTTTGCAAATAAGGTTGTTTACAGTTACTATCGTTAACTAATTTCAATTGCATTGGTTATTCGCAATCTGTGAAACACGAATTATTTTTCACCAATAATTAATACATTACAGATTACACAATCCCAATCTATTAACATTTTCCAATATTGACATTAAGGCGACTTAATTTTTGACCTTTCACAAATTTAAATGTAACTTTCAAGTTTCAAATCAATTTCTACTCAAATTAAAAAAATTATTATCATATACGACTACGATATACTTTTTCTTAGAAGATCGTAGAACTAAATTTTAGACAAATCAGACTGCAGAAAGATCGTTAGAGTTTGCGAGAGGTATTTTGTTGCAATAAATTGTAAAATTAGGTAGATAATTATGTATCAAAAGATAATTTCAGTAATATCAGTTGTTAATCAACTCAATTCATCTATCCTATATATTACAATGTATCCTTAACCCTTTTTTTATTAGCGTTCCATGCGTTATTAAACAGGAACATAAAAATGGACGTAATATTGCGGTCAGTTTGCATTAATTTTTTTAAAGTTTGTACCACACGCGTGTGACGACAGATATTAATTCGAAAAATGATGAATAAATTCTTGAACGTAGCTGAACTGTTGAAAACATGCAGATGAACCCATTAATAAGGACAGAGGTATTCCAACTATATACGAGGGCTGTTTTTTTTCAACCTCCGATTGGCTATAAGGGAAAGATGGGTGAATATAAAAAAAATGATTTTATTACCAAAAGTAATGTACAATCAAGGTTATTTCTCGATTTAATCACCTTCATTATTGAGGGTCATATCTGTGAACAAGCTTTGCAATACCCTCTTCATAAAATGTAGCCGCCAATGATTTTAAGTGAGTGGTGACGATTTCTTTGAGGTCTTCGTCAGTTTGGAAGTTGGCCCCCCAAGCCACTTTTTCACTTTAGAGCATTGTTGAGCAAAATCAATCATTAACACAAAACCCACCCCATATATCTATTTATTTATTGAATTGAAAAAGTGACGTTGAATTAAAAGTTGATTAAAAGGAGGGGAATCAAGCCTAATTGAAGATATAGAGCTTGAAAGTGTAGCAAGATTGAATGATGAAAAATGTCAAACTAATAAATGTTATTAGACTTCGAAACGGGTTGCTTGAATTTGTCAAGATTGGTCTCGATGTAAAGAGAATGATTGATATTACCAAAAAAATCAAAAACCACAACAATATTTTATCTCCATCTATCAATAGAGGGCGCAACTTGTTGAAGGAACAAAACGGTCGACTTTTCTAAAAAAATTCAAATGGTACCAAATATTTTTTTCACTGCTTTTGGAAGGAAAATTAATAAGGGAGTAATTTAAAAAAAATTATCTCAATCTCAATAGCTCTTATAGTACCGAAGATATAGTTAAAAATGTGGTAATATAAGAGGCAATTTGAGATAGAAACAAATCGTAGGCTTAAAATGAAATTTTTATGTCACAGCTGTAAACTAAATAACAAAATGACATTAAGTGTAATTCGGTTGTTGTATTATAAGCAAAATTGCTAATTTCCAATGGAGAAGCATTGCAGCATATTTTGAATGCATGAAAAATGCAACTGTTGCAGGGCCACTGAAATTTTGAAAGAATTAAAGTTCTCATAGCTACTTTATTTATATTAAGCTTACGACAGCAATCGTAAAAATTCATTAAACAAAGTTTTACATATTGATCACTAGTTTACAACGAATATATTTTTTTTAATACTTTACTGAGGAAAATTGCTCAAAAAATGGGAATTTCAAATTGAAATCAGTGAAGCGCCCTCTGGTGGCAATGGTAGGAAATGAAAATAATTTCCAGCATTTTCTCTTGGTCACATTTATCATAAGATTTTTATTTCACTCTTCTATCTCAAATAGTTTCTGAGTTATGGCCGGCCTCCTTTCTTAGTTGTACACCCTGTACATTACTTTTGGTAATAATAGTATATTGTGTATCGAGTAGGAAAAGCGTAACATTCCCGGGCGATGTGAATATTGTTGGGCGAGGCGCCAGGCGCCAGCCGAGCCCAGCAACACAGAGTCGGGGAATGTTGCTTTTCCTACGAGGTACACATACTATTTTTCCGCCGATTGTTAAAAAACAGACTGAAAACATGGAAATTCTAAAAATTATTTTATGAAGAAAAGAATAAGCGATGCCTTGAAAATAACGAACGTCGGTATCCATGGAGAAGTATCAACATTGTAGTTATCAGACGACGCGATTTGCAATTCCAATACTAATGTTAATACCAATATCCCCTCAATAATTAACACTTGTAATAATATGTAATGTAACAATAACTATTAATAGAACGAAATAATTAAATATGACTTGTTAAATGTGTTGTCATTACCTTGTTGAATGTGCTAATAATTACTGTAAGGAAATGAACATTTCTTTACAGTACAGAAATGAATATTTCCTTACAGTAATCGTTGGCTGCCTAGCAATGACTACATGCACCGGAATCTTGACCTTTTCCTTTCAAAATTCTGTCAGAAATGTCACAATTTTTGAACGATCGGCGGAAAAATCACTTTTTTATATTCACCCGTCTTTCCTTTATAGCCAATCGGAGGTTGAAAAAAAATAGCCCTCGTATATAAGATTCTAATGGTACGGCTGATTTTGTGAAAAGCTTGGTACTTCTATTAGACATCACAATGAAGGTTCAGTATTCCCTCAGAAATGTCCCTGCAATGCGACCACGAGGCGCATTAACATACTCTTTAATTTTTGTTGATTGGCTTTTTAAAAGTTATTGCGCTCTTCAGTTTAAATGGACTCTTTCAGAACATCTATATCCTAGTTCTAGGATCTTCCTCAGAGAGGTTCTTTATAATTTTCTTTTCCTAAAGAACCTGTGTTTTAGATATTGTGTGCTTTTCCTCCCCCTATACACATAGGGCCATATTGCGAAGGTGTCTTTTTATTCAACCGTGTTCCGTTAGTAGATCTGTCTTTGTTACTGAACATAAAGTAGCAGGTTCGGTCTCTGAAAGGGGTTATATGAAAATGAAAGTAATAATAAATAATACACAACCCCCGAGACAACCCCCCCCCCTCCCCCTTAGCAAATCTTTAATGAATGATGATGATGAAGAGTTATGTTTTTTTAAAAAGCATTTGTCATGTCTACTAAAATATCCGTGCGTAAAATTTGGACTGTTTTTGCCGTTGAGTTGATCTAAATATATGTTTGGTTTTCCGTTCGAAATCTGTTTGGCTTAGCAATGTTGAGAGCGGTATTAATTGCATTAATATGTAACAGCGGGGCTAATGAATCACTTTAGAAAATTCCTCATTTGATATTGATTCCTCATTATAAACTATTAGTTGGTTCATTGCTTTTTGAACAAATAATATGATGTTTTCACTTCAAAATATTTCATGATCCAACTGTGTGGTAATGCTAAAACGTCTCCAAGAAAAATTTGTATTTGTAATGATCAAATTCGTACTTTTTTAAAAAATGACAATGTACTACCGATGGTCCTATAATAGGAGCCACTACTATACGCGGAAATGAATTACGTCACTCCATTTTGAATGAACTACAATTAAATAGAAACAGACAGATACGATAACATAATCAAGCATTGTAAGTAATTAACATACTAATTGGGGTATTTCCGAGAGTTCTCACGCGTGGGAATTATGTTCTGTTTGTGTAAAATTGGCACAAGAGTGTGTTGCTAAATATCACATTTACATATTTACATGTTTTAAACATTTTCTAAATTGAGTTTAGTTTTCACCAACTATATTATCGACGTGATTACAGGCTCGTATATTAAAATAATTTTGAAATAATCTACTTACACTAGGTAGGTACTTAGGTAGTCTTTGAAGTCGTGAGCATTTTTGGAATACAGTCCGTTTTAATTTGTATAAGTACATATTTTGATTAGGTCATATTAAAAGGAATTGAGTTATTACAATGACCTACCTTCCTCTTTTGGGTACTGTAATTATTTATGCAGATCGCCGCTTGATATCGTTATCTATTGTTCTTTTGATACTCAGGCTATGAATAGAATATTTTACGTCTAATTACGCACTGTTAAGAAGTTAAAGGTATGCTGGCATTTTCCATGGCATTATTTTCTTCAGGCGTAGTTTCCATTATTGATTATTGAGCATCCTCAAATCTTTTATCGTTTTATAATGTTTTTCCGTTCGTCCGTCCGTGTGCACTATCTCTTTTTCGAAGTGCCCAATCGTTTCGGAATTTAGTATGTTCGTTATAGATCAAGCAAGATCGGGTCCTTAGGTCAGCAGGGATATAAGTTACTCGGTTTCGTGTGAATCGGCAACGGTAGAAAAGACTGACAAAATTTTAGAATTAGGTTTAACCAAAGAGTACATTATACTCTTTGGTTTAACTAATTCCCTACATCACGTATCGACTTCATACGTTTAGTCTCGTTACTTCGAGACGAGAGCAAGAGTTAGTATCGGTCTCGAACCTTGTCAGTCTCTCCTAGAGCCTGGTTTACTCTCGAGCTGACTATATTGGAAGGGATGCAAAAATATAAGATATCCTTTAGCATCTTTATTTTCACTTATTAAGTGCCGCCACAATTTACATGCATGCAATTTTAGAAAATTCACTAACATCTGGTATGACCTTTCCGATCGGTCGTAGGAGTAGGTAATTTACGACGACACTTGGATCCGGTTTCATCTGGTCGAAAAAAGGCGAGACGAGACTAATCTCGGTCTCGGCGGTATCACTTCTTTTCTTTACTGACGATTTACCACGTACCTACTATTTTTACTATTGCATTTTCGTCCATTGTACTAATTTTCTCGTCTCATTCGTCATGTTTCTGCTTCGTCCATGTATTTCTGTTGCGTCTAGTATTTTCAGTTCTCTCAATATGTTCAATTCATTTCCTTCCAGCATCAGTTTTGTTTTAGTTAAATCATTGGAGGCTTTCGCGGTTCCTCGAACTGTCAAGAGAACTAGTTTTTGCCTTATAACGCGTCGTTCGTAATATTTGTTCCACAGCCTGCTTTGAAAGGCTTGCCTTGCTTTTTTTCTTGTGAACCAAACCAAGGATTTTTGGGATGATTATCCATCCCCTTAGCTGCGAAATGACCCAACTTTTGGTTTCACATTCAGCAGTCAGGCCTAGCAAACCGAAACTTAACAGCTCACCACCATCGGGAGCTAAGAGGATGAATAATCATCCCAAAAATGCTTGTTTTGGCTCACAAGGAAAAAGACTAGGCAAGTCTTTCAACACAAGCTGTGCAACAAATATATCGACGCGGTATAAGCCGGAAACTACTAAATAAACAGTTTGTTTTAGTTCTTAGCTGGCTTATTTGCTGTCGGTATTTGTTCTTGTACCTTTTCTCGTACGTTGTTGTATAGTGCTCTATATTCATAACCTCTTGTATGATCTGTAGATATCCAACCAACTTTTTGAAGAGTTTTATCTAAAATTACTATTGAATGGGTTAAATTACCTTAAAAGACCTTTGAAGAACATTTTCATAGTCATTTCCTACCACGTTTTAAGACATGTGCACTGGAATTTCTGGACTAAACTTGGCAGAAATGTTTAACTATAACGAATGTGATTAAAATTTTATAGAAATTAAACAAAAGGTAAATGCATTTTTTATTAATAATTTGTTGGACCACCCCTATTAGTTTCACACTCCCGCACCCTTCTTAGCATGGATTCCACCAGGCAGTTGATTTTTTCCTGAGGTATTGCATCCCACACATGTTCGATAGGTGAAAAGTCGGGAGATCTGAGTGGCCACGGCAAGATATTGACGTTAGCCTCTTCCAAGCGGTCCATAGAATGCCTTGGAATGTGGGGACGGACATTATCCTGTTGGAAAATCGGGTCCTCCAGCTCCTGGAGGAATTGAAGGATATGGGGTTCTACCACTTCATCCACACGTCGCGTCGGTGGGCATTCATATTGCCTCGGATGAATACCAACTGAGAACTGCTGCCATAAACAATAGCACCCCATAGTGTGGTGCACATGCCGCTCAACAGAAAACTGCACATTGCGACGTTCTCCACGTCTATGTTTGACCATCATGCGACCATCGTGCATTTTTAAGCAGAGTGGGGCTATTCATCTTGTACTCGAGAATCGGTCTCTTAATGCCATTAATCGAAAATGGCGGTCATGGACCACATTTGTCTGTCTTGGCCGTCCACTTCCTCGTGTACGACGTTCTTGACCTTCTCTAGACCATGCTTGATAACACCGTACTACAGAAGATTGGTTACGGTTAAGACGATTAGCAATTTCTCTGAATGAAAAACCACCTTCACTAAGCCAATAATTCGACCCTGTCGAATTCACTCAGTACTCAGTTGTCGATAATTTTCATGTTGCCGTACTCTAGGCATAATCGCAACCTCAAAACGCAAAGAAGAACACAAGAACAAAAGAATTGCAAAAAAACAATAGGTACCCAAATCGACTTAATCTGTCAAGAAAATCGTACGACATTAATTTAGAACTACATAATAGGAAAATCAATTTTGGTATAGTTTCCGAGGCAACAAAAAAATTTCTTGATAGATAATATTTTTTAAGTTGACTCGTAACTGGAATTATTAGGCGACAATTTAACTCATGTAAAATCGCATTAGCCGCAGTGCAATTGTCACTTTTACAACGACAAGACAAATACACTATTTATAGTGGTTTTTTAACTTTCATTTTCTAATCAATTGTTCCAGTATTGGTGCCCGTATAAATACATAGTTTGACATTATTGTCAATAATTGATTGTATGATGATTGCGTTGTTTTAAAAATGGGTCAATTTGGTAAAATTACGAATGGATTTCTACATTTCTTGTTCGTTACATTGTCCTGCCGAATTACACTCGAGGTTTGTATTTATACCAACTAAATTTGCATTTTTGTTTAAATTCTAATCTGTTTCCTTTAGCAATGTGACTCGAAAAACTACCAATCTACAGTTTTTCTTGTCTAATTGCTAGGCAACAGATTCTTATTAAACAACCCAAATTTACTCGGTAAGATACAAACCTCTTGTGTTATAATTTTATAATTTATAATAATATAATAATATATGATAATATAATTTATAAGTTATAATTTTTTGACATTCATTGTCATGGTTTTTGTGTTTTTAGACACTGTAGCCTCTATTTCCGCATTAATATTTGCTGAAGATTCTGTACCGCTCGTGCCGATTAATACGTTATTGTAAAATTTTTGCGGCGGTCAATTCATATGATTCATAATATGATGTATTTTTGTTCATATAATCCATCATGATGGAAAAATCGACTTGCTTTTTTATTTAAGTGTTAACTTTCCTTTGGATTCGTCTTGAAAAGTGTACTTTTCCATACTTACTATCTCGCCAGAGTGTTTATCACTTTAATTTCAACCTAATAATAATAATAATAATAATAATAACATTTATTGTCCAACAGAAAGAAATTTCCAATTATAGGACAAAAAAAAGAAATACAATTGTACATAGTAGTGTAACTAAGAATAACTAAATAATAATTTTTGTATTATACATAACTATGTATATTAAAGAATAAAGTAAAGTAAAATATATAAAAATAGAAGTTGAGCAAAAAGGAGATTATTTATTGGTGACCTAGAACAAATTCCGAAATTGATTCAATTGAACAATTATTAATATCGCAGGCATTAGAGATAGAGTTGTAATTTCGACTGATTATTGATATAGGTGATTTGTTGGCTGTTTGAGTTTTAGCCGTAGACGGATATAACGGCAGAAAATTTCGAGATTGGTATTTGGGTACATTGAAGTTGAGTTCCGATAATAGCATAGGGCAGTCTATTTTATTATGGATAAGTTTGTGGAGGAAGATGAGACTGTGAAGAGTGCGACGTAAATGAAGCGAATTGAAATTGAATCTGTATAATAAGGCGTTATGACAGCACCCTCTAATAGGATAATTTCCATCAGCTTTGTATGCTAAAAATTTTAGAAATCTTTGAATGGATTTTATCGCTGTTTTTTGATATTTGCACTGGGGATACCAGATAAGTGAGCAGTATTCCAATTTCGTACGAACTAGTGAGAAAAAAAGAGTTTTAAGGACCGTTAAATCGGTAAACTCTCGAGTGTTGCGTAATATAAAACCTAGCGTTGATAATAATGATGACTTACAGATGGATTGAATATGATACGAAAATGTAAGGTTGTTGTCAAAAAGAACACCTAAATCTTTCATAGTACTATGTAGTTCTTATTATTTCTAAAGAATCGATATTGTAGGCGTAAGTAATTGGACTAAATTTTCGAGTGTACGATATGATCTTACATTTCTGGATGTTCACTTTTAATCGATTGTGTCACAGCAAGATTGGACTTGATTGACATCATTTTTTTGAGACGTTCACAATCGGTTAAAGATGAAATGGATAGATATATTTTTAGATCGTCTGCAGAAAGCAGTTTGTTGCAAGATATTACATTTGGCAGATCGTTTATAAAAATAATAAATAGCAGCGGTCCCAAGTTGGATCCCTGAGGTACGCCAGAAGTAGCCGAGATTGGCAAAGAGCTATAGTTATTGTAAGTAACATATTGAATACATTGAATAAAGAATAGAGAGGAAGGAGTATATGCCCTCGACCTTGAAATCAAAGTGGTGGCAAAATGGCTACTAACATGTTTCCTGTTACATAGAAATTGACAGAAACAATTGCCATAAATTATAACTCTAATTGGAGTTCAGTGACTGTAACAATCAACAAATAAATATTTCAAATTTTGCAGGTTATGGTCGACTGCCAACACGACCAAAATGTAAACAAAGATGACTCAACAGTGGTGTACAAATGGCTGAACTTCCGTAACCAATTTTTATGCAGCAATGATACGATACTCTCCTTCCTCTCTATTCTTTATTCAATGATTGGGTACGATTATCAAGATAAGATTTAAACAATGCTTGTAAAAAGGAATGAAATCCAACTGGTTATAATGAGATCATGGCAGATGGTGTCAAATGCTTTGGAGATGTCCAGATATATAACATCAACTTGTCCCTGAGCGTCCATTACGTTGCATCGTTAGTGACTGTTGATCGTTTTTCCATAAATCCGTGCTGCTCGATAGAAATATAGCTTTTTATGAGTCTGTAAATACGGCTGTGTAAAACAGATTCAAAAAGTAGATCTTTTAGAGTTTACAAATTTCCAAAAGTCTTTGGATTTATTTAGAATACAGTTTTCTGCATAGGCAGTATAGTTTCTATATCTAAGCATTGGTTATTTGAGTTTTGATTAACTTACGGAGTCTTTTATATTCCAATAAATCATGTTCACATCTATATCTGTTGACTTTTTTTAGAAACTTATTTTTTAAACGTATGTTCTGATAATGATAATAACTTGGATACGTACAGTATTTATTACGGTAAGTAGGAACGAATCTATCAAACAGATTGTATAGAACATTATAAAACTCGGTACAAGCTACGTTAACATCTTCGTGATTTTTGAGAACCAGTCAATATCTGCTAAAGCAGAATACAATTCGATATAATTAGCCCTATTAAAATTATATCGTTTGTTTACTTTGTTCGTATTAAATTTGGAAAAAGTTTTGTTCACACAATCTAATGATAAATCTAATGCTGGATGCTGGATGATACGCATCTTCAGTCACCATCGGAAGGTCGTGGTGACGAACAACACAAGTTAAATTACTAACGATTAGGTCAAGCAATCTATCGCTACAGTTCAACACAGTGTTAGATTGTCTGAGATCAAATAAGTTAATAAAATCATACCTACATTAGTTGAGATTTAGCATCATTTATATTTTCATTATTAAAGTGCGGCATGTTGAAGTCTCCTAATATAATAAATTTACCTTGAAAGCAGCTAAGTGTTTCAAGCAATTCAAAAAACAGTTTTAAATTATTAATTGAAGTTGACGGAGGTATGTAAATGGCAATTATACAGATTTATTCCAAGACTGAATTTGAATTTACACCTCACTATATCTATGCTAGGGATTGAATTGATTATTATGGATGATAGATCATTAACCTGAATTGCAGACACGCTCAAATTACTTTTAAAATCATAAAAATACTGCAACTTCAACCTCGTCTGCAGGGTTATTGCACCTCCGAAACCGTCTGCAAATACCTTTCTGACGACGTTTTTCATTTGTCCTTTCGATTCGTACAAGAATTATACGCGCTCAAATCACTTTAAAACAGTGATTTTTTATGCACAAAAAAATTGTTGTTTGAACATGTTATCCCCAGCTTCAGAACTTGCGACCATATCTTATATGTATTTTACATCATCTTCAACGTACTATGATTTGCAGGCGCGCTTTTATCACTACCTAAAATGACGCTGGGCTGTCGCCCTATATTATCTGATACCAATTTGTATTTTGTAAAGCAGGCAGAATCCGTAAAGAATGAATTGTTATAAGTAAAGAGTGCTTAGACATATGTAATATGTATGTTACAGTATTGTAATAAATTATGTATACAATGGCGATAGTAAATTTACTGACTATAAAACGTTCACATATGAAGCTGTTTTCATGCTCTCTGTATATTGGTTACGTGTATACGCTCGACTAGTTCTGCAGTATACGGGTGGACTTGACATATTGTAGATAAGCGATATTCAATCTATTATTCTCTATGAACCCCCTTCAAAAACATTTTCTGCGCTGCGAGCACCCAAAAAGTAATTTATTTTGAGTACTGAATAACTGGAGTGGTTCAGCATAACGTATTCCTTTCATTATCTTAAAGATAAGCATAAATTGAATATCCCTTCACACATAAAAGCACTACAAAATGGAAAATAAACTTTAATAGTCTTTGATGCGTCAAGTGCGTTTTCATTATCCACGTCTGAATTAGGCATAAGTGAGCCATTTTATGTTTTTATTACTTTCTTTTTCAAAATAGTCAAGCAGCCTATTTCTGTTGAAACACGTTCGCATTATTCGAATGGAATAATCATGTTTGGAATTTAAATTATTACAAAATCAACTAAGGTGATAGATATGTCAAAATTGTTAAGATGTTGCAAAGTCTTTATTGCCGAATTGAATTCCAGCAAGTATGAGGATAAGCAATTAAAAATTACTCCATTTCTATAAATGCGTATTGGGAATGATCGTGGAACGGTAAAGTTTTTGGTTATGGGTTCTTGGTAGCATTATTGTTGGAACTCGCTGCGGTAGCTCAGTTAGGGGAGAACCATCTTAGCGAGGAATTCCATGGTTCCTCATGCATACACTTACAAATGCTGCTTTAACAACCAATGTGGAACAGTCAATGGAATAAATTCGTTATTTCATCGTACAGAAGTACAATACTCTCAAAGGGGGTCATTGGAAATAAAACTCTTAACCTCCCCTTAACCAACGTTTACTTATGATTTATGAAAAAGTTAAATTGGCAAATTTGTAGATTATAAGATACGGCAACATGTTTCAAGATGCACTGATGCCATTCTCTATAGTCATGAGTATTCAAAAAAATTATCAATCAAAAAACTAAAAGTAAAGGTTAATGACTAAGGGGAAAATGAAAATAAATTTAAGCAACATAATAATATGTTGACAAAATTTTGGCGAATCACATTGACCATAGTAAAATATAACATTGAAAGGGTCCTTACAGTGAGGAACTCATGTTGAGCCAAAACGACCATGAATTATGGAGAAATTAAGATGAAAGCAAGTGCAAAATGAAATGCGACATGTGTCAATCACGTTTTATGACCTAAATAACACGAAAAACACATTTATAAAAATAACATCTGTACCTGTATATGTGCGTGTTTAATTTATTAACCGAACTTTTTGAAAATCGGATATTGGGTGTTTTAAAGATCAAAATTTAAATTCCGTATGTGAGAAAGCATTATGGCAGTTAATTTGGCAGCGGTTTTTTGTGTATACTACATCGAAAATTCGAAACCAATGCAATCAGTTTCAATTCCAACTTATGATGAACCAAGATTTATAAATCAATTTTCAATTTTTAAATTAGATTATATTACTATAAATTATTATTTATTGATATCATGTTTTGCCTTGCTATCCAATAAGTAGTCTATTAAGAAAAGGAATGGGTAATAGATATTTAAAGTAAAAAATTCTTACTCTATGTATGTACTTCGGATTTTTCTCACGTGTGATGTAATTAACCTTAAATTTGAATTTTAGCTTGCCGACTGTTGAATTTATCTACATAAAATTCGTATTTATAATTTTTTTATTTACAATAGATTAAAAAGTTTCTTACAAAGGTTAATTTAGTAATAAGATATTCAGCATTGTTTACTTTGTTTTTCAACTTTTGAGACAGTCGTTACCCTCCATTTTCACATAAATATAAGCCTAAACGTTTCAGTAGAAACAGTATACCTATTTTCACAGCTTTATTCAAGTAATTGTTCCAAAGAAACACAAGTAAATATTGTGTAGGTGGTGTGTGCAGACTAGTGCTGGCAAAAATTGTGAAAATCGAAAATCGATTAATCGATTTCTGAAAAAATCCAAAATCGAAAAAATCGATTAATCGCAGATTACTCTAACATCGATTCGTTCGAACACGATTAGTGAACGATTTCCATACGCACAGAAATCGATTAATCGTGATTTTCGATTAATCGAGAATCGCGATTAAACGAAAATCGCGATTAATCGGAAATCGCGATTAATCGATTTCTGTGCGTATGGAAATCGTTCACTAATCGTGTTCGAACGAATCGATTAATCGATTCGTTCGACATTTTTGGCAGCACTAGTGCAGACTAAGTACATATTTTCGCACCATAGGTAGCCGAACAGTTCACAACTATAAAATTGATTATTACCAGTTGACTTGTATTTCCAATATGTCCAAATGTCAACTAAAATTTGATAGTACATTACTACGGACAAAGTTGGGAGGAGAATCAGTCTCTTTAAGTTGTTAATGTTACACTTATGTAAAGCTCTTGCTATACTTGAATTGGTGGCTATTGTTAGCTGGGTATCTGTGCAACGCATGTACACCACTCAGTCTTTTTTTTTACTCATATTTGGTGATGGATATTTGAAACTACATTTGTTAAAAAAGGCAAATGCCCGAGTTCCGTTGAAACGCAGACAAACCCTCTCATTTATTTTTTGCGAAAATTCCTTAGGGATCGATGAATTTTTCTTTCGTTTTTTTCAAAGCATCTTGAATCGGGCCCCATGAAACCACCACCACAAATGACGAGATTACACTTAGAGAAGTCAAATAATTAATTTCTGTTTGTAGTTATTACGTAAGAAAACGTAATAACGATGGTATAACAATACAGATAAATGGTGCGGCAGAAAGAACTCCCCGATTTGCGAGGCAGTGGGAAGCGAGCAGCGACATAGTAGTGTGGGGGGGGGGGGGTCTTTGAGTAGCTGCATACGTGCCGTTTTCAGTGTACGCAAATACTTTACTAGTATTTGGTGTACGGCATGGCTTGATCCTTTGAACGTCGTGCTTTTGTCGTGGAGCAGTTAACAAACAAGATTGTAGGTATTGGCCGGAAAAACCCCTTTTTTCAGACCAATACCTGCAATTTTGTTTGCTGCTCCACGACAAAAGCACGACGTTCACCGGATCAAGCCATGCCGTACACTGAAAAACTGAAAACGGCACGTCTGCAGCTACTCAAAAACACGCTCCCCATCACTCTACTATCTCGCTGCTCGCTTCCCACTGCCTCTCAAATCAGTCAAATCATGGAGTTCTTTCTGCCGCACCCTTTATTTGCATGCGCATTGTTTAGAATGTAACTGCAAACTAAATCAAAAATTCCATCTTAAATGAAACAGAACCAAGTTTTTTCCCGTTCATCCGGTTCATCCTAATATATTTTACAAGATAGTTATTGCTTATTTATATTGGTGCAAGTATGGCGAATTCGAACGCATCGGGAATCTAGACATTCTGCAATACGTAATTTTTTATGCTCGTATCAAGTAAAATGCCATCGAAATCACATCAAGTTTTGTTGAACTTGAAGTAGAATAAAGTTAATTTAATATTTACTTTAATTTGATACAGCGAATTTTTTTTTAATGTTTCGTGTGGGGACCCCGTAAACTACTGATGTTATTTTTTTGGGATAATATACTTTTCGTTTTTTCTATAAACGCTCATGCTCATGGATTATAGCCCAGTCAATGAAGGTAAAAAATTAAGCTTTGTCGCAACTAATTAGGGGAACATATATACATTTCTTCCTAAGACGTACGGATATAAAGGTATAATTTGTTGAAGTTACTTTTTGTTTTTTGAAGTGACAGTTTTCTATATTTTGTTTAAGTATTACAGCAAAACGAAGCTACCTACATAAAAAGTGTATATAACATAATTTGTTAATAATTTTGTTAGGAATAAAATAATATAAGAACCAACCCGGTAACATCATTAGTTTTCGAGCTGTAAGCATATAACCAGAGTAAGGTTGCTGCAGGGGTGGGGGTGAAAGCAAGAGGGGGAGAGCTCGGGACTTTGTGTTTTTTTAGTGTATACCTTATGTACTAACACCCTGCAAAAATTCGGCTTTCCCCTAATTAGTTGCGACACGAAACCTTTATTGACTGGGCTATTATTTGTATTTAACTCTATCACATTTAGTACTTGGTATACAGAAAAAAGCTTAGAGAAAAAAGAAATTGTAAGTAATTATTGTGTTTTTTAAAAACGGCCAAACAAGTTTTTTGAAAACATAAATGAAACCATGATTGATACCAAACAAGATATGATTGTTCCGAAAAACAAATGAATGGTGATCGTTTCTTTTTACTTCCCTAATTAAGATAGCTAGCCATGGAACCGTTTGTTTATTATGTATAGAAAATGTTAATGCTCAAAGAGTCCTCTTTTTGTTTCCGTGACTGGATGTTATAATTTGAAAATTGAAACAGAAACGTAAGTATACAACTTACTTATTTGTATTTCAGAATAAACACATCAAGTTTAATATCACATCAGAGAGCTGAGAAAAATGTCTTTCTTATGAATGAATTGTCAACTATGGTTTAAATTTAAAAAATACAAGTTTATATATTTCGCAAATGGCGGGTTATTAGACATTTTTTTAACCATCTGATTAAAAACATAATTGTATGCAACTACTTTCTCTATATTACTTCATTTTCTGTTTCTACGAACAAAATAAATGAGAGTAGGTATCATTAAAGTTTACATCACGTTTTTGAAATATTCTGTATTTTGTGAATATTTCATGAAAAGCTAACATATAACTATAAGTAATAAGTATGAATGTATAATAGTATTCAATAGACATCAAGGTAACAGAGTCATCACCTTTTAAAATTTGCCATAATTTCGTCTTAATTGTTGGACACCTTGCATAAGTATAAGTATTTTTTAAAAGTGCAACATAAAATCAAACAAGTAGTACACTCTCACGTGAACATCGAATAGCCATAATTACTTCCCGAGTACGAAGTAAAAGGGAAGTATTGTATTAGTTTTCCAAAAAAAAAATTTGACCTATGGAAATTTTTACATATCTTTGCGTTTCCGAATACGTAGATTCAAAATATGCAAAAAAAAATTTTCCGTCTGTCGTCTGTAGTCTGTAGTCTGTAGTCTGTACGTACACATTCCTTGCAACGCTCTAAACTCAGAAACTATTAAAGTTATCGAAATGCAGTTTTCGCCAATCGATTACATTCGGGCCAAGGACGAAAATGCTGTTATTACCTTTGATGACGTCACTTCCGGTATAAGCTAAAATGGCGGCACTCATCTTTTTTATAAGATAAAGTTGCAGTTTTTTTTATGTAGTTTAAAAGAGAATTTTTTTTTGAATTCAGCAATATATATTGTGCTATACTTATTTTTTGAAAAAAGTGTTAAAAAAAATAATTATTAAAAAATGACTGCAACGCTCGATACTCAGAAACTATTAAAGTTATCGAAATGCGGTTTTCGCCAATGGATTGCATTCGGGCCAAGGACGAAAATGCTGATATTACTTTTGATGACGTCACTTCCGGTATAAGCTAAAATGGGGGCAATCATTTTTTTAATAATATAAAGTTGCAGTTTTTTTATGCAGTTTAAAAGAGAATCTTTTCTGAATTCAGCAATATAAATTTATTTTTTGAAAAAGGTGCTAATACGAGGGAAGTCTCGTGGCAACTTGCCAGAATTTTTTTTTTCTGTGTCGAATAACGTGAATAATATTATTAGTTTTTAGGTTTGGCGTAGGAATGTTGCAGCAAGTTTATAATTTTTAATCCAGCGTGATCACAAAAAAAGTATTGCTTCCCTTTTTGTTTTTAATAATCATTTGTCAGTGGATTATTAAAAACAAAAAGGGAAGCAATACTTTTTTTGTGATCACGCTGGATTAAAAATTATAAACTTGCTGCAACATTCCTCCGCCAAACCTAAAATCATAAAAACAGCAAGAGTGTACCACAAATAATATTATTAGTATATTATTACTGTAGAATTACATATCTAGGTATGGTATATCTCAAATTATATCGTCTTAAAATGTATCTCATTAATGGATTATCTGTCTAACCTGCATTGTTAGTAGATACAGGTCGCACAATTTAAGATGATTCGTCGGGTCGCGCAGATACGTCATCGCGTTCGGGAACAATCGTCAAGTACAACAGCTTAAAATTACTGAAATTCTCGAATTGCCGCGAGTTGAATATTTGAAAACGGACGAATGCGCATATGACCTCCAAATCATCTTAAATTGTGCGACCTGTAAACACCTGTTAAATGCATACCCTGGGTTGGGTCAGGTATGCATTTAACACGTGTTTATCTACTAACAATGCCGATTAGAACGTTAATCCCTTAATGAGGTATATTTTAAGACGATATAATTTGAGATATACTCTACTTGTAATACGTACACATTTTTAGATTAAATTTAATGCTGTGAAAGATGAAAACAAAAGTCAACGTTAATAAATGAAGCATTACGTTTTCAACATAGTGTGCAAAGATAACGACACGACGATGCAATGAAAAGTATTTCTTAGTACGCACCTCGCTGTCAAATGCCAAGCTATATTCTGTTCGCTGTAATTTTCTCTAAACTTGGGTTATGGAACTTAACTTATAAGAATTATGTAATAAGAACATTTTTGAATTTTAAATATGTCCTAACGCTTTCGACTTGTGCCATTATTTACTAACGGTTCGATTGTGACACATTAAAATTAAACAAGAGTTGCAACGTTAAGGAACTTTTTTTTGGTTTATTCTCATAAAAAATGTTCGTATTGTAAGTCATATTTCTAGAATATAATTTGAAAAAAGACATTTCTGAACTTCATTGCTCTGTAGGTACTTTTAAAATTTCTTATAATGACGCAAGTATACACGCATAATCATGCTAAATATGACATTGTAAAGTTGCATAATAGGTCGAATCGCAAAGCGTTGAAAAAAGTGAATTAAAACCCATGATATAACACAGTCTCAGATTGAGAAAAGCACGTACGCTTGAATTTAAACTTCCGTTACTTTTCATATTATCTATTGTTATTGTTGGCTGTTGCCCAATTTTCTTAATCATAGAAGTGTAAGTAGGTACATAAGTAATTAGAATTTAGGTTAGGTGAAGCATCAACTGTAGTTTACGAAATTTTAAGATTCATTTTTCTTTTCCAGACGCAGATTTATTTCTACAAGGAAATTCCGGTTCCCAGTATTTATATTTGGAAACTATTATTGAAGAAACTTCCGATGATCTACAAAGTGATAAATCCGAATCATGTCCTTCACCAGTTGGGTGGCTAGCAACGGATTCAGAATCTGGATCTGTGATACGGATTGAAAATTTAGGTATGATTCTTACTTACCTATGCAGCCACATTTTTTAAGACGGTGTTTGCATTTCATTTCTGTAACAATTCAACCTTAACAAATGGTAGGATAATTTACCGATTTGTTCATGAAAGCGTTGAATTATTTTTTTGACGCTGTACTTCTAGTGCTGTGTGCTGAATTACATGCTAGTACATAATATCAAAGACCATATAATTGGTCTTTGATAATATTATGTCTATTAGAACGATTATTCACACTATTAACGTTTTAGTCATGCCACATATACTTTCGTGCGAAATTATTTTAGAAAATTTCACCTTTTATTGTGAGAAATGTGTTACACTAATACTAAAGTTGTGTTATAAAAGAATTATACTCAATTTTTCAATTACGGGAGTGTATAAAAGTAATAGTAATGAAACACGTATTTGTACAATTAGAAAGAAAGTGGCATTTTTTGCTGTGCTCTAAATTACTGTAGAGTGTAGACCATTATTTATTCCAATCTTGTCTACACGGCAAATGCAAATGATTTTGCTTCACAACATCATAGTTTAAAATGTTTTGGCGACTATGGGCTAATGGAGATGCTTCTGAGAGTATGAGCACTAACTTCAATAGTTAATACGTAATATGTAAGTAAATAAAGACGTGAGTTCAGTTGTTGTTAAAGTGAAAATCAGTACCTCGCGAATTAAATTGAAATAAAAAAAATAAAAAACTGTCGAGGCTGAGATGTAGAGACAATAATGACTTCATCCCTCTAAAGCGCTCTGCAAAGCCAAAATTGGATCAACGACCGACCATGGTGACTATTTAATGGTCTGCGACAAGATTTTTAATGTAGTTTAAATCCTGGAAAAGTTCGACCATTATATCAAAATTTACTACATTTGCGTCCTCTTGTTAAAAGAAAGGGTCCAATTCTTTCGCCCGACCATGCACGTCTACTTATTACTCAACTAAGTTAGCGAACTGGGCTCTCTGATTCATCCCTCATTTTTATGAGACATTGAGACTACCACATTTTTAAGCTTTCGAACATTCTTTCAATCGAAGATGCTTCAACGACAAATAATACATTCCAACAACTCTCGACTCCCAGAAGCTCGTCCTAAAAAAATTTATTTCGCACCGCCTTCATTAGTACAGTCAATTTAAACACAAAAATATACAAACATTGCAAAAAATCCTATGTTAGGTTTGCTTTTTTCATGGTGTTAGGTTCGGTCCCAGTAGTAAATACTCAATTTTGCAACTTCGAAAAACTTGTGGAAACCGGGGGGGGCACCAAAAACCACGATTTTTTCGGACTTTTTTCAGTTTTAGCCTCGTAGATCAAAAACTATGAGTTGTAGTGCAAAGAATATGATAATCTTTTTTAAACTGGACTAAATTTTCTACCACTTAAGCCTAACCGGAAGTCTGTAAGTATAATAGTTTCCGAGATACAGCTCTTCAAAAATAGGCATTTTCCCTAAATCTGTTTTTAACGCATCATCCATGATTCGAGCCAGATATTGCCAGAACGACGTGCCCTACGACCATTGTCATGGAGGAAAAAATTGTAGGAAATTTTATCACCTTTTATTTAAGCATAGATGCATTCCTGTAGGCCTAACAGTTCTCGAGAAAAAGACGGAAAACCGGAAAACAGTGAAATCCTCCACATATATGTAATAGCATTATTATGATTAGAAGACATTTTCTGATTATTCTTATTTAGCCTAGCGAACGAACGCTCAAAAAGGGCTTGTAGACAGACATTTTGATCCTAAAGATTTTATTTCTGGGATGTGTTTGGTGATGATTATACGAAAAGTAGCGTAACAAAATGAGCGGATTTGTTTGGTTTTCCGTTTACATCTCTTGAACAGGCCATCGTAGTGGGAAATGGCCAATTATAAGAAAAGCTGATTAAATTTTCTACAAGTTTGCTTCTATGCGTTTTTTCTCTATCTCTATCCGTTGAAGAGATATTCGCTGTCAAGAATTGACATTTTTTTTGAAAATCGCTTTTACACGACGTTTTTCGGCAAATATTGTGTCCTAGCTCCTAAAGTATTGGGTTTATAGCAAAAACTGCTGAAATAAAAGTTGTAGACCATGAAATTTCCTATAAAATACATATACCGTTTATTATTTTATCTCAAATCGATTAGATGTTATAGTTATTTAAAAAAAACGTTGAGTTCAAGATGGAATAGAGGGCACTAGAGAACAACTAATTTTGTGGGAGGTTTGGAGCTAAATCTGATATGTGAGTATTAAATACAGATTACCTGCATCCTTAGCCAAACAATTTCAGTCTTATGCGCCACCATGTTTAATGGTCTCTAGTCTTTTCTAAATACATTTATGATAGGGTTAATGTTTGACGAAAAGAACAAAAGTATTTTCTCAAGGCAGCTTTTATTTTATAATTGGCCATTTCCCACTACGATCGTCTATTCAAGAGATACAAAGGGAAAACTTAACAAATCCGCAAATTTTGTTACGCTACGGAGTTAGCTCATACGGTAGGGCCGGGGACTTTTCGTATAATTATCACCAAACACCTCCAAACACATCTTAGAAATAAAATCATTAGGATCAAAAAGTCGGTCTACAAGCCCTTTTTGAGCGTTCGTTCGCTAGGCTAAATAAAAATAATCAGAAAATGTCTTCTAATCATACTAATGCTATTACATATATGTGGAGGATTTCACTGTTTTCCGGTTTTCCGTCTTTTTCTCGAGAACTGTTAGGCCCACAGGAATGCATCTATGCTTAAATAAAAGGTGATAAAATGTCCTACATTTTTTTTCTCCGTGACAAGAGTCGTAGGGCACGTCGTTATGGCAATATCTGGCTCGAAACATGGATGATACGTTGAAAAAAGATTTTGGGAAAAATTGCCTATTTTTGAAGAGCTGTATCTCGGAAACTATTATACTTACAGACTTCCGGTTAGGCTCAAATTGTAGAAAATTTAGTCTAGTTTAAAAAAGATAATCATATTCTTCGCGCTATAACTCGTAATTTTTGAGCTACGAGGCCAAAACTGAAAAAAGTCCGAAAAAATCGCGGTTTTTGGCGCCCCCCCCAGTTTCCACAAGTTTTTCGAAGTTGCAAAATTGAGTATTTACTACTGGGACTGAACCTAACAACATAAAAAAGTCAAACCTAATATAGGATTTTTTGCAATGTTCATGTTTAAAATGACTGGACTACATAGTTTGTTACTTCTTATAAGTCTTTTTGATTGTTGTGTGCTTTGCTTCGCTTCTCAATGGAGATTTTACTTTATTTTCATTTCCACTTCTTTCACTTCCTTTATGGTGGTTTTCACTTCCGTTCAGGTCAAGGTCAACAATAAAGCCGTCCAAATGAATGATTAAAACCGATCAAGTTTAATTCTTGATGCAGATATTCCCTTCGACCTTGGTTACAATCCTGTGCAAGTACAGGTTTTTTAACGTTTGTTTAAATTCATGGATGATTTGTTGGTTGCCTGACTTGCTGGAATATACATAAACATGACTTGATATTTCAATTTATGTATTATTATGTTGTGGGTCCGTGTTATAAAAATGAGTGCTTTGATCGGGTTAGCACCGCGCCACAAGCACCCGGGCAAAAGCTAAAGACGCTTACCTTAATAAATACCACAGTTAGCCGATATTGGATAGTATGATCTGTTATGTTAATGTTCATATAGCGTTAATGAAAATTGATGCGCTATGGAGATCTCATTCTGATCCAGTGAACTCTATACTAACTGGAATGCTCTCGACGATTGTAAACAGAACCGAATTTCATGCCAGGCGCAAGCAACACATTGACGTATATCTATCTTTTTCGCGCTCAAAGCACGTAATGAATGGTATTAGGTGTTTGGCTTTTAATTTACGGTTTACCTACTTATCTTACATTACTTACATTTACCATTACATTCTATTGGTTAAAACGAGATGAAGATACGTCATAACGGCGGCTTGCATAAAATCAAACTTGGCACGTTTTTCTGTGCGGTCGCGTCCATTCCAGTTAGTATCTATAGAGTTCACTGTTCTGATCATCAAGAGTTCACGTGTTCACGGGTAATGAGGTTGAAAGCAAAAATGGAGGGATTACAAAAACAGAATAAAATAAGTAAGGGTTTGTGACAAATAAATCGCAGATTTACGTAGAACAAATTGGCGAACAATACATTGAAAATCGTTCAATATTCCAACAGAATGGTGCTTCTCCTTATTACGCAATGCCCATGAGACAGTACCTAGATAACAGGTTTCGTGCGCACTGGATTGGTTGCGGGAGTTTTCTAAAGAGCAAAGTTTATGCTACCTATCCTGTCTCTTAAAGATGTTTTAAAGCAACGCATAGTAAACGAAATAACACCGGATATGCTTCAAAATGTTCGAAAACATTTCAAGCGCCTGCTGTATATTTGCATTGAAGTGGGCGGAGGTCATTTTGAAAAGTTAATCAAATAATGCAAAAAAAAGGTTTTCTTGTATTGTTGTCCCTCTAAAAAATAAAATCGACGTGTTCAAGCGTTTTTATCATATTTCAGTTTAAAAAGCTAAAACGGCACTGTAGTTTTCGGTAGGCCACTAGCTTCCTTCTGTCTTTAGGAGATACTAGGTACAGATGTTTGGTTTGTCACCATAAAGAGCTGGAAAGAGTGGTCGAGCAGGTCACTGAATATTATCATAACCAGCATATACTTTCTTCCTCAACATAACAAGGTTGTCGTTCAGTGTTATCAGCAACCACTTCAGTATCGTTTTTACTATTATTCTGACCAATTGAGGTAGTGAATTGGGTTTGTTGGCAGGGCCGGCGCTAGGCATTTTGCCGCCCCGTGCAAAAATATTTTAGGCGCCCCCTGTTAAAAAAATTGACCCTCACCCCTCTGCGACAAACAAATCCACTACTTGCAAAGCTTTCTGTGCCACAATTAAAAATTATAAAACACCTAGGTACCTTCTTCTGTTCGACAATTCTTAGATGTTTATTTGTTTATCGAACAGTGAAAATGTCGTTATGTGAGAATACACGAGCCAGTTTCTTTCAAATGTTTCTCCATTACACTTACACAATTGCCTTTTATAGTACACTTGACTGGAAATCTCTTAAAGAATTTTTTGGAAAATTAAACTGAAAACTTCACGTACCGATAGAATTGATGGCAAGCGGCAGAGGCTATATGGCTCCAGAGTCCAGGCGCTCTTAACTTAAGTACCTATGTAAACTTAAATATAAACAAAAATAAATTATTATTACCAACCTCGGCCCTTGACATCTGACCTATCACATTCATCACTAATTTATAATAATTAATAGATTTTTACAAAAGTTTCTAGCCAATTTTGCCGCCCCTCAAAGCTGTGCCGCCCCGTGCAAATGCACGTGTTGCACCGCCGCGCCGGTAGCGCCGGCCCTGTTTGTTGGGATTGTATCCATCAGAAGTTGAACCTACAAAGTCAGAATAATGTTGAACTTCTTCATTATTTTCCTTGGAAGTAGAAGGCTCAAATTAGCTAGTACGTTAACGCGTTGCTAAAAAACACTTACGCGTATTCTACAACAAAGCCTACCTATAGCATTACCTTTACTTAGGTCAGTAACAGTTTAAGTACTATCTGTAGTTTTTAAATATTATAAAAGGAACGTTGTTACTTCATTCACAAAAAAGTCTAAACAAAATATACCATTAATACGGAAATTCAAAAATAACATCATTGTTTGCTACACCTGCAAATTTTTTAGGTTTGGAAGTTTTCTGTACTCGTAGTGGATTTGCTTCAAAAGCAGTTTTGGCGTAATTTTATCTTACATGAAAAATGAGGCAGCGAATGTGCACCGTCAATAACCGGATGAATTAGTTTTGTGAAACTACAAACTAACCTTAAACCCTTGTTTATATACCTTATAGTTAGTCAATGAGATAGCTTTAATTGGAAACAAATTTTTTAAGCGTAATAGATGGCGATAGTAAAAAACAAATGCAAATTAAATGCAAAGTTGCAAACCTATTGGGATTATAACAAAATTACACACGATGGCGGTAATTACGCACGCTGTTAGTCACGACATACGTACAAAACAATTTCTTGACGGATATCAGTATCAGCTTTTATTTTAATTCTTGGAGTACATGTGCGATCGATCGATACATTCCTTGTTAATACATAAACAAAATGTATACAATCAGTGTTTATACACTAATAGTGACTAATGGATAAAATCATTTCAATAATATTTTTTATAAAGAGTGGTTTAATAAAAAACAACGAGAAATTTCTTGATCAGTACCTAATTTATTGAAACATTTTATTTAGGTATTTTATTAGCTGGAAATTAATCTAAATATGAAATTTGTCAGTGGTTGCACAATGACTTTTTAAAAATAATTCATCACCATTCCTCATTATACTTACTTAACAATAAAAGTAATTCATTACAATTACTTAATTGCAAAATCATAAATTCTTTATCACAGTTGGCACATCTATAAGCATTGACTTTCTTCTGTAAGTATCAAATCATCTTTTCCCTAAATAAAAATAACCAGCAAAATATGTAAGTGCTTAAATGAACAATCTTCTAAATTGAGATAGGCACATATTCAATGACTTCTCTATACAGGGTATACCACGGAACCCGTTCATTAGAAGTTTCTGGGGTCCCTTATTAGTTATGAATTTGAAACTTTCAGGTTAAGGATAACCCATAGCCTTCTTTTGTTCTAAAATATTTTCGATGTTGTACAACTTCCGGAAAGACCGGAAATCGCCATTCATCTTCTTATTTTAAATGGAACACCCTGTATATTATTGCATTTTTCGATTATACAATCGATTCTCCGTTAATCTGTATTAGATTATCCTATACCTATCTTCAACTGTTTTTGAGATATTATGATTTTTTTGAAAAATTTGCGCTTTGCGGAGGGATGTTTAATAGCCCACCTTTTGCTCTTCTTTGAACGCAAAACATTCATACTTTACAAACACGAAGTAAAACCATAAGGGTTCACAAAATGCATTTGCAAACCTATCACAGATTATACAGGGCGTTCAAAATTAGTGGCAAAGTTAAAAAACTTCAAACACCAAAAAGTCATTTTTTTCAAATGGAACACCCCGTATATTTTTACATATTTGGAAGGCTATTTAATTTACGCATCGATAAACTATAGGTATCCCTATACCTATCTTTAGCGGTTTTGTAGTTATTAACACTTTTTATCTAATATTGATTAAAACTGCACTCAAAACCTATGCACATTTGAAAGTAGGCTGTGAGTATGCGAAAATAAAATACGGTAATGAACGTCTAACAGGGTTGAGTGCAAGAACAGGTCTCTACTTTTTTTGTAGACACCTGAACTCCCTTCTTTTGAGAACAAGTGTGCAGTTTTAACGTATTTTGAACAATCTTATGTAATTTAATAGTTTGCTCTCAATAAAAGGTATTATTATTATTATACTTCGGTTTTTATCGATACTTAGGCCAAGCCTGGTTAACTAACCGCACGGATCGAAATCAAGTAAGTATTATTATTATTATTATTATTAGTATGATCAGACAAACGAATGTTTATCTGGATGTCATGCTCATTAAAGCAAACAGGTGGTAAACAGTAAACAATTTTATGAAATGGAAGCAGTTAACGCATATTCCAATACTGATATTTTGAATTTGTTTTATATCCATTAAAGTCATTTTTATTTGTTTGTTGTATAAATAAGATCATTAAATTCGTTTTGTAAAAGTAATTGTTTTTCCTGTTGTCATACTCACAGCCTGCTTTCAAATGTGCATAGGTTTTAAGTGCAGTTTTAATCAATATTAGATAAAAAGTGTAAATAACTACAAAAGCGCTAAAGATAGGTATAGGGATACCTATAGTTTATCGATGCGTAAATTAAATAGCCTTCGAAATATGTAAAAATATACGGGGTGTTCTATTTGAAAAAAATGACTTTTTGGTGTTTGAAGTTTTTTAACTTTGCCACTAATTTTGAACGCCCTGTATAATCTGTGATACGTTTGCAAATGCATTTTGTGAACCCTTATGGTTTTACTTCGTGTTTGTAAAGTATGAATGTTTTGCGTTCAAAGAAGAGCAAAAGGTGGGCTATTAAACATCCCTCCGCAAAGCGCAAATTTTTCAAAAAAATCATAATATCTCAAAAACAGTTGAAGATAGGTATAGGATAATCTAATACAATGTTACGCAGAATCGATTGTACAATCCAAAAATGCAATAATATACAGGGGGTTCCATTTAAAATAAGAAGATGAATGGCGACTTCCGGTCCTTCCGGAAATTGTACAACATCGACAATATTTTAGAACAAAAGAAGGCTATGGGTTATCCTTAACCTGAAAGTTTCAAATTCATAACTAATAAGGGACCCCAGAAACTTCTAATGAACGGGTTCCGTGGTATACCCTGTATACCAAAATGTACCGTTTGCCCGTGAGAAGAAAGCTTACATAAAAACACACATTTTTGTACGCTGTTCAGACATGAGTGAAACAAATTGAATGGAATTTCACAAAAGTGCATTTTAGAGGATTACCTACTCTCCTTGAACATTTATTATGAAAAAACGTTCTGCCTTTGTTTCCACTGTCAACTAAATTTTGTATTACAATTTTATTAAACTTGTACTAGGAATATTGTTAGCATTATTTAAGAAAACATTTTTGCTTTGGAACTATGCCGAATATGAAATTTTATAAAGAGTAACAAAATGAAGATAATCAATCAGTCTTCTCGCTAAAAAAATTTGAGAACCGTATTACCACCCATAAGAAAGTTCTGAAAAAAATGTAAGGGAGTGAGGGTGGTTTTAACTCTTCTACAATTTCTTTTGGATTTATTTAATTACCGAAAGGATACTAATCTTCTAAAATGCATTTTTCTCAAATTTCATTCAATTTCTTTCACTCATGTCTGAACAGCGTACAAAAATGTGTTTTTTTATGTAAACTTTCAACTCTTCTCACGGGCAAACGGCAAACGGTACATTTTGGTATATAAATAAATTGGGTCCAATCAACTATTTTGATCTCTATTACACGTAGTAGCTCTGTGTCTCAGGAATTTTGGGACACCCTGTATATAGTTCAATAAATTCAGTCCAAAATGAATTAGTACAGTCAATTTAAACACAAAGATATACAAACATTGCAAAAAATCCTATGTTAGGTTTGCTTTTTTCATGGTGTTAGGTTCGGTCCCAGTAGTAAATACTCAATTTTGCAACTTCGAAAAACTTGTGGAAACTGGGGGGGGGGGCACCAAAAACCGCGTTTTTTCGGACTTTTTTTAGTTTTAGCCTCGTAGATCAAAAACTATGAGTTGTAGTGCAAAGAATATGATTATCTTTTTTAAACTGGACTAAATTTTCTACCATTTGAGCTAGAGCAAGTAACTAACAGCAATACCCTTGAGCTTGTATGGGTTAAAGGGCATGCTGGAATAATAGGCAATGTAAAAGCCGACAAGTTAGCCCGACTGGCCTCAAAACAACCGTTTTATGGTCCAGAGCCGGCTCTTCCACTTACAGTATCAACTGTAAATAACCTAATAACTCAAGACACCCAAGCCCAACACAGGGCTAGGTGGAACTTGATGTTAGACTGCCGCCACGCGAGAGAGGCCTTCAGAGGACCATCTCGCAGTCTGGCGCGCTTTTGTACAGGGCTAACCAGAGGTAACCTGCGGTTACTTGTAGGTATACTTTCTGGACACTGCAAACTTAACAAGCACATGCACCGCATGGGCCTGGTAGACTCACCATCCTGTAGGGGATGCTACACAGAAGACGAGACGGCGCAACACATATTGTGTGAATGTCCCGTACTTGTCGAATTAAGACGATCCATGTTGGGAGAATCCTGGCCGGGCATGGCTAAGATTAGAGCCGCTTCCCCGTCCAGCATCCTCAGGTTCATCTCATGTGTGGGATGGCTTGAGTGACGTTGCGGGGTCGGACGACTCTAATCAGGGAGGCAGCACAAAGGGCCCGAATAGTTGGCCTAGGTGCGCGTGGGTTCTCCCACCCTCCCATCGAAATCCAGATCCAGAATCTACCATTTGAGCCCAACCGGAAGTCTGTAAGTATAATAGTTTCCGAGATACAGCTCTTCAAAAATAGGCATTTTCCCTAAATCTGTTTTTAACGCATCATCCATGATTCGAGCCAGATATTGCCACAACAACGTGCCCTACGACCATTGTCATGGAGGAAAAAATTGTAGGAAATTTTATCACCTTTTATTTAAGCATAGATGCATTCCTGTAGGCCTAACAGTTCTCGAGAAAAAGACGGAAAACCGGAAAACAGTGAAATCGCTACGACTCCACATATATATGTAACAGCATTAATATGATTAGCAGACATTTTCTGATTATTCTTATTTAGCCTAGCGAACGAACGCTCAAAAAGGGCTTGTAGACAGACATTTTGATCCTAAAGATTTTATTTCTGGGATGTGTTTGGTGATGATTATACGAAAAGTAGCGTAACAAAATGAGCGGATTTGTTTGGTTTTCCGTTTACATCTCTTGAACAGGCTATCGTAGTGGGAAATGGCCAATTATAAAAAAAAGCTGATTAAATTTTCTACAAGTTTGCTTCTATGTGTTTTTTCTCTATCTCTATCCGTTGAAGAGATATTCGCTGTCAAGAATTGACATTTTTTTTGAAAATCGCTTTTACACGACGTTTTTCGGCAAATATTGTGTCCTAGCTCCTAAAGTATTGGGTTTATAGCAAAAACTGCTGAAATAAAAGTTGTAGACCATAAAATTTCCTATAAAATACATATACCGTTTAATATTTTATCTCAAATCGATTAGATGTTATAGTTATTTAAAAAAAACGTTGAGTTCAAGATGGAATAGAGGGCACTACAGAACAACTAATTTTGTGGGAGGTTTGGAGCTCAATCTGATATGTGAGTATTAAATACAGATTACCTGCATCCTTAGCCAAACAATTTCAGTCTTATGCGCCACCATGTTTAATGGTCTCTAGTCTTTTCTAAATACATTTATGATAGGGTTAATGTTTGACGAAAAGAACAAAAGTATTTTCTCAAGGTAGCTTTTATTTTATAATTGGCCATTTCCCACTACGATCGTCTATTCAAGAGATACAAAGGGAAAACTTAACAAATCCGCAAATTTTGTTACGCTACGGAGTTTGCTCATACGGTAGGGCCGGGGACTTTTCGTATAATTATCACCAAACACCTCCAAACACAACAAATAAAATCATTAGGATCAAAAAGTCTGTCTACAAGCCCTTTTTGAGCGTTCGTTCGCTAGGCTAAATAAGAATAATCAGAAAATGTCTTCTAATCATACTAATGATATTACATATATGTGGAGGATTTCACTGTTTTCCGGTTTTCCGTCTTTTTCTCGAGAACTGTTAGGCCCACAGGAATGCATCTATGCTTAAATAAAAGGTGATAAAATGTCCTACAATTTTTTTTTCCGTGACAAGAGTCGTAGGGCACGTCGTTATGGCAATATCTGGCTCGAAACATGGATGATACGTTGAAAAAAGATTTTGGGAAAAATTGCCTATTTTTGAAGAGCTGTATCTCGGAAACTATTATACTTACAGACTTCCGGTTAGGCTCAAATTGTAGAAAATTTAGTCTAGTTTAAAAAAGATAATCATATTCTTCGCACTATAACTCGTAGTTTTTGAGCTACGAGGCCAAAACTGAAAAAAGTCCGAAAAAATCGCGGTTTTTGGCGCCCCCCCCCCCCCAGTTTCCACAAGTTTTTCGAAGTTGCAAAATTGAGTATTTACTACTGGGACTGAACCTAACAACATAAAAAAGTCAAACCTAATATAGGATTTTTTGCAATGTTCATGTTTAAAATGACTGGACTAAATGATTATTATCTATCCAATTTCAATATTTTTAATAGGAGTAATATGATACAGCAACCACCGAATATTAAATACCAACTACACAACGTATCACTTGTTTCTGAAATCGTTTCAACGTGTCGACACGAGTCAACACAGGTCCACACACTATGTAATCTGTCGTATTATATCAGACGTGGTTGTACAACAAATTTTTAAACCGGCCAAACTTCCGTACGATCCAACCGTGTTGTTGGATGTGTTGAACGACAACCACACACACTATGCAATTATCGTTTCGACGGTCGAAACCAAGGATTATAAACTATAATCCTTGGGTTGTACAACTTGTTGGACGACAGATTGCATAGTGTGTGGGCCGAATAGAGAAGACATTTTCAATTGGTTGACGCGGATAATGTGCGAGTTTTTCGTGTCATAAAAGTGAAAGTTGTATCTGTTTACAAAACCATTTCTATGGAACGTGCATTCGTCCATAAACAGTACATATTTAAAAAATAAATAGAACCTTATTTCATCGCATCCTCGATTCGAGTGTCCAGCCTATGCGTTGGCTCGTCCACGCGCCTTATATCGCGCCACTATCTACTACCGTAAGGAATAGAAAATCTCAATTTACGAAAAAACTATCGCACTTAGGTATAGGGTAAGCTTAATAAAGTTGCATTAAAATTTACCGGGGATTCCAAATATGCAATAATAAATAGGGTGTGCTATTTAAAAAAATGAAGAAAAATTAGTTTGAAAATGTCGATGTTTGGAGCAAAAAAAGTGAACATCCTGTATGAAATAATTTAATGTTTCGTCACGGTTGAATACTCTGATTCAACCCAAGTCCACCACCGAACTTACGTAAAAACAAAAACATGACGTTAAAAAAATACAAGCGTATAATGGAAGGGTTGATATTTAGCAAAAAAATATGTATTAATTAATAACTTGGCAACGCCGTGTCCGTGTATTAATGCAAAAATAATGTACGACTGAAAAGTTCACCCATGGCCCCTACATTTGGGCTTAAAAAAAGTGGGTCATTCCATTTAAAAAAATATACGATTTATGCACCATACTTTTTGGAGACACCCTGTATGTGTCTAAATAATTTGCAAATGTGCTTCATCCAACCTAATTGCAATCTCGTATATTTATTTTTTAGTAAATTTAACAATAAAGCCGTACTTGAAGAACGGGCTACTAAATGGACACCCTGTATATGACAAAGTATTTATTTTCATGATAGAAAAAGTATGGTTCGTTAGTATCTACTACACCTAAGCGTGTAATACGTAATACCACTACGATTATTAGTTCCTTGGTCACACACTAAAGCTTTTAATACAAGTCCTATTTCCTTCATTGTTCCAATTACAAATACATATTATTAAGTCTTTAAGTGACTTGAGATTGGTCGCGCTAGTAGATAAAAAATATCACAAGGGAATTTTCCAAGGTGCATATAATCCACGAGCTACAATAACAAACGCCTCTTTCGCAAGTTGACCCAATGTGCCTAAATCCTGAAATCCTTCTATTGCATCCATCGCTTTTGAATACTCCAAAAACTTTTTCATCGACATTTCATCAAAGCACAAAGTGACATAAAAAACGGTTATTCTCTCCCCTTCCCTCGGAAATGTATCACCCGGTAGATATTGTGTATTACTAATTTTTGTTTGTTCTTGAGTTTTCGGAGGAACATGCTTATCCACTTTCCGAAATAAAAAATAAAAACCAATTTTATGCAAGTATCTTCACAAGAAAAACATATTTAGGTAAATATTTGCAAGAATGAGCAGTGTTTTGTTTCCAAACATTGCAAAAATTGTTCAAAGTGACCACCTTCAGCTCAAATGCAGGAGTCTCAGTCTAATCTTCGTCTCATCGATTGCCGAACTCTCTCAAAAATACCAGATCGTTCGTATTGTGGAAAAACTTGAAAAATAATAAAACTTCAACATCGTGTATCTTCGAAATGAAATGGTTTCTGGACCCATATTTATAGGAAATTTATTTCTTAACATGACCTCAGGAATCACCCCCTTGAATATTGACATGTGTTTTTTAAACACCCCGTATACATAAACGTTCATTTGTATACGATATATAATTTGCTTCAAAATAGTTTACTACGTTTACAAAATATACCTATCAAAACCTTCATGTCAAACTATAAAAAAATACCTATGTAGAAATTAGAACTGTTCATTTATTTAAATTGATTGTTTTATAGGAGAATGATTTAATTCTCTCGGAAGATCAGTTGTTTACGTATACGGAATTCCTTAAAACAATAGTGCTTTGTTTCTTTGCATGTAATGTATACCTATATAAACAAGGATATACTGCATACTACTCCTTCAACGTTATAAAAAGAACGCATGTCGTTTACAAATATTTGCAACTTTATTGTTCTAGCCAACTGTAAGAAAAACTACAGATTTCCACGTTAGAAATCTGTAATATTGATAGAAACAGCGCCAGATATGTCCATTTAGCGGTTGCATCCAAAAGTACTACCGTTTTGCATCAAAATAAATGTTTCCAAAGTTAACACAGGCATTGACTAACTATAAGGTATATAAACAAGGCTTAAACTTAAAGCAGCCGAGATATGTAGCTTCAAAAATGAATAAATGTGAGGGATTAAAAGGAAGTAGTCATCATTTGATTTTCAAAAATGTGCCCCCTTTCCATTAATAGTTTCATAGTAATAGTCTGTTAAAAAATACCCCAACAGCCTTCCAACAATGTTTTATTAAAAGCAAGAGTAAAATAAATACACTTTGTTTGTGGCGGCTATATGAGTCACTCTTACCATTAAAAATTTATGGACTTTTCAATTTTCTGGACCCTCTAGCGGCTAAACAGTGCGGAAGGGTAACTGGACCATTATGACAAAAAATGATCAGCTCATCAAGCTCTATCGGATAGGCCTAAACCCTGTTCCAAAAATCCAATTAATTCTTATAATGGTGACCTTTCGGCTTTCACCCAGGGAAAACCAGATGTGACCTGTATCAGGTCATTGGTCATAAACCATTCTATGTACCTAACATACCTCCCTGCAAAATATTAGACTTCTAGCGTTGAGTGTTTTTATTCAATGCTTCTAGCTTTTACAGTTTCTTCAAGCATATCCATCAGACAGACAGACATATGCGGACGTAATTTTTAGTAGCATATTGATTGACTCCAAGGACGTTCACTAACTGCAATAAAAAATGTGTGACAAAGAAATGTATTATACACGACTATTCCCTCGGTCTCTTGTGCCTAAAGGGTACAAGATATCAGCTTCATTTTCTGGTGACATATGTAAATTGATAACGACTATTTTTTAAAATTATTTTCAATTATACAGGATGCTTCACAAAATTGTAATAAGTATATCAAAGTTAGGTTTTTTTAAATGCAACCCCCTGTATTTTATTACATTTTTAGATTATACGATAAAAACTAAGGTAACTTTATTAAACGTTCCCTATACCTATCGCTTACCAATTTTGAGAAAATTGTGATTTTAGGAAAAATATTCAATTTAAACAACCCCTAATAACACGGAAACCACTTACTTTCAGTAACACAAATTTATATCGATTTATCTTGACCTTTAAGGCTTTCATTTGCACTACGTAGGATTTCGATTTTTTGTACAGGGTGTTTAGAAAAAGGATTCATATTTTATATTTTTCAAACATCAAAAACTCACTTAACTTAAATGGAACACCCTGTATGTTTTTATTCTATGTTGAATAACTTTTCATTTTCTATCAAAAACTATGAGTAATTGGTATGTCTCAAATCAACGATTAAAAAGTTATTAAGATTTTTCTCTAAAATTTGTATGGAAATGGTTTTTGTTTGCATTCTAGTAGGCCATGATTTTTTATTGTAGTTGATAATTAGATATGGGATCATAACTTAATTAAAAATGTCGTATACTATTCGTCGTCAGTATACTAAATTATTAATCATTTCGGTTCTTCGACCAAAGATGCTTCGACAAAAAATGAACAGTGTCGTGAAAGTACTTTCACTAACATTCTCCCTGACGCAGATGTTACAGAAATTTGCAACTTAGAAAATCGTAATTTATTCGCGGAAGTATTTATAAACCAAAGTCGTTGCCAAGATTATGCTATTTCTACCTTGACCCTTTTAAAAGAAATAGTGTAAATACATAGACATCTTTAAGGAATAAGTAGAGAAATAAACATTATTCGTCTTTGAAATCTTACTGCCAATTTTTCATTGAGAATAGGAAAGGTTGTTTGTAATAAACAAATTGCCCAGTCTTGACTCATGATCATGAAGGCCGCTATTAATGTGCACAAACATGTTTAACTCATCAACTAATATGGTAATTGCGTTGTGGCACTCACAGAAAATAATTAAACATACCTGATGTGTGTGTGCGAAAGTTAAATTGTTCCCAAGTATCTTATAATTAAACACAAATACCTAAAAACCAAGGTGAACAATATTGTTGTTTTAGCCGTCTTGCACTTCAAACCAAATTGTGCTATCTGCTGAAATTCCAAAAAGTGATCTTGATCACTTGATCTGCATGTGTTGACCAAGGTGAGATTAATGAATTAACTACATATATGCAAGGTATCACAATTTCCATATTTAATGAATTAATTGTCACTATACCTAAGTAAATTTGTGTCTATTCGTTGAACAATGGCAGAAACTACAACGAAACTGAACAGTGAACACCCATGCAAAAGGTAGTGGAAGACTACAAAAATCTTAAAAACTATTAGAAAATTATAGCTACATCTACATAATATATCTTTAGTTGGTCTTTTATAGTCTTTTATAGAAATATATACAAAATACCTTTTTGGTTTCTTTCGCTAATCAACTATTCCCATGATACAAATTGTATCATGAACTATTCCTATTCAGTTGACATTGAGGATCGTTTGTGGGGCACGTTCCTTTTTTAGTAGTTTCTGTTTCACTACAATCTACGAAGATTATGAGCTTTTAACATCACCTGTTTTCGGGTAATTAAATTGTAAGTTATACCTTATGTGAGAAACGCCTACTTTCTGACGTTGATATGATAATTACGATTTTGATTCGGTATGAAAATTGTTTATGTAGCAGGAGTATTACAAATAGGCCGACAATAATTATTTTGCGGTTGAATTGGATTCATAATAATTGAAAGCCGTAATAAACCCAAGAATGTTTAAATATACAGGGTGTCGGGTGTCCCATTTTAATCTTAACAGGGGAATTTCTTGAAATGAGTACATCTGACAAAAAAGTTGCCGAATAAAAGTTTAACATTATAGTGGTTCGTAATCTCAAAAAGGGGGTGAAAGGTAAATAACAGAGAAAAACTTAAAACCTCCTCTTAAAAACAGTATATTGAGGTGAAAATGATGTAAGTGAAGGATGAAGTACCGAAGTACTAAAACTGACGCCGATGCAAAACGCCAGGATAAAATGTTGAAATAAGTGGACGCTGACACAGCTTATCCAATGATAGGCTACTGTGACTAGCAGTCTCATATTAATTTATTCTTTTCAGCCCTCGTTAACATTGTAATGTAATTGATAGTTGGTTTGATAATGATCCTGTAAGGCGTCGAAACATGTTGCCACTACGTTCCCCACTTTTATAAATTTCAAATCAAATTTTCCACTTTTCATTACCTCTTTTGATTAAGACTATAGTCACAGTGGGCTATCGTTGGATAAGCTGTGTCAGCGTCCACTTATTTCAACATTTTATCCTGGCGTTTTGTATCGGCGTCAGTTTTAGTACTTCGGTACTTTTATATATATAAAAAAAAATAACTTTATTCTTCACCCACGTTATTTTCACCTCAATATACTGTTTTTAAGGGGAGGTTTTGAGTTTTTCTCTGTTATTTTTGAATAAAAGTTCGATGGTTTGGAGGGGGACGTTCGATTCTGACGACAAGTCCAACTTGTCCAACTGAGACGATTCATATTGGTGGTATCCTCTATCCTGGCCAGACGTCGCGTCGCTATAATGTACCATAGAGAAACATTTTCTCTGCGATGTACGATTAGAGCCCCTTCCGGCAACCTCAGGTTCATCTCTCGTGTGGGTTGGCTTGAGTGACGTTGCGGGGTCGGACGACTCTGGTCAGGGAGGTAGTACAAGGGGCCCAATTTATGGCCTAAGTACGCGTGTACTATGTCCACCCTCCTATTGCGAAATTCCCCTGTTAAGGGCGTCCATTGGGAGCCCCCCCCCCCCCCCCCCCCCCGACTAGGACTGTAATCAGTAATAATTTCTTAAATAACGAAACTTTTAATTTAATTAAATTATGAACCGAGCGATAGTGGTGGCGCCCCCTTCGTAGCGGCGCCCGCCTGCGTCGCATCCTCTGCAGGCCCGCTTCCGCCGGCCCTGATGGAGTGAAATCGAGTAGACAACAACTTACAGAATACAGAAACAGGTTGAAAACGAGAAGTCATACTGTGGATCGCTATCTTCGAACTGATGGTCTCTATGATACTCTTTTGAGTACGCAATACTTTTTCACTATGAATCTGAAATTTTACGCACTCTTAATAATGGCAACTTCTTAGGTTTAATACAACTGCCCTGATAATGTGAGTTTTTAATGATAGAATACCTTCACCGTATTTATTGTAGTCTGGCTTGCTTTCGACAGCTTCAGAGTTCATTGCATTTTCCATTTGTAACCTCCTATTGTATATTTCTAGGACTAATGTACTTTTATTATTTTTAGACGATGTCGATGTGGAATTAGAACGAGAAATACCTTGGCCAGTGAAACGTCGACGGCAGGATCCTAACCTATTGGGAATCAGCGACGACGAATCAAATCAATCCTTAAGTCGTTCCAGCAGCCTTCTTCAGTTTGAGAGTTTAGAGCGCCAATGTCAAGATATTAGTAGTAGTTCTCCAAGCATTCTTTCCGCATTTAGTTTCGATTCGCTAGAGATACGCAGAAAAAATGATTTAAGTCCCGACAGTTTAGATGGAGATGACGAAAAGGAATCAGATTACTATAAGTCGCTCAAAATCGATGTCGCCAGACCAAGATACAGCGTACTTCGCGACTCATATTTGCATAATAAAACTAACTCGAGTAGTTCAGAGTCGAGTGAATCTCCAAACGATCGCTCTTTAGAGGAATATTATAGATCAAGTGGATGTTTGAAAACGTCGAGAAGTTTAGAAACCCTTCATAAGGGTGTCGGAGATAAAATTTCTATAGAGAATTTAAGCGAAGATAGCGGATATAGTGATCATTTTTGCAATTTCGCTAAACAAAAATCTAGTAGTATTCCTAACTTAAAAACGCAAACTGATGGTAGACAAAATGAATTTGATTTTGAAAACGATTTACACTTACGATCTAGGTTTGATACTTGCAATTCTCATCGTAAATTTGAAAATGTATCTATGAAATTCGGTTCCAGTTATCAGGATCTTACGATATTAGATAAATACGACGTTTTGTGTACCACAAATCCTCTAATCGAGAGATTCGTTTATAATAAATGTTCGAAATGGGATTTCAGTATAATTCGAAGATCGGACGCTGGGATAAATATAGAAAAGAGAACGGAATGCGACGTTAGAACGTCTAAATATAATACGGCGTCGGCAAGTGAACCGAACTTATTGCTGAATCGTAGTGGAAGTACCGTGTTACCTCTTGAGGTATTGCAAACTTTAGATGATACGTTTCAAAATCAGTTTTTTGATAGTGGCGCTTGTGCTTCTAGTGTACCTACGGATCTTAATTTAGCGAGTGAATTAAAGCCGAGTAAGAAGGAAAATCAGTGGAGTTTGGATTATTTTATTCAAAATTGTTCGATTGCAGCAAAGAATTGTGATATTGCCGACTTTGCTAATAAAGAAAGTATTTTCGTCGAGAGTTCAGTGAACAACGTTGAGTTAAAAATGGAGTTACTGGATGAAGGTAAACTGAAAATGAATGGCGATGGATGTAATTACAAACAAAAAGAATGTTCCAGCAGTGTATCCACGGGATCAGATATTGAAATTAGTGCGTTTGGAAGAGAAGGTAGTTACTTAGAAGCAATGAGTAATAGGGTCGACATTAGTGACGACGAATACAATCCTTGCTACAGCGAAAATATTAAGAAAAGTACGATTGTGGACTTTGATAAACAGATTTTTAAAACAGTTTCCGAAACGAGTATACCTAGCTTCCACAACAGCAGCAATAACCTCGATTTTTTTGTTTCAACGCCCATCTCGTCTCAAGTACGAAATGTTATTAGCACCCCAAATTTATCAATAGCTAAAAATAAAAACGAAAACGTTCCATTCGAAGCGATAGCCAGTTGCTCAACGCAAAGTTTTAAGCGCAAAAGCTCTTTGGTTAATCATAGTACCAGCACTAGCGGCTTATCTGATGACGATAAAACGTTAGTCAATGCAAAGTCGTATAGTGGGTCAACGAGTTCTAAAGGGGTGCACTTTTGTCCGATTGTCGCAGAAGTAAATTGGCACGATAGCGAAAGCACAAGCGACAAGGATTCAAGTTACAGTCTCTCTAGCACTCCAGAATGTGACGATGTAAAACAGAAACCGCCCACGCCGCCAATTATTCGTCCTCATCCTCGAGTTCTTGTAACTGCCGAAGTATCTAAAAGTCAACCAGAATTAAAGTACAATGAAATGGTAGGGAATAGTTTTAAAACTAACGCCGAATTACATTACACGCCCCCTAGGAATCGTACAGTAAGCCAGTCGGATATTAAAACAACGATGACCGGAAGTATTAAAAGACGTAGTAGTGAAACGTTGGGAAGAGATGAGTACGGTTGCGTGTTAGTTAATTACGTAGACGGTGATGGCATAACATACAGACATTCTTATTTGGGAGATGTTTACGAGTCAATGCCTCCCACCCCCGCTAGTAGTCACGTGTCCACAAGCGACAGTGGCTTGAAGATTGACACGCCACAAACAAATCTGCTGCTTCCGAAGCAGGCGGCAGCATCTACCATCGATAAAATGACGACATGCGATTCAAAACCTAAAAAATCGAAAAAATTAAGCGGGTTTTTTTCTCGACTCGCTAGTTTTCGTTTTTCGTCTCGTAAAAGTTTCGACGACAACGCAAAAGGTAAAAAGAAAGCCGCGCCGGTAGTAAATAAACTAATGAATACGCAGCGTATCGCCACAAAAGAGGATTACATTTATATACCATTAAAGGGACCTGAGAAATTATTATGTAAGAACAACGATCAACAAGTGTCGGAAGAAACCGCCACGTTATTAACAACGTCGGAGGACGTTACTTGTATAAGTGCGAAACCACCCCTTCCAAAAGCGCCGCCGAGGGTAGTTGGCGCAAGCGTGAAACCGCGTACGGTTGAAACATTTGCGCAACTCGCTCGTTCCGAACACCGGACTATTGATTCCGGGGACGTGTTCCCCGGTCCATGGAGCCCATGGGGCTGATCGAGACGGACCTCGATACGGAGGTGACAGTTATTACAAGTGGTACCCATGTGAAGACCAGAAGTTTGATGAACCTGGGGGCTGAGGCGCCACCACGCAGCCTCGCAGCCCCACCACACCCCACTAGGCCACACAAGTCTATGGAATTCCTTCTGGACAAGCAAAATCTTAAAGTCGTCGAGGTAAGTAGGTTATTGTAATTTATTACACTCTACACCTCGTTATTATTATTTTAAACAGTTACGAAACATTCCAACCAGAATTAATTAAGCACATCACCTTATGTAACTATGTCTATGAATGTCCTACCATAATCACCTACATACACTTCAAGTCTTCAAGAATATGTAATAGTGTTATTTAATTTTCTTAACCCACTTCTTGTGATCAATACGTGCATGCTGCAGGTATAACATATAAATGTCTCCTACATTCTATTCTATTCCAGTCGAGGACTAAAGATGACCATGAAATTTTAATGAAATGAACATTCACAACATCCTGCCTAATTTTGCTTGTAATCTATATTTAAATAATCTACCGTGAAACAAATCAATCCGCTTATTTTTCGTAATTCAATTCAAATTTATAAATTATGACGTATAAACCTCTATTTGAAAGTATTTAAACGTGTAATAATCATGTCGGAAAGAATTTTTTAAGGTGCAGCAGGCAGCTCACGTTTTATAAATGTCTCGCTTTTTATAAGCTCTCAAATGTAAAATCGAATAAGATGTCTAAACTGTCTATAATTACCTCAGTAGGTACGTACCTACCTATACTTAACATTCTTGTGATGAAACCTTTATAGTAGGTAGTCAAATTGTATTTTAAATATTCTTAAAATTGTTTACATTTAAGCGTTGCAAAATCGCAGTTTGATGTTCACCAACAGACATTTGTTCCTTTGTAAACGTACCACTACATAAGTCATGTTTGATATTGAACCAACTACCCTTAATGCAAAGTGTGTCTATCTCAAGGTACATTTATTTGTAGTCTGATACAGAAGACAAAGGATTAATTTTAATCGGTTTTTAAGCGTCATCAAAATCAATCACTGCGATTCTCATTTCTGAATGCAAAATGTATTTTGAGAGGGTAATCAAATGTGTCACCACAACCTCTTATGAGTATACTTTAAATTTAAAGAGTGTTTTAAGTTTTAACGAACGACCTTCATGAGTTATACAAAAAAACAGGTTTTGTTATTGTGACGCAACGCAGCTCAATATGATCACTGCATAATACATAGGATTGACCCCATGCCTCTATAAGCTTTGTATTTGTATACAGATACATATATTATTCAAGTTTCGGTGAATGGCAAACACAAATAATGAATCTCGTTCCCTTCAATCATTGGTCTCATATTAGGGGTTAATCAATCACATAATATCTATTTATTAAATAAGTCAAACTGTTGATAATAGTGAGAGATCTTAAATTTGCATCTTTACAGAGAAACACGAAACCTTTTGCAGTAGGTAAAATACGTGTCAGGCGCCTTTCGAATGTTTATGTCTAATGTGGGGGTTATTTCCGGAAGAAGCTGTTTTGAGAACTAAAACGTTATTGTACATACCTATAATAAATTATAAAGTACACTTTCCAGTTTCCACCAAATTGTAAATCTGTGTATACAGATCAATTACTCGTAGGAAAGTGCCAAACTGTATTGATTGTATGGTCAAGAACGAAACTTGAATGATTTTACGTTAGTATCTAATCGTTTATCCAAAGTCTTGGGGGAAAACCATGTCCAAAATTTATGCACCTATTTCTATTGGAAAACAACTTTGCAAATTTGATGGTTTTGCATGGTAATGGAAATCTATCTTAAAAGTCGCCATAAGCTTCATTCTTTTGTATCCAAACATTGTAAAATTGCAATTTTTCTTTCCAAAACTTCCTTACTCTTGTTTGCTTATCGGTCTGTCTGGACTCATTTCTGTGGTTTTGAATTAACCTTCAGAGTATTTTTCTACAAAGGTAAGACTTTCTATTTTTCAGTGCTTTTTTACTATGATCACAGAAGAAGTACCTACGGATGCAGAAGCAACATTTACGGCGGTTTCTTTGATGTTTGATGCGCTATACTGCCATCTTAAAAAGAAATATTTGAGCGGTACTGTTTATTAAAAATATCCAATATACATATAAAATAAAACATAGGTAGTAATATTTTATAAATGTATTACCTATATTTAGTAATTTTTGCGCCAGATTCGACGGCTTCTGTGATGATTGCAACCTCCTTTTAGTTCATTTTAGTTCGAAGGTATTTTCGCATTGCCAATTGATATCTGCCGAGACGGTCGCTTGTGTATCGGTAGGTATTTGTTCTGTGCCATGATCATGATATGATGTTCAAGTTAACAAACAGCAGTTAAGTATACACGTTATACAAAACCGTAACGATTTCACAAAAAACCAAAAACACGTCCATTTTTACATTACAATCATTACATCGTTGAGTGAAAGATATATTCAATGATTACAATCGAATGTATTGCCCAAAGTGTCTATTATGGCACAGAATAAAACTTGTGTTTTATTCTGTGTTTATAGTACAGAGTCGGATTTACCATAAGGCTAGAAAGGGTATAGCCTAGGGCGGCAAATGTTGGAGTCAAAAAAATTAAATAACAAAATGAAATCTAGACAATTTAAAATGATATGAATAATAATGATTTGAATTCCCATTGAATTGTTTAAATTTTGTATCTATGATTCACTTTAGAATTTACCTTAATGTTCTTTAACATATTAGGTATAGTCGATTCGTTAAGCAACTACCGATGTAACTGGACGTTGTGTTACTTGATATGAAAGTAAATCGTAACGAGATTGGTGGACTTCTCTTTAATTATGTTTTGGCTTAGAAAACATACGAAGAAAATTGAAATATTTGGCAATACACGTTTTTAGAAAGTAGGTAGCGGTCGTTGTATCACACCCATATAATTTTCATACTGTGACATTAATCAATTATACAGAAGTTTATTTTCAATAATGTAATGCAAATTCTCTCAAAAGGTGACGCAACACCTTTTTTTATTTGTTATACAAGCATTGTTAACACTACTTGTGCAAGCAAAAATTATGCGGGAATAGTAAATAGTTCTATTTGCATTTGTCATGATTCATTAGATTACATGGCGTTTATAAATTGATTTTCAATGTATTGAGCTTGGCCTAATTTCGCCATTACAGCTAAGTACATTATTTATGTTTTTATCTCATTGTTATCTTTAACTCTGTAGCCTTGTGGTTCGATCGCTCTATAGTACTAGTTCTGTAAAGTATTCTTAAATAATACGATTATCTTGATGTACCATAGGGGCGAGGTAAATTTTTTATGACGACTCGTGTCATAAACATTTGAAAATTTGAATATAGTGACGGAGAGCCAAGTGACTTTATTTGTTATTTGTGTTTGTATTGTTGGTTATCAGCATTACTGCATCAACTAAGAGAGTTCCACCCCCTTTAACATGCCGAATTTTGTATCTAGACCCAGAAAAACGTCAACCGAAGGAAATTGAAACACGCCTATTACTGTTTGATGTGTGCGTTCAGTACAGGTAGATCAAATTTAAATTGAACGGAATTGTAAAAATTTTTTGTTTCTTTATTTTTTTACTTGCTATTACTTCATACTAACCTAAATAGCTACACAACATTTTCTATCACAACCATCTCAATGCATTTCTATTTTGATCATTAAGTGTTTTTGGCTAAATCTGTGAAAACATTGAGAAAAGCTAAGGAAATGTATCAAAAATGAATTACTTACCCTAGTTTATTGCTGCCACAGTTACAAGGAAAATGTACCTATAGGGAAATTTTATCCACCGCATATGAAGTGGTTTTCCCAAAAATGGCCTTCCATCGAAAAAAATAAGGCAGCCCAAAAGCGATACAAGAATGGTTCATTACATGAAAACAATGTCTATCTGATACTCTCCAAAAATTAATTTACGCAATACCCAATTTTAAAATTAGATAAGCCCATATTTAGGTAATTTTTAAATTCAAATTCAAATTCGTTTATTAAATGAAATATTTTACAAAATCATAGTACAAATATAATTAGACCACATAAAAATAAAAGTTATTATTATTACGCGAAATTAAATTCATGGAATACAAAAGTAGTGAGTCCTTATAAAAATTACATTTGGTTCAGCGAAAAACATGCTAACACCAAGCGACAGTACCATTAGGGAGAAACTTTGAAACTCTGTTTATCTTCGATGCATCATAATCGGAAATGAATACCTAAATGCTCTTGTTCATCATTAACCTGTTAACTGAACAAATATCTAAATGCATGAGTAATTAAAATTAATGTTCTTCGTATGTAAATGTAATGATTGCCACATTTATGTAGTATTTTTCTAATGATATGCCAAACGTAATTTACTGTAAATATAAACATCTACTATAGGTAAATACAGGCGTAGTCACGTAAGAAGGCGAGCGCGGCAATGCGCAAACGACGAATTTACGCTGCTTGTAAAATTTCGCGTATCTATAAGTCAGCGTCGTTTCACATTGTTTTGTAGATATTTTTATTCATCACTAAATATGAACATTAATGTGGGAAGCATTAATAGGAGAAGAATAATATTATAATTTGTTTATTAGGCATGCCTAATAAACAAATTATAATATTATTCTTCTCCTATTAATGCTTCCCACACACCCTATACTTACCTGTTGCCTACTTCATACTCAAGTTTTAATACTTTCGCGCATGCTCGTTTAATAAACTGTCATGATGCTTACGCGTACAATTGTAATTGATCCTTGAATGGAAAATAATTGCCAAGTTTTACCAGCAAATTATTATCGAAAATAAAAATAAAAGGAAGAGTTGTTAATCTCTCTTAAATTGAAATTTCAAAATACAAAAAAAAAAAAAAACAAAAACCAAAAAAATAATAAAAGGTTTTCACCCATCTTGAATACATCATACGCCTTTATACGTAAGTTAAAAAATTTTTAAAAACTTTTATTAAATAAAAAAAAATAAAATAAAAACAATAAATATAAACTAATGCATGTGTTTTCATATACCTTATTTCAAGTACTATTACCTATCATGTTAATACTAATTTGCTTTATCTACACCCACTTTCTCAATAATTAATTTTTGTAACTTATTTTTAGGACACACTTAAACAATTTACACGACAAAAACATTCTGATGAAGCTGACATCGATTCAGTGAAACGTTAATTTTTATGTAAACTGACAATGGATTAGTCTTCCTAATAAAAACAAAAAATACTGGTACTTCTCTTCTATCAAATATTCCTACATACTTACACCAGTACAACTAAAAAAATTGTTAATTAATGTTATTTATTGAATTATAATTATTACAGGATAATTACATACTTTAGTGATATACCTATAATGAAATTCGAATGAGTTATTGAAAAAAATGCACTTGCGTGAATGCATTTATTATGATACGCAACTGACTTGTATTTTTACAGTAATCGGCTTTCGGAGTCATGAATCGGGTTGCGTCGGTGCTCGCCCTCTTATGTGACTAATACTTCACTGACTATGACTTGTATTGTTACGAAAGTGCACCTTTTTTACCGAAGAATGTTCACAAAACACAAGAAGTTCGTGTTTATTGTCGTAGATGTAATTAGTTAATAGACACCTTCGACATTTTGCTCATTTCACGCATGACAGACTAATAAACAGTGGGCATACTTACAATTGGTTTCTCGAATTACAGTTTGCGATTAACACACTGAGGTCGATGACGCGATATGGAAGTGTTGATATAAAACAAGTATCAAAAGGCGCGAATTCTCATAGAATTCCAATTTCAACCAACCTCAAATCTGTAACTAATTATGGCATATACTATACATATACAATATGTATGTATGTAACTACCCCCCCCCCCCCCCCCCCTCAGACACAAGCATCCCGGATTCTGGATAAATTAGTCATTGTGTTTCTTTCCACCCTTAAAAGAGATGGGAGCGGAGAGGGTGACGGACAATTTGTAAATCACGAAAAATGTTGGAGGAAAAAAGTAAAAAAAGATCGTCGTTCTCCCCCTTTCCACCCCCAAAAAAGGTTGGGGGTGAAATTTATAATTTAAGAATACATAGTTTTTTATGGAGAATCCAAAAGTGCGATAAAAATAGGTGTTCCCATTTAAGTTTTCAAAACTCACTCCCGCTCCACCCCATAGGGGGTGTGGGGGATGTTTACGTATCATGACTCAATAGGTTTCAAAAAATAAAGGGAACGTGTTTCTCGTTTTTGTAATTGGATGTGTCGTTCTCGAGATATTCAAGGGTGTAGGTATATTTTGACTTCTATGGCGTCCCTACGACGAACGGGTGATCCGATCACAAAATTTACCAGAGATTTGGAATCAGTAAAGAATTTCCTATAAGATGACATTACTTCCAGCTTTCTGAACCCTGTAATATCGACCAACGCACAGACACAGACATCCAACCAACTTTTTGTATCATCGACAAGGATTTGTAGAACTTTCCATGTGGTGCAATGATTCATATGTCTGTAATTTAATAAATAACAAGCTAATTACGCTAACAAACAGTTTCAAATTTGTAATGCAGACTGTTCTGTTGACGTACACTAATTGATTAGGAATTTCAAATCGCGAAGAGATTAACCTTAGGGTGCCAATTGCATCGTTTATATAGTAGTATTTGACGTGTGCGGACGAAATTTTTAATACCATATTGATTGATTGAACTGCAATAAAGAAATTTGTGACAAATAGTTATTTTTGTATGTAGTGCGCGAAATGCCACTTTGGTGATCGAGAACTGATAGTCGCGATTTCCAAAGTATTTCGCGTACAACAAAATTTTTTCTACAAACTCGGCTGCGCCTCGTTAAAAAAATCAGTTCTCGATCACGTACCAAAGTGACATTTCGCGCACTAGATACAAAAATAACTATTTTCTACAAACGTTTGCGCATTGATAACAATACGCGAAGTGACCCTTTTTTTCACTTTCCTACATTACCATGACACCGTGTGCGAAATGACGACGTCGTGAACGAAATACTTACTTCGCGCACTGGATGTAAACTATATGAGAGTATTGTATTTTAACGTTAAAGTAATTGTCAACTTTTTCACGTTTGTAGAAAAAAATTGCGCGAAATACTTTGGTGATCTCAACTATTTTTTTAATGGGGCTGCGCCTCGTTAAAAGTCAGTTCTCGATCACCAAGGTGGCATTTGGCGCACTAGATACAAAAATAACTATTTTCCCGGGGAAAAAAGTGAGTACTTTTTTAACTTATGTTAGTAAAAGTAAAGGTTTCCTTAGCAACACGGGTCTAATTGTCACAGAAAAAAATAGTGTATTATACGTGGGATTACAGAGCCGGATTTACGAGTGCGGAGGCCCGGGGCAATGAACAAAGGGGGGCCCCTTTCAAAAAATAAATATCTTTGGATAATTTTATTTTTAGATTAAAAAGCCATGTCGCGGAGGCTTAATAGTGAAATTAATACACAAAAGTACTATCGGTCTTACAAATGGAAGTATATAAATAGGTACTGTAAACGCCTAAACGGAGTGACGAGAACGAGAACTTTAATGTTTACTGTTCTTTAAACGTGCGAGGGAGGACCGTCTGAACTTTAATAAATCTCTCCAGGCAAGCGCGTATTTAAGAGGAGGGGTAATGGGGTAATTAGGCCTTCCAAAGTTACGTTAGTATAATAAATACTACCTATTAGAATCTTTTATATCTTCTAATCTACATTACATATTTAGATATAGGTATTTCATTTCTCTTCACTTTCTTGAAAGCCATTAAAAAATGGAAAATTCAAAGTTTGTGGAGGCCCTCAATTTGTGGGGGCCCCGGGGCTTCAGCCCCGCTTTCCCCGCCGTAAATCCGGCCCTGCGTGGGAACAATGAAATATGTAGGTATGTACTCTCAAAGCAGTAAACATTAGATAGGTACAGCGATACCATAAGAGAGAGAATTGAAAAATGTAAAAGATCAAGTTAAGTAGTATGGGACGCTATTTAACAAAGATATTACCTTTTGGGTAGGTATTAAATTTCACCATTTTAGTGAATCTTTGTAATCTTTTGTAAAAAATGAATGAAATGAACAAAATTATTATAGGTAGTAGATATAATAGTTATTTATTATACAAGGGAAAAAAATGGTAGATTTTAGCTCGTTATAATAGATTTACCTCGAGCTAAAATCTACCATTTTTTTAATATTATAATTTTTTTTACAAAAGATTACAAAGATTCACTAAAATGGTGAAATTTAATACCTACCCAAAAGGTAATATCTTTGTTAAATAGCGTCCCATACTACTTAACTTTATCTTTTACATTTTTCAATTCTCTCTCTTATGGTATCGCTGTACCTATCTAATGTTTACTGCTTTGAGAGTACATACCTGAATTACCTACATATTTCTTCTAAAAGGTTAGTTTTCATAATAGTGATCGTGGTTTGTTATAATTTAGATACCATAGCCAAAATAAGAAACATGTACAATTCTTAACAGGGAACTCTTCGTGGCAGGAACTAACAGATATGGAGGTTTTAGGTTTTCATGAAACCACAGCCTATTTATCTAATAGGAACTTTTTGTTAACTTATTCCAACGATTTTCTAATAACTATACAGGGTGTTTCAGAATAAGATGCTGATCCTTAAGGGTGTGAATCCTTATGTGATTTTAGGAAGAAAAGTTCAAATAAACCTATGTCCTAAACCTCTTAACTTTTGAGCTACAAGGTGTTAAAGTTTTAAGAAAAAAATCGTTTTTTTATCGTATCTTTAATAATTTCCTAGATATTTTTATCAAATTTGGCACACGTCCTCTAAGCATTAATTATTTTGTCATTGCAATTATTTCCTTGACAACAAAGTTTCTAGCCGTTTTAGAAATCATAGGCACATAGCGGCATGCGCATTAAATGCTTTTTATTTTTTTTATCGGAAACCGTTCGTCGGACGAAAAAAAGTCAAAAAATCAAATTTACCCTAAAATGAATGGGAATTTTAAAAATAATTTTTATTTTAAGAAAAAGCAGTGGCGTGCATAATATTTTTCCAAAAATATCTAGTTCACATCCTGTACGGACGCCACTGGTTAAAAAATTAAAAAATCTTTTTTATCAAAAAATGGCTGTTGATGCTTAGAGAGTGTGTACCAAATTTGATAAAAATATCTAGGAAATTATTAAAGATACGATAAAAAAACGATTTTTTTCTTAAAACTTTAACACCTTGTAGCTCAAAAGTTAAGAGGTTTAGGACATAGGTTTATTTGAACTTTTCTTCCTAAAATCACATAAGGATTCACACCCTTAAGGATCAGCATCTTATTCTGAAACACCCTGTATATCTCCGCAAAAAAAATTCTTCTTAGGCTTATGAATCCATTGCATGAATTCTTGTTGTTTTGCGGAAGGGTCCAAGTAGTGTACCCAACTCTCATCTCTAGTTAAAATTCTATAGAAGTCTTCATCTTGGGATAAAGCAGTCAAACTCTCCTCGAAAATTTATCGTCTATACAGTTTTTATTCGGTACTTTACTGTTTACTCCTTAGTAAATCTACGTGTAGAATTTTAAAAATATTTGGCGATCAGTCAACTCTTCAACCTTATTGACAGTTTCTCCAGTCCGTTCTACCAGATCTTTCATACTTTGGCTCATAAATATAATTAATGGATTCCCTATTTATACCCTATTTGAACGCTTGCAGAAATGTTTCACTTGGAAATAGGATGGGCTATATCCTCGATACACTGCCACTATTCCCTCATGTCTAATTTTTTGGGTTATTGCCCTTTTTCCACACAAATTTCTGTGTTCAAATTTTAAATCACCTATTTTGCCTTCTTAAAACCGATATAAAAACTACAACGATTAGAACCACTTGTAGATGACATAAAATATCAGAGAAACTTGACATAAGAAATAAGCGCGATAGCATATAACATAAATTACTTCCCATCGTAATTTAAAAAGTGTTTCAATATTGTGGTTCCTCTTCCTCCGAACTGCCGTGTTCAACATATGAATCCCCCTTATTTGCAAGTTTTTTTTTTAATTTATGTACCGTTGAAAGATGGGCAGCGTTGTTTGCATATGAATAAGGATGTATCATTTTTATAGTTACATTTTGGAAAATTCTGATAGCCCTTATCACAGGTCCGTTAAGCTGGCACAACCCCTATAGCACAATCAGTTGAAAAGTACCACATAATTTAGTACTCATTTATTACTAATTAATTACCCAAAAGTCAAATTTATTACTGTTGATTTTTTAAAAAAAAAAGTGGTTGTGCCAGCTTAACCGTTAAGCTAGCACAACCCAAAAAAAAAAAACTATTAAGTAGCTAACACCACACTAATAATTGATTACTAATTAATTACTAATTAATTACTCACTATTTACCAAGGACTTAACCATATTTAAGCTCTCAAGCCCCGCGCAGTCCAAAATTAGACGCGCACAGTAATGTGGGGTAACCTACCTCCGCCAAATCGATATTCGTTATTTTAAACATTTTTCCAATGATATGTGAACGTACTGTAAGACAACTAAGTGTTTGTAATTTGTAAATTAATGAAGGTGCAGCCGGATATCGGATATTGTTTTTTATGCTATGAATGAATTATACCAGCCCTACCAGATAAAAGGCAGCTTGCGATGCACCAATCAAAATACATCGACATTAATTGAAAATCAATCTTAACATAATGTTTGAACATAAGTTAGAAATTGATTATTCCAGCACAATCAGTTCAAATTAATTTTTACATGTATTAATCGATGTATGAATGCTTTAATATAACTTAGGAATTTATTACTCCAGCACAATCAGTTCAAATTAATTTTAACATTGACTAATCGATGTATGAATACTTTAAAGTAAGTTAGAAATTGATTACTCCAGCACAATCAGTTCAAATTAATTTTTACATGTATTAATCGATGTATGAATGCTTTAATATAAGTTAGGAATTTATTACTCCAGCACAATCAGTTCAAATTAATTTTAACATTGACTAATCGATGTATGAATACTTTAAAGTAAGTTAGAAATTGATTACTCCAACACAATCAGTTCAAATTAATTTTTACATGTATTAATCGATGTATGAATGCTTTAATATAAGTTAGGAATTTATTACTCCAGCACAATCGATTAATCCATGTAAAAATTAATTTGAACTGATTGTGCTGGAGTAATAAATTCCTAACTTATATTAAAGCATTCATACATCGATTAATCCATATAAAAATTAATTTGAACTGATTGTGCTGGAGTAATAAATTCCTAACTTATATTAAAGCATTCATACATCGATTAATACATGTAAAAATTAATTTGAACAGATTGTGCTGGAGTAATAAATTCCTAACTTATATTAAAGCATTCATACATCGATTAATACATGTAAAAATTATTTTGAACTGATTGTGCTGGAGTAATAAATTCCTAACTTACTTTAAAGTATTCATACATCGATTAGTCAATGTTAAAATTAATTTGAACTGATTGTGCTGGAGTAATCAATTCCTAACTTACTTTAAAGTATTGATACATCGATTAGTCAATGTTAAAATTAATTTGAACTGATTGTGCTGGAGTAATAAATTCCTAAGTTATATTAAAGCATTCATACATCGATTAATACATGTAAAAATTAATTTGAACTGATTGTGCTGGAGTAATAAATTCCTAACTTATATTAAAGCATTAATACATCGATTAATACATGTAAAAATTAATTTGAACTGATTGTGCTGGAGTAATAAATTCCTAACTTATATTAAAGCATTAATACATCGATTAATTCATGTAAAAATTATTTTGAACTGATTGTGCTGGAGTAATAAATTCCTAACTTACTTTAAAGTATTCATACATCGATTAGTCAATGTTAAAATTAATTTGAACTGATTGTGCTGGAGTAATAAATTCCTAACTTACTTTAAAGTATTCATACATCGATTAGTCAATGTTAAAATTAATTTGAACTGATTGTGCTGGAGTAATCAATTCCTAACTTACTTTAAAGTATTCATACATCGATTAGTCAATGTTAAAATTAATTTGAACTGATTGTGCTGGAGTAATAAATTCCTAACTTACTTTAAAGTATTCATACATCGATTAGTCAATGTTAAAATTAATTTGAACTGATTGTGCTGGAGTAATAAATTCCTAACTTATATTAAAGCATTCATACATCGACTAATACATGTAAAAATTATTTTGAACTGATTGTGCTGGAGTAATAAATTCCTAACTTATATTAAAGCATTAATACATCGATTAATACATGTAAAAATTAATTTGAACTGATTGTGCTGGAGTAATAAATTCCTAACTTACTTTAAAGTATTCATACATCGATTAGTCAATGTTAAAATTAATTTGAACTGATTGTGCTGGAGTAATAAATTCCTAACTTATATTAAAGCATTCATACATCGATTAATACATGTAAAAATTAATTTGAACTGATTGTGCTGGAGTAATCAATTTCTAACATATGAGCAAACATTATGTTACGATTGATTTTCAATAAATGTCGATGTATTTTGATTGGTGCATCGCAAGCTGCCTTTTATCTGGTAGGGCTGGTATAATTCATTCATAGCATAAAAAACAATATCCGATATCCGGCTGCACCTTCATTAATTTACAAATTACAAACACTTAGTTGTCTTAACGAAAAAAACGAATTAACGAAATATAAACTTGATTTAATTTTAACTAATCTCTACGTAATAACAGTCGAAATTAAAGTAAAATATTTTCAGATAATTATATGTAGTTTATAATATGCAAAACTCATTAAAGTTACCGCGTTCAAAAGTAATAATAAGCAACTATTTCCCATGGAGGAATAATCAACTTGCAGGCCGGAGACATTGGTATTTTGGTCGGGTTTATTGTTCATATAAAAGCATTAAACCTTTCAAGATGCAGATTGTATGATTCCGCAATTAATTTAATTTGTTTTATGCTGGTCCATTCCTCGCAAAAAATTAGTTTTTTATTTTTTCTGTATCTTTTATATTTTATTTATACGAGTTAACTTTGAGAATAGAACTTTGTTAAACTCCATAATTATTACAACAGGAATAATAATTTAAAAAAGTAAAATAAATAAAAATAAAAACCAAATAAACAACTACCGATATCTCGAAAATGGTTCGGTTTAGGCACGTTATTTACTAATTTGGAACTCGACAATAACTTTTTTCTACGACTGTTTAATAATATGCGTAATTATTCGCTAATTTTGAATAGATAATAACACCTATTACCTACCCGTGAGTAATCAATTTCATTACTCACGGGTTCAGTGGCCACGAGTTCAATTAATCATATAACCAAAGACCATTGATATAACGATAGTCGATAACCCATGTCTAGCTGACAATACATTATTATAAGCGCTAAGTTATCTAATTCATTCGTATTCTTATAATAAACATATTTTTAAAACGATTCATATATAGTTATGATCAAAAAAGTGTCTAAATATAAAAAGAAACCCTAATTTACCCAAATTTCGTGGGGAAAATATCCAAATGCATTACCCAATAAGCGAATTCCATGCATTTTCGACTACCACATGGGTTTTGACCAAGGCATGTGAAAATTGTTATTTATGGACGAATTTGGTTAATATTTTGTCTAAATCCATTACATCGGTGGCTAATAAGTTATTCGTTTTTTTGCGATTTTAATCAAAGCTCATCCAAACAAGCAATAGTAACACTGAGCATCTCTTTCGATATTCCGTTGTATTGGTTTATTGGAAACGAGCCAAGTGCTTTTTAAAACGAATCTTCACTCATAATTACACAAGAGGTTTGTATTTTACCGAGTAAATTTGGGTTGTTTTTTGTTTGTTTTGGGTTGCCTAGCAATTAGACGAGAAACACTGTCAACCAATAGGTTGACAGTTTTTCCAGTCAAATTGCTAAAGGGAACAGATTAGAATTTAAACAACATAAATTTACTCGGTATAAATGCAAACCTCAAGTGTAATTCGGCAGGACAATTTATTTAACGGACAAGAAATTTAGAAATCCGTTCGTAACTTCACCAAATTGACTCATTCTTAAAATAACACAATCATCATACAATCAATTATTGGCAAATGTCAAACTACGTATTTATACGGCGGGAGCGGATACTGCGATAGGTAGTTGATTAGGAAATGAAAGTGAAAAAACCAATTTGTCGCTGAAAAAGTGACAATTGTACTGCGGCTAATGCGATGGATCTTTTCATATTAGACATAAAAACAACGGTAGGTCTGCTCATTCATTGTACAATCCCAACATCCAATCGAAGCAATGAGAATGAGTAGCCCTTAAAATATTCACGTAAAAATGTGAGTAAGCTTACATTAGCTGCTAAGATAAATCGCACTAAATACTAAAACCTAGAAAACAAGGTTTTGAGTTCCTAGGGCATTAATCATGTTGAGAAATTAAAATTAAATTATGGTACCTACATTCAGTCGTTTGTATGTAATATCGAACATAGCAAATTCTCATATCTCTAAATAGAGGCTTGAATGTGTATAACTTTTCCATTTAGTTTCACGTTGTCGTATTTTCCTATTGTGTGCTAACAGCGATACAAAGTTAGTATATTGTATTGCGATGAAAGTTTATCTTAAACGGTAATAGTATTATGCAATGCCATTTTCTATTTCTATGTATTTATCAGACCTTTACTAACTTATATATTTAGCATTTTATTTATATAATATAATCTATTTAATATGTCCTTGATTAAAGAAAATGCAAAACAGTTCATTGCTATTTTAAGAGTAGGTAATCAAGAAGATTATGCCTTAATAATTTGTGTAAAATGCGAAAGATTGCGTGGGCATGCTAACTTAATATTGCTTTTAAAAATTAATATAGAAATTGGAAGGAAATTGAATGTAACCTCCCCTTCGATAGCATGTTCTCATTTTTCATGTGCGCTGCATAAATATTGATTACTTTTATTGCGTTAAAATTTATTTTTACAGAACGAATTACTTTCAAGTCGAGTTTTTTGACAAGCGTTCACTCATTTTTCCTCATAATTCATCTTGTTCGGAAATACAGGGTGATTCGGGAGGAAATGGAAGTATTTCAAAGACATGTCCAGGAAGCTAAAATAAGCAAAATAAGCTCATATGTTCAAATCCGATTTTCATTTGTTTCAGAGATAATTAGGTTTTTCTTTTTATAAAGTTAATCAAGTTTTTCAGAAGCAATACGTGCACTTGGGAACATTCCAGTTTCGCTAGCACGTCTAAAAACATTTTGAAACACTTGCCTATTAGGAATTCTTATATTCGTAAAACGAGGTCGATACTCTTCTACTGAATGAACAGAATTGCTATTACAAAATCCATAGACAAGCATCATATCTGCATATTCTCTATCACTGAAAGTATGAGGCATTTTTGTAATCTTGTAAAACAACTACAACTGTCACTTTTTATGTTGTTTCAAATTGGCAAATAGGACAACGTTGTCAAATTTAACTTGATTACATTTTTAAAAAGAAAAACTTAATTATCTCTGAAACAAATGAAAATCGGATTTGAACATATGAGCTTATTTTGCTTATTTTAGCTTCCTGAACATGTCTTTGAAATACTTCCATTTCCTCCCGAATCACCCTGTATTTACAGTACATGTCGATTGTTGATGAAGATTCGTTTGTTGATAAGTCTGATTTGTTTATTACAAATAAAGATGCATTAATATGAAATTAATGCATCTTTAATTGTATAATTAAAGTACTTATCCAAATCTGAATTGTTTGCAATTTTTTTTTCGTGACATACGCAAGAACATAAATCATTAACCTGAATTGCAAACACGCTCAAATGACTTAAAAATCATAAAAATACTGCAACTTTAACCCCGTCTGCAGGGTTATTGCACCTCCGAAACCGTCTGCAAATACCTTTCTGACGACGTTTTTCATTTGTCCTTTCGATTCGTACAAGAATTATACTCGCTCAAATCACTTTAAAGCAGTGATTTTTTTATACACAAAAAAATTGTTGTTTGAACATGTTATTCCCAGCTTCAGAACTTGCGATCATTTTTATGCTCTCATATTTTACATTATCTTCAACGTAGTATGATTTGCAGACGCGCTTTTATCACTACCTAAAATGACGCTGGGCTGCCGCCCTATAATATGTATCTAAAAAACGCTTTTAATTTTAATTTTAATGAGATGTTCAAAGGTTAAGTAATCGTAACTTTATGACGTATCCTTTGGATTTATTACAGTTGATACAGTAATTCCAGGGACGGGCAGAAAAAATAATCTTGGTGTTTTTTGCAATTTTATAATTTTTTTAGATAACGCAACTTTTCCCCACTTGTTTTCCGTTTGTATCTTGGTTCGTTTTAAACTCAAGTAATCACTGTTACTAGAGTAGTAAAGTCGCCGAATGTGGAATACCATTTTGTTTTGATTGAAAATTGAAAATTTCAAAATTGTTTCTTAACCTTTTTTGTACATGTACATACAGTATGTCTGTAAAAGTTGGCAACATATGGGAAACTTTTTTATTATTAATTTTACGAAAAAAAGTTATTCTTTATAAAAAGCCCTGCATGTTCTAAAATCTAAAATACAATCATCAGATATTAAATTTTTTCAGTCGTATACGCGGTTTGTCAAAAAATATGAATTTTGCCCAAGAGTAAAGTACCTTTATTTTTGACAATATCGAAAATTGTTATTAAAAAAAATTAATCAGAACTAAAAACTACGTTCAAATATGCAATTACGTCTCGCTAGTTAAAAATTTTTTTTTACAACTTTTTCACAA